>CM043322.1:62673230-64020730 GCA_023736055.1 Quercus glauca
TTGATTCAAAATAAAAATAAAAAGATAATTATTCCACATTGCTTGAGAGAGTGTATTGTGGTATGCTTTTGTGTTAGACTCATTCCCTCTCCTTTACTTCTATGTGTGATTGTTTCTCAAAAAAACTAAGGACAAAAAATCAAAATGGTAGAATGATAGCATACTGGGGAAACAAATATAATTGTCAACAAAAAAATTGTGGAACGTTTATGAACAAAGAAGGAAAAAAATTGATTTTGCATCTCTTTTTTTTTCCTAATATCAATATTCATGTCAAAAAGAAATAATAAATTGAAGTTTATATGATGTGCCAAAACATTAGTATTTTACTAATCCAGCCGATTCTTGCGCCAAAGAGAAGATGGAACAAAATCCACCTAGGTTTATGATTTGCAGAATATGACTCTTGTGCTAGATGGAAGCATAAATGCATTGCGTTCATTTTTCCTAAAACCAAACCGTTAAAGTTGGGAGATTTTTTTTTCAATTATCTTTTGGTCACAACTTAATTTAAAACACAGAAAAACAACCACTAACCTATTAAAATTTGAACCTTGAAAACTCATTCAACCACAAAGTCTCCGTAAAATTTTGGACTAATAATGGGAATTAGAAAAACTTACCCCCACACTAAGCAATATAGAAATAACACAAAACATGGTTAGTTTTGCTTAGAAGAATGGATTTTGCTAATGTGTGCCCTTAGGACACACAATAATTAATCATTTTTGGAAATATTTTCTCGGGAATTGAAAAAATATTGACAGCTTTTTCAATTTTCAAGAAAATGTTTCCAAAAATGGATGGCTTAGGCCACACATTAACCGGACCTTAGAAGAATTTAAACTCTATATATTGGAAATTAATATTAGGAAAGTAAGATAAAAGGGCCTCTTCATTTTCATTGATATAATGGGTATGACATGAGAGAACAAATTGTAATAAAAAAGTAACTTAAAAAAAAAAAAAAGATTTAGCAATGATTTGGTAGGACGTGTGGGCTTCAATTGTTTGGTTCCACTTGCCACAGCCATGCATCCAAACCACCCAAATTAGATCAAAGCAAATAGTTCTTTTGGGGCTTTAATTGTGGAGAGATAAAGATTTAAGGCTATAAACTTTTAAGATGGTGCAAAAGAAATATGAGTTACATTTGGTTGGTTAATCCATTTGGAAAAAAAAAAAAAAAAAAAATCAAACACATAGCAAATCATCAAATATTGTTGAAAGCAGCCAAAGGCACCCACCCAAACAACATATCAATATATCAGAAGAAATAGAAGAGAGATAAAAAGATAGAAAAAAGGTCACTTACAGTTGTTGCCTGAAAAACAGTCAATGAGTGGGAGAGATCTTGGTGATTTGGTTCCAAGCCAACCTTGCCATAGGTAAACAAACGACACAAAATTGAACAAAGAATTAGAATTGGGTTTTAATTTTTAGGTAAATACAGTGGTATATTTTTGTTTCTGGCAATTCAGAGATGAGTTTCTTATTCATAAGGAAACCAAAACACCAGTAATAGGGACTACCCAACATAATATTGAGGGACCTCAACCATCACAAACTGGCAAAAAAAATCCCCATTCTTCTATATCATAATTTGTGTAAAATAAATGAAAAGTTGAATTGGCACCTTAACTTTCTCATTGCAATCGAAAGCTTCATAATAGACTAATTCAAAAGTTTACAATTAATCATTAAATAGATAGATAAGCACTTGATAGAACCACAATTGAATGAATGAAATCTCACCAATCTTCGTTTCTCCTATGAGCAACACGTGAAATAACTATTTTTCATTCACTAACAATCATGTAGTCTAAATCCCAAAACTTCATAGCAATTTGAATCAACAACTATGGAAAAAGATAGATAACACAATCAAAAGAGACAAAAGAGGAAGTACCTTTAATATAAAGGCTTTGAAAGCCTTTTCAGAATTTGGGGTCGCAATAGCTAATAGAACAAAACCCAGGATCTGTTGATTAAAGCCAAAAGTGATGGGATTTTCAATAAAAATTAATCCCATAAAATACCAAATGATTAAACATTGAATCGGAATTGTGAATCCAGAAAGAACAAAGTTGTCAAACAAAGCAGCTAGCACAGGGAAAACCAATTACACATGGATAGACACGTCTAAAGCAGATTAGCCACAAATCCATTGAAAAAAAAAAAACACGGGAGGAAAAGAGGAAAAACTCACCTTGAGTTGCTACTGGTAAAACAATCAGAGAGGAAAGAGAGACCAGGTGGCAACTGAAGCATCTGAAGAATTCAAAGAGTCAGGGGTGAAAAGGGATGTCATATTATTTATTATCATTAACTAATCCTTATCATTTACATTAGCTATTAAAGATGGGCTTGGGTTATTTATGATGAATGGTGTTTGAGTAGCAGAGAAGAATGGCATGAAGAAGTTAACGTGAAAGGCTAAACGTAACATTAGAGCGCCACGTAGCAGGACCTCATGCTTTTCCGCATGAGGTCCCTGCTTTTATATATATATTGATTTCTTACTCCACCATATAAATTGGACACATGCTTACATCTTTTAATTAAATCCTTATTTGTAGCCTTTTTCTTATTTTAGTTTCCAAAAATAAATAAAACTTCGTAGTCAGTAGGCACTGTAATTCTTTTTTTTTTTTTTTTTGGTCAAATGGATACAACTAAAGGAACTAAACAGAAACAGCAGAACCAGGGCAGCTCCTATCTAAACTAATCCCCCTGAGATCAGCCTCAACAAAATTAAGAATATCCAACGGTGGGTTAGCAAATATAGCCAAACTCACATTCAGCTCAGTACCCTTCCTTGCTAACATGTCAGCACATCTGTTAGCCTCACGGTAGCAGTGCTTAATTCGGGTTTGCGGAATTTGAGACACCAGGAGCTTGCAGTCCTCTAAAATGGAATGAATGGCCATATTATCATACTGCGGATTTGTAAGCATGTCCACAACAGCCTTGGCATCTAATTCAACTTCAACCTTGGAGAGATTACGCTCAATACAGAGCATTAAACCATCCCTGATGGCCCAAAGCTCTGCCAATAAGCTGGTTGTTATGCCAATTTTTCTTGAGAACCCAACAATCCATCTACCTGTCCAGTCTCGAATGACACCACCTCCACCCGCCCTTCCTGGATTCCCCAAGGACGACCCGTCTGTGTTAATCTTCATCCACCCCTGATCAGGCTTTTCCCAACGAACCTGGATAGTCACCCGAGGTTGAAAATGATTTGTGGAGACAGCACAATGAAAGAACTCCACTGCAGAGTCAAAAATAACCTTCACAAGGTTTGAATTTTGAGGCCGCCTCTTAAAAACAGCTTGATTCCTATTCTTCCAAAGATTCGGCACTGTAATTCTTCATTACTGTTGACTTTTGGTGAATTCTCTCTCATCGTGTCTTCATTACCTGTGGTCACTGTTTGACACGGTGATAATAGTAAACTTCGCTTTTGTTTCTTGGAAAAACCAAAACAAAAGAAACAAAAACCTTCGTTTGTTTCCAGGATCCAAACGTGTGTTAAAAAGGTAACCACGAGATGGTGGCTAGTGGGCTCTGTTGTTTTTTTTTTTTTTTTTGGTACTATCGGATGTGGTGTATGGCCACTGATGACAGTTGGCAAGATCTTTCAAGTGCCACCGGCGAAGAACGTTGGTGGTGGATTGGTGGTGAGGTTGGTTTGAATTTTTATTTTTTATTTTAGGAACAAAAAAACTAAAAATAAGGATTTAATTAAAAAAGGTAGATAGTGTCTATTTTTACTGGTAGAGAATAAAGTAGAGCAAGAATCATTAGACAAGAGATTTGGTAAATCATGTTAACAGGTACCCTTAAAGCAATTATTAATAAACTATTTTAGAAAAATTTTGACATTATTTTCATGAGTAATATAAAAAGCCATCAAAAACATTAATTTTCTTTTTCTTTTTTTGATATAAGATAGAAATTCTACTCTAATTTAATCTAAGTGTATATGTGTAAGAAGCTTTCTCCTAGATACTTGAACCCCGAATTTTGTCACATACCCTACAAGCACTTATACTTATGGAGTGACTATCACACCAAAGGTGTGCGGTGATAATTTTTTTATCTTAAACTAATGTCATTAGGACATTCGTTAACTTTTCACTTCTTAATATTTTTATTGAAAACATTTAGAATTTAAATTACAATATCCTTTATTGTAATTATTAAATTATAAAATAATAATATTTAATATCATATATTATTTAATTTATAGTTTTAACTTTTAAGAATATGTTAAGATGATTCATAGAATAATAAAATTGAAAATGCAGAGAAAGATGTGGTTGTAAACAAGCCGAGTAATAAATATTTGAGTTCAACTCAACAACAAAAGTAAAATGTTCAAAATTGGCACAAGCTCCAATCAAGACTAAGAATAATATTTGAGTTTGAGACTATTGCTCGGCTTAGATTGACTTGATTCATTAGTCAAGTCAAGCTCGAACTTAAAATTAAGGTTTTTTTTTTTTTTTTTCTGCTGAATTAAGCTTAAAATTAAGCTTTCGAGTTCAATATTTAATACTAGTACAGTATCGAACCTATATCAAGTAACGACAGCTGCTGTGACGCATGAGATGACAACTGGGCTTTAAAATTGCTTGTCTTTCGGTTTGATTTGGGCTCCACGAATGGATAAAAAGAGATTTTGACCGTTTGACACTTTGACTCTAGGCGGCCTTTGGTCACCATTACTTTTACTTCTATACGATCAGGGATTCTGGAACAATGCCTTATGTAATCAATTACGTCAGGAGTAAAAAATTATAAAATTAAAAAAAAAAAAAAAAAAAAAACCTTGATGTGGGAATCAAGCTATCTTTGACTATTTGTAACCTTTTAATCCTTTTTGTCTATCAAAAAAAAAAAAAAAATGCAATTAAATTGGTTAAATTATTAATTTAAAACCCTTTATCTATTAGACAAAATTCAATTTGATTCCTCCATTATCAGTTTAAAAGGATTCTTGTCTGCCTTATTATGTAACCAATTACATCAGGTGTGTAAAAAGTACACACATGATCCAGGAATGAAGCTATCTTTTACTATTTGTCGGCCCTTTTAAAAAAAAAAATTGTAATAAAAAATGGGTTCAATTATTAATTTAATCCTTTAGCTATTTGACAAATTTCAATCTTGATTCCTCCATTATTTTGAGACTTTAAGGTAACATATTGTTTTTTTTTTTTATTAATTGAGATATGTTTTGTTCACAATATTTTTATAATAAATTATAAATGGTTAGTTACTATAGTTATTAGTTCTAATTTGAACTTATTATTGAACTTATTTTTTTACTCCACCAATAACAATCTATAACAACCTGTCACTTTGTAATTTTTTGTGAAAATGTTGTGGATATAACATTTCTTTTATTAATTAGTTTCTCAAATTTTAAAATGAAATCAATTTAATTTTTAATTTTTCTTTATGTTAAAATTTTTAATAAGATTATCTAATTAGAAAAAACGAAATATACATCATAAGCACTTTTATAATCACTTTAACCCCATAAAGGAGAGTAATTTAAGGATGAAATTAATACAATAAATAGAAGAGGGGCCAATTTGAATTTTTTATCCAATAATTGGACTAAATTAATAATCTAACTATCTAACCAATAAATTTTCTTAATTTTGGTAACAAGCTAGTGCATAATGTGATTACTGATTTCTCTCTCTCTCTCTCTCTCTCTCTCTCTCTCTCTCTCTCTTTAGAATTAAAATAGTTTTATTACTGATAATTCTTCAAATATCAGTGGACTGAAAGTTCCGGGCGTTGGTAATCCGTTGAGTGAATACTGAAAAAAACAAACAAGAGTCAAAGGGGACCGGTGGGGGCCGGTCAAGAACCCTCCGATGACAAAGTCAGAAAATTTGGATTTTCAGTAAGTAATGAGAATTTTTCTTTTTGGAAGTGTCTCCCCCTCTACCTTCACGTAGAATGACTTTTATATAGTATCTATCTGAAGCGGTTATTTCTCCAACCATCGTGAGGTTTTAGAGAATTCGGAGATAACTTCCATAACCACCGGGGAAGTTACTTTATTTGTACCGGTGCATCGTAACGATAAACCTAGGAAACACCGCTCCGTTGCAAACTGGTGTTTATTAATATAATACGGTCGTCCGCCCATTATTGTGGACGGACTAGCTTCGTCCATCCTTAACTAGGATGGACGAATGTATCTGCAAGTCTAGGGACGAGTAGATTTTAGTACTCTTCTGTTCTTAATAAAGAATGGACGAGTGAGCTCCGTCCATCCCATTACTCCTTACGGACGACCCCACACGGACGAGCTAAGACTTGGTGCTTTATTGCACTATCAGTTGCCTCCCAGTCCGTGGGTCGTCCGAATAGATACACCGTGTTGGGCAAGACCGGATATGCCATGTGTCACGGTTTTACTGGGGATTGGTCACGTCGGTTCATTTTCCCGAAACGCTTGCCACGTGGCAGCTTTTGTTTGGTGGTGCTATTTCCGAGGTTAGGGTCCATTCTCTATAAATAGTGGAATCCCCCTGATACCCTCTACATTTTCTCAAATTTTCTTCTCTGACCTTCCTCGTCTAGAGCCTCGTCTAGAAGTTTCCGCGTCCTTAGTCCTCTTTCGTCTAGAGCCAGGTATTCTCTTCCCTTTCATTTTTAGGTTTTCCTTATTTTCCCTAAAATGTCTTCAGACGCGAATTCTTCGTCTAGTAATAGTTTAGATCAGGCTATAGACGAGTATCACGATTCCACTAGTTATAGTGGCTCTAGTGATAGCTCTGACAATAGTAGTAAGGGAAATACCACGGACGAGGAATATGTTTCTGGCGTCCCTGAATTTCCTGTAGAAGTCATTCGTGAACAACTTAGGGAGAGGATAGCCTCTGGGCTTCAAGCTGGCACCTCGACGAGTGTTCCCTCGTCTAACCCTTTAGACGAGGAGGAGACCGTTTACAGTTGTGCAATTGGTGTCAATTCAAAATCTGATGAACAGAGGCTGAATAATTTAAGGAAGTGGTACCAAATTCCGGACGAGCTTAACCCTAGGTTAGCCGTCCGTGGAGAATGGTGCTGTAATCCTCGTTTTGGGGTTGGTATCTATGAAGCCTATTTTCTGGGTGGGCTGAGATTACCTTTGAATGCTTTTGCTAGGGAATTACTCACAAAGTTAGGTTTAGCTGTGTGTCAACTTAATCCCAATGCATGGAGGTTGGTCATTTCTATGCAGATATTGTGGAAAGAAGTATTTGGGGAGAGTCGTCCTCTCACTGTGGACGAGTTTCTCTTCTATTATAAACCTTCTGAAATTAGTGAATCCTTAGGTTTCTACTAGTTTACAGCTAGGGGCGCAAACTGTAGGTTAATAAGATCTTTACCCTCGTCTGACAGAAACTAGAAGACGGAGTTTATCTTCGTCTCCGGTTTTTGGGCTGGAAACCCCGTGGACGTGGGTAGGGATCCTTTTCCCCCTTATACTGGGGACTTGGGGAACCTTCGTCCTGAAGGTATGCCCTTTCTCTTATTCCTCATTTCTCATCATTTATTTCACTTTTTTTTTATGCATGTACTTATCTTTTACTTATTTGTACAGCTGCTGGACGTCCTACCTTGAGCAAGCTTTATCGTGACCGCGTCCACAGAGCTCGTTTGCACGTGGAAAGGGACTTTCACTCTTTGGTTACCCTTAGACGTCTTGCTAGGTGGAAACTAGGTCCAGAGCCAACCGACGAGGCTATCGCACACGAGGTTACAATCCGTAGACTTAAGTTTGTACTTAGCAAACAATTTCTTCTCTTTTTTTTTTTTTTATATACATGTATGTTCAACTTTAATTGCTTTTCAGGAATGGCAACTTTAAAGGAAAACAAGGGTAAAGGAACTGTGGACGAGGGAAGCCAACCTGCTGCTGGAGAGAAGCGGAAGTCATTGTCAAAGAACCTTGACTTGGGAAATCTTCCCAGTCGTCGGAGCAAGAAGGCTAAGCAGGGCTTATCCAAGGTGGGAGTCGTCCAGACAAATGTTCCCTCACCTCAGCCGTCCCTCCAGATCTTCGATGTGGATTGGTCTACTCCAACTGAGATCACTCCATCCAAATCTCCCTCGTCCAAGGCGCCTTCATCTAAAGCTCCTTCGTCCAAGTCCACTGGGCCTACTTCGTCCCAGCCTCGACGTGCTTCAATGAACCTCATTGAGAATGAAGACGTGGCTTGGGAACGTTTTCAGAAGGTTGTGCTGGAGGAGGACATAGCTGTGTGCTATGACATGTCCTTGAAAGACTTCGAACACTCTGGTGTTCATGATCTTTTCAAGGTATGTGTTTTCACTTTCCCTTCTTTTTTATTTTATATATATATATATATATATATTTTTTTTTTTTTAAATTTTCCTCGTCTGTTCATTCTTCGTCCATCGTTTTCATAGGGAATGTCAAAGTTCATTACCGCGTCCAGGCAAGCTACGGAGCTGGATAAGACGAGGATCTTGCTGGAGAAGAGGATCCAGGAGGTGAGGGACGACAGTAGGAGGTGGGCAGAGACAGCGTCCAAGGCCAAGGGAGAAGTCAAGGAGTTGCAGAGCCAAGTTAAGGAGCTGAAAGCTGGAGCCATTGAGAAGGATGCTCGTCTTGAGGAGTTAAAGAAGAAAAACAATGAGTTGAGTGCCCTTCTCTCTAAGGCCAAGGAAGATGCAGTTGCTGAATTCCAGTCGTCCAAAGACTTTAAGGACTTACTGGATAGCAACTACGCAGCGGGCTTCGAGGATTTCAGGATGGACGCTGCTGAAAACTTCCCTGAAGTGGACTTCAGCTCCATTAAATTGAACCTAAATGCTGCGACAAGCTCCCTTCTCCAGACTAACTCCGAGGACGTTAATATTGAAGACGATGCAAGCACACTGCCCCCTCAGGACGACTCTATCGTGGACGCCCCTCCGTCTTAAAGTGTTTACCATGTTTTTCCTTTATTTCTGTTATCCATTTGGTCCATTGTTTTAGGACCTTTTCATGTAACCCAAATACAATTATCTCGTCTGTGGTTTTGAGACGAGTTCTTAAACAGTTATTTTAAAGGGTGTTTGGACGTTAGTAGTCCGCCCTTAAACAACTAAATGAGTACCTTTTGTTTTATATATGTATGGACGAGAATGTTTAATTTTATGTATGGTATTTTGTTTTGCTCGTCTACATTTCATATACATACTTAACCATTTTTTATGGAAGTTTTACTTGTGATTTGTTCATGAGAAATGGTCAGTAAAAACCTCTTGAAATGGCTAAGTGTAAGCATTACTCGTCCCTAGACTGTCTGCTTTTTCTCGTCCTTAGACTTGTCTTTGTATTTCACTCGTCCATGGACAGCTTTTTAGCGGACGGCTCAAGTTAAAAACATCTATGCTCTTCCTCGTCCATAGAATGGCTGAGTATTATGTTTTACTTGGCCCATATTATGGACGAGTATGCCTTAGATTAATTTTCCCTTGAGCATGGAATTTACCTCATCCTTTCCTTTGGACGGACGAGCATGCTTGGTAATTTGGTTTTAGGCATGGGATTTTCTTCGTCCCTCTCTTGGACGGACGAGAATGCCTTTTCACTTTCTAGGAAAGCTTGAGATCACATCTCCGAATCCAGAGAATTTTCTCGTCTTGAGCTTTTCAGCTTTCTTCAAGAGTTAATATGAACAGAAGTACTATGGAAATCATTAATTCACACAACATTATGTACACTTCATAAATATTGTTCACAACATAGATACTGTTCATGGACGAGGCATGTACCTTAGAGGTTAATGCTTTTATTTAAACAACACAAATTATAACTTCGTCCACAATTTTAACATAATAATAATAAAGCTACACATAATAATAAGGTCACACAATAATAAAATCACACAAACATGAACCCCTGTTCTCGTCCAGAGTTATGCTCCTTTAGGCTGGTACTTCACTGATAGTACTTCCTCAAGTGCTCTACATTCCAGGGATGCTCCAGCTTTCTTCCATCAAGAGCCTCTAAGTAATAGGATCCTTGTCTTTTGCAATTGACAACCCTGTAGGGGCCTTCCCAATTTGGTCCCAGCTTCCCATGGGCTGGGTTCTTTGTTGCTAAGGAAACCTTTTTCAAGACGAGGTCCCCTATGTTGAATCGTCTTGGCTTGACCATTGCATCATACCGCCTTGCCATAAGGTTTTTATACCTTGCCATCCTTTGCTCCGCATCCGTCCTTATCTCGTCTATTAAATCGAGGTTCAAACGGAGTTGTTCCTCGTTAGCTTCATCCTGGTAGGTTGTCACCCTATGACTAGCCATGTGCACTTCCGCGGGTATGACTACTTCAGCTCCATAAGCTAACTTGAAAGGAGTTTCACCTGTTGGGGTTCTTGCTGTCGTCCTATATGACCATAGAACTCCTGGTAATTCGTCTGGCCATACTCCCTTTGCCCCCTCAAGCCGAGTCTTGATTATTTTTAGCAAGGATCGGTTTGCAACTTCAGCCTGGCCATTTGCTTGTGGGTGGGCGGGTGAGGAGTAATGATTCTGAATTCCAAAGTGTATGCAAAAATCTTTGAAGAGTACGTTATCAAATTGTCGTCCATTATCCGATATCAACACCCTGGGCATGCCAAACCTGCACACAATATTCTTCCACACAAAGTTCTTGACGTTTTGCTGCGTGATATTAGCTAAAGGTTCTGCCTCTACCCACTTGGTGAAATAATCAATACCCACCACAAGAAATTTCATTTGCCTCACACCTATTGGAAAAGGGCCCAGAATATCTAGTCCCTATTGTGCAAAAGGCCATGGGGCCGTCATTGGGGTTAGGTATTCTGATGGTTGTCTAGAGATGTTGCTAAATCTTTGGCATTGGTTGCAGACTTTGACATAGGCCTTGGCATCGGCTTGCATGTTTGGCCAGTAGTACCCTGCACGGATGATTTTGTGGAAGAGTGATCTGGCTCCTGAATGATTGCCACACGCTCCCTCATGAATTTCTCTGAGGACATAGTTTGCTTGGTCTGGTGCCAGACACCGGAGATAAGGCCGAGAAAAACCCCTCTTATATAGCACCTCGTCCATAAGAACGTACCTGGCCGATCTTACCCTCAGCTTTCTTGCTTCGTCTTTTTCTTCTGGAAGTCGTCCATCTTTCAAGTATGATATAATGGGAACCATCCAATTTACTTCGCTCTGCACCTGTTGCACCTCTGGGATGTCTATGCTTGGCATGTACTGAATCTCATCAAACCTGTCATGGGCTTCGCTTGCCGAAGCTTCTTTGGCTAGTGTATCCGCTTCCATGTTCTCCTCCCTTGGGATTTGAACGAAGTTAGTTTCCTCAAATTTTTTCACAAGTCTCATTACCCTGCCAAGATACTTCTTCATTCGTTCTTCTTTAGCCTCGTACATCCCATTCACTTGGCCCATGATTAGTTGAGAATCTCCCAGGACGAGTATTGATTTTGCTTCCACGGACTTGGCTAATTCCAGCCCTTTGAGAAGAGCTTCATACTCAACTTCATTATTGGTTGCTTGGTACTACATGCGAACTTTGTATTTCAGTTTATCCCCCTCTGGGGATTGCAAAACTACACCTATGCCTCCAGCGTGCTGTGTAGATGATCCATCCACGTGGACGGTCCACTTCTGGTTGCCCTCCATCTTAATTACATCGTCATGACTAGGGGTGAACTCTGCAATAAAGTCCACCAGAGCCTGACCTTTTATGGCATGTCTAGGTTGGTACTTTATGTCGAACTCACTGAGCTCGACAGCCCATTGAACCAATCGTCCGGCAGCCTCTAATTTGTTCATTGCCTTTCTAAGTGGGTGATCTGTCATGACATTGATGACATGGGCCTGGAAGTAATGCCTTAGTTTTCTGGAGGTTGTCACTAGTGCGAAAGCCAACTTCTCCATTAGGGGATATCGTCCTTCCGCTCCTCTCAATGCTCTGCTTGTATAGTACACCAGCTTTTGAATCTTTCCTTCCTCTCTTATCAGTACTGAGCTTACGGCGTGCGGGGTTACTGCCAGGTACAAAAATAACTCCTCTTCCTCCACGGACGGACTTAGCAACGGAGCTGTAATGAGATATGCTTTCAAGTCTTGAAAGGCTCCCTGACACTCGTCCGTCCACTCAAATGCTTTCTTCAGAACTTTGAAAAACGGCAAACACTTGTCAGTTGCTTTTGAAACAAACCTGTTGAAGGCAGCAACCCGTCCGGTGAGGGATTGAACTTCTTTAACATTGCATGGGGGCTTCATATCCAATATTGCTCGAATCTTATCAGGGTTCGCCTCAATTCTTCTATGGGAGACCATGAACCCAAGGAATTTTCCTGACGATACCCCAAAAGCACATTTGTTAGGGTTCAACTTCATGCGATACTGCCTCAACGTGTTGAACGTCTCCTTCAGGTCATCCAGATGTCCTTCCTCGTTCTAACTCTTTACCAGCATGTCGTCGACGTAGACCTCCACATTCCGCCCAATCTGCGGACGAAACATGTGGTTAACTAGTCGTTGGTATGTTGCTCCAGCATTTTTCAAGCCAAAGGGCATTACTTCATAACAGAATAGTCCCTGACTGGTGACAAAGGACGTCTTCTCTTGGTCTGCTTCGTCCATCCTTATTTGGTTGTATCCCGAGAAAACATCCATGAAACTTAGTAGTCTGTGGCCTGCAGTGGAATCCACCAGTTGGTCAATCCATGGCAGTGGATAACTGTCTTTGGGGCAAGCCTTATTTAAGCCTGTAAAATCCACACACATTCTCCACTTGCCGTTCACTTTTTTTACCATTACCACATTGGCTAACCACTGGGGGTAGTACACTTCTCGTATAAACTTTGCGGCCAACAATTTCTGTACCTCCTCCTTAATAGCAGCGTCCCTTTCTGGAGCGAACACTCTTTTCTTCTGTCGTACTGGCTTAAAGGAAGGGTCTACATTCAAACAGTGAGTAATGACTCTGGGATCTATACCTGGCATGTCTTCACTACTCTAAGCAAACAGATCAAGATTTTTCTTCAAAAAATGGACGAGGTCCTTCTTAACTTCGTCTCTCAAATCTGCTCCAACCCTGGTACACCTTTCGGGGTAATTCTCGTCTAGAGAAACATTTTCTAACATCTCAACGGGCTCTGCCACAATTCTCTTTTCTTCAATATTCATGGTTTGGATTTGCTCGTCCATGGCCAACATGGCCAGATAACATTCTCTTGCTGCCAACTGGTCTCCTTGTACTTGCCCCACGCCATGCTCTGTTGGGAACTTCACTGACAAGTGGTAGGTTGATGTGACCGCCTTCCAACTGTTCAAAGTCGGCCTTCCAACTATGGCATTGTAGGAAGATGAGCAATCTACTACAAGGAAGTTTACATCTTTGGTGATTTGTTGCGGGTACGCCCCCACTGTCACTGGTAAAAGAATAGTGCCTACGGGTTGTACCTTCATTCCACCGAATCCCACTAGAGGAGAACTGGCAGGACGAAGCTGATCTCGTCCCAGCCTCATTTGCTGAAAGGCTGGATAATACAAAATATCAGTCGAGCTTCCATTGTCTACTAGCACTCGTCTAGTTTTGTAGTCCGCAATAAGGAGGGTAATGACAATGGCATCGTCATGAGGGTGATGTATTCTTTCTGCATCCTCGTCTGTGAAAGTAACTACTTGTTCATCCGCGGTCCCTACTCTTGGTGATCGTCCAGAGAGTTGGATGCTCTGCACCACTTTCAGGTACGTCTTCTTGGATTTGGACGACTGTCCTGTTGAATCTCCCCCTACAATGACTCTTATCTCCCCAAGTGGTGGTCATGGCTGCTCTTCTACCTTACCCTTCAGTTTCTCGTCCTTCTGGTCTCGTCCAAGGAAATTTCTCAACTTCCCTTGCCTAATGAGATTTTCAATCTGTTGCTTCAAATCAAAGCATTCATCCGTATCATGCCCATGATCTCTGTGGAAGCGACAATACTTGTTCCTATTACGCTTGTTAGGATCTCCCTTCATCTTCTCTAGCCATTTCAAAGAAGGCTCATCCTTAACCTGCATAAGGACTTGCTCAAGTGGTACGTTCAAAGGGGTGTATTGTTGATTTCGTCCTGAAGAACCTGGTTTCTTGCTATCTCGATCCCTCTTATCTTCTGTTCGTCCCTTCTTTGGACGAGGGGCTTGCTCAGAGTGACGGACGGGATTTGCCTCCATTCTTTCCATTCTCTTCCTCTTCTTAGCAATGATCGCGTCTTCTGCGTTCATAAAATTTTGGGCTGAATGGACAAGTTCGGCCATGGACTGAGGCTCTTTTTCATAAAGTTTGTGTATGAACAAATCAGAGTTAACCCCATTATGGAAGGCTGCCAGCAGTAGCTTGTCATCTACCTCGTCCACAGTCAGTGCTTCCCTATTGAAGCGTGTGATGAAGGAACGCAGGCTCTCATTCTCTCCTTGCTCTATGGTTAGTAAGCTAGACGAGGAACGTTTATGTCTTTGTCCTCCAATGAAATTATTTACAAACAATTTGCTCAACTCCTCGAAAGAACTTACTGAATTCGAAGGAATTTTGCTGAACCAAACTCTCGCAGGCCCCTTAAGGGTAGTTGGAAATGCTCTACACATTATCTCATCCGGAACTCCTTGAAGATGCATGGTAGTCTTAAAGGTAGCAATATGGTCAAAGGGGTCACGCGTGCCATCATATGAATCCAAGAAAGGCATTTTAAACTTTGGTGGTAAAAGATGGCCATTGATGGACGTCATAAAGGGTGAATCAGTTCTGTGAACCAAATCTTCTACAGGATTGGTCCTTCTCATATTCTCCCTCATTTCATCCATAACCTTTCTCATCTGGTCCACCTCCCTCTCTAAATGTGGTACCCTCCGTGAAGCAGTGCCCCTTGATTGACTTTCTGGTTCGACATTTCTTTCATCTTCCTGACTTTGTTCTCGCTCTTCTCCATGGACCTCATGGGGTTGCCTTCTGAGATTAATCTCCCTCCGTAACTCTTGATTTTGGCGAGTCAGTTCTGCCATGGCAGCGGCCATGGATTGCATGTGTTGGGCTGATGAAGGTTGCATGACAGGAGCCGATTGACGGTCATGATAAGGATTACTAGAAGCATCTCTGCTCGGTTGAGGGCCTGGACTGGTGACCCTTGATCTTGTCCGGACCATTTCAGCCCTTTGTCGGAGAAAGAAATTACAGAATTCAATAATGAAACTCAAATGTAAAAAATTCTAAATCGATTTCCCACAGACGGCGCCAACTGATAATTCTTCAAATATCAGTGGACTGAAAGCTCCGGGCGTTGGTAATCCGTTGAGTGAATACTGAAAAAAACAAACAAGAGTCAAAGGGGACCGGTGGGGGCCGGTCAAGAACCCTCCGATGACAAAGTCAGAAAATTTGGATTTTCAGTAAGTAATGAGAATTTTTCTTTTTGGAAGTGTCTCCCCCTCTACCTTCACGTAGAATGACCTTTATATAGTATCTATCTGAAGCGGTTATTTCTCCAACCATGGTGAGGTTTTAGAGAATTCGGAGATAACTTCCATAACCACCGGGGAAGTTACCTTATTTGTACCGGTGCATCGTAACGATAAACCTAGGAAACACCGCTCCGTTGCAAACTGGTGTTTATTAATATAATACGGTCGTCCGCCCATTATTGTGGACGGACTAGCTTCGTCCATCCTTAACTAGGATGGACGAATGTATCTGCAAGTCTAGGGACGAGTAGATTTTAGTACTCGTCCGTTCTTAATAAAGAATGGACGAGTGAGCTCCGTCCATCCCATTACTCCTTACGGACGACCCCACACGGACGAGCTAAGACTTGGTGCTTTATTGCACTATCACTTACAATTTGGACCATGAGTTTGTATAAGTTATTTTGTTATGCTGAGTTTGGATAAGGGATTTTGAGATGAAATATATTTAAAGTTGTTATGAATGAATTTCTAATTTTGATTTTTTTAATATTTAGATTGGCAAGAAAGTTATTTATAAAATTATGTGGAATTGTGAACTTAGAAATTTAGATGTTTGAAAATTTCATGTTCAAATTTGATGGAGTAAGATGGTATTGCACAAATTTTACCAACATTACCACCCTTGTATCTTCATTCTTCACATTACTCCATCATGGCCATCATCACCACCATCTCGACCATTGTTGGCACCTCAATCACTGTTTTTAACATAAAATATTTTTATCATGCATGGAACGAATATAGCTTTTAAGAAAATGGATGGGTTCAATAATGCCTTAATCAAGAGTAATTTTTGGTAAGGAGAAATTGAAAAACACAAAAATGATTATATAACTAATGCATATGGAATCAACAACTACAAAATTGAAGAAAATTACTTGCATCAATTGAAGAATGTGGTACAAGCATCAAAGACTAAATTATACTGTGATGCTACTCTTTGGACACTTTTTCAAAGGCCAAGTGTTACAACTTTCATGCTTTCTTAAGGACCAGTACGGTGTAAGAACTGAAAAAACACTTAATCCTTGGTTTTTATTGGTTCTTAACCAATTTTGACTGGTTTTAAGGGATTTTATCGGATCAAATTAGTGCCCAATTCTTGGTTAAATTGGCTGGTCCAATCCAATTTTTAAAACTATACTTCTAAAACAGTAATGCTCCACATAGCCCATCCCTTTTGCTTTGGGTGAGCATCAACTCAATTTGGGTGTTTCGGTTCAATTTTTATCAACCATATGCTATTAGATGCTGGTCTGAATAACCATTTTGGTGTCAATCTTGAGATAACATTTTGGTCTTGGTATCAAGTCACAATTTTGGTTTTTTTTTAAAAAAAATTATTATTATTATTATTATTTTGTGATATGAGAAAATCAGCAATATCATCCACCATTGTCATCACTACTAGGACATCTTATTATTACTATCATCAAGTTATTGTAGCTCAATTAATTAAAACCTTTTGGTTTTCAAATTCCCTCTTCCCATTAGAACTACTGAATTATTCAAAAAGTTATTGTCATCATCATCAACAATTTAGCACCATCTAAAAAACAATGGGCAGCAAAATTACTTTTATTATTAGTTTTTTAAATTTATTTTTGAGTAAATAAAATAAAATGATTCCAATTTAACTACATTTAATAATCATCAACCTGTTGTTGCTATCCTAGTTGAAGGCCTATGGGCTGTTTGGATTTACTGTTTCCATAATTCATAATTCTATTTTCATTACCCATAACTCAAAAATGGTAGGACCCATGGCTGAGAAGTCTGTTTGGTTTTTAGTTTCTAGTTTTTGTTTCCATCATTCAATTCTTTAATTTTTGAGTGATGAGTTATAGAAATTGAAAACACATTTTAGGTGTTTTTAATTTTCATAACTCAGTTTTCAATGGCATTTTCGTAATTAAACCTACACTGAGGGTCCCACGGTCAGAGTTCAACCACAACTTTTGACCCCCCTTTTTTTTTTTTCACTGGATTCAGTGAGTTTGGTTTCTTCTTCTTCTTTTTTCTTTTTCCTTTCACACTAGGTGATCTTCTTCTTCTTCTTTTCTTTTCCTTTTCACGCTGGGTCTGGTCTAGTCTTCTTCATCTTCTTCTTCTTCTTCTTTTTTTTTTTTTTTTTTTCACTGGGTTCGGTGAGTTTGAGTATTGGGGGTTGAAGGAAAAAAAAAAAAAAAAAGTAAAAGATGCACCAAGTTACAGGTATGGGGCCTACAAACAGTTGAAAATTTTGAGTGATGATGCCAAACGGGTGGGGTGTAGGGAGTTGGGATATTTTAAGTGATAAGTAATGAGTAATGAGTAATGAAAATTAAGTGAGGAGGGATGAGTGATGAAAAAAAAAAAAAAAAGTATAAAATCCATCCACAAGACAACATCACTTTTGGGCTTTTCCATAAACCAAAGAGCCCGGGACCCCAGGAGGGTGGCTCTTCAAATGCTGAAGAGACTATATAATATTTAGGAACTCCAATGTCTAAAATGAACTCTCTCTGACTCTGTTTTCAATTGACTCTTGTTGCTTGATTAAATTCAGATATGTTCTCTAATTTCACCTTTTATCTTTGAACAAAATTTAGTTAAAAATTAATTGTAGCATAAGATTATAACCTTACTCAATTTTATTCACATTATTACATATTTTAAAAATTTAACTATTAAATTGCAGGTTCTTTATGTTTTTAATACACATATCAAATTTTGTGCTAATTGAATATTATTTACTATATGATCTATAAGCTTACATTTTATGCAAAATTTTGAATTACAAAAACTTGCAATATAAATAATTTATTGATGACACAGTTATTGATCTTTAATTTTATAGAAATTTTGCAAGCATGAAAGATATAAGAAAAAAAATGTAATCCAGCAGTAGATTTGTCAAAATTTATTTCTAATAAAAAGATATTGAATAAAGTTATAGCCTTAGGTTACAGTTAGGCTACAACCAATTTTGTAGCTAAACTTTGTTCTTTAACTTTATAGTGCTTGCTAATTTGTTTCTTGGATTTTCAATTTTGAACAATTAACCCCTTTGTTAAGTTCAGGTTTATGGCAAATTATTTATTAATATTTTTTATTGAATTACTATTCTTTTTGGGGAAAAAAAAAAAAAAAAAAAACGTCCACTCCTGCATTTACAATCGGAAAATTTGTGGAGCTTAGGTGGGGACAAAGTTAATCATGACTTTGGCACACAGATAATTCATGATTCATGCTGGCGTTAAACAACCAAAATATTAGTATTGTTCAAAGAGAGTAATTATTATCATATTTTTGTCAAAAGCGTTAAAAAGTATGGCTACATTAATTGCATGCATGTTGGTTAATTAACTTAATTCAGTCAGATTGAGTACTCAATCATCTTTTTCGACAAAAAATTAGTGCTCCTTTTTTTGGCTGAATAGTGCTCCTTCGGTCCTTACATTGTATATATATATATATAGTTGATTCGGTCATATCTAGTTGCTCAAAGATTTGTACCATTTGTTAAACAAGGACTAGAGAGAGGGGTTGCTTTATCTAAGTTCATTTCGACCGTCCATTGTTGCATGTATATTAGAGACCCCATTGGTAAACAATGATAGAATCGTAGACATAATGGGCACCAAAGGAATCAAACAATGGTACATATTCAAAATTTCAAATGCCCATACTTCAATTGGAGATTTCAATTTTCAGATGTCCCATTATAAAAAATGATAATAATAAGTTAATAACCCACAAGGACACAAGGATTTCAATTTATGATATTATTTCATAAAAGCAATCTTTTGTTCTAGTCTTCTGGATAATATAGTTATAGTTTCGCATATTGGTTGGTGGAAATAGAAAAGCTTTATAAAGCTGGTTGGAGGGGCATGTTAAAATATAGATTGAAGTTTCAAATCCGTAATATTCTTCTATTAAAGTTGAAGTAATCTTACTTGAACACCGGCCTGCTAATTATATTTTACATAATAAGATATTTTATTAGTTGAGATAATCAGAATTCATTACTAGTGAATTACTTGAGCAACCATCATTATCAATTAAAGAATAATTGTGTGGGTTTCAATTAGCTTAATTAATAAAATCTCTGATGGTTAAATAAGAGATCTGGAATTTAATCTCTGCTTACACTAAAAACTGATTGATGTCTTGGTTTGATGATAATAAGCGCTCATCAAAAGTAGATGCCATAAATTGAAACACTCTAAAAAACATAAAAAATTGTATGTTTTATTATTATTATTATTATTTATGAGGAATAACCTTATATTAAATAGTGGAGTTAAGGGCCTTCTTCACCCTCCACCTAAGTTGGATAGGAAAGGCCCAAAGCCAATATTAAGGAAGAGTGAAGTTTCATAAGATCGTTTTGTCCAAGTGCAGATGGTTTGCATCTTCACAAAATATCTATTTCACTGAGTCTCTTTCCGAGACAGTGCCCAGAACTTTACGCCTTTTGTGCAGGTCGAAACTTATTTTGCTATTTTAAGACCGTTATAGTTACGGTGGGGTAGCTCATTCTTGAGCTAAAACCTTTATTTTTGTGCTGATTATGTTAAAACTCTACTGTTTAAGGAAATTTCTTCCCCTCTTTTGTATACTTTGTTGAATTATTTAAACTTAGCTTGTAAGTTTTTAAAAAGGATTTATGAGTACGAAAATTTTTAAATTTTCTTATTTAAAAATTTGCAGCTTATCAATTGTATGTCTTCGCTTGCTTGATTCGAATGGAGGCCTATTGTTGGTACAATTGGGCATACATCATAAATCACTGCTTTAGACATCAACTTTTTTTTTTAATGAAAGCTTTATTCATAAACCTGATTGGTCTCGTATGGCTTGGCATGAGAAGAAAAGCTTGGAGAATCAAGCACTATTTCTTGGTTGCACCTCATTCTCTGTTCCAGCACCGGCAGTCGACGAAGCAAGAAAGTTAGCAGACGGTGACTATAATGTACCTTAATTACTAATATGACTGTCAATTTTCTTGCTTAAAGGATAATTTGAGATGTAATTGTGTGGGTTCTGAAGCTTATAATTGGGATATTAGGCAAAGGTTAATGAGAGTTTGGATTGTGTCTCCTCTACCACGAACTTGCATGGACAAGAATAAGATTAACTAAATAACTGAAATTTGTCAATGTCTCCCTATTAGGATTGAAAATTATGGAGGAAGAAAAAAAAGCAACTATCTTTTGCACATTTAAGTATAGGTCTTGCTATTTGTTTATTTTCGCCTCCTATGCAAGGTTGTCAAAATCAGGATCTTACGTAAGATTGTGGGAGGTAGGTGGAATCGTAAATTGTAGGATCGGATCGTAGATCGTAAGATTCTATATTATTTGAGAAAAAAAACAAAAAATACACATTGGTATGTTAAATAATCACATAAATTATACATTCATTGATATAATTACTATACATCACTGCATCCATTTGTAAGCATCATTTAAAGAGGCCAAAAACTTCAAAATGTGACACTCTATTGAAATATTTTTTATTTAGGTCCAACTGACACTCTCTCTATGGGTGAGTTTGGTTCAACTTTTTAAAGTTGGGCTTTTTGAAAAAGTTGAGTTTTCAAAAAGTGCATAATGAAAAAGCTGAGTTTCAAAAAGCTGAGTGTTTGGTAAAACTGTTAAAAAGTGCTTTTTGAAAAAGCTGAGTGTTTGGCTAACACTTATAAAAGTGGCAGTTTGAAGAATAAATTACCAAAAAGGACAATGTATATATAAGGGAGTTTATTTCATACTTTTTTTTATGTGAGTTTATTTCATACTTAAATCAACTACTTCTTATACTTAAATCAATTTTTCTCTTTCTAAAATTTTTTTTTTCTCACCAATATTAGCTAATAATAACCTACCCTTTAAGATTTATTGTAAAAGTATTGTGAAAATATTGTGATAAAAATTGATACTGATTTTAATTTTAACGTACTATTAAAATAATTTTTTTTTCTTTTTCTAAAAAAATTATTTTTTTCTCACCAATATTAACTAATAATAACCTACCCCTTAAAATTTATTGTGAAAATATTGCGGTAACATTTCATTCTTTCTTTCTTTCTTCTTCTTCTTTTTTTTTTTTTTTTTTTTTCCCAGTTTTTTCCCTCTTTTTTTCACCTCCACACACGTGCCCTTCTCTTCTTTTTTTTCTTTTTCTTTTTTTCCTTCTTATACCTTTTTCCCTACCACTCCAGAACATTCACTTCTCATTTTTTGTCTTATCATTCTTTCCCTTTTTCCCTTTCACTTCCGGAACGTCAGTTGAGCTCTTTTTTTTTCTTTTTTTTTGTTTTTGACAATTCGAAAGCCGAGAGGAATAGAGAAGAAGATGATGATGATGAAGATGAAGATGATTGAAACCTTTCACTTCCTCCAGAACATTCCGGTTCGGTGAGCTCTTTTTTTTTTTTTTTTTTTTTTTTGACAATTCGAAAGCCGGGAGGAAGAGAGAAGATGATGATGATGAAGATGAAGATGATTGAAACATTGGGTTTGTATTTAATTTTGATTTTGGGTTTGGGTTATGGATTTTCAGTTAATAGTTTAATTTTGAGTTGATTTTCTGTTTGATTTTGATTTTGGGTTTGGGTTTGATTTTGAGTTGATTTTGTTTTGGGTTGATTTTGAGTTGGGTTTGAAGAGGAGCCGATCTCACAAGGGAGCTGCGCAGAGAGTGATGAGATGAGAGGGCAACTTCTTGAAGGGTAAAGACAGAGATGAGGGAGCTGCGTGAAGTGTTTAACCCCTTGCCCTTTAGTCAAGGGCAGTTTTGTAACTCCACGAGCCCAATGGATATAACATAAAAGCTGGGAGCCAGCTTTTCAATTATGGAGCTGTGGGCATCCATTTCCAAAACGCGCAAATGCTGAACAAACATAAAAGTTGGCTTTTTAAAAAAAGTTGGCTTTTTACTTCACCAAACGCACATAAGCCTCCAGCGTTTTTGAAAAGCCAGCTTTTAGGCTTGAAAAGCTGAACCAAACGGGTACTACATTAGAGTGGAAAAACTTGATCTATTTGGATTTTATTTTTCATTTAGGTCCAACTAAGCCTTTTGTCAAGTTAAAAAAAATTACAAGAAATCAAAGTCGTTTAGGATCGTCAAAATCGTACGATTTTACCGATCTTGAACAATCGCAAAGATCCTTGAAAGATCTAGATCGTTTTGGGCAAGTGAGATCGTAAAATTGTAAGATTGTAAGATTCAGATTGAGATTTTGACAACCATGCTCCTATGTGTACTCTTAAGAACCCAGATTTCCCTTTCAAAATATTGTTAGCTCATTTTAATCGAGGCAAATTTTGACAAATCCACATTGTACATTTTTAGACCCCTTAACACAAGTTGTTTAACCTAGTTATTTAGCCAATTGATTACTTAGATAAATTATTTAGATCTATGTTAACACAATAAAATCATATCATGTAAATAATGCGGAAATATAAAAAACACACGATATAATAACCTAGGAAAACCAAACCGGTAAAAAACCTATGGAGGATTTAACCTAACTATTCTCAAAGTAAAACAAATCCACTATAAAAGAATTGAAGTTTGTACAATAAAACTTAGACCACTAACATCCTATTGCTACCTCGAGTAGAAAACTTACTACCATGATCATGTGATAGCTTCGAGTCCACAAACTACTTCTTTCTTTGATCCACTGCAACCACAAGTTCTCCTACTTGTGACTTTGAGACTCCACTCGAAGATTTCAAATCTTCTTTAAGTTCTTTATGCAACAACTGAAGTGATCACCAAGTTCTTGACATGAATCTTGATCTTAATAATCTTAAGTGTATATGAAGGCAAACACCTCTAGATCTCACATAAGATTTAACACACAGCACATCAAAAACCTCTAAAATGTAGCTAGGGTTTTTTTTTTTTTTTTTTTAATTATTATTACTAGGAGTAAAACATAAAACCTTACACATTATATGAGTTTGGGTTGAATTGAAAATTCTATAGAAAAACAATTTGCACGAAATTCGATCAATCGAGCCTTGCAAATTTAGTCTAATAAATTCTACAATCACTCGATTCCAATTTTACAAATATACATACTTTGAGCAAGCCTAAACTTAGACTAAATGTTTTGATCATGGTTTGCCAACATAATACAAATTGAAGTTCTAATACATTTAGTTCCTAAAGTCTTAGAACCTAACACACATTTAGATTACATTATCTTTGTATATTTGATCTTCATATTTGCAAAATTTCAAGACAATTAAAGATCAATAAATATGTTATCAATCAAATGTTTAAAGTTCAAGTTTTTGTAGTTTAAAATTATGCATCAAAATTGGTTTTTGGATTAAATAGCAAATAAAGTCCGATTGACACGAAATTTGGCATGCATGTTCAGAACATAAAAAATATGTAATCTAGTGGTAGGATTTCAATTTATTAATACGATAGAAAGTTATTAGGTGATATAATATTCCTTAAAATTAAATCTGGTGTAATTCTAAACAATATTGCACCATCTAATAACTTGTTATTGCATTCATATTTTTAAAATCCCACTGTTGGATTACATGTCTTATATGTAATAACGTGCATGCCAATCGGATGTCATTTACCTTTCGATCCATAAGCTCATTTTTTATGCATGGGAGAGAGAGAGGTTGGGTTCAAGTTAATATATATATATATATATATATATATATATATACACACACAAAAATAAACATCATATATAGATACTGATACAGCGTAAACTTTATTCATCATATGGACGGATGGACCAGATGCTTGGATCCCAAATTTAGTTTAAAGATTAATAATACAGCACCTACTATTTTCAGAAATCAAATTGATTGACTCTCAAATCTTTGTTCACATCTCTAGTAGCAACTTCCAGGTTCTGTTAACTTTAGGCCAGGAGTCTCACACTTCATATGATATTCACATGCACAACAACAAAGACAAACCAGAATAATGAAAGTTACAATGCTTAGTATAAGAAACATTATACAAATCTGAGAAAAGAAAATAACTACAAAAAAAAAGTGATATATGATGTATGAAGGGGTATAGGACTTTTTGTAGGTTGACTGGAATGGTGAATATAATTTGATTAATTTCATAAGGCAACAAATTAGTTTATAAATTGATTTGTTATGTTATTTTAGTTGTAATCTTGAGACAGTATGTCGGAATAGACCAAAAATTTATTAGGTTTATTTATTTGTGTTATTAGGCCTATGTATTTGATGACATTCTTCCTCATATTGCTTTGACAACAATTGTAACAAAAAAATCAAAATGCAAAAAAAAAAAAAAAAAAAAAAAAAATTAATGATACACATGCAATCATATGTGTGTGTATATATATATATATATAATTATTATTATTTATATATTTAAATTAGTTATAATAATTAAATATTTGTAAATTTACTAAATTAATATGTTCATATTTTTTAATTATATAAATCTTAAAAATTTACATTTCTTAAATCCTTTTAATGACATGTGTGTGCGTGTGTGTAACCAACACTATACTAATCTAAATTTGTGGTATATTATTTTCTTTTCATAGTTCGATAGTTGTGAATAGGGGGATTTGTACCTGAATGTCTCTATTAAAAACATCAGGAAAAGCCAACAAGTTGAGCTACAAGGCTTTATATTGTTATGTAACTAAAAGTTTTTTCTAAAAAAAAAAAAAAAAAAAAAAAAACTAAAAGTTGTACTGATAGGTAATCTCCATGTATTAATTAGGAGTATTTATAGGTGGTACACTAATTATTCATGTAAAATGAACTTTTATGATTATTTTTATAAGATTTAAACAACAAAAAAATATTTGGAATATGACATTCCCACTCAAATTGATTTGCTTTGGCAACAATTGAAATAAAGTACAACAAAAAATAAAAATGAATTTATTTAAACACATTCAAGAATATAAAAAATAATTGTAGGCTTAAATTAGTGGAAATAATTAAATATTTTTCTTCGAGGAAAACAATCATATTCTTGATTGTCTCTCTTATAAATGGCATATTATTGTCGACGCCATATTTTGTCTGCCACAAATTTTTTATGAAAATAGCTTAATTTTTTTTATAGACTCTATAATAGGAGTTACCTCAAATCTAAACCACCACTAATTGGCTTTGAAAGAAGTTGTTGTTGTTGTTTTATTATTATTATTATTATTATTATTATTATTATTATTATTATTATTATTGTGGGGGTTTGAGGACCAAGGAGTCTAGGTTAAGGATTAATTTGCCCGATCTAGTCCAAAACGGGTAAGCAAACTCTAAGGACTGTGCCTACCCAAGGAAAGCAAGAGAATCAGGATAACTGATATCCCTTTAAGGCCCAAGGATAGGAGAAGAGATAGCAATTGGGGCAAGGATGGTAAGAGGAAGTTTCCTGAAGGAGACACCTCCCACCTCTGCACTCAATGCCCTACACCAACCTCATCAGCTGCATTAATGTAGAAATGACTCCTGAATAGTAACTTCACAGCTAGCAACTCCTTTTACCACCTCCAAAATGGTCTTGATGGGTCAAATATGATAAGAAGTGCCTTGAGACGTTCAAGTGGAGGGCTGGGATACAATGCCCTGCACCAACTTCATTAACTGCATTAATGTAGAAATGACTCTGAACAGTAACTTCCAGCTAGCAACTCTTTCTACCACCTCCAAAAGGGTCCTGATGAGACAAGTATCTTAAGAAGTGCATTGAAACATACAGGTGGAGGGTTGCGATACAAGTAAAGGGACTATAAAAGGAAGAGAATCTCCCAGAAAAATGGGATGAACATTTTCTAAGTAAAAAGAAACCAGTAAGGAGAATTCAGGATTACCTTATAAGGAACCAGAACTAAACTTATATACAAGAAATTGATCCTTGGACTTGCCTAAGGAGGATATTACCCTCAATTATTGTTCCAATTGCACTTATCTGTTGCGTTGGATTCTTCGGTCTTAGACTTGGACTTATTTTTGTATTGCACTTGAGTTAGTGACCTACTCTCTTAAAAATTCTATTGTTTGGGCTTGATTTGAGGGATAAGGTCTCATTGTTCTAGGTGAGCTTGAGCTCTTATTTTCTAAGTCCCTATAATAATAATTATTATTATCTATCTATATATATATATATATATAAAACCAAAGCCTTAGACCTCTCCACAATTTTCCACATCAACATTATTTAAATAAAAATAAATAAAAAACAAAAAATCATTAAAAAAAATACATAACCTACTAAAACACTACTACTCACACGTTTAAACCTCTTTGCAACTCTGTTACCTGTCCTACTAAAACACTACTAATCCTATTAACAAGTGAAACACAAGAATCTTCTCCTTATGCAATTCGACACGCTTTGTTAATATGTAAAATTTTCGATTTGGGAGAGGAGGGCTATTATATTGACATTAAGGTAGGGCTATTATATTGACGTTAAGGTCATCATCTTGAAACTTATCTCAAACATTCACCCGGATTGTGACTTTTAACAAGTGGCGATACATTGTAGCTTTTGATATTGAGTTAAAGTTGTAACGCCTACAGTTCCTTCTCCCTCCCATATTTGTGTTAATCCTTCCTTGCAACATCAAAGGTTCTATTCTTAATTGTTATTCTTCCATTCAGTTTTGTTTAGATTTAATCTTCTCGATTTTTGTTCTAGATATTAGGCCTCCTGCCAAAAATAAATTGAATCAAGGTTAAAGGTATGCTAATTTACAATTAAAATTTTCCAATTTCTTGGGTTTGGATTGTTGATTTTTGTTTTCTGGTTAGAATTTTTTCCTGCTTGGCAAATATTTTTTTTAGATTTTTTTTTCCGCTTGCCCCTGAAATAAATTTCTGATTTTTTTTAGTATAGGGTTAATTGTTTGTCTATGTACATCTAATTTCTAAATATTATAGTGTTGTTTGGGTTATTGGTTTAGGATCATCTTTTTTGGGTTTAATAAATTTTAATTTAGGATGTACATGATGATATATATATATATATATATATGTATGTATGTATGTATGTATGTATGCGTGAATGTATTGGTTGGTATAGGGTTTGGTTTGAATTATGGGTTTTTTGCTATTGCAATTCACTCGAAATTTTTACTGTATTTGAAAAAACAAAGTTCTTTTTAGGGTTTAATCTAATGTAGAATTGTAGATTCTCACATTGTTTAGCTAGGGTTACATTGCAGTTGATGGTAAGTATATGTGATTGTATGTATGCATGCTTTGGGCTAGCTTTAGCTTATGTTTGTTTCTCTTCTTGGCAGTTGTGAATTAAAGATTTGGCTTTGGGAGAAAAAAAATTCTGTTTTTTTAGACTTCAAATCCTACATGAAGCAAAAGTCTCTAAACAACCAAGAAAAAACACATCTTCAATATTGTTCTCTTGCTGCCACAATACACTGGCTCCACTATTGCTATTACTATTTTCACCAGGGGTAACCAATCTTTTTGTTATATTTCTCTATTGTGAAGTCATATATATATATATATATATATATATATATTTTTTTTTTTTTTGTTTCAATAATTTCTAAGCTCTAAATCATCTAATTTATTATTATTATTTTTGGATTTTTGGAAATTTACATTTGATTCTTTGATTTCTCACTTTTTTTTTTTTTTTTTTTGCAAGATCTAAAATTGTCTAACAGGTTTCAACAATTATATCCACAATTTATTCTTTTGAAGGTAACTCATCTTTCTCTATATTTCTTCATTGTGTAATCACATAGACATATATATGTTTTGTTTTTTTTAGGATCAGAATATTCAGATTCTTTCTCTTATATTTCTCTGTTGTGTGATCAAATATTTTCATTATGCTTTAATAATTTCAGCTTTGAATCTTATACATGATACATTTTACATTTATGCAAAATTTTCTCGTGCATTGCACAGGTTGGCGACTAGTTATTATTATTATTATTATTATTATATCTCTACTCGCTGGAGCATGTGACACACACGCCTCTTTTCCATACTTTCTTGGCCACGTAACTACCTTGAATAGGCCGGTCTTGGAAAATGGAGAACGTTGGTGGCATTCACAAGGGAAAAAATTTTCTGGAGGAGACTCCTCTCGCTGCACTCCAGTGGTGCAAGTGGGTCTAGACCCCATGGGGTTGTCTTCAACCTCTAAACCATAATTTTTGTGAAAATTTTTCCAATGTTTTTAATCTAAACTATAATAATATTTTTTATCTGTCTCATTACTTATCCAAATCGAACAAACCATTCTGTTGTTGAAAAGCTTATGAGATATTAGATATAGATTCAAGCCATTAGGAAAAAAAAAAAAAAAGAGGTAGAGATTCAAGCCATAGAAATGAATACCTCAACATATAAAAAAATATGGCACAAAGTTTCGACCCATTAAACTAGGATTTGGTTTTTCTCTCAAACCATACAACCAATTGCCATGAAATTTTACGGTAATGATCTTAACATAACTACGTGTAAAATTCTTAAATTTCATGGCCTAAGTCAAAGAAATGGGGTGTACTCCATGTGAGACTTACCTTCAAACAAAAATCAAGAAAAATTTGGGGGGGAAGGGGGGGGGGGGGGGGGGGGGGAGTTCTTTTCTTATCTTTCTCATCAAGAAAACATTTGGAGACATTAATGTAACGAGAAAATGCTTAATCAAAGCCCTAATACTAGAGACAGAGTTAGGAGTTGGAGTTAGAGGAAACAGAAGTATAAACCAAAAAAAAAAAAAATTATGAAACTCACAAATACACAAAACTATTGTTTTTTTAATACATTACAATGCAATTATTTATAAAAAGAGAACTTCACTTTTTTTTAAAAATCTTCCAAATCATTTGAACCTTTTCTTTTGAAAAAAAAAAATCAAATATTGTAAATGACTTTCTCATAATCTACAAATAATATATAATTTGAATTTATCACCTCATTAAATATTCAATAATCTACAAATCATTACATACAAGCACTCAACAACTAACCAGTAAATTTCAAAGTTGCAAATAATCTCAAACTTTAATTTTTTATTTTTATATTAAAAGACACTAATAGACAAGCACTAAAAGACAAAGCACAGTACAAACAAAATCTAACACTATCAAGTGGGCATGATTGATGTGTTAGTCACTGCTACAGTATTTTTTATAATAAAATATTACTTTAACTTTATTAAAGAGAGAGAGAGAGAGAGAGAGAGATGGAGCATTAGATGCTCCCCCCGCGTCTCTCTTCTATTTTCGGTGAGTGTAAATTGTGGAGAGCATTCTCTCATCTTTGTCTCTCTTTCTATTTTCTTTCATAACTTAGATAATCAAATCAAACAAATCAACCAACATAAGTTTACTAATTTTTGGCACTAGAGATTTAGATTTAAGAGATAAGATATTCCAATCCCAAAAAGAGGAGAGATTACATATAATACCAAATTTGAGGGCAGTGGACTGGTGGTGGCGTGGTGCTAGTCTATTTGCTGCTACTGCTGTGTTGTGCTACGTAGCATGTGTTGTCGTTGCCCACTTCCCCATGCCTAGCACCTCCTTCTCCCTACCTCCCAATCCCAAGTCACACTTAGTTTAGGTTTTTGTGTGTGTGTGTGTGTGTTCTTGGGTATTGTTTGGACTTAAGCTAATTTTTGAGCTCGTTAAATTTATTTTAAATTTTAGACTAATAAATTTTTTTTCATAACCTTTAAAAAGATCAATAATATTTTTGAGAGGAGGAAAAGTGCAATTTTATTGAAACAAATTGCTAAAATTAATACATATATGTACTAGTACTTTTTTTTTTTGTTGAAAAATTTAGGGGGGCCAATTGCCCCTTCCCCCCCCCCCCCCCCCCCCCCTCTCCTAATACCAATATTAGAAAAAAGTAGATGTGAATATAGAACACAAAAATTAATAATTCATCTTGTACCTCTCTTAAATTAACCCTTGCAACAATATGATATCTTTTAAGTGTTTTAAAATTACTCGTACAGTGATGCTTATTATGCTTATTATGAGAAAGAAACACTTAACATCCATAGCCTAAAAATGCCTAAATAAAATTGATGAGAAAATAGAGAGAGATTACTTGTGTTTGTTAGTGCCCGTTTGTTTCAGCTTTTAGGGGCTGAAACGCACGTTTTGAAAAAAGCTGGACATAAACGCACGTTTGGTTCAGCATAAACGCAACTTTTGGGTAAAAGTTGCGTTTTGGGCCAAGGCATAAAACGCGCAAGCCAATTATGGAGCTCTGGAGGTCCATAAATAAAAAGTCCATGTGCGTTCTGAAGCTATCCATTGGGCTCTTCTAGCAATTACCAAATTACCCTTGATTAAGGGTTCGTTTGGATAGAACTTATTTTACTGAAACTGAAAACTGAAAATACTGTAGCAAAATAATTTTTAAATGTGTGAATAGTGCCGTGTGACCCATTTTTAATAAAAAAAAGTTGCTGAAAAGTGATATTTGTGGGACCATGAATAGTGCTCAGATGCACTGTTCATTGCTGGAAAGTCAACCTTTGCAGCTACTGTTCATGAACAGTAGCTGCTATCCCCTGAAATGAGTGATATAGCAGGAAGAAAAAAAAATGCTGAAAACGCACAAATGCAAAACGTGAACTTAAAACGTGAATCCAAACCCACTCTAAATCACCAGTTCTCACGATGTCCCTCATTCCTCTCATCTCATCTCTCTGCTCTGCCCTCTCAATAACAAATTTCCAAATCCAAACACAAAAAAATCTATAACAAATTCCCAAATCAGCTAAGGAAAAAAAAAAAAAATCAATCCCTTGCATGGGTGTTACAGACAATGTGCTAAGAAAAAAAAAATGGAAGAAGGACTGAAGGAGAGCTCTGTGAGTTTGTGGAACGTTCTGGGAAAAACAAAGAGCAAAAAAGAGTAAAGGAAAAAAGGAGGAAAGATGGAAAAAAGTAAAAGAAAAGAGTAAGGCTATATTTTTAGTAAAGGAAGAAACGAAGTGCTAAGAAAAAAAAAAAAAAAAAAAAAAAGAGGAAGGAGAGCTGGAATGTTCTGGAGTTTGAAGGAAGTGGTAGGTTACAAAAGAGGAAAGAAGTAAAAAAAAGAAAAGAAAAGTGTAAGGGTGCGTGTGGAGGAGAAAAAAAAAAGGGGGAAAAAAGGAAAAAATAATAAAGAAATGCGGTACGTGTGTGAAAAATAAAAAAAGAGGGAAAAAAGCACATTCTCGTATGTGTGCTCTCAAAATACTTGTATGTGTGCTCTCATGCTTGTGTGCAACAGCAAATACCTGAGAGGGACAAGAACCATAAAAGCACATACTTGTATGTGTGCTCTCATGCTTGTGCATGTGGAAGCAGTGAGTGTCTTGTGAGGTTTTATCCTTTGCAAGAGTGAAGTGCCTTCCCACGGGTGAGGCAAACCAGATCATAGAAATGGATGAAGAGCTAGAGCTCCTTTGGCAGAAATTATCCTTCACCGAGGAAGAGGGAAAGAAGGTGGTGCTGGGAAATAGTAGCACTAAGGCAGCTAGAGAACTAGGAAAAAACTGTCTAATTATGAAGGTGCTTTCAAGGAGATGCATTGTTCGGGATGCACTAAGGAAAAATCTTCGAATGGTATGGAAGACGAACAAAAGCCTGCAGATTTCAGAGATAGATGCTGAACTTGAGTTTGGAGACGAAAGAGACAAAAGAAAGGTTATGGAGATGTGCCCTTGGAGTTACGACAAACAGCTCATAATCCTCCAGGACTTCGATGGTGAGCAAACTCCAAAGGAAATGAGTCTCAAATGGTCCCCTTTTTGGATCCAACTGCACAACCTGCCCCTAAAGTGCAGAACGAGGGAAACAGGGCACTTGATAGGCTCATCAATTGGCGAAGTGCTCGATGTGGATGTGGCGGAGACGGGGTTCAGTGGGGAAAATGGTTGAGAGTTCGTGTTAAGGTGGATGTCACAAAGAAACTGGTACGTGTCCAAGCGATATAACTCTTTAGTTAAGGACACAAATTTTAATTATAAATTGTACTGGGCCCACTATTAATTAGGCACACTTTATTTGGATCTGATTTGGCCCAAAATTGATAACAAACATTATACAATATTTGATAAATTAAAATAGCAAGAATTTTGAATGTAACCAAGCATAAAGGTGCATGTGTACAGTATAAGTATTTTATGAATATTGATCAATATATGAACCCAAACTAATCTGAGTCTTAGTTGATAGCTTGTCAAAAGAGTAAATAAAAGAGAGAGGGAAAGAGATTACCCCATACCTAGTTATCAGCTTGTTAATAAGCTCATTGTCAATTTTAATTGTTGAGACATGAGCAATCTTGTGCCAATCCTCACCGATTTCTGGCTGGCATCTTCTACTCAATTCAGGACATTCCCTAATTTCGAAAAATCTTAGAGTTGGCAGAAAAAGCCTCCCCTCCGGCAAAGACGACAACTTGGGGCAGCCAAAAATTTGAAGTAGTTTAAGAGATGCAAGATTTGGCAGCCACTCTGGCAATTCTGTCAAGCTGGGACAACCTCGAATTATCATGTGCTGTAAAGTTCTTGCAGATTGTTTGAACCATTGCGGCACAGTCACCAACAGTGGCAATCTAGATATAATTAATACTCGAATGCTCGGTGTGAATGCTTCTTGATTGTCTTCCACTTTAGTCAGATCAAGTTTTTCACAATTATCAATACACAAAACCTCTAGAAGGGTTAGGCATTTTAGGAAAGGAAACAAAGAGATTAGACCCTCACAATCGCCAATAACCAACATTCGAAGGCCCATGTAACCTTGCTTCACTTCAGACAAATACTCTATGTTGCCACATTGCACTAGTGACAAAAATTGTAGGGAATTCAAGGACTCAGGTAGAGACTTTTGTTTAGTCGTTATTTCCAACAACCTGAGACTGATCATGTATCTCATGTTTTTTGGCAATTCTTCTAGTTTTTCACATTCGTCGAGGAGTAAAGTCTGCAAATTTTGAAGCTTGCAAATCGAACTTCGGAGTTTTGTAATCCTACGATTTCTGCTTAAATTCAGCCTCCTTAAATGCTTCATAGTACCAATGAATTTTGGTAACTCCTCAAAACATGAGTCACTTAAATCTAGGACTCGCAAGTATCTATATCTTGAGATGTATGTATCAACAAAGGATTCAGAAAAGGGTCCAAATCCTTCAATTGGACAATAAATGGTCCGTATACTCTTTTGTCTTTGTAAACATTTTAAAACATTTTCATTTTGCCAAGTTTTGTCAAAAACAGACAAATGCCTAACCTCTTTAGAGATATTTTTGGTCTGAGAATTTATTACTAAGCACCCACTTTGTACCGATAGTGCTAGATCATGCATGAGATCATGTATTTTGAATACTCGTAAGGAACCAAAATCTTTATAATCTTCAAGGAAAGATCTTGAGTAGAGCTCTTCTATGTATTGGTTGCCAATATCTTCTAGTTCTTGATTTTCAATTGGTGATTTTTGAATCAAGTCATGTGCCATCCAAAACTGAATCAATTCCATACTAAGGTATTTATGATCTTTTGGATAAAGTGAACAATAGGCAAAACATTCTTTCAAGTAAGATGGCATTAGATTGTAACTCAATTGCAAGGCTGACAAAATATCACCTTCTTTTCTTTCCAATTTCCACATTTCATTATTCTTTACGAATTTCCAATCCTTTTCATCAAGCTTTGAATATAGTAGGCTTCCTAATGATTTCACTGCCAGCGGAACTCCTTTACACTTCTTCACAATCTCATCCCCAATTTCCACTAAGTTTGCGTGTTGCCTCTCTTCTCTGTCTTGAAATGCCCATTTTACAAATAAAGACATACACTCATTATGTGGAAGACCTTTCAAGTTGTACGGGGGCATGGTGCCCATCATAGAAGCAACACTTGGGCTGCGTGTAGTCACAAGGATCTTGCTTCCATTGGCACCCCCCATCAACAAAGTCCTCAACTCAATCCATTTATTTCTATCCTTGTTCCATACGTTATCCAAGACAAGCAAGAATTTTCTGCCATCCAAAACATTTCGAAGATGCTTTTGCAATTGCTCTTCGTCCAAATCATTCCAATTTTCATTACAATTTTCATCAGGTATTGATCTTAATATTTTTACCAGTAGTTGTTTTAAAATGAAATCATCTGAGACACAAACCCAAAATTTTAACTCAAAATGTTCCACCACTCTTGCATCATTGAATACTAGTTTTGCTAGCACAGTCTTGCCAAGACCTCCAATGCCAACTATAGGAATAACAAGGACATTTTGACCATCAACAACATTCATTAGATGTTTAACAATGTTTTCCCTGTCATGTTCTCTTCCTATAACTTCTAAAGGATGGACAAAGGAGTGAGTCATCTCCCTCCCACGCACCACATGCATATTTTCTGCTAGCTCGCTTAGATGAAACTTGGCCTTATCGGCTGCAATGTCATCTAACCGTGTTCTAATTTCTTTGATTTTATGACCCATATTGATTCGGAATAGCAGTGGATTTGAGCAAGAAAGGAAATGACGTACCTTCATGGCTATACTCCCTTGTTTTTCCACAACTTGGCTCCGCAGTTCTTCACATTCGAATTCATCAAGGACATCTTGAGCATCTAAAAAGACCTCTTTAAGCTTCCCAAGCCAGACAGTCAGCTCCTGGTTATGACCCTGCTTTTTTCTGCATCGAAGAGCACAGCTTTGACGGTGGATAGAGTGTTTTTTAGTCTTTCCAGATCGCTTTCAACACCCCATAGCAGGCAAGCTTCTTTGGAAACCTGGGACTCTAGCTTCTTCAGGACTTTTTCTGCAATGTTAGCTACAAATATCTCTGCAGCCATCTTACACAGAGAGAGAGAGAGAGAGAGAGAGAGAGAGTTTCTTTAAAGCGGGACTGAAAGAGGCGGCAGATTGAGAGTCTAGGAAGAAATGAGGAAAATGTGTTTCGATGTATGCTCTAGTTTTCAATATAACTTATATTAAAACATGTCTTTCTAGAAAAGGCGGAGAAATAACTTAGACAAAAGGGGCATTTTATTAAAAACAAAGACTAGACGCATAATATTCTATCAAGACAAGAACCAATGTTTACATCTATCCTTTGCGTAAATATGCTCATCTCTTTACAGCATCCAACGAAGCTTTAGATTGTACCTAACAGGTCCTTTGGCTTTTCCTATTTTCTTCCTTTTTCCTTTCTTTCTCTCTCAAGGTTGTGCTTTTCTTTGTTTGGTGGCAAAGTTCTTTTAACAGTTATATGCCAATATACTGATGGACAATGTACCTATTTTCCTTTCCAAGAAGTGTGTCACAAGACACAAATTATAAGATGAGATAGATGGCTAAACAAAAGAATTATCAAAAAATGCATCACATGACAAAATTTTATGCTCCGACTCATAAAGTTCTTCCTTTTTATGTATATGCTATATTATAGAGGGTCCTTTTGGCTTTTCCTCTTATTCTTTTCTACCATTTTCTTTTTCTTTTTCTTTTCCTCTGATTTTTTTTTCGCTTTTTCTTTTCTTTTTCTATTAAGGATTGTGCTTTTCTTTGTTTGGTGGCAAAGTTCTGACAATTTTTTATATACGTCGACAAAATGTCATTACATAATTGTCTTTGATCATGTTGAGTGCCCGAGTGGAGTTCTTTAGCCCTTCCAGATCATTATAAAAGCAGATAAGAAGAATATTAGTAGTACCTCTCTGTCTTTTTGGATAGAAATATTTAAAAAGATGGATTTATATTTTAAATTTTAGTTTAAATATTTGAATAGAATTTAAATAATTATAAACACAAAATTTTAAGTTTTGAAATTTAACAAATGAAAATCTTTCACAAATATAAATTTGTATTGATGAGTGAGTGGGTACAATTTTTTATGTTTACATTCTATTACAATAGAATAATCCTTTTCTTCGATCTCCTTGGAAAAGTCTTCATATCGAGAATTGTGTCAATACAATCTTGATTCGAACATAAAATGTCATCTACGTTGATTGGAAGATGGATTGAAGATCTTTTAACAAAATTGCAATTAATATCCAGCTATTTGCTTGTTCAAGACTTCTCATTCTTCACATTCTTTGTGCTATTTGTGCATTCTTTGAATGTTATTTGTCTTCGAAAATTTTTTATAAAAGTTCTTTGGGGTTTTACAGGTTCGAATCTTTTGAACTTCACTAATTTGGAGTCTTTTGAAGTTTCTAAGGCCTTGGACCTTGCTTCCAGTAGAACTCTAAGACCATGAAGGGTGATTTGAGTGAATGTACTTTGTATTCAAAGTCTTCATATAGTAGTTTTTCAAGGCTTTGGAGCTTGATCTAAAAGAGTTTTGAAGTTTGAAATTCTTGGAGATTTTGGAGTTTGATTCCAATAGAATTTTAAGGCTTGGAGAGATGAATGTTCCTCAAATATTTTGTTTTGAGTGGTGACATGTCAAAATTTGTAGTATCTTTGGTATCACTCTTTTTTTTCTTTGACAATAATTTTTACTTGTTGACTAATATTTGAGACTCAATCAATACTCACATATAAGGAGGTATGCTTCTTGTTTAAAATTTGGGTGCCTTCTTCCAGTTAGGGCTTTAGGCGATGGCCTAACTCGCCTAGTAATTGGGTTGGCTTGCTTTTAGTCACATAACTTCTTTAATGAATCATGTGACTTATCACACACACACACACACACACACACACACACACACACACACACGCATATATATATATATATATAGAGAGAGAGAGAGAGAGAGAGAGAGTGTGTGTGTGTGTGTATGTGTGTGTGTGTGTGTGTTAAAGCTAAGAGAAACTTCAATTATATTTCAAATCAATCAATATATATATATATATATATATAAAAGCAAAGACCTCATGCGAGAGTGTACGAGGTTCTGCCATGTGGCGCTCTAATAGAGTAGTTTTGCAAAAACATGGGTTGGCATTTAAAATTAACAAAAAGTTTTGTCCAAAATCAGAGTTCATAGCAAGCCCAGGCCCATTTTCAACCCCAGCCAAACTCTAATAAGTAATAATAACTACAATTAATGCTAGGTACAATTAACGTAGTGGCTTTAAAGTTCTCTCTTATAACACAACCCTCTCCTCTTCATGCCCCTTACAAAACCCAAACGTTCTCCTTAATTACACCAACTCATCACTTTCTACCTCTAGCTATTCTGAGTTCCGATCTTACACTTTCCGTTTCAATCTCAATTTTAAAGCAATGACTTCAAAGGGCCTCAAATACATGACCGAGATGTTCTCTATGCTTGGCATCAATTTCGCCAGGTCTGTAAATCTCTCTAAATCTGTTTCTCTTAAAAATAAAATGTCCCTTTTGTTTCCATAGAAAGTAGCACTTCAAAGATTTTTTCAGAAATTTTTTTTGTTAAGACTAAATGGAATTTGAACGTTGAGTTTCTATGTGGTCTTCTAACATTCTGAATGATGAATCCAGGAATTGAGGACCGACCCAAAAGATCAACCTCAAGCCACATAGTCGACTTGTCAAGGTAATAAAAAAAAATAAAAAATAAAACCTACTTTTGAGTTTTTTATTTTATAATTTTTCTTTTTGCATGGTGTAGTTAAATTCTTTAAAAAAAATTCAGTTAATTTGCTAATCTATATCCATCAATATCCAAATTTATGTAAATAGAAATGGATCCCATAGATTTAGGATTGAAGCCAAAAACATAATCTACTCATGAAATATAAAAATTGAGGAACAAATACTTGAAATTATCAAGAAGAATGTAAAGGCTTGGGTTGAGTTTCTTTTGGTGCGGGTAGTTGTCCAAGGCTCCAAGTAATTGGCAGTGATCTTGGGTCTAGGTAACATTAATCACGTAAAATAAGTGTAGGGACATAACTAGAAATTTAAGACTCTTAAGGTAGTGTGTGCAATACAACATGTGTAGAGGTATATGTGTTCACGACTTTTTCTCGATGTTGAAGAAGCCACAAGATTTTCTATGTAGATACTAGATACAAGTAACTTTCCCATCCAGGGCTTAACATTTGCAAAGTCCAAAATTAACTTTGTTATTCATGATGTATATACTCCACTCCATGTCTTCCCTACTCAAAATTTTCATGTGTTTTATGGTTGCCTTAGAAATTTTAGTAATTTTTTATTCTAGGTATGTGTATATATATACATTTGATGGATCTGTTCTAGGTATATTATAGCTTGCTAGATGCGTATTATAAATTTGGTTGTTAATACTTAGGCTCTATAAAGATTCTATAAACTTGAAAATTGTTAATATTAGTTCTTATCCTTCCAATCTTTGAACCTTTTTTTTTTTTTTTTGGTTGAATCATGGTCCCCAAAGACTTAACAAATTTCCAATAATTGTATTGTTTGTAGTTGCACCTATCTCAGTTGTGCATTAACTATTGCTCAAGATGGGTGGGTTGGCATGCCTATCCACTGAAGGTTACTAAGTTCGTATTTTTTATCCTCTTAAGTTTAGTCAAGCGGCCTAAAAAATTAGTACAACTACTGATTCTTTAATTTTTTTTTTATAATTATTTTAGTTCTAGACTTTGAATCAGTTCAAATTAGAAATTGCAACTTAGCATATGACGTTCTTTGAATATGTTTGAAAAAATTACTACCAAATTTTGTCACTAACGCTACTTCTCTTGACTATATGAAATTCTTTTCGAATTTATTAGTTCTCCAACTTGGATCATGATTTTAATAAAGTTGTTCTATGGATGAAATTCACAGAGTCTCCTTTTTAAAATTTTCTTTTAGGCCTTAACTACGGTGTTTGATTACTACAAAGGCAATTTTTCAATAACCAATGACATATTTGCAACACTTGGATTGAAAATTCATGGTGGCAAAAATGTCCCTTATGTGTAGGACATTTTTAGGGTATTAGGTCTTGGTATGTATTCAGTAAATTCTTGAGAAATACATAATGAGAGTTCCAAGTAGAAGACTTGGTCTTGGTGCCAAAGGATGTATTTCTTGGTGCCAAAGGATGTATTTCTTAGTGCATTTGGCCATAGATAATGTATATTAGAAGCTTCAAGGGTGTTGAAAACTCATTATAAATGAATCCTTACACTTCTATTAATAAGTTGAACAATGGTGAGATATCACCCCTTTCATTTTCTTTATAAAGATGGTTGTGGTTAAAGAAAACTATCTTCCTTCTTGACTCTATTCCATAGTGATACAAGGATTGGGAAATTATGTGTTAGGCATAATTTGGTGTATCTTTGTTGTAATTAGCTGAAAAGATTCAAGAATTACTTGGAGGAATGTACTTCATAATGATTTGGCAATTTAAGGGAATTTTTGCCCCATGTTGATGAAATATATAGTTTTGATAACTATTTCTCAAACCATTCATTGCTAGATAGGAGTTAGGTTAATACTCACAAACCAAACCAATTATATGCTCGCTCTCTTTCAAAGGATGTGAAAATAATAATTGTGCAGGTAACTTAACCAAAATATTTAAATAATTGTGAATTCACTCACGCAACACACATATTCTTAATTATGTTATAGTATTTATCAAAAAAAAATTATGTTATAGTAATTCATGTTTCTTTTTTATTTTTTTCGCTTTTTTAATATATAATATAATTTATGCTAATTATGTAAATATTATACCACAAGATTAAATTTTTTTTATGGATCATAAAAATTAGTTAGAAATTATTTCAAAATAAAATTATAAATTATCCGCGTATCGCGCGGGACATCGCCTAGTTAGAATCTAATTTTGCTTTAAATGTACCATCTAAATTTTTAAATTTTTATGCTTGCATTTATACATAACACAGAAGTCAAGAAGACCACAATAATGTAGTCTCATTTGCCTAAGTAAGAATATCTCACCTACACACTTTTATGGTGGACTCAATGGATGTGTTTCACTTTCTAAAAGACATAAGGCATCTAATATCTCTAAACAGTTCGTAATAAGGCAAAGAGAGAGATCTATCTATCTGTGTGATAAACAAAAAATAATAATAATATTGAGTGCAGGTAGAGAGACAAATGTGGGAATCAATAATCTGTTTAACATTTAGCGGCGTCCGCGAGTGACAACATTGGCAAAGTCCTTCGGAAAAAAGGGCACTGTCATTCTTTCCCATCTCTTTCAAGTTCAGTGTTTTTTTTTTCCTTACCCATTCTAAATTTCGTTTTAATACATCACGACCCTATTGATTTCTTGATTAAAACATATTTTACAACCAAATAACAAAGCTCAAGTTACTATATTACATCTCATAGAAGCCAGGAACAATACAGAAACCCTTTCTGCACTCACACCATTGACCATTAATCACCCATAATATGTGCACAATCAAGAGACAAGACCCAAAAACAAAATTCTCCCTCTAAGACCCCTATAATGAATAATCCCTAAGTGTAGCATCTTAATTGTTCTTCTCCCTAAAGTTAAAGAGTCCGAATTTAGTAAGGATGTGATGTAAAACTTATATTTTACACTATTTAATAAGATATTGTCACATTAGCTTTTTTATTTTTACTTAAAACTCAATGCATCCTATTAAACCTAATAATATTTCATTAACCTCCCAATTTTGTTGGATTTTCATATGAGTATTAGAATTAATTGTGTGTGATTATACGTATTCTTTTATATATGATAAAATGATATGACATATTGAGATTAGAGGGTATAAAACTTGAGTTTTACATCACATCTTTATAGAATTTAATTTCATAGTTAAATAGGCCTTACAATTTTTCTTTAATTGAACAATTCCAAAATGTGCCCATGCTTTGGCATACTGGTCTATTATAACATTGATGATAGCTTTTTATTTTAGGAACATACGCAGTGGTGACACTTTCTTTGGGGGATTCTGAAGCCATTATTAGTATACACAGTGAGTGCCTCTCACTAGCAGATCTAATAGTTCTAATAATTTATAGGTAGCACTTCAAACACATAAATTATGTATGTAGTTTAAGCATTTAGGGATTGAGTCTGATTATTTGATTGTTAATTCTTATTTAATTGGGATTCCCTGCTTCCTAAGGTGCTGCAATACACGTGAAAAGGGCTTATGTTAACTGGCTGTTGTTCATATACAATTAGATTTTTCAGAATGGATTTTCAATGATGCCGTAAATCTCTGTGAACAAGCCCAAAGGAGAAGCATTTGTGAGCATTAAAATTTTCATTGGAGACCAATTGAGTAGATAAACACTCTCAGATTGGTCATTGTTCAATTAAAGAAAAATTGTTTTGTTTGGATGCTGAAGAAGCATAAATGCTAAAGGCTTGCGATAATTGTTTGTTGCCATTATAATTAGATTCAAAGTGGAGTTTTGACAATGCCACTGATCTCCATGAACAAGCCCAATAGAGAGGAATTTAAGAGCATTACCATTTTCTTTGGAGACCAATTGGGAATGTAAATACTCTTATCTCCATTAATTTTATTTTGTAACAGTACAATAAAAAGCAATTAAATAATTTTGTAACAGTTCAATCAAAAACAATGTGTCCTCTGTATTCTATGTAACAATAAAATTAAGTTTTTTTTTTCCCAATTAGTTGAGAGAGTCTACGTTTGATTGATGAGAGGGGTTATTGTAAGAATAACTAAGGAGCGAAACCAAATGATAATTTCTTTTAGGGTCCGGTTTCTGTCCAGTGGTCATTGCCATTAGACACGTTGGATACGCGACACATGTCCAGTCTTGGACACGTGTCGTGTATCCAACGTGTCCAGTGGCCACTAGCCACTGGACAGAAGCCAAGTCCTTTCTTTTATTATTATCTGTATATATTAAAAGGATTTAAAAAGTTAGTTATTGTTTTTTTTCTGTCAAAAATACCCCTAAAGTAATTAATCAACAACTTAAAAATAGAGTTAAAATAGTAAATTGGAAAAAGAAAGTTAGTTATTGTTTTTTTCTACTATCAAAAATACGCCTACCTAAAACTTAAAAATTGGGTTAAAATAGTAAATTGACAAAAATAATAAATTCTTTTATCTACGTTGAAATGCTTTCCTACTTCTAATAAACTCCTACTTTTACGTTGATTTAAATTCCTACTTCTACTCACTAACTCTCTACAAAATAGTAGGGGTGTGCATGGGTCGGGTTGGGTCGGGTTGAGGGGATTTTTTGACCCAACCCACCATGGTGGGTCAAAAAAAATTCAACCCAACCCAACCCATCACATAAGTTCAACCCAACCCAACCCACATGGGTTAGGTTGGGTCAGGTTGAACCCATGGGTTTAACAAATTTTTTTTATTATTTTTATTAAATTGAGTAGAAAAAAATATAAATATTAATATATTTAAAAAACCTAAAGATTCGTATCAATGTAACTTCTTTAAGGCAAACAACACTAATAACTAAACAACAATAGTAATTTATTAGGATTTGTGTGAACTAATTGGCTTTTATATAGGATAGGAAAAACTGGTTATTTAAAAAATTTTATTAATTATATAATATTATATATATATATATATATATTAAATTAGTATTAGTATGAGGAACTGAGGAAGTACTGCTCTACAGCTAGATTTTTTTTAAAATTATTAAATATATAATATATATTTAAATATATAAATATAAGTGCCTATAGCTGATTTTTTTAAAAAATTATTAAATATATAATATATTTTAAATATATATTAAATATGTGTGGGTGGGTGGGTGGGTGGGTCGGGTCGGGTTTGGCGGGTCTGTAATTTTATGACCCAAACCCAACCCGACCCGCTATAAAAAAAATTTTTGTAACCCAACCCAACCCACCAAGCCTTAAAAACTGACTCAACCCGACGGGTCGGGTTTGGCAGGTCGGTGGGTTTTCTGCACACCCTTACAAAATAGGATACTCTTTTATTAGTTTTAAAACTCCTCCAATCTACAAAATTCACCCCACGTATTCTTTTTTTTTTTTTTTTTACTTCATCACGATGTATTTGTTTCTTCTGTCCTCCTTTTTTTTTTTTTTTTTTTTTTTTCTTTTTTGGTGATTGGAAAAAGTAGAAATCTCTAATTATAATAAATGCAAATTATTAATCTTTACCCAAAAAATAGAATAGCCTCTGAGCACGCGCATGAGCGCATGCTCAAAGGCTAGTTATTATTATAGATGTAAATATAGGTTTATTATATTTCCTAATTTCTTTCATTATTATAAACTATATTTAATAAGCCATGCTTAATATCATTAGTAATTTAGTACCATTACAATTGAACATTTCTGTGCGTAAGCACGAGTTACAAGCTATTTTAAATAATACATATAAATTGTTTTATAAATTGTCACCTAATTGATTAGAAATGATTCCTTCAAAGCAATTTAGAAGAAAACTTTGTCCATACTTTAATATTTCCAACAAGAAACAAATATTAGGCTCCATTGTATTTGTAGCAAAGCTATGGATTATTATATTTTTACTTTTTCAAAATCTTTTAAATTTAGTAATATGTATTTTTGCTAATAAAATAAAATAAGTTTTTTTTTTTTTTTTTTGAAGTCATTAATTTAGACAAAGCAGTGAATGAGATGCTTGATTTCAAGTCCAACTGAAAGGAATACCATGCTTGCAATGATAGCTTCGTCACATAAGAAGCAAAGTCCTTACTTCATGGCAATGTATAGGAATGAAAAAAATTTCTTGTACTACCCCGCTTTGGATTCAGATTCTCTAGATTTCTTAGGGTACTCTACCAAATAGATTTTCTTAAATCTTAACCATTCTTTAATGATTTAATGGTCTAGATTCTGCCATGTCAGCATTCCACTAACAATATTTTTAAAATAATAAGGGATAATTACACTTTGCCCACCTGTGATTTGCCTTTAATTCTATGTGCCTACCCGTAGTTTCAATTTTGACACTTTACCTACCTATAATTCTCACCGTGAGTGTGCCATAACCCACCTCTCCACTTTCCGTTACTCTAACACAGAATAAGTAAAAAACAAACCCCAAAACGGATCTGTAGAGACCAAGTTTGAGCACTTCTTTTATTGGATGAATGGACTCAAACCCAACTAGCCCAATACAATAAATTTGTAGAGAGTGGGTCAAAGAGTTAGGCTTTAACGTATGGACAACAGTTAATATAGCGTTCATGACAATCAAACAGAGATGAACTGAGTTTATCAAAGAAAAGTTATTCTCAGTACAATCCGAGGAGCTTTATTCTAGGGAATATTGAATGATTCTTGTAGGGGCTGGCCTTTTCCCATGCGATGCGGGGGTTCATGATTTTCACCCCACCAAGGGTTGACCTTGTAATGTAAGGCTTGACACCCTAGTCCCACATCGGCAAGGAAAGCGCCCCTGGGGTGAGGTGGACTCAAACCCAGCTAGCTCGGTACAATGAATTTGTAGAGTATAGGTTCAAGAACTAGGCTCTGATAAAGATTGCAACAACTAAATAGGGTAAGGGGTGAGTTGGACGATAAGAACATAAGCTAAAGAGTAAGATATGGTTCCTCGGCCCTCTTCTTAGGGGCTGGAAGTTCTTATTACTTCTTCAATGCTTGGTTACAGGGGTCATGTGAGTGCTACAGTATTTTCTACTTTCTTCCCCCCTTCTCCCCCTTTCTGGAGGATTTCTTACATTATATACTTCTTTTCAGTTGATCCTAGCTCTACATTTGTCGACCAAGCAGGTTACTACTTAAGTGCTTGTCTCATCAGCTGTTTCTCTATCCTTCTATGAGTTACGGCTACCAAGACTGCAGTGTTCATGGGTCATTTCCTCATTAATGTGGCCAGAGCGCCAGCGGCGGGCATTTAATGTGGAGATGACAATTTGTCTTGGATTTGCTCTTCCATCGTCCTCCCATGATCGGCACATTATACTCGTTCTTTCTCCTGGGGTGCTCTGGGAGGCTGCCTGTGATGGCACGTTGACTCTCCCTCCTCTGATTGGGGTTAGTCGAGGACACGGTTGTCCTCGGCGGTCATCCTAGGTGATTCGGACCTTCTCACGTCGTCCTCGGAAGTTTTCTTCCTCCTCAGCATGGGCCTTGGGCTTGGTACGAAGTGGGCTGGGGTTGCCTAATCCCTTGGCCCCACAGGATCAAAATACTTTCACTCAAATTTTAAACATGAAGAACATACCCAAAATAATAAAGATCACAAAACAATAAAGACTAAAGACTAAGCAATAAACACTAAAGACTAAAAAATCAAGCTAATCTAAAATAAAGACTAAAGACTAAAGACATAACAATAAACACTCTCACAACACACAAGGCCCAGTTTTCTTTTTTCTTTTTTCTTTTTTTATGTGTGATCTTTTTACATTATACTTTTGTTCAAAATTCCAAATAGCCAAACTAATCTCGCCGGTAACCTCTTCCTGGAACCCACAGTCGACCACCAAACTTCACCCACGGCTCCGCTGAAGGCCATCGAAGAGGTCCTCATCAAGATCCCTGCTGCCATTCTCAAACTCATCGACGAGCACTACAGCGTTGAGGTTGAGAATGGCGATGACGCCGAGAATGGCGAACTCATCGAAGAGGTCCTCATCAAGAGGATGACTGTAAGATCCCTGGCGGAGACAATCTCGTTGAGGGTGACTGTGAGGATGAGGTCCTCATCTCACTGAGGATGAATGTGAGGTCCTCATCAAGAGGTCCTCAACGACAATCTCATCGAAGAGGTCCTCATCAAGATCCCTGGCGATCTCACAGTCGTCCGTCTCCACCAGGGTGATGACGCCGTCGCCGTCCTCGCCCGTGTCGACGATGAGATCCAATGGCCTCTGGTGAAAGACGAAGCTGCCGTCAAGCTTGACCACTTGCGTGGGGTCGTGGTGCTGTGGGTGGACCTGGGTTCATGGGTAGTAGCTCGTCGTGGGTCTTAAGATTGAGATCTGTGGAGTGGTTGATTTGAGTGTAATTTTTCTGGGTTTGAGAAGTCTGGATTTGAAATTGGGGTTTCAAATATATGTCTGGGTTTGAATCCATTTGTTCTTAAGTTCCTGGGATTGTATATATGCTTGATTTGAATTCATTTGTTCTTAAGTTCCTAGGATGGTATACATGCTTGATTTGAATTCATTTGTTCTTAAGTTCCTGGGTTTGAATTCATTTGTTCTTAAGTTCCTGGGATCAAATGTTGTGCTATATTTTGGGGTTGTATTTTGATAGATTTATGTTTGATGGTATTGCTTGATTTGATTTGTATTATTTTTATGGATGCATGTTCTTCATGTTTGTGTGTGTTCTTCATGTTTATGAATGACGAGAAACTAATACCATATTTTAATCTTTTTTTCTTTTGTTTTTTGTTTTGTTTTTGTTTTTGTTTTTTGTTTTTTTTTTTTTTTTTTGGGAGGAGAGAGATATAAAATGGGCGTAAAAAGACTTATTTATCCTTCTTTTTTAACAGAGGTGGGTTACGGAGCATAAACGGAAGTAACCTCAGGTGGAAAAAGTGTCAAAATTGAAACCACGGGTAGGCACATAGAATTAGAGGCAAACCACAGGTGGGCAAAGTGTAATTATCTCAAATAATAAAGAAATCTACTAGTAGAGTACCTTAGAAAATCTAGAGGATCTGAATCCCCCCGCTTTGTCTCGCACAAATTTTTTCTGCCCTATAATAGTGGTAGAACAAAGACGTATATGTTTTAATTGTTTATATATTACACTTTACTCACTAGTAATTTGGGCCGGTTTTACGCTGTTTACATGTATTTTGAAAAGTATCACTTTACCCACATGAATTTGGCTTTGTTGTACAACTTATGTTTTTTTTTTTTTTTTTTTAAACATTTGAAGAGAAAACATAAAACAAAACGGATCTAAGAGCCTATCAAGATAAACTTTGTCTTAATATTTAGAAATCAAAGATCCTAACCTCATTCTCGTTTGATGGAAGGACACATTCCATGATGTAAGGGATGAGAGGAAGCGACCAGCTTTTTTCTTTTCTTTTTTTATTTTATTTTAATAGATATAATAGAATTTAAAATTTATGACACTTCATAATAATTATTTTTTATAATAATACTAATGGATTTATTTTTTATGTAGGCATAATTTAAGTCCAGATCTCTTATTGTACAACAAAAAGTTCTTCCATTTGAGCATCAAAACTAATTAGAACACACTACAGATAAACTTACAAGTATACAGATTAAGAATTCACTTATTTAGAGTACTTCGAAGTTCGAACCAACATTAATAATCCACATCCGCTTATCTATGTCATCCAGGTAGACCTAGACTAGACCCACTAAAATAGTATATAGAAATTTTCATATTATAGTGTCTGGGCCTAAAATTTTTAACTGTCTCAAAAATTTTTTGATTGGTCCCAAGAACCCAATAATATCTGAATTAGTCCAAATAACTCAAACGAAATTAATCACTTGACCCAACCATTGGGCCCGTGGTCCCTCCAAAGTCCAAACATAATACAACAAAAACACCCATCCCGGCCCAAACTACCTAATCAGAAAAAAAGAAAAAAAAAATCCCCAATTCACCTATCATAACCAAAAAAATATCATTTAAAAAAAAATCCTTTACTAAATAGTGTATGTTACACTGTGGTAATTAATCTTGAAATCAATCTAAATTCATAGCAATTAATTTGTTAAAGTTGATTAATTCTACTTTAAAATAAATCTAGGGTCTAAATTTGTCTCAGCACTCACTATTCACAGAGCAATCTAGCCGAAACAATATGTATATATAGGTGAAAGATTTGACAAAATAGGCCGCAAATTTTATTTCATCATTAAATTCCAAAACGGCACTTTAATATAATATTGCCGGCGTGGAACAAATACTAGGTTATAGCTAGCCGAATAGGCTTAATTCAAGCCACATTTTCACATGTACAACATCATTCTCACATCACATGTAGTTCATCCCAAAGTACGGTTAATTGAATCCTCTTTCTTTTGTTAGGTAACCAAGTCCTTGGAGTTCTCTATCTCTCTCTCTCTCTCTCTGAGAAAATAGAGAGATAGAGAAACACAACTAAAAAAAAGTGACGTATAATGTTATGGGACTTATGTCCATTCTCACATTTACCTTATCATAAGGGTACTATGGTAGTTCCACCCCTGCCTGTCATAATGAGAATTAATGCACGTTATCTGATTGAATCCTATATCTTTACAATTCTTTGGACTTCATAGTATCTCTCTTTCTCATTGTTTAGTTGTAGCAAAAAAGCTATGTATTTGCTTCACAAGTTCTTGAACATTGTACTCCTTCCCTTAAATCTCATCGTGTTACTCTTCTTCATGCCACCATTTCTTATTCTCAAGTTTCTTTGGTCCTTAAAAAGATCCATATACAGTGAAAATGTGTCTGGCAAAGTCGTACTTATCACTGGAGCATCTTCAGGAATTGGTGAGGTTTGTATCAATCCCCCTCATTTGTCATTATAGATAGTGGCAGAGGCCAAAGGAATAGGGTTTTATTCACGTCAATCCGTGTAAAATTTTCTGTCTATTTTAGCATAACAACTTATTTTTTCTATTTTACAAAACTAGTTTTTCAAAACACCCACATTAGTCAATCTATTTTAGAAGATATTTCAATAAAATATTCATCATTCATTAATTTTTTTATTATTTTCTCTAATAGTTATACTTTTTTAATTTAAATTTATATTTCAAGTAAACTACCAAACTGGTGGCTCAGCCAATGGAGCCACTAGTACCGGAGGTCCAGTGGTCGAACCGCCTAGTGGTTTCGGCGACCGCTACCAGATTGGTGCCTTTGCCAACCGTACCGCCAAACCACCAAAATAGTGGCTCCAACGACTACTAATAGATCGATGTTTCTGACCATCATACTGCCATCAATAAAATATTTCGGTGTGTCGTTTCAAGGTTACACACCGAATATATATATATATATATATATATATATATATTATTTACAATTAGTATGGTGAATGATATAAAATTTTAGTTAAAAAAAAGGATTGATTTGAATTAAAAAAAAATTAATATAGACTATAATAAAATTCCAAATAAAATCATCAGCTTTATTTGGGGAAAAAAAAAACTCAATTATGATTCTTTTGTAATTAGATCGTAGAGATATTTGCAAACTAAGAAGATTCAAGGAAGTTTCCTTTCCCACTCACTTTTAAGCCCCACCATATAATATCTGATCCTCCTTTTTTCTTTTTCTTTTTTCCTTTTTTATCTCACAAAATCACATATCATCTTTACTTCCTCTCCCACAGTCTTTTCTCTTCATTTTTTTTTTTTTCTTTTTTTGATCTTTTCCTTTGCCATAGCTCTCAAGCACTTGGGGTTTGGTTTGATGGGTTTTTTTGTTGAAAGTTTGATTTTGGGTTCTAAGTTGTTGAGTTTTCCATTGAAGGTTTGATTTTGGGTTTGGATTGATTTTTGGTTTGATTTTCCTTTGTTTTTGGTTGATTTCGTGATTGGAATATCATGGGTTGTGATGAGTTGTGTTGGGTTGTGGTGGTGGTGATTGAGTGGTGGTTGGGCAGTGTTGGGTGGATTTGAAGCAAACTGGGATGGACATAGTTTGGTGGATTTGCAGCAACATGGGATGGACACAAACAAAGAAGAGAGAGAAAGAGAGAAATTAATAAAATATTGTAGACAAAGCTACAATGACTGTGCATATATGCACGGTTACTATAGCATTTTTGTATATATGCATAATTTTGCAAGTACTAATGTGGGTGTTTTTTGAGTTAAATTGTGTAAATTTAAGCACTTTTTGTTTTTTGCACAATTTTGCAACCTCTAATGCGATTGCTCTAATCCTTCTATTTTTATCCACTTTTTCCCCAACCTTAGAGATGATTTTTTTCATACTCCTATATTTTTGTTTCTTTAAGTTAATAATATATTTTTTTTTATTTTTAATTTTCAAACTTTTTTTTATTGTTTTTTTAAAAAAGAAAAAAAAACTTTCTTCAAACTCTTTTAAAATTAATAAAACTTTTAGGCAAAAATGCAAAACTGACCCTCTAACTTTCACATTTTTTCATTTCAGTCCTCTAACTTTCAGTTTTGTTAATTCAGTCCTCTAACTTTCAATTTTTGTCAATTCAAGGTTCTGTTACAAATCTGTTACAGCTACCGTTACCTACACCAAAACGACGTCGTTTTGCATGTGGTTTTTTTTTTTTTTCTTTTCTTTTGGAATTAAAAAAAAAAAAAAAAAAACTAATATCAGCTGGAGCGGTAAATATCAACTGGTTTTCCTTCTTCTTTCTTTATCTCTGCTTTGATCCTTGCAGTGCTCCATGTGTCTAAAACGTCATCCATCTCGTAGTATTTGTCTTGGAGCTGCTCTAAGCAAAGCTTCTCAGTATCCAACTTCTTTGCATGTCTTTTATCGGCATCATCCATCATTGCCTTGATGAATCCAAGCCTGTCTTGAAGCTTTTGGACTTCTTCATCAATGCCAACAAGCAACTTGATCTCTTGTTTAGCCAGCTGAACAGAGATTGAAGCCAACTGCTTAAAGAGATCAGTAAATAGTGCATCAGCTGCCATAGTTGGAGACTGAAAGTTAAGTTTGGTTGAGAATAGAATACAACAGAAAGTGATTAATTACCGCTGAAAGAGGTGAAGGTAAATTAATCAGAAGTGTTTTTTTTTTTTTTTTGAAAAAAAAAAAAAAAATGCAAAACGGTGTCGTTTTGGTGTGGGTAACGGCAGTAGTAACAGATTTGTAATGGAACCTTGAATTGACAAAAATTGAAAGTTAAAGGACTGAATTGACAAAACTGAAAGTTAGAGGACTGAAATGAAAAAATGTGAAAGTTAGAGGGTTAGTTTTGCATTTTTGCCAAACTTTTATTTCCTTTCAATTAATAAATTGAGAATAAGTGTATAAAGTATAAACACCAAGCTTTAATCTTTCATGGCTGTTAAGATGGTATATTACGTTATTGATTTAGCAACAATTACATTCATTATCACATTTATTTTACATATTAATATATAAATTTAGATATCTAGTTCCTTTATACATAGATTGTTAACATGACATATTAACTTTGGGAGTTTGAACTATGAAGCATGTTGCTTATGAGTATGCCAAGAGAGGTGCTCGTTTAGCCCTTGTTGCAAGAAGGGAGGACCGTCTTCAGGCAGTCGCCGATAAAGCCCGCAAGCTAGGATCCCCAGAGGTCGTTGTGGTATGTGCAGATGTTTCTAAGGTTGAAGAATGTGAGCGGTTTGTTAATGAGACAGTGAACCACTTTGGATGTTGTAAGTGTGTGATATATATGTTTTGTGTGGTGGTTTGTTTAACACAATACAGTACTGTGTGAAAGAGTTTTTACCCATATGTTTTCAACAATATTTTTTTTAACTCAAATGACATATGCTTTCCTTGTAAAAGTAAGGTAGATGATAAGATCTAAGTTCAAGACCTACCAACTCTGTGTGTAACTTATTAATAAAGAAAATTGTGCGATATACTTTGATTTTTCTATGACTTTTGTGGGGGTGAAAAATTTTAACTCGTGTTATGGTTGGTGGGGTTTTTGGAACAGTGGATCATTTGGTGAACAACGCTGGAGTAGTATTACAACTACGCTTGTTTGAAGATTTCACCCATTTCTCTGATATTGCTTCAGTTATGGTAATAAAACCAGCATGCGTGATTGCATTGTTGTCCTACTTTTGTAACTTGCTTGTGATAGTAATTGTAATTCGAATTTAAAACCAAGTTGCAGCTATTGTTTATTAGATAATGTCCCTTGAGGTAATTTCAAAATATACCATAAGGTAAATTATTATTGCATTTATAGGCCAAGTGACCAGTGTTAACATGTTTATCAAAATGAAATCCGCATTGGAGTTCAATTCAGATCTCACTGGCTATTCACATCCAAAAACACAAAATCTTGGCAACAAAACGCAGACCTTAAAGTTTAAAATTTTTCTCGCGTATGATAGATTAGCAAAACCGCATATTGTCTGCACCCATTATACAGTCCAAAGAATTAACCTCATTTTTCGTCTGATTTTTAGGTTGCATATATACATGCATTAACTACCTCCAACTTTATAATTTTTAGGATATAAATTTCTGGGGATCAGTGCATAGCACCCATTATGCAGTTCCACACTTGAGAAAAAGCAAAGGGAAGATTGTTGTAATTGCTTCAGTTGAACAATGGTTTACGACTCCGGGATTGAGCTTCTACAATGTAAGAAACCTCCTTATATGTGTTACTCCCACATTTTCTTTCTCATCAATTGCTTGTAAATCTGTGATGGTTTCAGGCAAGCAAAGCAGCCCAGGTATCCTTTTTTGAGACATTGAGGACTGAATTTGGACACGATATTGGAATTACAATTGTGACTCCGGGAGTGATTGAGTCGGAAATGACACAAGAATTTCTACCAAAGGTAGGCTTTAGAATTAAAAAAGTATATTGTGAATTATCAAACTTAGCTCATCCTTTACCTACCAATGTACGTTGCATTTATATTAGAGGCATTGAGGTGTTTAACCTATGCCAAAAGGGTTTGAATTCTTTTAAAAATTGTAATGGTATGGAAAACTTTCCTTAAGAAACAAGTAAGGTAATAGTATGGCAAACTTTCCCTAAGAATTAAGTTTTCCTCAATAACTTGTTTTGGTTAAGGTTAATTGTGGGGGAGGGGAAAAAAATAAGCTCTCCTTTATTGCAAGTTAGTACCAATAGAACCAAAGCTTGTTGGAACTTATAAAAAACTTCCAACTACCATGCGGATGTGCTAGCTAGAAAATCTTATGCTTTAGAATTGTACATCTTTGATTAGAAAAAGTACACAACTCGATTTTGACCTATGTCTTTTCGTTTCTTTTAAATCGGTAGATACAAATGGGGAAGGATGATTTGAATCATGAATGCCTCTATTTAAAACACTTAATTTGTCATTGTTGTTTGGAGGCCCACTAGATGTGTATATGAGTAGTTTGAGCATGGGTGGGTTATTGCCACCCCAAATTAAGCACCTAGGCCTAACAACAATTGTGCTAACCTTTTTGTACCCTATTAAGCAGCAAAACTTGTAATGACCTCTACTATTTGTAATTTCTACTTCCCAACTTATCTATTAAGTAGTATGTACACTTCTATTCTTATTCTCTTAAAACGAAGAAGGATCTATTTTTCATTTTCTTAATGTGATGCTTGGTTAGGTTCAAGTTAACTGGATGCCAGTTGAGACAACAAAACAGTGTGCTAAGGCGATTTTGGATAGCACCTGCAGTGGAGACATGTACTTGACTGAGCCATCTTGGGTGAAGGCTACATTTTGGATCAAAATATTGTGCCCTGAAGTATTTGAATGGTGCTTACGCTCAATTATTCTCAACAACATGCCTCAGACTTCAAAGAAGGACTCCTAGCCAGAACCTTGGGTTAGGGAAAAGCTACTTCACGCTCTTGCCTTGGTTGCTTTGTAGGCTAGCTTTGCTCTAAGTTGACATCTTCTCTTACCTTGAAAAGGATAATATTTCATAGTTTAATAAACCTTCCACTACTTTGAAAGAAGAAAGGGCTATTTATACTATTTCAAACATTCCTTGGCCCTTAAGTTTAGCCAATTAACTCCCAATTAATTCAATTAGAAAAAGTGATATTAATATTAATTAAATCCAAAGTTTAGTAATTAATTAATACTTTGTCCTGGGATTGAATTATATGTATGCAATTCCATGATAAATTATATCCTCGATCAATAGTGTTACAAGACTTTATTATATTTAATTTGGATTGAAATTAGAACAACTAAAATTAAGGGTTCATCACCACGCACCCTTGATGCGGTGGTCACTCCACAAATATAAGTGCTTATGAGGTGTGGGAGCAAAGGTCAAAGTTCAAGTATTCAAGAGGGAGTTTCACACACATATACATTTAGATTAGACTAGAGTAAAATTTTTATCTTGTATTAAAAAAAAATTAAGGGTTCATAATCACATGTGGTCGGGACTTAATTCATGCAAGTGCACATTAACCATTAAAACTTGATTTAATGATGTCTTTCAATCAAATTGTCCGATTAAGGCTCATGACCTTTGATTTTAATCATTATGACTTCAAGATTTATTTCATGCAATAGAATTAGAAATCAAATAGTCAAAATATTAGTTTTACCCCTAAGATGTGAAATGATTGTTGTGATGAAATGAGGTTAAATATAAGTTGCAAAATGGGGTGTTTACACAACTAAATTAATAAAGTAGAGGTAAAGAAATGCAAACCACAAGAAAACATCGAATGTGTTTTTGAAAATAAAAATTGAAGTCCCTGGGGTCAAAATCTCTCTGTGACTCCACTGTGAATAATTGCAATACAGATTTACAATAGATCTTTCAAGCCTAAAGCTAGCCTAGAACTTGAGTCCTCCATGCTCTTGTTTGCAACTGAATTTGCTGAGCTGTATCTTCACATGCTGAGGGACCGGTTGTAAGCCACCAAGTTCTCTTGGAATTGTGGTATTGCTCTCCAATGATTCCAAACACCAACCACTCAACCAAAGATCACTGAAAGGCAATATGGAGTGTTTGGGAAAACTCCTCTTATGGCTTGGAAATGGTAAGTGAGAAAGAGAATAAAGAACGGTAAAGATTCACTGAGGGAACATAGGTTCTCTCTCTCAAATGGATGAACTCAATAATGCTATAACAAACTCTCAAAGGGATTTTCTCACCGGCTCTTGCTAATTGAAATGGGGTAGAGTGATTGAAATTGAGCTAGCTAAATGATAAGAATGCAAAACTAGAATCTATTCTCAAGCAACTCGCGGGCGTCACTTGGTCTCGAGTTGCTCATTAGCTGCACTGAAAAAGGTTGTTCCTTTTTCTACTATGTGTCCATCTCACGGGCTACACTCTATCTCATTAGTGCAACCTTTCTCTTCAAAGCAATAGCGGTCAGGGCTCAAGTACTTCTACCCAATTACAAATTAACTCAAAATTCATGAAAATTGAGAAGAAAATACAATAAATTTGGCATGGAATAAGCCAACAAAACAAGGACTCAATAGTGATCAACGGAGAAGGTTCGAAGTGCAGCAGCTATATATAGAGAAGCTTTAAAATTAAATTAAATTAAAAAATTTATTAAAAAAAAAAAAAAACTCTGTTTTATGCTTTGAAAGGAGAGTGACAAAATTTTCAGCAATCTGCACAAAAAAAATAAAAATAAAAATAAAAAATAAATTAAGGTTTGAAATTTTTTTTTTTTTTTTTTTTTTTTTTTTTTTTTTTTTTTTTGTCTTTTGATTTCATAATTTTTTGTTGAGAGTAATGTGTGTATTTTTTAGCTTCTGGGAGATTAACAACTTTTACACTCTAAAATTACATGGAGAAAATTAACAAACGGATAGTAGCACATACAATGAAAATATTTTTTAACATTTTATTTTTGTGAAAATGTTAAGTTACTACGATTTTTATTACAAAATACTAACAAACTAATGTCACAAATATGATCGGTGACATTTTAATCATCAAATTTACTTTTTTGTGAATGATGATATCAAATTTTGTAATATCTCTAATATCTCTCCTCTTTCTTTGATGATAATTTTTACTTGTTGGCTAATATTTGAGTCTTAATTTATTAATACTCACATATAAAGAGATATACTTATTCTTTAATATCTGGCCGTCTTCTTCCACCTGGAGTAGTAGGTGACTGCCTAACTTGACTAGTAATTGGGTTGGCATTGTTTTTTAGTTACATAATTTTTTTAATTAATCATGTAACTTATTTAAATAATACGTATGGATGATTTTATAAATTGTTAAAAAAAATTCCTCCATAGTCCAAATCAATTTAAAAACAAACTTTGTCCCTACTTGAATATTTCCAGCCAAAATCAAATATTAGGCTCAAGCTGACCGAGTTAATGGTTTAATTGAAGCCACATCTTCACATATACAACATCACTCTCACGTCACATTTACATGTACCTTATCTCAAGTCCTTCATGTGAGATCCCAAAGTAACGTAAAGCAACCTCTTCCCTAAATTGACAAATTAGTGATCATTTCCAAAGTTGTAAAAGCTAGAAATACCAAAATCTTATCCAAATGATAATGACCGTTATCCAGTTGAATCCTCTTTGTTTTGTTAGGTACCCAGTTCCTTGGAGTTTTTAATATCTCTCTCTTTCTCTCTGTTCACTGAAGCAAAGCTATGGATTTGCTTCACAAATTCTTGAATATTGTACTCCTTCCTATAACTCTCACCGTATTACTTCTCTTCATGCTACCGTTTCTTTTTCTCAAGTTTCTTTGGTCCTTGAAAAGATCCATATATAGAGAACATTTGGCTGGTAAAGTCATACTCATTACTGGAGCTTCTTCAGGAATTGGTGAGGTAATTATTTTATATGTATAATTAGTCATACCAATAATTTACTAAATTCTATTTCAAATAAAAATTTTCTTGCAATTTAAAATAAATTAATATTTAGTTTAATTACTTTGATTATATATCATAATTTTACATTTTGATATAATAAAATTTACACATTTCATACCTTGCTTGGATGAAGTAGCTCAATAAATTTACCTACTATATTTCACAAAATTAATGTGTTTTTTATTATATGATTCACTAATTATTAATATAATTTTAATTTATTTATATATAATTTTCAATTAAGTCGTACATCGCACATACATTATAATAGTTTTCAATAAAATTTGACACTAAATGACATGTTGTGATTGTTAGAATTGTGTAGTTAAAGCGGCCCATGTCTCCTCCGCTCTATCTCCGTTTTAAATCCCACTTGTTGGACCTCATCTATTAAAAAGGTAGTTTAGGCTCACAAGTGAGGGGAAGTGATGAAATTTGTGGTTAAATGATTAAATTTATCATATTCCAATAATTTTAGCTTTTGAAAGAATCAGTACTTAATTTAACATTGATTAGTACTAACAAAATAAAGCAATGTCAATGACTCAATGGTGGAATCATGTAAGAGTGAAGTTACTTCAATCACAATATCATGTGAAAATTTTAAGCTTATAATTTTTTTTTTTTAACTTCTCAAACTCTTTTACTATACTTTTACCTTTTAACATTAATAATCCACATCCATTTATCTATGTCATCCATTCAACTACGTAGAACAAAAAAATAAAAGTTCTAATAAACACTATATTTCATTATAATTAGTGGTTTCTAAGACCTCATGAAATTCCGGATTTAAAACCTTTTGTTAGCGTCTTGGTGCCACCCTTAAGAGATTCTTCTCTATAATAAACCAGTGTGTGTGGGATGAGAAGATTGCATATAGCTGAGAGAATAATCAGATACTCGAAGAGGTCTAAATATCCTTGTTAAAAAAAAATCAATTTATTAATTTAACACACTTCTAGTGTCTTGTCACTTGACTATGAATGGCTTTACAAATAATTAATACAAACATTTCTCGTACCACTACATAGACTTGGCCCTAGTGAAAATTTTCTAGTTGTGCCTTTGTTAATATATAGATTGATAGTAATAATGTGACATTAATTTTGTGGGTTTGAAGTATGTTGCTTATGAGTATGCAAAGAGAGGAGCTCATTTAGCCCTTGTTGCTAGAAGAGAAGATCGTCTTCGAGCAGTGGCAGATAGAGCCCGTAAGCTAGGGTCACCAAAGGTTGTTGTGGTTCGTGCAGATGTTTCCAAGGTTGAAGAATGTAAGCAGTTTGTTGATGAGATAGTGAACTATTTTGGACGATGTAAGTGTCTTATTTTTTGTTTTCACAATGTCTTAACTCAAACGACACATTCTTCCCTTGTAAAAGTAAGGTAAAGGATTATATCGTGAATTCAAGACCTATTGAGTGCATGTGTATATAATTAACTTATCAATAAATAATATTGTGCTAGCTATATGTTTTCATTTTCTATAGCTTTTTGTGAAAAAATAAATAAAAATTGTAACTCGTGTTATGGTTGGTGTGGTTTTTGGAACAGTGGATCATTTGGTGAACAATGCTGGGGTATTACAAGTACGCTTGTTTGAAGAGTTCACCCAATTCTCTGATACTGCTTCAGTTATGGTAATAAAACCAGCATGCATGATTGAATCTCTATCCTACTTTCTTAACAGTGATTGTGATTAGAATTTAAGAATGAATGGTGATAGCTATTGTGTTTTAGATAATGTCAATTGTTAACCATACAGAAACACCAAAATATTGAAAATTAATGCATGTCTAGGCTTACTGCTAAATGTATTAGGAATCTTTGCGATTAACCTTCAGATCTAAAAAACCAAAAAACCTTAATAGTGAAATAAACTTTCTCCATATTTTAAGCAAAATTTAGAGAATCATATTCCAATATTTACATGTTTGTCAAAGTGAAATAGGTATTGTGGTTCAATTCAAATCCTTCAGGCTATTCACACCCAAATACACAAAAATTTTGCAACAAAATTTCAAACCTTAGAATTCAAATTTTTAAACTATACTTTGTCTGAGTTTTAGGTTGCATACTCGCCCTAACTAACTCTAAATTTATGTTTTTAAGGACATAAATTTCTGGGGTTCAGTGTATAGCACCCATTATGCAATTCCACACTTAAGAAAAAGCAAAGGGAAGATTGTTGTAATTGCTTCAACTGCAGCATGGTTAGGTACTCCAAGATTGAGCTTCTACAATGTAAGAAACCTCGTAATTTGTGTTACTCCCACATTTTCCTTCTCACTAATTGCTTGTGAAATCTGTGATGGCTTCAGGCAAGCAAGGCAGCCCTGATATCCTTTTTTGAGACATTGAGAACTGAATTTGGACAGGATATTGGAATTACAATTGTAACTCCTGGAATGGTAGAGTCAGAAATGTCACAAGGTGAATTATTTTCAGAGGTAGGCTTTAGAAAAAGTATGTTGTTAATTATCTTAGCTAATTGTTTACCCTACCATTTTTTGTTGCATTTATATTATAGGCATTAAGGTGTTTAACCCATACCAAGAGGTTTCTAAGATCTTTGAAAATTTGTTCTTTCCAAAAAGCATCAGCTATTGGTATATGGCTAGAGTTCATGGAGGAGGGGGAAGGTTTTGGAAGAACATCAAAACATAATGATGCCTAATTTCTATTTTTCACCTGTGTTTGACAAAAATGAGCTCTTCTTTATAGCCTATCAATATCAATCAAACCAAAGCTTGTATTAATATATTTTTTTTAAAATATTTCCAGCCCCCATGTGGATGTGCAAGAAAATCTTGTGCTTATATCATTAACATATGCCAATTCATCAAGGGATTGCGAATATACATATTTCATAACACAAATTACACTGTTCAATTCTGACCATAATTGATCTGTTGAGAATCTATAGTCAACCTCAAATTTTTGAACTTAAGACTTGATAGTTGTTTGGAGTCCGACCGGATGGTTATCTGACAATACGAGTACCTAGGCCTAACAATAATTGTGCTAACCATTTTGTACCCTGTTCAGCATAAAATTGGTAATGGCCTCTACTATGTGTAATTTCTATTGCCAACTTAGCCATTATCTACAATTCAATTCTTATTCTCTCAAAAAAAAAGAGGTATCTTTTTCATTTTCTTAATGTGATTTCTGGTTAGGCTCAAGCTAACTGGATCCCAACTGAGACAACAGAAGGGTGTGCCAAGGCAATTTTGGACAGCACTTGCAGTGGAGACATGTATTTGACTGAACCATCTTGGATGAAGGCGGGATTTTGGGTCAAAACCTTGTGTCCTGAAGTATTTGAATGGTGTTTCCACTCACTTTTTGTCAGTAGGCCTTGGCCTTCAAAGAAGGATTAGTGCTGTAAATGAATAGACAGTTTGAGCTTGACGTGAGAAAAAAAAAACTTAAATATGTTCATTTATCTAACAAATAAGCTAAGTTCAAGCTTATTTTACCCTTAACTATGAATAAGCCAAGCTCAAATAAACTAAAGTATTCCTGAACAAGTTTCATGATTATGAAAGTTGGAGTTGAGTATATATGACATTATATGTTTATATGTATAGACGTATAAAATATATTTATATAAACTTGATATTAGATTATGTAGATTTGTAATTTTTTTATTTAATGTACGTTTGTAATAAAAGTCATAAGAGATTAAATCATTATTTATAACTTAATGATAATATAAATAGTTTGATTTGTAGTAAAATTATATATAATAAATAAGTTCATAACAGAAATTATTCTATCTTATTAACTAAAATAATATAATTTACGCAATAACTTTTATTTATTTATTGTTATAGCATTTATTTGTGAACAGGTAATAAATTTTAGTTGTAGTGTACTAGTTTTTATTATATATGGAAAAGAAATAAGTTAATCAAGTAAGTTGAGTCCATAGTATTAGGTTGGCAAACCATGAACAAATGTATCCATATTGGATAGTCTTAGTGCGTCTTGAAGTGTTCTTGAAGTCTTTTTCAATTCCAATACAAGACCAAGATTCAACTCAAGGAGAACTGCTAGTTATGTGAGCTTGATGCATGTTGGACACCAAGCAGCTTGACGGATCAAGATTCATTAAACTTGATCCATTGAGACCAATTCTCAACCAATCAAAAATATTGTTGAACAAAATCCATGTTTAATTAAGTTCTTAAGAAATGGTGGATTTAATCGCTTAACCCCATAATTCTAACATCACTCGTAGAAGAATTCATGGTCTTGGAGGTTGGTAACTAAGGTGGGGTTTGGATACAAGTCGGCGTTTTTGCCATTGCACATTTTGCGTTTTCTGTCTTCTTTTTTTCTTTTTTCTTTTTTTTAGCGTTCATGAACAGTAAACGGCACTGTTCATGAACGTGATTACACTGTGCAGGAGACAAAGTTACTATTCACGCACTGTTCATTGGACCCATAACCACTTTATTCAGAAAAAATATTAAAAATTGGTCCCACGGCACTATTTACACATTTAAAAATTATTTTGCTACAGTGTTCTTAGTTTTCAATTTTCAGCAAAATAAGTTGTATCCAAACGGAACTTAAGCCCACACAGTAATTTTTCCATCAGTTTTTTTATGTCACCATATGTTGTGTTATTTATTTAGCTGTTCATTGTACTCCATATAGTGTATGTTATACTATATGGTAATTAATCTTGACATCAATCTAAATTCATAAAAAACAATTTGTTAAAGTTGATTAATTCCACTTTAAAGTAAAGGTGAAAATACATTGTTGGTCCTTAAGGTTTACATAATAAGCGCTTTTAATCCCTAAAATTTTATATGAGCGCTATTGATATCTGAGGTTTAAAAAATGAGTACTATTGGTCATTATTTTAACTTTCATTAGTATTTTTGCTTCCGTGACTAATGAAACAATGAAGTGCCATTTGTTAAGTGATGTGGCAGTACTTATTGACTTGAATTGTATTTTAACCTTAAAAAAAAATTTAAAAAAAAAAAATCTAGGGGCCTAAATTAGGCCCAATACTCACCATTCACTCAGGAATCTAGCCGGAAAAAATATGTATATATAGCATATAGGTGCTAGATTTGACAAAGTAGGCCGCAAATTTTATTTCATCATTGAATTCCAAAACGGCACTTTAATATTGCCCACCAATGAAATAAATATTAGGTTGAAGCTAACTGAAAGGCTAATTAATTGTTTCTCAAAAAAAATTAATAAATAATAATGGCTAATTAATTCAAGCCACATTTTCACATGTACAACATCATTCTCGCATCACAATTCACATGTACTTCATCCCAAAGTAAGTTAATTGAATCCTCTTTCTTTTGTTAGGTAGCCAAGTCCTTGGAGTTTTATCTATATATATATATATATATATATATCTCTTTCTCTCTGTTCATCACTTCATTGTAGCAAAGCTATGGATTTGCTTCACAATTTATTGAACATTGTACTCCTTCCTTTAACACTCTGTTATTTCTCTTCACGCCTCCATTTCTTTTTCTCAAGTTTCTTTGGTCCTTAAAAAGATCCATATACTTTGAAAACGTGGCTGACAAAGTCATACTAATTACGGGAGCATCTTCAGGAATTGGCGAGGTATTTATATTAATATATATATATATATATAAACAGTGGCGGAGGAAGCTTATTTAATCCCTCCTCTTTTATCAAATTCATTCCCCAACTTAAGAGATATTATATATTGATATGTATAAAAGTTAAAAATATTATCTTTAGTATTATATAGACAGTGAGTCACAACTATAAGACTCGATTAAACAAGCTTGTGACTGAACAAGCTCACGAAAACATTATTATGTTTAAGCTCAGCTTATTTAATAATTGACCTTAAACTTGGAATTGAAATTGACTTATTTCTAAATTAATGAACACAAACAATTTTTTTTGCACGAGAAATGTAAATTATTTTATAAACAACTTAGTTTATTACAAAATAAGAAGTTCCTTTTTCACTTCTTAGCAATGTGAGACTAAGCATACCGGGAAGGACATATTCTGATATTCAATCCTGTGGGTTAAGTTCCACTTTGCTAAGTAATGAGTGTAGAGTCGAGCTTACAAGTGTATAAGTTACTGAGAATTCCTTCTCTGAGTGGACGTAGAACAACAATAAACCACATTTACATATCTATGTCATTCATTCAACTAGGCAGAACAAAAGAAAGTTACATATATATATATATATATATTGAGTTCAAGTTACACCTGGTATAACTCTAAGTAATGTTACACCACCCGATAACTTGTCATACAATTCATATTTTGAAAATCTCACCGTTAGATCTATATGTTTTTAACATTCAAGCCAATTTTCCTATCAATTAGATGTTATTTGCAATTCAATCCATAAACTTATCTTTTATGTATTATTTTAAATTACAAAAATTTAAATTTAAACAATTGATTGATGACATAAATATTCATTTTTGATAATCTTGAAATTTTGCAAGCATGGAGAATATACGAAGAAAATGTAATCTAACGGTGAATTTGTCAAAATTCGCATCCAATTAAAAAAAATTAAGTGGTGTAACATTGCTTAGTGTAACTTTAACATATATATATATATATATATATATATAGGGCACGACTTAGGTACAGTACTTAAGTACTGTTTCTTAAGTTTCCCTCTTAAGATTCTGTCATGTGGATTTTTTCATATGAGATGGAAATTTATTTTTTAGTTAAATAGCCATATGGCTAAATTTTAAAAAATGAACTTAAGGAACAGTAACTAAGATATTGTACCTAAATTTTGCATATATATATATATATATACTAGTTAAAGGCTCGTGCGTTGCACAGTTTTATGTTAAAATTTATAGAATATATATAATTATTATACCAAATTAGTAATTAAAAAACGAAATGAATAAATTGCATTGGTACATCAAATATAAATGATAGCACCAAACATGCCAATTGTGCTATAATATCATTTGCAGTTACATGTATCAAACTATTTGCATATGAATTTTATATCTAATGAATCTACAATATAAGTGATTTGCATTATTGTTAACAATAATATTAATAATTAAAATCTTTAGACAAAACAACATAAAATTTGCCACTCTTAAAAGATAGAATTATTCGAGAAATAAAATCTTTGTTCTAATTTTTTCCATGCAACGCACAGTTTTATACATAAACTTAGTGTAAATGAAAAAAAAAAAAAAAAAATTTTGCAAAGTTCTACGTCTAGATTACAAACCTGACCTCCATAGCCAGATACCTAGCTAATAGAAATGGAAGCTCAAAGCAACACAGAAGAAATATGGCTATAGAATTGACACATAATTGTCTTCACTGGGTATGAAACCAAAAAGGCAACAAATAAATAAAACGAATTTAAATAACATGAAGAAGTTTTTTTTTTTTTTTAGATAAACTACTTAATGATAAGAATGAATTAGAGTCATAGTAGTATACCCTCACTTTTATATTAGATAATTTTAAGTTGTGAAGAAGTTGATAACTTGATATGAATAAAAAGAAAAAAGAACTTACCTAATCAAGAAGTTTAGGTATATTTTATTCCCAAAAGAATAGTTAACGTTATTAGTTAAATTGTTATTAGATTTTTTTTAAAAAAAATTTTGTTTACGTTTAAGTTTCTTTTTTCTTTTCTTTTTTTGAGATAAATTAACGTTAAGTAGTTTTTTTTTTTTTTTTTTTTTTCCTTAGATAAACTACTTAATGATAGTTTTTGTTTACGTTGAAGTTAACGTGAAGCAATATTTTTTTCTCCAGTAATTTTTTTTTTTTTTTAGATATACACTTACTTTAGACATGAAGTACTTTTTTTTTTTTTTTTTTGAGATAAACTACTTAATGATAAAAATGAATTAGAGTCATGATAGTATACTCACACTTTTATATTATATAATTTTAAGTTGTGAAGAAGTTGATAACTTGATATGAACAAAAAAAAAAAAACAGGAGCTTACCTAATCAAGAAGTTTAAGAATATTTTATCCCAAAAAAATAGTTATCCGTTATTAGCTAGATTGTTATTAGATTTTTTTTTTTTTTTTTTAATTTTGTTTACGTTTAAGTTAATACAAAAAAGAAGAAGTAGTTTTTTTTTCCTCCTTAGATAAACAACTTAATGATAGCCACGTGAAATAGGTGATAGTTTTTTTTTTTTTTTTTTGAGATAAATTACTTAATGATAAGAATGAATTAGTTCCTGCTAGTATACTATCCCTTTTTAGTTCTTTAAAACTCTAAAAATTTGATAAAATTTCTGCAATTTGGTGAAGTCACGTTGCGCAATTATAGCATCTAAGCCCAACTTTTTTTTTTGAAAATACATCTAAGCCCAACTTTTATTAGGTATAATATGATGATATGATATGATATATAATCAATACAACTTTCCAATTTATAAATAATTTTAGCACATCACGCACAGTTCTACGAGCTATGTAGAACCAACAGTACTACTAAACCACATTTACTTATCAATGTCATTCATTTAACTCAGCAAAACGAAAAAAAAAAAAAAAAGGTTTCGTTATATTTCATTATAATCAATACAACTTATCAGTTTATAAATTTTAGCACTCCCCACACTTCCACGAGATAATATCTTGAGAAGACTCCAATTGAGGAGTATATATTATATCAACTCTTCACTCTTTTTACTATATATTAAGGAAATGGATTCTTAAACTTTTTTTTTTTTTTTCCATGTGAAGCGTAAGGGTATATTCAACATATTTCTCGTATACTATTAAATAGCCTTTATCCCCTTTGAAATTTCTTGGCTCCGATTTTCTTTTTCTTCTTTTTTTTCTTTTTTTTTTTTTTTTTTGAACTAGTTTTTTTTTTTTTTTTTTGGAGAGAATTTCAATCTGTGGCATCCGTTCCTGATAATAGCTCTTTATTATCAGACCAAGACACCAATCAGTTTTGGTGTAAGCGGAGATTGAACCCCAGATCTCTTATACAACTATCAGAGACTTTACCAGTTGAGCTAACTGGAATCCACTTTTTTGAACTAGTTTAGAAATACTACTAAATAGATATATACTTCATGAATAGAGGCCTCCCATTCTCCCATGCACTCCAGCCTAGTGATGGCTCTAGCCTTTGTTAATATATAGATATCTAACTCCCTTATACATTGGGTATAAATGTTGCATATTGACTTTGTGAGCTTGAAGCATGGTGCTTACGAGTACGCAAAGAGAGGTGCTCGTTTAGCCCTTGTTGCAAGAAGAGAGGACCGTCTTCTAGTGGTCGCAAATAAAGCCCGCAAGCTAGGATCACCAGAGGTTATTGTGTCATGCGCCGATGTTTACAAAGTTGAAGAATGTAAGAGATTTGTTGATGAAGCAATGAGCCACTTCGGACAATGCAAGTGTTTGGCTTTTTATTTTATTCTTTCATGAGTTTCAACTCATCCTTCCCTTGTAAAAGTAATGTAGAGGTTGATATCATGACTTCAAGACCTGAATGTGCAACCTAATTATCAATGAAGAAAATTGTGTGATATGTAATTTGGTTTACGGACCTTTACATATTTACATTATACTTGCAATATAAATTTACATTGTAGACACAAAAAGTAGTAAATGTTGTATACATTTAAAAAAGTGTATAATATTTACCACTTTTTGCAAATATGTACAACATTTGTCACTTTTTTGTGTCTACAATGTAAATTTACATGGTAAAAAGAAGAATATCCCTTGGTTTTCTATGGCTTTGTGGAAAAAAAAAATTGTAACTTATGTATGGTTGATGGGGTTTTTGGAACAGTGGACAATTTGGTGAATAACGCTGGAATACTAGTTTGGAGATTTCTCCCAATTATCTGATATTGCTTCAGTTATGGTAATAAGACCATAACACTGTAACAGTACTTGTTATTGGAATTTAAAAAATGAATGGTGATACCAATTGTCTATTAGATAATGTCATCCAACATTATTGCATCTCTAGGCCTAGCATTAACCATGTTAGGATTCTCTCTATTTAAAATAGATCTATTTTATAGTTTAGATTAACTGGTGTGACACTTTGTACACTGCCAAGTCCAAAAATAAAATTTTAACTATGAAATAGACCACCTCTATTTTAAGTAAAATTGAGAGGATCATGTTCCAATGTTTATGTGTTTGTCAATATAAAATAGGCATGGTGTGACACTTTGCAACAACATTGCAGACTTTAGAGTTCAAATTTTTATTTGATGTTAAGCTGCGTTTGTTCAAGAATTAACCTATTTTTTGTCTGAGTTTTAGGTTGCATACTTTCCTTGACTGAACAAACTTTATGTTTTTAAGGATATAAATTTCTGGGGTTCAGTGTACAGCACCCATTATGCAATTTCCCACCTAAGAAAAAGCAAAGGGAAGATTGCTGTAATTGCTTCAACTGGAGCATGGTTAAGTACTCCAAGATTTAGCTTCTACGGTGTAAGAAACCTCATAATTTGTGTTATTCCCATTTCACTGATTGCTTGTAAAATCTGTGATGGCTTCAGGCAAGCAAGGCAGCCCTGATTTCCTTTTTTGAGACATTGAGGACTGAATCTGGACAGGATATTGGAATAACAATTGTGAATCCTGGAGTGATTGAGTCAGAAATGACACAAGGCGATTATCTATCAGAGGTAGGCTTTAGAAAAAGTATAATGTGAATTATCAAACATTGCTACTCGTTTACCCTACCAGTGTATGTTGCATTTATATTATGGCTATAGTTAATGGAGGAGAGGGGTTTTGGAAGAACATCAAAACATAATGATGCCTAATTTCCATTTTTCCCCGCAGTTGACAAAAATGAGCTCTCCTTTATAGCCTGTCAGTATCAATTGAACCAAAGCTTGTATTAAAAATAAAATAAAACCCTTCCAACTCCCATGTGAACTCTCTCAAAAATATTTATAATTAAAAAAAAAAACCCATGTGGAAGTGCAAGAAAATATTGTGCTTATATCATTGATTTTACATATGCAAACTCATGTGTTCTAATTAGCTCAACTAGTAAAGTCTCTTATCATTGAATAAGAGATTTAAGATTTCAATCTCTGCCTACCCTAAAAACCAATTGATGTCTTAGTATGATGATAAAGTTAGGATCCATGACCTTCCTCAAACTTCTGGACTTTAGACTAGAATGTTGTTGTTTGGAGGCCTGCCGGATGTGTATATGACAATACGAGGGCCTAGGCCTAACAGTAATAGTGTGACCATTTTGTAATGACCCTACTATGTGTGATTTCTATTGCCAACTTAGCTACTATGCCATCTTGGATGAAGGCAGGATTTTGGGTCAAAACCTTGTGTCCTGAAGTATTCGAATGGTGCCTCCACTCACTTTTGGTTAGTAGGCCTCGGAGTTCAAAGAAGGACTCGGGCTGAAATGAATAGCTAAACAGTTCTAACTTGACTTAGAACAAACTTAAATATGCTCCTTTATTTAATAAAAAAGTCAAACTCAAGTCTAGTTTGGCTCAACTATTAACAAGCTGAGACAAAATAATGTATTCATTTACAAGCTCATGAGCATGAGTTGATTTAAGTATACATAATATGTTTGTGAGTGAATGTGTGTAAATATACTTATATAGTCTAAATATTGAATCATGTAAAATTGTCAATAAATTCACAAGATATTAAATTATTAATTATAATTTACAGATAATATAAATAGTCCATTTCCTAATAAAAGTTACATAATATTTATATGAAAAAATTAACTTTCAACAATAAAAGGTTGGTGGATCTGCTTTTTATAAGTTCATAAACGAAAATCAAGCTATTTGATTAACTCAAACAATATAGTTTCAACTATAATTCAGTTATTAAATCTGTGAAGGGGTAAGAGTTTACTATATATGGAAAAATAATAAATTAATCATGTTGCTCATGAACAAGTTCGAGCTCGTCTTACAAGAGAATTAACCAAGTCTAAACATATAATCTACTTTGATGATAAGCTCAAGCTAGACGTTTGAAAAAAGGGATATATGATTTACAGTTTCGAATTAAAATATCAGGTTGACATGTTAAATCAATATCAGGTCACGAAGATCTTAAAGTGTGTCTTTGTTTTTTCTAATAAACTTTATCAAACTTTGTACAAATCAGATAATTAGATGTCATCAAATCAAAGTTTTTTCCCCCTACAAATAGTTTCAGCAGTATTTTAGGCCTCAAGATCAGCACTCACCAGTCTTCCCATTGGAAAGAGGCAGAAGTACCACTAAGCTATAGGGTAATGAAATCAAAGTAAATTTTCAGATACATGACCAAATACATAATCAACATTCAGGTGACTCATCACTCAAGTCTAATGGACTTCATGACTTTGGCAAGACGTGTATAAGTAACATGTGGTAAACTTTTCATCTCATTCTACCTTTTATATCAAATAAACTTCATATTTATGAAAAAAGACAAGATAATGTGTCACAGCACATACTAATCTGACAAGAACTAGAATATAGTAACACTGCTCATTAAACATTCAAGACGTCATGCATCTTGGTATTTTTCATCTAGCTCTAACAACTAATGCAAGGACAAAGGAAATGAGAATGCCACAGAGAAACTCTACATGCCTTTCTTCAAGAGGTCAGCGGTTTCAATTTTCTATGTGATATTGCTTACAAGAAATCCACAAAAGAAACTTTTGAGAACAGGCCAACTGTTCAATGAACTTGTTCCTGTGATCACCCCTCTACAAGGCAAATCTCGACAATGACATCTCTAAGGGATATTTGCTCTAGGAAGCAATCCAGAACCTAAGAAGAAAAGTACAAATGTGAAAGAACAGGATATAATACAAGCTAGATATCTTGTTGCAAGAATATTGGTGATTTTATGGATAAAAACTTTTTACATAGAAGACAGACTATATTGAAATATTTAGGCAAAATGGTGAATTAATCAATTCAGTTGAAATACTAATGCAACAGAAAAGGAACTACAGCCCCAATGAGAGGTCATTTGGAAAGAACTTATAGTCAAACAATGAGGAGAGATACTCGCATGGATTTTTATTTTTATTTTTGAAATGGTTAGAAATCTCCCAAGCTACTACCCATACCCCTCCCCTCACCCTCAACTCCTACCTAGGGAGGTGCCATCAGACCAAATGGGTCATTGGCAAGATACTCGCATAGAATTGCTTCTGCTGTATCTCTTCAAGTTCATTGTCCCAGGATGCAACACATAAACCAGGAAAGAAATACAAGGCCAACAACTGTCAGGGCACTTTGAGTGTCCAAAATAACACCTTTTGCTTCTTTCATCTTATCAAGATCATATTTCTGAGTGACATCACCATAACAAATTACCTGCCACTGAAAATGCCCTTCTTCAGCCATCATCAGTTCTCTTCCAATAATTTCTCAATTGAGAATGCAACCATCATATTTGATAATCATTAGTTTTGTATATTACACAATTTCAGTTTTAGTTTTCAAAAGTTAGTTTTCTCTTGCTCACTTTGTCCAGCTTTCACCATCTCATTGGTAGGCAATTACATGATAGAGCCAAACGGTGCCATTTTCCAGTAACTTTGAAAGTGGCTGATGTGTTGTAACAACAAAGTCGGGAAAGCCAGTTTTTTGCACTTAAGAAGCTTAGTTGATCAAACCCAGTAGATTCATAAGAACCTAAGAAGTTTATTTAAAAGTGATAAGAACAACATAGAGCAGATGAAAGTCCACAACTAGGAATTTAAGGAATTAGTCTTAGCCTCTTAGGAATGAACTCGACATTGTGGTAAGCAATCCAAACATCCTTAATACTCTTTATCTTTAATGCATAGGAAGTTCAACAATTTTTTTGCAAAAAAATTGGGACTGATAGCTTTACTTAATGAAGGTGAAAGCTGGAGTAATAATCAAACTAGGAAAAGAAATATCATCTATCACAGTCTTCTTCTCTACCTTTTTTTCCCCCAAATAGCAATCTACAAATCATAGATAACCTCACAATTTGGAAATTCAAGAAATTTACCTAAGCTGCAGCACTGTTTCTTCAGAGCTTGACCTCCACATCAACACCAGCAGGAAGATCAAGTTGCATCAAAGAATCAATTGTTTGTGCAGTTGGGTAAAGAATATCAATGAGGCGCTGGTGTGTACGGATCTCAAAATGGAATCTTGCATCCTTGTGCACATGTGGTGATTTGAGAACGCAATAGATTCGTTTCTTGGTTGGTAATGGAACAGGACCCATGGTTTTTGCATTTGTAGTCCTTGCAGCATCCAATATCTGCTTGCAGGAGTCCTCTATTAGGGGCACCCAGTATGACCTAAGCTTAATTCTGATTTTCTGCTTTGGGGCCATCTGCAAACAAAACGTCATTTTAGATTATTACAATTTTACTAGAAAGGTAGAAAAAATGACAGACAAATAGTTTTAAACAGAAAAGATATATTTTGATTTTTCAGCCAGCCCTGAGTTCTTTGTTGTTGGCCTTGTGGTTATTTTTCAACAACTTAAGGTTTGTTCTTATGGCCATTTCATACATCCTTAATGGCCAAGCAGTAGTGAAGGATGTGAATTAAATCTCTAAAGCAACTAAAAAGTTCTCTTTGTCGCAATCAAAAACATTTGCTGCATAGCAAGGAGCTGCATTATAAACAAGGTGGTACTATTACTGAAGAGAGTGACTACATGATCTATTGGTTGATGTTTACACAGAAGTCCGTTCCAGAATCAGATAGGTGAGAGGAATAGTCGCAACTCGCAGGCAACAGTTGAGTCAGAACTCTAGCATATGAATATATAAGAAAAGGCAAAACTGACATATGAGGATCTACTTCATTGACAAGAACATTTCCAGACTAAAAACTGAACTTAACTTGACTAATCTCAACTGTCTGAGGAACATCTTTCACATGGAAATAGGAAATGATTCACTTAAATCCAAATTACAATCTTGTACATGTAATCCTGTAGCATCTTACTCCTCGGAATCATAGCTTCATCTTCAACTCCATTGAAAAACAGATTTTACAGTACAAGACTTCAAATCAATTTCTTTAGCCGTGAAAGCTACTCTCATGAAATAAAATCCAAATTGCACAAAGTATTACACACCCATTTCATCTAGTTTGTCATCCTATTGATCCCAACCATTACATATTGCCCCACCCATTCAGACTTTTTCTTCTCATTGAAATTTAAAGCTTTCTTGAGTAAAAAAGTTAAATAAAATCTAACACTTCAAAATTTTCTCTTCTGTTTTTTCACAATATGAAAATCAACCAAACATTAGTAAGATATATACCGAGTCTGCATCTGCACCAATACTAAGTGAAGAAGTGCTGGGTGTCTCGGAATCTCCAACCTAAAACACAGATAATTAATGTTAAATTCAAAGCCATAAAAATAAAACTCCTTTAGATATTTGATGAACTGCACTAAAGAAAATATTTCTATTTTCCAATCCCACATTATTTTCTCAGCAACCAAACATAGCAAATGCTTTCATGCTCATCTGTTTTCAGTTTCCCAGAAATAAAAAAAACCATACCCATTTGCCCAAATAGCGTTTTAAGCTTAATTGAGGTCAAAAGGAGAAAACTTGATAAACAAATACATTTTATTTTCCCACATTTTCTCTACAACCAAACAGAATTTAAGCAAAACAAAACAAAAAGGGCAAGAATTACAGACCTCAAAGGTTGTAGGGTCAGACTCATCTGGGGTTTCTAGAGGTGGGTCTAGAGTTTCTGGGGATTCCAACACTTCAGGAGCAGCATAAACCCTGGTAGATGGTAGTGAGGGTTTAAGGGCTTTGAGCTTTGAGGCTTTACAAGTGTAGAAAGAGAAAGAAGAGAGTTTAGGTTTGGAAGGAAATGGAGAAGAATTAGGCAATGGAATGGAAGGAATTAGTGTTGCAGAGATTGAAGAAACTGCCATGGAAGAAAGCTCTCTCTCTCTCTCTCTCTCTCTCAGTTTTTCTCTATTTTGCTGTGATGGGTGAGAATGTGTGTGAGTGTGAGTCTCTCTCTGTGTTGCTTGTTCTGACCAGAATTATCCAAATAATTTTTTCTTTATTTCCTGTTTGATAATAAAAAATAAAATAAAAATTTGTTTTGTGAAATTATATAATTGCCCCTTTTGGGCTAGGTGGAAAGTTTAAAGTTGAAATCCATGTCTGCTTCAATTTGGGCTTTGGTTGATGTCCAAAACAAAAAAGGCGGAGGATCATTTGATTAACGTTATTGAACCGGTCCATATCAAAGGATGTGTTAATGGGTTTTATGTTGGGTCATCTTAAAAGAGTTGTAACTTGAAAGCGAGTTTTTTTTTTTTTTTTTTTTGATAAGAACTTGAAAGCGAGTTGGATTGTAAATCAACCCATATTTTTTCGGGTGAAAAAAAATATATTAAACGTAAAAAATAACAAAATATTCAAAAACAAAAGTTAAATAATACATATATTCTTAAATTTACATGATTCAAAGTTCACTCATAATATTGTTATCAAAAATAAAAAATAAAAACCAACAACAACTCTATGTCGTGAACTATGTCAAGTTATTAATCTTCTCAGCTGCATTTGTTCTTGTTGCATGTAAAATAATAATAATTTTATATTACCTAGGAAGATAACTAATAAACTTTAAAAATAAAACATTACATATTAGGTACGTAAAGAAAAGTAAGTAAATATTAATATGAATTATGTCTCAATTTAATCAACTTTAGTAGTAAATCCAACCCTAGAAATCTTCATAATTTAAAATTATTATCTGTCATATAAATTTTTTCACACCATTTACACTTTGCCCTGCATTAAGTGATCTGTGTACAGTGATTGCATGAACTTTGTGCATAAAATTAAAAGTGGATCCGATTGTGTTTGGGCAAGGTAAGGTATGAAAAACATAATAATAATAATAATAATGTGTCTATGTCCACGTAAACGTATATGTTATGATTTTAGTTCTAATATAAAATAGTGACATTAGTGCCACATAAAATGGCATAAGTTGTATCATTTTACATGACACCAGCATTACTCAATATAAAAATGTATGTTACTTTTCTATTAATATTTAATACAGAAGGACTCCAGTAAAAGCATTAACAGCCCAATTGATGTAATATCATTTTGGCTGATCTCCATCATCAAATCAATAATGGGGGTATTAAGCAAAAATAAATATAAAAAATAAAGAATGGAGGTAGTACAACAATTTATAAAAACCAGCAATTACCTATAAGGATAGAGCCAGAGTTTTGAGTTAGGGGGGCAAAATTCTTCTAAGATTGAATCTTACAAAAGGATTAATTTTTGTTTTTTTGTTTTTTTATAAGAAAAAAGGAGTAATTATTATTACTAAATAAAGACAAATATAAGAATGTGGAAAATATGCATAAGAAATTAATTATAAATTTATTACTTATCAATTCATAATTTATTAGTTTTCAATTTATAAATTTATTTATTATAAATTTATAGCTAGTTATAGCTAATGTATTTCCCTCAACAACCCATTAGCCAACCAAATGTTTTTACTAACTTTACAATAATTTTTTTTTTTTTTCCTTTAACTGTACTTTTTTTTTTGGATAAGTTTCTTTAACTTTACTAAGTAACTTTTTAGTAATTACACACTTTATCTATTCTTTTTGTAAGTTATAATAAGTCATGCTCACACACACTCGACACTTCACAGTTTTGCAACATAATTTAGAAAGAAAAATTTAATAATAAAAAAAATAAAACAATACAATCACACATAGAGACGCAAATAACATAAATAGGTATGAAGGGAGATTACAAGAGATAAACAAAATACATAAATGGGTATGGAGGAAGAGAGAAGAAATGCCTACTATTCACGTACACTAAATTGTTTAGGTTGATCTGTTTTTTTATTTAGGCATATTTTTTTTATTAAAGGGGCCAAGAGTTTGGAGACTGGGGGGGGGGGGGGGGGGAGTTCTTTTTGTGAAAATACGTGTGGGTGAAAAAGTATATAGAAATACGTATTATAGTGTTTAAACAACAATTTTTATTGTTTAAACACCGTTACCAAATGGGGGCCATAGCTATTGTTTTTTCAAAATCTCAAAAGAGGCAATGGCCCCCCAATGCCAAACTGTAACTCCATCCCTAATTACCTATTACTTCTAGACTTTCAATTAAATAACATGATCGATGAATCAATAATTGCATTTAGCTAGGGTTCAAGCCAAATTCATTTTGTCTCAACATTTTGAATTATTATGAGCTTAGCACTTTACACTAGGCCATCATTCAAAAAAAAAAAAATTTTGTTTCAAAATGAATCAGGTCACAGGTCAATCCATTTTCACTTCAAGTAAAAAATCTAAAGTTACTAGAACCGGGTCCAGTTTTGTCATGACTAGTTTTAGATAACTTAAAAAGTATACTTTATTTTTAAATAAGAGAATTGGACTTCAAAGAATTTTTACACCCAATACTAAATTGATATTTTGATATCATCAACTACGGTAACAGAAGCATTCTCACCAAAAAAAAAAAAAAAACTATGGTAACGGAAGAAGTAATAAGTTCAAACCCTAAGGAATCTTAAAAAAAATAAAAAGCTATATATTTATATTAGACAAAAGACAAAAGAATCGTTCTAATACACAAAGTTAATTTGATTTGAATCACTACTAACTGCGAGTAGTAGTAAATATATGTAAACTACTATTGTCATCATAAATACAAGAGTGGACTCATTTACATTGGGATGGAAATTGGAAAGGCATAAAATATTGAATCTGCATACATATTAGTACTATGTTTTTACAGTGATGGTGATGGTGGGTGTAGAATTCTATAAATGTTAGCCGGCATTGATTGCATATTAGAGTCCAAGAGATGGATCAAAAGGCAATTTTGCTTATTAGTTATTACAATATGTGAGGATAAAATAGGGTTGGAAATCCAAGTTTCCTGTTAATTCTTGCAAGGATTGACTTCTAAAATAATTTAGAAGAAAAATTTTTAGATTTAAAAATACATGTCATTTCCAACCAAAATTTTATATATATTAATTGAGCCGATGAGATTAGAATTTTGGAGAATTTCATGTAGCTTTATTCAAGCTTGGTTGTATCATTTAAAAACAAAAAAAAAAACAAAAAAACAAAAAATAGGAATTAGCTAATCTATGTCATCTTTCGAGCAGGACACTAGTTAAAACCCGTAGGCCAACTCTTATGGATGCCCACTAGTCTAATTCAACTTTCAGCTTATTGTTGGAGAGAGAATTTATCAAATAAACAATAAATTTTGAAGAGAGAAACATAGAGAGGCATAGACGGCAAGCTACTTTTATACTATGTAGACTTTTGGATGCCATTCATAACTGCATGCACATGTGCTATATTTGGATTTCCAAAGGGCCACTCTGTAATCATTCCAATGAAGGACACGACGAAATGATTTTGGTATGGGACACCTTTTTTTTTTTTTTTGATTCAGGTATGGGACACCTTGAACTTTGCAGAAGAAGTACCGTCTATCTATTCTCATTTCTCTTCAAGCCACACGGCATTACTGCTGTAATTGCCAGGGAAATACACATATTGAATGTGAAAGATTATTTGTTTATATGCTAAAATTGTTAAAGTACAATTACACTAAAATGGAAAAATAAAAAGTAAAAAAAAAAAAAAACAAAGTTAATCGAAACTCACATCACTCAAAACTTTTTTTTTTTTTGATAAGCACATTCCTCTAAACTTTTAATTAGAAGAACTCCCCTAGATTTCCTCAAAAAAAAAGAACTCCCCTAGAAGTCTAGAACATTTGAAAGGCTTGCTCAAAAGGATACCTCAGTTGCTAAAGTTATGCAATGTCACAATCGATTCATCCTTTAAATTTTTTTTTTTTTTTTGGAGAAACTTCATCCTTTTAAATTTAAACAATTATTGGGATGTATGAAACAATTAGTAAGACCCATACTTGTTAATTTATAATTTAAATCTAGGCTTGTAGTAAGCTTAATTCATAAGGTTTCTTGTCATTGGAACATGTGATCAAGTCCCTCATAAAAAAAAAAATAAAAAAAAAAAAGTGTGATCAAGTTCCTCCGGTATCAAAAATGTGGTTTCTCAACCCAAAAAAAAAAAAAAAAGTTCCTTCAATATCAAAAATAAATTCATTAATATATTAGCTTAATGATAAAGAACAAGGTCACACGGTTAATGACACTCTTTATAGTGCTGATTCCTCTGGTTCATACCATTCTTTATGATAAATATAATTTGACAACTCAATTTATGACTCATTTGGAGTGTTTCCAAATTTTCTAATCTTACTTACAATGCTTTATTCAATTTCCTCAACAAATTTTTTTTTTTTTTTTTGTAAAGAAATTCCCTCAAGATTAGTCATCCTAATCTCGAGCCAAATGGGCAATTTTTGTTTCCAACATGTGATAAAAATCAGATTAATAGGGATCGTGGTAATTGCATAAACCCATTTTAGTAGGAAAATGGGCAACACCTCCTAACTTGGTGCGCGTGGAATGTCCGAGAAACATGCACTCTCTTTTGAGTCAAAAATGAATAGCAAAGCACAAAAAATAAACCAACTCTCAACGTTCATGGAAAGACACTGCTCCAATTATAAACAAAAAACAATCATAATTTTGAAAATGCAAAGGTTTCTTTGTCATTGTTCAGTTTAATTTCTTCAGCTAAAGAACCTGTAAGGCTGTAACCGCTCGTGTTCACTACCAAGTTTAACTTTTAATTACTCACTCACTAATAAAGTGACTAAAAAAACCACCTTCTGCATGATCAAAAGGCCAAAGAACTCTTTGAATTCTTTCAAGTTTAAACTCTTATTTCAGTAGCACCATCTTTGTACTTATCCTCTTCTTCTTTGCAATAACTGCACCACTTAATAGTTTTTTTTCCATATATATAACTAGCATGGTTTATTCTCTCTGTTCTCATGGTTGGAATCTAAAAAGGACTTGCAAGAGACACTACACTACGCTCCTATATTTATTACTTTCACTTCTTTCACACCCCTCCAACTCCAATACTTTGTGTAACTATCAAAAATCAAAATCAAAGCCACCCCACTAGGAAAAATAACAGTATTTAGATAGAGAAAGGTCAAGGAATTTTTCTGGTTGTTGTAAATCAGAGATATATAGAAGTACTATATACACTGGAAAGCTCATGGGTTTATCTGGTTTCAGTGCTTTTGTTGTGGTTGTCTTGGTGGTTTTGGATGGTGTTCAAGTGGGATTTGTGAAAGGTGAAAGCTTTGCTGAGAATTATATTAATTGGGATGATATGAAGGTTGATGAGCATGAGGCTGGATTGAACACTAGATATGAATATAAAGGAAGACGGATTATTGTGGTTGACAAGAATGGTTGGGGAGATTCTCATACAGTTCAAGGAGCAGTTGATATGGTTCCAGAGCATAATACAGAAAGAGTGAAAATTTATATTCATCCTGGAATATACAGGTAATGTGAGGGAAGTGCGTGTGTAAAACTTCTTTTGGGGCCATAAATTGATCTGTCTTGTTTGAAATTTATCAGAATCATATAGAAGTTTTGTGATCTCAATTTTCTGTCCAATCTAAAGGCATTGCTTTGTGTGTTGTGATCAGTGGCGGAGCTAGGATTTTAGGTTAGGGGGGGCAAGATCAAAAGAGAGTAAAATTAATTCGAAAAAGTATTAATTGATATTAATAACAAAATAAATAAAAAACTATATACAAATGTAATTGTCATATACAATTTAAATTTGCGTTTGTAAAAAAAAAAATACTTGGGTTTGAGACTAAAAAATGCTGGTGAAGAAAGAAAAAATTGTCATACATAATAGAGGTGTTATTAGTAGTTTTAGACCATAAATTATTTCACAATGTTTTTGCCAAAATTTTGACATGGCAGACAGTGAGTGATTAACAAGTACTAACACATAAACTCACAATTTTTTTCCAATAATCACACTCTGCCACGCAACAATGGTGATAAAAAGTTGTGAAAAATTTTGTGTTCGGTAACTTTTTTTGAAGTGCTATAATGATTAGGGAGTGAAAGTAGGTTTTTTTTATAATAGTGGTCCAAAAGTAAGCTGTACAAGTGGTTTTATTTTATTATAATATTAGTATAAGGTGGGACCCATTATTTTTTTTAAAAGAGTTGCAGTGGCCCCCAATGTGAAATTGTCCAACAATGAACTAATACACGGTACAAGTACAATATATATGTAAAAAAAGCTGATTGTTCTTGTGTATACTAAATAAGACCTTGTACTATATTACTTGAGAATTTTTGAGGCATCAGGGGGGGCATTTGCCCCCCCTCGCCCCCCCTTCCCTCCGCCCCTGGTTGTGATATACTTTTAGAGAACCGCCAAAATTAGTTTTTTTGAGTTTTGTACACTTTTTAATCTTAACAGTTGTGTTGTTGGTATCAAAAAAAATAGTTGTATTGTTTATGGGGGTTGAGTAGGAACAAATAGTGGCTACGTGGATATTAGAAAGTAGTTACATGATTTTAAATGGCTTTCTCTCCCTCTCATAAGATCAATCTTTTCATTTTGGCCTTTGATCTACATGACCACATTGCTGGCACATTATAACCAAAATGTGCAAATCTTCTTGATTTTGAGTTCTATTCTATTGAAAAAATGCGATGCATAATTAACTTAATATATATTCTTTCATTTCATTTTTTAACGCTAGTTTTTTCATATAATGAGAATTGAAACATGCTCATATTGTTGCGTACTTTTCTGCAGTGAGAAGGTATTTGTGCCAATTACCAAGCCATATATTTCGTTTATTGGGAGCCAGGATCAAACTGCAGTTACAAAAATTACTTGGAACAATAAAGCGTCAGATAGAGACCGAATTGGACTTCCACTTGGAACCTACAGATCAGCTTCTGTGACCATAGAATCCGATTACTTTTGCGCAACTAATATCACTGTTGAGGTGACAACAAATTCTCTTCCATACAAATTAATAAAATGGAATATGAACCAAAGCATGCATGATTAAATTTTTCTTTGCAGCATTAACTAACTCATTTTGTAAGCTCATAAATAACTGCAGAACACGGTAGTTGCAGTGCCTGGAGGATTTGGAATGCAAGCAGTGGCGCTTAGAATTGCTGGGGATAAAGCCATGTTCTATAGAGTCAGGATTTTGGGGACACAAGACACTCTCTTAGATGACACTGGATCACACTACTTCTACCAGTGTCATATTCAAGGAATTGTAGACTTCATATTTGGAACTGCAAGATCACTTTATCAGGTATAGTGCCATTATTATTTTTGTGAAGAGAACCCCAAATTTAAGTTGTAAAAGCTAAACTAGTATACTTAAAAGATCATTTTTTTTCGTTCGAATGCTTGGGTATTTCTTTTTGTGATTCTAATAGTTGAAGTGGCTGTTTGGAAACAGGATTGTGTCATTCAATCAACAGCTAAGAATTGGGGAGCTATTGCAGCTCATCACAGAAATTCACCATATGAAAATACAGGGTTCTCTTTTGTAAATTGCACGATCAGAGGAACTGGTGAAATCTTATTGGGAAGAGCTTGGGGTGACTATTCAAGAGCAATTTACTCATACTGTGATATGGATAATATCATATCTTCCTCAGGATGGAGTGACTGGAGGCACCCATCTAGGCAGAGGTATAACTTAACTAAAAATATATAACTAAGATTTTCCTCATAGATAGTATAATGATCTGAGAATTGCACATTTTGCACATACAGGACAGTGGTGTTTGGGGAATACCAATGCAGGGGCGGAGGAGCAAATACAAGAGGTCGGGTGCCATGGTCCAAATCTTTCAGTTATGATGAAGTTAGGCCTTTTCTGGACAGAAAATTCATAGACGGAGACCAGTGGCTTAGACTATAGTGCTTTTCCCACCTAGTTTGATTAACTTTAATCACTTCCCCATCATTATGTATTCATTCTCATATACCAAGGACTCTTCATGTCCTATAAGGCTAAAACAGTATTTTTAAGGCACATAAAATTTGATCCTTTTTCTTTTTTTTTGCTCTATATCTTGTAATGCAAACAATAAGTATAGTCCAGATGGTGTATGCTAAAACTGTCACCTAATTATTCACATTGTAATAAGACATGCTATATTCTTTACTTGAGTCATTTAGTTGTGTGGTGTTATTATAAAGCGATTGAAATTGACACAGATCCATGAATATATCACATTTGGGTGCTAATGCATGTACATGCTGCAATGAGAGCAGAGAGCAAATAGTGTTTCCAGCACATATGAAATAGCTTATCATTAAAGGAGCAGTCCAAATGAAGACATAACTAATAAGTAGTAATTTTTTTTACTTTTATGGTAAGTCTTCAAATTTGTTGATACAAGTAAGAAGCACATAAGAGAGTCAATCCGACTCATTTGGAGTGCTTCTAAGCAAAGAAATTTAAATCTAATACAATCAGTGGATACTGATAAACATCATAAATCCTAAACCTCAAACCTGTACACCTACTAAGGCTACAAAGTCAAGTCCAATGGCAATGAGCTTTCCCTACACCCGTGTAATTATTTACAAATCCAAACAATCCACTCAAGCACTCAACATTAACCGAAAATACTTGCATCATCACCATCATAAATTATGCCATACAAACTCCTGTTGGTCATCTTATGATGCCACTTCCATGAGTTCTACTGCTTCACAATCCTGCCCAGAATTATCCAAATTCTCAGTTTTGTCACCATTCTCACCATCATTTTCATCTTTGTCATCATCATCATTACCTTGGACATCATCCACATTATCACAACTGTCATTCGTCTCAACACCATCAACCTCCATTTTTATGTCATTTAATGATGGGGACTTCTTATCAACCCTGTCCATATCTTCAGGAAGGCCATCAGAACTGGCAAATGTAGATGAGTTGAGTTTTTCATCTTCAACAGTATTAAAATTAGAACTGCTAGGAGCTTCAACATATGACACAGAAAAACCAGATTTTGTATCTTGGACAAGGTTTGAGGATGTGGCAAGCTTGGTGTCTGAGCCAATAGTTTGAGATATGGTTGAGAGTATGTCAGGCTTTCCCTGTATATCAACCCACTGGTCCCCCATCCAATCTTTGGATTTTCTTAGATCCTTTTTGTGTATATTCAGAAGTAAGCTCTCACCTGCCACCATGTAAGTCACATTACAAAGAGAGAGAGAGAGAGGATATAGAAGCAAAAATAAAAAGAAACATGAAGCTAAATTAGCGTACCTGGAATGAAAATTTGCATAGTACCATCACTGGAGTTATCCAATCCAGTTACAACTCCTTCCCACCAGCCATCACTCCACCAAGCATCAACTGCTGTCCCAACCTCAAGGTCAAGGTCTACTTGCTCTTTAGGAGGGGCTGGCCTAATTGTTAAGCGACCCGAATGCCTCATGCCAAGTTTATCAGGCATAGCCATTTTGCAAGCAGGGATCCATTCCTACAAATTAGAGAACATCTTAACTACTTTTCAAGATAGGAACTCTGTTTTTAGAAGAAAATTAGGAGATACATATGACTTGTGTCATAGAAAATAGGAGATTTGTATAAGTTATGTTAGAGCTGACTTTGCTAGATTGCAACTCATTATTGGTCTATTGAATTTTCTTTAAAATGTGAAATAAACTACAAATATGAGAATATATTTGATTGTGAATGGTCAATCAGAATTGAAACTTAAAAAAGATGTGGCATTACCTAAGGTAGACATTTAGCATAATATTCTTCAAAGGCTATGATGTCAACTTACCATAGAAGTTTTGTTTATCAAATTATACCATGAATTAATAAATCATTTACTTAGTATAATGGAAAATTCAAATGCAAACTGTAATTCTATACTCCTCTATTCAGAGTTGGAAAATATTGTAGAGAGTAGTTTTAAATGACTGATCATACCTCAAGATTTCCGCACCCATCTTCATCCTGCACATCATCATATCGAACTTTCATCTGTTTTCGTGATACCTGCAAGACATTGCACCTGAACCAGCATCCTCTGATGCCACTATCTTGGCAAAGCAACTCTATCTTTTCATCAACCTTAAATGGTGAGGTATACCAAGGGGGACATTCAATGCGCTTTAGAGAAAGCAATCTCCTGCTGCCAGAGAAACCATAATTTAAGTTCTCATAAGGTTCATACGTCATCATCTGGTGAACTCTACCAGAATTTCTGACTCTTAAATTATCAGCCAGAAACCTTTGACAGACTCTACCACTTCTGGTCCTCTTAGCTCCTAGCTTTACATCATCACCTGCACTTAACCCTTCTTCTTCTTCTTCCCCATTCAAGCTATGGCATATAGACTCGGGCCTTACAGAGGGATCAGGACCCAAACAAGAGAGAATTGGTTGATCAAAATAGCCTCGCAATTTACTGAGATCAAAGGGCTTCACTCTGTTGCTTCTGAACTGCCTATAGCACAGGTGTACTCGGGCTAACAAAGCATGAGGAAAAGAAGCTACACATTTCTCATAATGTTCACGAGTTAAGACTGTGGCAGGGCCATCAACACACTCTGCACTAATGACCTGTGCATATGGTGTGAAGAAAACTTCTTTTGGGTGAGGATTTCGTACAGGAATTACCCCCTTGACTTCCTGATTGTAGTGAAACCACCTTACTTTCACCTTTTTCTGACCCCTCTTGTCTTCATACATATCTTCCAGATAAGCAAGATAGTGATTTTCTCCCTTCGCCATGACAACAACAAAGGATTGAATCTAAAAATCAGAAAAGATGAAAAACTGTCAGAGCGTCATCATTAGAAATCAAGTGATCTTTCCATCAAAAGGCACTCCTCAATGCAAGTCTCAAAAACTTATAAAGAATACTTGTCCCAAATCCCCAAAGGACATGCATAAAGATGCCATGCTCGGATGAAATGTGCACTGCTTGCTATGAAGTATATGAGGCATGTAAGATATCAAGAGGAAATTAAAATCTCTGTTACAGGATTGTGACTTTAAAATCAATTTTCTTTCACTACAGCAGGTTCTTGTTCTATTAATTTACTCTGAGAATTGAAAAAGCAATTTCTATAAATTACATGTAAATGCAATTCGGCTTATGCCTTAATACCTCATGCGCTTAACATTTAAAACACCCCATATCATGCATTCCCTTTAAAATTAACTAGTGGATGCTTACTGCTATTGTAATCCCATTCCTGCAAAATGCTGGGTAATGCTTGAGCTGTTTACCACATTTCCATGCAACACCTGACCAAACAATGTCTGAATGGTGTCCCTTGAAACTCCTTGCAAGTCGGCCCTAATACACAGGTGTCAGAAATATTGTGAGTTTTGGTTAGGAATAACAATTACATAACAACAACAACAACAACAATAATAATAATACCGTATCATCTGGTACTTGAGTCCGCAGAGCGCTCACTCCATTCATTAGAGATTCAGAAGACCCTAAAGGTTGTATTGAGTCATGTTTTGGAGATTCTGTAATTGACAAATGGTAAAGACAGTGTAAATGTTCCAGAGAAAACATTCCAGCTTCTTGATTGCTAATAGAATAAATTTAAATAATAAATAAAACTAATAAACTGAAGACTAATCCACTACAAATGAAGATTATCTATAGGAATATAAAATTATATTACCACCTTAAAATTCTAATATTAAGAATAAAAAGCAAAAATCTCCTACATAGAAGTAAGGGCTCTTAATGCTCCAACTTGATTGATGTTTCACTTGTATTCCCGTTACAAATTGCATCTAATGCCACTATCCATTCCCTTGCCTGAACTAATACGTCCAAGCTCCACATCTGATGACCAAAATATACTAAAATTTCTTTTAATAAAAACCATGTACAATGCTATCTAATTTCAGACTACAGAAAGATAAGCACATAAACTTCCAAACATAGGATTTCTTGTACATTGTGACAGATTCTACCAAGTTCGGTTTGAAGAATCTTAATTGAATATAGTTCTATCACATTTGTATTACGTATAAAAGGTTGAAGGGTGGAAGTGGTGCAGCCTTATCCAAAACACAGATTTTAACTACTAGAATATAATGAACTTCAATCTTGGCCTCAATGAGTTGCATCAATGGGACAAAAGAAAATGTCATGTATCAATGAATTAAGCAAGATAAATATAATTATATTGCCCAAAAAAAGAGCAAAAATCATTTTGAAACATATGGAGAGACACCAAGTTATATTTATGGGATGATCCACAAAACACAAGGCATAGAAGACAGCAAGGAGATAACAAGTCATTTCTAACATGAAGGACTGTAAAAGACACCAAATTTTGATTGAAGCCTTGGAAATTCTTGCCCATTTTATGACACACTAAACTTTCCATGCTGTCAGTGACTAACATCCAATAAGCTGTATAGCAAAAACCTAACGTTAATTATATCAAATTTTCATGGGACCTCAATGAAAAATACATAATAGATTATCCCTTAGCCTTATTAAGTCTCTTCACCATTCCCATGTATTCAGTGCAACTCATGTAATGTTTTCCAATTACCCATGTAAATCTACAGCAATAACTGGTAAGTAAGTATGGGAAAACCAAATAACCAAAACGGGGAACACATACCAGACCGATCTCCATGTACATTCTGCTTCGATAGCATAGAAGTAAGCCAGTCCACAACCTCTCTCCTCGACCGCCATTTATAACCAGCATGGATGGAACTTTCCTTCCCATAAGCCTGCAAAAACTCCTCAGCAACAACATAGAACATGTGCCTAACGCTTCTCTCAGTTCCCACAACGGCACGGATGGATTCCCCAGTGGAATCTTTCAGGAAATAGTGAACCACTCGGTTACCACGCTCCTGTGATACAAATTGCTCTTTCCACTCCACAAAACAGTGACTATTTCCAGTCATCTTGCTCTCAAAAGTGGGAGAAAACAGCTATGACTATACAGGAGTACAGGACACCAAAACCCCACTAGATCAAATTACATAGCAGAAGTACCACAATACAAGATCAAACCTAACCAAACAGAGCACGTTTTCAGACAAAGCTACAATCTTGCAATTATTTATAACCCTGGTGCCATTAACCCTAGGAAAATTCATGTTCTATCTGCTAAAACCTCAACTACTGTAGCAAAGAAATACAGGGTATTTCATCAAACTCACCAGAACTTGCAAAAAGCCCACAATTTGAAACTCAAAAAGCAGATCAAAGAGCCCCAAGTACAAAGCTGAAGATGCCCCAAGTAAATGGGACACAGCTCAACACAACAAACCCAGCTGATTCAGTTGCCTTCAGAATCAACACCCTTGCTAGTTGCAACAATTCACAAAGGTTCTACCATTAAAGCACAAATTTTGAGAAACATTTACCCCAATCTGATAAACCCTAGGAAGCAACACAAAGAAGGATTCTAACAAACCAGAAGTGGGTTTTTGACAAAGTTGACCAGAACCCAAAAAACAAGTACTTTGAAGGTTTACAAACAGCAGATCAGGAACCTCAAAGTCAGAAAAAAGTGGGTCAGGGCTTGAAGAGAACCCCAAGAGGAACAAAGATGTGGCTTTGGGTGCTTTTGCCAAGAGAATCACCAAAAATATGAAATGGGCATTTCAATTTAGACCACAAGAGTGAAACTTTCAGCACCAAAAGATGGGTTGTCAAAGTTTTGATGCTAGAAAAGAACCTGGTGATAGTGATGTTGAAAATTTCAAGAAAGAGGAGGGCAGTACAAAAGGTCTTGTACCTGTTTTGTTGAGTACAAGGGGGAGCAAAGGAAGATAAGAAATAGAGAAGAAGATGAGGTAAGAGATGAAGAAAGGGCAATATACCTTAAAATGGGCATGGATATGGAAAGTGTGAGAGTTGCAGAGCCTTGGAAATGTGCATCCCATGCAGCTGAGCTAATGAGGTGAGAGAAGAACAGAGGATTTGGCTGAAGAAGAAAAGGTAAACAACAATTTGTAAATTGGCTTTTTTTTTTTTTTTTTTTGTGGTGCTGCATAGGGTTTTTTTTTTTTTTAATAGTAAAGGGGGCCTAGGATTAAGCATTGTTTAAAAATAATAATAATAACTTTGCTGAAAATAAAAAAGTGCGTGTGATTAGACTTTTCCTCTTTGTTTTTTGGTTAGTATCATAATTTATTATCCATCTTAATTTGAGACGTTTTTCTTTTTTATTTAATTAAATCACACTTATAATAATTTCTATTTTGAACATAAAAAATACATTCATTAAAATGAAAAAGGAAAAGAATAGTACAAACAAATGTGAAGAAAAAACAATTCAAATACCAACCTAAATAAATAAAGAAGAAAAAAACGAAGTACATTAAAAATCACTTTTTTTTAATAATTCAAAAATAAAGAAGAAGAGATTTGAAAAAAAAAAACAAAAACCCAAAAAAAAAAAAATGTGAGATTAGAATTTAGAAGAAGGGAAACCGAAAAAAAGAAAAAAAAAAAGAAAAAGGTACATGATAGTTTTGATAAAGGAAAAAAAAAAGTTAGGCTTAATGGTCCTATTTTATAACCCAAATAAAAAAAAAAAAAAAAAAAGAAGCAAACGTGTCTTTATTTTTAATATAAAAATTTTATTTTGAAAATGTAATTTATAAGTGGATAAAATAATTTGAAAATCAATAAGAGCGTAACTCTATTTTTTTTACAATGTTTTAGTATGAATTAAAATTGTATTTTTACTCATCTCCTTTAATTTTGTCTCTACTTAAACATAGAAGTATAGAGGTATTTTTGAACAAAAAAAAAAATGAGTATCCCAAATAAAGGACGTCTCTTAAATAATAGTATAGATAAAATTAATAAGTATTTTTAAAAGATAATTACAATAGAATAAAACTTAGGTACAATACCTTAAGTGTTATACCTTAAGTTCCTTTTTTAAGATTCAGTCATGTGTCTACTTAAATAAAAATACACTTTCATCCCATGAGAAAAAATCCACATGCCAAAATCTTAAAAGGAGAACCTAATGAATAACACTTGAATACTGTACTTAAGTCTTGCTCATTACAATATGTTGTTAATTTAGCAACTTGAAAATTTTTTTAAACCCCCAAGCACTTTATGCATAAAGAGATATCAATTTAGGTACAAGATTTTTGGCAAAATTGATTACTTATTGACAAAAGGGACTAAATACTTACATTTTTATTCATAAATTAATCGATGAGATTCGTCTTTCATATAAGATGACGGACAATATCTAATAATTCTTCATTTGGATCTATGGCCCATTTAATGTAATAAATATTTTGTTGCTAATTTTTTTGAAGAAAAATAAATTTATATTTTAAATCCTGTAGTTTGGAGGGTTTAAATGGTTTCAAAACTATAAATTATATTATATAAATTCGAAGCAATTTCGTTTGTGGTTGACTTTATAATATTGTCCTATATTTTCTCAAAAAAATATTATGTCATATAAATTTTTGATGACTCATAATTTTATACATTATTATTCTAATATATATTTTCATTGATTTTAAAAATTTTTGTATATATATATATATATATATATATATTTTTTTTTTGTATCTCCTTTAGAATCTTTTGTAATCATATTTTTTAAAATTATTTAGTAAATAGATTTTTATACAAATATAATCATAATAAAAATCTATTAATAACTACTATAATTATTAAATTTCCAATTTAGATAAAAATAAAAATAAAAGACAAAGAAATTCATATTTTTTTAAAATTTCCCATGCATTACACCGATTAATAATTGTTCATATATCATATATAATATATTAAAGTGGAAGCTCAATTAAGAATTCAAATTTTATAGTTACACTCTAAATTAAAAGATAGAGAAACCATATTTTGCACTCATACATATTCAAAGTTATAAGCTAGTTAAATTTATTTGATTCTAAATAATGTTGTATAATTCCCATAAATCCTATGAGATTCTTAAGCAATTTCATATTTTGTTTTGAGGTTTGTGGTTTAAAAAATGTGGGTATTTATATACCCATAAATTGAGAATATTATATTTTATAATAAAGTATTTATGCAATAGGTTCAATATATATGTTATATGCACCTCTGTTGATCACTTTTTTTTTTTTCCTATTCGGAATTTTAAAGTCGTTTAAGAAAATAAATATTTTGATGCATGACAGCATGACTTTTTTTTTTTTTTTTCCCCTTGAGAGATGACATTTTTTTTTTTTTGAGATAAAAGATAGAGAGATGACATTTTGATAAACTATAAAAATTACAAAAATTTTATATGTGTTGTATGCGTAAATGTTATATTATTATTTTAGGATATTTGACTTAATTCATGGTTCATATTATTTCTTATTATTTATTTGTAGAAAACCACATTAAAGTAATAATGAATACAATTGAGAATATATTTACAAATCTAAGTTTTTTTTTTTTTTTTTTTTTGAGATTCCTTTAAAGAAATGTCATCCTAGGAGGCTAGGACCAAAGTAATAATCATAATACAAAAATTTTTTTTTTTTCATAATTTGTATTATGATTATTACTTTGGTCCTAGCCTCCTAGGATGACATTTCTTTAAAGGAATCTCAAATTTTTGCAACTAAAATAAGAACCTAATCCAAATTTTATGTACTAATTATATATTTCACCTTTAAAAATTATACAAGGTAACCAATCATTAGGAATAAAAACAAGTTTTCATTGTTAAAGGCTACACAAGAATACATCAAAACAAACTTATATCATACATTTTTGGGATGACTTGTATACTTTCAGTTTAGTAGCTTTCACAAATTCAATTTATTATATTTTATAAAAGTGAATTCTATTTAATTTATACTTACTTGCATATATGGAATTAAATTTGGAAAAGACTACATGTGATTCCCTCCACCCCCCCCCCCCCCCCCTCCCCCCCTTGAAACTAAAGTAAACATGGCTTTGTTCATCAAAATAAAATAAAATAAACTTAGCTTTGAAAAATTAAACAAAATAAATAAACAAATTCTCGTTTACTTTGTGCGTGTAAGGTTTTTTTTTTATTGTGGCTTTGTGGTTGAACTTGAAGGCTTAGGAGCTATCAACAGAACTTAAATCCTTCCTTGTTATATATATGGTTAATATTCAATGTCAAATTGTAAACTCAAAGTTTTGGCAAAAATAGACAAACAAAAAAATTATTTATAAAATACCCCCTGTTTTATTGGTCTCATCTAAACTGGCAGTCAGGACTCAGGCACACCAAAAAGGTAGCCGGCAGGTGGGAAAAAAGGTTTTATAAACCTAGAAGAATCTTTGCAAATCTTTAATTCATTAAAAAATATTTTTTAATAAATTGGATAGAATTTGAATGCATAGTCTATTTTACGAAGATTGATCATATGGGTACTGAATTACTGACACGGATAAATTCTTTTAAGATTTGATTTTAAATCTCCTATTTAACTGTAAAAGACTTTATAATTTTTCAATTTACTTAATTAAAATCTAAGATTCTTTGAGTTAAAAATTATAGGAACTCTTTGGTTAATTAAAAAGTAATCTTGATATCATATAAAAAGTCATTATTTTTTTACAATTATCTTATTTAGTAAACTGTGACTAACTGTATATCATCACTTTCACATAGACCTATTTTTTTTTTTTAACCATTTACATTTTGCCACATAAACAGTACTTGTGACAAGAGTTGTGGTTTATTAGGAGGTCTAAGAATTTTTCTTTTTTGTTAATTCAAGTAACTACTTACCCGTTCTGCACACTTTTCTTAATGTCATATGGCAAAAAGCAGATGTTATTGCTATTTCAAACTACAAATTAACCTAATACATATTGTATATAATACATGCTTTACAGATGAAGCAAATGTCCTTTTTTTTTAAAGAGAGTATATTCGATTCTCAAACTCGGTTTAAACCACATGACCCAACAATCTTTCACATGGTCAACTATATCGGTTCTACTAGAAATTCAACTGATCTAGTGGCTATATTTTTTTCTGCTCACATTTTTTTAACAAGTGAGAAATGGGTTTCAAACATAATAGGTTTCAACTAAGTCAGACAGTGTTACTAAAATCATGAAAATTCTTTGCTAACTACGCATGGACTTTTATCAAAGAAAGAAAACGGTACTTGTAAAGTGAGTTTTAAATATAAGCTTTACGTACTAAAGGTACTGTGATGATTTACAGATTATAATTGTCCACACACAACAACAACGTAGTATTGTCCCACAAAGTTAATCGTATGTAGGGTACCTCCTAGGGTCACAAAATGTGATCTGCTGGTCCACATTGCTGGCTAACTACAACCACTTGCAAGATATGTGTGTAAAATTTCCCTTATCCAATTCAGTAGCTCAGTACTAGCCGCATCTATCTATTTACCAAGAACCCCTCTGAAATCTGTAAAAAAAATGGGCGTCAACACATTTTCTATAGCCCATTAATTTGCTTATTTTGGAGAAATTTTACTTTTCTACTCTAAATTATACCTCATTTTACACTTATTCTCTAAACTACAAGAATGCATGATTACCCCGTAAACTAAAACCTGTGTAACACTTTAATCTCTCTTGCCAGTCTGTTACTTTCTCAATTAAGTCTAATGGAATGTAACATTAAAAAACCAATTTACCATCTACTATCTGATTTGGAGAGAGGAATAAATTGGTTTTTTAATACTAAATTTTGTTAGACTTAACCCCAAAATAGATGGCGTAGGAGTTAAGTGTTACAAAGTTATAATTTTGGGGGGTATCAATTGTGCATTTTCAATAATTCAGAGGTAAAATGTAAAATGAGGTATAATTTAAGATGAAAAAAAAAAAGTTTAATTTTCCCCCTTATTTTTATTGACTTTGAAGTAATTTTATATTCACGTTGATGATGTCAAAATTGTACCTATTCCTCTCTGTCTCTGAATGACTCAATGTGTTCTTCCCAAAGATGAAAAAAAAATCTTCAAGTATGAGCATAACCAGAAGTTTCCAATGATAAACCAACACTATTCTCATAGAACCAATAGTTAAGAGCCGCGTGAGGATATGACCAAATGTGTCCAACAACGTTAGTTCATGATGTTGCAAAAATGGGGGTTGGTGTAGTTATCGATAACGTATATACATTATACAACACTCCAAAAGTTTTATTATAACATCCAATGATCAGTGATCAATGACATTTTTGAAATTTTAATGCCGACACGACAGTAGGTGAGTGAAATGGATCACTTGTGTCGAGTAAATGTTATGCCATTAGACTGTAGTGGGGGTTTCTTAGACAAAGCACTAAACATGAACCATTTGAATTTTGAAGTAACAAATGCTCTGGCCGAATAGGATTATATTGTTGTGATGATTTAGCCTTTAGTGTAATTATTAATGCTTCTTTGATACCCAAAAAGAAAACATCGACAATTTGAATGTTTTCCTTATCCTTTTCATCATTGGGACAATTAAGTCAACTTTATAAATTCACCTATACTTGTATGCCTCTTGTTATTTGCTAAAAAACTCATATTAATCAAAGGAACCACAAGGGAGTTCTCACCCCAGTGGATTTCTTGGTTCAAGCTTCAAAGAGATCCCTCATATTACTTCTTTTACATTTTTTTCCGTACTCTAATGTAATTTTCCGTTTTTTTTTTAACTAGTAATTAATAAAACATTGTAATTTTTTTTAGTAATGTTAAGGATACTACAAATGTTACTAATAAACTTTGGAAATTAATATCTCATCAACTATTAAACTCAAAACAAAGAAGAAATTAAGAAATTAATTTGTATTGTTGATGTGGCACGATTTAAATTCATTGTCATGTTAGTTTGTAAAGCTTTTATAGTACTATTAATTAATAGTATCTTTAGCATTTTTCTATCTCTTAACATTTTTCACAACTGATAACATGAGTCATTGTAATTGGACTAAAATCACTTTCATGTATGTTCACCACTAACACCACTTATGTTTTGCTCCAGTCACAATAGGCCACTTACAATATCAACAATTGAAGAAAGCATGGCCCCTAAACTTATTGTTTTCTGTATTTGAAGCTCATACAAAAAAGAAATTAATATTCAAATTTCATGAGTTAAAAGGGAAAAGAAAAATACATTTGAAACTAAACATTAGAAGGGCATGTATTGCCAAAAGCCTTGTAGCCTATCTAGCACAGTCTAATATTCCTAACAGAGACATTTACGATTTAGATCATCTTTCAACAATAGAATTTCCAACATCAGATGTGAACTTATAAGCCCCACTTAAATACAGGATTAGATTGACCCGTCTAATTCTTTTTCTTTCTTTTTAAAATTAGACTTATATTGACTGGGTAATTGCCTAATTGGAGACTCAGATTTTTTTTTTTTTTTTGGATATAGATTTATATTGACTTGGTAATTGAGAATTGGTGTACCCAAGTGCCTCAACTAACTTTCTCATTGTTAGGAAAACTAGGAGCCCAACTTATTGGACATCCGCCCAAATCCACTGTTTAAATTCTTGCCACTGTTGTCAAGTTTCTTCCATATTCTGCCTTATATATTTTTTAAGCATTGTCCATTCAAGAGCTATAACCGATAGCAAATGACAAAACCTTAACTTTATTCCCTGCCTCAAATATGTAACTGGGATAGAAACTTCACCATCACAATTATGTATACAGAAATTCTCGGAGGTCTTCCACCATGGATTACCAGCTTGCCTTTGTAGTTACCTCGAATTTAGGTTGTCTTAATAAATAAACCACCAGAGAAATTAAAATCACTGCCCAATAAGTGTCCTGGTGCTGTCTCTATACAAGCAGTTTGTCCAGGATTCAAGCCTCAGCCATCTGACATTCAGTATCGAGTCTACTTGCCTTATGCCTTAATTAAGAAAAAGCAAAACTTATCGACCAATGATGCAATGCTTCTGAGAAAGTTCAAGAGATTTTTGAGCAGCAGCAGCATATAATAGAACTAGGACCTCTTATTTATTTAATTTAATTATTATTAGCCAGGCGCCTGGCCTTTTCTTCTTTTGCATGCCAAAAAGGTTCCAAATGAGTAATAGCAGTCTGTTTTCCCCTTTCATGCTTTCATAATAACTCAGGTAGAATTAACAATAAAAGATTATAAAGCTGTGTTTGTGTTTTTAGTCAAATAGCCATGTAGGCCTACACCATACGGGATTTCTATTTCGATGCATTCAGGTCTACACAACTGTGAATTAACTTTCTTTCTAATATAATGTCAAGAGAAGGCTTCAGCACATGCCAATGGTTTCATATGCATGTACAAGTGCACATGCCAATGGTCCGATCTCTATATTTCTCTTATTTCCTATGATCTTGCAATCACTTACATATTTACTTTAATAAGCTCCACACAGCAATCACACTAGTGTGTAAAATACAAAAAGTGGTCAAATTTACACATTTTCCACAAAAAACTACCCACATCCATGGGTGTATAAGTTTGTAAATATACACATCTGCTACAGTAACCGTTTAAATATACACAGTTACTGTAGCTATGTAAATAAATTTTTATTGTTTTTTTCTGACCTACTCATCAGACCTCTCCTTTTCTCTTTTCCCCAAAATCTCTTCTTTCACCATCTTCATCTTCATCTTCATCTCACTCACTCACTCTCTCTTCCTCTAAACAAGACAAAGCCGGTTAACCACCCGCCACTGCCCAGCCACCACACCTAAGCCAAAAATCCCACCTTTCTTAAACCCCAAAACCCAAATCAAAACTACACCCACAACTTAGAACACCAAAAACCAACGAAAATCACCAAGTCCCTAAACCCAAGAGAGAACCCAAAGTTAAAAGCCTTTTGTTTGTGGTGGTTGTTGGCTAAACCCATGGTGTTCGGCCATTGTGGTCTAGGTTAGGTGGAATTCGGGTTTAGAGAGCTAGAGAGAGAAGGGGTTTAATTTATGTAGGTTTCGGCCTTTGTGGTGGTAATGTGAGGTTCGGCCATGGCCATGGAGCTCCTTGGAGGTTTGGCTTTGTGATGGTGAAGAGAGAAGAGAGTTGAGAGATGAGAGAGCACTTTTTACTTTTTTGAGGAAAAGATGAGAATGATCGTGAAGAGAATAGTCATAAAGTATAAAGTAAAAATAATAATAAAAAAATATTATTTAAATCAAATGGAGTGTATAATAGATAATCTGATGTGAGTGTTTTGTAAAAGTGTCTATGTAAAATAGAAAAAGCGGGTTCTTACATATTCACTTAAGTTGCCCATTCTTTAGTATATTCAATCACTGAATATATGTCACTCATGCATTTGCTATCTCTAAACAAATGTGTATAAATTACAAACTAGAACATGAACATGGGTGTGAACAAAAAATTTGATTAAGAATTTTATAAATCTCATTCCCAAGAGAATGTCCATGACAACTTAACCAAAAAGTAAATTGGTAAAGTTACTGTATATCCAATAACTTTTAGGAGTCAAAAGATACATGGGAGATCATTGGCCGATTAAATGGTACCTCTCAAGTGCTGAGATTAGGTTCTTGGAAATGAATTGATGGACACTGGTGGTCCATGTGAGTATCTCCACTGATCACACGCAGAGCATTTCTCCAACTTCACACTGTTTTCCAACGTACAAAATTTACAGGACCAGATTGTGTACTTGATACCAGCATCTTTTGGCTTTTGTGTGCTACAAACCTCACATACTAGAGCCAGCGGCTGCAGTAATACACCACCATTCACATGCAAAACACTCATGAGTATTATAGCAGGAGTGCAGGCAGGTAAAATTTATATACAATGACCGTAGAATAGGATAAAGTGGAGTATAAGAAACTGAGAGTAAGTACAATCTCAAGCAAGTCTTTATCATCTAACTAATGACCACTACCTTTTCACAATCTCTAGATTGCTTTCCATGGCATAAAATTTATTATGAAATGTTCATAGGTTTGACAATGGAAAGGACCTTTTAGTTCTGTAAGCAATTTCCAGTTAGAGAGAGAGATGAAATGCTTGGTATTATGTGTAAGTAAGAAAGAGTAAACAAAAAACCAGGCACTTATCAAACAATTTTTTTTTATTGGTCAGCTACACATGCATCCAGTGGATCTTGAATCCATGACCTCACCCGAGGGGAGAGAGTGCCAGTTGAGGTAGAGTTCATTGGCAAAACAGTATGTTAATCACTGTAAGATAATTTGCATGACCATTTCATAATAAACTTGTTCTAAGTGAAGTACAAGCGAAACCAATTTTTCTCTGCTTATGCTTCAAAACTTGGTCTGCATTGGTGAACTTTGAAGCAACGTACTCATTACATATCCAAAAGGACATATACAGAAAAATATTCCTTCCGTTAAAAACTGAATATATAAAATAATATTATGCATTGAAGCACTTACTGGATTCAATAAAGTGCATGTTCCACACTCCCACATAGCAGGTTCCTCTGAGTTCAGTGTTCTATCACACATCGTATCCCGACTAAGCACTGGCTCAGAAGATGAAGGACAGGACAAATCCACGAAATCAGGTTCAGGCCGACAAGTAGACTGAGAAAATGAAGTGTTATCTGAATTACCAATTATTTTTTTAGATCTATTGTCATGATCAAGCATGGACCCAGAGGTTGAAGCATCCATAGATAAATCAACAAAATTGGATTCCACATGATCATTGGAAGATTGACCAAATGAACTTTGATCTGATTCCCGACTTCTTTTTCGAGATACTGCTGCATCCGCAGCACGTGACCTTGAAACACCATCTAGCCCTGAACCTCCTGCACTTTGCTCCATATGTACAAGGTCCTGCAAGATATCAGAGCTACTTTCTTCATCCCCAGAAGCTTCGCAAGACTGAGAACCACACCAGATATCATCCTGTAATCTTCTTTCTGCAGCCATTGCAGCAGCTTGTATTGGACTAAGTGCAACCATAATGGTGCTATCACCACCAAGACGCTTCGGTCCAGAAGGCAAGAGAGATTCCAAACGCACTCTCTTTTCTGCAGCTGCTAGTGCAGTTTTGCGGAGAGACGAAAGAGGAGGTTGTCGAGAGAAACCACCTAAACGCCTCCCAGGAAGATCAAACCCATCACCTGTGCCAGTTATACCCTTGGTCATCAGCTCCTCACATTCCTGTACATAATCAAAGGCATCAAGTACAATAAAACAAACAAGAGAGACACAGAAGCTGCAAATTATGCAACTGAAAACCTGCTTTCTACATAGTTTTCTTAAAAAAGTGAATTCAAAGCTGGAAAACAGGGTTTAGGACGTCCACAACTCAAATCCACATAGTGCCAATTACTAAAAGAAATGAAATATAAGTATAATTCTTTGAAATTCCCTAACTCCAATCCAAATTTTTCTCCACTCCAAATTGCATGAAAGCAAACATAAGATCCAAAAAAATGTTATCCAAATGGAGTGTGCAATGGTGAAAATCAGTGAAATATATATGGTACATATTGCAGTACCGTACAACTGGTCCAGCACAGTTTTTGTAAGAAAAGAAGTGCTTGCTTTTTTATTTTATTTTATAAAAGCAGAGAAAAAAGAAAAAGAATTACTTGTGTGGCTAACAAAGTAGAACTCAGATAGAGTGGATATATCATAATTAACAATCCAACTATAACACTTCTTTTCTTACTGCATTAAGTATATTCATCCATCAAAAAGGCAAAATCTTCAGAAAAATTTAGGACTATACATTTGCTTATATAAATTGATCATCAATTGGGATTGGACACATGACTCAAATATTTAAGGGCTATGGATACATACAAGAAATATATTTGGTTCTTAAGACGCATGAAATGCATTTCAGATTCATTTTTTTTAATCCTCTTATAAGAAATGAAACATTGAATGATAGTTGTAATAAAATGAAGGAGAATTAGAAAGACCTTTCTAAGTTCATCCCACAGCTTGTAGAAGCTGGCATTGTGAGGACCATGGGCGTTATGGCAAAGCTCATGAAGCATAGTATCAAGAACTTGATCAAAAGGGAAGAAATCCCAATCCCTGTTTGGCCTTCGAAGCCTCAGCTTCACATGCACCCCACCTCCCACATTCAACCCCAGAAGAGCTGGACTTTTTGGACTGCCAATTTGTTTATTTATAATTATCATTCAATATGGAACACAAAACAATATAAACTTAGACCCAAAAAAAGAAAAAAACAATCCAAACTTATGTGCCTCATTCGACTGCCAATAAATTTAACAAAACAAAACTGTAGAGTACTAACAATAGTGGATTTTACATGGGAGCTTAAAACAACATATATCAAATCAATAAATATTCAACTTGGGCAATGAAATGTTTTTAACAAAATCAAAATATAAAACAAGTTTACAATTAAGTAACAATCATATCCTTGTTTAATGCAGAAATGATATAATATAATTCACCTAATTTTAACCAATGCAACCATTTGGCTTGGTAAAAACTAAAATCTAAATCTTTCTTCAAAGAAAACAAAAACCAAAAAATAAAATGATATCAAACACACATTAATTCTCTCTCTCTCTCTCACACACACACACACAAAATAATGGAATATTCAATATCAATAACCTAAAATCTTTGTCTAATAGCCTATTACATTTAAAAAAAAAAAAAAAACATATTTGAATGTTACAACATAATTGGATTTGAATAAAAATCATAAATTTAATAAAACAACAACATTCAAAAAAATAATCTAACAAAATCTTTGTCTAATAACTTAATAACAATATTCAAGGAAAAAAAAGCAACTTTATAACATATGGGGTTTGAATAAACATCATGAATTTCCAATTTTACATGAAATCAATAAAAAGTCTATCTGTTTATTTATTTTTTAAAAAAAACCATATAGGGTTTGCATAAGTATCATAAATTTCCAATTTTTCATTACTTCCCCATCACTGTTTGCTATAATTTTCTCGGGAAACAAACGGAAAAGTAGAAGAGAATACCAGAACTCAGAGAGGACTTTGACCCTCCATTTGTGTTTGCGCATAATGGGTTGGACCTGCTTAGCTATTTTCTCAAGCATCTTCTTTGCCTCGTCTTGTCCAGGCTTTTTCAGGGCTTTGGTTTCCCAAACCTTGTGAAGATCGCCCAAATTCATCGCTGAATTTAAAAATTACCCAAAAGCCCTAGACGATTTTGAAGCTAAGGTAACCAAAGCTTGGATATTTTTAACAATGGAATTATGATGTTCATTTGTGAATGATCGGTGAACCCGTTGGAGACTGGGAAAAAGTTTTCCGACGTGGGAATTGGGATTTGGGATTTGAAGTTGAAAGGGAAGTGGAAAAAAAGGTTGGCGGGATTTGAGTTTATGCTTTCTCACACGTGGGTAGTGGATTTTTTTTTTTTTTTTTCTTTTCAAATTACATTTTTCCCCTCTTTACTTTCTGCTTTTAAATTAGATCATATAATTCCAAGAGGTGTTAAATTAAAGCCTGTACAAATTAAACTTTATAATTTTTAAAATTTTAAGTTGAATCTTTAAATTTTAAAATATTGTCAATTTAAACCCCTAAATCAAATAAAAAATTATGATGTTTTAAGTTATTGTGATTTTTCATTTTTTTTACACTATTTATACATGTTGATGCTATTAAAGAAGGTTGATTCACCACTACCTGACCTATCCAATCTATGATTTGCAATGTTGTAGACTTTAGCAAATTTTTTGTTAGTTGTAATTTTTTTTAAAGAGAAAAGTTGTAATTTTAACTAGGTAAGGAGAGAACTTAACTCGGGAACTTATTATTATCTAAGTTAAATTTGCAGTTGTTCATAGGTCTTCTGTTTGTTGTAAATTTTTAATTCGTATTTTCTTTGCCTGGAAGAAGGATGCTGCTTTTACTTTGTTTTAATAATATTTTCGGTTTATTAGCAAAAAAAAAAAAAGAGTCCACATTCTTCAAAGAGGAACCGTTTTGATCTTTATCTTGATTTCTTCATGGACATGAGTGTTTTAGTAATACCAAGAAGATTGGGTGTTTCATCTTTATTAATCATGATTTAGCTTCATCCATTCAAGAGTCGTTAGCACTCTAGCCAACCGCTCTCATTCTAGCTCTTGAGCATTTCCATAGTTGTGCCATGCGAACTTGGGTGGGATGATGCATTCTATGTTTTGTCATTTTAAACTTCAAATTTTTATAAGTCATGAAAATCTAAACACTTCGTCCATATATATGTTAAAAATTAATGATAGAAAACTTGTTTTTAATATTCATTACTTGAATTTCCCTCTCTTAAATGGGAGATACATGAACTTTAGAAAAAACAATGTTCTACCAGATTTAATTCTAAGCTGCACCACACAACAGGTCTTTGAAGAGGCTCAAGAATTGGGAAAGGAAAGAACTACGCCTTTTTCTCTTGGAACTAGCCTAATTTTTTTGCGGTTACCAAAAATAAACATGTTTTCATTCTTTGCTATTTATCTTTATTGGTGTTATCCTCTGTAACTTTTTCTTTTTTGAGAAGATTATCCTCTGTAACTTGATTTGTGATTTCTAATAAATATTGACAAAATGTTCAGATTGTCATATTTTATAAAAGTTTAGGGGTTAATTTGACAATAAAAAAAAATCAAAAATTTTTTTTTTTTTTTTTTTTTTTTTGCATAATAATTAAAATCTAGTTTTTTGCTAGACTTTAAAATCGTTGGACTTGACCAAAAACAAAACATAAACAAAGGGTTAAAACAAAAGTGACTTAAAAGAAAAAGGCACTCCTTCCTTTCACAAGCTCTCCTTTTTACTTTTTATTTTTTATTTTTTTTTTTGGTTATAAAAAAAAAAAGGCTTTTAGCGCAAGGCAGAACCAAGCTGCAGTTAGAGATGACAATTTATGCCCGATCTGCAGGTACCCAGTTCGGCTCGACCCTAATGGATCGGATTTTACCTGACCCGATAAATAATAGGGTCAGGTATGGGTTAAAAAAAAAAAAACCTGAAACGGGTCCGGGTTAAGTCCAGGTTTTAGTCATACTCGGCCCAAACCTGACCCATATACATATATAATATTAAAAAAATTCAAAACCCTACTACCCTAGTATAAATACTCTCTTTCATTCATTTCAGACTTCATTTTCTAAAGCTCTCAGCTGCCTCCTCTCTCTCTTTCTTGAGCTCTCAAGATCTTTGCCAACTTCTCTCTCTCTCAAGTTCTCACCGTCGGCCACCCTTTCTCTCTCTCAAGCTCTCACCGCTGGCCATCCTCTCGACCTTAGTGTTAGAATTATGTGCCCTAAAAAACAATACTATGCATCTTTATTTGATAATAAAATTTTATTTTCACATTCATAATTTTTATAGATATATTTCATTATTTAAATGTGGCATGTGATCTCACCACTGTAGAAAAATCATGTTAATAGTTAAGGAACCAAAGACAGGGAGTAATGATTTTTCATAGATTATTAAATTGCTCTAGGCTGTGGATATTAATTGGATATTACCACTGAAGCCTACACTTGTTATGCTGCTATATGATAGGATGATTTACTCCATCATTGAGATAGTGACTTTAAGTAGATAAGTGGGTGTAATGTAACAAGTATATACACTAAATTGGATCCAATCAAGAGCACTTTATGGAGTGATCATTGTTAATTAAAAGGTTGTTCTATCACAATTTTTCTCTTGTCCTTAAACATGAGAGTTTTGTGTATATTTATTTATCTTTGACAATGTCAACTGGTGATGCCAATTTTAAAGGCTATATACAGACACGTTGGGTTATATGTGTAATGAGTAAAATATATAAATGCTTAACAATGAATCCACTAGTCTCTAAAAAAGATAGTATATTCGGTTGATTTTCATATTGAAGTTGGACTTAAAACAAAACCAGCTGGTGACATTTTTCAAAAATGTTTTTCATATATATATATATATATATATTTAAAGAGTTTTTCGAAGATATTTTGAGTCCAATAGAAATTATGAAATCAAGAAATTAAGTTATACATAAGCTAGGGACATGACAGTGATATTAATTCAGTCCTAGTGGCTTGTGAGAATATAGTATGGTGGAAAGACATAGATATAAAATTGTAAGTAATGAGACCTCATTTGTAATTCTCTAATCTTCAGGGGTTAATTGCAATGTGTTGATGGACATTATTGCAATCTGTAGAAGTTCAAATATTTTCTTGATATGGTTGAGAAAATTAAGGAATAATTTTGAAAGAGTTTCAAGATAAGTCAATAACGTTCAAAATGGTTATTGATGAATCCTACAGCTGAAGATTAGGATCCCTAAGGTTCACACGTCCAATCTCTCTTGGGTTTTAGGAGTCTTAAATAAAAATATGATTTAAAAAAATATCATATCAGTTGTTAGCCATCAGAACTACTGAATGATACTAGAGTCTTTTGAAACCCAAAAAGAAAAAGAGAGAGAGAGACGTGAATACCTTAGGAGGCAACACACTTGGGTTGCTAAGAGAGGTACGCAATTTTGTTCTATTTAAAATCTATGGTGTGGTACAACGATATTTAAATGAAAATATAAATTTTGTTTTATATTACTTCCGCAAAAATTATCACTTAGATGCTCCCCTCACGGTCTTGTTCAACCTCACGCTCCTCACCTCATTCAGCCCCACGGCCTCACACAGCCTTGCCACCCTTTATCTCTCGATCCTCTCTCACTCTTACTCTCATTTTTGACCCTCACCCAGTCACGAAGGTGCACGAATCTCGTGGTGGCTGCTGTTTGTCATGAAGGAGCACGAGATTGTTAAATTAGATCTGAGAGAGATGAGATGATCGGAGGACGGGATTGTTTTTTTAGTTTGTGATTTGTGTTTTTTTTTTTTTTTTTTTAGTAAAAAATTTGTATTAACAGAGAAGAGCAAAAAAAAAAAAAAAAAAAAGTTGATTTGTGTTTCTGTTTATGTTTGGGATTGTGATATGTATTTTTTTTTTTTTTTTTTGATAAGTGAAAAATCTGTATTAACAAAGAAGAGCAAAAAAAAAAAAAAGCTGATTTGTGTTTCTATATATGATTGGGTTTGTGATTTGTGTTTCTGTGGTTGTGATTTCTGGATGTAAAATAAAAAAATAAAAAAAAAAAATTTAAGATTGGGTTGGTTTGGGCCATGGCTTTAGATAAGGCCCATAATTGCTGGATGGTGTCGCGGGGCCCGACGGGGCGGGTTTGGAGCCTAAATAAAAAATCTATTTATTAAATAGGTCGGGTTTGGGTTTTGGGGCTGGGCCCGTGGGTTGGGTTTGGATATAAAGAAATCCAACCCGAACCCAAACCGTTGCCAATCCTAGCTGCAATTTGATTCCTAGAATTTTCCCAACCCAAAACCCAACAAGGTAAAAAGGCATAGATTACAATGATATGTTTGGCTCTAAGTGTGTTTGGAAACAGTTTATTTAAGGTCTGTTTGGAATTTGTTTATTTTGCTAAAACTGAAAATTTGTTATTGAAAGTATTGTAGATAAAGGTAAAAATTAGCTGAAATAGTACAGTGAGACTCATGAATAATATCAAAAAGTGCAGTTGAGCCCATAAATAGTAGCAAAAATAATTTGAATAGTAAAATAAGTTGGCTTTTTAAGCAGTAGCCAAACGCACACTGAGTCCGTTTGGGATTTGCTTATTTTGCTGAAATTAAATTTTTTTTATTGAAAGTACTGTAGATAAAGGTAAAAGTTAGCTGAAATAATTTAATGGGATTCATGAATAGTACCAAAAAGTGCAATAGGACCCATAAATAGTATCAAAAATAAGCTAATTAGTAAAATAAGTTAGTAAAAATAATCTTTGCCAAACGGACACTTAGAGAGTCTGTTTGGAAACAGCTCATTTAGCTGAGACTGAAATTTTTTTGCTAAAAGTACGGTAGATAAAGCTAAAAGGTAGTTGAAAAAGTATGATGGAGCCCATGAATAGTATTAAAAAGTGCAATGAGGCCCATGAATATTACTAAAAATAAACTGAATAGTAAAAAAAAAAAAATGGCTTTTTAAGCTAATGGCAAACACAACCTTAGTTGAAATTGAAATTTTTTTACCAAAAGTACTATAGATAATGCTAAAAAGTAGTTAAAATAGTATAATGAGACCCATGAATAATATTAAAAAGTGCAATGAAACCCATGAATAATAGCAAAAATAAGCTAAATAGTAAAAAAAAAAAAAAAAAAACTGGCTTTTTAAGCCAATGCCAAATGCACACTAAAGTTTGAGATTATTTTACTCCAACCCACTATATTCTTTTAATGAAAAAATTATCTATATGTGATTTTAGTGATATTACTTTTTTTAATGAGTCATGTGATTTATTGAACTAATACATAGTTATATTCATAAATAGCCCCGTAAACTTCATTTGTTTATTTTTTTTTTAAATATTTACGTCAAAACATTTTTAGGTGTTTGGCGTGACATAAATTTTTTCAAACATAAATCATCAAAATAGGTGCCTCCGAGTCCTTGCCACTAGTTTGGCTGCCCTCGCCATTACACTGATGACCCAGCCACCAAATAAGGGGAGTAGAGCCACCATGTGTGTTATGTAAAAGAAATATATATATATATATATATATACAAAATTTGACAAAAAACGAAATCATTTTCAAATTTAACCAAATTTTACATTAAAATATACACACTAAAATACTAAAAATGTTACATTTTAGTTTTTAGAGCGAAACAAATGAATGAGTTGGATTTAAAAAAAAAAAAGTGTTACATCCATAATATTTTTACAATACTTTTATAACAAATTATTTATTTACTTACTAATTGTACGAGTATGATCTTGAGCCCAGTGAACTTTGGGCCTTGACCTTGTGGTGTAGCATGTGATCCCTTGCCCATTGGATCTTTGAGCTCGATTCGGGCACGGTTTAAAGCCCAATTTGGGCCCAAATGACGTGACCGGCCCATCTTGTCTTGAACATATCAGAAACAAGTCCGTGCTGATCAAGTATAACTTGATCGGGAGTGTAGTTACTGAGAACATCTGACGTTCTCAGCATCCTGGTATTGACTTGGGGAGTATCGTTACCGAACATTCTTTTGGAGGCTAGAAACAGTTCCAATGCCATTACCACTGTTCCCAATAGAGCATCATTTTATCAGAAATGATGAGATTGGACCCCATCCACACGAGTATGATTAGGAAGTAATCATAACACCTTCATCCATCTCAAGCTATAAAAGGAGAATAGAATGAGAAGGAAGGGGACGGCATTTTCCTAAAGAAAATAGTAAGAAAAGCAAGAAAGAGGGAGAGCAAATAAACGATACTCGAGAGTGAGTAACACAGAGAGGAAAGTAGGGGTGTTCATTAGAATTAAGGGAAACAATATGGTGATTTGAGGTGGAACTGCCCATAGTAGGAAATACTAGGCCCACTATACAAGTAGATTGTGAGCCCAATTCTAAGCTCGATCCACAAGGTAGAATTTGGGCACGCACACTAATAATAACGAGTAACAACTTATCAATTACAATTTATTTACTTAAACTTATGCTACCATTTATAGCATAAGTTTTTTTTTTGAAAGAAAAAGTATAAGTTTGTAAAGCATTGTCCCAAGTAGAAGCAAGGTTTTACTTTTTAGTAGTAGACTAGTAGTGTTCAGTAGATCTTTTTTTTTTTTGAGGGAAATATTCAGTAGATCCTAAAAACCCGAGATACAAACCTGATAGGCCTTAGAATAACCACACGAGGGTACGGTAATTTGTCCCCCACTCTTCTTTAATTCACTCTCTTTCTCTCATAAAAGCCTGCACACTCAACCTTCTTTGTCTCGTATCTCTGCAATATACTACTACAATAAACTCGATCTCTTTCACTCTTCTAAACCAAACCCAGTTATTTTCTCAGGAAAATAAGAGAAACCCAGGAAGATTTTCCCAGAAAGTTGAGTTTTTTCTCACTGAGTATGGTAAAAAAGATAAGAAAGTTTGTATCTTTGTGATTGGTTTTGGGACAGTAGACACCAACAATGTCCGGAATTTCTATAATTTTGGATCTGTTAAGGAACAAACCAAGTTTATATACAGGCCAAAGCCTCCACTCTTATGGGTTGATCTCAGCCACCGCTGCAGCCTCTGCCGCCGCCGCCTCCGTCGCTGCCGCACACCCTTTTGCCTCAAGGGCTTTTTTTGGGTACTCTCTCTCACTCTGTGTGTGTGTGTGTGTGTGTGTGTGTGTGGATTGAGAATTCAATTGGGTGATAATGGTTTTGGTTGGTATTATATGGATTCATCATTGGGTGTGGACTTGTTTAAGTGGGTATGGTCAATTGTGTGTGTTGAGTAGATGAAGTATTGAATTGCTTGATAATAGTTTGTATTGGTTTTGTATGGATAAGGCAAATAGGTATTTGTCAACTAAAGGTTATTTTTTTTCCAATTGTCTACTTTATAATTGTTGAAGAATTTGATATAAATTATCAGATTGGACTTGATTTTGTATGACTTGAGTTCGTAGGCAGAGTTTAAAGTTGGTAAAGTACATGAGTCACTAGGCTATTCTTCACTGGTCCATTTCATTGTTGTTGTAAAATGTGATTAGGGCTATAAGCTTGGCCTTGATTTTTGATTTGATTGGCTGTGAATTATTATTAGGCATGATTTAAAGTCGGTATTGTAAACGAGTTGAGAATGGAGATATTAGGTATAATATAGACTTATCTATTATTGAGTGGCATGACAGGCACTTGTTTGACATGGGAAATTTGTTGCTTCATTCTTTTAGATTTATATGTCAAAGCTCTCTGTTAGTTTGGTTTGGATGTGCCACAATAAATTACTCCTGAGATAGTTGCGTTTTCCAAGGAACCAGCAGTATATTTGTAATGATAGTATCTGAATGGTTATCTTGAAAAAATTAAGTGTATTAGAAATCAATGCAATTTTAGTGTATTTAATCTTAATCTGCATTTGGTTGCTGCAGAAAAGTGAGCTCCATAGCTACATGTGGTGATGTTTTGTCCTATGCATATTTTTTTTGTCCCCTAATCTATGGACACCAAATAAAATCTTTTCTTAGATATTGCTTTCATTTGAAACCGGCTACTTGGTTCTTCTAGTGAATGTTTAGGGCTGTGTTAAAAAATGTGTCCTATAACTGTATATTGACTTAAACACCAAAAAAAAAAAAAAAAAAACCTGTGTATTGACTTATATTATTTACACTGCAGAAATTTTGGGCCATCAGTTGCTTATTGTGATGCTGGTGCAGCATTGTCTGAAGATTACATTTCCAACATCCGAAGTGCAGCTTCAACTTTCTTTCAGAAAGATTCTCTGAATTATAGAACAAAAGAGTACACAATTGAGTTAAAACCTTTATTCTCGGCTTTTGAATTGAGGACATTTGGTATGACTACCTTGAGGTCATTTCTATTGTTTTATTTGCCTCTTTTGGAGCCTCGTTCAAACATGGAAGAGGATGATGAGGACTTCCTTCAGGACAATCAAGAAGAGCGCCATGTAGATTTGGTTGTTCCTTTCAAAAAATCAGTGAAGCAAATTGTCCGTGAGGTGTGTTGTATTGATATTCCCTGCTGTCTATTTCATAATGGCTTATGGTTCAGCTCTTCTGCATTCAAGGGAACTCATTTGTATGCATGTAATTTATTTGTCATGGGTGATAAATTTATATTCATACTATGATAGGAAACATAAAAAGAGTTGGATGAATCTCCAATGTAGTAGTTACTTTATCTTTAAAACCCTCTTAGTCCACTCCATCAAAATAAATCACATTAAACATTTTGGAATCACATTCCACACACTATTTCTGAATGATTTTGTTCATCATTTCATCATCAACGTCGCCACTCTTGTAACATTCCTTTCACTGTCATTGGCATCACCCAACTAGCTCTAAAAGCTAGTAATATAAAGTGCCATAATCCCATTGCCACAAGATAATGAAGCAATAAGTGGTCCACCATTTCTTCACTACTTTTATTCATAACACGCCTATTTACCATCACCATACCCCCTTACATTTAGTAAGAACTTTCTCCCACGTTGCAAATTTGCAATCCACACAAAGAAAGCAACTTTATTTGGGATTTTAACCTGCCAAATAGCTCTCTAGGGGAAGTCCAAACAGCCTATGCCTTTCAACACCTCATAGAAAGAACAGACACTTAAGTGTTTGTCCTTACCAAGCTTCAAAGAATTCTATCCCCCTCATCGGTAAGAACCCATATTAAATAGAGGTTTAAAAAATTGATTAGACATTTGTAACTTCCAATCATGAGCATCTCGCATGAACGTAGGTTTCCAGAGGATTTCTCCATTTCTTACCTATCAAAAAAAGAGGAGGATTTTTCCATTTCTCAACTCAATACGGTCCGACACAATATCCTCTCTGTTTACAGCTAGCTGAAACAATACAGAGAATGAAGAAGTTGAGCCTCGTTTAGTATCCCAAAATCTTATCCTTCATCCATCACCTTGGGAACAGCCAACAAATCTAGTGAAAGAATCCTGTCCTGCTCTAAATGCTTTCCAAAGACTATAACCATAAAAATGTTGTACTGGCTGTGTGCTCTAACTCCCCAACCTTCTACTAGTTAACCATATTTTGCCCACCCCCCCCCCCCCCCCTCCCCCCCGGCTTAGTAGCAGTGCCCTAATCTACAAGGTGAATTTTCTTCTTGCCCTAATCCTCCCCCATAGGAAATCCTGTTGAAGCTTCTCCAACCTATTAGCTACATTACTGAGCATAGTGAATAGGGACATGATATATATAGATAAAGTAGACGGCATACTCTTGTTGAGCGTGAGTCGACCCCCCTTGGAATGGTATAATAATCTCTATTTTTCACATCATGTCCTCCGCCATTTAAGTTTTAGACATTTTTGTGTGGATAATTTCTTTTTTCACTAGATAGAATAAAGTGAGGTCCATAATTTGATGCTCAATGTAATCCTCCAATAAGCTGCTCTCTTTGACTTTATTCTCCTTGGTCTGAGCTGCTCCATCATTTAAGGTGGGGGCTTATCTTTATAAGTAACAAGGAGACAGTGAGGCCCACAAAAGTCATAATCCATTTTAAGCATAGGTCCAATGAGAAGTGGAGGGCTCAAAACAATGAAAAAACCTTGAGCCTAAGTTACAAATGGATTATGAGCTTTGTAGAATTATTTACAATAAAAAATGGCTTGAATGAATTTTCCTATTTTAGCCTATTTTTACTGTTCTTGTGCTTTCCCTTATATCGACTGCCAGTTTCCTCTTTATGAAGATTTGATCTGCTAGATGTGGCTCTTTTCATTTGCCCTTTTTAACTTTCTATGGGAAAGTATTTATCTACATATAACCATCAACCATGTACAGAAGTGTACTCATTGGATTTTGTATGATAATTGGTTCCTGCGTCCTGGACAGCTTTCTTGTCCTAGAATTTTTTTTTTAAATTAACACTTTAAAGTATTGCGCTTTGACCGCCCTGGAATTGTTGTACTTAAACTTTTGTATTGCCCTTTGACAAACTCTAATATTATTGTTTCTGAACACTCTTGTTGATAATGTTTACCTAAACTGGTGCCAGGGAGCCAGTTTTTTATAGTTTATTTATGCAATTTTGCCTTCTCTTGATTTTGGAATTCAATTTTGTTTGCTACAAAGCTTTTACATTCTTTCCCCTATTTTCTTCACTCCCTTTCTGTGGAAGATACGAAACTCAGCTTGTAACTTTTGGAGACTAACTTTACCTGGCGATCTTCTGTTTATTGTTACAGACTACTGTTGTAACTACTAGACGGGTGCTGGAACGAATTGCTGTCCACTATGTTTCACAGAGGATGGCATGGAAACTTCTGAAAGGTGCTTGCATTTAAAAGTATTTCAAATGTGTATTTGTTTTATTTTATTCATCAGATATAAAAGAAGAATCAATGGACTACTTACATTTGGTAGGGGAGATGGATTTAGTTATGGCTGGAAGAGAAAATGATTCAGAGATATTTACTATAACATAAAAAAACTCTAGTCAGCTTTCTGAATAGTATTCTAAACAATTGATGCATATCATCAACATGTATAGATGTTCCCAAATCTGCTGTGCGGAAAGCTGCAAGAAGGATGCCTACATATGTTTACTTCTACTGTGTTAGCAGAACAACTCTCAGAGGTAAAGCCTTATATATTGGCATTCTTTCCGTTATTAGTAATTCTTTGCTTGTGTGCCAACCTCATTGTTTTGTGCCTCATTTTGATACACAGGACACTTTTTAGGAGTTGCTGCATCATGGCTTGTCCAAGTTGGCATTGAAGTCTACAGATACGTTTCATCTATAATTAAAGAAGGGAAAGATGATTCTGATAGAGAAGAAAAAGCTAAACTTCTTGGGAAAAAGGTCTCTTGTGCTACTGTGAGGTGTAGTGCATCATTAGTTTTTGCTTCCATTGGGGCTGGGATTGGTGCCACCCTTTTTCGTCCTTCAATCGGCCAGTGGATTGGTAAGCTTTTATTGGATTTTGATTAACAAATTGAATCTCCAGTAGACAATAATGTATGGGCTTTCCATATTTTATATTATCCTCCACTAAATTATGCACTACATTGCAGGCTGTGCTCTTGGGGATTTGGCCGGGCCCATTATTGTAACAGTTTGCCTTGATAAAGTTCTGCATGTGGACCTTTAAGCACTGGGTTGAATTATCTGACTTATTCTTTGCACTTGCTTAAAATTTGACTGGTGTATTATACAAATGTTGAGATATTTGATGATATGTCTATGAATGATACCACTTACTGAGGCTACTTAAGAGAAGGTTTCGAAGCAGAAACCACCGTCATTCCTCAAAATTTTCCCTCTGTAGGGCCATTGTCATTCCCTTTGTTTCTGATGAATTATTCAAATAATACTTTTTGCTCTTCATTTATCAAAAAAAAGAAGAAAAACTTATGCTTTTCAGTTGAGTTATGATTGCTTTAATAACAACCTCTCTCTCTCTCTCTCTCTCTCTCTCTCTGTGCATGTGTGGTTTGAATAATGCATTTGTGGTTTGAATAATGCATTATCTCTGTTTTCTGTTTTCTTGGGAGTTGTGATTTATCAAACTTTCTCCTACTAAAATCCATTTTGTATCAGAGCCTTAGCATGATGTACTTCCATGGTTGTGAAATTCTCAAAGCCTCATTGTTTCCTGGTTCTCAACGTTGATTTTTGTCTAGTTGTAAGAGCTTGCTAAATTGATCCACATTAATGAGATTACTATTCTCTTAATGTTGCAACTATACGTTGGTACTCAGAACTGCAGATTTGAACCTTTTCCTGTCTTGATAAGGTTCATGCAATATTGTTTGAAAGAGTGATATTAAGAGTACTTCAAATTGTACCATATATAAGTAATAAGTCTGTACTCTTATCTAACATAAATTGATATGTCAACTTTAAAACACGAAACAGAGGATGTCAACTTTAAACCACATTTATTGCCATGTCAGATCAAAATTTTTTTCCGGTAAGATGCCAACTCTTGATTGTGTACTTGAGATGACAATTCCGACACGCTGTACTCCTCCCTGGCTTTGAATTATTTTGGTTGAGTCTCATCGTTTACTATTGATGAAAGACCTGGGCCATGGAATGAGCTTATACACGCCAAAAGGTGTTGCTTACAAATTACAATTTTCGCTTAGCGATCAGAGACGGAATCTGTGTGACTTGCTAGAAAGCGGCCACTATGAATGCCATTGCCAACACTTTTTAAAATTTTGTAAAGGGAAAATAAAGAAGAAGAAAAACATATATACTCTGATTTTTGCTTGGTTCATTCCTCAGAATGACTTCTTAACAAGATAATAAAGAAAAGGATTGGCACTCAATCTATATCTGTATTAGTTTCTTATAAATATGTCCATTCCAATTATATAAGCAAGATTCCAAGTACAAATATGCAGTGGAATGTTCTCTTTCAACTGGAAATCTGTCCCAAGGATCGATCATTGGCAAAACAGTGTTTTAGAAAAACAGGACTAACCAATGGTAAATCTAAAATTTCAGTTCTCAAGTGTCCCAAATCATCACGACAGCAATTACCCCAATGCCTAACAACACTGCCAAAAACCTGTGATGGGGTGTGTCAACCGTGACAGTCTTGTGGGGTCTGTAACCCTTTGCTAGTAGATGATTTATGGATACATAGATGAACACTCCACATGCAATACCCATTGATATGGCAAAGATCCAATCTGCCACAGCACCCTGACTTGTGGCATCTATTATGATTCCAATGGCCACCCCAATTGGACTTGAAATGGCAAATGCAAAAGCATAGGCTGCACATGATAAGAAGGGACGGTTTGGAATCATACGAAGGAGAGCAATGCCCATGGCAATGGCAGCAAATATCTTGTGCAAAGAAATTGTCCATAAAGCTTTCCAGGCATCCTCTTTTGTTTCTGCAACTCCAATTGCAATGCCCTCAAAAACAGAGTGGAAACACAAGGCGAAAATCAACAAAATGCTATCCCCAACCGAACCTGGAGGAGCCAGGAAGTGGTGCACCTATTAAGGCATACAAGCAAATATTGATTCAGTCATAGAACCACTAACAAGTTATACAGCAAATACTACAACCAAGGAAGAGCTTGCTTGTCTAATGCTAACATGAAATGAATGACCACGTATCTCACCTGATTCTGTGATTGTGAAGCCACACCATATTTTGTGCCGTTTCCTTGCTCAACTCCACCTGAAATGAAGGAAAATCGAATAAAGCTACCAATCAAACAGGAAACAGCCATTACACATTTACACCCTCTTCTTGGAGTCAACAGAGGAGATTCACATTTATTTGATCTGTCTAGCTTGATTTGCTTCTTGTGAGACTTTTTGCCTAGAGTTTTATTCGCTTCTTGTAAGCTCAAACTTTTTTATTTCAAAAGTTTAATCATCCTAACTCCTTTTGCACCCCAATAGAAAATCACCACAGAATCCAACCCATTGTTGCAAACAACACTGTTTCTTACAAACGTGGCCTTCATATCTATATACTAAATCCGAAAAGCCTAATTACTCACCATGGATTTATCCAAGCTAGCAAACACTTGATAAAATTACCTACCTTTTCCATCTTAATTCTAACTTTTCATGTGCTAATTGAATACAATCAACCTTTCAAAATAAAACAACCAGTTTCACATCTTCCAAAAACAACCAAACCAAACAGTTTCATCAAAAACCCACATGTTAGTTAAACAAAATCAAAACACCCCTTTTTGTGCTTGTTCCCCTGGACCCTGGAAATTACCTACCTTTTCCATCTTAATTCTAACTTTTCATGTGGTAATTGAATACAATCAACCTTTCAAAATAAAACAACCAGTTTCACATCTTCAAAAAACAACCAAACCAAACAGTTTCATAAAAAACCCACATGTTAGTTAAACAAAACCAAAACACCTCTTTTTGTGCTTGTTTCCCTGGACCCTGGAAATTACTTTCTTAATTTTCTCTCTCTCTCTCTCTCTCTCTCTCTCTCTCTCTGTACTTTTCAGGGAAAAAGCCGAGAGGGGAAATAAATAAATTCAATCACTTTTTCCATCCCATTAATTAATCAAGACCATTATACCAACCTTTAGGATTAACATCTCATTCATCAACATTAATTGACATTATGCTAAGACCCCAAATTAAAAAAGAACAAAGAACGAAAAAGAAGAAGAAGAAGATTGAATTGGCTTACCTTGAAGCTCGAGATCACCAGCCTTTTCGTCGTTTCTAAACACATAGGAGACCACACAATCAGCAACCATGGTCAACAAGTATCCAGCACAAGCCAACATGAATGCAAAAGGGTACGCTTTGGTAGTCAAGTCCTCGAAAGTTTCATTTGCATCACTCAAAAAGTGCATCATAGCCGTACCCAAAAACACACCCCCAGCAAACTGTGTCCCCAAAACCAAGAACCCCTCGTTCCATTTAAAGAAGTAAGGTGAAACACCACCAACAAAAGTGGCCACAAATATGATAATCAAGCACCATATTTTCACCAGTACCAATGGCTTTGCTCGAAGGTCAACGCTGTCGTTTTCACTGCTATCATCGTCGCCGTCATCGTGGCCACTGTGAGCCGAGGCAGAGAGGATGAGGAAGAGGAAGAGGAAGAGGAAGCAGAAGATGGAGAGGGAACGATACATTGTTTTGTATTGTATGTGGTGGTGTTGCAAATTTGCAAACAATGAGATATATAGTGAGAATTTTTGGAGTTTTGGGTTTGTGGATTGGGTTTTGTGAGTTTGTGATTATCAAGAGGTCAAAGAGGGGACCAAGGTCTAGTTGTTTGATTCATTGTATTTTTGTAGTACACAGAAGAGTTAAAGAGTATGTACTGCAAAGAAGACGACATAGGAAGCAGACTACAACGTATTTTGTACTACATAGAATATGAGAGAATTTTTAGTTTTGAGCTGTATGGTAGTTGTCAGTTGATGTTGTAAGTTGTAACAGCTGTGTTTCGTGGGAGTTTGGCCAACTCAAACCCACACGCTTTGGCGGCAGGTGGTCTCACACGTCGTGATTAGGTGTCATCCCAAGTATAGACTAATACTAAATATACAAATTTTTTCACAAGAAATTTTACAAATGGCTAATGTGGCAAGTGATTATTGGTAAATAAAAAAGTGATGTTAATGGTAGATTTATATGAAAATTAATATAAAGCTGGTCACATCAATAGCTTATAAAAATGTTGTAAAATAGTTTATGGCTGTAGCATTACTCGTAAATATATAACATGAGTTTGAATTTGGTAAGGATGGGGTGTAAAACCTATGTTTTACACCATCCAATAAGAAATTGCTACATTAACATTTTACTTAAAAAATTCAATATATCTTACCACACTTAAAAACATCTCAATAAACTCTCAATTTGGTTGGATTTATATATGAGTATTAGAATTGATTGGGTGTGGTTGTATTTATTCATAAATATGTAATAAGATGACGTGACATGTTAGGATTGGAGGGGTAAAGTATGGGTTTTACACTACATCTTTACAGAATTTAATCTCATATAACGACTAGCTTCATCACACATGCGAAACGCGTGCAATGAGGCTTTTTATTTTTTGGATTTATATGTTTTACTCATGACAGTTTTATTTTATTTTTTATTTTAAGAAGAAGTTGTATTAGGAATTTTTTTTTTTTTTTAAGAAGAGTTGTACTAGTACTTGACTACTAATGTTAAAGAAAAATGTAGAGGTGGAAAAACAGCACGTTTTTGTTAGTACTTGACAACTAACATGAGAGAGAAATATGGAGGTAATGAGTCTTATCATCTTTTAGTCATTATCTTGTATGTGTAATTCACTAATAATTAGTCTTAATTGTATAAGACAATTTTGAAATAATGAGAAAGTCAAAATATTATTTATTTATTTATTTTATGTCAATTTTTTCTTTCACTTTTATGTGTTTATTTTTGGGAAGGGGCTACCTATTCTTATTCATTAGGTCATGTTGGTCTTATTAAAAAAAAAAAAAAAAAATACATGCTTGATGTTGTAGTGTCATGACCTTCAATATTCCAAAAATGTTTATAAAAGAGACGGTATAACATCAAAGCCTTGAGGCCTTTGTTGTATCTTAATGTCTCTTTCATCAGCAGCATCATTAAGCCCTAATTTTCTGCCACTCAAAACGTTTAACATCATCTATTTTAACCATAATTACAACAGAGCACCATCTAACCTTAACTTGATCTCATCATGAACATCTTGGTTATTGCTACTTATAAGACATCAAAGACATATTTTTGACATTCTTAGTCACCTAAAGATAAGGACGTAGAAAAGAAACTGAAAGCTCACTTGTCTAAATGGTAGAGCTAATTAAGACCTCCAAATTTTAACTACGGATAGATTAATTTTAGGCTAAAGACAATTAAAGCGGAATATACGTATTAGCTAATTAATTGGCCAAAGCATTCAACAATTGCATGAATGTAAAAGGTGGTAGGGAAAAGAACATCAAACCCAAGATAACATGCGATGTGTTATCAAAGAGGAAAATTGAAGAACTTGGCGTAAAAACCTCTCGACAGCCCTTCAAGCTGAAATGATCCTCTAGTAAATAAGTTAGAGTACAAGGTTAATTAAAAAGACCATTCAAGCCCAATCTATCCAGGTACTTGAGGCTTTCAAGCTCAAACTACCAATGGATTTCTCTAAATCTTGTATTCACTAGCTTTTTGGATCTTGCAATACCGTCCGATTACATTGTTTATTGGCTTAATTTGGCTAAGCTCCAATGCTTCCCAAAGGGTCCAAAACACTCTCAACACTCAAATTGTGTGTGTGTTGTGTTTGGGTAAAATCTCCTCTCAAGTTATGACAATAGGAGATGGGAGACTATAAGGATTTCTCTCTTGAGGATATGTAGCACTCTCTAAAAGGCGGGTGTTATGAAAACTTCAATCTCTAGGGTTTCTATCTAAAATTCTTCTTACAATTTTATTGTTAATGAGGTTATATATAGTGTGGGTGAAGGAGATGAAATATCACATTAAAAATCCAGCTATTTAGAGTGCCTAACGTAACTCATTGGCAAGTGGCCTACTCATGAGATAGTTGCTAGAGGCACTATCTTGAGCAAGTCTTCACCCTTTTGAGAATAAACCATTACAATAAACCCCACAAAATACAAGAAAATAAAATCATGGAATTTACAACAAATTTGTCATGGATTACTGCCAACATAAATTTTATGGAAAACATAACTTAACTATCTCCACATTTGGCTATTTTGGGACAAAACACCTTATAACAGACTCTAAACTTAAACGTGAACTTGGGAAAATTAGCAAAACTTACTCACACTTGAATCTAAAACATGTGACAAACTTGGAACAAGCTACCTGTTGCCTGAAACACTGGCACAAGAGATGTTAGACTAGGGGTGTCCACGAGTTGGTCCGGGTCGGATTTGTGCCCAACCCGGAACTGGCCTAATTCCATTGAGTGGCAGATCGGCAGACTCACCACCGATCAATTCTACCTACGGGTTGAATTGAGTCAGATTTTCCTTGGGTCAAGTTGTTTCACTCAAAACTGAGAGAATAGTGGTAAATGATTGACCACCACCGAATTTGGATGGACATCACGAGATCACCACCGAATTTGGATGGAGATCATGAGATCACCATCGGATCTACACGAAGAACTCGAGATCTCCACCCAATTTGGGCGGAAATCTCGAGATCTACACCGGATCTGGGCGGAGAACTCAAGATCTCCACTCGATCTGGATGGAGATCTTGAGATCTCCACCGAATCTAGGTGAAGAACTCGAGATCTCCACCAGATTTGGGCATAGAAAGGGAGATCTCCACTAAAACTGGGCTAATCTGAGAGAAAAAGAGAGAAAAGGAGGAAAATCAAACAAACCTACTTATTCTTCGGTCGGGTGGGCTGCCACGGGTTGAGAGAAGTGAAACCGAAACTCGAACTGATGAGGGTCGGGTTTCATTGGACAAAACCGTCATCGATCGCGGTGGTGCTCAAGTCGGTCGAATTTTGGTTCTGGTGGCAGCAGGTCGAGCGGGTCCTGGACACCCCTATGTTAGACTATCAAGCTTAAAGCAAGTAGGAAGAAAAACTAAAAATCTAAAAGTAAAAAGTAATCAAGTAAATATGATACGTACTACATGAGGAACATCATATATATAGTTTTTTTTTTTTTTTTTTGTCTAGTCAGGGTGGTCTTGTCACCTGTGACCACCCTGAGTTACACATGGAGCCGCCCCTACTCTCCACGAGCCTAGTATTTTCTTTCTTTCCTTCACGCGCTACCATTTTCTCCCTTTCTCTCGCCCTTGGCTCTTCTAAAACAGATCTAAGCAGACTCCTCTCTCTCTCTCTCTCTCTCTCCCTCTCTCTCTCTCTCTCAAAACAGATCTGATCAAAAACCTCCCCTAAAACATCAATCTAGTGAACAAGATCTACCACTTTCGGCTTTTAGTGAACAAGATGACCCTCTTCATGATGAAAGATTCAAAGCTTCCTACAAGATTTTAGCAAATATTTTCAAACAAAAAGCCTAGGTCTGATTGGAATACCCATGCATGGTTTATCAAACCAAACGATTTGACCACGAATCAAGTGGTTCCTTATAAAAATTAAATTTCCAATTTTTGTGTTAAAAAAAAAAAATTCAAATTGGTGACTGGTTCCTGGTTAAACCAGGTTTGATTGTCCAGTTTGTTTCGATTTTCAAAACCTTGATAAATACGAGCTGAACCAAGATTTGGTATTGGATCCAAAAAAGTCGCAAAACATGACAGAAATTCTTTAGTATATGGCCGGCACTGTCTTTCTTACTTTTAATTACATAAATGAATAATAACAATAGATTTTAGACGAACCAATTGCATGACTATCTAAAAAAGTTAAACCATAGAAGTTTCAATCCACACTTAATTTTTGTTAACAAATTGAGTTCAACTTATTTTCCTAATAAGCATATTTCTTAACAAAAACATGTACTTAAGGACAAACATGCCTTTTAAACATATGATAACAATTAATATTTTTTATGCTTTTTACATGTATGTGTGTGGTGTAAAATGCACCATCACCTTTAAAATTTTGTCTAGTTGCATTGAACACTGCTTATACTAAAATTTTAGTAAAAATTTGGTAAAATTATATGGCTTTGAAAAGAAGTTTAAAATTGAGAAAAAGAAAAATCTACTGAATTATGATTAGTTGACATTCCCCCACCTGTCCTATTTTGGTGTATAGTACAGTTCAAAATCAAATTTATGGGGCAACCTATCTATGTTTTCTTTTAGAGTAAAAAATTTGATGTAAATAATTACTAATTTGCATCTTCAACAAAAACCATGAAATTTAGCATTCTCTTATTAAGGGTTAGTTATTAGCAAAGTCGACATTCGTTTTCAATTACGTTGTTGTGAATTAATAGTGATTGGGAAGTTATCTGTCATGCTACCTTTTAAAGTGAGTATGGATAATTCAACGCAAGGAGAATTAAAATCTATCAATGAAGAAGAAGACTAACAAAATGGAAACACTTTGGAAATATTGAATAATAAATCTTTCAAAGAAAAAATTTGGCAAACTCTACTTTGATAAAATTCACCAATACCTTTAAACTTTTGTCTAGTTGAACTGTTAAAGGATATCAAATATAATATTATTTTTGTTACTTTTGTTTGTGTAATTGGGAAATAATTACTGTTTTTTAGGACAACAAACTAATTAATGTTTAAACATGAATATTTTCATAAATGAAGATTAACTTATGTTAGGGTGAATTTAAAATTTTGCAATTACTCATAAGTGTAGAAGTATCAATTCACTTATGTATTTGTTAATCTTTATTGACCTTAAGGCATATTTTTTCAAACATAAACATGTGCTCAACCATAAACATGTCTCTTAAATGTATACAAAAATTAAAAATTTTTATGTTCATCCTATTTATGTAATTTTTTTGGTCATATAACGCATGCAAAAATATGTAAATCCAATATTTAGAAGACATTCAATAAAAACAAATAAATTACATAAAATATGGCACTATTACATTTGTGTGCACATGCTTGTGTTGTGTATGTATGTAAAAATTTAAGCTGGAACCCACTCGATATAGTTTGATGCTTAAGAAGATAAATTTAAGTAAGGTCATTTTTATATTTAAATTCGACTATGTTTCAAACTTTTTAAATTTAAAATCCATTATTCTTTCTTTTTTAGATGCGCAAATATTTAAAAAAAAAAGATTTTGTACTTATGTTGAATTGAAATCTCTTTGTCAATTAATAATATGACTAATCCTTGATTTCATCAATTTTAAAAAGTTCTACAAGTATTGTCAATAAAGTTTTATAAGAATATAACCTTTTCATATAATGAAGAATTATTATGTAATGAAGGTTGTTATGTAAAATTGTTATTAAATTTTCTATATTTCAAGTAACAAATTTACTAAAAGATTCTATTTCAGATTCAATTAATTTTTCTATTCTTCTCTCTGTCTAAAATAGTTTTAATACATAGATTGATAATTTCTAGTACACACAATCTAAATATAAAGAGAATAAGCTAAATTACATATAAATGATCAAATATCATGGTTAAGGTATGGAATGAAATGGAATAAAAATAAATGAAAATGTATTAATTGTTTTTTCAAAATGATTTTTAGTTTATCTCGGTAAGATTTGTTGAGTTGGCGGCTTTTACGTTGGTTAATACTCAACAGTGATGGTGTCATGTAAGGAGTTTTACTCCTTTGCTGGTTGCCGTGAAATACATGGAATTGTAAACTCGTTGTTGGTGTAAACACAATAATAATGGAAATAATATAAAAAGAAACTGAATAATACTTATGAACATTATTTATTTGAATAAAAATTACAAAACACTATTTGGATTGAGGTGCGGTACTCACTTTCTTTAAGGAGATTTAAGTTCTTAGTTAGCTAATTTTTGTAACCAATGTAGACTTTTTATGGCTTGTCTCCTCCTAGATACAATAACCCAACAAATGTTGTATGGCTAAAACAACTTTTGTACAAAGTGTTCAAGCCCAAAACTCTACCAAAAAGAACATCATTCTTTGCCAAGAATCCCTCTATTTTTTAGTGCGTAGAATGCTTGTAATTGCTGTATTTTTTGCTGTTGTAACACTGTAACTTGTATTAGGTCTGAGTGAGTCCATTTATATGCTCAATGGGCCTCATGAAGTTAATTACCCAAATTAATTTGATTAATTAGATTCATAATTTTGATGTAGTGGGTGTTATAAGATTAATTGCTAGATGTAATGTTGATGGGTTGGAGTTACACAATTAAATGGATTAGATAAGGAGTTTATGAAAAAATAAATAGGCCCAACAACTAGTCCATTGTGGGAGAATGGCTCTTCATTTTCTATGATAAAAATGTCATTTACTTACTAATGAATATGCTATTTATTCTTATTCTGAATGTATCTAGCCCAATATCTGCTCTTGTACATATTAGCCCATTAATCATCACACTTAAAAACAATAACAGAGTCTCTCTCATTTTTAATATGGGATTAAACATTTCACTAACTCTTTATCTTCCATATTAACTCCCATATTATTTTATTTATGTTATCATATTTATTCATTTTAATTAAATAATATTAAAATGCTACAACACTAGCCAACCCTTGCTAATATATATATTGTACTACTGCACACCCTTGGTGTGATAGTCACTCCACTAAGTGCTTGTGGGGTGTAGGAGGTAAGGGCCATGTTCAAATCTCTAAGAGGGAGCTTTACACATATATACACTTAAATTATATTAGAGTAGAATTTTTATCTTGCATCCAAATCTCTCTCTCTCTCTCCCCCCCCCCCCTCTCTCTCTCTCTCTCTATATATATATATATATATATATATTAAAGTTTGTGAGAAAAGAGAGGTGCCAAAGCAATAGCCAAATACAATACGGTGCCTTTTTTTTTTGGTGAGTGGGAGCTAATGGTGTATTTGGGGTTTAGATCTTGCGAGAGTACCCTATGTGCTACTATTGCAATCTATTTATTTTATAGTGAAACTTTCTTGATCGCCGTTGTGTCTATTTTCCTTCTCTCTTCTTTAATTGTGCATAAATAAATTATTTTCACAACAAATAATGCATGGAGGAAGAAAAATGAAATCTAATTTATCTTTGGTGTGTGTGGTGATATGGGAGATTTTGCGGCCTTTTGTAGGATAAGTTTGAGCTCACAACCCAACTATGCTTGCTACTTCTTTTTGTTTTGTACATGATTATAAAATTCTATTTGTGATGTAAACTCTTTTGTCTTTATTTATATCACAATTCTCTCTTTCTTTTTTTTTGGACAAACGGAGGTGTTCAAACCTCTTCAAATATCTTATTATTCACTTGAATATATGCAGTGTCCCCATCCCACACACACCAGGTCTTTTTGTTTTGTACATGATTATAAAATTATATTTGTGATGTAAACTCTTTTGTCTCTATTTATGTCACAATTCTCTCTTTCAATTCTTTTTTTTACAAACTAGGGTGTTCAGACTTCTTTAAATATCTAATTATTCATTCGGGTGTATGCAATCCCCCTATTCCACATGCACCAGATTATTACAGGGAATAATCCCATTAGAGTGTCCTTAAAATGCTGACAAGAGGTTTCGAATCCAGAATTTCATGAACATCATGAAATTTTAGGAACCACTAAACCAACCCCTTGAGGTTCTCTTTCACTTTTTAAGTATTTAATTTTTTTGAAGAAGGCACACAGTGTTATTCATGAGGATGACGTCATGTTGGCTACTTGGGATTATTCTTCTTTCAAGTCTAGCATTTCATTTCAATGGAAAGATTTTATCACTTCCCCATCATTTTTTATTAGTTGTATTTAGAAATTTTAATATATTAAGAGAGCAACATTTCATGTATTATCTTTTAAATAAAAGTATAGTTTTCTAAAATTATTTGGTTTAATTTAAACTCCCAGCCAAGAAGTGCAATAATTTTTTAAATAAAATGAAAAAAAAAATAGAAAAGCTATTAATACTGTAGCCATTTGATTTTCTAAAAAAGAACCACATTTTAGGACATCCAAAAATAAATTAAAGATTCACAAAAATATATGAGAGAGAGAGAGAGAGAGAGAGAGAGAGAGTAGGGTTCAAGTTACATTTAGTGTAACTTTAAGTAATATTACATCATCCAATATTTTTTTTAATTATATGTGTATTTTGATAAATTCATTACTAGATTACATTATTTTCGTATATTTTTATGCTTACAAAATTTAAAGATAAACAAAATCAATAGTCATGTTATCAATTAATTGTTTAAATTCAAGTTTTGTAGTTTGAAATAATGCAAAAAAGATGATTTTATGGATTAAATGGTAAATTATATATGATTGGCATGAAAATGACATGCACGTTAAGAATATATAATTTAATGGTTAGATTTTTAAATGTGAATTCAATATATATATATATATATATATATATATATATATATATAACATAAGTATTAATAGTCGACTCTAACTTGCTCAACTGGTAGAATATGTTGTCATTAAATAAGAGATTTAGAGTCCCATTAATGGGTGTCTTTAAGGTATTTGTTAATAAACCATTTAAGGAAAATTTTAATACAAATTTTATGAGGAATATAAAAAGTTTTGAAAAAAAATTTGTTTTGGACAAAGTTTAGTTACAAAATTAGTTGTAACCTAAGACTATAACATTACTCAATAAAATAAACATTACTACATATTTTGAAAATTTAACTATTGGATTGTATATTCTTTATGCTCTCAATACACATATCAAATTTTTTATCAATCGGATATTATTTACTATATAATTTATAATCTTATATTTTATGCATAATTTTAAATTACAAATATTTATAATTTAAACAATTTATTGATAGCATATCTATTGATTTTTAATTCTCTAAAACTTTTGTAAGCATGAAGGATAAGAAGAAGATTTAATCTAATGATGGATTTGTCAAAATTTACCTTTAATAAAAAGATATTAAGTAAGGTTATAACCTCATGCTACAATAAATTTTATAACTAAATTTTGTCTAATTATTTTTTTATTATTTTCATTAGTAAATTTTAAAAATATTTTCCAAGCCAGTACCTTAGAGCATCATTAATTAACTTTGCCGTTCTATCAAAGGGATTAACAGCATGAATAGAGTGGAGTGTGCACGGCACGCTCTTCCACTCCGTGTGATTTCACATATTTGCATTCTCGTTGATTATAGGCAGCTAAAAGTATGTGTTAACATCCGTGACTAATTCGTTTCAAGTTCAAAGTCTGACGGCTAAAGATGCAATTCAGTGTTCCAATTACAATTTCATGTCTCAATCTCAACGTCATGACATGTCTGCTACGCTACATAATTATTAATTTCATTGCAGCCACTTGGGAGTTGGAACAAATTCATTAAAAAAATTGTTTTTTATTTTTTTGGGTAAAAGGGTAATATTATTTTTTTTGACTAAAAAAAGGGAAATATTATAAAACAACTAAGAGCAAACAAACTCAGGACAAAGCCTGATTGAATACAAGCCATGCCTATCAGCCTCAAAGGTTTTTTTTAATGTCCACAGACGGATAGGAATGTAAAACAAACTCAGAAGCTTGTAAGGAGCCTAGTCTAGCAAGCTGATCAGCGCACATATTAGCTTCTCGGAAAACATGTTGAATACGAAATTGGGTAAAACCACTAAGCAACTGTCTGTAGTCATCAAAAAGGCCAGAAACAACAGTGTTAGAGTAGCTCGGGTTGGTGAGAGCTTCAATTAAAGCCTTTGCATCTAACTCCATGATAAGGGAAGTGATATTCATCTGCTGGCAAAGGAGAAGACCATCCCTAAGAGCCCATAATTCTGCAAGGAAGCTGTTCACTTTCCCAAGTTTCCTTGTAAAACTTGCAACCCAACTGCCAGCTTCATCCCTTAGCAGACCTCCTCCACCTGCCAAGCCCAACAACACATTTGAGGCCCCATCTGTATTCAATTTCATCCAACCTACCTCTGGCTTTTCCCACCTGATATTCCGGGTTCTCTTATTACTGATGCTCCTGGCTCGATCTACGCACAAGAAAAATTCTGTGGCTTGAGCAACTATTCCTCTTGCCAGACTCAGTTTGCTGCTTCTCTGCTTGAAAACGAAATTATTTCGTTGTCTCCAAATCTCCCAAACAGCGAAAAGAAATAAAACATTCCAAGGTGGGCTGCTTGGATTATGGTTTTGTACACTTTTGCCGTTTGTAGTGAGCCAATCCCTTAAATTTTGAGTGAAGAAGTTGGTGTTTGAGACACGGATGCCCAGCTGATACCAAACAGCTCTGGCCATAATGCAGTCCCGAAGGGCATGGGTTATAGTTTCCTCCTCTGTTTGGCACAAAGGGCAGGAGGTATCTACTAGCATTCCTCTCCTAGCTAGGCAGCTTTTAACTCCAATACTCCCATGCATGCTTTTCAAAACAAAAGCTTGGATTTTTGGGAGGGTGTGTGCTTTCCATATCCAACTTCCAGAAAAAGGGGGGGGGGGGTCCTCCAAAGAATTGGTAGCTAACAAATATGCACTTCTTAGCTCGAAATTGCCCTTTTGGGATAGTTTCCAAACCAGCTTGTCACCTCCCCTCGTAATGATAGGTGTAGGAGTGCCTTGAATCTCTGCCTTAACATTCTCAGGAAGCTCAAGGGATCATGGACCAATCCCAACTACCATAAGGTGTAATGATGTCTCTTACCTTCAGTTCCAAATCAGCCTGTGGAATAGGACCATGAATGACATTCCTAATCGGACCGAGATTAGTCCAAGTATCAGTCCAGAAGTTTAAGGTACTATCCCGACCCGGGTTCCACTTGATTCCCTTGTTAAAGGTATCCTCACCTCTTCTCATACCTCTCCAAGTGGGGGAAGAAGGCAACCTAGCTTCTTGGCTGGAATTGATTTGCCTCTTAGTGCAATACTTTTTCTTAAGAACTCGAACCCAAAGAGCATTAGTTTCCGTGTGAAATCTCCAATTGAGTTTAGCTAATAAGGCTGTGTTCCTACCTTTAGCTGTTTGAAGCCTCAATCCCCATAGGTCTTTAAGTTTAGTTACTTTCCTCTAGTTAACCCAATGCATTTTCTTCTCAGTTTCGGTAGATCCCCATAAGAAATTCCTGTTTACTCTATCCATACCCTCAAAGACCTTATTCGGAAGATAGACATTTTGCATGACATACGCTGGGATAGTGGAGGAAGAGGCTTGGATGAGGACCCTACGTCTAGCCATTGAGAGAAGATTAACTTTCCACCTCGCAAGCTTCTGCTTCACCCTATCAAGGACAAAACCAAAATCATAGCTTCTGCTCCTTGAGTGCTTCAATGGGAAACCTAGGTATTTTCCTAGGTTTGGAGTTGTTTGAAACTCGAGGATGTCCGCTAAAGAATCTCTTTGATCAATATCTACATTTGGCGAGAAGTAAATCTGGGATTTTGCTTCATTTACCACTTGCTCAGATTTGGAACAAAACTCTTGGAGGACTCTTTTGATTGTACTGCAATTCTCTAGAGTAGCTTTGGCAAAAAGAACCAAGTCATCGGCAAAAAAGAGATGAGAGAAGGCTGGTCCGCTTCTCGAGGTTTTCACCTTCGTCCAAAGATGCTCAGTGCACTTCTCATCGATTAGCTGCCCAAGGAATTCCATTCATAGAATAAAAATATATGGAGAGAGTGGATCACCTTGTTTGATGCCTCTAAAGGGCCAAAATGGGTCCATACATCCGCCATTGAAAAGCAGCGAGGTAGATACTGAGGAGATGCAGCTCATAATGAGCTCAATAAGGTTTTTCAGAAAATTGAACCGAATAAGCATCTCTCTAATAAAACTCCATTCAAGTTTGTCGTAGGCCTTCTCTAGGTCTAGTTAAATCGCCACATAGCCATTTCTCCCTTTGGCTCTCCCTATATAGTGGATAAGTTCTTGGACTATGATGGTGTTGTCTACACCCCTTCTTCCCGGAACAAAAGTCGCTTGGTATGGAGACACCAACCTTTCCAAGTGAGGTCTTATTCTCGCCACTATGATCTTGGTGACAATCTTATAGACAGAATTACATAAGCTGATTGGCCTATAGTTGCCAATAGTCTCAGGACCTTGGATTTTTGGAATGAGGACTATAAGAGTACGGTTAAGGTATTCCGAACCTTTCTTTCTCTAAAGACTTTCATCACTTCCTCCCTCACTGAATCCCCAACTACAAGCCAAAATCTTTAGAAGAAACCAGCATGCAGACCATCCGGGCCTGGGGCTTTAAAGGCTTTCGTGGACCAAAGGGCTTCTTTTATCTCAGCAGGAAACACCAACTTAGCAAGCTTGACTTTGTCCTTATCGGAAAGTTGAGCTTGCCAATTAGAAATATGACCAGTGCACCAATCAGCTTTGGATTGAGATGTAGTGTACAAAGAAATAAATCTAGACCTAAAGTGCTCCATCACATCCCTCTCATCTGTGATCCACTCCCCTTCGCTGTTTTTAACTGAAGCAATGTGATTTCTCTTTCTTCGAGCAAGGGCAAATATATGACAAAAGGAGGTGTTGCGGTCACCTTGAATTATCTAGTTAATCCTGGATTTCAAAGCCCATAAGTCACGTTCCTGGTCTAGAATATTCCCTAGCTCTAGATGGAGATTGTTTTCTAGCTCAATAAGTGAGGCATTCGGCCTTGCTGATAATTTTCTCTGAACCCCATAAAGTCTTGCAATGACTCTTTTCTTCTTGGCATGAATGTTTCCAAAGCTGTTTTTATTCCACAAGGCAACATCTCTAGTGAAAGTATCTATAGAATCAATTAACTAGAAACTCTGAAAGCGGAAAGGCCGGGTTAGTTTGATAGTTTGGAGGGGGGGGGGGGGGGAAGCTTCCATGAGGACCGGACAGTGATCAGAGTGGCACCTGGGCAGATGAGTAACCTTAGCATCCAGATATAGTGTGCACCAGCTTGGGTTCATAAAGAATCTGTCAATCCTTTGGAGAATGAGATCATTTATATCCCTTTTGTTTGTCCAAGTATACCTTGGACCAGAAAAACCCATATCAATCATGTTGCACCTATCCAGACACTCTTTAAATAATAGGGATCGATTGAGGCTCACTCCCCTCCCCCCAAATTTATCCCTTCCAACTAGTGGCTCATTAAAATCTCTTGCCATGATCCAGGGCTTATTGTGGAGCTCAGCCACCTTAGACAAATTACTCCATAAAACTCGCCTCTCCTCACTCTTAGGACTAGCATAAATTGCTGAAAATAACCGCGTAGAGTCAAGGAACGTACCTTAACCTCCACATGAATTTCCTGTTCTGTGTTGGCAATGGCTTCTATCTCCACTTTGTCAGCATTCCATAAAAGCCAGAGCCTACCCGATAAGCCAATAGTGTCAGTATGTATGGCTTCGTTAAAAAGGAGTCTGTCAGTAATCTCTCTAGCTCTTTCACCACCCAATTTGGTTTCCATGATCACAAAAATGGTCGGATCGTGAATTCTAGTAAGATCTTGGACATGATTTTGAAAATTGGGCTTCAGAGCGCCTCTACTGTTCCAGACGATTATATTCATGGTTACCTGATGATTTAGAGAGAGACAGTCCTTAACAGGAGGGAGTAGCTGCACTTCCATCCTCAGAGTCCATCCGATCCACCCCATCCTTCCCTTCGACTGGCTGAACCCAAGACTAAGGGTCTATCGATGATCGAGGACTTCCATCGTTGCTTCTTGAGCTACGAAGTGCAGGTTGCACCTCAAGGTTGGTTTGACACCTCAGATTTGCTTGAAGCAGAGATGCTTCCACCTTTGAATCAACATGGGTCCCTAAGCCGAGACTTTGGGATGTAAAACAGCTCACATCAGCACCTTGATCACCTTCCTTTACATGTTGATGGCCCACCACGGCTTCCTCATTGGCCATGAACTTGAAGGGTGTGTTGGTTAGTTATTCAGCTCCATGATTGGAAAAGCAACCAAGTTTGAGAGGCTCTGTAACTACTAGAGGGTCAATGGCACTTTTGAGGCTAGGAGAAGATATTCTGCCATGGGCAATGACTTTCTTGCCCTTGACAGAATTCCTTAAATTACCTTTTTGGGTCTAAGGGGCTCCAAGAGAAGTTCCTCTAATATCTACATTGGATTGAAGCCCATTTAGATTAAAATGGCCCATCATGGACGGAAACCTGGCCTCATAAAGACTAGCCGAGTCATTTGAGCCACATGTGTTATGCTTGGCCACGTGACTGGGCCCCTCAAAGGAGTGAGTGTGTGTCGTCCTTGAGCCTAATTTCTGTGTCTGCACGGGATTGGTACCTTTTTTTGTCCCCTTGTGGCCATTCCTCTTCTTGGACACTACCATTCAAGGACCATACAACCCCTCCTCCTCTTCTGTGCCACTAGCTTTTGTTGTGTTGCTACAGGCGTCAGTACGTCCTGATTCATGCACACTACTGAGCTATTTTTTGGCACTTCCACCGTGGTGCCTTCCGGTAATGCCTTCTCCTTTTCTTTCCGAATAATAGCCGGGCAAACCTCTTTTCGGTGGCCGACACGTCCACAGGCAAAACGTAGGCTCTGGACACCCTCATACGTGATTGGCTGTTCAAACCGTCCAATGGCGACGGTGTTAACCAACGGCTTATTCATATCAATTTGAACACATAACCTTGCGTACTCTCCTTGATCTTCCATGGCTGTATGCGTATCAATCCTCAGTACCCTTTCAATCGCCTCACCAATTTGCCGAAGCACTTCTCTGTCATACAGCTCAAAAGGCAGCTCATTAAGCCTCACCCATATAGCTATCGTTGAGACACTTGCCGTGGAGGGTTTAAAGAAAGGTTCCCATGGCCTCAGGGAGAGGAAGTGATCTCCAATGAACCAGGGGCCTTTCTGTAAGACGAAATCTAAATCCTCCTTGGGGTAGAAACGGATCAAGAAGAACCCATACCTAAGGTTCACACAATCCATTCCACCTGAAGGTTTCCACAACTGGGTGAGTTTTGTTTGGATGTAGTTGAACCCCACCGTTCTGCCCACAAGCTTGACAAAAATGGCTTTTGTCCAAGGTCCCCGAATCCAGATTTTCGTCTCCCTGGTTAACTTGATCGGAACTCTGCCTTCTCGACTTTCCCCTTCAGCCTCATCGTCATCTGATTCAATGTCTGCTTCCATGGAGTCCGAAAAATCAAAGGCTTGAGCAAAAGCCCCCGGTATCTTACCCACAAGCTTGTCCTTCAAGGAAGCTTTTGGTCCATTCCAGGGACTCTAGTTACCTTGTGATGGGGAGTCCTCACCTGAACGGTTACTGAAACTAGCGTGGTGCCTATCCTTTACTTTCTTGTTGCTGCGTGTTAGTTCTGCTTCCTCCTCTTTAGAGAGAACCCGTGCCTTCATTTTCTCTCTATTAGTGTCAAATTTCTCTAGGATGTGAAAAAAAAAAATTGTTCATTCCATACACAAAACAACAAAGGCTAAAGTTTCGGATTTAATTTTCAAACATATCAAAAAATGATTGGTATCTTAGTTTGATGATAAAAAAACTAATATTAAGAGTGGCTATCATAGGTTGAAACTCTCTTATAATAATAATAATAATAATAATAATAATAATAATAATAATAATAATAATAATAATAATAATAACCTCATATCTTGGTGAAGTATATATAGCTTTTCAAATCATAATTAGACCAATCGAATTCAATCCAAAATGTTAGCAAGGTATAATTAACCCTTCTTTTTATTAAATTTTTTTGCACACTGTAACTGTAAACTGTAAACTATAAAGTATTACTTTGTGTGAAGTATTACTATATTTTTTTGTGAAAGATTCCAATTAGTTTTGTAATGATTCATAATTAACAATATAGTTTTGGCATTCATAAGGTTTGGCAATTAGATTTTGTGCTCCAATTACAATTAGACTAAAGACAAAGCTAGTTAATGTTGCCTAAAGCCTTGTAGCTGAATTGGCACCTTCCTATGCACAAAGTGCTTAGCAGTCTAAGGAAAAAAAGATTCGAGCTATGGGGTTAGCTGCATGTTGTAATTATTTCTCAAAAAAAAAAAAAAAAAAAATCTAGTTAATGTCCCAACGTCATGACTTGTCTGCAACGCTACATAATTATTAATGAGTTAATTTCAATCCAAATTCTTTTGAACATGACAATTTTTTTTTTTAATAATAATAATAGATTTTAAACAACGAACTAATTGCTTGATTATTAAACAACAAACCAATCGCTCAGACTATTTTACAAATGAAATTCAACTTACATTCCAATGAATTTAAAAGTTTCTATTCAATTTATTGACTTTTTAAGTAAAAAAAAAGAAGTTTGTCAAAAAGTTATACCACAGAAGTATCAATTCACACTTAATTATTGTTAATAAATTAACTTCAACTTATTTTCCTATTAAAACATATTTCTTAACATAAACATGTACTTAAGGACAAACATGCATCTCAATCAGATGATAAAAATTAATATTTTTTATGTTCACTGAACCCTCCGTAAACTAAAACTTTATAGTATATTTGTTATAAATTATATGGCTTCACGAAGAAGTTTCAAAATTGAGAAAAGAAAAATTTAACGAATTATGGTTAGTTGACTTTCCCGGTTCTATTTTTGTGCACAATTGGATTTGAAATCAAATATATATGAGGCAACTTATCTGCGTTTTCTTTTAGGGTAAAAAATTTAGTGTACATAAATGCTAATTTGTATTTTCATAAAAAAAAAAACAAATGGAAATTAAGCAATCTCTTGTAAAGGGTAGTTATCAGCCACGTTTATGTGCGCTACCACCTGCATTGTCGAGAATTTATGGTTATCAGGTACATTAAGTAGATGTTAATCTTCAGTAAAAATAGATAGTGATAACTCTTGAATTATCTACTTCGTAGGTAGATTTTGTATGTAACCCTCACAGCCTTGAAAGATGGATTAAAATTTAAGCAACAAAGAATTTTTTTTATACTCTGCTTTGATAAATTCACCAACGCCTTCAAACCTTTGTCTAGTTATTATTTTTGTTACTTTTGTTTGTGTAATATGAAAATAATTATAGTTTTTTTAGACAACAAACTAATATTTAAACATGAATATTTTCCTAAATGAAATTTTACTTATGTTCCGAGGAATTTAAAATTTGCAATTACATCACACTATAAAGTGTATAAGTATCAATTCATTTAAGTATTTGTTAATCTTTATTGAACATAAAGCATATTTTTTTTTTTCAAACATAAACATGTACTCAACCATAAACATGTCTTTTTTTTTTTTTTTTTTTGAGAAATAATTACAACATGCTGCTAACTCCGAAGCTCGAACTCTTTCCTCCTAGACCCCCAAGTACTTTGTGCATGGGAAGGTGTCAATTCAGCTACAAGGTCTTTGACAATATGTCTATTAAAACTGTACAAAAATTAATAATTTTTTTATTATTTTCGTTCTATTTATGTAATTTTTTTGGCCGTATTATGCATGTAAAAATATGTGAGTCCAATCTTTAGAAGACATTTGTTAAAAATAAATAAATTACATAAAATTATGGCACTATTACACGTGTGTGCATGCGAGTATGTAGTGTATGTATGTAAAAATTTAAGCTTGGACCAACTCAACACAGTTGAGGCTTAAGAAGATAAATTTAATTATGGTAATTGTAGGGACTGGGTTTGAGCACTTCTTCTATTGAATGAGTGGACTCAGGCCCAACTAGCCCAATACAATAAATTTATAGAGAATGGGTTCAAGAATTAGGCTTTAGTAAGGGTTACAACAACTAGACATGGTTATGAGAGGATTGAACTACAAGGGCGTGGACTAAGGTGTGAAATTCTGTTCTCGGCCCTTATTCGGCGAGCTTGTTGCTCCTATTATTTCTTCAGTGCTTGGTTACAAAGGCTTGAAAGATGATACCAATTGTTATAGTGTTCTCTGTTTTTTCTTTTTCATCCCATTTTCTGGAGGATTTCTTACATTATATACCCCTTTTTAGTTGATCATGACCCTCCATTTGTTGATCATGCAGGTCACTATTTAAGTGCTTGTCCCATCAGCCGTCTTCCCAAACCTTCTGTGAACTGCAGCAACTAAGGTAGCACTGTTCAGGGGTCATTTCCTCATTAATGTGGCCAGAACGTTAGTTGTGGGCATTTAATGCGGATGTGACAGTTTCTCCTTGAATTGCTCATCCACCATGCTCCCATGGCTGACCCATTGTACTTGTCCTTTTTCTTGGGACGCTCTGGGAGGCTGCCTTTGATAGCATGCTGCTATTCCCTTCTATGGTCTCAGTTGGCCGAGGACAGGATTGTCCTCGGCGATGTTTCTTGGCAAGTTGGACTTTCTTCGTTCGTCCTCAGACATTTCTTCCTCCTCGGCTTCGGCCTTGGGCTTGGTATAAGGTGGGTCGGGGTTGCCAAATTCTTTGACCCCACAGTAATTTTTATATTAAATTCAACTTTGTATGAAACTTTTTAAATTTAAAATCCATTATTTTTTTCCTTTTTGAGATGCAAAATCGTTAATTAAGTTTTTGTATTTATATTTTATTGAAATATCCTTGTCAATTGATAATATGACTAATCCATGATTTTATTAATTTTAATTTTGAAGAACTTCTTTTTGTATAAACAACTGTAACAAGTATTGTCAGTAAACTTTTATAAGAATAGTCTTTTCATATAATGAAGAATTATTAAGTAATGAAGGTTGTTATATAAATTTTTTGTTAAATTCTCTATATTGGAAGTAAAAAATTTATCAAAAGATCTTATTTGAGATTCAATTAATTTGTCTCTTTTTCTTTCTCTTTTTTTATTTTTACTTTTATTTCTAAAGGATTTTATTACTTCCCCCATCATTTTTTATTAGCTGTATTTAGAAAATTTAATATATTAAGGGAAAAACATTTAATACATTATCTTATAAATAAAAGTTTAGTTTTCTAAATTATTTTCTTTAATTTAAACTCTCAACGTGGGTTCTAGTTAATTTAACTGGTAAAGTTTTCAATAGTTGAATAAGAGATATGAGGTTCAATTTTCGCATACACAAAAAACTTATTGGTATTTTGGTTTGATGATAAAGAGCTATCATTGGAAGCAAACGCCATATATTGAAACTCTCTGGGGAAAAAAAAAAAAAAAAAAACTCTCAACCAAAAAATTGCAATAATTTTTAAATAAAAATTTAGAACAGCTATTAATACTGTGGCCAATAGATCTTCCAAAAAGAACCAAATTTTGCGACATCTAAAAAAAAAAATAAAGATTCACAAAAAAAACATATGAATAATGGAAATTTTATATTATATATAACAGCATTAATAGTGGGTTTTGACAAACTCAAGCAGTAGAATTTCTAATTTTAGCATAATGATAATAATATAATAATTATTATAAAGTTGATACTATAAATTGAAATTTTATTATAGATTCCCTTAACAAATTCTCATGACACAATTTTTATAAAAAATATAATAAAAATTCTTTTTTTCCTTTTTCTTGCTGTAAACTTTTCCCTTCTATTAAAGATGTTAAAAAAAAAAAAAAAAGCAGCATTAATGGAGTTTGCACGGCATGCTCTTGTGATTTCAGATATTTGCATTGTCGTTGTATGACCAGCTAAAGGTCTGTTTAATATCCGTGACTATTCCTACTTCAAGGCTGACAGGTAAAGATGCAATTAATTAGCGTTCCAATTACAATTAGTAGACCAAAGACAAAGCTAGTCAATGTCCCAACGTCATGATTTGTCTGCTACGCTACATAATCTATATATATATATATATATATATATATATATATATATATATAAAACCGAAACTTTTGAAGCTCTCACAATTTTCCACATCATCATTATTTTCTTTTTCTTTTTATTTTTGATTCATTTTATTTTAGGTTTTATATCTTATAACAATAATATTAAAAAACGTATACAAACTTGGAGGTCTATTTAAGGGCTCCATAAAACTTGATGGACAAGAAAATATATTCTAAAATAAGCCCTAATTAATACCTAACTATAATAGGGACCAAATTTGACCTAAAAAAACATTAAAAGAGCCTAAAAACAATGAAATAAATCACCTAGACCTAAAATAACGTTTTTTGCATAAAAATACCAACATCTCTTCTCTCCTTAAAACCCTAGCAATTACCATCTCAAAACCCTAAACTCAACTTCACTTTAAGATTAAAAAAATAATAAGGAGAGAGACTCACGTAAAAAAAAAAAAAAAAAAAACGTAGGTTTTGTCTTTTTTTATTTGCTTTCATATGTGCCTGAAATTTTCATTTTACCTTATTGTTTTATTATGTTTAGAATTGATTTTCTTATAAGTATTTTGGTTAATCTCTACATTTTGATAGTGTTTTTATAGGTTTGGTTTTTGGGTTGAAATTCTAATAATTATTTTATATTGTATATGGCAGATGAAGCATTTCTATTTTTTGGAGAAAAATCAAAACTGTAACCTATGTCTTCCAGCCCAAGGTGTGATAAATTTTTATATGTTCTTGCTTTATTGAGAATTTTTATTTGGGTTCATGTGATTTTTTGTTTTTTTATTAAAGTTTTGATTTTTGGTTGATTAATTATTTGTTTGGATTAATTTCAATTAATTATTTGTTTGAATTCAACGTAAAAGATAATGGAATTAGGTGTTATAAATTTGATAATGTTCTATATTTTAAATTGTTTATATTATTTAGACTCCTGGTAGGACTCTCTCTTCTCTCCTTAAAACCCTAGCAATTACCATCTCAAAACCCTAAACTTAACTTCACTTTAAAATTAAAAAAATAAGAAGGAGAGAGACTCAACTAAAAAAAAAAAAAAAAAACCAACATCTCTTCTCTCCTTAAAACCCTAGCAATTATCATCTCAAAACCCTAAACTCAACTTCACTTTAAGATTAAAAAAATAATAAGGAGAGAGACTCACGTAAAAAAAAAAAAAAAAAAAAAAAAAAAAACGTAGGTTTTGTCTTTTTTTATTTGCTTTCATATGTGCCTGAAATTTTCATTTTACCTTATTGTTTTATTATGTTTAGAATTGATTTTCTTATAAGTATTTTGGTTAATCTCTATATTTTGATAGTGTTTTTATGAGTTTGATTTTTGGGTTAAAATTCTAATAATTATTTTATATTGTATATGGCAGATGAAGCATCTCTATTTTTTGGAGAAAAATCAAAACTGCAACCTATGTCTTCCAGCCCAAGGTGTGGTAAATTTTTATATGTTCTTACTTTATTGAGAATTTTTATTTGGGTTCATGTGATTTTTTGTTTTTTTTATTAAAGTTTTGATTTTTGGTTGATTAATTATTTGTTTGGATTTAACGTAAAAGATAATGGAATTAGGTGTTATAAATTTGATAATGTTCCATATTTTAAATTGTTTATATTATTTAGACTCCTGGTAGGAATCTCTCTTCTCTCCTTAAAACCCTAGCAATTACCATCTCAAAACCCTAAACTTAACTTCACTTTAAAATTAAAAAAATAAGAAGGAGAGAGACTCAACAAAAAAAAAAAAAAAAAAAAAAAACGTAGGTTTTGTTTTTTTTATTTGCTTTCATATGTGCTTAAAATTTTCATTCTATCTTATTGTTTTGTTATGTTTAGAATTTATTTTTTTCGAAGTATTTGGGTTAATCTCTATATTTTGATAGTGTTTTTATGGGTTTGGTTTTTGTGTTAAAATTTTTAATAATTATTTTATATTGTATACAGCAGATGAAGCATCTCTATTTTTTGGAGAAAAATTAAAACTGCAACCTATGTCTTCCAACCTAAGGTGTGGTAAATTTTTATTTGGTATATTATATATGAATTTTTTGAATTTGAAGGGTTTTGTTTGGTTTTGAAGTAGAATTTGGGGATTCTATAAAATTTGGAAGGTTTAAGTTTTGGGGTTTTTGGTATTTGCGTCTTAGTAGGTTGATCTTAATTCTTTACCTTATATGTTTTTTCTTTATTGAGAATTTTTATTTTGGGTTTATGTGATTTTTTGTTTTCTTAATTAAAGCTTTGATTTTTTGTTGATTAATTATTTGTTTGGATTAATTTCAATTTATTATTTGTTTGGATTCAACGTAAAAGATAATGGAATCATGTGTTATAAATTTGATAATGTTCCATGTTTTGAATTGTTTATATTGTTATTAATACGACTAAATAATATTTGTTTTTATCTTTGTAGTTTATATCAGTTTTGAGTGTGTGTATATATATAACTTTTGGGAATTTTGCTTTATTAATTTAAGAATTGTAAATTACTTTATAGGTTTCAGTAATTATGTACCTGCAGTGAGACATTGACAATATAAGCATATATATATGGTATTAATATTTTATAAAAATCTTTCTTATAACCCAATAACATTCTACGTTAGACAACACTTCTAAACTAATGAAAAGCATAGAAGTTAAATATTTATTCCCATTGTATTTTATTTAATTATGCCAGATCCATTTTTTTTTTTAAACGCTAACTAGCAAAATGTCTATAATATGCATATTATTAACCCAATTTTCTATTTCTAAATTTCTTAGATTTTATTATATCAATCTTTTTTTCTTTTAAATTTTTGGTGGGCAAATTAATCTCTCACTAATTCTTTTACCTTAACGTGATGTTGGTTAATTGTCCTTTTATTTAACTATCCCGTGCATCGCACGGGTTAGCGACTAGTTAATATTAATTATTAACGAGTTACTTTTATTCCAAATTCTTTAAAAATTGGAACAAATTCATTAAAAAATTGTTCATGTGGATCACGTTTTCTGAAAATTAGACTCAGAAAACAAAATAAAAACCTCATATGTTGGCAAAATTTTTAACTTTTCAAATCATAATTAACACTATAGTTTAGGCACTAAAGCTTTTTTTTTTTTTTTTTTGGTTTTGGTTTTGGAAATTCAACTATTTAAATTAAACTTGTCAGTATTTGTGTGTTTTTGTATTAGAATCTTTTTTTTTCTTTTTTGTTTGCGTGCATTTTTGTTTCTTAAAAAAAAGAAAAAGAAAAAACTTATCAGGATTGTAGAATTAGTCCATATTGAAGCCACACACCCACATCCAATAACTTCGCCGCCAAGCTGTGTTTGGTCCAGAGAGACTTGTAGTGTAAGTGTGTAACATCCCAAGTCCTCCGTGATAGTGACGATTAGCCTAACATAACATGTGGAGAAAGGGTGGCTTAACCAGAATGGAAGAGAATCCAAACCAATAAGGCAGCTTAGCCATAGTCCATATTGGGTATTGTCACCCTTGTTTACCTTCTTCAGTTCTTCTTGATCCTCTCACAGATTTCTTATTCCCCATGATTTAGTAAACCAAAAAAGTAGCAGAAATTCTGAAGTTAAACCAACCTATTACATCGAACTTAACTCGAAGCCAGCTAGTACAAAGCTTAATGGATCATAACGGAAGGAGCATTTTGACATTATTGTTATAGTCGGTAGTATAAATAATGAAAGCGGATGAACCAATTTATTAGTGTGTGTAAATAACATTTTATCCTAATATCCTATTTTAGTCATTATAATGCAGCCCCGTTTCCACAAAAAATTGAGGTCATGTTGGTCTTATTAATTTAAGATTAGTATGTATAATAAAAAATTATACTTAGAAAGTCTCCAATGTGAATTCCTTAAATATTTTATGAACAACATTTCATGAGGATTTGTGAACTGACCAATAGTTAAAAAAAGACACGCATGATGTTGTGAGGGAGGGGGGAATAGACATTTGTCCCTAATTTATAAACTATGTAGTAAAATGCTATTGTTTAGAAACTATTTAACAAAATATCTCTGTTTTTGAAACTCGATTTTAACAAAATCGAGTTCTGTAAAACTAAATATCCTCATAATCGAGTTTTATGTATATTTTTAAGTAGAACTCGTCATTGTTAATGTCGAGCTCCACTTAAATTTTCAAAAAAATTTAAGTGGCAAAATATGCATAGAATTCGACATTGCTAATGTCGAGTTCTACCTGTAACTTGATTTTGTTAAAATTGAGTTTAAAAAACTGGGATATTTTGTTAAATAATTTCAAAACAGGAGCATTTTGCTGAATAATTTGTAATTTAGGGGCAAATGCCCATTTTTCCCTGATGTTCTTGTGTCTTGAACTAAAATATGTTGGATATATTTTAACAATTTACTTTGTGATAAAGCAAAAAATAAACAACATACAAATCTATATATAAGCAAAAACTCAAAAAGATGTGATAGGCAAAAACCAATAAATAGATACTGAATATATATAAGGAAAATATTTGCAAATAATTAACAACTCACAGATCAAATACATGAAGGATGAATGATTTAGATCAAGTCTTGTGTTTGATACAATCTCCTTAAAGCAGATTTTGCCCCTCACATAATCTGTGGTGCTTTGAGACTCATGGATGTCTGCCTCCTAAGATAAAATTATCTATAATACGAAGAAAAAGCACATAAGGTCCATGCTCTACGAACTACTCTATGTTTCTTTCTCTCTCTTTGACTCAAATGAATGCACAAAATATTTTCTTTGGGAGAATTTTTTCCAGAAGATTAATCTTTTCAAGAATGAGGGTCTATGAAAATATACGTTATTGAACAGACACACTGTTTCAAAAATAACTATTGTATATAGATTTATTGACTTAAAAAATAAAATAATAAAATAATATTATTAATTGGACAAGAGGACCCAGTCCACAAATATCTAAAGCCCAACCCAATGTCCAACCCAAAACTCATATTTTCTATCATTCTTATATGGGATTTAAGGATTCTCACCACTTCAATATCATATTAAAGTAGATACATTAGGGGTCAATTTCTTATTCACTCTATAATATATTTATCTAACAAAATATTCCAAAAATGTTTATAAAAGTGAGGGAATAACATCAAGCACCAAAGGCCTTTGTGCTTTGTGGGAGTTCACTCTCTCTACTTCACTCTATACTCCACAAATAGAAACTTGCCACATGTTCATCTACTTAATTAAATTCTAATTTTTTGGCTTCATTATTTGAGTTATATAAATTAAAAAAATAAAGAAAATATTTTTTTGAGAGAGTTTCAACCTATGACATCTGTTTCTGATGATAACTCTTTATCTTTAGACCAAGACACTAATTAGTTTTAGGTGTAAGCAGAAATTGAACCCAAATCTCTTATTCAACCACCACCGCCATCGTTCCCAAGAGCCACCAACACCTTCAGCCATAGTGATCCATTGGCACCGAAAAATCTTGGTTGTGATTTTCCCCCATCACAAAGAGCACCTCAAAATACAGAGTTTGATAAGACAATTTTTATTTTTTATTTTTATTTTCAGGAACCAAAGGCCGAAAAGATATAACATGTTAGAAAGACAAAAAAAAAAAAAAAAGAGTAGTTTTATTTAAAAACTATAATAGATTTTACATCACCCACCCTCCCACTTTTCTCTTTTCAAAATCAACCATAATATTTAGTTCATGAGAAAGCCGAGAAAAGGAATTACAGAATATTGGACTTTGTTTGAGTTTGAAGGTCCTAGATCTGGCTTCGCATTTTTTAGTTCCAAGATGGTAACTTAGCTGGATGGTTGTGACAGAAGGCATTGGTGGCTCGGGCGAATGATGGTGGTGGTAGGATGTGTTGATTGTTGAGTTTTTCTTATTTTCTTTATTTCTTTAATATAGGTAGCTGAAATAATAAAGCCAAAAAAATTAGGATTTAATTAAGTAAATGGATATGTAACAAGTTTTTATTTGTGAAATATGGATTGGAGCAGAGGAAATAGAACAAAAGATTTGGACTCGTTTTATGGTGCATTTGGTGAACTACTTAAACTATCTCTATTTTTAGAATGCTTTAGGATTTTTGGGGAGTAGTCTAAGATAAATCCACTTCTTCATATTATATAGTACTTGGTTGTTTTTGACAAGAATAAATAATGGTACAATTTTTCATGTCTTGAAAATTTAGGGAAAAATTCTTTTTTTTAAAAGTTTTTTTATTCTTCTTTAACTTCACTCGCTCATAGTTCTCTGCAATAAATATATGAAAATTATTTTAATTATAAGAGTAAAAATGACATTATATGGGCTGAAAATTACGGTACAAATACAACACAGATAAGCTAAACCAAGATATGGCATTGGATCTGGTATGGATGCAAAACAAGACAAAAATTATTTTGTATTAAGCCAATATTGTCTTTCTTAGATTCTATTACATAAAAGGATAATAATTATAGATTTTCAACAACAAATCAATCACTTGAATTTTAAATAACAAACTAATGGCTTGACTATTTAACAAATGATATTCAACTTATATTCCAATGAATTTTAAAAAATTTCTCAAAAAAATTAAACCATAGAAGTATCAGTTCACACTTAATTATTGTTAACAAATATGACAAAAATTATAACTTGTAGATGCAAAACGTGACAAAAATTATATTCTTGCATTTAGTCAATATTATCTTTGTTACTTTTTGTTAGTATAATTAGAAAATAGTTATAGTCTTTTAGACAGTAAAATAATATTTAAAATTAAATATTCTAACAAATGAAAGTTTAACTTATATTTCTGTGAATTTAAAATTTTGCTATCACATCATACTATTGAGTATAGAAGTATCAATTCACCTCAGTATTTGTTAATCTTTATTGAACTTAAGCCATATTTTTGCAAACATAAACATGTTCTTAACCATAAACATATAAAAATAAATAATAATTTCATTCTAGTTATGTTTTTTTTTCCATGATATATATGCATAGTCAAAATATGTAAATCTAATCTTTCGGAGACATTCAATAAAGTTAAATAAATTACATAAAATTATAGCACTATAATAATTATATGTGTACTTTATGTATGTAAAAATTTAAGTTAGGATCAACTCAATACAGTTTGAGATCTAAGAAGATAAATTAAATTAGCGTCATCTTATATTTAAATTCAATCAAATAATATTTATTTAAATTTCTATGTTAGAAACTTTTTTTATTTAAAATCAAATCTTCTTTCTTTTGGGGATGCAAAACTTTTAATGAGTTTTTGTATTTATTTTTTTAACATATTATTATCAATTGATAACATGATTAATTCACTTAATTTTATTGTGATACAATCAATCCTATGTGTGATTTTATCATTTATAATTTTCAAAAACTTCTATCTATATAAACAACTGTAATAAGCATTGTTAGTAAAATTCTATAACAATATAATCTTTTTATACAACGAAGAATTATTATGTAATGAATATTTTATCAACATTTTTTTAATAGCTTATTCCTTTATGTTTTTTATAATACTTTTTTGTTAAATTTTCTATATGGCAAATAACAAATTTTGTATTGAAATGGTTTTAATATAAAGATTGATGCTTTCTAGTAGACATATATAATTAAAAAAAAAATACTAATAAAATGAAAATAGTCCACAATATAAATTTTTAATATAAATGTAATAAATTTAAATTTAAATTGTAGAAGAATATAATTTTAGCAAATGCACTATTTCAACTTCACTGAACAATAGAATCACAAAAAACCATAACCTATTGAGAAAAAATGAATTGAACATATAACTCGAAGAGTAAATACAAATCAATCCAATCTTAATTTTATATGAAGGGTCAAAGATTATAATTTCATATTCTATTTTGATTTTCGTGTTGAGAGTGATATTGTTTGGTATGTGTGGCCAAGTGGGAGATTTTGGGATCTATTGTAAGGGATTATTGACAACCCACAGCAGATGTGGGATATGTGCCAAATGCTAAATATTTGGGACATATCCCACACCAAACACCAAAAACTCATTTTATCAGATGTGCCAAATCTAAAAAATTTTGCCACATGTGAATAGTACTGTTGCAAATTTGCAACGGTACGGACGAAAAATTGTATAATTTTTATTGTTTTTTTATTCTGTTTTCTCTCTCCTCTCTCTTCAGTTTATTCTTTTCTCTTCTCTCTCACTGTTCCCTCTCACCTCTGTTCTCTCTTACCATTCCCTCTCACGTCGATTCTGTTGATCTTGATCCATCATCGCCGATCCATCATCACCGATCTCTCATCGGTTGCATTTTGCATAGTCATCGCCGATCTCTCCGGGCATCGTCATCGTCATCATCATCGCCGATCGGAATCGATGTGGGCATCAACGTTGAGGTGAGATCGGAATTGACGTTGAGGTGAGATCGGAGTGTTCGTCACGATCGTGGGCATCGACGATGAGATTTTGATCGTGGGCATCGACGTTGAGGTGAGGTGAGATCTTGATCGTGGGTTGCCGGTGCTAGTGGGGTTTGGTTGCCGGTGCAAGTGGATTCGTGGCTTTGGGTTGGTGGTGCTAGTAGTTTCATGGGTTTGGGTTGCTTGGGTTTTGGTTGTGTTTTTTGGGTTTGAGTTGCTGTGCTAGTGGGTGCTGGTGGGTTTTGTGGTGGATTGTTGATGACGGTGGCTGTGGTGGTGGTTTTGTTTTCAGTTTTTTGTTTTGCAATGGATTGTGGCTGCCACGGTGGTGGTGGCGACGGCGGCAACAGTGTTGTGGATGTTTTTTTATTGTGTTAGATATATTATTTTATTGTGTTGTTTATATTATTTTAATGTGTATTAAATATTATTTTAATGTATAGAATTGAATGATAAAACATCTGATAAATGAGATGTTGTAAAATAATAAAGTAAGTTTTTGGTGTGGCAAAATGACATTTTTTTTACAATATTTGCTGTGGATGCTCTAATTTTAGAGAATTTCCTAAGGGGACCCTAGGTAATGACCTAATTACAGATCTGGCCTAGATTGAAGGAAAAACATACAAATAGTAAATGGTAGATAAAAAGAATGCGAGAAAGATGGAGATCGGAGATGACTGTTTGGATTGCAATTGGTTTTTTCATAATGGGATATTCTAAGTGTAATGATCTATATCTTTCAAAGAGCCCTAAATCAGGTAGTTATAGACACCTAAAATTCTCAATGCTATACTTTAGTTCCTAATTAAGTTCAAGAATTGAATGTTAATTTACTCTTATCCACCTCATTGATCACACTCACCAGCTCCATATATTTGTAAAATGAGAAGCCACTTCAATTGCATGTTTGATTACATGAACCCCAACACCTTCCCCCCCTTCCTCTCTCTCTCTCCAAAACTAAACCTAAAAGACCATTAATATACGTTGTATAAAATAACTTTTACATGATGAAAATATCTAATTTTTATGTAAGCTTAACTCTTTTATTTGTCTAAGCTTAAACTGGGTCGGACTGGAGTTTAGCGACCTAACACCTAGACCAGTCCAGGTGTTTAATTGGATTGTTTTTGTAGAGGACCCGGTTAGTCCCCGGGGGTTTGTGCCGTATAACCCGATTGGGTTTATATCACTTGTCTGGATATTTGTGAATTTTGTAAATTGCATTTATAGGTCCATGCTATTTACTTCTTTATTATTTAATGTGTGATCATAATGTAATTTAAAGAGGAAAAAACCTAAAGTAAAAAAAAAAAAAAAAAAAAAAAAAAAATGCACTACTCTCTACCATTTGCATGTCGTGCCCTCATCTAAGAGTTCGATTTCATTAAAAGACTACTATGTTATTATTGTTTTATCACTTTTCATTGTTCAACCTTTGTGATTACGCCTAAGTTTTTTGCTCTTGATCAGTTTTCAGTTTCAGCCGTAGTAGGGATAGACTTAGGATTTTAAGCTAGCGGGGACCGAAGAATAAGAAAAAAAAAACTCCAAATAGGCATCCAGATAATACTAAAAAATTATAAATACTTAAAATTATTGTTTTTAAATACATTAAGATGCAATCATTTACCAACAAAGACAAACAAAAACAAAATAATGTTTTTTTTTTTTAATACTAGGTTGGCTAGGATTTTTTTTTTTTTTTTGAAATTAGAGCATTCACATTAATGGTGCTAAAAATTTTAGCTTTTAGCACCTTAAAAAGTTACGTTACCTATTTTACCACCCCACTTTATAATACACCCAATATCAAAATTTTTTTTTTACCACTTCATTTAAAATAATATAAACAACTTATTAAAATAATAAAGGAAGTGAGAGAATTTGAGTTTTTTAATTGAAGGAAGAGATATAATCTTAATAAAATATTTTATTTTTATTTTATACCAATTTAGCTTTAACTTCTCCAATAACACATGATTTTTTTTTTTTTTTGGTGGTAAAGTAGTTTTCTTTTTACTAAAATACAATCATCATTGTAAATGTTTTTATTGTTTTTGTTAAATTTTTGGGTTGTATAGTTGTTATTTGGATGAGGCTAGTTAAACTTATTGAGAAGAAGAAGAAGAGGGAGCCAAGGTTTTGAAAGGAGATCCTAACTACAAAAATGAACAATATTATAACTAAAAAAAAAAAAAAAAAAAAAAATTGGACCCAGGGGGGCTTAGGCCCTTGCCTAGGTCCATCCCTAAGTTGTAGCCCATAGGTCTGTAAATCGGTTTATGTTTTAGTTTTACAACTCCAAGTTTTTTTTGGCTTTCAGCCTTTAAGAGCATTCACATCAAAGATTCTAAAAAATATAGTTTTTAGCAATTCGAAACACTACTTTATTTATTTTAACACCTCACTTTATAATACTCTCAACATCAAAAGTTTTATTTTTTTTTTTCTACTTCATTTAAATATTATTTTTTATTCATCACTTATTTATCTTTTTTTATTCATCTCCACCACAAATCCACCACCCACACCACAACCACCACAAACCCACCACCCACACCACACCTACCAAAAACCACCACCCACACCACGAATCCACCACCCATACCACAACCACCACAAATCCCAACCATCCATACCATGACCACCACAAACTCCACCACCCACGAATTGAACCACCATGAGACCCACCAAAAACCACCGCTGCCACCCACTCTCACAACCCACAAAACCCACCACACATCCTTAAGCAAGAAAAGAGAGAAGAAAAAATGTTCTTGGTGGTGAGGAGAGATATGGGACAAAAATGGAGATGAGAGGTGAGAGAGAGAGATGGAGATGAGTGGAGAAGAAAAGAAAGAGAAGGCGTTGATGAAAGACCCACGTGAAAGAAAAATAAAATAATATTATTTGTGTATAACATCTTGCTACAATAGACAGTCAAAGATGACAGTCTACTGTAGCTAAGTGCTAAAATTTTTTAAGTTTAGCAGCTTTGATTTTGAGGGCTTTTTAGTGGTTTTGGTGCTAAAATAGATATTTAGCACTTTTCACCTCTTTGATGTGAATGCTCTAAGAGCATTAGCATTGGAAAATTCCAAGGCTACTCTATTTTACAATTCTAAAAAGTCACTTTATCATTATACCATACCATTTTACAATATCTCCGCATCTCAAACTTCTACTTCCCTTTTTTACTCATTAAAATAATATATCTATATAATAAAATAATATATCTCAAAATTATATCTTTTCTCTCCCATCTCTCTCCTCTCTCTACATAATAAAATATTATTATTTTTTTACAATACTTGCTAAAGTGCAATTCTATGTTTAGAATTGCACTGTAGCAGTATTGCAAAAAAATTTGCAATACTGTTGTTTAGCATTCCCTAATGCAGATGGTTTTGGGGCTTAAAATTCCAAATTTCCCTTAGATTTGGCATTAGCATTCCCCAATGCTAATGCTCTAAGGGTTTAAGAGGTTTTTCTTTTGTTATGTTTAATGTTTTTGTCGTGTAGTGTGAGTGTGCGAACTACTTCTTTTGAGAATTTTATTGTTCTATATTCCTTTATTGCATTAGTTGATTTGATCTCATAATTATTTATACATATATAATTTATGCTTATTAAGGGAATTTTTTTTTAGAGTTTCAACTAATGGCATCCGCTACTGATAATAGCTCTTTATAATCAGACCAATACACCAATCGGTTTTTGTTGTAAGTAGGAATTGAATCTTAGATCTTTTATTCAACCATCAAAGACTTTACCAGTTGAATGCATATATTACATTAAATGCATTATATTTTTTTAAAATAAAAGTATAGTTTTCTAAAACTATTTTCTTTGATTTAAACTATTATCATTTTACCCAGTTAATTTACCAAAAAGACCCAAATCTTGAGATATCCAAATTTAGATAAAGATTCCACAAAAGGGGAAATATCAGTGCACATAAGCTAATACACACAAATCTGCTCAAATTTGTGTGTATTATCTTATGTATAATAGACACAACTCTAAAGGGAGTGTGCCTGGCAGCCGGCATGCTTTTCCACCGGTGTGATTTCTCACAGCCGCCCGGCAGTCTCGTTGAGTATGTAAGTGTCACATTCGCGATTGCTGATTCTTAGTTCAAGGTTCACAGCTAAAGACGCAATTAGTGCTCCAATGACCCAACGCCATGGCATGTCTGCAGCGCTACATAATTTTTACTGGGTTAATTTCATTGCACCCACTTATTAGGAGTTGGAACAAATTCGGTTTCTTATCGAAAGTTATACTTTACACGCACATGAATTTTAATTCTTTAATAAAAGTTAACCCCAGATCATTTAAACTTAAATTGTTCATGTGGATCACGCTTTTTGAAAATTAAACTCAGAAAGCAAAATTACAACCTCATATGTTAGCAAGGAATAACTTTTCAAATCATAATTAGACGAATCCAATCCAATCCATGTGTCGGCAAAGTATATTGAACCTTTAAAAAAAAAAATGTTTTGCTCGTAAAAGATTCGAATTAGTTTGTAAATTTTCAGAACCGACCCTATAACTATAGGCACTAAGTTTTGTTATATTGTTAATGATGTTACGTTTTGGCTTTGGAAATTCAATTATTCACATTTCAAGTATTCAACTTGTCAGGACTGTAGGAATAATACATGTTGAACTGAATCCCACCAATGTGATGGAAAATTCAACAGATCAAGTCCCAAACTCCCAATACATGAAAGCAACTTAGTGTACAACTACAAAGTATAACTTTTGCACGCTTTCCATCTTTATGCACCCTTACATTGTTGCTACAAACTTGCATTTTGTTACAAGTAAATAATACACTGCTTATTGCAAACAAAACATATATACATTTTTTGTATTGAAATTGTAATTTGAAATCATGATTTCAGTTCAAAAATTGAAGTCATGATTTCAATGTAAAAGGTGTGCATCATTTGTGTGCTATAAGCGAGTGTGAAATAAAAACCACCCTTTGATTCCATTGATTAGTTCAACTTTGCCTCTCCTTCTGTTCTCCTTGTTGTATTCCCTCATTGGTTCTCCCTTTCTCATTGGTTGCTTTAAACTCAAATTGTTAGACAACTTCGTCCACCTCCCCAATTGATGACCCTCAGCTTATTTCTTATTAAAACATATTTCGAAACATCAACATATACTTAACAATAAACATGATTCTTAAAATATTACAATATTTTTTTATGCTCATTATATATGCGCATATATATATATATATATATATATATATATATATATATATATATATGAGTTTGGCTTACCGCCAGTACATTTTTGAAATCCCCACCTTTTATTTAATTAGTGGGTGATGTGGCAATTTTTCATTAAAATAAAAAGAAATTTCCTTCTAAAAAAGTAATGGAGATAAGCCAAACCATATATATACATTGGGTAAAATGTATCAACATGTTTAAAATTCAGTCTAATTTAATTAATACTCCTTAAACTAAAATTTAGTAAATTATAAGATTTTGCGAAGCAATTTACATTTGAGCAAAGTGGAGTATATTAAACTAGTAATTAGCTTACTTTCGCCCTATATATCATATTTTGGTCCACAAAAAGGTTTGTAATCAAATATATGGGGCAACTTATCTTCATTTCCATTTAGAGTAAAAATTATTAATACACGAAAATGCTAATCTACATTTTTAGCAATAACTATGATGATTTATAAACTCGTAAAAAGGGTAATCACCATTCCTATCAGCATGCAACACTCTCTTTGGGTTGAGGGCTTTAAGACTTTAAATATTGTAAAGAATTGTATTAATTATAACTAGTCAAATGATTTTTTTTGAAAAATTTAACATAATTAGTCATGTGGGGGCATTTTTTGCTTCAAGGCCAAGGGCTAGACCAATTGGAGCCTAGGCAATTTTTGCTCTTGTCCCACATTGGAAAGAAATCCTCCCTCAATCTACCTTATAAGGCATGAACCAAAGGAGTTAGAGTACCACTAGTTTGGTTAACCAATATGCTAGACTACTAGAAAAATATATATTTATTAAACTAAGTTTAGCGCAATTACTTTGAGTATCTTAGTGGTTGAGGGAGTTCTCTTAAGAAATTCCTCTATAATATCTCAAGATCAATATTTCATACACTTCCTATATATTTTTGTTATGAATTATGAGTTATTGGGCTGGTCCAACAGGTTAGGCCAATGGGCTGGGCAACGGGTTAGGCTACTGGGCTAGTCCACCGGGTACCCATGGGCATAAAAACTAGCCCACAGCTTGACCCACTAGGTTAGTGGGCTACCTATGGGCCTTAATAACAACGGGCCGGGCCACCCATTAGCCTGATGGGCCGTCGGGGTTCTAGATCGTGCTGTAGGCCGTGGGCTATTTGATTACCCTTAGTAGAAGCCAAACATGACAAAAGTTATTTTTGTATTTATTTGTCATTATCTTTATTACTTTTTGTTTGTGTTTTATGAAAATAATAATAGATTTTCTAAACGACAAACTATATTTAAACCTGAATATTTAAATAAGTGAACTTTAACATATGTTCCAATAAATTCAAACTTTTACAGTTACATCAAACTATAGAATATAGAAGTACCAACTCACTAATAAGTATTTCTTATTTTTATTAATCCTAGGACATATAAACATAAACATAAAATTAACCATAAACATATCCTTAAAATTTAATAATGATAAATGATTTTTTTGCTCATTATTTATATGCATATCTATTGGCTAGTAACTATACATAATTTTTTTTATAAAAAAGATCCCGTGCATTGCACAACTGTTAACACTTCATTTTGCAACCCGCATTTAACCTCTTCTAGAGGGTAAAAGGGTAATTTTGCCTTGGAAATATGCATCTTGATTCTGACCATTAGATCCTTAATCTCATTTTCCCAAAATGCTCTTGATGTTGTAACGATCAAATCGATGGGTTATAAGCCCTAATTGGACCACCAGATTGAAAGTTATCATCAAATCAAGTTTTAATGGCTGAGATGCACTATCACAAATTTAGTCCAACCATATGTGATTATGAATAATTGATTTCAATTGGTTATAAGTGTAATCAATTTGAGATCAATGATGTGTCATAATTTGATTGGTTAGGACTACATTTTATGGTGAGGTTGTATACACCTAATTAATTAGATTGTTAAACATTAATTGTTCAATGAGTAATTTGTGTAATTATCTTTTAATTAGAGTAAATTTGGAACCAATTAAGTCTGAAATGGGAGTGATTAGAGCCATTTAATGTTAATTGAGAGCTAATTTGAGACCTATTAATGTTAATTGAGCTGAAACCATTTTCTAATAAATGACCTCTGCTCACCATTTCATCAATATCTCTCAGAATACTTTGAATCTGTGAATGAGGTTAATTTTCCCAGAAACTAAACATCCGGAGTTTCAATTTGAGCACAAGAACGAGACAATTCCAATCAGAATTGAGTCAGATATGATTTTTCAAAATTGGCTCTATAGGCTGTTATAGCACCTGCAGGAAAACCGAATTTTGGCTTGCTCTTCACTCCCACCAATCTCTCCATTTAATGCAACAGATTTTCCCCAACGCTAAAATGAGGTCTAGGTTCATGATTCTTTGTCAACCCTCATTAAATGGCATTCCATTATATTTCCTCCACCACTACTATATAAACCCTCCCTCTCCTTCATTCCAAGACACAAAAAACCCCCCTCTCTTCTCCTCTATTGAATTCTAGTGATATTGAGTAGTCTTGTCATATCTTGGTCTTCCTGAGACTCAAGGTATTGAGTGAGACTCACTCTCCCTCTCCTAACTCTTCTTTTCCTTCAACCATAGGATCTCCCTCAAAAGTCCCCCCCTTCACCATATGGATCTTGCATGAAAGTATAATCCATTTCCCTAATTGTTTTTTGTGTTGCCATGATGAGAGTTTAAGATTAAAGCATGATAGTAATCATTTAAATTCCCTTAAATATGTTTGAATGTTCTTAATTGTTCTTACATGTTTTTCACATGTTTTTGGTTGTTCATCACATGTTCATGCATATCACTAATTTTAATCTTAAATTCACATCAAAAATATGAAAAACATGTTTGTTTAATAATTCTTTTAAATTCTTGAATCTAGGATATCACCATCCACACACATTCACTAGAATTTATTTTTCAATCCAAATGCAATGCTTAATAAATTGAATTAGGGTTTATCATATGCACACACATTAAATTCAACATGTAAATTAATTGACATATTGGATGATATGATATGAATGTTGGCCACCATAGTCTAGAAGATCGGTTTCATTGGGCAAGGTGGGTGCCTAACACATTCCCACCTTGTAATATAGCCTCCGAGCTTAGATTAAAGGTTAGTAGATCAAATGCTTATCCATGTAATTTTCGATTTTTAGATTGTAATTAGGAAACAAAGCCATGAACTTTATCTCAGATTGTATCTAGAACCAAAGCCATGTAATTTTCCTATGATCAATGTAAATTCAATTGAAAATTAATAAAATGAGGAATTTTTCAATTTTGATTTTCTTATTTATTCCAATAATTAAATAAGTGGCGACTCCATTGTAAAACCCTTAATCTAAAAGGGAAAATATAACTAGTCGAACCTCCATTTTGAGAGGCAATAACACGACTCCACCTATTCATTTGGGTTTGGCCCAACATCTTAAAAGCGGGCTGGGGGCGCGGTATCTCACAATAGGTTAGCAACTAGTTAAAACATATTTCGAAACATCAACATCTACTTAACAATAAACATGACTTAAAAATATGATTAAAATATAAATTTTTTATGCTCATACCGACACATTTAAAATTTGGTCTAATTGTATTAATACTCATTAAACTAAAATTTTAGTAAATTAAATGATTTTACGGAGAAGTTTACATTTTGAGCAAAGCGGAGCATGTTAAACTAGTAATTAGATGAATTTTGCAATATATATATATATATATATATCATAGTTTGGTCCACAAAAGTGTTTGCAACCAAATATATGAGACAACTTATCACTGTTTCCATTTAGAGTAAAAAAATTGATACACAAAAATGCTAATTTACATTTTTTAAAACAAAAACTACGATGATTAATAATTTTTGTAAAAAAAAGTAGTCGTCAATCCTGTTAACATGCAACATTCTGTTGGGTTGAGAGTATTAGGACTTCTAAAATCATTAAAAATGGTCTGATGATTGGGGACATTGTTCCAGAGACAAGTTTATGAAAATATAAGTGCATACTCAAGTGTATATATTTTTGCAATTTCTGAACATTTGGTTATTAACAAATTTGGTAAACTTTTCTCGTTTCAGATAAAAAGTTCAGTAGACTTTACTTTGGTAAAATTCACCACAACCTTCAAACTTTTTTATTTTTTTTATACTGAATAAAAAACTACCTTTAAACTATTTTCTAGTTTTACTATCAAGAAATATCAAATATTTGGATACCAATAACAGATAGTGTAGAAGCCAAATGTGACAAAATTAATGACAAAGTTTGGCTACAATTTGCATACAGGACTGACTGAACAATAGATGCAATTGATGTAATTGTCTAAGGCCCCCAAATAAAAAAAAAAGGCCCCCATTTCTAAAAAAAAAAAAAAAATTATATATAATATATTTATCTATATATTTTAATTACAAAATTTTTTTTAAGTACTTTTATTAATAAATAAAATGCATTAAAAATGCCACATTGTATCATAAAATGCTGCACAATAATCATGCATAGTGCAAAATACTGCACAGAACTTAATGGGACAAGACTGTAAAGTGTTATGTGTACTGTGCAGTCTTGTCCACAAGCCCCAACACATCACAAGGGCTATTGGCTTAAGCTAAGCTGCCCCCACCGGCTCCACACTAATGAATAAGTTATCACATCTTTTTTATTTTTAATACAAATTTTTACTTTATCAATTATTATAAACTAGTATGTAACCCTGTGCTACCGCACGGGACTGGTTAATTGTAATAATGCTATTGGCCAATTTTTTTGTTTTTGTTTTGTTTTTTTTTTTTTTTTTTTGGTTTATCACACGAATGATAGAATTAAATCAAACAATGAAAAATATATATTGCATTTTATTATTTAAGTAATGCTATTGGTCTTTTTTTTTTTTTTTTTGGTTTATCATACATAGGATAGCATCAGATAAAACAATGAATAAAAAAAAGAGAATATTGCATTTTATTATTTAAGTGATGCTACAGTAAAGAAAAAAGAGAATATTGCATTTTATTATTTAAAATATATAAAGGGACATTAAAAAATAAAAACTGATCATTGAGATTGGAATCTTCTTGGAGGCGCTAATGAAGCGCTAATGTATGAGAGTGTGAAGTAAGGAAGAGTGGGATTGAACATTGTGTTTGAACCCGGCCTTGCTCTGAGAAATCCGTAAGGAGGAGGAGAGGGTAGTGTGTGGATCTAGTTGGTAGAGGTTGAGAGAGGAGGAGATATGAGATGACGATATGGAATTAGGAGGAGATGATGTTTTACTTTTATAGTTTTTCTCGTGCACTCCTTGGTTCTGGTTGTGGGATTAGAAGAGTTCCAAACTTTATTAAGATCACCCATAAAAGTGTGCATGTGAGATGTTCTTGCTTAGGCCAATGAGTATTATCATTGTGGTTTTCTTGGCTTCCGTGTTAAATGTTAATGCATCATTTATTTGGGCACAAAAATTAGAAAATTTAGATAAGATACATGACACAAAATTGGAGTCCAATTTATAATCTCCATAAAAGTGTGCAGGTAAGATGTTCTTGCTTAGGCTAATGAGCATTATCATTGTGGTTTTCTTGGCTTCCGTGTTAAATGTTAATGCATCATTTATTTGGGCACAAAAATTAAAAAATTTAGATAAGATACATGACACAAAATTGGTGTCAAATTTATAATCTAATTAGATTTTTTTTGAGTTTTGGTTAGGACAAGTGGCGCAAGTTAAATGTTAATGCATCATTTATTTGGGCACAAAAATTAGAAAATTTAGATAAGATACATGACACAAAATTGGAGTCCAATTTATAATCTCCATAAAAGTGTGCAGGTAAGATGTTCTTGCTTAGGCTAATGAGCATTATCATTGTGGTTTTCTTGGCTTCCGTGTTAAATGTTAATGCATCATTTATTTGGGCACAAAAATTAAAAAATTTAGATAAGATACATGACACAAAATTGGTGTCAAATTTATAATCTAATTAGATTTTTTTTGAGTTTTGGTTAGGACAAGTGGCGCAAAATTGAGAATCTAATTGAAATCTAATTGGATTTTCTCTCTGCTTCACCTATTATTATATACTAGTATGTAACCCTGTGCTACCGCACGGGATTAGTTAATTGTAATGATGCTATTGGCTAATTTTTTTTGTTTTTGTTTTTTTGGGTTTTTCACATGAATGATAGAATTAAATCAAACAATGAAAAATATATATTGCATTTTATTATTTAAGTAATGCTATTGGTCTTTTTTTTTTTTTTTTTGGTTTATCATACATAGGATAGCATCAGATAAAACAATGACTAAAAAAAAGAGAATATTGCATTTTATTGTTTAAAATATATAAAGGGACATTAAAAAATAAAAATTGATCATTGAGCTTGGAATCTTCTTGGAGGCGCCAATGAAGCGCTAATGTATGGGAGTGTGAAGCAAGGAAGAGTGGGATTGAACATTGTGTTTGAACCCGGCCTTATTCTGAGAAATCCGTAAGGAGGAGGAGAGGGTAGTATGTGGATCTAGTTGGTAGAGGTTGAGAGAGGAGGAGACATGGGATGACGATATGAAATTAGAAGGAGATGATGTTTTACTTTTATAGTCTTTCTTGTTGGACTCCTTGGTTCTGGTTGTGGGATTAGATGAGCTCCAGACTTTATTGAGATCACCCATAAAAGTGTGCAGGTGAGATGTTCTTGCTTAGGCCAATGAGTATTATCATTGTGGTTTTCTTGGCTTCCGTGTTAAATGTTAATGCATCATTTATTTGGGTACAAAAATTAGAAAATTTAGATAAGATACATGACACAAAATTGGAGTCCAATTTATAATCTCCATAAAAGTGTGCAACTAAAATGTTCTTGCTTAGGTTAATGAGCATTATCATTGTGGTTTTCTTGACTTCCATGTTAAATGTTAATGCATCATTTATTTGGGCATAAAAATTATAAAATTTAGATAAGATACATGACACAAAATTGGAATCAAATTTATAATCTAATTAGATTTTTTTTTTTTGAGTTTTGGTTAGGACAAGTGGCGCAAAATTGAGAATCCAATTGAAATCTAATTGGATTTTCTCTCTGCTTCACCTATTATTATATATATATAGATATAGATTATCACACCAATTAATTATTTAATGTATATTATAGTAACTCATTTGTATTACAGTGATACTAATTTATTGAACTATATAATAAATTAAATTTTATTTGTGTAGGTTTAGACTTTAAAGTTTTAAAAAAAAATTCACTTAAAATTTTTGCCTAAAGCCCCCAAAATTGTTGAGCCGGCCCTGTTTGCATAATATTTTTTTATTAATTTTAATTTTTGTTAAATTTACCATTAGATTACATTTTATTCTCTTCATGCTTGAAAATTACCAAAATATCAAATATCAATAGATATGTCATTAATAAAATGTTTAAATTTCAAGTTTTTATAATATAAAATTATGCACAAAAATAAGTTTATAGATTGAATACTAAATAACATTTTATTGGAATGGAATTTGACGTGCTTGTTAAGAACATAAAGAATATGCAATTCAATAGTTAAAATTTTAAAACATGTAGTCATATTAATTTTTTTTAGTGAGAATTGTAGCCATTGGCTACAAACTTTGTAGATGAACATTCTTATTTTAAATAATATATATATATATATATATAATTGATATGATATAATTTCAATATGACGTCCGCTTCATGATGATTGCTCATATATATATATATATATATATATATATATATATATATATATATATATATATATATATATATATATATATATATTTCAACTGAGGCCTAATTTTGCGCCATGTGTCCTATTCAATATTTTAACTCTTTGTGCCAAGTTAATTACTTATTGAAAAAAAAAAAAAATGAAGAGTCCAATATTAAATGAATTATATATTTAAAAAAAAAAAACCAATCATACACCTAATCTAATCATTTTATTGTATAAATACCTATGATCTAAACCACCTTAAGGTTGATCTTCGGATAATATGTGGCATTTCATTGAACATGTAGCTTGTTAGAATCGGCATGTGGGTAACTTATAAATTTTGTTTTAGTATTAAAAAAATGATAAATACTTTTTATTAACCAAATTATAAGTATATACAAGTTAATTAGGATTACAACACCTCCTTGAAACTATATGATTGATATTTAAAAAAAAAGCGTTGCTAAAAATGACATGAAATTATCATGGTTTAAGTTATAAAAAAAAAAAAATACAAATTAAAAATATTATAATATGATAGCTAACCTATGATCTACAAATCTTTCTTTTGTTGTTGTAAAGAATCTACAAATCTTATTGTATGTAGAATTGTATCTACGCATAGTGCAAGGTTGTACTCCTGCTTAGAATATAAAGATTTGTAGACAGAGTTCAAATCCTTTTTTTTTTTTTTTGACGACCAATCGAATTAACTAGAACCCACAACAAACATGCGCGCACACGCACACACTCACTCACTCACTCTCTCTCTTTTTTATATATATATGTGGGGATGGGAGGTCTGAGCAGGCATGTTAGGCTATGGGCCATGCTCATGGACGAGCAGAAGCTCGAGGATGGTCAATGGGATTACTGAGTCCGGATCAATGGGTCGAAGACAAAGGAAAGGAATAATGGGACATCTCTAATTACCGAGGAGCTGGGCCAGCTCGAAAGGGCTTCAGGGAGGAAACCGTTATGGAAGGATAAGTTTCAAGGAAAGTTGCAGAAAACTCAGTCAACCTTGAAAGACGAAATATCTAGGAAGAAGGTCGCCACCACCACATTAAATGCACTGCACCAAATGAACTAGCTGCATTTATGGATAAATGACACCTGAACAATGGCAATTCAAAGGAGGTCCTGACGGGACAAGCATCCAAAGGATTTTCTACTAATCCAACAGGTGGAATGCTGGGATGAAGGTAGGGGTGGCAAATGGGCGGGTTGTGTCATAAATGGGTTGGGTATATAATTATCCATTTATCCATTTATAACCCATTTATATATAAATTAATTATCCATTACCTACCTAACCCATTTAATTAGTAACCCACCCATTTAACCCAATAAGACCCAACTAAATCAATAACTTGTTAAAAACTTTAAAAATCAAAATCAAAAAGATCAAAAATCCCTTTTCCTATTCTTTCCTTACATTTTCCCTTCACAAAATTCATTTCTCAGCAACCAAACAGACCATCAGAGAAAGAAACAGAAAAAGTTAAAGTTGTCAACTTCAAAAAAAAAAAAAAAAAAAAAAAAAAAAACTAGAGGTTCTTAGCCGTTTCGTTTAGGACGGCCCAAGCGTTGGCGACGAGTTTGAAAGCTTGATTTGCGAGAAGGAACTTGTTCTTGTCTGGGTGGAGGAGCAGCGTGAGCCTGTGGTACTGTTTCTTGATGAGTTTTTGATCGTCTGATCGGCGATCGAGCTGGAGAATCGAGTACCAGTCGTGGTGGTTGTTCATGCGCTTCTCGGCGGCCAAGAGGACGTCGGTGACGGCCAAGATCTGATCTGAGCCGTCCAAGAGCGGCTTGGTTTCTTGGGCTAAGATCGCGAAGTTGCGCGAACCGATGAGATCTCGGGTTTGGAGGAGCTTCTCGGAGATTCTGAGGGAGCGTTCGGCTTCGGCTTTGGCTTTGTTTGGGTCTTTCATGTTTGCTTGTTTGTTTTTCTTTTGACGGTGGTTTATTTTTCGATCTCAATGGGTTGGAGCTCATTCACGGGTTCTTCTTCTTCTTCAAATTTGAGGGAAAGTGTTTGGGCTTAGGAATTTAGAGGTTAAAGTGTTTGAGAAAGTGTTTGGTTACTGAGAAAATTTGAGGGAAAGTTAGAGGTTAAAGTGTTTGAGAAAGTGTTTGGTTACTAAGAAAATTTGAGGGAAAGTGAGACTGTCTTAGGTTTTAGATTTTAAAAGGCTTTAGTGGATATTAGTGGGTTTATTTAATTTTAAATTTTAGATGGGTTTAGTGGGCATTAGTGGATTTATCTATTTAGACTCATTTAATTAAATAACCAATTGGGTCTTTATCCATTTAACCCAAATACTCAAATGGGTTGGGTTAAGACTTATCCAAATAAGGTGGGTAATGGGCGGGTTCATGGATATGGATAAAAATTGCCACCCCTAGATGAAGGGGAGCAAAGCTATATAAAGAAGTGATCACCATGAAAAAAGAGGGTGGGGGGGGGGGGGGTGTGGAGCATTATTTCCACAAATTTGTGTCTTTAATTTTACTGTCTTGAGTCCTATCAACTGTGGTCCACTTTTCTTGTAGAGTCGTTCCTTGGATCAACCCATTCTCTTACAAATACATTGTTTTGGGCTTGGTGGGCCGTTGTCCATTGTTCTTGGTGGGTTTGAGTTCATTTCAGGGCCCTACAATATATATATATATATATATATATATATATATATATATATATACCCATTAATTTTTCAAATTTTAAGACATCCAAAAATAGAAAAAGAGTTATAAAAATAGGACTAATTAATGGAACAGTAAATTTTTACAAAAAACTAAAAAGAGTATTAATGGAAAGTGAACGGCACGCTCTAGCGATTTCAGCTATTTGCATTCTCGCGGAATAGGCAGGTCAGTCAAGAGTGTGGAAATCTAACATCCGTGACTGATTCCTCGTTCAAGGCTCACAGCTAAAGATGTAATTAGTGCTCCAATTAGACCAAGACAATGCTAGTCAATTTCCCAAACCCATGACACGTCTGCAATGCTACATAATTTTAATGGCTTAATTATTTTTATTGCACCCACTTATTAGGAGTTGGAATAAATTCGGTTTTTATTGAGAGTTACACTTACACCCGCATATGTTGGCATGGCAAAGTATAGCTTTTCAAATCATTATTAGACGAATCCAACTATTGTTTAATGCTATTGTTTTGGCTTCGGAAATTCAACTATTCACATACAACTTGTCAGAATCGTAGGAATACGACATATTGAACCCCCCCAATTTGATGGAAAATTCAACAAACCAAGTGCAAAGAAAGCAACATAAGTGCAAAGAATTCCAATGTGAAATCCACATCCAATAACTTCACCGCAAAGCTGGGCTGGGTCCAGAGAGACTTGTAGTGTAACATCCCAAGTCGTCTGGGACACTGACGATTAGCCTAACACGCGGAGAAAGAGTGGCTTGACAAAGAAAAAAAAAAGAATCTAAACCAAATAGGCAGCATAGAGTAACCAAGAAGATATCTTATACCTCTAGTTTATGTATCATTCTTCTCATATTAGAAATGATATCTCGACTTGTGAATACAAACAGCAGGCCTCTCTCAACAGGTGGGACCCAACTATTGTGAGCGCCTTGCATGTATCCAAAACATGTGATAATCATTCCTATATTGTGTCTTTATTATTATTATTTTTTTGGTAAAATATATGGTGTGTCTCACATCAATATGAAGTCCACAATTAGGTAATTAGCGGGGTTGAGGTCCTTAAGGACCCATTTGGGAATCAAAAAAAGAGACTTTCAATCATGACCCACAAAATTTTTCGTGTACTTACAGGTGGGAAAGGGTTAACTCCCCCACCCAAGTGTTCTTTTGCTTTTGTGGAGCTCATCATTCATATGACCCATAAAGTTGGCGCTCATTATGATCAAGTCTTGGCTCCAGTCCAGTAACTAAATACTTACATTAAACCAATATATAGTTGGTGCTCATCATTCATGACCTATAGAATTGGTGCCAATTATGATAATCTCTTGCTTCCAGTCACAAAAATAGTATGCATACCAAACGGTTAAAATTCATCAAACAATGTTGTTTTCTGTAAAAATTTAGTGCAGAGTATTCCTGTTGCTGGCAGGCATCACAAATAGAAAGCGGGTTTTTCAAGCAACTAAATTACAACCCTCTTCTTCTGCAGGATAAACTTATGAACAAGTAGGACTTCAATTGCTCTAAGCTAAAATTCTGTTTTCCCACAAGGAATAGGAATATAGATGCAAAAAATGTGAGGTTTACTACCTCTCTCATCAGAATTTATATGATGTAGTTCAAAATCATTGGCTGGAATGGCTTTGGTTTGCAAGAAAATTTGCATGCTACTTTCCACATCAGTGCCTTAACACTTTTCTTTCTACCTCAAATTGTAATCCAGTCCTACAATTTCCTTCTCTTGTTTTTACATTATCAAGGCCTCAACGTCTCCGGAAATGTCTCTGCTGTTTTTGTTTTTGCATTCGCTGCTTGACCATTAACACGTCGTTTGATCCTAAGTGGAAATCAGAAAACTTTTAACCTGTGATCAAGCTAAAAAATCCTACCTCCCCCACCCCCCAATTTGGGTAACTTTTTACTTCTAGTAGTCTTTAGAACTCGTAAATCACCTGCATTTGCAATACTTTCAAGTCTAGTATTGAAAGATTATCACAATGGAATTTGAAGTGATAATTGATGATCTATTGACATCTGAGGACGTCCCTAGTGACACATTTGTGAGAGGTTGATAGTTCAAGCCACCCAACTATATGTTTGAAAGAAATGATATCTGGAAATTAATCTGATGTACTGATTACCTTGTGCACTTGAAGAAAGGGAGAAAAGGTTGGGGCGTTAAGGCAATTTAAATTACAAGACTAAACTACTCACCTCTCCTGATGTTCAACTCTGCCATCTACATGACCTCAATAGGCAACTCCCAGAGGTTCATGACCATTTCATTGTGTGTCCTTTAACACTACTATTCCGCAATGTAATAGCTCACCAAAAATAACAAACTGTGTTAATCATGTTGAAACCAGGCATAGAAATACAAGAGAGATATCCAAAAGTAATGTTCCAATAAATGACATGGTTAACCGAAATCCAAAATGACGGATATTTGATTATATGGCAATCCAATGTGGGTCATGGTTGTTATTATGACATTGCGAAAGCGTTATGAAAAACCATATTGTAACGAACTCTGTCAAACTATATATGAACTATGAAGGCATTACTCGTCTCTCTCATAAACAAGAGTTGGGGCACTTCAATCATTACCAGGTGGCAAAGTGCTTGAATTGACCAAAGGTTCCGAATTTCTCGACAGTTTCAACTTAGACAACTCATTGTTATTGGTGAGATTAGATCACAACCTCCAACACTGATCTCAACTCATATGTCTCTTCTCCTTTGTGTTTTCCCTGTTGGTCTTGGGTCAAACTTACCTTAACATTCTCATTGGGATTTTCTCCCTACCCATACCCTCCATATCCACCACATCTCAAAACTCAAAGAGTAAATGTTTTTCCCCACTATGTGATGCCTCATGCCTCTATCCCACTCCTTTAATTCACTTCTTCATATTATACAGTACATGGTTGCATTTGACAAGAATAAATAATGGTACAAAACTTGATGTCTTGAAAACTTTATTAAAACCTTTTTTTCTCCTTCAAGCTCACTTGTCAATTGTCATAGTTCTTTGCAATAAATTTATGGGAATGTCTATTTTAGACACTAACCACTTTTGCATAGAAGTCACAATTTCCAAGTTGAAAAACGTAAGTTAAGTTATGTTCTTAGTTCAAAAAACAGTGTGTAATGTATGTGTAAGTGAGTGTATGCAATAGACATTTCTCATATATAAACATTATTATAGACAGTACTAGGAGCAACGATTGATTATGACAAAAATAGGACTGACAATTACTGTACAAGTACACATAATTTAAATCAAAGATTAAGATTTGACATTGGATCCAGTATAGATGAAAAAATGACAAATAAATATTAAGCCAAAATTTTCTTTTTTACTTTTTTTTTTTAACCAAAATGTAAATAATTATAGATTTTAAACAACAAACCAATTGCTTTAACAAATGCAATTCAACTTTCATTCCAATGAATTTAAAAAACTTTTTCTTGAAAAATCAAACTAGAGGAGTATCAATTCACACTTATTATTTATTAACAAATGAAGTTCAACTGTTTCTCAAAAAAAAAAAAAAAAAAAAAAAACTGAAGTTCAACATATTTCCTGTTGAAACACATAAACATGTACTTAATAATAAACGTGCATCCTAAACATATGATAACAATCAATATTTTTTTTATGCTCATACATATGTGTCTGTATTAGTCCACAAAAAGGTTTGAAACCTTATATATTGGGCAATCTATTTGCATATCCGTTTATGTGTCTGTACATAAATACTAATTTTTTGCCTTTTCAACAAAGACTATAGCAACTCAATAAAAACCATGGCAGTTTAAAAATCTCGTACAAAGGGCTGCTGTCAGGTGAGCACATGCACTTAACACGGATCGAAGGGATTTAATTTTATCCTCCATAATTTCTCTCACAATGGGCAGTCGTCATCAGTTCCCTCTCAACATTAAAATTTTAAAATGCACTAAAGGATTAGGGGACAATGTTTAAGAAATAAGAGCTTCTTGTTGCTCACAGATAAAATAAATTCAGTCAGACTATTTTGGATCTACGGTTTAATAGCTAAGTCCGAAAGATTTTTATTATTGTGAAACGCTATTGCATCATCGACTATTGCTACGGTTCTCTTGTACATTCCACAAACTAATCTTCGTATGATACTTCACCAATTTTCAGTGCCCCTTGGAGAATCATATTTGTTGTGATACAATTTTATATTTCTACTATTCACAAGAAATTTGGAAAATTACAAAAGACCCAGATAGGTTAAACATTATTTTCATTGTCACTATTTATGTGATTAGTCATTACTCCTTGGTGCAATACAAAATTATTGCTTTATATAAAGACATTAATCTATCCTCTCTCTCTCTTTTTTTTTTTTTTTTTAAGAATAAAAATCTTCTCATTGGCTATTGGGCCTCATTCACATCCACAAATTCAGAGTCCACCTGGGAGCTAGTCTTATTGTCCATTATGTAGCCCAAATGATTGGATCTCAGTATGTAGATTTTCAGAAGGAGGTAATCTATACTATAAAAAAATGGAGTTAGGGTGTTTTTGGGTTTTTACTTTGGTTGTTGTGTACAGATAAATTTACATTTCTATCCTAAAATCTTTTAATTTGAATTTACGTTTCAATCTTTAAATTTGAAATACACAAATTTTCTATATACACGTAAAAATTATAAAAATAAAAAATAGAAAAAATAGCTCAACTCTATCTCAATTTAAAAAAAAAAAAAAAAAATTTAAGCAATTAAAATTGTATGAGTAAAATATTTCTTAAAATAAATATTAAATTTTATTCTAACACTACAACTCAACTAAGGTTGCGTGGTGGTGATCAATGGTAAACTTTAAAATTTGAACATTAATACTCTCTTACTCAACTCATTATTCCTGCCTACAAGCTCCATATCTTTAAAAGGAAAGCCATTACAACTGCATGTTTGACCATATCAACCAAAAAAAAAAAAATATATGGAGTATCTTTTGTAATGTAAAACTCTTGTCTCTAGTTAATTTTTTTATGAGTCCAAATCTTTTATCCCATTTTTTCTATTCCGTTTTATTCTCCACCAATAAAAATTTACCGCATATTAACCTATTTGATTAAATTCTATTATTATGACTTTTCCTATTTTAACTCTCTAAAATAAAAAAAAAAAAAAATAAACCTAACACCACCACCACCACCACCATCCTTTGCCAGCACCGGCCACCGACACCATCAATATCGCTGGTCTGAACTGTTTTGGAATTTTCTTTACTTCACTTCTTCCATGGACGACTTTTTGATTCGCCACTCCCTTTATTCTATATTTTGTTTTATTGAGAGTTTGATTTCTTATCATTCTTAGATCTGATTTCTACTTTATCAATGTTTGGTTTTTACTATTATAAACCCAAATCTCAAAGCCCGCTCAAATGCCAAATCCACCATATCTAGAATCTCCAATAAGGACTTCAAATGAGACTTCAGGAAATAGTACTGCTATAAAGCTTCCACCGAGACCCTTTTTTTTTTTTTTTTTTTGGTTTATAAAATCCACCCAGACCATTTTTATTACGCCTAAACCCATCTTTCAAACCCAAGAAAAAATCATAAAATCCTAGCAACAAAGAGAAACCAATTCATCGAATTAACCAAAGACAAAACAAAACAAATAGAAAGATATAAAGTCACCCAAAATAGGTTTCGGTCATAGTATAAAAATGAAAATAAAAGACCTAAAACGAAAAGTAATCTAACTAGGCAATGGTGATTGTTTGTGTTGGAAAAATAGTATGGAGTGTATAAGAAATTGATGTTTTCTATATTCATTTGAAGATGTTATTATAAATGGTGAAAATCCTTGAGTCCCACATTGGAATTGATAGAGAATATGAGTTTGGCTTGGATATTGGGTTGGACTTTAAGCATGTGTGGACTATGCCTACTTATCCAATTAATAATAATATTTTATTATTTTATTTTTGAGTCAGTAAGTCTATATACAGCAGTTATCTATGGAACAGTATTTCAGTTTTAAGTTACATATAATTTCATTGTCCCTCATTCATGAAAAAGAACTTTTCAGAAAAAACTCTCCCAATGAGAATATTTTGTGCATTCCTTGTGTCAAAGAGAGAGAAAGAGACATTGAGTAGTTCGCAGAGCATGACCTTGTGTGCTTCATTTTCGTGCTGTAGATCATTTTATCCTGAGAGGCAGACGTCTGCGAGTCTCAAAGCACCACAGTGATTGTGTGAGAGGCGAAATCTACTTTAAGGAGATTGTGTTAAACACAAGACTTGATTTGAATTGTTCATCCTTTTACGCATTTGGTCTGTGAGTTTTTAATTATTTGCAGATTTCTTCATATATATGTTCAGTATTAGTTTATTGCTCTTCTCTATCATATCTATTTGTGTTTTTTCTTATATTTAGATATGTGTGTTGTTTCTTTTGCTTTATCACAAAAGTAAATTATTGAAATATATCCAACAATTTGTGATGACATTGATGGCTGGCGAAGATTGGTGGTGGGAGGTGTTGGGTTATTTTATTTTATTTTAAATAGTTAAAATAAGAAAGTCATAATAATAAAATTTAATCAAAAGGTAGACAAGCGGTAAGTTTTTATTGATAAAGCAAAAAATGAAGTAGGAAAAGTGAATCAGAAGATTTAAATTTTTTTAATCTTTATTGAACTTAATTAAGTCATATTTTTAAACATAAACATGTACTTGACTATAAACATGCCTGTAAAATATATGATAATGATTAATGAATTTTTTTATGTTTATTTTATTTACTATGCTAAGCATAGTAACGATATAAAATTTTAAAATATGTCAAAATAATCCTTAGGATACATTTGATAGAAATAAATGAATTAAATAAAATTATGGTGCTATAATGAGTATATACGTCGCACATGCGCATTGGATTGTTTATGTATGTAAAAATCCAATCTAGGAACAACTTAGTACAATTTAAGGTCTAAAACGATAACTATAAGTGGGGTATTTTAAATTTTTTTTTTTAAATTGAATTAAAAGAAAAAGCTTTTTTAGATGCAAAATTACTAATTAAGTTTTTGTATTTAAGTTTTACTAAAATCTCATCTTCAATTGATATTATGGTGAATCCAATTAATGTTCTCATGAATATAATCAAGTGGAAATTACACTTTACCAGCCTAAATTATACACCATATTATACTTTACACCTTAAATTATTTGAATGCATGCTTTGCATTCTAAATTATGACTTTTGTTACACATTGCACTCCTACGTAAACTTTACCGTTATGTTAGATGGAAATTAATAGCATGTGATTTTTGCTTAGGCAACACACTCTTTAAAGACCAAAACACCATTTTCGCATACAATTAAAAAAACAGCTTATTTATTTTTATTTTTTCCATCTCTCTCACATGCATATAGGTCAACTCCCTTTCTTTCCCCAAATCAAAACCCTAAATCCTCAAATCAAAAATATTTTTGGCTTCACCACCGCTCCACCAAAAAAAGAAAAGAAAAACACGAGGATAGTTTGATTTGGGGATTTAGGAGCCATAAAACCCCATTCACTTTTTGTTCAAATTTTAAACTTGCTTAAAAAGGTAAGGAAAAAAAGGTGAGATATGGGCAAATTGGCAAATCCATTAAGCAGATTCTTTCTATATTTTGTTTTGAAGAATGCATAGCTTAACTGTCATATTGTTGTTTCTCCAAAAAAAAAAAAAAAAAAAAAAAAAAAAAAAAAAAAAAAAAAAAAAAACTGTCAAATTGTCTAAGTAGAGGTTGTCATTTTCAAGGATGAAACCACTGTTTCTCGATTTATTTTTCAAGGAGAAAAGTGGTTGAGCTTTTGCTACAATGCGCTTGACTTGAATTTCTGCTATACGCCTCACTTGAGGGGGAATGGGCAGAGTGGCTGTGTGTGGTGCAAGTATATAGTAAGTTAGACAACGGTTTGAAGATTAAAGAAAACTGGCATCTCGAGTTTTAGAAACTCGAGATCCATATTAAAAATCGAGTCCCACCACGGATCTCGAGTTTTAGAAACTCGAGTTCTATGCAAAAAAAATTTAGTTTGATAGCCCCTATAGTGGCGTTTTTAAGTCCTATGGTGACGTTTTAAAGCCCTATAGCGGCGTTTTTCTGCAAAATTTTTTACAAGTGTTAATACCAGGTTCAGGGAGCCCTATAGTGGCGTTTTTATGCCCTATAGTGGCGTTTTTATGCCCTATAGTGACGTTTTAAAGTCCTATAGCGGTGTTTTCCTGCAAAAATTTTTTATAACTCAATTTTTAAACTCTATAGTGACGTTTTTAAGTCCTATAGCGGCGTTTTTCTGCAATTTATGGAACTCGAGTATTTAAAACTCGATTTTCACGTGGATTTTTTCCCACTTTTCACCCATCCGCTTACAAATCGAGGCTTAAAAACTCAATTTTTATCTTGGAACTCGAGTTTCTAAAACTCGAGATGCTAGTTTTTCACATTCTTTTCCAACTTGACAACTAACTAAATTTTTTAATATTTATTGTTATTTAGAAAAAAAATTCCCTCACTTGAACTTCTGCTACTATACAGTATACACCCACGTATCCAAGCATCCCAGAATGTATCTCATCGCTCCTTTTTTTTTTTTTTTTTTTTTTGCGGCTTAATTTTTCTTTCCACCCTGAGGCAAATATGGAAATCGCATGAATTGCTTGTTGAGCTAGAAAAAATAAAGATTGCAAAACAGAGAAAGTATGACTAATAAAAAAAAGACAAGGTTAGTTTGATTTGGGGACTTGAGGTTACAAGGTTTTGATTTGGGGAAAGAGAGAGATGGAGAAAATAAAAAGAAATAACCTTTTGTTTTTAATTGTTTGTGAAAAGGGTGCTTTGGTCATTAAATAGTGTGCTATCTAAGCAAAAGTCACGTGCAAGTCACATGTTATTAATTTCCGTCTAACTTAACAGTAAAACTAACATTAAGGTGTAAAGTATAACAAATGTCATAGTTTAAAGTGTAAAGTGTGCATCTGAATAGTTTAGGGTCCAAAGTTTTTTTTTTTTTTTTTTTTGAGAAACCAGCCTAGAAGCCCAGGTAGGGCTTTTATTCCAACTGAAAACCATTAAACAGAGTCAGCAAAAGCCAAGGAAATAATTTCCCTGGGAAAGTCTTATAACCAAACTTGGGACACTGAACCTACTCTAGCCTTCTTAGCAAGGAAGTCTGCTACCTTATTACAAGTACGAGGAACATGATTGAAAACACAAAACTGTAACTGGGATGTTTGTTGCATAACATCATCAAGGATATGCCCATACACGGACTGGTCTGCTTGGCTGTGTTTGAGGGCCTGAACAATGATCGTAGAGTCACCTTCAAAGATTACCTCGCTGATGCCAATCTCCCTGACCAGTTGGGCAGCTTGACAGCATGTGAGAGCTTCCACTTCCTCCACCGTTTGCGATAGTGGTATGCGTCTTGAGACGGCACCAATAACTTTTGCATTAGAATCTCGAATCACCACTCTAATTCCAGCCGCATTGATGTTGCTGAACAAGGCTCTGTTGAAGTTAGCTTTAAACCGTGGATGATCTGGAGGTCGCCACTAATGTGTGATAGGCAGTTGGTCAGGAGTGGGTAAATTTGGCTGAGCATTGATGTACTCCTGAAGCAAACCATCTACCACCGAAAGTGTCTAATCCAGTAGATGTGTTGGGCGATCAGGCGTACTGCATTCCTTTGATTCCAGAGACCAAGTAGCGATAATGAATATTTTAGCTCTATAATCCTCAGTAACCTGCAAAAAACTAGCAAACAAGTTAGAAAAATTGCCCGGCTGGGCATGCACCAAGGGGTTCGTCCAGCTTACTGTTTGCCAGACCCCTTCCACTGCATTACAGCTCCACACCGCATGAACAACATCTTCTAGGACAGAGTTACAGCTACTACAGAAGTCCGAATTCACCACCTGCCGACAAGCAAGATTAACCATTGTGGGAAGGGCCTTATTACAAGCTCTCCAAGCGAAATGCTTCACTTTGGTAGGAACACGTAGCTTCCATAGACCTCTCCAAAAAGACTTCTGGGAGCCTGGATTTGAGCTACTTGGATTATTGACTGAAGCATTAGATGCCAACAATCTGTAAGCACTTCTAGTAGTAAATTTATTGGAAGGATTTATGGACCAAATCAATTGGTCGGGGGGTAGTCTGATGCTCAATGGTATGCTCAATATTTTTTCGGTTTCTTCAGGTGCAAACACCTATTTGATCAAGTCAGCTTTCCATTCTCGAGTGTTTGTATCAATGAGGCAGCTCACCTTCGAATCAAATGGGATAGAAAGAAGGGGAGAGGTGACCTTCCTGTAGCATTGGTTAGGTAGCCATTTGTCTTCTCTAATACCCATTGAATTTTCATCACCAATACGCCATACCATCCCATTCTTCACTACTTCTCTAGCACTAAGGATACTTTTCCATGCATAAGAACTAGCTTCGGACTCGAGTGCTTCCAAAATCGAACAATTTGGGAAAAATCTAGCCTTAAAAACGTTAAAGCACAAGGAATTAGGATTATTCATCATACACCACACTTGTTTAGCCAACAAAGCTTCATTGAACTTCTCAATCTCCTTAAAACCCATACCTCCATCCTCCTTAGGACTACATAGGTGCTCCCACTTTGCCCAATGAATCTTTCTAGTATCATTGCTGTATCCCCACCAAAATTTTTGAATCATCACTTCAATATCCTTAATCAACCCTTTTGGAAGTTTGAAATAGCTCATGGAGTAAGTTGAAATTGCTTGGATGACATCTTTTATAAGCACCTCTCTGTCTGCCTAAGATAATATCTTCTCTTTCCATCTCTGTAATTTTTTTCAGACACGCTCCCGGATGTATATAAAGCTTTGTTTCTTTGCTCGCTCCACAAATGCAAGTAAACCTAGATATTTTTCATAATGTCTTACTGAAGGCACACCCAAAATTTGTTGAATGCTAGCTTGAAGATCAGGTTGAGTATTGAAGCTAAAGAAAATCTTGGGTATGTCTCGGTTAATCTTCTGACCTGACCCCTTCTCATAGACAAACAGGATGTCAAGAATTACTTGGCACTCTAATTCTTTAGCTCTACATAATCAATTGTGTATGATTTTATCAATTTTAATTTTAAGAAACTACTTTCTACATAAATAATTATGATAAATATTTTCAGTAAAATTTCTAAGAATATAGTCATTCCATATAATGAAAAACTGTTTTTCAATGAAAATTTTTATCATTTTTTATATTTTCATTTAAAATTCTTATTACATTGTTTTATATTTCAACAAATTTGTCAAAAACATTTATTTGAGATTCAATTAACTTTCTACTCTTTTCCTTTTTCTAAAAAGTTTTGATAAACACAGGCTACAATATAAAGTTATAATATAAAGAAAATAAACTTTTTAAAAGGGTGGAAGATTAAAAAATTTATCAAAATGTACTATTGCAACTTCACTAAACAATATCATCATCCAATAACCTTAACCTAAACAAGCAAAAATGGATTCAACACATTACTCCATAAGTAATACTAATCAAACCAAGATTAATTTCATATAGATGATCAATTTCACGATTAACTAATTAAAGAGTAAATGTAACAAAAAGAGGTGAAAATTTGTTATTTTTTTTTAAAATAATTTATTTTGCCTTCTGTAAAATAGTGCTTGGTGAAAGGAAGTTGAAATCTAATTTACAATTTTAATTTTCATGTTAAGAGAGATAGTTTTTGGTGTGTGGCTAATTTTGAAGCCTTAAGCCATTATGGGAAAATGATTGTCAATAATGATTTGACACACTCACAGTTTGTTTTGTGAAACAACTTAAAGTTTTAATTGGGTTGAATTTCTATTGGCACACAATTTAGGGCCTTTTTTGGAGTAGGAGAAGGAGTTCAAAAGCCCCATATATATATATATATATATATATATATTAATGGAGGATTTTGGTTAGCTTAACTGGTGAAATTTCTTATTAATGAATAAGAAATTTAAGGTTTAATTCCCCCCTCTACATAAAAAAGTAATTAGTATTTTGGTCTGATAATAAAAAGCAAACGCCATAGGTTTGAAATACTATTTTATCTATAAATAAAATTATATATATATATATATATATATTTATTTATTTATTTATTGTGAAACCAGTTAATGAATTATAATTTTGGGGCCTTCTCCCCAAAGGGTCCCTAGGTAATGGCCTGATTCTAGAGCTGGCCCTTATATTTTGAGAGAAAAGATAGAAAATTGTATTAATGAACAAAAGAAAGAAGTGTAGAAGTAAAATCTGGGCATATTACTGCCAAGGGCAAAATAACCCACATCGTATAACAGACATACGTGGGAAGAGAGAATATATAAAACTAAAGGGAATTTTTCCCCCCTCACTCTGGAGGTGGCCCTTATTGAAAAAATTAAAACAAAAATAAAAATAGTAAACGGTAGATAAAGTAATAAGAGAGAGATGGTGGGTATAGTGTTTAGATTGCAATTGGTTTTTTCCATAATAGGATATTCTAAACATATTTATTTTATTTTTAAATTTCGGATGATTGAATAAGAGATATGAAATTCAATTCTTGTCTTATACCAAAAATTGATTAATGTTTTGGTTTGATAATAAAGAACACAATTATCAAAAGTAGACACCATCGCGATCGATTGAAACTATATCTCAGAAAAAAAAAAAAGTGTTTTTAAGTATTATCATTTTTGAAAATGAGGATATGTAGTCTTATTTATGCTGTTTTAATTGATTTAATAACAAGACACATCGCAGAATAGGCAAGGCCAAGTGAAAAAGAATTAGTGACGTGATCACTGTCAGGTTGGATCTGATTAAATCAAGGATTAAAGTCTAATGGAATGACAAGTGGCATTAATCCAGTGGTTTCCAAGGCAATTACTAAGGAAAAGAGCAATTAGTACTCCATGACATGTCTGCAACGCTACATAATTATAATGGGTTAATTTCATTGCACCCACTTATTAGGGTTGGAACAAATTCTGTTTCTTATTAAAAGTTACACTTTACACCTACATGAATTTTAATTCTTTAATAAAACTTAACCCCCAGATCATTTAAAAATTGTTCATGTGGGTCACGTTTCCTGAAAATTAGACTCAGAAAAAAAAAAAATACCAACCTCATATGTTGGCAAAGTATAACTTTTCAAATCGTGATTAAACGAATTGAATTCAATCCATAAGTTAGCAAAGTATAATTAACCTTTTTATTTATTTATTTATTTTTCACATGTGAAAGATTCCGATTAGTTTGTAAAGATTCATAATCAACACTATAGTTTTGGCAGTAAGTTTTTTTCTTTTTTCTTTTAGGTAGAAAAGTTTATTTATTATTTATTTTTAGGTAATGATGTTATTGTTTTGGCTTCGGAAATATAACTAGTCACCTTCAAGTTCTCAGGATAGTAGGAATAGTACATATTGAATCCCCCCAATTTGATGGAAAATTTGACAGACCAACTCCCCCCCACACATGAAAGCAACTTGGGTACAAAAACTTCCAATATGACACCAACATCCAGTTACTTTGTCGCAAAGCTGGGTTTCGTCCAGAGTGGCTAACACTAAAGAAAGAGTGTGAGATTCCAAGTCGTTTGGGACAATGATGATTAGCCTAACATGTGGAGAAAGAATAGCTTAACCAGAATGAAAGAGAACGTAAGCCAATAAGGCAGTATGGAGTGAGCAAGAAGCTATCTTGTACCTTCAGAAAATTAATGGCATGTTTGGATGTTTAAAAAAGGAGGGAGAGTAGAGTAGATGGAGGGGGAGTAGAGTAGATGGAAGGAGAGTAATCTAATTACCTTATTTGAAAGTTTTTTAAGGAATGAGGGAGAGGAGTTTGGAAGGGTTTGAAGGGGTTTTAACTCCTTCTAACCTCTCATTTTTAATTCCCCCAAATTGGAGAGATTTGGAGGGAGAGTAGAGTAGAGTAAATAAATTATTGACTAAGTAAATTCTCTAATTTACCATTTCTAACAAATTAATCATAGACTAATGTTGCAAGTCCATTTTCAAATAGGGGTAAATTAGTCTATTTTAATCATTTCATTTTTTCTCCATCCTAATTTTTAAAACATCCAAACAAGGGGAAGGGCTAATTACTCCCTTCCCCCTTACTAGTTTTAAAAACATTCAAACAAGGTGGAGGGGAACCATTCCCCTCTACTCTCTTCCCCACTACTCCCCTCTACTCTCCTCCCTCCCTAAACTACCAAACAGGCCATAAGGTTCAAATCACCCTCTCCTGAAATTGCCATAATATCGTGCTTCCCCTAGGGGCGGAAGCACATGTAACATACATTGGGAGGCTATGGCCCCCAAAAACTATTAAAATCCCTTTAATAATATATTAAAATAAACTGAATTTTTAAAATTGTAATGATTGGCCCCTACAAAGAAAAAAAAAATGAGAGAGGATTTGCTACAACCTTGTATGCAAGTGCAGCAATTGCTGTATATAGAGTAACGTGGCAACCAAAGAGAAATGATAATTGATAAGTGCCCAAAGGTCATGTGCAATGCACATGACCAGCTTAACCCATGATTTGCTGTCATTTCTCTTTGGCTGCCACCTTACCTTGTATGCAGCAATTACTGCATACAGGATTGCAGGCTTCCAGCTAGCATCGTCTCTCCAAAAATATTTCCTAGTCTATCCGAGTTTGTCAAAGCTATCTTTTAAAATCTCATAATAATACCCCTTTAGCTAGTCTGCTCCACTGTTAGTTTATCAAGAAGAGCACACCCTTTTCTCAAAAAAAAAAGAAGAGCACACCCAATTAAAACATAAACTTTTACCAAAACTTAACAAATGCCTAGATGCTAAATTGGTAAATGTTTAAAGCAAATTAGACAATTTGAAAACATTGATTTGAGTTTAGAAATAATTTTATTATATTTTAAATTTGATAATTTTGTATACCATATATTTAAAAATTGTAATTAACATATGAATATATAATCTAACCTCAAGTAAAAAATCCTAGTTACGCCCTTGCTTCACCCATATTTGCATTAGTTGACATTTAGTATTCAATGCCTCCCTTTATGACGGGTATTTCATCTCATTTTCAGTAATTTTGCCGATTTCCCAGTTGGCCTTAATTATTTGTTGTTTGCAGTTATGTTTGGGTTGTTTGCTTCTATTGATTAGTTCACCTCAACCTCTCCTTCTATTCTTGCTACCATATTCTCTTGTAGTATGGGTTTTCCGTTTATCCTTGTTTACCTTCTTCTTCATCCTCTCATTGCTATCTCATTCCCCACGATCTAATAAACAACAAAAGTAGCAAAAATTTTGTAGTAATTCATACTTAAAAGTTAAAAGTTTACCAACATGCAATAGATCCTCATATTTGAACTAAACCATCATATTACATCTGATAGACCAAGAATGTATTGACCTCTTGTGATGAATTAATTAATTAATTTAACCGAGTTAATTAATTAATCCAATTAACATGCAATATGCATGGTAGCACAAACAAATTACCAACTAAGTTAATATGTAGCGGAAAATAAAGTTGACACGGTGATTTGTTTACAAATGGGGAAAACCTCCAAGGCAAAAACCCCACCGGGTGATTTTAAGGTCACCACTCCCAAGAATCCACTATTATCACAACAAGCGATTACAAGTAAATGAATCTCAGTACCGTATACTAACCTACAATTGAACCCCCAATAACCATTTGGACTTATTTTGTAGTGACAATCTCTCCTTTTCAATGCACGGCTCCCAATACGTGACTAACCAATAGATGCACGAATCCAAGTATGCGACTTAATCACCAACTTGAGAAAGATGTTGGTTACAAAGTTCTTCAGTTCATCACATGATGAAGATCACGAAGCTCCTTGGTCACAAAACCCTATGGTGTACAAACACAGCAGCTTCTTCAAGAGCAAGATGAACTAGAGAAAATTCTGTTTCTGTTCACAATTTGCATGAACAAAACTTTGCTTCACATTTGCACAACCTTTGACAGCCCTTAAAATAATCCTATATATGTTTAGGGTTATGAGAATAGAAAGTTCATACAAATACACACGGATTGGATGAAAAACATAACTGAAAATCTGTTTTTCATAAATCTCGACAGATAGGGGATCTATGAGCTAGCTGTCTTGCTTCGGGCTTCAGCAATTTTTTAAACCTCGATAGATACTAGCTATCGAGCTAGCTGTCGAGCTTTAAAATCCAACACTTCTTCACTTGTTTCTTGGACAGATTTGCATGACTTTAACACTTGAACTTAAAACCTTGTTTCTTGAAGCATTCAACACATCCTAAATTTACCCAATTACAAGTAAAGTGCGTTTTGTCAAAGTATTAACCAATTATATAAAATTTGACATATGTTTCTAACATGATTCATATATGTCCTAACAATCTCTCCATTTAGAAATCCATGACAAAATCACAACAAACAAATGAACATATAAGAGAAGTCATAAATCACTCAACTCATACTCACTTGTTGAATACAATAAAATCTATCCTAACACAAACTCTTGAAAAACTTTGCAAGAAGAGAGTTTATGACAAGAAGACTTTGAAAACCTGTATTTCTGAAACACTTTAAACAAAACTCATCAAGGCATTTTAGTGTGAAACAAAAAAAAAAAAAAAAGATTGCATACATTAAATAAGAAACATGTGTATAAAGAAAGAAAAGAAACAATACATGGAAAGATAGGTGAAACGTGATAACAACATCATCAAATATATATCAAAGATAAGTACAATGTTTGCTACGACTAAGTGGTCACAAGACTAATGTATAAGAGATAATGTATCTAAAATAGAAAGAAAAGAAAAGATACAAAAAATCCTCACTGCATCCCTCATATACACTCTTCTTATCACAAAATCTCCTATACTAACCCTCCCCCTATGAGTATGACTACTTTCATATCAAAACTACTCTCCCTTTTTGTCATGAGTGACAAAAGGCAAGTACATCAAGTAGACATCTCGTCATCACTAGGCGAGCTAGCACCATCATCCTCATCAACATCATCACTGTCGGAGCCATTGTCACTTTCATCCTCGGACGCCAGTGGAGATGGAGAAGAAGCAACAGTGAAACCACCCATGATAGCCTATCGTCGTGCGATACGACCAACATGGGTGTTCACCTGACACAACTCATCACTAGGAGTGTCAAGGCGAGCATTTATGCGCATAAACTGTGCCATGATGGCCTTAAGTGTCACTCCACCTGCAAAAGACGAAAGAGTGGAGTTGGATGGAGTAGTGGAAGTAGGAAGAGTCGCCGTCTCTATCCAAGGCCGCCCCGGTCTAAGCTATGCCTTGCTCCGTCGAATGGTAGCTGCATCTATGACACACATCACCGGAAAATGAGGAGACTCAGGATAAGAGACAGAAAAGTGGCGAAGAAGTCGCCTGATAGCCGAAGGAAAAATGAGCTTATCATGGGTTGCCGTATCCCTAAAAACATCTATAAGAGAAAGAATGAAGTGAGAAGGGAAGTCGATAGAGATATCCTCTAAGAGGGATAGCAAAAATCGAGCATGAGGTTCTGTGATAGTGTTATAGTGAGACAACGGATGAAGAATGAATGTCATCACCATGTTCAGGAACCTCAGACCTTTAGCAAAAGCCGACCAAATGGTGTTTTGATGGTCACCCCAAGAAGAAGGTGTCTCACAGAAGAAATATGAAAGTTCGTCTTTGGACATAGTCCTTAGGCGATTGCAACTAGGGTAGTTAGGATGTGCTACCCTAGGAACGAATAATACCTTGGAGACAATCTCTAGAGTAATTACGATACAATCTCTAGGGTAACTACGATGCGTGTACCTCGAACGCGAGAGAAGAAATGAGGTACAGAAGTGTTAATTTCGAGCATAATAAAGTAAAACTCTTGTATGATCACGGAAGGACACGTGACCGGGGCACCACATAGTGACTCCCAACCCCTACTGTAGATGACAGTAGGTAGGTCAGTATCGGAAAAATTCGATAAGATGACTTGGCGTTCCAAATAAATGCCTTGTCTACAAAAGTTCTCCAAGAAGTCCTTATGGGCCTTCTCATCACGGAACCGAATGTGAGATGAAATGGGGTCAAAGGAAGAAGAAGTGGATGCCCTAGAACGAAAAAGATTCTGGGACGGAGTGGATTTGCGTTTGGGTGTCATAGTGCAGAGAGAGAGAGAGAGAGAGAGAGAGAGACAATAAGAAAAGCAGCAACAACACGATATAGATAAATATAAAGAATTTAAGGTACGTATGCATGAAAATGCATGAATATGTGACATGCAAACAAAAAAAAGCTTAGCCTAACCTAAACCTACCAGCACACATCATTTCAACAAAGTAAACACACATCTAAATGCATGAAACATTGTTATAATGCAAATGTGATGCAATGCATGATGTTTTAAAACCATTGAACAAAAACCCATCCAAAAATTTTAACAAAAACTCAAAAGTCTTAAAAAAATCTCAAAAACCCCAAAAGATCATGAAATGCATGATAAAGAGGAAGAAAGTATCATACCAGATGAAGAACAAAGATCTTGAGACCAAAAATGAAGTGAGGAAGATGAAAAGATTGAGTTTTAGGTGTTTGGAAGAAGGAGAGAAACCTTTTTGTCGAGAGAGATCAGGGAGAAATGGGATAGAAATCGCAAGGATCCTATTTATAGGAAATCTCAGTTTCTTGAAGGATCGAGAGGTATCAAGAATTAAAAAGGCGTTTTTTAGCTATCAAAGAGCTATCGAGTGATCTAACGAAAGGTGTCCTCATCAATGATTCTCGATGGATCGAGGTGGCTATCGAGAAGCTATTGAGCATCTAGAAGGTTTCTCGATGGATCAAAGTAGCTATCGAGAGCTATCGAGAATGTGATAAAAAGCAGTTAAAGGGTCTCGATAGATATCATAGCTGTCGAGAGGTATCGAGAAGCTATCAAGATTGCTTAAAAACAGTTTTTCAAGAAGAGAAAAACACAAATATGAATGCAATTAAGCATGCTACTCAACCAAAGATTCAAACAACATTTTAAACTCCCAAAATCATCTCTCAACAAAAAAATATTAAGCACATAGATCCAAAAAAACACACAAACACACTAAACAAGTTTAACCAATTTTATATTTCAAAAACAAGTTAAGACAGTTTAGTAAACATACATTAGCACATGTATTCCTTGTGATGGCCAAATCACATTGCATCTGCACATGTATCAGAGGTAGCAAAGAATTTGCGAGTTGTGTGTGAAAAACATCGTAAGGTTACGTAAGTGTCTTCATGTTATGACGATTTGAGATATGAAAAAAATCACTTTAACTCACACATAATCATAACCGTTTGATAGGGACTATCACTTTCGAGGTATATTTTATAACTCTCACATCTCCTAGAATACACGCTTGCAATCATATATAAAACATTTGATTCTTTTTGCTTTTTTTTTTTTTTTTCCTTTGCATCTTTTTCTTTTAAGCAAACCATGCATGGACATATATGAGAGAGAAAAGAAATACCCAATGATGTTAAGTATTTGGCATTCCACTTTTGCTATGCTGAAGCATACAAATGCCATTTCATGATTAGCGAGTAACAGTGGTGAGATGGTTATTTATGCCTTTCTCCTAGGATTTTTTAGTCATTCCCGTAAAAAAAAGTGATACGAGTGTTAAGTACAAGAGATTACTTAATCTTACTCATCACAAACACGAGCCACAAAACTCACTTGCTTAGTTGTGCATAGAGATGCTCATCTAAGCTACAAAAGATACAAAGTTTAGAAAATTTTGTTTCAATGGCCATCAAAGGTACACAAGTACCAATGTACACAAACACACATTGTTTTTGTATTTTTTCGATTTTTCAATTTTTTTTTTTTATTTTTATATGAAAAACAAAATAAAGCAAAACTGAAAAGAAAACAAACAAAAACATGTTAAACAAAGAAATGCATAAAACTAGACTGACTCAAAACACAAAAGCAAAAACACACAAGTAATGCAAAAACAAAAACAAGAAGGGGAGAGAAAAAAAAAGTGACAAAATCACTTGGAGCCCTTTTCCATTCACACCTTGGAAGAACCTTTCCGTTTAGCAAACCCTTGATCCGGTAGTGAGGGGGAAAGAATTTAAACCATTCAAGTTTGAAAGGAATATGAGGGCTTTGAGAAGATCTCCAAGAGGAGCAAAGGAGGATGTAAACTGTTTTTGGTTTCCCGACGCAATCATGCTGATGCTCTATTGAGTGGCTAACCACTTATAGCAATTAGGTCGAGTATGTCCAGCTGCACCACAGTGATGACAGAAATGCTACTTTTTTTGTTTGGGCTTTTGTGTATTTCCCTTCTTAGCCTTAGAGTTCTTAATCTCTTTCTTATCAAGCTTAGGAGGTGCTCCTAAGATAGATTTACCCTTGTTTATGTTCTCACTAGCTAATTTATTTTAACATCATTGTTCTCAGTTTCAACATTATTAGCAGGAGGAATAAAAATAGTAGAACTAGAAGTAGCAATACTAGGGGAAGAGAAATCATACCCTAAATCGGTTTGATCGGAAGTATATTTTTGAAGACTGAGCATCTCATCAAGCTTTGAACTTGAAGTTCTTTCCAACTGGGCTGTAATTTGGAACAATTCTGCCTCAAGTTTCTTGGTCTTTTCAACCAAGAAATTATTTTCAAATCTCAATGCTTCAATGGTCTGATTTGCTTCATCAAACTTTGTGGAAATTTCTTCTCGTTCAAGATCCACTTCACTAAGTTTCTTGGTGGCTAACTTATACAACTTCTCATACTTTTCCGAGACCTTGCATAACTTTGCATAGGCTGTGTGGATGTTATTTTATTCATCCATCTTTTCAAACTTAGACTCCACCTATTCCTTTTCTTCATCCACATCTTCAACAATCCCTTTAGTAGGATTTATAGTGGTAGTAAAGGCATTTAGGATTCCATCATCTTCATTATCAAAATCATCTTCAAGCTCAGTGTCGCTCAACGTAGTAGCAAGTGCCTTGCTCTTCCCAATAGTCTTAAGATATGTAGGGCATTTTTTTTTCATGTGGCCAAAACCTTGACACCCAAAGCATTTTGGTCCTGAGGGAACAGTGTACTGACCGTCATTCCTAGCATCCTTCTTCCCTTTGTCTTAGTTTTTGAACTGCGGAGAATTGGATTGCTTGCGGTTCTTGTTGAAGCCCTTTCCATTGGTATTCTTCATGAACTTCTTGAATTGCCTTGTAATGTAGGACTTCATTTTGGAATCTTCATTGTCTGAAGACTCATCCATGTCACTACTCTTGGCCTTCAGTGCCATGCTTTTTCTCTTACTTGATTTCCCTATCCTCGTCAAACCTAGCTCATAGGTCTGCAGATTTCCAACCAACTCTGTCAAAGGAATTTTATCAATATCCTTTGATTCCTCAATTGTGGTGATCTTAGCATGAAATCTCTCGGGTAGAGATCTGAACACCTTTCTCACAATCTTGGGTTTAGGAATAGTTTCCCAAGGATTAAAGGCTGAGTTCACTATGTCCTTGAGTTTGGCATAGAATTCATTGAATGACTCATCCTCCTCCATCTTAATCTCTTCAAAGCTTGTAGTAAACCTTTGAAGTTTTGAATCCTTGACAACCTTAGTTCCTTCATAGGTTGTCTAGAGAATAGTCTATGCTTCCTTAGCAGTTTAAGTAGAGGATATCTTCTTGAATTCCTCATTCATGACTGCACTGAATAAAGTATTCAATGCCCTGCTGTTGAAGTTTGCCACCTTGATCTTAGCATCATCCCAGTCTGCCGGTGCTTCCGTTGGCTTAGTCCAATTTATCTTTACAGCTTGTCACACTTTTTTATCTAATGACTGCAAGAAAGCTCTCATGCGTACTTTCCACTATCCATGACAAACAGGGGTCAATGGATCACACAGCAAAAATTAAAACCTAATCAGAGTGTGCCTGCTCTGATACCACTTGATAGGCTAAGAATGTATTGACCCCTCGTGATAAATTAACCAATTAATTTGCCAAGTTAGTTAATTAATTCAATTAATATGCAAAATGTAGTAGTACAAACAAATCACCAATTAACTAAATGCAGTGGAAATTAAATTGACATGGTGATTTGTTTACGAATGGGGAAAACCTACATGGCAAAAACCCACTGGGTGATTTTTAGGTCACATTCCCGAGAATTCACTATTATCAAAACAAGCGGTTACAAGTAAATGAATTCGATACCTTATACCAACCTATAGTTAAACCCTTACCCCAATACCCAATTGGACTTGTTCTGTAGTGACAATCCCTCATTTTCAATGCACGGCTCCAAGTACGTGACTAACCAATAGATGCGCGGATCCCAGTACGCAGCTTAATCACCAACTTGAGAAAGATGTTGACTGCAAAGTTCTTTAGTTCATCACACGATGAAGATCAGGAAACTTTTTAGTCACAAAACCCTACAGTGTACAAACACAGCAGATTCTTCAAGAGAAAGATGAACTAGGGCAAATTCTGTCTCCGGTCACAATTTGCATGAATAAAACTTTGCTTCACACTTGCGCAACCTTTGATGGCCCTTAAAATAATCCTTATATATGTTTAGGGTTGTGAGAAAAGAAAGCCTAAACATATACACACGGATTGAATGCAAAACAGAACTGAAAATTTGTTTTTCATAAATGTCGACAGATAGGGTATTTATTGAGCTAGCTGTCGAGGTTCGGGCTTCAACAGCTTTTTAAACCTCAATAGATACTAGCTATCAAGCTTTAAAATCTAGCACTTCTTCGCTTGTTTCTTAGATAGATTTGCATGACTTTAATACTTGAACTTGAAACCTTGTCTCTTGAAGCATTAAACACATCCTAGATCTACCCAATTACAAGTAAAGTGCGTTTTGTCAAAAGATTAGCCAATTACATAAAATTTGATATATGTTCCGAACATGATTCACATATGTTCTAATAACAACATATGAAGAGATAGGTGAATAAACATACATCAACATATATATATATATATATATATATATATATATATATATATATATATATATATATATCAGAAGATAAGTACAATGTATGTCAAATTATCACAAGACCGGTATACATGAGGTAAAAGTAAAAGAAAGAAAAGAAAATACATAATAACCTCACTACATCCCTTATAATATAAACACTCGACCTATCACAAAAATGTCCTATGCTAACTCTCCCCCTAAATACATGACTACTATCATCCCAAAACTACTTCCCCTTTTTGTCATGAATAATAAAGGGCAAGTAACTCAAGTAGTCATCTCATCGTCACCGGAAGAGCTAGCATTATCATCCTCATCAATATCATCACTACTGGAGCCATCATCAATCTCATACCTTGAAGCCGGTGGAGATGGAGAAGAAGAAGCAGTGAAACCACCTATGACAGCTTGTCGTCGTGCGATACGATCAACACGGGTGTTCACCTAACACAACTCATCACTGAGAGTGTCAAAGCGAGCATCCATGCGCACAAGCTATGCCATGATGGCCTCGAGAGTCACTCCACCCAAAAAAGAAGAAGGAACGAAGGTGGATGGAGCGGAAGAAGTTGGAGGAGTCACCGTATCGGTCCGCAACCGCTTCAGTCAAAGTTAGGCCTCGCTCAGTCGAATGGTCGTTGCGTCTATGGCACACATGAGAGAGAAGTGTGTAGACTCAGGATAAGAGACAGAAAAATGGTGGAGAATCCGCGTGATAGCCATAGGAAAAATGAGCTTATCACAGGTCGCTGTATCCCTATAGACATTTATAAGGGAGAGTATGAAGTGAGAGGGAAAATCTATAGTGAGTCCCTCAAGAAGGGATAACAAAAATCGAGCACAAGGCTCTATGATAGAGTTATAGTGAGAAAAAGGATGAAGAACAAATGTTATCACCATGTTAAGGAACCTCGGACCTTTTGCAAAGCTCTAACAAGGGGTGTTTTGACAGTCACCCCAAAAATAAGGTGTGTCATAGAAGCGAGATGAGAGTTCGTCTTTGGACATAGTCTTAAGACACTTACAATCAGGGTAGTCAACAAACTCTACCCTTGGTACATGTAGCACCTTGGATATAAGATCTATAGTGACTGTAATGCGCGTACCTTGAACGCGAGTGACAAAATGAGGTATAGAATAGTCAAATCCGTGCATGTTGAAGTAAAACTCTTGTATGATCACAGAAGGACAGGAGATCGGGGTGCTATACAGTGATTCCCAACTCCTACTGTAAATGATAGTGGGAAGGTCAGTATCGGAAAAGTTCGATAGAATGACTTGGTGTTCCGAATGAATGCCGCGTCGTGAGAAGTTCTCCGAAAAGTCCTTACAGGCTTTATCATCACGGAACCTGACATGGGAGGGAGTAGAATCATAGGAAGACGCCATGGAATGAAGTGGGTTTTGGGATGGAGTAGACTTACTCTTTGGTGCCATAGAGCAAATTGACCGAAAGAAGGAGAGAGAGAGAGAGAAAGAAACATGCAGAAACGTACCAAACAGTTTAATATCAATAAGATTAAAAAAAAATGGTACGTATGCATGAAAAATGCATGAAACATTGTTAAAATGCAAATGTCATGTAATGCATGATCATTTGAAATCATTTAAACAAAAACCCAACCCAAAAATTTTGCAAAAACCTTATCAATTTTGAAAAACCTCAAAAACTTTTCAAATACCCAAAAATTAGGTCAAAATGAATGAAATGCATGATATAAGAGAGAAATAAGATCATACCAGATGAAGAAAACTTGATTTGGGCCAAAAATCAAGTGGGGAATGTGAAGAGGTTGAGTTTGAGGTGTTTGGGAGAGAGAGAAGTGAGTTTCTATCGAGGGAGATTGGAGAAAAATGAGAGAAAATCGCGCTAATCCTTTATATAGAAATCCACGATTCTCAATGGATTAAGAAGTGTCGAGAGCAAAGTGACCTCAATGGATCGAGAAGCTAACGAGCATCTATTGAGCATATAGAAACTTTCTTGATGGATTGAGAAGCTGTTGAGAAGCTAACGATAAAAATTGTCAAAAAGCTCAATGGAATGAAATTGCGATAACAGCTATTGAGAAAGGAAGCTTAAGAGGCCTGATAGATAGCCTAGCTGTCAAGAGGTATCGAGAAACTGTCAAGATTGCTCAGAAACAGTTTTTCAAAAAAGAGAAAAACACAAATATGAATGCAATCAAGCATGCTATTCAACCAAAGATCCAAACATTATTTTAAGCTCTTAAAAACATCTCTCATCAAGAAAAATGTCAAGCATTTAGATCCAAACACACACACACACACACTAAACATATCTAACCAATTTTATATTTCAAAAACAAGTCAAGACATTTTAATGAGCATACATTAGCACATGTATTCCTTGTGATGGCCAAATCACATTATACCTGTAAATGTATCAAGAGTAGCAAAGAATATTGCATGTTGTGTGTGAAAAATATCGCAAGATTGCATAAGTGTCTACATGTTATGACGATTTAAGATACGAGAAAATCATTTTAACTCACACACAATCATAACTGCTTGATGGGGACTATCACCTTCGAGGTACATCCTATAATTCCCACATCTCCTAGAAGCCATGCTTGCAATCATATATAAAGCATCTTGATTCTTTTTGCTTTTATTTTTCTTTGCATGTTTTTCTTTTAAGGCTACCACTCCCAAGAATCCACTATTATCACAACAAGCGGTTACAAGTAAAGGATTCCAGTACCTAATACCAACCTATAGTTGAACCCTTACCCCAATACCTAATTGGACTTGTTTTGTAATGAAAATCTCTCCTTTTAATGCACGGCTCCCAGTATGTGACTAACCAATCGATGCGCGGATCCAAATACATGACTAACCACTAACGAGAGAAGGACGTTGGCTGCAAAGCTTTTCAGTTCATCAACACGATGAAGTTCACGAAGCTCCTTGGTTACAAAACCCTATGGTGTACAGATGTAGCAGCTTCTTGAAGAGAAAGATGAACTAGGGCAAATTGTCTCCAATCACAATATACTTATGAAAAACTTTTGTATTAAGTTGCACTCATTTGCATCATCTGTGACAGCCTTTAAAATAATCCTCATATATGTTTAGGGTTGTGAGAAAAGAAAGCCTAAACATGAATACATGGATTGGAGTGAAATCAGAACTGAAAATCTGATTTTCATAAATCTTGATAAATAGGGTATCTATCGAGCAACTGTCAAGTATCAGGCAAAAGCTGCCTTTTAAACCCCGATAGATGCTATCTATCGAGCTAGCTGTTGAGTTTTAAAATCCAACACTTCTTCACTTGATTCTTGGATAGATTTGCATGGCTTTAACATTTGGACTTGAAACCTTGTTCCTTGAAGTATTAAACACAACTTAGATCTACCAATTACAAGTAAAGTGTGTTTTGTCAAAAGATTAGCCAATTCTACATTAACGTATGTTCCTAACACGATTCACATATGTCCTAACACTCTCTTCTTCTTTTCACTGTTTAAAAAAAATAGAGAAAGTAAGATTAAAAATTACTATTGCTAAAAAATTTTATGGAATGTCTTAGAACTTCAACCATATGCATTTATACTTGCTATTTCAACAATTGTGAACTCCAAAATCTATCATCAAAAAAGTACCAAAAAATTAAAGGCTATTTTGAGACATACCCAAAAAAGTTTTTGTTACCAAAAAACAAAAACAAAAACAAAACATCCTACCCTTCCTCACAAAAATACATAAATTTTGCCACTAAAATGAATTTCAACTTGCTCCCAAATGAACTTGGATGAAGAGATGAACAAATCCAACAAATTCAACCCAAACCCAATTTCTTCAGCAAATTTGAACCCAAACATATTTTTCCTGCAAATTCGAACCAAGCGAATTCACACCCAAAAAAAAATTAAACTCAAAAACCTATCGCATTAATTTACAAAGTCTCCATGGTTTTAGTTTCTACAATTTTCACAACAACCAATCAAAAAATAAGGCTTAAAAATTGAGGGAATCTTTCCAAATTAAAAGGTTACAAGTCATTGTGTGGAAAGTGATGACTCAGATCTATGATCGCTCTATCTATCTGAGTTCCAACTTCCAACGCCTTGTTGTGTGGAAATTTATTCCTTCTTTCTTTGCTTTGCCAATGTGTCTTCTATTGCCGTAAGTCTTCGTTGATTCTAGCTCCACTAAATTTTCTCAACCACTTGAATCAAAGAATTGCTTCTGGATTTATTTTGAATAGGGGCAGGGTCAAGAATTTATTTTGAGTCTTCTTTCTATGTCTTCAAACACCTCTTCTCATGGTGGCAATCCAGTCGCTTTTGTATTGGTTGGTTTTGGGTTCCTTTGATAGTGGATTTGGAACTGGAGAATTTCTTTGTGTTTTTAACTAGTAGAGTTGTAGGAAAATTTTGGTGGATGGATTATATAGGATAATTTATGTGGATTTATTGGTTTGAACTTTGAATGTAATGGAATGAAAAGCGGGATATTTTTTTTTTTTTAGAAAACAGGTTTGTTCTTTAATTTATTTTTAACAAATTCTAACTTTTTGAACTTCATCTATTTGTTTTTTTTTCATGTTATTTTTTATTGGCCTAACCATAGACGATTTTATTGTAATTTCCCCTAAAAATAAATAAATTACATAAAATTATGACACTATAATGATTATGTATGTGTGCACATGCACATGCATGTGGTTGTTTATCTATACTATATTCCTATGTTTAAGTAGAGACAAAACTAAAGGACAATTAGGTAAAAATACAACTCTAACTCCTATTAAAATATTGCCTAAAAAATAGGGCTACTTTCCTACTATTTTTAAATTGCTTTATCTATTTATAAATTAGATTCTCAAAATAAAAATTAAATATATAAAATAAAAACATAGATTTTATGTTTTTGGCTACAAAATAAGACCAAAAAATAAACCCTCATCACACGTGCTAGTTTACATAAACATTAAGGCTAGAATCAATTTAAAACCATTTAATTATAAGACGATAACTTTAAGTGAGGTATTTTTTATGTTTAAATTGAGTAAATTAGTATTTATTTAACTTCTATATTATAAATTTTTTTATTTAAAATCTATTGTTTTTGAGATATAAAATTATTAGATAAGTTCTTGTATTTACGCTTTGCTAACATCTCATTTTCAATTGATATTATTGATAATTTCTTAAATTTACACTATTATCTTAGTTTTGTTAGGCATTATATATCACATATGTTTTGTGTTTATTCTTGAAATTACAAATATGTGTGTGTGAGAGAGAGAGAGAGAGAGAGAGAGTAAGACTCAACGATATACAACTTTGTTCCCCACAAATTTGGAAAAAAAAAATATTGGAGGTCAAAATTAAGCTGGAAGTTGATAGTGGAAAAAATCTAAAAATTAAGGCATTCATGTCTCAAATTTGAGGGGTTTCCCCTTTTTCTTTAGAGGAAGCTGAGGTTATAGAGGCATAAAAATGCTAGAAAAATTTTCAACTTATTGTTTATTTCATTTGGATGTTCAATATAGTTTTTATAGATTTACTTTTCATAACCATGTATGACTAAAATCTCTATCCAGGGTTAGAAGTGAAGCCTAATATTTTATGATTTGTTATTGGGATTATCAATGTGTTTTTTTAGGAATTGGTGATTGAATTTTGAGATTGATTTTACTATTTGAAACCATTGTATGTTGACAAAATGAGATTTAGTATAATTTTTAAATATATTGAATGCCTAAACTCCTTGATTAATTATGATTTTAAAATATATTGAATGCTTAGTCTCCTTTGTAACATGCCATTGAAATTACTTGTTTAATTACTCATATTCAATCTAATCTATACCTTATTTAAGTACTTTATTGTTTTATCTTCCAATTAGGCGTGTTGGATTTCAAACCAAATTGAGTTAAAAATAATTCAAGTTCATGATAAAATATTAAGTGGATTTTTGTATCCTTAGTGCTTTTTTTCATTAATTTCTTTCAAATTTATTTTGCCATTTTCAATTGTAGTTTTAATATTATCTTACGCCACTTTTTAGTTCAAAAACAAATAAACAACTATTTTTATTTTCTGCTTAATAATAAAATTTCATACATTAGTGTCAATAATTCCCTATGGATAGACCTTAGGCTCAACGAGATATTATTACTTACAATAATCTGCTCGGGCTTGCATTATTTTAATCAAAAAAATTATGTGTGATTTTATCAATTTTAATTTTGAATAATTTCTTCCTAAATAAGCAATTGCAACAAATATTGTCATCAGAGTTCTGTGAGATTATAGTCCTTTTATATAATGAATAGATTTTATATAATGAATACTTTTATCATTTAAAAAAAAAAATCACTTATTCATTTTTATGCTTTTATTTAAAATTCTTGTTGCATTGTTTTATACTTCAAGTACAAAATTTATCAAAAGATTTTATCTGAGATGCAATTAATTTTTATAGTCTTCTCATTTTTTCTAAAATTTTTTTAATATATAGATTAATACTTTCAAATAGACATATATCTTTATAAAACTACTAATAAAATAAACACAATCTACAATATAATTATAATATAATTAAAGACAATAAACTTCTTTAAACGTGTAGAAGATTAAAAATTTTATCAAATTTACAATTGAACTTCACTAAACAATAGCATCATTCAACAACTTGTATAAATTAAGTCAAAGTAAGTGGCTTGATATTGTTCTGAACAAAGAAATAGAATGACTTGCTGCAAGTATATACTATAACTTCATGGTCCACTGCCAGCAGTCAGCAACATGGACCAATGTACGTTATTTTATTTATTTATTTATTTTTGAGGTCTAAAGTGAATTATAAATAAATAAATATCAACATGTTTAATTTTTTTTTCAATTGTTCATCAAAATTTTCTGCTATATATATATAAACAAAACAAATTTTTTACATCCAATTAAGTAAAAGGACAGAGGAAAATGCTAGAGATACAAATTATTTTACAAAAAAATTTACAAATTGTTGATATGGTGAGTGATTATTTGTAAATATAAAAATAATGTTATTGGGGACTCTGATGAGAACCACTAAGAAGTTGGCTACAACAACCATTTATAATAATGTTGTGGCTATAGCATTACTCAAGGGCATATTGGTCTAGTAGTCATGTAGCTACATCAGGAGACATTTTATGCTTAATATTTGTAAACAAATGAAGTTCAACTTATTTTCCTATTAAAGAATATTAGGTAAATTGCAAATTAGACTCCTAAAATTTGAGGGCATTTATATTTTTACAACATGAAGTTGCATAATTTGGATTTTACCTCCTGGAGTTTGGAGTATTTGGATTTTACATCCTGATGTTTCTGAATTTTGAATTTTAATCCCTAAAGTTTGGGGGTGTTTGAATTTTACGCTTAGAAATTTTGAAACTTTAGAGTGTAAAATCCAACATTCCCAAACATTAAAGAGTAAAATTCAAACTCCTAAAATTTATAGGGTAAAATCCAAATTCTGAAACATCAGGATATAAAATCTAAATACTATCAAATTTCAAGAGGTAAAATTCAAATTCTAAAATTTCAAGGTGTAAAATCCTCACATTTCCAAAATTTAGGAGTGTAATTTGCAATTTACTCAAGAATATATTTAAACATAAACTTGTACTTAACCATAAACAAACAGGCGTCTTAAAAATATAATAACAATTAATTATTTATGCTCATTATATATATGGTAAATGCATTGACACCATTAAAGTTTGACAAATGTCATGTCCATAAAATTTTCACAATATTTTTCACTACAAATCCTAAGTAGTAAGTTGTTATTGGTTGTTACGAATATGTAACAAAGTAATTTAAGTTGTGAATTCAAATTAGAACCAATAACAAATTTCTACCAATGATTTGTTGTGAAAATATTATAAAAATATTGTGAACGTAGTATCTCTCTTAAAGTTTTGTCCAATTACATTCACACTATTTAAATAAAAATTGGTTATTATATTTAGTACAAATTATATTGCTTTGTCCTAAATTTAATAACAAATTTTTGCTTACAAGCAATATAATTTGTACTAAATTTAATAACCAATTTTTGCTTACATTTGAGCAAAGCTGTCGAATAAAGGTTAATTGGTTTTCCTCTATTTTATATTTTGTTCCACCAAAGAGCTTGAAACCCATATATGGGGAAACCTAACTGATATGTCCATTTAGAGAGGAAAAATTAATTTATGAAAATGTTAATTTGTATTTGCAACCATGACCACCGAAATTCAATAAAAACTATAGCTGTTTTATAAATCTTGCAAAAAGAACTTTCTATCAATCCCATTAAAATGAACTTTTAATTAAGGTGCTAGCTTATCATCATTATCCATCGTTACGATGCTCTTTGGTTGAGAAAATCATGGAATTAGGTAAGCCTCAACTTGTTGACTCAGCCTGTAGTTTAATGTTAAGAACAACTTCCCTCATATTAAAGCAAGTATTTCAGATAAAATATTTGATAGACTTTGCTTTTATCTATCACCACCGCCTTTAACGTTTTGTCTAGCTGCACTGTTATGAACTATCAAATGTTTGGATACTAATAACCTATAGTGTTTGGATTTATCTCTTATAGACGCAAACATTTTATACTGATAATATATAATGTTTGGATTTATCTTTTATAGATGCAAGAAGTGACAAAAGTAATTTTTTTATCTACTTGATATTATCTTGATTAGTTTTTGTTAGTGTAATTGGAAAATTATTATATAGATTTTCGAAACAACTATATTTTAAGCTAAATATTTCGATAATTGAAGTTTAATTTATATTCCAATGAAAATAGACTTTTATAGTTATTAGATCAAACTATAGAGTATAGAAGTATCAATTCATTAAATACTTGTTAATCTTTCTAGAACTTAAGACATATGTTTAAATATAAACATGTAGTTAACCATGAACATATCTCTTAAACATATGATAATGATTAATGATTTTATCAAATAAACTGTTGCAACTTCGCTGAACTATAGTATCACCCAATAACCTTAACCTACACAAGCAAAAACGGATTCAACACTTAACTCAAACCAAATCAAGATCAAATTTTATATAGAGGATCACATATCATGATTAAAGAGTAAAATGTAACAGAAAAATGAATTTTATTTTTAATAATTTTTTATTTTTCCTTGGGTAAATTAAAGCATTTTAAAAGAAAGTTGAAATCTAATTTCCAATTTTAATTTTGATGTTGAGAGAGATATTTTGGTGTGATGCCGTGTGGAAGACTGTATGGTAGTGTTGAAGCCTTAAGTTGTTATGCCAAAATGATCATCAACAATGATTTGACACACTCACATTATTTTGATTTTGTGAAACAACTTAGAGTTTTGATTAGGTTGAATTTCTATTAGCACACAATTTAGGGCCTGTTTAGGGCTAGGGGAGAGAGTTCACAACCCAAATATGGGTTTTTTCTTTTTTTTCTAATTAATTCAGCTGGCAAAATATCTTATTATGGAATAAAAGACCTAGAGTTCAAACCATACTTACACCAAAAACCAGTTAGTGTTATAACTTATTTATAAAGAGCAGTTATCATTAAGTAGATACCATAGATTTAAAATACTATTATATATATTTTGTTGAAACCAATTACTGAATTATAATTTTGGGGCCTTTTCCCAGGGGCCCCCAAGGTAATGGCCCGATTCTAGGGCTGGCTCTAATTGAAAATATTAAAAGAAAACACAAATAGTAAACCGTAGATAAAGAGAAAAAAGAGAATGTGAGAGACACAGTGGGTATTTCAATGGGATATTCTAAATGTGGTTATTATATTTTTCAAAGGGCTGGGTATTATAGACACCCAAAATTCTTGATGTTAAACTTCAAAATTTGAACATTAATACTTGTGACAGACTACATCCCCGGTCCAAACTTTCAATAGTTTTGGCATATCCCATGTGCATGGGTAAAGTTGTGTTGGTGTCTTTTAAAACTTAAAAGACAGTGGAGGTTATATTGTTGTTATTGTGGACGACTAAATTTCTCGGTTCGAAATAAAGTCGAACAAGTAAAAATAGTTTCACAAGTGCGAATTTGTATTGATGATTGTGGTATAATTCTCTGTGTTTACAAAAGAGTGATCCTCTGATTCGATCTCCTTGCAAGACTTATTGATTTGGATTTGTGGTAATGTGATTGTGACTTGAACACAAAATATCCTTCAATTTGGTTGAGGGATGGATCAAAGATTGCTAAAACGGAATTACAATGAATCTCTGGCTATGACCTTGTTAGAAATCCTTTGTTCTTCCCGTTCTTCGTGTTCTTCGTGTTCTTGGATTTGTGGTGGAAGTTCTTCGGGGCTTTAGAGGCTTGAATCCGTAGAGCTTCACTGATTTGTGGTTTGTTGATGTTTTCGGACACTTTAGGCTTGATTCCCGCGGACTTTTGGATCTAGGCGGATGATTTTGATGATTTCTCTTCGAATGTTCTTATTATTCGAAGGTTGAAGTTCTTGAAGTTCTTGGAGGCTTTAGAGCTTGGTTCCGGCAGAGCTTCTGTGCTTCTAAATCTTCTCTGATGCTGCTTGTGCTTCAGATGGCTTGGTGTCCTCCTTCCAGCCCTTCCTTTGATCTCAGATCTTCTCAGATCCTCTTTTTTGATCTCTTCTTCCAAATGCCTTAGGAAGGCTTCTATTTATAGGAGTTTAGGGGTAGGTAAGCGACACGTGGCGGAGTCTGATTGGTGACACGTGGCAGAGCTTGATTGGTCCGCTTATGTCATCGCTTACATGTGCTGGACTGATTGTGTCATCGCTTACACGTGCGAGACTGCTTGTGTCATCGCTTACACGTGCGCTGATGTGTGATTGGTTTTTGCATGACACTTGGCAAATTTCTGTTGGCTTCTGAACAGTGATAGCAAAACCTAACAGCAGTATGTGGTGCTTTGTAATTGGCTGTATTTTGTGAACTTGGTAGTGTGACGTGTCAGCTTGTGATAGGTCGGGAATTTTCCCTCTCTACAGTTATCATCTCTCTTAAGTCAAGAGTTTTATAATGAAATCCCCACTTATTTAATTGGAAATATAAGAAAACAAAAGTTGAAAATATGCATATATTTTATTGATAAATTGAAATTGTTCATCTCTTTGATAATAACTAAACAAATTATATTGTCTTGATCCAGGATACAAGCTAAAACAAAAGTACAAAAATTTGTTTCCCAGTTACAATCTAAAGGAAAATATTACAAAGATAAGTCTAGTCTACTAATTAACCACTGACATAAGTTTGGAAGTATTATTTTTTATTTTTTTAAAAAGGGCATACATAGTCCTGTTCATGAGTTCATGTTGGTTTCATTATCTAACAACTAAGAATAATATGTATAATTAAATAATTTACTTAAAAACTCATTGAAAATCCGTTTTAAGTATTTTATATAAACATGATTTCATTGTCCAACTTAGTTTGAAAACTTTGCAACGAAACTCTTCAATGAAAATTCTCTAAGACATAATTTTTGTAGAATTACATCAAGTATAATTTGAACCCATATATATTTATATTTATAATTTCAACCTAATAAGAGAACAACAATTAATGCATTATCCTTTAAAGAAAAGTAAAGGTTTGTAAAACTATTTTCTTCAATTTTAACTCCAAACTAATAAAAAAGACTAAAAACCGTAATGAATTTTTTAAATAAATATTCACATAAATTGAAAAATACGAATAATGAAATTTATAAATAAATAAATAAAGAATAAAAAAAAGAGTCATTATTGGAGAGTGCACTGACTGGACACGCTCTTCCATCGTTGTTAATTTCTAGTTCCACAAATTTGCATATCTCGTTAAATAGACAGGTGAGTCAGAGTGGTTAACAGCTAAAGATGCAATTTAGTGCTCTAAGCCTCTAATTACAATTAGAACAAAGACAAATTAAGCTAGTCAATGTCCCAACGTCTTATGACATGTCTGCAACGCTACATAATTATTAATGAGTTAATTTTATTCCACCCACTTATTAGGAGTTGGAACAAATTTATTAAAAAATTGTTCATGTGGATCACTTTTTCTGAAAATTAGATTCAGAAAACAAAATAATAACCTCTTATTATGTATGTGTAATTTACTTGTATGAGTCTTATTCACATATAATAAAAAATAAAAAATCATAAATATACTTTTTATATAAGACAATTTTGACATAATGAGAAAGTCAAATATTGTGATGTAAACTATTTTATGTTTATTTATTTTTATCTCAATTTTTTCTTTCACTTTTAAGTGTTGTTTTTGTTGTTTGTTTGTTTTTTAATTTTAAAATTTTTTTTTTGGGGAGAAGGGACTACCTAGTCTAATTCACAAGATCATGTTGGTCTTATTAATCTAGATTAGTATGTATAATAAAAAATTATACTTAGAAAATCTTCAATGAGAATTCCTTAAATATTTTATAAACAACATTTCATGAGGATTTGTGAACTGACCAATAGTTAAAAATAAAAAATAAAAAAAAAATATGAAGAAGAAGAAGAAGAAGAAGAAGAAGACACGCATTATGTTGTTGAGTTCACAGCTACAATATTCCAAAAATGTTTATAAAAGAGATAGGAAATAACATTAAGCACTGAAGGTCTTTGTGCGGGTGCACTTGGTGGACTACTTGAACTATCTCTATTTTCAAAATGCTCTAGGATTTTTGGGAAGTACTCTAAGATAAATCCACTTCTTCATATCATATAGTACATGGTTGTATTTGACAAGAATAGATAATGGTATAAATTTTCCTGTCTTGAAAATTTAGGAAACAATTCTTTTTCTTTTATTTATTTATTTATTTTTTATTCTTCTTCAAGGTCACTCGATCATAGTTCTTTGCAATAAATATATGAAAATTATTTGAATTATAGGAGTAATGACATTATAGGACTAAAAATTACAGTATAAATACAAATATAAGCTTAGCCAAGATTTGACATTGGATCCAGTATAGATGCAAAACAAGACAAAATTTCTTTTGTATTAAGCCAATATTGTCTTTCTTTCTTTTTATTACATAAAAGGATAATAATTATAGATTTTAAACAACAAACCAATCACTTGAATTTTAAATAACAAACTAATCGCTTGACTATTTGACAAATGAAATTCAACTTATCTTCCAATGAATTTTAAACATTTAAAAAAAAAATATTAAACAATAGAAGTATTAATTCACACTGAATTTTTTTTAAGAAATGAAGTTTAACTTATTATTTCCAATTAAAACATATTTCTTAACATAAACATGTACTTAATACAACACATGCATCTTAAACATTTGATAACAATTAACATTTTCTATGCTCATTTCATGTGTGTATCTATATGGTATAAAATGCACCAACACCTTTAAAATTTTGTCTAGGTGCATTAACACCCCCTAAACTAATTAGGTACAAATTGTATGACTCTGCGAAGAAGTTTACAATTGAGCTAAGTTGAGTTTGCTAAATTATGGTTGGTTGAATTTCCCCTGCCTATAACATTTTGGTTGCCAAAAGGGTTTGAAACCAAATATATGGGACAATCTGTGTTCCCATTTATAGTAAAATAATTGATGTATAAAAATGCTAATTTGCATCTTGAACAAAAACCTTATAAAAACAATAAAAAACCATAAAGATTTACAATTTTTTTTATGAATAGTAGTTATCTACGCTATCAATATGCAATATCATTTTAAATTTTTAATTGTAACTATAAAATTTGCTATGACTTTACCACTCATAAATATACTTTAAAACAGAGGATCATGGCAATAAAAATTGCAGCAGCCATCGCAACAACCGATTAAGACAACAAAATTTGTCTTACCGGCTTAGGATCATGAAGCTTCTTTTTAAGAGACGAAAAGTTTCACAAGTTAATTAACTTTCAAAAACCTATAACTAAAAGATGGATTGAATTCACCAAGAACCTTCTTTAAGAGACAAAGAGTTCTTGCCACTGACATTAAATAATTCAAAGTAAACTTGTGCTAGCAGCACAAGACTAAGAACTCCACCCACGCCAAAGCTTTCAAAATGCTCTAGGAATTTTGGGGAGTACACTAAAATAAATTCACTTCTTCATTTTTGTATTTTTATTTTTCATTATATAAAAGGATAATAATTATAGATTTCAAACAACAAATCAACTGCTCGAATACTTTAACAAATGAAATTCAACTTACATTCCGATGAACCTAAAACTTTTTTCTCGAGAAAAAACGATATAAGTATCAATTTACACTTAATATTTGCTGACAAATGAATTTAAACTTATTTTCTTGTTAAAACATATTTCGAAACATCACGATCTACTTAACAATAAACATGAATTTTAAATTATGATTAAAAAATAATAAATTTTTTTTTATGCTCATTACGTATATGTACATATATTGGGTAAAATGTACCAACATCTTTAAAATTTGGTCTAGTTGTATTAATACTCCTTAAACTAAATTTATAGTCAATTATATGGCTCTGCAAAGAAACTTACATTTGAGCAAAGTGGAGTATGTTAAATTATAATTATTTGACTTTGGCCTTATATATCGTAATTTGGTCCACAAAAAGGTTACTAGACCAGATACATCGCAAGGTTTTCAGACCCGGACCGTTCATTGAACCGTAAAAATGAGAGGTTCAAGGTTTTTGAGGTCGAACCGGAGTCGAACCGTGATGACATCATAATTAATTTAATAATTAATTAAAGCCTAAATATAGATATTAAATTTATAAAACTAGCAAAATTGACTAATATATCTATATATGTGAGGGAAATTTAATGATTTTCAAGCATATATTTAATAATTAAATAAGAAAGTTAATAAAATAAAATAATAATCATGAAAACATTAAAATTTATGATTAATTTTTGAAGTACAGTTAAATATCTTTGAAGGATTTTAATTATAATTTTTTTTATTACTTGTAAGAGATGGATAATTTAATTAAGTAGAATAAAATTGTGTTAATTTGTTTTTATAAAAAAAAAAAAAAAAAAATTTGCTAAGGGGACGGTTATTGCCACCGGTTCGTGCGGTCCAACCCCGATCTTAGGGGTTCACGGAATTGTCACATATGCCTGGTTCTTGAAGCTTAAAAAATCGGTTTTCATCCCGATTTTCGGTTTTCACGGTCCGACCTCCCGGTCCAGTCCGGTTCTGAGAACTATGGATACATGGGGTAACTTATCTTCGTTTCCATTTATAGTAAAAACTATTGATATACAAAAATGCTAATTTACATTTTTAACAAAAACTATGATGATATTTAATTTTTGTCTATGATGTCTGCTCCATGATAATTGCTTATTATTATTGAGCCAAGACCCTAATTGGTTTTATTGTAAAAGGCGTTGAAATCCTGATCTCTTATTTGATGATAAAACCCACAAAAAAAAAAAAATGGTAGAAAATCTATTAATACAACTACTACACCCATTAAATTTTCCAAAATGACCCAAATTTTGGGATTAAAAAAAAAATTCACAAAAATAGGTCTACTTAATGGAATAGTTATGGCTTCTTTTGATTGAGGGGAGGAGCGTGAGTGGGAGTAAAGAGTAGTAAAGTAGAGTTGGCCAAAAATTAGCAACTAGATGATGTCCCACGCGATACGTGGACTACTTTACAATTTCATTTGACATCATTTATATATATATATATATATATATATATATATATATATATTAAGACCTACATATAATACTTATTTTATTGTATAATATTTATGTTTGCCCACAATATTGTTGAATACTTTGAAACTTTATTTTTTCTTAATTCATATTTTATTAAAAAAATGGTATAACACCATAAGAATATTTTATATTATAATATTTATTGTTAAAAGTAGATTTTATTTTTTAAACTGATTAAATGATTTTGAAACGTATAAATAAAAATTTAAAGCATAAAATACTTTTATATCCTAAAATTACATAAATTTAAGCAACCTCCCAAACATTTCCCCAACCACTCTATTCTCACAACCAAATATGGAGACCTCAATCGCAAGTACCCAATTCATTATCTCAATAAAATTAAGGAAATTATTTGTAAGTATCAATATAAAGAGAATGTGAATAAACAAAGAGAAATTGACTGAAAACACATCCATTTATCAAAATTTAATTGTCTTTAGTTAGGCTTCAGAATCCTTTTTTTTTTTTTTTTCTAAAGCATTTATCACTATGACTCATACCACACAAAATAGTAGTAAAAAAAAATACAAATAAATCTACAAATTATGAGTTCTAAGTTCTAACACCAAATATAAAATAAATAAAAATAAATACATAAAAAAAACTAACTTCTTAAATAATCATTTACAATATTTCTTTTTATTTTTCTTTAGATTTAAAACAAAATGCATTTGTAACTTTCTCAAACCAAAATCCCAAAGACTTGAAGTAAATTATAACCTTCACAAATACCACTATGTTCAACTGCAACATCAAAAGTGTAAGCTACCGTTACTGAATAAAAAATGCAAACCCCCTTCCTTAGTCATAGCATACTCATACGGGTTAAGATCAAATGATATTGCAATGTTTAAGTTACATAAGTGTCATTGAAAGATTAAAGGTAAATGACATTGTTTTTGGTCTGAGTGTATTTGAGATGGGATAACATTAAAAGTTGTGGGCATATATATATAAAGGAGTAAAAGTGAAAATAGTGAATGAAAATGCAAAGAGTTTTTTATATGTGAGAGAGAGGAAAAGTCTTGAAACATTGATTCAACTGAAACAAATAGTAATTTTAAAATATTGAATAAAAAATGTAATAAAAGTTGTTTTGAAACATTGAACAAAAGGAAATAAAGAGCTATTTTTAAATTTATTCTTATCTCTAATGTGACTTAAAAGTATTTTAATTTTTTTCGTCAAGTGCACCACATGACATGTGTTTTTCTGCATGAAGTCTCTATTTTTATATTGAATATTGATTAATTAATTAGTCTAATTTCTTACCATCTCTATTTTACATAAACAAGCATTAACTGAGAGTGCACGGCATGCATTGACCCGTGTGAATAGTGATTTCAACTATTTGCATTCTCGTTGAATAGACAGGTGAGTCAGACTGGTTAACATGAGTGACTGATTCCTAGTTCAAGACGCAGCTAAAGATGCAATTAGTGCTCTAATCACAACTAGACCGAATACAAAGCTAGTCAATGTCCCAACGTTAACACGTCTGCAACGCTACATAATTATTAATTTCATTGCAACCACTTATTAGGGGTAGGAATAAATTCGGTTTCTTACAAAAAGTTATACTTTTACACCCGCATGAATTTTAATTCTTTAAAAAAAGTTAACCCTAGATCATTAAAAAAAATGTCCATATGGAACACGTTTTTCGGGAAAATTAGACTCAAAAAGCTAAATAACAACCTCATTTGTTGGCAAAGTATAACTTTTTCAAATCAAATTAGACGAATCGAATTCAATCCATACGTTCGCAAAGTATAAATAACCTTTTTTTTTTCAATATCTATTTAGCACATGCAAAAGATTTCGACTAGTTTGTAAAAAGATTCATAACCGACCCTATAGTTTTGGGACCATTTTGTTGTTAATGATGCATTGTTTTGGCTTCGGAAATTCAAGTATTCACATGCAGCTTGTCAGGCTCGTAGAAAACTACTAGGAATTTGTTGGAAAATTCATCAAACCAAGCCCCATACATTTTTTGATAGGTACAAAGTATTCCAATACGGAACCCACATCCAATAACTTTGACCCAAAGCTGGGTTTGGTTGGTCCAAAGAGACATGTAGTGTAATATCTCAAGTCATCTCGGACAGTGACTATTAGCCTTTAACATGTGGAGAAAGAGTGGCTTAACCAGAAAGAAAAAGAACCTAAACCATTAAGGCAGCATGGAGTGGGTGAGAAGATATTTTATTCCTCCAGCACATGCATCCTCCCTCTCATATTGTGTAGACGGTATCTCCTATTACCGATAAATGCAACAAGCCTCTCCCAACATGAAGTCCACCATGCATATGATAATTAGTGGGATTGAAGACTCAATTGGGCATCAAAAAAGAGTTTCAATCATGACCTACAAAGTTAGAGCTCATTATTCATATGACCTATAAAGTTGGTGCTCATTATGATCATATCTTGGCTCCAATCCAGTAAATAATTACATTAAATCAATATATAGTTGGAACTCATCTTTCATATGACCTATAGAAGTGGTGCTCATTATGATCATCTCTTGGTTCCAGTCAAACAAAAATAATAAGCATACCAAATAGGTAAAATTCATCAAACAATGTTTGATTTCTGTAAAAAATATGTTCGGGGTATCCTTGTTGCTGGCAGGCATCGTAAATAGAAACCACGTTTTTCAAGCAACTAAATTACAACCCTCTTCTTCTGCAGGATAACCTTATGAGCAAGTAGAAACTTCAATTGCTGTAAGCCAAAATTCTGTTTCCCCACAAGGAAAAGGAATATAGATGCAAAAAATGTGAGGTCAACTACAGTGAAAAAAAAAATACATACTCTCTAGTCAGAATTTATGTGATGCAGTTTAAAATCATTGGCTGAAATGGCTTTGGTTTGCAAGAAAATTTGCTTGATACCTTCAATAACAGTGCCTTATACTTTTCTTCTTACCCCAAACTGGAATCCAGTCCTACAGTTTCTCCTTCACTTGTTTTTACATTATCCTGGCCTCAACGTTTCCAGAAATGACCCTGCTGTTTCTGTTCTTGCATTCGCCTGCATATGACCATTAACATGTCATTTGCATCATAAGTGAAAATCAGATAACTTTTATCATCAGATCAAGTTAAAAAATTCTCTGTGAACACCCCTCACCCACTTCCCCCCCCCCCCCCCCCCCCCCCCCCCCACCCCAAAAAAAAAGGATAACTTTTCACCTCTGATAGTCTTTAGAACGCCTAATAAATTCTGATGGGATCTCACACCCTTGATATGATGCCAGTACTTGTCTGATATCAGATGGACTAGTACGGGCAACAACTGCACAAAAACCAATGAGGTGGTGATGCATTTCCACAAGGTCAGTGGTTTATTCAAAAAACATGATAATAAAAATCACTATAAGAGTGTCTCATTATATATTATAATTACAGAAATTGAAGAATGCTTACATTCAAGAAATGGTATAAAGTCCAAAAGAGCTGTATCATCTGCATCATTCTTCTTCCATGGCTTAATAGGAACACAGTTCTCATGTTGAAGGCAACCTTCCAGTGCATGGCCACTCAAATACAGAATCTTCGCAGGATTTCTGTTAAGTTTTGAAAGATCCTACCAAGAGCAATTACATCTTATTATCTGCATTTCTCTATCTGGTCTAGCATCAGAATGAATATTGATTCACTGCTTAATGTGATTCTCTATAAGTATAATATACACAATGGATTAGTTATTATTTAATTCCATATGAATGTTATATTCAATTTTTGCAGTCATTTTGCTTTTTTAGAAAATTTGTGATAAGTTTATATTAGACAGCTTCTTTTACTATTTAGCTTACTTTTTATACTATTCATGGGCTCCTTTGCACTTTTGGTATTATTTATAGGTCTCACTGTACTATTTCAGCTAAGTTTTAGCTTTATCTACATTACTTTCAGCAAAATTTTTTCAGTTTTAACTAAATAAGTTATTTCCAAATGGACCCTAAAGTTGCGTTTGAGAATAGATTATAAAACCAGCTTATTTTACTATTTAGCTTATTTTTGCTACTATTCATGGGTCTCACTGCATTTTTGGTATTATTCATGAGTCCCGCTGTACTATTTTAGCTACCCTTTACCTTTATCTATAGTCCTTTCAGCAAAAAATTGTTAGTTTTAGCTAAATAAGCTATTCCTAAACGGACCCTAAAGTTGCATTTCAAAACAAATTATAAAGCTAGCTTATTTTATTATTTAGCTTATTTTTGCTACTATTTATGGGTCCCACTGCATTTTTGGTACTATTCATGAGTCCCGCTGTACTATTTCAGTTATCTTTTACCTTTATCTATAGTACATTCAGCAAAAAGTTTTTAGTTTCAAGCTTTGTGCCCGTTTGGATTCAACGTCTGCGTTTGGCGTTTTGGTTTTTTTTTTTTTTTTTTTTTTTTTTTCAGCCGCTTATGTTGACTTGGGAGAAAAAAACACTGTGCATGAACAGTGCGTGCACTGTTCACGCACTGTTCACACAATAAAAAATATTAAAAATGGGTCTCACGGTACTATTCACACATTTAAAAATTATTTAGCTACAGTGTTTTCAGTTTTTAGTTTTCAGTTTTAGCAATAATAAGTTCAATCCAAACGGACCCTTTATCTACAATATTTTCAACAAAAAATTTTCAGTTTTAGCAAAATAAGTGAATCTCAAACAGACCCTAAGTTAAAACTTAACCCCAATTCATCTTCTTTCACAGATGAAATCTTGACCTCCAACCTATATACAGCTATCACTCAAAAAATCATCACAAGTCTAAGCTTCAAAAGGTCCGCACATGTATATAACTGTCTTACCAAGGCCAACTATAAGTAGCTGGCATAAATCTACCTCTGCAGCTGTAAGGACCCATATAACCAAAAGCATTTTCTAGGACTTGTAAATCACCGGTGTTTGCAACTATACTTTTATGTCTAGTATTGAGATTACGACAAATGGAATTTGAAGTGATAATTAATGATCTATTAACATCTGAGGACCTCCTTAGTAACACAACATGCGAATTTGAGAGTTCAAGCCACCCAACTATACGTTAAATCTAGTGTGCGTTTGACTCCAAATTAAAAAGTCAGCTTATTTTACTATTTAGCTTATTTTTACTACTATTTATGGGCCCCACTGCACTTTTTAATACTATTTATGAGCCATATTATACTATTTCAGTTAACTTTTACCTTTATCTACCGTGCTTTCTGCAAAAAGTTTTTAATCTCAGCAAAATAAACAGATTCCAAACAAACCCCTAATATTCAACTCTGCCATCCACATGGCAACAATAGGCAACTCTAGAAATACAGAGAGAGATCCAAATTTAAAGTTCAAAGAAATGACGTGGTCACATGGTTAAGCAAAATGATTGAGATAAATCAAGGGCAGAAATTTGATTACATGGCAATCCAATTTGGCTCATGATTAAGTTATTAAGGTTGCAGCCAATTGAAACGGCAGAGGCCCCTTTCAACAGGTTATATCATATGCATGGCAAAAACCAGGCCCAGCACCAGGCATTATCAAGTCAAACTTTCAACGTCAGAAACTGTATTGATGACAATATACAACTAACAAGCTATGAATTACTCATTTTTCGTCAGTTACAATTTGTTTAAGTGATATATGGTATCTCATGGCTAACCATGAATACATGTTGAGAGGAAGTTTTCACTTCCAATGCAACAAATAAAAAGGAAAAAAGGAGCTAGTAGGCTTGTAGCTCAATTGGCACCTACCCATAAACCTAGTCTATGTGTCACAGGTTCGACCCAACTCCCTCCTCTCACCAAAAAAAAAAAAAAAAACCCCAAAAAAAAGGAAAAAGAAAAAAAAACTAAGTATAAAAATAAGAGGAAATAGGGAAAAAGCTGAAAATTCCAAACAAATAATTTCAAATAAGAGGAAATAGGCAAAAAGCATAAAATGCCATACTCTGTAATGCTTCCCATTCTGGTACTTAGTAGCAGCCCTATGTAGCCTATATCGTATGCAATGCTTGGGATCCAGCCTTTCAACAACAGGGTCTACAAACTGCACATACCCATAGAAAGCAAGATAAATAATTATATTTTGAGAAGAAATAATGGTAAAAATTAATAACAAAAGAGCAAAGTAATGACCAACAATAGGGAATGAATAATCTGATTACCATATTCTGCTCATCAGAATACACAACAATTTCATAGAACTGAGCCAGATGTTCCAAGAAAGCATCAACTCCGGGTCTTTTGAAAGTTTGCCAGCCTTTCTCTCGCTTTACATACCACAAAGATAAAATTCTTATAAGCATTAAGCAACTTAACAAACAAATTTTTTATACATAATTGAGTATGAGAAGGATTTTAAGAGTTGAGGCACTTCATATGATACAAAGAGGTATGGCTAAAGAAAAAAAAAAAAAAAAAAAAAACTCATGAATCATGACATTGCATTCGGAGTAAACTAAAACTATCAAAAAACTCATGAATCATGACATTGCATTCGGAGTAAACTAAAACTATCAAATAATTTTAAGATAGTGCTAACCCATCTTAATGGTTTCTTGAAGAGCTTCCATTTTTTTTTAATAAAAAAATTTTAAAAATAAAAAGGTTACTGGCCTCACCGTCCAATCATAATGAATTAGGGTCTCTTGTAGATCTAGAACAAGAGTAAAAACATGTTGCTCTGCGGGATGCAAATCAGGAAGAAGCTTTTCTGCATATGGTTCCGAAAAACCCTGTAATGGAGTATGAAGAATTTGTGGTTAATAATAAGAAAGGAGACAAAAAGAATGAGAATAAGATGTGCAAGACCAAAGTCACATATGAAAACCAGGCACAAACCTGAACTTGCTCTTCAACTAGCCTCCTCAGGTCCAGGTAAAGTTCAATTGCTTTAGCAGGCACTGAGATGTTAGAGATAAAAGGAATCAATCAGATACAAACATAAGCTATAATCAGACAGATTTGACATTCAAAATCAATCAAAATAGTCTTCATTCATGTCCTGCAGTCTCAAAATCAACTAGTGAAAGGTGCCAACTTAACTCTATCGAGTTTCACAATGTAGGAATGGGCATACAGCACATGATATTTACTTCAATTCGTTCCATATGGATTCTTAACTTGCTATTAAAGTAGACAAAGAACAAGCTAATCAGGATTAGGCCCCTAATTATTATTGATATAATCTCTCTCTCTCTCTCTCTCCCCTTTTTTGGGGGTGGGAGCTATACTCACAATGAAATGGTGCCTACAACATGCTGAATATACTCTTTCTGTAACATCATTGTTGTCAACATGATGTTTACTGATTTGCTTCATAGCTTTAAAACAAAAAAAAAAAAATATGAAATAAGTTTCCAATCCCACAAATATGCTAAATATCCACACAAAAATCTTGTCTTTTCACAGAAAATAGACTCCTCTAATGTGAGAAAGAAGTGTAACCGATTCACATGATAAAGTTTCAACAGGCTGACATTTGCTATGGATACAATGGTAGCAAAGCATACCCAGACAACCAGCTAAGCTACTACATGCAAATGAAGTATATCTCGCAGCATAGCAAATGACAAAAACCTACAAGGAAACTAGCATTCCTGCTGTTGCTGCTTCTGCCACTGTTAAGAAAAGTTGACTATTGACAGCCGTGATCATCTACACAGAATCTTTATACCTTGTTGTTATAAATATATCTTAAGCTTATATATGTATAAGTGCATCCATCCTAAAATATTACCATTAAATTTTGAATAATAATATAAAATGATTAAATATAATCTATTAAGAGAGAATTAAAGAGCACTAAATTGAATTATGCCCTCAAAATCAAAATATGAGAGAGAGAGAGAGAGAGAGAGAGAGAGAGAGAGGGAACAAATAAATCAAGAAACACATTCCTGGCAGCATGATTTGAAAACTAACTCATCCAGTGACAGACAACATAACAGAGAAGAACATAAACCTCAGCTAGAGGAGTACAAAAACATAACACAAGGAGAAGAAGTAATAATCTGAAAGTAACACAAACTGAAAAGTGGTTCAGGGACCCTACCTGTCATTGCAGCAGAGTAAAGCAAATTTTGAAATTTCTGCACAATAAAAAGATGATGACAAATTTTCACTCTCTGATTTCTCACATAAAATTGTAAACACTAGAACCCAACAACCTCATAAACACAGGCATCCAAACGAACACACCCACAGCCAAATGGTGAAGCTACCCAATTTTCCTTTCCTTTTTTTTTTTTTTTTTGATAGGTAAATGGTGAAGCTACCCAATTTTCCTTTCCTTTTTTTTTTTTTTTTTTTGATAGGTAAATGGTGAAGCTACCCAATTTCAAGGGACAAAGCACTCATGAGATACTTACTTCAACAGCAGGCGCATCCTCTGCGACGGACAAATTTGCTGATGCCCGTAATGCCTTTGTCTTCTCATCTATTTCATCCATAGTGTATGCTGCGGAATAAACCCAAAAATTTCACACTTCTCATTATCTCATTCATCAACAAATGAATGGACCCCACTACATATTTAGCATTTACCAGCTTTTTTTGATAAGTAATAATCTCTTTATTTAAAAAATAAATAAATAAATAAAAGACTACTTCATGTACAATGGACACAATGAAATCTAAATAATCACAACAAAATAAGAAAATTGTGCAAAAAGGCTACATCTATGAATTCCACAACTAAGGTACCATTAGTGAACCCCCATGTGCGAGACCAATCAAACAAAAAACTAGGAAACATCTCTAATAACTGGGACTCTGTACTTTCTGCATCCTTGAAGCACTTCCTAGCTCTTTAACCCAAAACCAAAGCAAAAATCTTTACTTCCAAAAGCAACAAAAACAAACCAAACAACCCTTTTGGGATCCAAATGACAACCCCATTATTTAATCATCATTTCATGCTCTTTTTCATTCAAAACCCAAATCACCTCTCATTAAAAACAAAAAAAAAAAAACACACTACATTATTGGCATTCCCTAACTCCCCCAAACCAAAACCATAACCAAAATCTTTATTTCTAAAATTAACAAAATCACAAACCAAACAACCATTTTGGGACTAAAACAACTCCTCCATTCTTTAATTAATCATTTTTCAACTTAAGCATTTCTCTAAATCAGAAAAAAAAAAAAAAAAAACAAAACAAAACAAAAGAATAAAGAAAACCCAGAGCCAAGGCAAAGCAAAAACCTTTACTTCCCAAAAAAAAAAAAAAAGACCAACCAAAGAATCCTTTTGGGCATCAAGACCACACCCCCATTATCCAATAACCATTTTTCTCAATTCTTTTCATCCAACACTACAAACAACACCTTAACACTAAATCTAATTTTCCACTTAATTAACCATTTTCTAACAATAGTAACAAACAAAAGCGAAAACTTAGAAGACACTAAAACGACACCGTATAATCTAAAAAAAAAAAACGAACCGTAGGAGGCGTAGCCGGCGGTGGCGGTGGCGCCGGTGAGAGCTCCGATGAGACCGTACTTGAGAAACCTCCAACCTTTACTGTTGCTCGAAGACTCTACAGGAGCTTGATCAGCAACAGCACCAGCACCAGCACCTTCACCACCATTCCCAGCACTAGAAGAAGCCGTAGAAGTAGCAGAAGCAACGGAAGCAGAAGAAGGCGCCAACGGCTCCTTGGGAGCCCCCGAAACGACGTCGGAGCTGAGAAAGCGAATGTACCGTTTCGACAACGAGGAGGCCAGGCGGGACCTGAGAATCAACGCCGACGACATTGGTTGAAATTTCCTAGGGTTTCGAATTTGGGGGTTTCGAGGGTTCAGCTAGGGTTTTTGGCTCAGAGAGAGTGAGAGAGAATGGGGGGTGTTTGGGAATTAGGGGGTTTTGGAGGGTTATGAGGAGGTGTGTTTGGAAGTCGGTTTTAGATTGTTCTAGTCGAGAGAAGAATTTTCGAATTTAGAATTTCACTGTTTGTTTTTGTTTGGTTCTGGGCTTTTCTTGTTTCCGCCGACTTCAATCACTTGCTGCTGGATTTTCGGACAGTTACACTTATATGTATCTCTATATAGAATATTCGATTTCTTTGCCCCCAAGCTAGGTTATTTATATTTATATTTATATTTTTTATTTTTTTTTAATTGAGTTCCTTATTTGTAGAACTGTAAATAAAAGGGTGTATTGTATTATAGGTGCTTAATTCTCAGGATCTCTCAAATCACTCTTGACAACCTTGTGTCAAGAGTGATTAACAACATCAATCACTAGAGAGAGAATGAATATGGAACTTCTACATTACATGGAAACAGGTATGACTTTAGAATCTTTAATATTTTTTTCTTTTTGCTTTTCAATGATGCCCTTTAATTCTTGATTCTATTTGATTTTTAGGATTGAATCTGGGTTAGAGTTAAAAGCATGATTTGTTTGCAACTGTTTTACTTGAATTTCTGTAGTTTTTCACTGATAAAAAATCAAATATTTTGGGACCCTATGAACTAGGCTTGTTGAAAGAGTTTAGAGCTTGGACTAACTTCAAGGCGGTCCTAGGAATTCATCAAGAAGGGGCCAACATAAAGTTTTTTTTTTTTTTTAATGGAGGGCCTACATAAAGTCGGTTTTTTTTTTTTTTTTTTTTCTTCAATATGAATTTTAACTTTTAGATTTGAGATCTGAGAATGGAAAAGAACCTGAACCAAATTTCAAAAATCAAAAGCTATATTTTAGCCCAACACTTTTAACATCTCCACTGCAATTATATGAAAGAAATAACTCTAATTTTAAATTTTACAAATTAGAATTCTAAATTGATCAAAAACTATTCAGAATTTATTATTATGCACTTTACTGAGAATTTTCTTATCAATCGTTCCACAAACAAAGCTACTATAACTTGCAATTAATAATTAAAAAGACATGAGGCATATCATTTCGCAATCAAAATCTATCAAAAATGCCTAAATAAGAAATCCACCTATGGTTTTCTAGTAGTGTACTCTAGTTCTTTCTCCCACAATTATCACTTCTTTATTTATCTATATTTCCTCATTAGAAATCATCATAACTTTTTGATTGGCGCATCATAAAGAACCCATCCATTCTAGGCTTCAATTTTTTCTCTATCACATCACTTAAATAGCATGCTCATACCAGCACCTGTACTTTATAATACCTTCAAAATCCATAATGTGAAGCCTCTCGAAGCAAATATATTTGAAAACCATCTCAATAGCTAAAATATCCTAGTATTTTGTTAGCCTCAATATGTGGTTGTGATTTCAAAGATCAAAAGCGACTAGCAACTACTGCAATTAATATGACAATGGCTTGAGCTTGCCTCCATGGTAAGGATATCTCTTGCAAGTTGCAACAAAGATATTTTTTTCAAGGCCTTCACATAATTGATGCATCTATTGTAGTTTCTAGACCATGTTCTTGATTAGCCGCCTATATATATTCATGCTAGCAGTAGGTTTCTCTAGCTTGTTATGAACACTTTCCTCTTAAAAGCTCTTTGAGTTATTTTGATTCATTTTTAATCTCTTTTTTGACATTAGGGATGACTTCTTTGAAATGGTTTATAAACTATGCATTTACACAAGTATTGGGGCTTGTGGACGATGGTAGCATGCAGTGCAACCACATATCAGCAAGCTCAGATGAAGAGAAGACTCAATCAAAAGACTCGAAGGAAGAAGGAATTGCCCAGATTATAGTTAGCAAGGAAGACTCTGCAAATGGGTTTGAAATGCCTCTTCATTACCCAAGGTACACAAAGGAAGATTATGAAAAGATGGAGGACTGGAAGTTGGACATGGTTCTCAAAGAATATGGACTTACTGTTAAGGGTGCTCTTGATGCAAAGAGGTCATTTGCCATTGGAACATTTGTCTGGCCAAATTAGCTTTAGTTATCTATCTTTCATTAATGATATTAGAATTCAGTATGCTGTGACTAAAGGATGACAGTGATTGTTATCTGTTCTACAATTAGGCTTCATGTGTTATAAATTTATTTTTTGAGGGATTTTGTAGCAGAGTCTGTAGGTGGTTAACTCTGGAATTTGTTGTACTTCGACTCTTTAAGTATGTATTCTAAGCTGTGATAAGAATTCAGAAGTTATCTTGTAAGTTATACGTATAATTGGTGTGCTATTTTGATGCTAAACGACCATACAATGCTTTGGATCTTACAGTAGTTAGAAATATTAAAATCAGATTTCATATTGTAATTTTTTTGTCAAATTTTTTTTAGAAGAATTTTGTCAATCTAGATATATCATTTTTATTTTTTATTTATGTATTAGACTAAGTGAACAGTGGGCTTTATATATATATATATATATATAATTTGAAATTGATATTGATGATTCTTTAAACCTGATTTATACTAAAACCAAAAATCTAAGTTTTCTTAAGCAAGAAGTTAGATATAAGAAGATTGCTGAACAACTTTCCAATAAATTATTACAATCCAAAATTGATCATTTTCATAAGGTATTGATTAATGATGTTTGGTATGATATTCCCAACACTTTTTGGCATAGGAAAAAGCATATTGTTAATTTATCTTATGTTAAAGTTTTTAATGAAAAGAACATTCCTACTAAGCTCGTCCATATTCAAATGAACGCTAAAAGTGTTGAATTTTGTAAAAAGGAAATTCATGATTTGCTTGCTAAAAAACTAATTAGGAGTAGTAAATACCCCTGGTCCTATGTTGCCTTCTATGTTCAAAAAAATGTTGAAATTGAAAGAGGGGCTCCTCGTCTAGTTATCAATTACAAACCTTTAAACAAAGTTTCAGAATGGATTAGGTATCCTATCCCCAATAAGAATGACCTTGTGTATAGGTTAATTGATGCTGTCATATTCTCTAAATTCAATATGAAATCTGGGTTTTGGCAAGTCCAACTATGTGAAACTGATAAGTACAAAACTGCTTTCACCACTCCCTTTGGACATTATGATTGGAATGTTATGCCTTTTGGCCTTAAGAATGCCCCTAGTGAATTCTAGAACATTATGAATGATATCTTCAATTCCTTCAGTCATTTCACCATTGTTTACATTGATGATGTCCTTGTCTATTCCAAATCCATTAATGAACATTGGAAACATTTATATACATTTCTTGATATCATCAAACATAATGGTCTTGTTGTCTTTACAAAGAAAATCAAACTATTTCAAACCAAGGTTCGTTTCCTTGGCTATAACATTTCTAAAGGACAAATTTGTTCCATTGACAGAGCCATTCAGTTTGCTGATAAATTTCCTGATGTCATTATTGATAAAACACAATTACGAAGATTCCTTGGGTCTTTGAACTACATTGTTGAGTTTTATAAGGACTTGAGGAAATAATATAAACCTCTCTTTGATCGATTATAGAATAATCCTCCTCCTTAGTTTGATACTTCTCTTGTTAAACAAATTAAGTCTCATGTTAAAACTTTGCCTTGTCTTGGTATCCCTACTGTTAATGCTTTCAAAATTGTTGAAACTAATGCCTCTGACATTGGTCATAGAGGTATTTTGAAACAACTTATTTCACCAAACTCAACCGAACAAATTGTTCATTTCCATGCAGGAGTCTGGAATATTGCGCAAATAAATTATAGTACTATAAAAAGAAATTTTATCTATAGTGCTATGTGTCTCCAAATTTCAAAGTGATTTGCTAAATCAAAAATTTTTGTTATGCATTGATTGCAAAAGTGTTGTTATAGAAAAAAAAATGTTGAAAATATTGCTTCAAAACATATTTTTGCTCAATGGAAAGCTATTTTAAGTTTTTTTTTTTTTTTTTTGGATATTGAATATACTAAAGGTTCTTAAAATGCTATCCCTGAATTTCTTACCGATGAATTCCTTTAGTGCCACAATGGCAAGTAGAAGGTCCAAAGACAAACACCCTGCCACAGATGCTACTAAATAACTTGTTAAACAAGAACCTACTTCCCCTGTTGACATTGCTAACCGTTTTACTACCCTGGGTACCATAGACCAAACTACTCCACTGTGTTAGCATCCTCTTATGATCCATGTGCCAAGGTCCCTGCCAACCAACCTGTTAAAGCCACTTTCTCCAAAAACTCCAATGCTTCTCAATATATTAAAAAACAATACTTCCAAAACCTGTTTTCCATAGAACCCAATAGAGCTATGATCAAAGACCCTCTTAAATTTGCTACAAATTATTTTCCCCTGTACTTCCACTGGATACCTGAACACAATGGTAAAAATTTAAATTGTTACTCAGCTATCCTGTTTCATGAAAAATCAGTCTTTATCAAATCCATACCTGATAAGATTGATAAATCAAAAATTATTTACCGTAGTGTTTTCATCCTCAATGTTGTTACTAAAGAAAAATGGAGACTTTGTCCTGCTTCAACAAAACCTTTACTTGGTTCAACTATTTCATATTCATACCATGATTATATTCTTGCATGGTTCAAGTTCATGCTATCCAAGATGCTACTATGACCCACTCCTGGTTTGTTAAGTTTGATAAAGATTTCAATTCTCAGCTTCCTTTGTGGTTCATCCTTTGGTGGACACAATTTGGCCCTATTACTGATATTTTTCTAGGACCTCTGATTGGCTCCTTCAAGTTTTCTACTTTAAATATCTTAATCTATTGTGCACTTCCGCCCCCCTTATGGTATCACTTGGATTTGTCAAAATTTACCTCTAATAAAATGCTATAGCTAAACTTTGTCATAATATATATATATATATATATATATATATATATATATATATATATATATATATATATATATATTTGTTTTGGTAATAATGACATCATTTATTAAGAACTAATTATTTGGAAATCCATATAATGCAAACAAAAATTTAATTTTTTTCTCTTTTTATTTTATTCTAAATAGGAATTATTTAATAATTATAGTAGTTATTAAAAGACATTTACTATGGTTGTGTAAATAATAAATATATGACATCTATATTCTAACATTAAGCATCCCTCCCTCTTGTGCAAAAATATATTCATTTTTGTTGGACTTTTTACAGCAATTTTCAAAAGGGCTCTACTTAAAAAAGGTTGTCATTTGGTTCCTGAAGAGCTACACATCTATTCACAAAACTAAGTACCAATCTAGTAGCAACATTCGTTTCATGAGAAACTTATGAAGCATGTTTAACTATTTGCTGCTAGCCTGCTAGTATTTAGGGTATTGTTTGGTACCTGTAATAAGAAATCAATATAACAAAGAATACAAGAAGTTGAAATGGAATAAATATTCTTATTCATTTGTTTAATGCTCTGAGAAGATGATAGAATGACATCATATTTAAATCAATTTCTTTAAAATACCATTTTAAAAAATATATAATTAATTTTTTTCCAAAATTAAAATCTTCATAAATATTAAAAATTGATAACATCTTACTGTATATATAAACAGAATAGTATAAAAATAACCTTGGATACTTAGATACAAAACTAAAGTGTATTAAAGAAATATTCCATTCTTTTTATAATAAAAAAAAAATGAAAATGTCATCTAGCATATATTCTCACATCATTGTTCATGAGAGAGAGAGAGAGAGAGAGAGTTGTTTTGCTTGGATTAAGGAATAGTGATTATGAGTTTATGACCATTTTGGTAAGAAATAATTATTCTCCATTTTACACTCCTTTTTTTTTTTTTTGCTGTAAAATCTTTCATATGTAAAATGCTTTTAGTAACATTTTACATTTGAAAACATTTTTAGTAAAAGACTTTCAAGTGTTTGGTGTGACAAATAATTTTTCAAGCACAACCACCAAAATTGGTGTTTACAGTTTCCTACCCACCAGACTAGAGGCCTAGTCCGTAGGATTGGTGGCTTAGGCATTAGATGGGGGCCAGGGGGAAAGCTACTATGCATTTTTGTAAAATGTAAATATTTTACAAATTTTTTGTTGTAAAATGTTAGCGTAAATGCATTTTTAGTCCCTACATTTTGACTTTTTTCCATTTTACTACCTACATTTTATTTTTACCACTTTTAGTCCCTAAACCAATTAACGCAGGACATTTAAATCCTTGAAGCTCCATTTTGTCACCAAACTAACGAGAAAACTGATAGATTAATAAAATAATAATAAAATTTCTAACCTTCTTATTTTGTTTTTTTTGAAAAGAAAAGATTTTCAATTAATTTTGTTTCTCTTGTTTTGGGAAGAACATGAAGAACATGTTCATGTTCTTTGTGTTCTTCCCTAGTGTTCTTCCCTATAATCAATCTCTAGCAAAAAACAAACCCTAAAGCCAGATCCTAACCAAACCCCAAACCCATATCCCCAGTAAAGCAAACCTTAGCCTTCAAACCCATAAATTTTCTTGGCAAAAAAAAAAAAAAAAAACCCAAATCACCACCACCGAATCAAAGAATATGAAGATCAAATCCAAGCAAAAGAATAGAAACAATTGAAATCTGCCACTAAAAAGAAAGATTAAGACCCATGAAAAACAACCTCACCCACGCCGTTCATCAAGCCACCAGATCAAACAACTGAGACCCAAAATCCATTGAACAAAAACTGTAAAATCTCTCTCTCTCTTTCTACGTGATAAGGAGCCAAAGCCAACAACAATCACTGTCACTCAAACGCCATAGCCAATCCTTCAACTCAATCTCTGTCGTTCTGACCAACGTCCATGTACGATGAGGAGCTCGTTGAATGCTATTGGTGCACAAGGCGGCGACGATCCGAGGCTAGGTCCATGCTGGTCGAGTTTAAGACGAGGAGATCTAAGTCAGGTGGGGCAGGATCGGGATCGATTGGATTTGGTTTTCTTTGGGGTTGTTGGCCAGAGATCAAGCTCTCTTGTGGATCTGGGTTTAGGATGGTATTGGACGGTTGGGGTATTGGTGGATTTAGGTTTGTAGCCAAGGATTTTAGGATTAGTTTGAATTTTTGAATTTGGGGCTTTTGTTTGAAATATTTGGAATTAGTTTGAAACTGGGTTTGGTGGATTTGCATCTGGGTTTTCTTTTAGGCGTGGATGATGATGGACGACTGGGACACGTTGCGATAATGTTCGTGCTCTTTGATTTGGTGATGTTCATTTTTTTTCCGTGTAGGCTTGATGTTCATGTTCTTTGATTCTAGGTTTGCTCTTTGATTCTAGGTTTGATGTTGTTGCTAGGTTTATTTCTGGGTTTAATGTTCTTGTTTTTAATTTTTTTTATTTAATTAAAATTAATAAATTAATGAATTCAGATCCTCTAGATTTCCTAGGGTATTCTACCAAATAGATTTCCTTAAATCTTAATAATTCTTTAATGATTTAATGGTCTAGATTCTGCCATGTCAGTATTCCACTAATAATAATCTTAATTGTTTTGTTTGCAATATTATTTTATTATTTTAAGAATATTGTTAGTGAAACGCTGATATGGTAGAGTCTTGACTATTAAATCATTAAAGAGTGGTTAAGATTTAAAGAAATCTACTGGTAGAGTACCCTAGGAAATCTAGAGGATCTGAATCCAATTTTTTTTTTCAATTTAGATGCTGATGTGGAATTTTTTAATACCAAAATAGATTTTTTAATTATTATTTTAATGTGCCTTCAATCACGTCAGCTTTTTCTGTTAGTTGGGTGACGATAAGGATTTAAATGTTACGCGTCAATTAGTTTAGGGACAAAAGTGGTAAAATAAAAATGTAGGGACTAAAAATGCATTTACGCCTAAAATGTTTTACAAAATCTTAAAAAGGATTTTATGGTTAATAAAAAATATTTTTTAATTTTACCAAATTTTACAATGAAACAAACATAGTAAAATACGTAAAATGTCATTGAAACAAACAGTGTGTCAAAGAATAAATATTCGCCTATTCTTGAGAAATAAACATTCCTTTTAATAAAAACAAAAATTTTAACAATCAAATGGTAATTAGTAATGAATTGTTATTAAATTATAATGTTTATTACAGTATATCAAACCTATCCTTAGTGATGAGCAATAACACAATAAAGTCAAAGTCGCACCATAAGATGAATAAGGGCTTTTTTTTTGGGCAAAATGTCTGTTATAAAAAAGGAAAAACCCATATGATCAATGACCCATACCACAATGGAAAAGAAGTTAACCCACAACGCTTTTCTTAGAAACAAGCCTTAAAGGCCTACTCAAAGGCATTGTTAACTATCTTTGATTATACATATAATACTAGTCGCTAACCCGTGCGATGCACGGGATAGTTAAATAAAAGGACAATTAACCAACATCACGTTAAGGTAAAAAAATTAGTGAAAGACTGATTTGCCCACCAAGAATTTAAAAGAAAAAAAGATTGATATAATAAAATCTAAGAAATTTAGAAATAGAAAATTGGGTTAATAATATGCATATTATAGACATTTTGCTAGTTAGCATTTTAAAAAAAAAAATGGATCTGTCATAATTAAATAAAATACAATGAGAATAAATATTTAAATTCTATACTTTTCATTAGTTTAGAAGTGTTGTCTAACGTTGAATGTTATTGGGTTGTAAGAAAGATTTTTATAAAATGTTAATACCATATATATATGCTTATATTGTCAATGTCTCACTGCAGGTACATAGTTACTGAAACCTACAAAGTAATTTACAATTCTTAAATTAATAAAGTGAAATTCCCAAAAGTTATATATATACACACACTCAAAACTGATATAAACTACAAAGATAAAAACAAATCTTATTTAGTCGTATTAATAACAATATAAACAATTCAAAACATGGAACATTATCAAATTTATAACACATAATTCCATTATCTTTTACGTTGAATCCAAACAATAATTAATTGAAATTAATCCAAACAAATAATTAATCAACCAAAAATCAAAACTTTAATTGAGAAAACAAAAAATCACATGAACCCAAAATAAAAATTCCCAATAAAGAAAAAACATATAAGGTAAAGAATTAAGATCAACCTACTAAGACACAAATACCAAAAACCCCAAAACTTAAACCTTCTAAATTTTATAGAATCCTCAAATTCTACTTCAAAACCAAACAAAACCCTTCAAATTCAAAAAATTCATATATAATCTACCAAATAAAAATTTACCACACCTTGGGTTGGAAGACATAGGTTGCAGCTTTGATTTTTCTCCAAAAAATAGAGATGCTTCATCTGCTGTATACAATATAAAATAATTATTAGAAATTTCAACCCAAAAACCAAACCCACAACAACACTATCAAAATATAGAGATTAACCCAAATACTTAGAAGAAAATAAATTCTAAACATAACAAAATAATAAGATAGAATGAAAATTTCAGGCACATATGAAAGCAAATAAAAAAAACAAAACTTACGTTTTTTTTTTTTTTTTAGTTGAGTCTCCCTCCTTCTTATTTTTTTAATTTTAAAGTGAAGTTAAGTTTAGGGTTTTGAGATGGTAATTGCTAGGGTTTTAAGGAGAGAAGAGAAAGTCCTACCAGGAGTCTAAATAATATAAACAATTCAAAACATGGAACATTATCAAATTTATAACACCTAATTCCATTATCTTTTACGTTGAATCCAAACAAATAATTAATTGAAATTAATCCAAACAAATAATTAATCAACTAAAAATCAAAACTTTAATAAAAAAACAAAAAATCACATGAACCCAAATAAAAATTCTCAATAAAGTAAGAACATATAAAAATTTACCACACCTTGGGCTGGAAGACATAGGTTGCAGCTTTGATTTTTCTCCAAAAAATAGAGATGCTTCATCTGCCATATACAATATAAAATAATTATTAGAATTTCAACCCAAAAACCAAACCCATAAAAACACTATCAAAATATAGAGATTAACCCAAATACTTATAAGAAAATCAATTCTAAACATAATAAAACAATAAGATAGAATGAAAATTTCAGGCACATATAAAAGCAAATAAAAAAAGACAAAACTTACGTTTTTTTTTTTTTTTTTTTTTACGTGAGTCTCTCTCCTTCTTATTTTTTTAATCTTAAAGTGAAGTTGAGTTTAGGGTTTTGAGATGGTAATTGCTAGAGTTTTAAGGAGAGAAGAGATTTTGATATTTTTATGCAAAAAACGTTATTTTAGGTCTAGGTGATTTATTTTCTTGTTTTTAGGCTCTTTTAATGTTTTTTTAGGTCAAATTTGGTTCCTATTATGGTTAGGTATTAATTAGGGTTTATTTTAGAATATATTTTCTTGTCCATCAAGTTTTATGGAGCCCTTAAATAGGCCTCCAAGTTTGTATACGTTTTTCAATGTTATTGTTATAAGATATAAAACTTAAAATAAAAAGAATCAAAAATAAAAAGAAAAAAAAATAGTGATGATGTGGAAAATTGTGAGAGTTTCAAAAGTTTCGGTTTTATATATATATATAGATAATTACAAGTCAGTATAAAGAGCCCCATGGCCTAACTAATGCCTTTAAAAGTTTTTATTTTTCGTTAATTTGTTAGATTTTATGATCAAAAAATTTAATAAACATATAAACGAAAGAATAAAATAATTAAAAGTGTTGGATTTTGCAAATGAAAACATAATATAAGTATAAACATACCATGTTAATTATGTATAAACACACACACACACACACATATATATATATATATAAATTCATTTTTTTTTTCTAATATGTGCAATAATGTAGTAGTTGGAAACAAATAGATACACATAGTTTAGGTTTATTAAAATATAATTATTGAACTGCTCAAAAAAAATTTATTTATTGAATTCATAAGCCTTACACTAAAAATAAATATAATTATTATTATACTATCTACTAAAAGAAACATTTTATTTTTGACAGATAGAAACTGTAAAATTAAAGATAATTTAATTATTATTTATAATATGAAATTGAATTTCAATAACGATTATTTGGATATAAATATTAACAATATTGAAAAAACCTGTTTATAATTACAAAATTTAAAATCATATTGTATTTATATAAATAGTTGAGTTGTGAACATTAATATGTTTAAGAATGATAAAAATATGCTATGGACATCTAGTAAAAAATACTTATCTTTTTTTAATTTATAGGATGGTCATGAGAAAAGGTGTGACTAGTAAATTTGACGTTGTTAATTTCAAGCAAGGATGTCAATTGCCCTAGTGAGATTAACAATCTAAGGAAATTAGTCTAAGATAACTAGCATGATTGACTTGAGAGGCTAAGGGAATCATGAAAACCACAAGAAAATTATTGAATATATTTTTTTTAAAATATATTTTTTTAAACAAATATTTATGCAAATTATGCAAAAATTAAGATTTACTTTTTATATTTATTAATATATATTACTAAAAAAATAATAGTACTATATAAAGAAAAAAAATTAAAGAAACTTAATTATATTTTACACAAAGTAGTGGATAATAAACTATTAAAAAAAAAGTGCTTTCAATGACTATATGCATTCACATTTACCAAAGCAAGAATAGAGGTTTATAAAAAATGTATAAATTTTAATTTATTTTGTTGAGTTGTTAAAGTTAGTGATATTTTGGTAGTTTAATGAGATTATATAAATAGGTTATAGTAGGGGTTTAGAATTGAAAAATTAAATATTTTTTTATAAAAAATATTGAAATTAGGTATCCCGTTAAATGCAAACATTTTTAAATAACATTTGATACTCTAATTGATTTTTATTTTATTTTATTGTGTGTGTTGGAGATGTATTTACTTATGACGCAAAGGTGCATATAAATTGTAGTTAAGTTTTAATAATGGTATGTGTACGGCATCGGGGTACCCAGACCCATCTGGGCCTTGGATTCTGACTGAACAGTGTGACCCATGACACCAACCCCTTTCTACCTAAGGCCCAAGCCCGAGTCCAAAATAGCTACAAGCCTAGACCTCACATTTCCTCAAAGCTCAATGAGTGAATAACCCTAATTAGCACATGCCAAGCGTCGCCACTTGAGCTATGCTCAGTGAACCACTTCCCAGGCAAGGAGACAATTGCTCAGGGTATTGCCTCTTGGATGCCCGGCATTGCCTTGGGGAATATCACTGCCAAGTATCTATACTGAAGTGGGAACCAGTTCTAATGCCAGTCCTACCACACCTCACTCCCAACTAAACACCCACTTAGCGATAACAACATTAAACCTCCTCTCCCACTAACCATAAGAGCAATCCTGATTCTTCCACTAATTTTGGGTTATAAATATGAGAAACTGAGGAAAGAAAATGGTTGTTGAAAGGTTCTGAAGAAAGCTTAGAGCTGAGAACAATAGAGTCATAAGAGTGAGGGGAGAAGAATACAAAGGTTTGAGAGATATCGTTGGGTCTCTAGACTAGAATCACCAAAAGTAGGAAACCCAAAGCCCACATTACAAATAAATTGTGAGCCCAAAAGGGAGCTAGCCCGTTAAGCACGTTCTGGGTGTGCACAATTGGCGCAAATATCACTTCCCGTGAATATGTAAGGAAAGGAGGTAACTGTGGCTTTCATAGTTGTCGTTTCGTTTTCCCCCTGTAATGCCATTCTGGGAAGGCCATGGATCCATGCGATGGGAGCAGTCCCTTCCACGTTGCATGTGAAAGTTAAGTTCTGCATTGAACAGGGAGTTGTTGTAGTGAGGGGAAGTCAGAAAACGGCTAGGCAATGTTTAGTGGCCACGGTTGACTGGGGGCATAAGCAAGACAAACAGAAGGAAACCGTCGAGAAGGTCCCTTTATAGCAATTACAGAAGCTATAAAGGGACAAATAGGGCTAGTTGTGTTGAGGAATTAGTTAGAGTAAAGATACTATTGGATGATGGTCGGTATTTTCAAATAGGGGCAAGTATGAAGGACAGAGAAAAGGTGGAAACACTGTTATTTCTTATACAAAATGTAGATGTGTTTGCTTGGAGCCCGGATGAAATGCCCGGGGTTGATCCCGAGTTCATTGTTCACAAGCTTAACGTAGACCCATTGTTTCTCCCCAAAAAGCAGAGGCTGAAAAGGTCAGCAAAGGAGCACGTTAAGGCAGTGAGACAAGGGGTCGGGAGGTTAAAAGAGGTCGAGGCGATAAAGGAAATCTTCTTCTCAGAGTGGTTGGCAAATACTGTGGTGGTTAGGAAGAAGAATGGTAAATGGAGAGTCTGTGTAAATTTCACGAATTTGAACCGAGCATGCCTAAAGGACCTGTTCCCTATGCCAAAGATAGATCAATTGGTCGATGCTATGTATGGACACCCGAGAATGAGTTTCCTGGGCGCTTTTCAGGTTTATCATCAGATCACCCTAGCAGCCAAGGACCAAGAGAAGACAGCATTTATCTCCCTTGATGCAAACTACCATTACACCATGATGCCCTTCGGGTTAAAAAACGCTGGGGCAACATATCAACGTATGATGACTAGAATGTTTTGAGACAAGATCGGGTGTATGGTTGAAGTGTACATTGATGACATGGTGGTAAAAGACAAACAAGAAACACGGCATGTAGAAGATCTCCAGGGGATATTTGAAGTACTTCGGCAACTTAAGTTGCGCCTGAACGCGGACAAATGCGCTTTCGGGGTTGGATTTGGTAAGTTCCTGGGGTATCTGATCACTAATTGGGGGATAGAGGTTAACTCCGATCAGATTGAAGCAGTGAAGCGCCTCAAGCTACCGAGCAATCTGAAAGAAGTGCAAGTATTGATTGGGATGTTAACTGCCCTTAATTGATTCATCTCTAAATTTGCTAATCGCTGCTGACCATTCTACCAACTTCTAAAGAAGTAGAAGGGATTCCAATGGAACGAGGAATGTGATTAAGCTTTTCCAGATTTGAAGGAATATTTGATGCAAGCACCTATGTTAATAGCCCCAAAGTCTGGGGAGGATTTATTCATGTACCTCTCGATGTCTGATCACACCGTGAGTGTCGTGCTACCAAGGGATCAAGGAGTGCAGCAGCCCGTATACTACATCAACAAGACCTTGGTTAATGCCGAGACGAGATATTTATCCCTAGAAAAGTTGGTACTAGCCCTCGTGCACGCCACGAGAAAGTTGCCGCATTATTTCCAAGCTCACATCGTCTATGTCCTAATCGAGTACTCTTTACAGTCATTATTAAAGAGATCCGACTTTACGGGCCGGATAGCTAAATGGGGGACCCGGCTAGGTTCCTTTGACATACGGTATAGGCCATGAAGTTTGGTGAAGGGACAAGTCCTTGCAGACTTTGTTGCGGAGTTCTCCCCTAAGGGTGAAAAGGAAATGGTTTGTCATGTGGAGAATCGCCCATGGAAGGTGTTCGTTGATGGTGCATCAAGTGCCATGAGGGCTGGTGTCGGGATTGTCATTATTACTCCTGAAGGAATACAGTTAGAGCATTCTTTTAGGTTGGGATTTAGAGCCTTTAACAATGAGGCTAAGTATGAAGCCTTGCTCGCCAAATTGAGAGCCATTATGGGTATGGGTGCTCGGGATGTAGAGGTTTATTCAGATTCCCGCTTGGTTGTTTACCAAGTGCAGGGCAGCTTTGAAGTCTGGGATTCCCAAATGAAAGTATACTTGCAGAAGGTGAAGCAAATCATGAATAAGTTTTGTGCAACAAAGGTGGCCTAAGTAGCCCAGGCACATAATAGACATACTAATTCCCTGGCTATGTTGGCATCATTGATGACAGAAGAGGTGCCTCGGTTAATCAAGGTAGAGCTCATAGAGGAGCCGAGCATTAATGTGGCAACTAGTGTTGGTGCTGCTGGAGTTGGGATTGCTGTGATCTCGGCAACTAGACCATGTTGGATGAACCTAATCATCGATTTCTTAGTCGATGATCGAATTTCAAATGATGAAAAGGAGGCTAATAAGGTTCATTGAGTGGCTGCTCAGTATTGGTTGTAGGCAGATCGAAAGCTATACTAGAGGTCTTTTGGAGGACCGTACCTTTTGTGTTTACACCCCGAGAAAGTAAATGAACTTTTGGTCGAGTTACACGATGGGGTGTGCAGCAATCACGTGGGGGGACATTCATTGGCTCACCGAGCAATGACTTAGGGGTTCTGGTGGCCACAGATGCAAAAAGATGTTGCCGAGTATGTGCATAAGTGTGAACAGTGCCAAAAGCATGCCCCCTTGATCCACCAGCCAGCAGGACACCTGAATCAGATCAGCAGCCTCTGGCCCTTCGCACGATAGGGGCTGGACATTCTCGGTCTGTTCCCCCGAGCAACTGGCAATCGAAAGTTTGATTTGGAAGCTGTTGATTACTCCACCAAGTGGGCAGAAGTAGAGGCGTTAGCCAATATTCGAGATGTGAATGTTAAGAAGTTCATGTGGAAGAATATAGTCACGAGATTTGGGGTGCTAGACTCTGTTATTTCCGACAATGGATTACAATTTGATAGCAGAGCCTTTCGCGAGTTTTGCAGTAATCTCGGCATCAAGAACAAGTACTCCACCTCGGCATATCCTCAGAGCAATGACCAAGTTGAAGCCGTCAACAAGGTAATTGTGAATGGACTGAAGAAAAGATTGGACGATGCAAAGGGTAGGTGGGCAGAGGAGCTACCCAACGTTTTGTGGGCATACCGAATAACACCCAGGAGATCTATAGGAGAAACCTTGTTTTCCTTAACGTACAGGGCAGAAGCTGTGATACCAGTCGAGGTGAATTTATGTAGTGCACGAGTTGCAGCATTCTCCCCTACTCAGAATGAGAAGTTGATGGTAGAATGTCTAGATTTTCTGGAAGAGAACTGAGAAGTGGCAATTATAAGGCTAGCCGAATATCAGCAAAAACTTACCTGGCAATATGACCGTGATGTAAAGACGAGGGAATTCAGTGCTGGGGACCTAGTGTTACGGAAAGTGATAGGGAATATATGGGATTCAAATGCTGGGCAGTTAGCCCCGACTTGGGAACAAGTTGCAGCATTCTCCCCCGCCCAGAATGAGAAGTTGATGGTAAAACGTCTGGATTTTCTGGAAGAGAACCAAGAAGCATTATTATAAGGCTAGCCGAATACCAGCAAAAACTTGTCCGGCGATACGACCGTGATGTAAAGACGAGAAAATTCAGTGCTGGGGACCTAATGTTACGGAAAGCGGTAGGAAATATGTGGGATACAAATGCTGGGCAGTTAGCCCCGACCTGGGAAGGGCCTTACAGGGTAACTGCCATTGCAGGAGCAAGGGCGTACTGCTTGGAAGATTTAGATGAAAGGCCACTTCCTCGGCCATGGAATATCCACAATTTGAAGAAATTTTATCATTGATCATTCATACGTGGGGGCGTGAATTGAATGTAATCTTGTATATACGTTTTATTAATTAGTATGAAGGTGGTAGTTGTCTTTGCAGATGCATTTCGTTTTATTATCACTAATTCATTAGAGGCGCTGTTGGCCAATAAGTGCGAAGAAAGTTATGACAGAAACCTGCTTCTCAGTTCGATTATTATCAATGAGCAGGTGGAGACCTAACACTAAAAGTTCGCCAAGGACAGAAACCTACTTCTCGGTCTGATCATTATCACTGAGCAAGTGGAAACCTAACGCTAAAAGTTCGCCATGGCCAGAAACCTGTTTCTTGGTTCGACCATTATCACTGAGCAGGTGGAAACTTTACACAAATAATTCCTAAGGATTGAAAACTGTTTATGAACGTTGACCAACATCTCAGTTTCCCATGCCTTACATTCTATTCCCGGGGAGTTAACTCATTCTATTCCCTAAGCCCGCCCTGAACATTATGCATGCCCGGAGGTAATCTTTCCTACCTAACCATTAAAAGGTTATATATGCATTCACGAAAAATAGAAGAATATAACGAAAGGAACAACATAACATTGAAAATTCATAAACATGATCAAGGCTAAAGTTTGGCAACAAAGCCTTAGTCAGATATAGCCAACATATAAAAACTGAATCAATATCTTATCGCCGAGACTCGGCGACAATGAGAAATTTAACTCGACGAAAATAATTGATCTGTCACCACAACCCGATGACAAAGGCAGACTTACTTAAATAAAAGAAATGTAAAAGTAAATGAAAGGAGTCTGGTTCGACAATTAGACTGCAGGGTCCATGGGCTGCATCTGGGCGACAGTCTCGAGCAGCTGTTGGTTTGGTATGAGAGGCTGAAACTGGATGTCTCCACCAGGTTGATCGCTGGCACGGGGGTTACTGGAGACTTCCACATCAACCAACTCCACATAGGAGTCTATTTGCTCCACCAGCTCCCTCATACTTGTTGTCTCCTCTTCATCGATAGGCCCTGGAGGATTCTGCGCGGCTGGAGCCGGGTTTGGGAAAGGAATCTGACCGGGATCCCTTAAGGGAGAGTTCTCAGGGACCCCCATGGCTTGCAAGGCAGCCAATCAACCTTCCTCTAAGCTAGCTTCCGGGCTTCCTAGATGACAAGTTCTGTAGAGTTTTCCACATCAGTGAATCCCTTGTTATACCATTTGTTTTCACAAGCCTCCTGAGTTGCCCTTAAGTCAGCCAATTCCTTGGCCCGTGCAGTGTTGATACTCGCCGCCTCTGCTAGTTTTAGCTCGGTCTCCCCTAGCTTAACCTCCAACTACGAGAATCTTTTTTCTGCTACCACCCTGGCCTTTTCGGACGCAACAGCCTTCTTCTCTGCAGTTGTTACAGCCTTGGTTTTCTCTTTTGCAATCACCTCGACCATATCTTTAAGAGCCTTCTCCCAATCGGCATCTTCAGCAAGCTCCTTCAGCCGCCCATCAAGTATATGAGCTAGTTGAGCGGCCTAATGAGATAACAATGATAAGTATGAAAATAGAAATAATGTGTGTAGAAGTTAATGGTAAACTAAAAAAATAAATAAATAAAGAAAAGAAAGAAAAACGAAAAAGAGAAACAAGAAACAAGAAATTACCGCTATAGTATGCCATTGTAACCTCCTTCCCATGGACTCATCCGTGTCATCCTTAAAAGCATGCATGTCTTTGGACAGAAGGAGGCCGTGCACCAAACTTTGGCAACACAACTCCCCTCACCTTTATCCCACACCTGCACACTCGCGGTCACAGGAAGAGGCTTGTCGTCTAGCTGGAATGCAGGCCGCCACTCCGACGCAGCTTGGGAGGTGGATGCCACATTCGTCCCGGTCTGAGCCCGTGGCTCCTAGATGACGATGCCCCTTGATGGTTGGGGAGGAGTCTTGATGGGCGCATCACCCAAACCGATGGGGGTTTGCTGGCAATACACTGCGTTTTCTAGGATCAGTCGGAAGGAGGAGGAGAAGGAGGGGGAGTTTGGCCATGGCCTTGAGGTGGTTGCTGTTGCGCGGCTTGCCTGGCCCCGAGTACAAAACGATTGATCGTCATTGTCCTTCGCATCACCATGTCGTCACCTCGATCGGATTCGATTTCGGTAGAGTTAAGGGATTCAATGGCTACTTCCTCGGGTTCCTGAGCGGGAGCTTCGGGTTCGGCAGGAGCCTCGGGTTCAACAAGAGCCTTGCATTGAATGGACTTGTGTGCTTGTTCTCGGAGGTGTTGAGACACACGATTAACCGACTCGTCCTGTACCGACGCAAGTTCATAGGAATAGGTGTGCCGTGGACCAAGGTCACGAGCCTCGCCTACTCTGAATCTCGGAGAAAGGAAGTTCGTGTGTCGTACGTCAATATAAGATAATAGGGGGCTGTTCACTAATAAATCTTGGCTGAAGGCTTGCCAAGTAAAATACACAAGTTGTACATCGAGAATTAAATGGGGCGCCCAGAGCTGTTTGTCCCAATGAACGAATATTTCGGACCTAAGCACAAAATTCAGGTCTCTTAAGTGCACTACTCTAAGATCCTGGGTAAATACTCTTTCGTTTGTAAAAAAAAAAAATCTATATGTATATATATATATATATATATATATATAATTTAACCACAGTGAGTTAGTATTCAAGCAAAACAATCATAAGCGAAAGAAAAGCAAGTTGGCGATCGGTACGAACTCACTTCACGCCACGAGAGGGGGCAAGGGATTTCACCGACAAACCAGTTGCCGCGCACTCGGACGAACTCCCCGACAGAATTCCTATTAGAGTCAGGTAGGCATGAAATTAGCCGTATCCGCATATCTCTAACTTTTAAGTAATAGTTGGTTTTCTTATTCCCACATAGACTGTACATGAAGTTTATATCGTGATGGTCTAATTGTAAACCAAACATCTGATTCAACCTACTGACACAACTAACTACCCAGTAAAAATTGGGGGGAAGTTAGTCAGGGCATAACCCATAAAACCTAAGGGTATTGAGTAAAAGAGGGTTCACGGGAAACCTAACCCCACCCTCTAAGATTGCCATTAAAGTGAAAAAAACAGTATTAGCCCCTTTGTGGAGAGCGATTTTGCTCTCGTGGCAGTACGCCACATCAACATCCTCAAGGATGTTGAACATCTGCCTAAAAGTGGCTAAGAACACCTCAGTGTTTAGAAGGTAAGCATATCCCATCCTGAACTCTAAAAGCTGAAGGAAGAGACTAAAATAAAAGAAAAAGGCAGAGGACTTACTTTGGGATCTAGGAAAGAAAGGGATTCTGGACTGAGAGATAAGCACACAGATGAATGCACGGCAGAGAGGAAACTCATAGAATGGAGAGTGAAAAAGTGAAAGAATGATTTGTGATGAACTATTTATAGGAGCCAAGAAAGAGTGAGTGACATTTAATTAACAATAATGGGTCTTAATTAACAATAATGAGGCAAGAAACCTTATGAATACTTATGATAATTGACACGGGCGCCGCCTAGGCTCACGAACCATCAGGTAATAATGACAGCTGAACCAAACGGTCAGGTATAACACACCTTTTAAGAGTGCATTAATAGGTTTCTGAACCGTTTAGTATCCACCTATAAAGCTTCTCGGATAGCTATTGTCTCTTGGATTCCTTGATTCGTCCCCGAGAGCCGAGCACGAATCAAGGGGGGGCTAATGTACCGCACTGAGGTACCCAGACCCATCTGGGCCTTGTATTCTGATTGAATAGTGTGACCCATAACACCAACCCCTTTCTACCTAAGGCCCAAGCCCAAGTCCAAAATAGCTACAAACATAGACCACACGCTGCCTCAAAGCTCAATGAATGAATAACCCTAATTAGACACGCCAAGCGTCGCCACTTGAGCCATGCTTGGCGAACCACTTCCCGGGCAAGGAGACAATTGCTCGGGGTGTTGCCTCTTAGATGCCCGGCAGTGCCTTGAGGAATATCGCTACTGAGCATCTATACTGAGGTGGGAACCAGTTCCGATGCCACTCCTACCACACCCCACTCCCAACTAAACACCCACTTAGCGATAACAACATTGGACCTCCTCTCACACTAACCATATGAGCAATCATGATTCTTCCACTAATTTTGGGCTATAAATATGAGAAACAGAGGAAAGAAAATGGTTGTTGAAAGGTTCTGAAGAAAGCTTAGAGCTAAGAACAATAGAGTCGTAAGAGTGAGGGGAGGAGAATACAAAGGTTTGAGAGATATCGTTGGGTCTCTAAGCTAGAATCACCCAAAGTAGGAAACCCAAAACCCACATTACAAATAGATTGTGAGTCCAAGAGGGAGCTAGCCCGTTAAGCACGTTCTAGGTGCGCACAGTATGATAATTATAATTATACTTGAAATAATTTTTTTTGTGTATTGATAGCCTATGGTGAAATTTTTATTTATTGTCTATACTTTTATAAAATATAACATACTTAGAAGCTAGTGAAAGAACTACATGCCCCAATTAATACCTTTACAAGTTTTTTTTTTTTTTTAATAATTTTTTTTGTATCTATGATTAGAAGATTCAGCCAAAATGTAAAGTGAAGAGTAATATAAGACTCCGAAACTAAAAATATAATATAAGTATAAACATATAATAGACGTATAAACATATATGTTTGTTATGTACAAACATTAGTCACGAACGTATAGAGACACAACATGTAGGATTATTAAAATGTGTTTGTAAAATTCATGAACATAAACTAAAAGGAATAATATGAATATTTATACTATCTTATGATTTTTTTTTTTCTAATAAATCACAATTCTAAAATTATAGATAATTTTTCATTTGAATTCAATATAATTTTAAATAATTTGAATATTAGTTCAAAAAGAAAATTAATTTTGGTTAATGAAAAAACATTTGGATATTAATAATAACAATACTTCAAAATACATATTCACTCACAAAGATTAAAATTATATCAAAACTATATAATCAATGCAGGGCCGGCTGAAGCTATAGGCGATTTGGGCCACCGCCTAAGGCCCCTACTTGCAACAGGGCCCCCAAATAGTAATAATATATTATGTAATATTAATTTCTCATCTTGGAAAAAAAAAAAAAAAAAAAAAGAAAGAAAGAAGGCCCATGAACTGACATGAAGGCTAATCCCAATTCCCATATATATATAAAAAAAAAAGAAAAAAAAAAGGGCCGTTTCTCACACTGAACTGACATGAAAGCTAATCCCAATTCTCATCATTTAAAAAAAAAAAAAAGGGGCTATTTCTCACACTGAAGTGACACTATTCCAATCCCCAAATCTTTTGCTTGCAAAAGAAAAGATTGCAAAAGGCAGAAATCTTTAGCTTAAGGCAGAACCGCAGAAAGAAGAAACAAATAAGAAAAAACAGAAAAAAGAAAGAAGAAAAAAAACACTCTCATTCTCTGACTCTCTCCATCTTGGTTCTAAAAAATAAACACTCTTTTTAGTTAACTTACTCATCAATTAGTGTTGGTTATAAACTTGGTGTGTTCACAGATCTTCATTTCAGGTTCTTTTTTGTTTTCTATTCTTCTGCCTCATTGCCTCTTTTGTCTTCTTCAACTGTTGGGTGTCGGAGTTTTTTTTTTTTTTGGAAGAGAAGCTGCTGGGTTTTTACTTTTTATTCTTCTTTTTGGCTTTAGATTTCTCTAGAAGGCTATTTGGCTATGGAATGGTCCAGATGGACCCCTTAAAGATTTAAAGTATTGTTTTGTTTTTTTTTTTTTGGCTTTACACGCTTTGTTTTATTCTTCTTTTTGGCTTTACACCTTTTCTTTTTTTTTTTTTTTTTAAGGAAATCAGATTTAGTGGGATGGAGCCATGGAGGGATAGTGGGCTCTAGGCTGGTCTTAGTCTTAGTGTGGATCAAGTTGAGTTCTACACATTTTATTAGTGGGTTGGTCTTAGTGGATCTAATCTTTTGCTAAAAAAAAAAAGAGGTTTAATGCTACAAAAAAAAAAAAAAAAGTATTGATAACAAAATTATAAATTTAGAATAATTTACTTTGTATTAATATTAATTTTTATTTTTTTTGCAAGTTTAAAGTGTAAAGTGATCATATTAAGTAAAGCTGCAATTGTGCTTTTGATAAACCAGGTTCTATTGTTTTATACATTAAATTTATATTATTCTAGTTAAATTGTAATTTTTTTTATTATTATAGATTGTGTTTCATTTATTAATAAATATTTTTTAATTACAAATGTCTACTAGAAAATATTCATTTGGATATGAAAAACTAAAAAAAAGACAAAGAAGAACTAATTGAATCTCAAAAAGGAGTTATGGACAAATTTATCACTAGTAAAAAACAAAATCTTACAGAAAATTTGAGTGAAAGTTTCATAAATGAATAAGAAATTCATCAAAAAGAGATGGAAGATAATGAAAATATACAACAAAATGATAATAACGAAGGTGGTCATGATAATGTTCAAACATGTAATGCCACCATTTTTGATAATGAAGCTCAAAATAATTTAGAGGAGAGTGAAAATATTAATGATCAACCTAATTTAATTAGTAATTTTGCCTCTCAAAAAGCAAGAAAAATAAATTTTAATTGAAAAAAATATATGAATTTATAATTAAATATAATAAAAGGCCCCATTTAAAGCTTTCGCCTAGGGCCCCTAAATTCATTGAGCCGGCCCTGAATCAATGTCTTTGTTTATAAACTCTTGCCTTCTATTAATTTGTGCAAAACGTATTCCATCTGATCAAGTTAAATGTTTTCGTTTTAGACACTTACAAGGCTACAACATTGTTGTGATATGGTTTGGGAGGCCAAAGGAGGCATAAAGACTAAATGAAAAAAAGATTAACATGTCATAATTTTTTTTTCAAAGGCAGTTTTAACTTGTGGTATCTTATTAACTGTTCCTAATAATTGTTCTTTATTATCAAACCAAAACCTTTATTAGTTTTTTTGATGTAAGTGATAATTGAACCCTAGATATACCCACTTAACATGTCATAATTAATTGCAAGTGTAACTACTCATAATATCTAAGTTTGTTAATGCATAATCAGTTAACACTTATCGGCCACCACTCAACCTCATATGAACTATGTAAGTTCTTTTATATTTGCTTTTTCATGGTGAAAGGCGAAAAAGAAATAGAATATTCCATCTTCTTTTAAAAAAAAATTTTGGATGGAGAAAAATCAAACCTTGACACCTTGGATGGAGAAAAATTCTATCTTTTTTTTTTTTTTTTTTTTTTTTTTTTTTTTCAATGATGCCCTTTAATTCTTGTTTCTATTTGATTTTTAGGATTGAATCTGGGTTTAGAGCTAAAAGCATGATTTGTTTGCAATTGTTTTACTTGAATTTCTGTAGTTTTGCACTAATAGAAAAAGCAAATATTTTGGGACCCTAAGAACTTGGGCTTGATAAAAGAGTTTAGAACTTGGACTAACTTCAAGGCGGTTCAAAGAATTCATTAAGAAGGGCCTACATAAAGTTTTTTATTTTTTATTTTTATTTTATTTTATGGAGGGCCTACTTATAGTTAATCTGGCAATTGTTTGTTTTCTATTAGTTTAGAGATATAACAAGCCCAAATCCTAACCCAGCATGTTAGGTCCCATAGTTTTGCATTAGTTGTCTTTTGGGCCAGCTTTGAGTGAGTTCTTTTTGTTTTCTTAATCGGTTCTAATTTCAAATTTTGTTCTATCTCAACCAAATTTCAAAAATCAAAAACTATATTTTAGCTCAACACTTTAGCATCTCCACTGCAACCATATGAAAGAAATAACTCTAATTTTGAATTTTACAAATTAGATTTCTACATTGATCAAAAACTATTTTCATGCAATTTATTGTGTTTTAATGCACTTTACTGAGAATTTTCTTAACCAGTTGTTCCACAAGAAAGCTACTATTACTTGCATTTAAAAACCAATCGTTCCTTATCAAAAAAAAAAAAAAAAAAAAACCAATCGTTCCACAAACAAAGCTACTATTACTTGCATTTATTAATTGAAAAGACATGAGGCATATCATTTGGCAATCAAAATCTATCAACAATGCCTAAATAAGCAATCCACTCATGGTTTTCTAGTAGTCTACTATAGTTCTTTCTCCCACAATTATCATTGCTTTATTTATCTAAATTTCCTCATTAGAAATCATAACTTTTTGATTAGCACATCTTAAAGAACCATCTATTCTAGACTTCAATTTTTTCTCTATCACGTCACTTAAATAGCATGCTCATACCGGCACCTGTATTTTATAATACCTTCAAAATCCATAATGTGAAGCCTCTCGAAGCAAATATATTTGAAAACCATCTCAATAGCTAAAATATCCTAGTATTTTGTTAGCCTCAATATGTGGTTGTGATTTCAAAGATCAAAAGCGACCAGCAACTACTGCAATTAATATGACAATGGCTTGAGCTTGCCTCCATGGTAAGGATATCTCTTGCAAGTTGCAACAAAGATATTTTTTTCGAGGCCTTCACATAATTGATGCATCTATTGTAGTTTCTAGACACCTATATATATTCATGCTAGCAGTAGGTTTCTCTAGCTTGTTATGAACACTTTCCTCTTAAAAGCTCTTTGAGTTATTTTGATTCATTTTTAATCTCTTTTTTGACATTAGGGATGACTTCTTTGAAATGGTTTATAAACTATGCATTTACACAAGTATTGGGGCTTGGGGACAATAGTAGCATGCAGTGCAACCACATCTCAGCAAGCTCAGCTGAAGGGCAGGCTCAATCGAAAGACTTGAAGGAAGAAGGAATTGCCCAGATTATAGTTAGCAAGGAAGGCTCTGCAAATGGGTTTGAAATGCCTCTTCATTACCCAAGGTACACAAAGGAAGATTATGAAAAGATGGAGGATTGGAAGTTGGACATGGTTCTCAAAGAATATGGACTTACTGTTAAGGGTGCACTTGATGCAAAAAGATCATTTGTCATTGGAACATTTATCTGGCCAAATTAGCTTTAGTTATCTATCTTTCAATAATGATATTAGAATTTAGTATGCTATGACTAAAAGATATTAGTGATTGTTATTTGTTCTACAATTAGGCAGGCTGTATGTGTTATAAATTTATTTTTTGAGGCATTTTGTAGCAGAGTCTGTAAGTGGTTAACGCTGGAACTTCTTGTACTTCGACTCTTAAAGTTCTTAAAGTTAATTAAGTATGCAATCTTCGTTGTGATTAGAATTCAGAAGTATACGTATAATTGGTGTGCTATTTTGATGCTAGATGACCATTCAAAGCTTTGGATATTGCAGCAGTTAGAAATATTAAAATCAGATTTCATATTGCAATGTTTTTGTCAATCTAGCTAGATGTAAATAATTTTATTTATTTAGGTATTAGAGTAAGTGGGCTTGTATGACAAAGCTTTCTATATAATTTTGTATTGGTAATTATGGCATCATTTATAAAGAACTAATTATTCCGTAATCCATACAATACATGCAAAAGTTTAACATAATGATAATATGATTTTTTCTCTATTTTATTTTATTCTTGTGCGTGCTAGTAATGAGGTTGTTGGGCCTCACTTTTTTTTGGGCTCACAACTTATTTGTAGAGTGGGTTTAAGAGTTTCCCACTATAGGTAATTCTCACCCCCGCCCCCCCCCCCCCCCCCCCCCCCTTTTTCTTATCACTGGTTTCTCCTTTTTCTCCCCCTGTTCTCTCCCCATTTTTTCACCAACCCCCATCTCTCCCCCCATTTCTCATATTTATAGCTCCTTTTTAATGGAGTGGCCATCATTGTTCCCTTGGTAAGTGCGATGGGAGGTTTAATGTTGTTAATTGTAAGTGGTTGGTTAGGTGGTGGTGGCTTTGGAACTTGGTTCCTTCTTTCGTGGACAGCTCGGCAGCATCGTTCCGCAGAGCACTGCCGGGCATGTGAGAGTTAGTGTGTTTGCTTGTCGACCTTCCTTTCAACGCTCGGGGATGCCCTTCCAAGCAGGGCCTTCGCTGTGTGACTTGGGCCAATGGCATGCACGGGTACAGGGTGGGCCTTTGGGCGAGTGGAGACTGGGCCCATGCGCTTTGCCCTTGCATCGGAGCCCAAATGGGCCCGGGCATTGGATGGTGCACATTAGCCCCCCTTTGATTCATGCCTTGCGCTTGGCAAGAATCAAGAAATCCCAGAAGGCGCATGTTGTTCGATGAATTGGTGTCTGGGATGTTCCAGAGTTCCATTAATGCATCCCTAAAAAGGCACGCCAAATTTGGTCGTTTGGTTCAACCCTCATTATTACCTGACGCTTCGTGAATTGAGGCAGCGCAGGCTTCAGTTAGCGTTGGAACCAGAATGATTGCTAATTAATCTCCATAATGGCTAATTAACCGCTGCTCACTCTCCTGGGGTCTCCTATAAAAGGTCCGCTCCAAACCATCCTTTCACTTTTCACTCTCTATTTACTGTGTTCCCTTCTCTGCCGTGCATTCATCCGCGCACTCATACTCCAGCCTAGAATTTCCTTTCACCTTAGAACCCAAAGTAAGTTCTCTACATTCCCCCTTCTACCTCCGTATTTTCATTCATTTTTCTTCTAGAGTTTAGGATGTGATATTCATACCTTCTAGATATGGCTGCGGCTCTAGCCACTTTCAGGCAGGCCTTTGACATTGCCAGTGATATAGAGGTGGCGTATTGCCATGAGAGCGAAATCTCTCTTTATAGAGGGGGCAACACTGCCCTTTTTTCCCTTGATGACGATTTTAGAGGGTGGGGTGAGGTTTCCTGTAGACTCCCTTCTAATAGACACCTTAGGTATTATGGATTGTGCCCCGACTAACTTCCTCCCAACTTTTACCGGGTGGTGAGTTGCGTGAGGCAATTGAACTAGATATTTGGTTTGCAGTTAGACCAGCACGAAATAAACCACATGTACAATTTATGTGGGGGTAAGAAAAAAAATTATTATCTGAAAGTTAGAGACATAAGGGTACGGCTGATCTCCTGCCTACTCGACTCAAATAGGAACTCCGCTGGGGAGTTCGTTAGGGTGTGCGGCAATTGGTTTGCTGGTGACTTCCCCAGCCCCCTCACCAAGCGCGAAGTGGGTTTATCCCGATCATTGACTTGTTTTCACTTCTTATTTATTCTCACGATCGTTTGCATATTTCGTATTGTAAACATTTTTATTTACTCTGACGTTTATCGATATTGATATTTGCAAACAGCAGAGTGTTCGTCCCGGACATTAGAGTCGTGCACATACGAGACTTGAACTTCGTGCTCAGGTCCGAGATTTTTGTTCACACAGACGGACAGCTCCGAGCGTCCCACTTGATACTCGGGGTTAACCCCGTGTATTCTACTTGGCAAGCTTTCAGCTAGGCCTTGCTAGTTGATAGCCCACTTCTGTCCTATATCGACGTTTGGCGTGCAAATTTTCTCCCTCCGAGGCTTACAGTAGGTGAGGCCCATGACCAAGGTCCACGGTATACCTATTCTGGCGAACGCCAACTTATGCGGGACGAGTCTGCTGAGCGTGTGTCCCGAGCTTGCAGAGAACGTGCTCACGATCAAATTCAGCAAGAAGCCTTTATCCAACTAGAAGGTCTCGTTGATCAAGAAGCCCCTCCCCCACACGCCGAAGAAGTAGTTGCTGAAACTGACCATGGCCAAGGTGAAGAGATGGTGACTCGGCGGACGATGTCAATCAGCCATTTCATCCCCGAAGCCGGGCATACAGTGCAGCAGCAACAGTCCCAGGGCCGCGGCCAAACCCCTCCTCCTTCGCCAATAGCCCCCGGTTGGCAAAGAAAAAGGCAGCGTACAACCGAACAAACCCCAGTTGGCCCAGGCGATGCACCTTCAAAGATCCCTCCCTGGCCTTCTAGTGGCATTGTGATTCGGGAACCTTCTGTTCAGACTGGGACGCAGGTGGCGCCTTCTTCCCATGCCGTACCCTCGTGGCAGCCTTCGTTCCTGCTGAATAGTAAATTTCTTCCTTTGGACGCAAGCATGCACGTTTGGGGAAAGGGGGCAGGTGGTCATGTCGCCCAGACCCTGGCGCGTGGCCGTCTGCTCCCCGAGGACGTGTGTGCTTTTGAAGAAGGAACGGATGAATCGATGGGAAGGAGGCTGTAGTGGCACACTATCGCGGTAAGCAATTTTTTTTTTTTTTTTTTTTTAATGTTCTGCCTCTGGGGATTTGGTGCTTGTTCTTGTCACTTCATCAGGCTACGCAACTGGCGTGTATACTTGATAGGCGCGTTAGTGATCTTGCTGAGGATGCTGGTCGGGAGAAGGCTCTAAAGGATGTGGCCGACACGAATGTGAAGGAGAAGGCTGTAGTTGCCGCGACTGCGGAAAAGAAGGCTGCCGCGGCCGAGAAAGCGAAGGTGGACGCGAAGAAGAAGTACTTGGAGCTGCAAGTCCGCGTGGGGAACACCGAGCTCAGGTTAGCGAAAGCTGAGAGCATAAACAGTGCGCGGTCCAAGGAGCTGGCCGACCTTAGACGGCCCTGGAGGCAAGCGAGAGCAAGTGGTACAATGAGGGATTCATTGACGTGGAGAACTCAGCTGAACCGATCATAAGGGATGCTCGGAAGCTCGGTTTTGAGGAAGGGTGGCCAGCCGCTCTGCAGGCTTTGGGGGTTCCCGAGGACTCTCCTTTGAGGAATCCCGACCAAATTCCCTTCCTGGTCCCTGCACCTGCGCCACAGACTCTTCAAGGGCCCGTCGATGAAGAAGAGACGACCAGCCTGAGGGAATTGGTGGAGCAAATAGACTCCCATGTGGAGTTGGAGGAAACGGAGGTGGCTAGCCATCCTCACTCTAGAGATCAGCTCGGTCAGGACCCCCTTCAGACCTTGGCGCATCAACATTTTGTAGGGTCTGACACTCGAGAACAACCTGCAGATTCCGCTTCTTAAATTGCCGAACCGTGATTTTCTTGTTTAATGAAGTTTCTCTTGTCCATTTTATTTTATTTTATTTATGCTTTTTAATCGGACCGCCTATGTCACTGAGCTGTGGTGACTGAACAATTGCCTTTCTGCTTGGTTTAATACTTGAATGACCACTGCGTTTTGTGGTCGGGATATTGTTTTAGTTCCTAACATGATGATTTAGTTTCGGTATTACCATTGCGGTTTTTTTTTTTTTTTTTTTTTTTTTTGCACCTATGTTGTAGTGGTCTAGGTAGTTGAATCCTGTTTTGTCATTCAACGGGAATTGACTTACCTTAGATGGCGGTACCTGTATCCAGGAGGGGCTATCCCTTTTATGGTAGGAACAAAGCTTGACGTGCAGATTCACCTACTTGGTAATGTAGTTTGAACCGGGCAGCAGGTTTTTGTCCTAAGAATAATAATTTAAGGTTTCTACCTGCTTTGTAATATAGTTTGAACCGGGCAGCAGGCTTCTGTCCTTATAAAAATTTAAGGTTTCTACCTGCTCGGTAATATAGTTTGAACTAAGCAGCAGATTTTTGTCCTTAGAATAATAATTTAAGGTTTCCACCTGCTCGGTAATATAGTTTGAACTGGGTAGCAGGCTTCTGTCCTTATAAAAATTTAAGGTTTCCACCTGCTCGGTAATATAGTTTGAACCGGGCAGCAAATTTCTGTCCTTAGAATAATAATTTAAGGTTTCCACCTGCTCGGCAATATAGTTTGAACCGGGCAGCAGGCTTCTGTCCTTATAAAAATTTAAGGTTTCCACCTGCTCGGTAATATAGTTTGAACCGGGCAGCAAGTTTCTGTCCTTAGAATAAGTAATTGAACAACACAAATCTACACGTATGAACATCACTATTCCCATTAGCAAAACATATACAGAGTCATGCATAATTAATAACTCGGCACATCACCAATCCTTGGTAAAACTTCCTTAAATTGCAGGCATTCCACGGTCGAGGTAGTGGCCTCTCGTCAAGTCCCTCCAAGTAATACACACCCACGCCAGCGACGACTGTAACCCTGTAAGGCCCTTCCCAAGTTTGTGCCAATTTCCCAGAGTTCGTATCTCGCATGTTTCCCACGGCCTTTCAAAGGACCAAATCTCCGGCGACAAACTCCCTCATTTTCACACCTTGGCTATATCTCTCGGCGAGTTTTTGCTGATACTCTGCGAGCCGTATAGTCACAACCTCCCGGCATTCTTCCAATCTGTCTAGACGTTCAACAAGCATCTTGTTATTTAGGACAGGGTCGAATCCAGCTACTCGTGCGCTGCACAAATTTACCTTGGTTGGTATGACGGCCTCTGCTCTGTATGTGAGTGAGAACGGGGTTTCTCCTGTGGACCTCCTAAGCGTTGTCCGGTATGCCCACAAGACGTTAGGAAACTCCTCGGCCCAATTCCCCTTTGCACCCTCCAATCTTTTTTTCAGCCCATTCACGATTACTTTATTCACAGCCTCGGCTTGGCCATTGCTCTGGGGATACGCTAGAGTAGAGTATTTGTTTTTGATGCCGAGGTCTTCGCAAAATTCACGGAAAGCCTGGCTTTCAAACTGCAGACCACTGTCCGAGATAAGGTAGTTCGGCACTCCAAATCTCGTGATTATGTTCTTCCACATAAATTTCTTTATGTCCACATCCCAAATATTGGCCAAGACTTCTGCCTTCGCCCAATTGGTAAAATAGTTAACAGCCACCAAGACGAATCGCCGGTTGCCGATTGCTCGTGGGAAAGGACTGAGTATATCTCATTATGCAAAAGGTCAGGGGCTGCTGACTGGGTTCAAATGACCTGCCGGCTGGTGGTTTAGGGGGGCATGCTTCTAACACTGCTCACACCTGCGTGCATACTCAGTGGCGTCCTTTTGCATCTTAGGCCACCAAAATCCTTGAGTCATTGCTCGGTGTGCCAACGATCGTCCTCCGACATGGCTGCCGCACATGCCATCATGCAACTCGGATAAAAGTTCGCTCACCCTTTCTGGATGTAAGCACAAAAGATATGGCCCCCCAAAGGATCTCCAATATAGCCTTCGGTCTTGCGATAGCCAATACCGAGGGGCCATTCGGCGGATTCTGTCGGCCTCTTTTTTATTAAGTGGAACCTGATCCTCGGCTAGGAAGTCAATGATGGGATCCATCTAGCTACGCTCAAGTGTTGTAATTGCCGTGATATCGACCCCCGCAACCCCCAAATTACTAGCCGCTCTGATGCTTGGTTCTGGAACCAGTTCCACTCTTATTAGCCGAGGTATCTCCTCAGTTACTAATGATGCTAGTGTGGCGAGGGAGTCAACATGCCTATTCTGCATCCGGGCGACTTGGATTAACCTCACAGTACTGAATCTAGTCATAGCTTGCTTCACTTACTCCAAATATGCCCTCATACGGGGATCCTTGGCTTTAAAGCTCCCCTGGACTTGATTAACCACCAAACGTGAATCCGAATATACTTCCACATCGTGGGCACCCAAATTTGAGACTGCCCTTAGTCCGGCTTGCAAGGCCTCGTACTCGGCCTCATTGTTGGAGGCTTTGAATCCCAATCTGAATGAGTGCTCCAATCGTATTCCCTCGGGGCCAACCATGACAACTCCCGCACCAGACCCCATGGAGTTGGATGCGCCGTCCACGTACACCTTCCACGGGCGACAATCCAATTGACATACCATTTCTCATGAGGCTCTAAGGGAAAACTCAGCCACGAAATTTGCCAATACCTGCCCCTTTATTGCTTTTCTCGACCTATACCGCACATCGAAAGCTCCCAGCCGAGTTCCCTACTTCGCTATTCGCCCCGTGAAGTCAAGTCTTTTCATCAACGACTGCAGAGGGTACTCGGTCAGTACGTATACGGTATGAGCCTGGAAATACTGAGGTAATTTCCTAGTGGCATGCACCAGTGCCAATACCAACTTCTCTAAAGGCAAGTATCTAGTTTCCAAGTCAACTAGGGTCTTGCTGACGTAGTACACGGGCTGCTACACCCCCCAGTCACTCAGCAATACGGCACTTACAGCGTGATCGGACATTGAGAGGTACATATATAGGTCCTCCCCAGGCTTCAGGACAGTCAACATTGGCGCATGTGTTAAGTACTCCTTTAGATCCTGAAAAGTTTTTTCACACTTGTCATCCCATTGAAACCCTTTCCATTTCTTTAGAAGTTAATAGAATGGCCGACAGCGATCTGAGAACTTGGAAATGAACTGGTTGACAGCGGCTAGCATCCCTATCAAGACCTGTACTTCCTTTGGATTGCTTGGAGATTTAAGACGCTTCACAGCATCAATCTGGTCTAGATTAACCTCGATTCCTCGGTTGGAGATCAGATACCCTAGAAATATTTCGGCTCCTATGCCAAAGGCACACTTTTCCGTGTTCAGGCGTACTTTGTGCTGCCGTAACAACTCAAACACCTCCCAAAGATCCTCCACATGTCGCACTTCCTGCTTGCTTTTTACCACCATGTCATCAATTTACACTTCGACTGTTCGGCCAATTTTGTCCCGGAACATCCTCGTCACCATCCGCTAATATGTCACCCCAGCATTTTTTAACCTAAAAGGCATCACAGTGTAGTGGTAATTGGCGTCAGAAGATATGAATGCTGTCTTCTCTTGATCCTCGGCAAATAGGGCAATCTGATGATACCCTTGAAAGGCGTACAGGAAGCTCATCCTCAGGTGTCCATAGGTGGCGTCTACCAACTGATCAATCTTCGGCATAGGAAATGGGTTTTTTGGACATGCTCGGTTTAAGTTCGTGAAATCTACACAGATCCTCCATTGGCCATTCTTCTTCCTTACCACCACGGTATTCGCCAACCACTCTGGGAAGAAGATTTCCTTTACTGCCCCTGCCTCTTTAAGCCTTTGAACTTTTGACTTCACCGCTTCTGCATGCTCCCTGGCCACTTTCCTCGGCCTCTGCTTCTTAGGGGGGAATGACGAGTCCACGTTAAGCTTATGGATGATGAACTCGGGGTCCACCCCGGGCACATCATAGGGACTCCACGCAAATACGTCCATACTCTGCACAAGAAACAATAACACTTCTACCCGTTCCTGGGTTGTTATGCTAGCTCCTATTTGGAAGTACTTGTCAGCATCCGACAGTATTTTGGCCTTTATTAGTTCCTCGACGCCCTCAGCCCCCACTTCTCTTTGGGGCCTCTGTAATTGCTATAACAGAGCTTCCTCGGTAACTTCCTTCTGCTTGGCGAGCTTGCCTTCCCAGTTTGCTGCAGTGACGAGGCATTGCCTTGCCACTCTCTGGCATCCCCATACAACGGTAACGTCTTGCTTTGTAGGAAATTTAACTTTTACGTGTAAGGTGGATGGGACAGCCCCCATGGCATGAATCCACGACCTTCCCAAGATTGCCATGTAAGGGGAGAAGGGGTTGACTACTATGAATAGGACTGTTACCTCCTTACCCTCCATGCTTACCGGCAGGGAAATATGCCCTTCAGGAATCACCACCTTTCCGTCAAATGACACCAGTGGCGTATTGTACTTTTTCAAATCTTGATTCTTTAATCCAAGTCCTTTGAACAAGTCAAGATACATCACGTCAGCCCGCTACCTTGATCTATCATCACCCTTTTTACCAAGAAACCGTTCATCCGAGCCGTGACTACTAGTGCGTCGTCATGCGGTTGTATTATTCCTTCTAAGTCCTCTTCATTGAAGGCAAGCGTCTCCTGAGCACGCTTTGCCTTTTTCCCCATGGGCTCTATTTCCGGTGGATTTACCATAGGTGCGACGATTAACACCTCCCTTTTGGTCGCAAACGTTCCCCTTGGGTCGACGAGGATCATTTCAATTATTTCCAAGGGCGGTGGGAGAGGATTCCCCCTCTACTGAACGCCTAGGCTGGTACCCCCGGTCATCGGGGTTCACTACGAACTCTTTCAAATGTCCTGCCCTCGCTAACTGCCCCAAATGGTCTTTCAGTACTCGACACTGCTCGGTGGTGTGCCCCTTATCTTTGTGATAGGTGTAGTACAGATTCTGATTTCTTCGAGAGGGATCACCTCCCATCTTGTTCGGCCACCTGAAGTAAGGCTCATTCTTGATTTGTTCTACAATCCGGTGCACTGGCTCCTTGAACGTCATGCTCACTTCCCCCGTTTGCCAAAGTGGTTCCAGTATCCTTAAATCCTTCCGAGGTCTCAGCTGAAAACCTCCCTACCGAGGACGATTTATCAACGGGGCCTTGCCCTTACTTTGCAATCGGTCATCCTCCAAGCGCTTATATTCCTTGATACATCTCATGAGCTGCCTCATATCCTCAGGAGGCTTCTTTGTCAGTGACTCCCGCAATTCAGAATCCTCTGGCAGCCCCATCTGGAAGGTGCTTGCTGCAATTTTCTCATTGCCCCCACCTATTTCATTGTAAAGCTCCCAGTACCGACTGGCACAGTTACGGAGGGTCTCCCCTACCCTCATCTTCATCAATAGTAAAGCATCTACGGGTTGCGGCACTCGGCTGCAAGTTATGAACCATACACCATACTCCTGGATTAACTCGGCGAAAGTGTGGATGGACCTATTCCGTAGTCCGTTGAACTATCTCAGAGCGATTGGGTTGAGGTTGGAAGGAAACATCTTGCACATCAGTGCGTCATTGTGAGAATGCAGGGACATCATGTGGATGTAATGGCTAACGTGCTTAACCGGGTCTGTTCTTCCGTCGTAGGTATTGAATGGAGGGCGTGTGAACCTGCTCGGCATTGTGGCCCGTTCGATATCGTCGGAGAACGGGGACTGTGCTGCTCCTCGCAAGGCGTGGCTCATTGTATCCATGGCGGCGTTATACGGTCGTCGTTCATCGGGCGAGTCGGATCCTCGATCCGCGTATCCCCGTGATCGCGAACGATCCTGGCGACGACGGGATTCCTGTGAATGCGAATGATCTCAGTGATGGTGGGACCCCTGTGAACGTGAACGTTCCCGACGTCGACGGGACCCAGATTGATTGGACCCTGTACCCTGGCGATCTCCCCCGGCACCCACCCTCCTATCTCGGTTGTCTCCTCCTCTTCCTTGGTGCCTGTCCTCCGCTTTTAACTCCAAATCTCTCACTCGCCTGCGCAGCTGTTCCAGCTCTTCATCTCTTTCATCAAATTGCCTATCCCCCGAGGTGCTCAATATTATCTGCTGCGTCTGGTACGACCCCTCCCCGAGACCAGATCTTTCTTCCCGTTCACGGTCCCTATCTTCACGTCTCTTTTGCCTCATTTCTCACCAAGACAATCCCCGGGATGGGCCCGCCAAACGACTTTCAACCTCATTCCCGGAATCTCTTCCGGACATCTTTCTGTGCGTGAGTCTCAGTTGAACTACAGTTTCATAGGAGATTCCCACAGACGGTACCAATTGTGCGTGCCGGAAATGAGATTGTTGAGCCTCACTTTTTTTTGGGTTCACAACTTATTTGTAGAGTGGTTTTAAGAGTTTCCTACTATGGGTAATTCTCACCGCTAGACTCCATCACGCCTTCCCCCCCACCCCCCCTTTTTCTTATCACTGGTTTCTCCTTTTTCTCCCTTTGTTCTCTCCCCATTTTTTCACCAACCCCCATCTCCCTCCCCCCCCCCCCCCCCCATTTCTCATATTTATAGCTCCCTCTTAATGGAGTGGCCATCATTGTTCCCTTGGTAAGTGCGATGGGAGGTTTAATGTTGTTAATTGTAAGTGGTTGGTTAGGTGGTGGTGGCTTTGGAACTTGGTTCCTTCTTCCATGGACAGCTCGGCAGCATCGTTTCGCAAAGCAGTGCCAGGCATGTGAGAGTTAGTGTCTTTACTCGTCGACCTTCCTTTCAACGCTCGGGGACGCCCTTCCAAGCAGGGCCTTCGTTGCGTGACTTGGGCCAATGGCTTGCACAAGTACAAGGTGGGCCTTTGGGCGAGTGGAGACTGGGCCCATGCGCTTTGCCCTTGCATCGGAGCCCAAATGGGCCCGGGCATTGGATGCCGCGCAATTCTAAATATGAATTGTGTGATAATTATAGTAGTTATTAAGAGACATTTATTATAATTGTGTATATATATATGACATATATATTCTAACATTAAGCATCCCTCTTGTGAAAAAATATATTTTTATTTGTTGGACTTTTTATAGCAGTTTTCAATATGGCTCTACTCAAAAAGGTTGTCATTAGATTCCTGAATGGCTGCATCTATTCACAAGATTAATTAAGTACCAATCTAGTAGCAGCAATTTTTTTTCATGAGAAATATAATTAAATTATTTTTTTTTCAAAAATTAAAATCTTCATAAATGTTAAAAATTTATAACATCTTACCGTACATATACACTGAAAATATGCTATATACGAACTAGCAAGTATTTAAAACCTTTAATATCAAATTTGACGGCCATGTTGGTTTAAACACTAAACTAAACAATAGTTAAAGTGTAAGTGACTTGGCAAATTTCCAAACACACAAACTACACTACACAAGCATGGCAATATAGTAAGCTAGATGAAATAGGAAAAAAGATAAGCAAAGCACACATAACACCACAAGTGTTATGGAAGAGGAAAACCTGAGCCTCGAGCGTAAAAACCTCTCCCCTGATCACCTATCAGAAATCTCCACTAGGCAAGATAGTTGCAGTACATAAGGTCACAATGAACCCTCTCCAAACCCAAGCTCCTACATGTACTTGAACCCTCCAAACTCTAGCTAGCAACCAAATTCACCAAGCCCTTTCTCTTCCTAGCTTACCGAAGACCCTCCATTGAAGCTTCACTGGAATCACCACCAATGAAAATTGGATTTAGGTTGTGGCTTCTCACTCTTCCTTAGCTATTCACTCGCTCACAAGTATTTGTTTGTGGATGAGGAATGTGTTAACAGAATCTCTATCAATGGAATTTAAGAGATGGAAAAGGGAGATGAACACTTGGTTTTTCTCTAAGGAAAATGCTCTATCTTTTCATTACAAAGGAATGGCTTCACTCTCTTGGCACCCTTTGGGTTTCTAGAGTTTGGTCAATACTTATTTGAAACCCCTTGCCATGCCTTACAGCTGTGTGTGTGTGTTGGCAAATTGGCAGTGGCAGGTGTAGTTGTAAAGTACAGAGATCGTGCAACTCACGACCTGTTCGCCATTTAAGGTCGCAAGATGGTTGCGAGGTGCACGATTGCACTCTCAGACAAACACTTGCCATATAGACTTCACGAGCAACTAAGGTCGCCTCTAGGCCGTGAGATCTCTGGTTGATGCAGCTTTCAGTCTTCAAGGAGAGGCTCAGGTACACTACCCCAACATACATGAAAACCCAGAAAAAAAATACATCACCAATAAAATGCATTACAAAAAAACTTTTCACTGAATAAAGCCAACATAAAACATGACTTCTCATAAATAAAGTTGTATAAAAACATATAACTTTAGATACTTACAAAACTAAAGTGTATAAAAAGAAATATTCCATTCGTTTAAAAAAAAAAATGTTATCTTGCATATCTTTTCACATCAAAGAGAGAGAGAGAGAGAGAGAGAGAGAGATGTTTTGCTTGGATTAAGGAATAACTATTACGAGTTTGTGAGCATTTTGGTAAGGAATAATTATTTTTCATTTTACATTCCGTTTTTTGGCTGTAAAATATTTTCAAATGTAAAATGTTTGTATTAGTATCATTTTACGTTTGAAAACATTTTTAGTTAAAAAAAATTCAAATATTTTGTGTGACAAATAAATTTTCAACCACAAACCACCAAAATTGGTGTTTTATAATTTCCAGCCACCAAACCAGTGGCTTGGTCCACAGGCCTAGTCACTAGAGGGGGGGGGGGGGGGGGGGGAGGGTGGAGCCATTTTGTGTTTTTGTAAAATGTAAATTTTTTCCAAATTTTTGTTTGTAAAAAGTTTTACAAAACATTTTACATTCAATGAAAAATATTTTCAAATTTGACTAAATTTTACAATGAAACAACACAATAAAATACATAAAATGTCAGTGAGACAAATGGAATGTTAAAGAATAGCTATTCACGATAAATAACTATTCATTTTAATAGAAACACAACTTTTAACAATTCAATGATAATTACTAATGAATAGTTATTATATTATAATATATATTTAAGTGTATATAACAATAATGTCAAATTCGCACCGTAAGAAAAATAAGGGCTTTCTTTAGGGCAAAATGTCCATTACAAAAAGGAAAAACCCATGTGAACATTGAACAAAACAGAAAAATAGCTAACCTGCAACAGTTTTCTTAGAAACAAGCCTTACATTGGCCTCCTCGAAGGTGTTGCAGGCTATCTATGATTATATAAAACAAGCTAGTGTAATGAGCCACATGACCCAACTAATGCCTTTTCAGGTTTTTAATTTTCATTAACTTGTTAGTTTCTATGATTAGAAAATATAATAATTAGTGTTTTGGTCTGATGACAAAGAATAATTATCAGAAGTTGATGCCATAAGTCGTTAAAACTCTCTAAACAAATTTAAATAAAAATATAAAGGCAAGAATAAAATAATTAAAATTGGATGCTACAAATGAAAACATAATATAAATATAAGAATAAACATATCATGTTATTTATGTGTAAACATATGTTTTGTTTTAAAATGTACAATAACGTAGTAGTTGCAAACAAATAGATACACATAGTGTAGGTTTATTGAAATATGTTTATTGAACTACTCCTGAATGTATATAAAAGCCTAAACTAAAAATAAATATAATTATTATTATACTATCTATTAAAACAAACATTTTATTTTTGATAGATAGAAACTATAAAATTGAAGATAATTTAATTATTATTTCTAATATGAAATTAAATTTCATTAACTATTTTATGGATATTAATATAAGAAATTGAAAATAGATATTCATACATTGCAAAATTTTAAATCATATTGTATCTATATAAATAGTTGAGTTGTGCACATTAATATATTTAAAAATTAATAAAAATATACTATGGATATCCAATCAAAAACACTTATCTTTTTTTATTTATAAAATGGTTTGAGAATATGTATGTCAAGTCTCCTCCACCTCTTCAATTTGACGTTATAGTTTCGAGCAAATAAGTAACGTAATGTCCTAGGCTTATTAGGAGAAATTCAAATAAAACAGAAGAGCACAACTGAGTTAAGAGGCTAAAAGACACATTAAAACAAAAAGAAAATTGTTGAATATATATATATATATATATATATATCTAAAAGTGTATTATTTTTAAACAAATAGTTATGCAAATTATGCATAAATTAAGATTTAATTTTAATATTTGTTAACATATATTACTAAAAAGCTAATAATACTATATAAATAAAAAAATGAAAGTTAATTTTATTTTTCTCAAAAATAGTAGATAATTACTATATGCATCTACATTTACCAAAACCGGAATAAAGGTTTTTTTTTTTTTTTTTTAATGTATAAATTTTAATTTATATATTTTGTTGAGTTGTTAAAGTCATTGATATTTTGGTAATTCAATGAGATCATATTAATGAGTGGTGGTAATGGTTTAGAAATGAAAAAAAAAAAAAATTTTCCCTATAAAAAAAATATTGAAATTAAATATCTTGTTAAATGTACATATAAATTGTAGTTCACTTTTGATAACGGTATGATAATTATAATTATACTTGAAATAATTTTTATTTATGTATGGATAGCCTAGGGTGAAATTTTTATTTATTGTCTATAATTTTATAAAATATAGCATACTTAGAAGCTAGTGAAGAACTACATTCTCCAATGAATACCTTTACAAGGTTTTTTTTTTTTTTTTTTTTTTTTTTTTTTTTTTTTTTTTTTTAATTTGTTCGTTTTTATGATTATAAAATTCAGCCAAAATGTAAAGTGAAGAATAATATAAGTCTCCACAACTAAAAGTATAATATAAGTATAAACATATTATGTTAAAAAAAAAGTATAAACATATATGTTTGTTAGTATAAACATTAGTCACGAACATATAGAGACAGTGAGTAGGATTATTAAAATGTATTTGTCAGATTCATGAACATAAACTAAAAAGGAATATTATTAATTTTTATAATATCTTATGATTTTTTGTTTTTTTGGAATAGATCACAATTCTAAAATTATGGATGACTTTTCATTTGAAATAAATAAAATTATATATAATTTGAATATTAGTTTAAAAAGAAATTTAGTTTCATTAACGAATAAACAATTGGATATTAATAATAACAATACTTCAAAATACATATTCATTGACAAAGATTAAAATTATAGGAATATATATAATCAATGTCTTTGTTTATAAACCCTGGCCTTTTCTTAAGTTGTGCAAAACGTATTTCATTTGATCAAGTTTAATGTTTTTGTTTTAGGCATGTACAACACTGTTGTGATAAGGCCAAAGAAGGCATAAAGACTAAATGAAAAAAAAAAAAATATATATATATATATATATATTAACATATTTTTTTTAGAGATAGTTTCAACGTAAAACGTCCGCTTTTGATAATTGTTTTTATTATTAAATCAAGATACCAATTGATTTTTTTGTATAAGCAAGAATCGAACCCCGAACCACTTAACATAACATAATTAATTTCAAGTAACCATTCATAATTTCTGAGTTTGTTGATGCATAATCACTTAACACTTACCAGTTACCATTCAACCTTATCTACGTACGTTCTTTTATATTTGCTTTTTCATGGTGAAAGGCGAAAAAGAAATAGAATATTCTATCTTTTTTCAAAAAAAAAAAAAAAAAAAAAAAGAATTGGATGGAGAAAAATCAAACCTCTTTAAAGGTTTGTTGTTAGGCATAGAACAAACGTACTTTCAGGTTGTGCCCACTAAAACGAAAGGGGATTTGATAATTGATAGTTTCACGGACGCCAGAAAGAAAAGAAAAAAGATGATAGTGAAGAGAATTTAAATCACAAGAAAAGATAACTTCTTCAGCTTGCCATTTTAAATATTATTGTATCACTTAAGAGTCTTATCATAAAAAAGTGACTAATATTCGAGATTCGTAGATAAGAGTAACTCCAAATTTATTCACCTTTTTTTTTTTGGTTTATTTCGTGAAGTATTTTCTAAAGTTGGTTTTGCTTCCTTGAGAAGAAAAAGAAATTGGGTGCCATTAATTGCTTCTCTCATGATTCATGCAGTACTCATTTACCCCCCAAAAGAATTAAAGAAAATAAATTCATGCGCTCAAGTAGTTTTTGACTACTTTTAACACATGCTTGGTATTGGTCTAAGAAATGTAATGCACCAAATGATGTGAGGAGTGTGTAGGAAATAGGATCCATTGGGAAGTTGTAAATGTTTTATAACATTTTGTTTTGTCCAAGGATGCTCAATTATTCAAATGGTAAAAAATCTTGATAAAAAAAATGCTTTCGGGGATAAAAATGTTTAGGTATCAAATGGTATATAATTGAATACATGCTCATAGTGAGCCCATAAGCATGCAACAAGGAAGGCATGCCATCTGAACATGACCATAGGGTTCATGATTGTAGTTATAAGATGGTAATTACAATTATGCATAAGTTACCATTAGCTGAATTTTTTTTTCAAAGCTTCCATAATGACAAGATAAACAAAAGGATAACTAACATGCTTGAAGCTCAAGCCTAGTCCACAAAATCAAGACCAACCAGAATTCTATAGTGTCACTTGATTAATTTCCAACCACCGCCCCCACAAAGCAGAAGTTTTTGTGTTTCAGCCAAAGTGAGAGTGCTCTATGGACCATGCATGACTGATACATAAATTTTGACCCTTTGCGCTCACAGTCACTCTCAATTTATATACGGGTCTATTTTGGGGTGAACATGGTAACACATTCAACTAAAGGGGTTGGTATTGGGGCTTTTAGACCATATGTGATTTATAAGGTCCTAATTAAGGTCTTTTAGCTAATATTTTGTACTTTCAAAAAAAAAATTCCTCTCTATAATTATACACGGTTTGAGACACAGAATATAAAAATTAAGTACTCTAAGAACCCTTAATATAAATTTTTATTTTATGTAACCGATAAATAAAACGTTACCTACCCCATATGGTATATATATGCAGATACATCAAATACCACACAAACCCTCTCTCTCATATTAATGGCTCTCGGTCGAGCCTCCAAGAAAAAGTCACATTCATGGTCCCAAACCCCAACCTACAAGAAAATGCCACCTCTCAGTTATTTCTATAGAAAGCTACAAGCATATAAAGAATAATATTACCTAATAAGAGACAGCTAGAAAGTTGAAAAAGTTAAGTAAATAGGAATAGCCCCTCCATTTGTCAACCTTGAGAATTGACACAACTTACACCATGGGTATTTTGGGTAAGCCCACTATACCATGTAAATCATTAAGATTTAAGTAATTTAACTCTTATATATATGAGAAATACCGAAACCACAAACTCCTATATATATGAGAAATACTGAAACCACAACAGAGCCTAAAACTCTTTCAAGTATCAACTCCCTTGAAAGTTTATTTATACTCCTTTTCAATCCCACATCTTCCTCTTCCTAAGAGCTACTATTTCAACCAGAGTAGGCGGAAAAAAAAATGGATCAAACTGAGTACCACAAGCTACAAACCTTGACAAAGTTGATGAACTTTGTGTTTTTAAAAAGGGTCACTCAACTACTACTCTCAGTTTCTGTGTTTTCTTTCTTGTTTACTCATTCCTCCTTGCTTTCTTGCTTCCAGTCTTTTAACTTCTACTTCTCTGCATTTCCTTCCCAATTATTTAGCCACACAATAGACAAAAACTGCATATTCCTCCTTTGCAATGGACTCCTAGTTTTCCTTGCAAAATACTCTGGCCTAATAAGATCTGTGTCTGGGGCTTATCACAATGAGGAATCTTTCATAAGTAGTGAAGATGGTTTGCAAAAGGACGCTGTGACAGAAAGCAAAGCCTCTGCAGAAAATGTTGCAATGGAACAAGGAAGAGAAATTGACCATTTGATCAGAGAAGTACAAGAAGAAACTGGAAAGTCAGCTGGGGATGAAGAAGGAGAAGCAGGAGGAGAAGAAAGCAGGTCTTCTTTTTCAAAAGAAGAAGAAGAAGAAGAAGAAACTGGTTCATTTGTCTTAAAAGAGAAAGAGGAACAAAATGAATCTGTGAGTGAATTTTTAATTGAAGAAAGAATAGAAGAAGATGAAGAAGAAGAAGGAAATGGGACGTTGAGCACAGAAGAATTAAACAAGAAGTTTGATGATTTCATTAGAAGGATGAAGGAAGAAATAAGGATTGAAGCTTAACAACAACTAGTCATGGTTTAGCAGTCCCTTTGAATTATCTTTTATTTCACAAAATTATGATACTACTTAATATCATGGTAATGAATTGTAACTTTCCAATGTTTGTTCACCATTATGCTACCTCTATATATGTAAATATAATCGAGGAAAACTATTATCTTCCTTGTTACTTTTCTTTCTATTGTTTAGTCTTTTTAGAATCAATTGTACAAGCAGACATGCTGCACTAAATCCTGCATAGCAGGTTCTACTCTTTGTAATATCATTCTCTGTTGCAATGCAAATTATATTCCCTTTCCAAAAAAAAAAAAAAAATTTGTTTAATCTTTTTTGTTTTCGTGGTTATAAACTTGTAATATATACTATATGTGCTCTTTGAACAATATTGTAATTGGAGTAATATTGTATACGTATGGACTATAGGCAAAAGAAGGTTGTGATATGTGCTCTTTGAACATTTAGTCTGCAGTCATATTCACAACCTTCTTTTGCCTATAGTCTATACACATACATATTACTCCAATTACAATTTATCAATTTAATTATTTGAAAAGAAAAAGAAAAAGAAAAAAATATGTATCCCTAACCTTACTCTTTTGCTTTATTAGCTAAGTTATTATATTTCTTACATATAAAGCAATCTCATCCTCCACAACAATTCTCTGGTAATGGGGAGCAAAATTAGATGTGTCCATATAGGCTTAAGCGCATTGCACATGTAATTATGTTATGATGTGATGCCTAAATCTCAAAATCAAGCATGATAAAAGGTACATAGTGATGGAGAAAAAGAATGCACGTGATGATTCTAACCAATTTGTTAACAATTCATAGCTAACTACTGCAATTTGTCCTCTAATAAACATGCCATTCATTACCAAATCTATGGCCAATCTTTCATATGATATATAGCAAAAGGTCCAAAAGCACACTAGATATGATTAAATAATTCTGTTTCCAAACCCCATTCAAATAGATAAATTTGGTTTCAAGTTGCAATAAGCAATGCACATTATGCACTATTTCAATAATGGCCTAGAAAGCCGTACAATAAATTTATCAATAATTGAAGTGGGACACAGTCCGTTTGGCGATTTCCATCCATTTCTCCAGCCGCACTCAGTTTACTAATATATATATCAAAGAAGCGGAAAGATATGTTCAAATATTAAATCTAGAGACATACCATTTTTCACCCACTTTAAAAACAAATAAAAAAATAATTATTGACCTTTTTTTTTGCTGTAATTGGTACATAAAAAAATGGATGTCAATAATGGGTCTGTATTATTAAAGTGATGCTACCTCAATTATAGTTTACCACCTTAACAAAATATGAAAATTATTGTAAAAAAAATTGTGTATTCATATAATTAAGAATCAAATTGAAAGGTGATATCCATCTCAAAGAATTACAAACAACATTCAGATTGGAGAGAGAATCAGGTGATATGTAGCTAAAATGTCTCAATAATTTGGCAGATTTTTTGAAAATCTAAAATGTTTCATGGTCCTTATCAAAAAAAAAAAATGTTTCATGGTAATCGAGATAGATCACCGTTTGATTCATGATCAGATTGGCACAAGTTAACCAATCAGAAACTACTTATTCTTCTTCCTTTTTATTTATTTATTTTTTAGAATCTGGTCTATATTGCTGATAAGAAAGCTCAAGACATAGGATGAGTTTAACATTAACTTTTAGCTTTTAACTTTTACAGTTTTTTAAAATGACAAAGTTCAGCTACAAAATTGGTTGTAGTTTTAAGCTACAACCTTACTTAATATCTTTTTATTGGAAGTGAATTTTGATAAATCCACTATTGGAATATATGTGCTTCTTATATCCTTCATGCTTGCAAACTTTCTAGAAAATTAAAGATCAATAACTATATTATCAATAAATTATTTAAATTATAAGTTTTTGTAGTTTAAAATTATGCATAAAATATAAGCTTATAAATTATATAATAAATAATATCCAATTGACACAAAATTTGACATGTGTATTAAGAGTGTAAAGAACATGCAATTCAACGGTTAGATTTTCAAAATATACAGTAATTTTTATTTTATTGAGTAAGGTTGTAGTCTTAGGTTATAACCAATTTTGTAGTCTTTGATTACAACTAATTTTGTAGTTAAATTTTGTCATTTTTAAAATACAAGTATATTTCAACACACTTTTAACAAAAAAAACTAAATAAGCTGTTTTCAAATAAAAAGTATGGGAGGTGTCCATATACATCTTTTTGGCTCTTATTGTATGAAGAGTCTTTATTTAGAATTAACTTTGATGGATTTGAAAGGAGTGGGTGGGCTATGCCTTCTATAATAATGGTTTAAGAAATGATATAACGTTATGTCATGTTAGGCAAAGAGGCCCCATATGAAAATGACCCTCAGTATGTGTCCAACTTAAATATCACAGATTACCAAAAACAAAAACAACAACAAAATCACAGATTACCGACTTCTAAGCTTAAATATCTGATTTGGGCTTTTGTCTTGCATTAACGCATGAGTGCTATAAGCCTATAAGCTCCAATACTTGAAATTTAAGCTTTTGTAATTGTCCTTGACTTAAAATCCTCCTCTTCATTATAGAATAAAGTCAAGGTAAGTGGGTATGGATGTATGAAGCATGAACTAAGATTTTTTCTTTGATAAGAAGTACGAACTAAGATTAATTGTCAAGACACAACCACATGTTTATTGAGCACATTGTGGTTGGTGAAACTCCCACCTTTTATCACAATGTGGTTGAGTTTCATTTAATTACATTTGTGTTAAGTTTAAGAATAATGGTATTGCATATCAAGCATATAACTATCCTCTCACATGAGAATGGATCTCACATGCGTAAGATCCACTTCTATGTAAGAGGGTGGTTACCTATATTCGTTATACCATATACCATATACATGAAATTTTTCATTCTTATTAGATTTAAGTTTATGCAAAATATTTATTTTTTTAATTAAATGTACAGTAGATTTCCTCAACCAAAAAAAAAAAAAAAAAGAGACAAAGATGTACAATAGATTTTATGCATTTTATATGGAATAAATCCCTTTCTTAATCAAATAATTAGTCTCTAAAAAACCAAACAATTAGTCTTTTTTTTTCCTTTTTTTAAAAGGATAAGTGAGTGACTCCAAAAAATGAAAGAGCCCCATTAATGGAAAAAACCAAATACCATTTTTTTTTTTTTAATTAAATGTAATCCATGGCTATGCCGTTACACCTATCAAAGAACAATAAACACATATTAGGTGAATTATGAATGGCAATATTCAAAAAAAAAAAAAGAGTAATAAAATCATGAATGTCAATAATTTGCAGATATTCCTATGCAAATTTACTTTACTTAGCCATTTGATATCCACAGGCCACAACTTGGGTGAAATACAAATCTTCTACCACATTTTTGTGTTTCATTTTATTTTTAAAAATTTTAAATTTTAGGTATTATATAAGAAAATTAAAAAGAATAAATATATGGTAATTTATAATTAATAGAGCATAAAATAGTATACACAAGAAGTGATGCTTAGGATTTAGACTTGATAAGACTTTCCACGTGCTCTATTTTATGGAAGCCAAACACCCCCTTTCATATATCCCAATATTGACAATATACAAATCCTTTGATCCACATATTTTGGGGAACACAAATGAAGCTTCAGATGTGACATGATAGTTTCAATATCCCAGTTCCCACACATATTCATGAACAAGATCTACTTCCCTAAAAATAGTAACCAAACTGAGCTATAAAAGGGAGCAGCTTGTGTCCAATGTCAGTGATCACCGGACACATTGCGATGCGGATACATGTCCAACACTGGACACGGTTCCATATCCTAACGGGTCCAGTGGCCACTGGCCACTAGACAGAAGCCTTACCCGCTATAAAAATACCCAGTAAACTCATTTGTCAATCGAACAAGCCGACATTTTGTCTTTTCATGGCCTGAAAGTGAAAACTCTATCTGCCCCATTTCTTGATTAAGACTTAAGAGGATTACTAATTACCAATTCCATGTGTCAAATACCCAGCTCCATATAATTTAAATCTAGATTTGTTGCATAATGCCACAATTATTCAAGATTCACGTACAGTTCCAGCATTGTCAATGCAAATAGGTCTCAATCTATAATCAATAATTCATGTCACTGTTCATGCGGTGATAATGCAATCAAGTCTTAGTCTAAAATCTAAATCATAGCAGAACAATATAAGTTTAAAAAAAAAATGAAAATAATATTATTATTGTGTACAATGAGAAAAAGATAAAATAGGCATTTGTCTAAGCCGAAACAAATGCCTCTTTTTCTTTGGTGAGACTTGTAATTGTTTAAACAAACATAAATACAAGAATCGCAAATACAATGAGAAGAAATTTGCCTTAAATAAACTACCACCCCTGCTTGAATAGCATCAATGAACCAACATACCTAGAAAGACATTGCAATTCAAAAATTAAAAGAGAGAACCTTCACTTCGTAGTTTCTTAAGAAAAAGATTTGGGAACCGTCATGGTTTAATATGTGAGACATTGAGAAACTAATTAATGTATCATAAATCATTGAAAAAAATAGTAATTCAAATATTATTTATTATTTATTATATATTAATGAAATGACATTGATCTATCACATTTTTTTTTTCATGTTAATTTGTATAGTCTTTATTAATAAAATTGAAAATAATTTTAGCATTTATCTAGATATTTTATTTTTCACTACTTAGATATGAAAGTTGGCATTTACTAGCATTGGTTAATAGAGATGGCTGAGGAATCCACGAATCCTTCTACAATTGTGGTTAGAAACTTAGGAGCTTTCATTTTCACATTTCACCGCCCATAATCATATATGCATGTATAGATTTACATCAGAAAACAGCTTCCATCCAAATGGGTCCTCTTCTTCAGAGTGAAGTCAGTCTCATTTTAAATGAAGCATGGTTGATTTCTCACCCTTCGTTGGCTTAGGCTTAGCTCATCAATGAATAGGGTCGGTGAGATCTAATAGGACCCCTCTAAGCTTGGTAGGACTAATGGAGGAGAGAGACATAACATAATTGGAACGACTTAAGTCTTATATGTATCTTCATTATTGTACTGGACAGTTCAACAATCATTCAAAGAAGACAAATATCCACCACTAAGAAGAAGAATGAGCCATTATTTTCTTGAGGATGAGGGTACCATGCATATATGATAACAATCATTCGAAGAAAACAAATTCACGACAAAGAAGAAGAATGAGCCATTGTTTTAACGATGGTACCATATAATATATATGATATCAATCATACAAATAAAAAAAATCCACGACCGAGAAGAAGAATGAGCCATTGTTTTCACGAGGGTGTCATATATGATATTAGAATGATGTTAGAGGCACTGTATATATTACTAGCTTGTAACCGTAAGCATATACATGAGATACATTTACAAATAAACATAATTAAAATTTGGGAAATGTTATCAAATGCCATAAAAGTATTGATTTAGGAATTATTTTTAGAAACATATTATGGGAAAATAAAAAAGCAATTAATTTTGTTGAGAGCTTTTTATATTTTTCAAAAAAGTAGTGTCAAAACTTTTTTGATACGATTTTTTAACAATTGCTCTAAGGGCACTCATTAACATAACCCTTAAAATTTTACTAAATTTATAATATATATATATATATATATAATGTTTGTATATTTGAAAATATAAAATAGCTAATTCTAAAATGAAAAAAAAAAATCAATTAAAATATTATCCATGAAATTCCCAATTTCCTTCTTAAAAAAATCTTAACTTTAGTTTGTCCAACCACTATTTACATAATAATAATAATAATAATAATAAATCACTTGGCACAAAAATTATATGAGACATGTGGTACAAAATTAGACCATAATTGAAATCCAATTTGAAATCTAATTGAATTTTCTCTCAGCTTTGTATGATTGCACAAAAACTATAAATTGATGTGTCACAAATTAGGTAGCATAATCATTTTTTCAAGATATCAATAGGTGATTGATTGCATGCTTAAATTTGTGCTTTGGTGACCCATGAATGAGCACAGCGCTAAAAATAAAATTGGTGGAATGAAACTAACAATTTGGTAAAGGAAAAAACTCGTTGCACACACACACCATGCCCAAAACAACTGAAAATGTGATTTTCAAGTTTGAAATCATGACTTAAGGTCACATTTTTAGTTATTTTCGGCAATGCATGTAATAAATACTACCCTTTTGTATATATGTACTTATAATGCCTACAATGACAAAAACCTAAAGATTAAAGAAGGTTCATTTAGTTAAAACAAGTCATTCTCTATAAATTGCTGTCTATTGCACACACGTGACGCTTGTGTGTAAGTTGTTTGTACTGGTGTGTGCGCAATAGCTACTATTCCCTTCTCTAGAATCAATTATGATATGGGGCCGAGAAGTTAATTATAATGCACGTATCACATATGCATGAAGGTGATATTGATTTTAATATATGCTCTTTTTCACTTAAAATTAAAGACTCTAAGAAGGTCCTAAAATCTTAAATTAGTTCAACCACCAAAAAGTAGTAAACCTAAAGGCCTTGAACTTAACCTGTTATCTTAAAAATCCCAAATCCAACAGTACCATTTTTGAGAAAAATACAGACACAGAGTGAGATTATTTTTTTCCAGAGAGAGAGAGAGAGAGTTTTTAATTTGAATGACCATTGTTATGTCACAAAAATGATGGTAGGAACTATGATGATCACACTCAAACAGAGTAATCCATCAACTGGTTGCCTTATACCTTTTTTTAAAAAATATTTTATTTTATTTTATGTGGAACGAAAGCAATAAAAGCATAACCTCTTACATTGAAAGCCAATAAAACTTTGTCACAAGGAGCTGAGTAGTATTATGACTGAACCCAAAAAGAAAATCTCTATAGAAGAAAAAAAAAAAAAACCTTTGTCACGTGCAGCAGTTTTTGGAAGTTTAGGTAATTGTGATGATATGAAATACAAAATATGATCTTCCAGTACCCTCCAACAAACGGATTTGTCTAAATGTGCGGTCACTTTCATATGATTAAATTTATGACCAGGATATGGTAGCAACCGCTTATTCAATTCCATCCTTCACAACTACACCACAAATGTGAAGGTGTGTCTGGTCAGTTCTTTAATATCTGTACAAGTCCTAGTATATTCTTGAAAGCTTTGATCTGCCTTCTCAAACCTGAACCACTAGTAAGAACCGAAATGCTGAACATTACGTACGTAGTTGGAATTGGTATAGAGAGAGCAGTGGGCAACATCAATTGAATTCAATGATGTACTTGAATCATTAAAATGTCACAGCAGAGTTCATCTCAATTTGCAGTATTTTTATGTACATTTCTAGTAAGTTGAAGAAGAGATGGTCCAGAGAAGACTACTCCAAGTCTCCAACTATAACTCAAGGAGAGAAATAGAATAAGTGGACATACTCAAAAAAATATAGATCAATGAAAGGTGTAAATAAGAAATGAACCATAATAAAATAAAAAATAAAAAAATAAAAGAATGGAACAGGGAACTAGCACTTTTAAGACATACTTCCAATTTATGCGTTTGAAGTGTGAAAAGTAGGAACTGAAGCCACAGTGATTTATGCTTTATAGCCACATAAATCGGGGTCATTGTCTCATTGATACCTTTAAAAGTTCCTAATATTTGCTGCTTTTGTTTTTCCCAGGTAAGAAAAAGTTGCCACAATGCAACCTTGGACAAGTCCTACCTACAATACCTTCTAAATTATCCTCAAATTCTTGGAAAATCAGGCACTAATCTTTCGTTTTAGATACAGGATTGAGTGTGCAAACTCTGCAAATACATTGGATGTAAAACAAATCCTGTGTACTAATGTGCCACATACAAAAAAAAAGGGGGGGATATGTGACACATCTATATTGTGTCCAATTCGAAGAAGCACTACAAACAAGCCAAATTCTGCACTGGATGTGCCACATATAAAGATACGGACATGTGACACATCTGGTGTCCATTATTCAAGGCAAATCTTGATCACTGCATGGACATTATATGGGCTACATATACAGAGATGGATACATGGTCCATCTATCTTGCATCTATTATGCAACGGCATTTATTGAAAAACAGAGAAAACTTATAGAAAACAGAGAGAGAAAACTGAATTGTTGAATCAATTCTTTGATTGAAATGAAAGAATGAATTAATTACTTAATAGATACCATGCCCTGCTATATATACATGTAAACAGGGAGTAACGGTTTTTCCCTCCAAAAATAACAGATTTGCTAATTATCAGCTACCAATTACAATATGACATTTGTCCTCTGTATTTGATTCTTTTTCTCCATTTGACACGTGTGATTCAACTTGAGACTTGCTTTCTTTCTTCTTTGTTCTGCCTAATTCACCGTGTTGCCAATGTTGACTTTCTTCAATTCGAATACTCCCCCTCAAGTCCTGAACTGCAGGATCATGGACTTGAAGATGAGTTTTACTTGGTGATTTTGTCAACAATTGCTGTGATATGAAGATATCTTGTAATCCCAACTTCTGTGTCAATCTCGTAAAGGAATTGAGGCCTAAAGCTTTAGTGAATACATCAGCTATATGAGCATTTGAATTCACATGAAAAGTCTTTATCATACCTTCCAAAATTTTGTCTCGGATCAGGTGACAATCTACTTCGATGTGCTTGGTCCTCTCATGGAATATAGGGTTTGCAGCTATATACAGGGCTGCTTGATTGTCACAGAAGAGCATAGCTGATTTGGGATGCTCAATTCGTAGATCCTTAAGCAACTGAAGTACCCAAGTTATTTCACATGCTACACTGGCCATTGCCCTGTACTCAGCCTCTGCTGATGATCTTGAGACAACCCCTTGTTTCTTTGATCTCCATGCTATCAAACACTCTCCCAAATACACTGCATAGCCTGTTAAGGACCTTCTTGTATCAGGGCAGCCAGCCCAATCAGCATCACAGAATGCTTTGATGTGCAAATCAGATGTGCTTGAGAAGAAAAGTCCCTTACCTGGTGATCCTTTTATATACTGAAGAATCCTGTGAGCAGCAAGTAGATGAGGCTCTTTAGGCTTGGATACAAACTGGCTCAACCTATGCACAGCATAAGTTATGTCAGGCCGTGTCAATGTTAAGTATAGTAGTCTCCCAATCAAACTTCTATACATTGCAGGATCTGCTAAAAGCTTCCCTTCATGCTTTGAAAGCCTTAGATTCTGCTCCATAGGAAATTTAACTGGCTTTGATCCAAGAAAACCAGTGTCCTTCAAAATCTCAAGTGCATACTTCCTCTGTGTTAAGTCGATACCTGCATCAGTTCTTGCAACCTCAAGTCCTAGAAAATACCTCAGAGAACCAAGGTCTTTCAGCCCAAATTTATCATCTAATAGCTTCTTCAATTTATTCACACAGTCAGGGTTGTTTCCAGTAAGCAATAGGTCATCAACATACACCAAAAGCACTGTGAATGAATTTCCTTGAGTGTGAGTAAACAGGGAATAATCAGACTTGGATTGAACAAATCCCATTTGAAGAATGGTCTTGGAAAATTTGTCAAACCACTGTCTTGATGCCTGTTTAAGTCCATAGAGACTTTTGTTTAGTTTACATACCATATGGCCCTCCTTGCTGTGAAATCCTGGTGGTAGACACATGTATACATCTTCATTCAAGTCACCATGCAAGAAAGCATTGTTGACATCCATTTGGTGAAGGAACCAGCCATTCACAGCAGCCAAAGTGAGCACAATCCTCACTGATACAGACTTAGCTACTGGTGAAAAAGTCTCAGAATAATCCAATCCAAACCTCTGTGTGAAACCCTTAGCAACCAGCCGAGCCTTATATCTTTCAATAGTGCCATCAGGAAGGTATTTGACCCTATAAACCCATTTACAACCTATAGGGCTCTTACTAGGAGGCAAAGGTACCAAACTCCATGTATTAGTGACCTCTAGAGCTTCTATCTCTTTGTCCATGGCAGCCCTCCATTCAGGGTATTGCACTGCCTGATGGAATGAGGCAGGGTCTGAAGGAGTGGAATTGACTGCCATGACAAAAGACTTGAAAGTAGGGCCAAGATGAGAGTAGTCCAAATAATCCGAGATGTCATATGGTAAGCCAGAATTGGGCTTAGAGCTAACAGTTTTGCAAGCATACTAAGATAGGTAAGAAGGTGGCTTATAAGGTCTAGTTGATTTTCTGATATTAGGATTGAAACTTGAAGGAATGGTAGTAAGGTTAAGGTTAGCAGATGGGGCACTAGGTTCTGCACTGGATGCTACACCACTGGATGCTGCACCAGGTGCTGCATTAGGTGCTACACCAGGTGCTGCATCAGAAGCATCACCAGATGCAGGAGGTGCTGCACTGGATGCTGCACTAGGTGCTGCACTACTGGGTGCTGCATTAAGTGCTGCACCAGGTGCTGCATTAAGTGCTGCACCAGGTGCTGCATCAGGTGCACCACCAGATGCAGGTAAGTTGCTAGGAATGGAATCATGAAAATCTATTGAAATGGATGAAAGGGGGTTATTGGGATCAATAGAATTAGGTAAATCAGAAGTGCAATGAGGAAAAATGAAGTCTTCTAGATAGGAAGTGGAAGGTTGGGAGGAAAAAGCATAAGGAAAAATATGCTCATAAAAGATGATATTTCTGGAGATGTGGACAGTATTGGAAGTGAGATCAAGAACCTTATAGCCTTTAATGCCTTGGGGATAGCCTAAGAACACACACTTTCTAGCTCTAGGTGCAAACTTGTCTCTGTTGTGAGGTAGAGTTGAAATGAAACATAGACAACCAAAGCACTTAAGATGAGTATAAGTTGGAGATGATTTAAAAAGAAGCCCATATGGACTCATGTTACCTAAAGACTTGGAAGAAAGTCTATTAATAAGGTAAACAGCAGTTAAAATGCAATCCCCCCAAAAACATAAAGGAAGATGTGATTGAAACCGTAAAGCTCTTGCAACATTGAGAATGTGTTGATGTTTTCTCTCAACAACAGCATTTTGTTGAGGAGTATCAACACATGTCAACTGATGCAAGATGCCATTTGAATGGAAAAAATCTTTAAGAAAGAATTCAGTTCCATTATCACTTCTTATAGTTTTGATTTTGCAATTAAATTGAGTTAAGACCATAGATGCAAACTGTGGCAGGTACACTTGGGTTTCAGATTTATCTTTGAGTAAATATACCCAAGTGCATCTAGTAAAATCATCCACAATGGTAAAAAAAAAATCTGAAACCATCAACTGTGCTAGTGACAAAAGGGCCCCAAAGATCACAGTGAAGCAAATCAAAGGGATTAGATGAAACATGAGTACTAATTGAAAAAGGAAGCTTCTTCTGTTTTGAAAAATGACAAATATCACAACAAGAAGCAGTTTTATTAATATGAACATCATTTACATATTGCTTCAACAATTGAAGTTTAGAATTGGAAGGGTGGCCTAATCGGCTATGCCATAAATCTGATGAAGAAACAGGTGTAACAGCAGCAGTAAGAGCAGATGCAGAAGAGTTACAACCTGAATCTTGTAGCAGAAATAGGCCATTGTGTGCTTTACCCAGACCAATTATGCTCCATTGAGCAAGGTCCTGAATAAAACAACAATCACCAAGGAAAATGAGACAACAGGAAAGAGATTTTGTGAGTTTGCTAACAGAAATCAAGTTGAATGTGAAAGAAGGGACACACAGGACATCAGTTAAAATTAAGGTTGAAGAAATATGTACTGTGCCTACATGTGTGACTAAGGCTTGTTCCCCTTTAGGCAAATAGACAAAGGTGTGAACAATAGAGGTGATTGTAGTTAATTGAGCAACAGAATGAACCATGTGGTCTGTTGCTCTTGTGTCAATAATCCAAGTATTTGATTTATAAGCTTGTCTATCAACTACTTGAGCAGCAAAGATAGAATGGGAAAGATTAGGTGGTGTCCAAGAGTAGTTACCTGAAAAATTTGATGAAGTGGAAGGTGAGGAATGTGGAATGGAAGGATAAGAGGTCATAACAGAAGCAGCTTGATGACTTGTCTGAGCATCAGTGCCTGATCCAGCTGCCATATGACATTTCAAGAAATTTAGAAACTGCTCACATTGAGCCTGTGACAATGGTGACTGTGGATGTGGATTAGAGTGAATGACATGATTCTGTGAAGCCATCTGTGAGGTCAAATCTGGTTGAACATTAACACCAGCACCTTGCATAACTCCACCAGGTAGAAAAACAGAATTCATACCACTAGGAAGAAAGCCAGCATTTGGATCAAAACCAACCTGGTTAGCCATGGGCTTATTTTCTTTTGGCTTGTAACTGGGAGGGTAGCCATGGAGCTTATAGCATTTGTCAACTATATGTCCAGTGAAACCACAATAGGTGCACACAGGCCTATCTTTCTTGCCATTAGTTCCTTTTCCTCCATTCTTTTGTCCAAGAAAGGCTCTTCCATTGTTTACATACATAGCAGCAGCATTACTTGATTGAATCATGTTAAAATTGTGGCCAATATTTCTCCTCTTCTCTTCTTGCAAGATTAGAGAACACACTTTGCTAAGAGATGGCAAAGGCTCAATCAGTAAAATCTGACTAATAACATGACCATAACCATCATTAAGTCCCATCAAAAACCTAAAAACGTGCTCTTTATGATGAGCATCAAGCTGAGAAGACCTAGATCAACAGATACAAGCACATGCACAGATTGTTAAAGGCTGGTAATTTGCATACTCATCCCACAAGGTCTTGAATTTTGTAAAGTAAGAACTTACTGAAAGTGATCCTTGTTGAAGATGTGCAATTTCCTTCCCAAGCTCAAACAGCCTTGGAGTATTACCTTGAGACAGCCTATCCTTGAGATCAATCCACAGATCTCTGGCATTGTTGATGTACATAACACTAGCCTTCAAATCCAAACTGAGTGAATTAGTTAACCAAGAAAGCACTGTGGTGTTGCATCTACTCCAAGAATTATACAGTGGAGAAGATGAATCAGGCTCAACAATCGATCCATCCACAAAACCAAATTTGTTTCTGGAACTTAGAGCCAAAAACACAGATCGCGCCCAACTCATGTAGTTATCTGGACCAGTGAGAGGTTGCGAAGTGAGCATAAGTCCTGGATTTTCATTCGCAGGAAGAAAGAAAGGATTGTTTGCATATTCATCTGCGATTGTTGTATTTGAAACAGGTACAGAATGTGCAGTTTGAGATTGAGTGTTGGTTGTGGAATTGGAAGCCATAGATGAGAAAAGAAAACAAAAAACAGAGCACTAATTTCTGTTTGGGAACGAAGAAAAGAAAGGAAGAAAGAAAGAACAAACTCAGAGAATCTGCTTTGATACCATATTGAAAAATAGAGAAAACTTATAGAAAACAGAGAGAGAAAACTGAATTGTTGAATCAATTCTTTGATTGAAATGAAAGAATGAATTAATTACTTAATAGATACCATGCCCTGCTATATATACATGTAAACAGGGAGTAATGGTTTTTCCCTCCAAAATAACAGATTTGCTAATTATCAGCTACCAATTACAATATGACATTTGTCCTCTGTATTTGATTCTTTTTCTCCATTTGACACGTGTGATTCAACTTGAGACTTGCTTTCTTTCTTCTTTGTTCTGCCTAATTCACCGTGTTGCCAACATTGACTTTCTTCAATTCTAATAGCATTGGATACAAGCCAAATCTTAGGCACTGAACGTAGATGTGCCACATATAAAGAAATGGACACATGACACATCCATATCGTCCAGTGTGTAAAGGCATTGGATATTAAGCCAAATAATCTATTCAAATTATTATACTAAAATGCACGTAACAGTGATTACTCAAGCACACTGCTGATTATTGTAAACTTTTTAAAGTGTTAAATGTGTTATCTCCTTTAACACCTACTGCTCCAACACGATTTGCTATTACCAGCCTATGTAAATGGCTGTCCAATGATTTTGCATTTTCTAATTTCTTCAACTGTCCAAAATCGACTATAATAGCTATTTACCTAACAAAAGATGTGAAAAATTAAGAAATAGAAATACATTATTCTTATCTCAAAAAAAATAAATAAATAAATAAAAGAAATACATTATTCTGTTATACTTGTTCTATTCCAAGAGCCGCTGAAATGAGATTACAGTAAGAATGAAGACAAACTAAAAATTCACTACTTCAGTTATAAGTCAAATTAGGCAACAACAAAAAAGCAATTGTATCTTTGTATTGTATTCCTGTATTACAATGCATGTCATTGAACCTTCAGAAATTCAAACTTAGGGCCCTGACCTTAAAAAAAAAATCAAAGACAATAAAGAACAAACATAGAGATTCAATTCAAAGTATCATATTGTATTTGAACTCTCACTAACCTAGAATCCTGTTTTAGAAATTCTTTCAAGTCGGATAAAGATTTCTCCAACCAACTATGTGACGATTCATAAGACCATCGGCATGTATTAATTAAACAAGTCACATGACACATTTAAAATGTCATGTGACAAAGTATATATGAATAGCTTTTTCAACCATCACGTAGTGAATTGGAGAAATTTTCCTTTAAATCGGTTTGCAAGTAAACTTTTTGTGCAATGAAATTCATACATGATGTACATATACCGTATAGTCCAGTAACTCACATCATCCTACAAGATTCATAATTACCACCATTTCTGGGCATTGGTTGGGGGGCCATTGGCCGTAGTGGTGGTGGCCCTGGTGGATACAAAGGTGGTGGAAACATAGGCGGTGGCCCTGGTGGCCGAAACATAGGTGGAGGCCCTGGTGGATACATAGGAGGTGGTAATGGTGGAATGTGGCGGCAGCTGTCATACCATGGGTAATCAAGGCCTCCATATGGTGGGTAATCATACCCTCCTGATACTGGATAATGGTATGACACTCCATATGGAGCAGGAGCATACGGAGATGGAACATATCCATTTTCACCATAATAATAGTAACCTCTTTCCCTAACCTCACCATCAAACCGAATCCATTTGACCTCTGCATGTCTCCCATACCTTTCTAGCACCCTCAATAGTGTATTCGGATTTACTCTCCCAGTAACTTTCACTGTCCCTTCCTCAGCATCTATAGAAATATTATACGCTCCTAACAATTGAAAAGGTTTAAAAGAAAAGTGTTATAGGAATGTGCAACTTGTCCTGCAATAACAAACCAACCTATAGTTTATTTCTAATGAAAAAGAAATAAGAAACATTGAAATATGAGTGAAGAATTTGTTCTGAAAATTAATACAAACTTGGTAATTAAAACTAAAATAGCCATATTATCATCACGCGTTTTATTATTCAACTGACACTTCCTTTTCATATTTAAATATATAAATAAAAAACTGAAACTTCCTATTATTTTTAAATTTTAACAAAAAAGTTCAAGGATCAAATTCCCCTTTTTCTGACTATGGAATTATAAAAAAATGGCCACCCATCATCCCATTAATATCAATGAGTGTTTTTATTATTGTCATTATAAGTTCATACACAATTTTCTTGTAGTTTAAAAACACCCTATGAAATTAAACAAGATGAGTATCAAAAATAAATTATCAAATAAAGATGCAACAAATTCGTCAAAAAAATACATACCACCGACATTCTGCAAGACTTCCATCACCTTTCTCTTGCAAGTCTCACACTGTGAATTCACTTTCAGAACACAAGTCTACAAAGACAACAATCCAAGAAATTTAAACAAAAAGACAAAAACCAAAAATAAAGATTATTAATTATTAAAATAAAACAACAATTAGACGAGAAAAAGGTTTTTGTTTCTAATCTAACCACTTCTGCGGAGGAGTATTCCATTGTAACCAACTTTGTTGGAGTTTTTTCAACTTTTTTCCAATGGGTTTTTCTGGAATGAAGGAGAACGAGAGTAATTTTTTAGCTATGACTAAGCTTCAAAAATTGTGTGCCTTGACCTTAAAAAAAAGGGTTACTATGAAAATATATTCCTTAAATATACAATACCATATTGAGTTGTCATGCGTTGAGATTGTCCTAAAATCTCTCCCTCTATAAATTAAAAGTTATGATTATATTCATCTTTCTATAAATTCACCTAAGCAGAATCTTTAAAATCCCATAACGAGCTCGAGATCTTATATAAGGTGAGGATCATGGAGATTTTGAATTGAGGCATTTCCATCCAACCAAAAGAATCTTCTTTTCTTTTTTCTTTTTTTTCCCCAAAATTATTAATTACCGTTAAATATCTATTTGCCAAATCAGTTGTGACTTTTTTTTTTTTTTCTTTCATAGAGATAATTATAATATGTTACTAATATCGTAGCTTGACATTTTTCGTCCTAAACTCCCAAGCACTTAGTACATGGATAGATGTCAATTTAGCTACAAAGCCATCGCTTGGCTATGATACTCGGACCATTAATCCAAAATGGTTGGAAATTGGCTAAGATTGGGTCCAATTCTCGTGTATTGGACCAAATAATGACATGTGACGAATCCAATGCACAAGAGAATTGGATCCAAGCCATGTATGTGAAAAAATTTGCACTCTTTAAGTAGGTCCATGCAATAAACCTTCTAACTTGCCCAACCTGAACCAACCCAACTCAATCCATGCAGGTCTATTAAGTGAGACAGGTCAGGTTGGGTGGGTTTGACAAATAATTTAGCGGATCGGGTTGAATAACCTATCACAACCCCACCCGCCCACCTATATATATAAAACTTTGTTATGTTGCAAAATTCTACCTCACATACACATCCACTTCATTTCTCTCATCTCTATCTCTTTCTTTTTATTTTTTCATTTCCACATTTATCTTCCCTAATAAACTCTAGTAGCTCTCTCTAAGATTTTGTTATTATTCTTAATCTATGTACATGTCCAATTTAAGATTCTTAGATGTTTTTATTTTTAGTGTGATAAAATTTTAATCATTTTTATAAAAATAATGTAGTATTTGTGATATTTTAATAAAATTTGAAAAAATTTCATTCCTTTTTTTATTTGAGGGGGGAAACTATTATTCAATTTAATTGAAATAATTTCATTTAGATAATTGTATTTGTCAACCCGCCTAATTTGCTCAACTTGCCAAGTTAAAACTATTAAAGATGTTCAACTGATCCGTAGTATTTATAGATTGGTGTCCGCAGCAGATTGCAATTTTTCCAACCTTCCATTAGGGGGTTATAAAAATATTGCTCTCCACCCACTCAATTTAACCTGTGCACACCCCTCTCACCCAAAACAACCCCACCCCCATCATAGGTGTTTTATTCTTTTTTTTTTCTAACTACATTTTATATTTTTTATATATGTCTTTATTGTGTGTCATGCCTCATCTTATGTTATCAATGTTTTTAAAAATTCAAAAACTACAAAAAAGAAATAGAGAAAAAAATTAAGAAGCAAATGCTTTAATCGAATAGAAAAAATATTTAAAAAGTATTGTTAACTTTAAAAAGTGCAAAGACCACATATAGTTTAGGTAATAATTTATTATTTTTCATAAAAATGAGTGTTTTGTAATAAAAATTGTTAATAATATAGCATTAATAATTTGATATTGGTTACAAGCTAATCTCGAGGGTTTTAGATGCATAAATAGTTCTATATCTATATGGTTGTAAATTGTTATAATTTAATCATTTTTTGAGGTTAACAAAAGCAGTCATAAGTTATAATTAATATTTATCAAATTACTTAAAACCATTACATGAGAATTATAGTGGAATTTCTACTAGAGACGATGCACACTAGAGACGATGCTGAAGGACGAAGATTGAAGAATCCATTTGACACAAAAACAGAAGGACTTGGAAAATATAGGTTGGCACAGAATTTCATGATGGCAAAACTTTATGGGACTTTCAGAGGCACAGATTTGAAAGGTGTTGAAATGTCTTGGTTAGAGCATGCCTTTGTTTTTTTTAAAGTGATATATTTTTCTGATAGGATGAGAATGAAACCAATGGGAAAAAGATTCTGCCAATTCTACCAGTTTGTTGTTTTGTTGATTCTACTGCGGATTTTTTTCCTTTTTGGTCCACCATTAATATTTGTCAGATGATGAAACATGAAAAATAAAAATCCATTCTTTCACCCATTTTCCTTTGCTGGAACACAAATACTTTCTGTGTGTTTCAATGCTATGCTTCTTGAACTTTTATCAAGTTTCTTTTGAAGAATGATGGGCTCTTTCTTGGGAGCTAGTATTCCCTGTACCCGGCATATATGCCGGGTACAAGATATAAAAATCGCTTTCTTGGAAGTTCATTGGCCATGAATTGTGTCAGAGCCGTCAGACGTTTGATGACACAATCCATAGGCCCAGGTCACACTATTGTGAGTTGTGACTATTATTTGTGATGGTGGGATGAGTCATTTGAGTAAGTTTTACGGTGCTTAATATCTGTCTCAGCATGGATTGACACCCAAGGCTATTGGATTAGAGCCTCTTGGACATTAGATGAGTTAGTGTGATCCAGAGCTTTGACTTAGATGTTTATTGTTACTTCCATCCAAAGTTTGAGCAGGCCTATGCGACTATATCTCTCCAAGAAAATTCTGTATTTAATTATAATTCATATTGGTGTTTATCCATCTGAATTCTTGTAGTTAAAAAGACACTGGAGCAGCAACACTAAAGCAGGATAAGACACATCTATGTTAGGATATTGTCAATTTTCTGTTTCATTCTATTCGGGACATCAATATGTATTTTCTTTAAGAGGTGTACAATATATATTTCATTCAGAGCTATGTACAAGGATGATTGAAATCATTTTTTCAAGAGAAGTTGAATGAATTAATGCCAATGTACCAGTTATTATTGTCTACAGTAATGTCATGAGGAAATAAGTTTGCCAGACAAATTTGAGTGGTTAGTTCATTTTACAGTGAATAAGACTCTTAGAGCATCATTGTAGAAGGATATTAAAAATGAATACTACTTATCTTCCTTGGCTTTGCCTTCTAATCTCTAATCTCTTCCTTTTAATCTCTTAAATTTTGAGTCATTGTGAACTAGGAAGACTTGAAATCAACCTGTTGACATGCTTGAAACATTTGGATATGCGATAATGTGAATATGTTTATTATTAACTAGTCCCACTCTCCTATTATTCATCAAATGCAAATCATCTATAATGGACAAGACAAAGGACACAATGCTTTGCATGGCTAAATGAGCATACCAACCAAAATTTCCATTGTTACTAAGCAACAAGCGAAAGCAAGTTGAATTTTTCAACATTGAGAATATTGTTATAACCACACACATATAATAATTCAAAAATAAAACTCGTTATTGTGGCTCTTAATGTCCACCCTTGATTCTCCATCATCCAGTGGCCTAGTGTCCACAACAACTAAACTCTTTGTGTGTGTGTGTGTTCATGCTATTGTTTGTGACTGTCCTCTATGATAGTGGGATGAGACATCTGTGTATGTATTGCAATGCCAAATATCTGTCTTAGCTAGCGTAGATTGATACCCAAGGTTGGATTAGAATTTTTGGGCATCAAATGAGTTAGTGTGATCTAGAGTCTTGACTTCTATCCAATGTTTCGGCAAGCCCTATGCAGCTATATTTCTGCAACAAAGTTCCCTTAGAAGTGCCTTCTAAATTTAAGAGGATAGCAATGAACAAGAGCAGAAACACTAGAGAAGGACTAAGCACATCTCTGTTTGTTAGGATGATGACATTTTGGTTTCATATTTTTCAGGACAACAATATTTATCCCATTCAAAGGGAAGGTGTTGACTACAATTATTTTAGTTAGACGATCAATTGTAATAAGTTATTTAATGAATTTTTGACCCAACTTCACATGAATGATTAAAATTTAAGACTATTTTGTAAAGAGAACAAGGCTTGCCAAACTAAATTGAAAACTCAACTTCAGTATAAACACATTTTACATTGAAATTATGTCTTTGGAAACTTTGATTTCATAGTAAAATTTGAATTTTCAATGCTTAAATAAGAGGCTATTCTAGTTGGAAAGGTACTTTGATGAACCAAATTAGAAATAATCAACCATGGAACAAGTCTCTCAATCTGCCCGAAATCTTTGGTAACATCTACCATTGTTAGCGTTTTCTCTATATCTTCCTCAGTACATGTCAAGGCAAGGAACAATACAACTTGGTTTGGACTTGGCAATGGTGTTTTAGTTGAGATCCTAATGTGGATTAGTATGATTGACTGAGGCGGGTGGTACTGTTTGAATGCTTTGATGAGTTTGGTTTCAAAAGCTGCATAAAGTTGTGGTCATTTTGGGTTGTGAATTTCAGTACATGGATCAAATTTTTTGCTCTGCTACCATATTTGATGTAGTACAAGATTTGTAAACTTGTCTAGGGATTTATAAAGAAAGACCATAACAAACCTAGGGCTTCACCACTTAAGGCTGCTTGAAATCACCACCAAGTTAGAGAAAAATTTCAATTCAATATTATCTATTATCAAATTCGCCATGCCAAAATGATTTGCCTTTTTTTTTTTTTGGGAGCCTTTTGAAGTAGGAGCTCCAAAGCAAGAATCAAGAAGGAAAGAAACAAAACAGTCAATTACACATAATTCAAAAATAAAATCAGAATTCAAACCAAATCAAATTCAAATCAAATAAAACCTATTATCAATTCTCCATCATCCAGTGGCCTAGTGTCCACAACAACTAAACTCTGTGCGTGCGTGTGTGTGTGTGTGTGTGTGTGTGTGTATTTATGCTATTGTTTGTGACTGTCCTCTGTGATAGTGGGATGAGACATCTGTGTATGTATTGCAATGCCAAATATCTGTCTCAGCTAGCGTAGATTGATACCCAAGGTTGGATTAGAGTTTTTGGGCATCAAATGAGTTAGTGTGATCTAGAGTCTTGACTTGGCTGTTTCTCGCCACTTCTATCCAATGTTCAAGCAACCCTATGCAGCTATATTTCTCCAGCAAAGTTCCCTTAGAAGGTGCCTTCTAAATTTAAGAGGATAGCAATGAACTAGAGCAGAAACACTAGAGAAGGACTAAGCATATCTTTGTTTGTTAGGATAATGACATTTTGGTTTCATATTTCTCAGGACAACAATATTTATCTCATTCAAAAGGGAAGGTGTTGACTACAATTATTTTAGTTAGACGATCAATTGTGGGGCAATAACTTATTTAATGAATTTTTGACCCAAATTCACATGAATGATTAAAATTTAAGACTATTTTGTAAAGAGAACAAGGCTTGCCAAACTAAATTGAAAACTCAACTTCAGTATAAACACATTTTACATTGAAATTTTGTTTTTGGAAACTTTGATTTCATAGTAAAATTTGAATTTTCAATGCTTAAATAAGAGGTTATTCTAGTTGGAAAGGTACTTTGATGAACCAAATTAGAAATAATCAACCATGGAACAAGTCTCTCAATCTGCCCCAAATCTTTGGTAGCATCTATCATTGTTAGCATTTTCTCTATATCTTCCTCGGTACATGTCAAGGCAAGGAACAATACAACTTGATTTGGACTTGGCAATGGCGTTTTAGTTGAGATCCTAATGTGGATTAGTATGATTGATTGAGGAGGGTGGTAGTGTTTGAATGCTTCGATGAGTTTGGTTTCAAAAGCTGCATAAAGTTGTGGTCATTTTGGGTTGTGAATTTCAGTACATTGATCAAATTTTTTGCTCTGCTACCATATTTGATGTAGTACAAGATTTGTAAAATTGTCTAGGGATTTATAAAGAAAGACCATAACAAACCTAGGGCTTCACCACTTAAGGCTGCTTGAAATCACCACCAAGTTAGAGAAAAATTTCAATTCGATATTATCTATTATCAAATTCACCATGCCAAAATGATTTGCCTTTTTTTTTTGGAGCATTAGAAGTAGGACCTACAAAGCAAGAATCAAGAAGGAAAGAAACAAAACAGTCAATTACACATAATTCAGAAATAAAATCAGAATTCAAACCAAATCAAATAAAACCTATTATCAATCCTCCATCATCAAGGGGCCTAGTGTTTGCACCAACAACACTTGCTTTTTTGGCAAACTGTGTTGGTGCTATTGTGACTATCCTTTGTGATTGTGGGACAAGGCATCTGGATATGTTTTACAATGCCAAATATCTGTCTTAGCATAGATTGATACCTAAGGCAATTGGATTAGAGTTTTTGCACATCAAATGAGTTAGTGTGGGTGTGTGACCAAGAGTTTTTTCTTTGATATTTCTCTCCACTGTGGTACTAAGTTCAAACAGCCCTATGCAACTATATTACTCCAGCAGAGTTCCATAAGAAGGTGTCTTTTGAATTTAAGAGGATAAAAATGAACTGGAGCAGTAAAAGTAGAGAAGGACTAAGCACATCTCTGTTTGTTAGGATAATGACATTTTTGTTTCATACTTTTTAGGACAACAATATTTATCTCATTCAAAGGGAAGGTGTTAACTGCAATTATATCAGTTAGAAGATCAATTGTGGAGCAATAAGTTATTTAACGAATTTTCGACCCAATTCACACAAATGATTAAAATTTAAGACTATTTTGCAAAAAGAAAAAGGTTTTCCAAACTAAATTGAGAAATCATATATATTCTGGAAAAAGAAAATTTACAAACCAACTAAACAATACAAAAGTCTTTTTTTCCCTCAACAAACCACTATACATTGCCACTTACTAAGACCATGAACTGCTTAGTTTGCATTCCTTTAATTCAAACAAAAGAACAATTATCAAACTCCTTTGCCAATAACAACCTATCCTCTAGTTCTTATAGCATCAATACATACCTTAAGGGTCTGCCATAATGATAACTTCCCAATGACAGGTTAAAACTGCCATACAAGCTCTGTCATCATTCAGTTGCATCACAATTAAACTTCAAGAGGCCTTTCAGAGGCTTCGTTCACTGCTTGGATTTCATCACTAGAAGCATTCCTTTTCAATGATGCAGGAGCATGCTCTTCAACATTCTCAAGAAGCTTTAAATTCTGCAAATTTCCCCCAAGCTCTTCACCCATTTGTGTGAACCTGAGTGATTGCGAAATACCATTAGCTGATCTCATAGAGAATTCTCCTCTATTACTTAAGATGCATACCAGTTTATTAGGCCTGCTTCTTAGTAGCAATGGGGATTTCATAATGTCATTAAATGGCTCTCCGTCAAATTAGCTTTTTTTAACTTTTCTAAATTCCATCCATGGCCATTTGTTTGAAAATCAAGTGAGTAAATTTTGTTTTTGTCATGCCTAAAACATTTGGATATGCAATAATGTGAATCTGTTTATCTATAACAAATAATTGGATGAAATCAAGTGAGTAAATAATTAGTGATGGAACGAACCTCTCAATCCGCCTGAGTTGTTTGGTGACATCGACCATAGTTGGTCTTCTTTGTGGATCTTCCTCTCTACATGTCAAGCCAAGGTCCACCACAGCTTGTAATTGATGCTCTAAACTAGCACCTCCTTCTCCATCTTCAGCCAAGATTGCAGGATCCACAATCTCATTTATGCAACTACCTTGAGCACGGTTATGAATTATGCTTCTAAAGTAGAATCTTTATCAATTGTTAATCGAGTTATATTAAGAGAATCCTCTCCAGTTAAAAGTTCTAGAAGAAACCGACCAAAAGCATATACATCAGCTTTCTCAGTTACCTTGCCTGTTGCTTTAATCTCGGGGGCGCAAGAGACTAAAATTTCGAAGAAGGTTATCAGCTTCCACGTCAGTTTCACCTTCGGGAATTGATACAGAAAAATAAAAGCTGGACAATTTGGGAACATCATGTTCATCTAATAAGATACTGAACAAATTTATAGCCATGTGGATGACAGGTCTTGGGAAGGCAGTATGGAGATAAGAAAGAGCATGAGCAATCTGCCTTGCAATCTTTAACCTTCTCTCCCACACCATCGGCTCATGTTGTCGTTTAGTAACACGGGAGACATGAATTCGATCTGCAAGGAGACCATTGGCGGCAAATTCAAACACTGCAATGGGAGATGGAGTGTGGAGACAACAGCCTATGGGCTTTAATACATTGCTGTGACCACTCATTTGTGCAGAAATCACTAAATCATTGATGGCTATATAGTCCCAACCATATAAACGCTTAATGAGAACAATTCGTCCTTCAAGAGAACCCTTGTACCAATAGCCCCAATTACATCCCAGAAGTTCTGAAGAATAGTTGTTGGTTGCTTGGAGGAGCTGTTGAGGGGAGAAGGTAGGGATGGGAATAGGCTTGGCATTGCAAGAGGCAATCAGCTTCTCAAGTAACAGGCTTCCATTCTCATAAAACGCTCTCTCTCTTTTTCTTTTATTAAAAAATTGATCGGTGAACCAACTCCAGCGCATAATAGCTTGAATGTGGAACATCCTTCCTTGCTCTCTTTTGTTTGTGCTCTACTACTCTGTTAGCGAGGGATGGAGATGGAGGCTCAGCTGAATGACAATAACAATGAGGGCATTTTTATTGTAAATTCATTTCAGGAGGTTTCATCGAAACTAAAGTGCAACTGCAGCTGAATTCCTCTATTTGCCTTTTTTTGTTTTTTTTTTTTTGGGAATTTCAAAAGGAAAGTGCAGCTTTTGCTTTTCACATGAACCGTTCAATGCCCATTGGACCGTGTGTTGACTTTGGAGGGCCACACGGTTTCTGTTGGATTTGCTTTTATTTATTTATTTTTAATCTATTTGAATATAGCTGAAAATTAGAAACTGAAAATTGCAAAATATTATAATAAATAATTTTTAAATGTGTAAGTAGTACAATGAGACTTATTTTTAATGAAAAAGTTGTTAAAAAATAAAATTTGTGGCTTCATAAACCGTAAAATTTGTGTAAAAAGTCAAATATTGCAGTTACTGTTTATAAACAGTATTCATAACAGTAAAAAAAAAAATGACTAAAACGCGTGAAAAAAAAAAAATGAAATGCAAATGCGCGTTTCAGCGATTCAGCCCAATCCAAATGGGCACTTTATGGTCCTCTATTTTGTTCATGTTTTTAATTTGGTCCTCAATTTTTTTATAACACTTCACTCTTTTACATATATTTTTAAACTTACTGATATTTTGATCCTGACATCATCTCACTTATAAAAAAAAAAAAAAATGTAATTTCAAACTTGTAGTGCATTCCATTTATTACTTAGGCATTCTTTGTAAATAAGTCCATTTATTAATTAGACATTCTTTGTAAATGAGATGATAATAGGGACCAAAAGGATAACAAGTTTAAAAATATAAAGATTAAAATAAAGTTATAAAAACTTGAAGACCGAATTATAAATATGACCAAAATATAGAAAGCAAAAGGTACTGTTGTCAAAAATTTTGTTTTTTTTTTTGTTGCCTCAACATTTTTTGAAAATAATTCAACTTTTATAATAATAATAATAACAATAATAATAATAATAATAATTATTATTATTATTATTATTATTAAATTGCTATAAACCAAATACCCAATAAAAAAATTTAAAAAAAAACCAATAAAATTTTAAACCAAAAATTCATAAAATAAAAGGGAAACAATTTATGGGATCCAGTTAGCTTAACTAGTAAAGTCTCTCATAGTTGAATAAGAGATTTGGGGTAATTATTAGATACTCCTAAAGTACTATAAATGCGTACTCTCTTCTCTCACATAACTATAGATCCCACTAATTAAATTTATGATGAAACCCACAATTCATGTGAAAGGAAAGAACGCATTTATAGTACTTCCGGAGTATTTAATAATTTTCCGCCAAAAGGACTCAAAAGTCAAAACACAAATACCAATTTTTATTTTACTGCTGTAAGTACGAAGCCCATGTTCCTACCAAAATAATAATTTTTAATGACTTAGATTTTAGAAATCTCTCCAAAAAAAAAAAAATTTCTTAGGAAAAAGCTAAAACAATTACAAATGTTTTTTTTTTTTTTTTTTTTTGAAATGAAAAAGTTTCAACCTATAGCATGTGCTCCTAATGATGCTCTGTATCATCAGACCAAGATACTAATTAGTTTTTGGTATAAGCGGGGATTGAACTCCAAATCTCTTATTCAACCATCAGAGACTTTACTAGTTGAGCTAACTAGAACCCAGATCTCTTAATCACAAATGTTACTATAAAAACTCACAAACTAATACCAAAATGATTATGAATAGTAACATTTCAAAAAAATAATAAATGAGAATTTGAATCACTTGCTAGAGGTATTTCAAATTTTCTACCTTAGCTTACAATTACATTCATTGTCACATCAGTTTGTGAGATTTTTTTTTTTAAATTAGAAACATGTTAATGATACTACAAGTTTTACTACATAATGCTTAAAAACTAGTGCGGCAATAGATGTGATTGGTGAGTTTTAATCACCTCATAAATGATTGTTGAGTTGTCTCTTTGTGATTTGTGACACATTAGTTAATAAGTTCAACGTAAAAAAACTTGTAGTACCTGTCAAACTACTCTTTGTAGTAAAACTTGTAGTATTTTAGCATTTTCCTTGCTTTTGATGACACATTAGTGTGTAAGATCTATGTAGTAAAAATTGAAAAAACTTAATATCACTATTAAAAATTTTTAGGAAGTTTTAAATCTTAAATCAAACTTGACTTGCCAACGAAGGCTTGACTGAGTAGGTAAGGGTCGGACGCTTCGTGCAACACACCTAGGTTCGAGTCCCGCTGCCCACAGGCTTTCGTTGATGGGTAAACTTAGTGGTGAGGTGTACTCACAAAATGTGAGGTGACTCCCACACAGAGGGTACAGAACGGGTACCAACTACGGACCCCCTGACCGAGGTCACTAGCTCCCTGCCCGGGAGTGTAATATGACCATAAAGACCCCCATTTTTCGCTTCTCAAAAAAAAAAAAAAAAAAAAAATCAAACTTGACTTGAGTTAAAATTTCATAACACAAAGATTATTTATATTTATTTCAAAAAAGTATAGGATATATGGTAAATATATACCTGTATTTTTGTTACTAATTTCTTAAAGATGAATGTAATATACTCATACTATACATATACCATTCTTTTTCCGTTTCCGAATTTTTATGCTGAGCTTTTGACACATACTTTTAAAAAGATGTCGAATTGCACCCATTCGTATACCAACTATATTAAACGCGTAACATATTTTATTAACCATAGGGTAGGCAAATATAAAAATTTTAAATTATTGTCATTCTAATTTTTTAGTTAAATTTTTTCCTCGACACCACTTGTGAACGTAGATCTAAGGTCAATCCACATAAATTTTGTGCTTCACATGTATTTGTTTTCCTTTTTTTTTTTTTTTTTTTTTTTTTTTTTTTTTTTTTTAATTTTGCATAAATCCATTATATTTAGAGTGTGTTATGGACGTAGCACCTTCTTCTTCTTCTTCTTCTTTTTTAATAGTGTTTATCAAAAGATATGGTATTTGGTAATTTTTATGTTAAATTTGTTACAAAAAGCTAAAAGATGGATTATTTTCAAAAAATGTTGAGGCAAAAAAAAAAAAAAAAAAACCAAAAGTTTGACGACAATACTTTTTGCTTTCTATATTTTGGTCATATTTATAATTTGGTCTTTAATTTCTTATAAATTTATTTTGATCTCTATATTTTTAATCTTGTTGTCCTTTTGGTCCCTATTATCATCTCATTTACAAAGAATGTCTAAGTAGTAAATGGACTTATTTACAAAAAATGCCTAAGTAATAAATGGAATGCACTACCAGTTTGAAATAACGTTTGTTTGTTTGTTTTTTTTTTTTTTTTTTTTTTTTTGTTTTGTTTTGTTTTTTTTTTTTTTTGTGTGTGTAAGTGAGATGATGTCAGGATCAAAATATCAATAAGTTTAAAAAAATAAGAAAAAAAATGAAGTTATAAAAAATTGAGGACCAAATTAAAAACATGACCAAAATAGAGGACCATAAAATAAATAAATAAAAAGAAAATACTATAAAAACCGGTGGGGCCCTCCAAAGTCAACACATGGTATGGATTGGCTTTGAAGGGCTAATGTGAGGGTAATTATTGAATATTTTCAGAGTACCATAAATGCGTATTTCCTTCTCTCACATAACTGTAGGTCTCACTGATTAAATTTATGGTGGGACTCACAATTCATGTGAGAGTGAGGAGTACGCATAAAACTCAACATTACTAATGTCGAGTTCCACCTGTAACTCAATCTTGTTAAAGTGAGTTTCAAAACAGGGACATTTTGCTACATAGTTTATAAATTAGGAGCAAATATCCATTTTCCCGAATTAATTTTGACCTAATTTTTCTATTAATTGTCCATAACCATATTTAAATTTTGAAACTAAAACTTGGTTGTTGTTTGAAAGCCCACTGGGAACTAGATATGTTTATGAGCACCTATGCCTAACAATAATTGTGCTGACCTTTTTGTACCCTATTATGTACACTTCTATTCTTATTCTCTTAAAGTAAAGAGGGGTTTTTTCATTTTCTTAACGTAATGTTTGGTTAGGCTCAAGCTAATTGGATCCCAGTTGAGTAAACTGAAGAATGCACTAAGGCAATTTTACATAGTGCTTGTAGTGGATTTAGTTTATGAAAAAAAAAACTTGTTTTTGTTTGTTTATTTAGCAAATGAGCCAAGCTCAAGTCAAGGTTAGAATCGACTACTAAACAACCAAAACTCAAACACAATAATGTTCTTGTGAATAAGCTCATAAGCGTAGACTTTTACATCAAGCCAAAAGAATCTTCTTTACTTTCTTTTCCCCCCAAAATTATTACTATTTACCGTTTTATTGTATCATTCCTTGCCTCTATTAGCCAAATCAGCTGTGATGCTGGCTGTGATACGCGGACCATTAATCCCAAATGGGTGGAGACTTATCTAGACATGATGTCATGATGTGGTTGTGTGATTCTTGTCTTTAATCTACCGACTTGTTAGGTTTCATATAACATTCATCCGTGATGGTGAATTGTAGATTTGTAGTATACTGTGATTTATCAATATATATATATATATATATATAATTGTATAATGTCAAATTTTGTAAATGGACTTTGATTTTCTGCTTTTTGCTGTGTGTTTCTAAAACATTCAAGAAGTCATTTGGGCCTAATTGGAATAAGCTTGAACTTCCCAGGAAAAAAAGCCCATATCCAGGATATGAATGTTTGTGAGAGCTGTGGATTGTAAGAAACACAGCAGGCCTTCCTAAAGCCCAGTCGCCCAGAAATTTAAGAATTTGGTCCTTCTAAGTTCTAATGAAGAAAAAAGGTCTTAGATCACCCTTTCACCCACAGAAAGTGATCACTGTGGCATTTTTATTTTATTTAATAAAATAAAATATTGAAATCCAATATTTTTGACATGGCCAAGCAATATGTAAATAGGATCCATATGAAAACCAATAATTTTTTTTTTTTTTTCACAAAAAGGATAAAAAAAAATCCATTGCTTTTTCTTTTTATCCATTCCTTATTCCATTTTTTGATTGGATGAACCAGTTGGTTTAAACCAAAGATCGATCACGTTATTTTATTGATTTAAATCAGCAAACTGTCAAGAGCCTTATAACTCAAACTAATTAGAACCTCATGATGTTTCAACAAAGACAACCAACATTTAAATCCTCCACCCCCAATTCTTGAATTATTAAAAAAAAAAAAATCAAATCAAGCAACCTACTAGCATCAACTTTTGAAGGTTTTCGATGCTTTACTCAAATAATGATTTCTGTTTGCCACATCCAAACACTTTCCAAAATCCTTTTTTTTTTTTCTCCTTTGAAGGTTGTTAGCAATTTACTTGACCATTTTTAGATGATGCTCCAAAACTATGAATGGGATCTTTCATTCACATTCTTTTTCCCCATCAAGAACATTTTATAAAACTCTTGGACTCTCAAATTTGGAGCATCTTATTTTCAATTCATAGGGTTCAACAAGAAATTGATAGTTCACGATCAAGAGTGTAGTACTATTTTTAGCATTGATTCTTATATATCAAATTAACAAATGGAAGATGGTTGCGAGAAAAAATCTCTATTTGATAAGACTTCTTCCTATACCTAAGAATTTCATTGGACCCAAAAATGATACATTGTAAGACTCTTTTGCCTCTTCCAATATCAATTGGCTGTGTTTCGCTCTTGTATCTTCCAAAAGGAAAAAAGATCTCTAAGAGCCGTTTCTTGGATCCAAAAGAAAGTTCTTGGGCTCTATTTGATTGGACTTCTTCCTATAACTATAGAACATTTTTTAAAGATTATGTTTTAACTTTTAAATCTTGCAGATATCATATAAATGTTCTCCCAGATGGGTGCAGGTACACTGAAAATTTTCAGACAAGTTAAATGTGCACTCCACCTTGAATCTTAGATGTTATGTACTCTTTTGACAAAAAGGATAGTGAATGCACAGACAATGCTTCAATCTCAAATTTCACCCCTCTTTGCAGCATCAACTCTAGTTCCAACCTTTCATGATGAAGTAAAACTTCAGAATCTGTGTAGTCCAGGCAAACAAGGATAACAGAAAAATGACAGGTTATTTTACAGAATTTTACCTCCATCTTGGGACTTCTCTTTGCAGGTAGCATCTATTTAGCATAGCTTCAGCTTTCTTCTTGTCTGGCAGGAATATCAGGAACATTAGCAGAAGACTACGAACATAAGAAAGCCTATCTGAAACACTACAAGTACCATCTATCACCTTCTGCTGTCAGAGGAAGGAAACATTGCTGTGGAAGACAGTATTTCTCAGAATCTGAAGGAAAAACTCCAAGCCAGCATACCTCTGGGCAACGCAGTTGCTTTGCATCATGGGCCATTTGCTAACAAAATAGAAGTGTAAGAGAAAAGAAAAAAAAAAAAAACTGGTCAGCTTTTCAAAAAAATTGGAAATTTACATAGTTCTTAGAGTTTCATATACACAGTCCTAGACTCCTACTTGCCAGTATATATGTTGTTTAGCTTGCTTAAGTGGATGATAAATAAACAATAATATCATTAACAATTTAATAAACCTAACCATTGAACCAAACCGATATGTGGTCAGAATGTCGAAGCCATATGGATCACAATCAACCAAACAATAGGTAGGTAGACACAACTTTTCAATTAGCAGCCGCAAAAACCTATTGGTACAAACACACATATTCACAGAAAGCCCAAATAGATACATAAAAACAAAATGATAAGTGACATATATGGCAATATGGTGAGAAACATTGTAAACTGAAAGTGAAAGTTTTCACCTTCTGGTGGGGATATCTGGATAGCCTCTTCCCTGTGAAAAAATGGTCAAAAAGGATTTTGAGATGAACCTAATGACCTAAGGAAGAGCTTACAGTGATGACAATGCAACGGTTTGCATTGCAGAACTGGTCATTAGCTAATCGCTCAAATACTGCATATCATTAATAATTTTGTCAAAAGGAAGAATGTTAGAACTTAGAAGTTGTGCTTCCTATAAGTATTACCAGTATAATTGCTTACCTGATTCCTTCTCCACAACTAGAATGAAGTCAGCAACACTAACAATGTCTACATGCAAGAATTAGGAAAATTTCAATTATCTACTCTCTGTATTCCAGACAATATGTGACACCAAGTGAGGAATACCATAAAAAATCCTTGCACGTAATGCATAGGAAAAAAATAGATAAATCTTATTTCCAATGCCTGCATCAATTATAAACATAGATTGGTCCAAATTGTCCTGCATATTATCTTAGTAATTGGATACCTTCGACTTCTTCAACTTGAACAGGGATGGGGTGGGCCTGCAATAGAACTAGTTCAGACATATATTAATTGGAGATAATTAAATAACCATACCAGTTCCTGTTCTTACCGTGTTAGGATGATTTATGCAATCAAACTTCCTTCCACCTTCTAAGAATCTTATCCAGCCCATCACCAACCTGTAACAGAAATATTGGGATCAACAAACTTTAACAGTTAAGCGATGCTACAGCAAAATCAACACAGCATATTATGGGTCAAAGGGTCAGCTATGTAGTTGAGAAAACTCAAGCATGAAAAAACAGCGTGAAGAACTATTTATGTGGTAAAGTACTATCACTCATACAGAGCCCACCCCCCCCCCCCCCCCCCCCCCTCTCTTAAAGGACTATTTAATCCCCTTCACAAAAGAGGGTTTATTTTTATTTTTATTTTTATTTTATTTTATTTACTTGAAGAAACATCTGCCAAGTACATAAACTGAGCGTAGATCTGAAAATTTTATGATCACTGGAAATAATTACTTCAGCATATAGAAATTATTAGCTATGCCTAATGAATGCCATATATCCAAAAATTTAAAAACTACTCATGTTGATAATCATTCAGTTAAACGTATATTACATTTCAGTGGCTATAAAAATCCTATGAAATGGAAAGATATGATATATTCACCCAGTAACACATATATGCTATTGGCAAACAACACTTTGAGTACAATCTTAGAAAGAGAATTCAGACAGAAAAAAATAATGATTGTCTACTTATCTTCAAAGGTCTGAGTGTGATCTCAAGTACCTACCCATTGCCCACAGAAACCTGCCAAAAGAGACAAGATATAAATGTCTTAATAAGTGTAAGTTCCTTGTAATTGACAACAAAGTGACAGAGGTTTTACAAAAATTTGAGGCTAGTGCAGCCATGCACTTGGAAATTTCTTAAGCCTTCCCCCAATTTGTTCAGTTTAAACCACAAAGGCTTTATACACTCCAGCAGAACCAAAAACAAATTAGCAATATTCAGATGAAAAAGAAAGCATAAGGAAGACACCTACCACATTTAGATTGTGGCGACTGCATTGCATAAGGATGCAAATGTCATTGATTGCCCGGTCTACGACTGACTGTTCTGGATTGCAGAATAAGCAGAAGATATTTAACAAAGCAATGTCATTCAAGCAGACAAGGACTGAAATCTATGGAAGAAAATTTAATACTATCTAACTTTAAGTTCAGATTTCTCCGAAATATCTAAGTGCTGACTTATGCCCTTTAAAATAACTGACAATGTTGACAAATGGAGACCTGAGCACAATCAAAGATATCAAATTCTCTCTCATAAAGTTCTCCCCATGATGAAGCTTGTGATTTTCTTTAACATAAAGTGATTGCACAAAGTATCAATTTTTTTTTTTTGATAAGTGATTGCACAAATTATAAATTAAGGGCAGATACTCAAATTTGTTCCACTGAACATGCACTTTTCAGATTCCTATCACAGTAATAGGGAAACTTGAATATAAAAAGAAATATCATTTGAAATTGGGACTGAAGCTTAATTCAGATTTACCTGAAAATACAGATGGATGCATGTAATATATATCTCTCTTGGACCCATGCCGGTTTTCTTGCAGAAGTTGCTGAACAATCAATAGCACTCTTAGCAAGACATCTGAAATAGAATTCAATAACTCATCAATAGTTGGATAGTATTCCATACAATTGAGGACTCATTGTAAGGTTCTCATAAGTGGTTAAGCTCAAAACCCACTCACCGAGCCTATGCACATGGTTTTCCCTTTGAAGTGTGATAATTTCCTTACCATTTGGCAAAACAGAGCTGCAACAGCTGCATAAAACAATAAAAATTAAACCTTAGTTCCAAAATTTTGGGATCAGCAAAGTTGCATACAACAATAGTAACATTTTCAACTCCATCCCAATCATGCTTGATGAATTTAAAGACAAACGCTAGTTACCTCATGCTAGTAACATTCTCAACTACATCCCATTTTTATTCAAATGTCTGGCTTGCATCCAATGTGCTGGATGCACTGCATACGAAAGATGGACGCATGGCATGTCTATCTCGTGTTCGCAAGCCAAATCTTGTGAAGCATGCGACATATAAAAAGATGGACATGTGGCGTGTTTATCTTGTGTCTAATGTGCAAAGACACTAGATGCAGGCCAAACCAAATCTCAAGCAATAGACAAACAATAGATGCACCGCATATAAAGAGATGGACATGTGGTGCATCCATCTTACATCCATTGCACAAAGGCGTTGGATGCAAGCCAAATCCTATGCATTCAATGAACACTAGAATGTAAAGAGATGGACACGTGGTGCGTACATCTTGTGTCCAGTGCCGTAATCACAACTTCCTAGTGGTGCCTGTGGTCCCAACTTCCTAGTTAAATGTGTTATTTTCTCCAACAAAAACCTTAGGTCCAATACTATTTGCTATAACCAGCCTTCATAGCCAAATAACAGTTGGATAGTGATTAGCCTACTGTAAAAGTTCATTAAATTTTAATAATCACTATTTTGCTATAGAGCAATAGCCAAATTCTCATCTAAACCTACAATTCCTTCACGCATTTTTCATTTCAACCATAAATAAAGCCTAATTCCGTTAAATAAACTAATGAACAATTTTTTTTAAAGCAAAAAATATTTTAAAATTAAAGGTCTTTAGCAAATCAATTACGCGCTGAAAATTAATGAAGCTTTTAGGTGGTGTTTGATCTTCGAATCAATTTTTGAAAACCTAAATACAATCGTCAATGTTATTGAAACAAATGGAAAAAAAAAAAAAAAATCAAATTACTAATTAATAATAATTATTACTATTTTGCTACGAGTAATAACCAAATTCTCATCTAAACCTACATGCCTACATTTCCTTCACACATGTTTCAGTTAAAAAAATTAAGGAACAAGAATTTTTTACAAAAATTCGTAATTAGGGGATAAAAATGAATGAATTTTTCAAAAACTATGAACATATTCTACAAAACGGTGCCGTTTGAAGTTCAAATCAAAATTTCGAAACCTAAATACTGCCATCCATGCAATTGAAAGAGAAGAAACCGAACCAGTTTGCGTGAGGATTCGTGCAGTGGACTCTGAACCGATCGATGAGAACGATCGGTGACCGTCCGATGCTCAGATCTTGTACTATAGCTCGAGTGAACTCTGAAAATTCAAAGAAACCATAAATAATAAGAATTTGAATTGTTGATTACAGTGTCATTGAAGAATGTGAATGTATTTCAATGAGATTTTTTTTTGAATTTGAAATTGAATTTTCTGACCTCTGATTTTTCGTAACAAATCGCAGCGCTGCGAGTTCCCACGGTTTCCCTCCATTTTTTTCTTTCTGTGACTGTGAGTACGATTTTTTCAAATTTTAGAGTTTCATTTTCCGGATATTTATAGGTAGGTTCCAACCCGGAATCATGCTGTAAAAAAGTCGGGTCGACCCGGTTTAGAGCTTGGTTGCTTATTTTGTTATTATTATCCTATAGCCCAAAAACCTTTTCTTTTCTTTCTTTTTTTTTTTTTTCCTTCTAAGTTCAAATGTTGCGATTGGTGATAAACAAAAATGAAAGTAATTTTGTTTTAATCACAACAAATTATGTTAATAATTTTGAAAAATAATGTCTCTAACATTACTTGTCTATTATTGAATTACGACACAACTTAATTGTATGTCTTACTTTGTAAAGTACATAAATGAAAAGGTATTTCATTATTTTCTTTTTCTTTATATATATATATATATATATATTGTGGGTGAGAAAGCCCAGCGCCATATGTTGGGCTTGGGGCCCAATTTGAGTATAACTTCCTGCCCGAAGAGGTTAAAGGGATCAACACTTTACCGTCCTGGTGAAAATGCAATCCAGAAAGGAAGGGTGTTGCGTCCGAAGACAACCTGGCTGGTCCGAAGAGGTTCCACTTGTCGAATCTACAGAGAGCTTGATCAAGTAGAAGATTCCTCAATTAGGAATTAGTCCTAGTCATGCCTAAGTGCGGGGAGATCATGAAATATCTTACCAATAAAGCTGCCACCACCGCATTTAATGCACTGCAGCAACTTTCCTGACCGCATTTATATGGAGAAGACACCTGAACAGTGCAGCCTCAACCACTACCACTCACTGCAGGCTAAAGCAAACTTCTGATGTGACTAATACTCAAGTAGATGCTTAGATGAAGAACAAGTGTGCAGTGAAGATGAGAGAAAAGATGTATATATATAGGAAATAGGTCTCACGGAGAGGGGGGAGAAAAAAAATTGTATCTTCGAAGTTGGTAAATGCGAAACCTCTTCGGACCGAAGAAACTTTTATGAAATACTAGCCTGAGTGTCTTTTACCCTTGTTTGCTTGCATGAACCGTTGCTAAATCCATATCCAGTCCAGCTGTTTAACCCATTCTCTACAAATTCATTGTTGGGGATTTGTTGTGCTCACAACACGGGAAGTTACTGCCTAGTCCATCAAATTTCAACCCTACATATATATATATATATATATATATATATATATATATATATATATATATATATATATATATATATATATATTTTTTTTTTTTTTTTGAGGATTCAATTAAATGAAAGTAAAATTAAAGAACTGAAATGAATTTTAATCAAACTTAGTAATTAAACTACAATGTTTTGTGATTATAGCAACAACTTTTTTAAAATATTGTGGATGAAAGAACCACATTAGTAACATTTATAAATGATGAAATTAACAAAATTAAAAATTTTAGAAAAAAAAAAATTACTCCAAATTTAGAGGGTACAATTTGAACTTTAACGAATGTTAATGAACCAAATTACAATTTTAAGTGCCACACACACACACAAAATCAAATTACAATTTTAGTACTAAGATCTTAAAGAAATTTTAAACTTGACATAATTTTTAAAAAATATTTTATAATATCTTTTTTTGCCAAAAAAAAATACTTACATAAAATACGTTTTCTATGTACTTAATTTTGAAAAATATATTTACCATTTATTTGTTATTAAATTTGATTATATTATCTCTATATATATATATATATATATATATATATTAAATTTATATATAATTTTTTTACTAAGCCGTGCATTGCACGGGCATAATACTAGTTATATAATAAAAGTGTAGAATACATTAAACACTTGATTAAGTCATACATCGTATGAGCATAATACTAGTGCTTAAGAAAAATAAATACCTACGGCTTGGTAATTTCTAGACTGAACCATTCTCATATTTTTAAGGGCCCTTAGTTCTAAGGATATAAAGAAGAAGTAGTGTATTAAAAAACAAAAACAAAAATGTCATACTTTAATTACCACAAAGATGCACTTTCTTGGACCAGTTTTCACAATTCATAATTGAATTACCTTTCTTCACGAGACTCCTCTTTCTTACATGCCAATTGCTTCACCATGAATTATAGTTCTAAGAATAAAGGTTGTTGCTTTCCTCTTAACTCTCTATACATTCGCTGCCTCCACCCCAAGCCAATCCCTTCATGAATTAGAGTCCCAATTTGTACGTTGCTTCGTCCTGTATCTCTAAGGTGGCTGCATAGTATACTTCAATATGAGCTATATTTCCATGCTATAGGTTCAAGGATATTAAAATTTTTTTAATGTATTAAATTCATATTTTGTAGATTTTATTTTTAAGTTGGATAAAAAAGAGCTACATATATTGTAAGGGTGTCAAATGGGTGGTTTAGGGTGGGCATTGGGTTGGGTACATAAAATCCATTTACCCATTTAATGCCCATCTTTAGGTTTAGGGGGGTATTTTGGTAATTTTTAGATTCAGTGGGTGTTTTGGTCATTTTTTAGGTTTAGGGGGTTTTTTTGGTCAATTTTTAGGTTTCGGAGTTAGTTTGCTCGTTTTAGGTTTCGAGGGTATTTCATTCATTTTTAGGTTTAGTTGGTATTTGGTTTTGGGGATATTTCGGTCATTTTTTAAGTTTAGGAGGTATTTTGGTAATTGTTTACGTTTTAGCGGGGTATTTTGGTTAATTTTTATATTTTGGGGGTAATTTGGTAACTTTCAGTGGTTTTGGGGTACTTTAGAGGTGGTTGATTTGTAATTATTATAGTTGGATCATAACTAGATATAATTGGATACCTAGATAAAACTCAATAAACATTAATGTTAATTAGGTTTAATTAGGTTAATGTCCATTTAATCCAATTAATTGGGTGGGCAAATGGATGTAGTCTGATTTTGCCTCCCCTAAGTTGAATTTTTTTATTTTTAATGACTTTTTCTTCAAAAATTTATGTTTCGTAATTTTTTTTTTAAAATTTTTTATGCTACTATATGTCTTTTTCCTCCTTCAGCCTTTATTATTAAAAAAAAAAAAAAAAAAAAGATTGCCTATAGTGGCATTTGTCAAACGCCACTATAGGCCCTACAGTTACAATCCTATAGTGGCGTTTGTAAAAACCCTGCTATAGGCCCTTGAAAACGCTACTATAGACCCTTTGTTTTGAAACACCACTATAGGAATCCCTCCACTATAGTGGCGTTTTTGGCAAATGCCACTATAGGCCCAGTTTTTTGTAGTGGGGGACAAACTAATCAAAAAGTACTAATTGTTTACTAATAGAAATGAGTTTTAGGGTAAGGGTGGGATCGCCCCTGCCCCCCCCCCCCCCCCCCCCCCCCACACTTCACCTATGGTTATGACTATTAACTCCATAATTATCACCTATATTATATCTCAAAGATTATCATCTATATAATATCAAAAGGTTAAAAAGTAACATTTATTTTTGCCACGCTTATATTGAGCCACGTTAGCATACTACTTTTGTCTAGTTTGGTCTATTTCATTCCACCTCGGTTCATTCGTTCAATTTTGGTCTACTTCAGTCCACGTCGATCCGTTCAGTCCATTTCAGTCCCCTCTAATTTACTTCAGTGATGTTTTGGGAGGAGAGATTTATGTAGAAAAATGAGCTATTTCATTGACAATTATTTTACCTTCTTAGTGTAATGTTGCTTTGTTTTTTTATAAAATTATATTTTTCTTAGGTTATTAAAGTTTTGTATTTTTTTTCCTAATATAAGTGATGAATTTACTTATATATACTTCCTTTTTAGGCCATTTAAGAGATATATAGGATAAATGTTTGTAATGCATTACATTATTTACAAAATATATCACCTTATATAATAATTGAATATAAAAAATGCATCATGTTTCCAAAAAAAAAAAAATTACAAATTTAAAACACTTTCAAATAACAAATAGAAATAGCTTAATTTAGAAAATCTATTATATTGCATCGACTATATTTTATTAGAAAATAATCACATCATTTAATTAAGAAGGAATTGGGACTAATAGTACTATAAGTCTCATCTACTATTTTTATTTTTCACTTACCAAAAAAAAAACATCAATTTTTTCCACTCATTGCACGAATTCGCGACTAGTGACAACTAAAATTCAAGCAATAGTCCTTGATTTTGTATACCAAGCAACAACTCAGCTATCATGATATTGAAAATTCTCAAGATTCCTTTTTGAAAAAGATAATATAGGTATCAATTAATTTTATTCTAATTTCAATATAGATAATGAGATAGGTTCAAGTTACACCTGGTGTAACTCTATAATGAGATAGGTTCAAGTTACACCTGGTGTAACTCTTTAGAGTTATACCTTTTTTAAACCGTTAGATTTAAGCAGATCCAATGGTCAAAAAAAGACCCTCATTAATACTAATATTCTAATCAATCTCATTTATTATCTCTTATTTATGACATTCCATTCATATTTCTCTCTTTCTTCTCCCTTATTTATTGTCCCAATCCAATAAAGCAGACGTTAACTATTTTTTTAACTATTCTAATCGAAGCAGACGTTAACTAGGTATAGTCAGTTTGATGTTTGCTCAATGTCTATATTATAATATTTATATAATTTGAATTACCACAATATTATAATCCATACTATATAGACATTGATGTTTGCTCAATGTCCATATTCAAAATTTGCTCAATGTCTATATTATAATATTAATATAATTTGAAGCAGACATTCTGTAACCACAAACAAACCAAAATTTGAATTACCACGACGATAAGCCCCAAAGAAAAAATCGGCGAAGATCATGATTTCGAACTAGAAAATAAACCTCCATTGTCCCCTAATCGTCGAGCGTGATTTCCTAGTCTCCTAGACATAGTGAAATACTTCTTCTTCTTCTTTTTTCTAATTCAAAAAAACAAAAACAAAAATAGAAAACACGAATCTCCAACGTGGCTAAAGAGAGTGCATTGTTTAGTGAGAGAATAAGATCTGACTTTGGAAAATATCTCTGGTGAGAAATGTAATTGGGTCTATATTATTGTGAACACTGAACAGTGTGGGTAGGTAATGAAACTTTTGGCGTCGGCTGTGGAAATCCAACAAAATTGTGGTAAGTTTGTTAAAAAAGTGGGGATAGAGAGAAAGGAATTATTGGGTGATGAAAGCTGAAAGATTTGAGTTTTTGAGTCTAGTCACTGTCTCTCATGGAGGTGGAACAATGGTGGAGGAGAAAAAGATAGAGAAAAACGTAGAGAGTCAAATGTAACATTTTTTTTGGGTTTAGATATAGATATAAAATATAATAAATGAGGGATAATTAATGAGATCTTAATCAGAATATTAGCATTAATGAGAGTGTTTTTTTGACCGTTGGATCTACTTAAATTCAATGGTTTAAAAAATGTGTAACTCTAAAGAGTTACATCAGGTGTAACTTGAACCCATCTCATAGATAATATACTATGACTTAAGTATTGAAGATCTTGTTGCCTACACAGTGGCTACACTACATCGATAAACTTTCTAATTCTCCTTTTTGTAGGTGTCAATTATCCATGCCAGTCATACAATCAACTGCTGCGCTTCATCAATAAAGATTACGCTAAATATTAAATTGTGTACTCTAAATTTAGGATGATTATTATTTTGATTCCTAATTTTGTCAATAGTCTTCAAACTTTACAAATTCTGTTTATACGATCATTCCATCCACAATGATAAAGAAAAACTACCACTAGCACCACAAATGACATTTTCGGGTAGTGCTGGAGAAGGAAAAACAGAGTAAAAAAAAAAAAAACTACATCGCTTTGTGTTATTAACGACATCGTTTTTAAATGGTTGTGGACGAAAGAACCACATTAATAACATTTATAAGTTTAAGAACGAGGGGGAAACAAAATTTAAACTTTAGAAACTAAAATAACAATATGTGCCCCAAATTTAGAGGATATAGTGTGTGTTTGGTTAACTTATTTTATTATTCAACTTATTTTTGCTACTATTCATAAGTTTCACTGTACTTTTTGATACTATTTATGGGTTCCACTATACTATTTCAACTAACATTTACCTTTATTTATAGTTCTTTTAGTAAAAAATTTTCAGTTTCAATAAAATAAGCGGATCCCAAACAGACTCATAATCTGAACTTAACCTAAAAATGATTTCTACATAAGTGTAAGTAGACTATAAATACTAATTAGATTTTTATTTTTATTTATTTTATTTTTATTTTTATTTTTTTTTGCTGAAAGTAAAAGTTTAGTTTGGTAACTAAAATGTAGAAACAGTGAAGTCATATAAATTGAATCAAGCAAATTCACTTAACCAATCTAATGAACTGAAATAGTCAAGCACCTTGTGACTCAATGACACTGTTCACAAATACATCAAATCGAGCTAATATATCAAGCTTGGCTTTGTTCAAGCTTAGTTCATTAGTTAATCGAGCTTCAAACTTGAGTTCAAGATAATTCGAATAGATATCTTAACGAGCCAAAGCCAAAACCTGAGTTATTATTGGCAAACCAGATTTTTAAAGAATCTACAAATGATAAACCGTTTAGAGGAGACGGAACATAGGGTTTAAAGAATCGACAAATGATCATTGTATTCCCAGTTCTCAATCTTTCAGTGTTCAATAATGGAACACAGGGTGCAGTGAGACCATTTTACCTTGAACGCTCAGCGGCATTAACAAGAGACTTTCTCCTAAAGACACCCTAATTTACTTCCCTTTCACGTTTAAAATAAAATAAAATAAATAAATAAATTCTTACAAGAAAGAGGTACACATGTCCTAAAAACAGCTCCAAAATCAGTCAGTTTAAAGAGCTACTTCAAGTTTTGAGTAACAAAAATGATTATGGGTACATGCTTGTCATGACAATGATCGAATTGTATCACATAATTGGTTATATAATTGCCAGTCACAATCTTATTGCAGGTAAGATGTAAACATATATGATTCAACGAAAAAGATAACAATGTGAGAAATTAAATTATGTTGGGTCAGCTGCAAGACTAGAATACAAAAATTAAATATATGGTGGAATTTTCCCATCTGACTTAATAGGGTCCAAATAGGCAAGTGAGAGAATGTAGCAAGATTCGTGGGACAATGGTTAGGGCCTTGGCAGGGGTAGGTTTTGATGGTCGAAACTTCTGTGAGTGACAATGTGTCACTAATTCGACCTAAAGACGATTATATCTTCCATTACCTGAAATTATTGTGGGCTTAATTATCTAAACTCCTTAGATATTAATTGGTTTCTCAACAATAATAAGTTACTATGATCATATTTGGGTAAAGTTGTCAACTCTGTGATACCTAATAAACTACCATTTATTTTAAAAATCTAAATAGTTAAGAAAATGATGAATTTAATCATTTTTTATAAGTGATTAATTTAATTATTTAATCATTATTTTAACACTCTCTCTTCATATTTTGACCTATACTTCCTATAATAAGTGGGGTAAGTGACGTAAATTTTTAACTTTTCAAATAAAAGGACTTACTATGATCATGGTTAGGTAAATTTGCCAATAATATTTTCCAAAATATAAGAAAAGGGGTAAAGTTACAATCACATGTGGTCACTTGTGGACTCAAATTCCCCTTAATAAATGAGGTTCAACATGTAAAATTTTTAACTTTTTAAATGAAACATAGAGTGGAGGCAAATAACGAGATTAAGACCACCCACTTTGATATTATAATAAACTACTATTTGTCCCAAGATTTTAAGTTAGATGATAAATTTAATCATTTATCTATTATTCTAACATTTTGTAATTGATTCCTCACTAGACAATTATGGTCATGTCTAGCTGCTTCCCTTACCTATTTTTTATTAGACAAAAAGGGAGAGAATCCATCAAGATTTCTTGCTAATTGTAACCAATCCAGCTAGCAGCAATTGGCAGTAAGCCAATCCATGAAAGCTCCTGGATAGATTTGCTTGTGATTCTGGGTAATTGTTTGTAGCCTTTATTGTGTGTCCACTCCAAAGTGAAGCTTCCTTGCTATATTTTCCTACTTTAACTAAGTACGTACGTAACATGTGGGAAGCTTCCTCTAGGAATAGACAAAGTTAAATCTATTTGACGTCTTATGGGAAGTTGCCATGCATGCACGTCCAGCCAACTAGCCAAACTAGTTTAAAGCATTTGCGGTTCAAACTTCACCAACTGAAATCCAAACCTCCCTTCCAGTACTGGTAAGCCAAAGTTCAGTTCAAGCTTTTTGTAAAGAATCTCATTTAGTGCTTAATTCAGTACAAAGTTTTTACTTCAATTCAGTTCATCTTGCAAAATTTAATTTGGGCATAATTTTCTTTTTTAATGCAGCAAAACTTATATAGGTAACATGTGGTCATAGCTACTTCTCATATCATTATATCATCAATTATTGTTAATCCACTTAATTCTTTGGCTTGCCATTGTTATAATTTGCATCATTGAACTAAAAATAAGTCCAACAAGAGTTTGAATCGTATTATGCTTCATGCTATAGTAATAGAAGTATAACAGAAACTTATGGTTAGTGGTACATTAATAATAGTGGGAGATGAACCTATATTCTTGACAGAACTAGCATTGGAAGTAGTATATATATGTACATGAACAATATTGAGACTAACACGATAGCTTTAAACTTTAATTTGTGTATGCAGGTCAAGTACTAGTTGCTGAATCATCACAATGGCCTTGAATGGTACTGAGAAGCTGACTCTGTCAGGATTGGAAGAGCCTACACCGCAAACAAATCAGAGAGAAGGTCTTAAGAGTAGAATATACCGCTGGTGCAAAAGTGCTTTCTCTGCATATTCTGTTTCTCCAAAGGAAAATGGCACTGCCCCAACTACTCAGTCTGAATCAATTTCTGTGAAACTAAACCCAAGTTATAAGCAAGTAGGCATCGGCTTTGGCATCTACATGGGTGTGGGAACTATTTGCTTCTACATCTTCAGGCACCACTTCAAGGGGAAGGACACAAATGGACTTGTTGATGCTATCTACTACGTTGTTTCCGTAGTGACCACAATTGGGAATGGGGACCTTGTACCTGATAATAACCTTACGAAGGTACTCTCCAGTGTTTTTGCCTTCATCGGAATGGGCGTTGTTGGACTAGTCATGGGCAAAACAGGAGAATACTTGGCGGAAAAGCAAGAGAGAATGCTAGTGAAAGCCATACATTTGCATCAAAAACTTGGTCCAAATGAAGTTGAAAAAGAGCTTGAGACCAACCTAGTGATGAAGCAGCTTATAGCGATCAGTACTGTCACTTCAGCGCTTGCACTTATTGGGACATTCCATCTTTGTGTAGTCGAGGGATTCGACTTTATTGATGCATTTTACTGGGTTGGCGTCACTATCACAACCCTCGGCTATCCAGATGAGAGCTTCAAACATACAAAAGGGCGTATTTTTGCAGTATTTTGGATGATGTCAAGTACTATGTCTTTGGCCCAGTTTTTCCTGAAGATTATTGAGATGAAATTTGAATGCAGGCAAATGGCACTAGTGAAGTTGGTTCTTGCTCAGATGACAAAAAATAAAGATCTTGAGGCTGCAGATCATGATGGAGATAAGGGTGTAGAGTAAGTTGAATTTTTTCAGTTAGGACATATTGTCTGCTAATTGTTCTCCCTTATCCTCTACTATCTACATGTACAATTTATTATCTCATCTTATAGGTTGTCTAATATTCTTTAACTTCTTCATTTCCATAGGTCCAGTGAGTACATCTTACATAAGCTCAAAGAGATGGGGAAGATTACCCAAGAAGATATTTCACTTGCAAAGAAGGAGTTTGAGGGCCTTGATCGATCAGGAAGCTTATCAGCACCTGATACCAAGCCTGTTAAGCCATCCGAAACAGAGAATTGAAAGTACTTTAGCAAAGTGGTTTGAGTATTGACATCTATATATGCTGGTGAACAAAATAATATTGATAATAATAAATGAGAAGCATTCTAAGAGCTGCTTGTGAGTTTGTAATAGTCAATGTCATGTTTTTACTATGAGTAAAAAAATAGTAAAAAAATTTAGTAAAGTAGAAGCGCTTTCTACCCATGTATTTTGTATAACTAGGCCTTTTAGTAACATGTGGATGTCACTTGTAGATAAAATGGATTAGTGTATTTTTATGTGCCAATAAAGATGAAACAGAGAGCTTGCTTATCTGTGTGCCCATTGATTTGTGTCACAGAACTTGTGGTTTCCTAATTGCTGAGTATTGATCTCAATTTACACTTCATAATTCAATCAAGAATCACAATCTGGGAAATCAAACTAGAAGATGGACATTACTGAAAGAAGTTCCATGTAGTTTCTTCTATAAGGATAGGTATATTAATTGGCTGACAAGGGAACTAATAAAATGATGTTAAATCATTATCTCTCTAATCTTAAAGAAGCAATAAGGTTGCTAAATGAGATCAGTCATTAAACTTTCCAAGGAAACAGTTTGCCTCTCATTTCAATACATAAGTAGGTTTGAAACTACCTTAGATTCTTGAATGAACCTAGTCCAACTAATGTCCAAGTTCATACATCTGAATGGTCAAATCTTTGATAAATTATCACTTGATCAGAAGGGTTGAATTTAATCATTTAACATTATTCTATATTATTTTTCGCAAGAGTTATGTAGGATTTACAACAGTAATTGTTGAAGATTTCTGTTTTTTGCAATTTCAGTGAAAAAAAGAGAGAGAGAAAATTAGAGAATTAATGAATTATATGATTTAGTAGTATGCCTAATCACAAGCAGGAGCGAACAGCCAAGCACTCCAATATACAAAAAATGAGGGTTTACAATCCCAAACGCAAACCTTTTTCATTTTCAGAACTTTTTCTAGTGATATATGAACATGAGTCAACTTCTAACTTAATAAAAAAAAGGAATATTTTACATATTCTTTTCTTTATTCTAAAGGAAATTGCAAATTGTCCATTGTTGATTACTTGATTAAGATAAATTTCAAGTATTAAAGTGGGGAGAAGCACTTCTTAAATTTATTTAGCTTATTAGAGTACTCACAATAATGGTGTTAAATTGCTAAAATACTAAATTTAGCACCACAAACCACAAAAACTGTGCCACATCGATTGCGTCATATCTAAAAAAATTTAACAACTTGCTACATACCAGTTCATTGTAGCAAGTTGTTGCTTGCGTTTATTCTCTCTCTATCTACTTTCTCTAGTCCATGTCTGCTATCTTATTGCTTTCTTGACTTGCATGGAGAGAAGCACTTCTTTCATACCTGCTATCTACACTTACATGGGGAGAAGCACTTCTTAAATTTATTAATTAAATTTGGTTTATTAGAAGTTCAATTATACACGAGAAATTCATTGGCCTATAAGTATAAGCTAATAAACCACATGATTATGCTATAGTTGAATTTAAATGAAAACCTTTGTTATAGCACCTCTTTCATACCTCCTATCTTCTTTTCCCCATGGTAATGGCACATCTTTGGTGACCACTGACCAGTGTCAAAAAAGTCAAGGTGCTAGTAGTGAAAAGTAGCGTTTATGTGCAGGAAAGTAAAGAGTAGTAGTTAAGCTTAAGCAGTAATAAAAAGCCAAGGTTCTTCGAGAAAAATATTGACAAATGTACCGGATCTTTTTTGTGCTTTACACCTTATCATAACCAAAAATTAATATTTTATACTTATTTATATCCACTATTTTTCACATATATTTTACAAATATATTTACAATTAATGGGAAAATATCTCCACTTTAAAATTTAAAAGTGAATGTAAATTGATTCTAAAAATTAAAAAAAATAAATTTTTTTAAAAAAAGTGAATATGGCATAACCAATGCAAAAAAATATTGCGCAAGAAAATAAAAGCCGTATCATATATATATATATATATATATATATATATATATATATATATATATATTCAAGTAGTCAATATTGTACTCAAAGTGGTTTGATTTAAAAATGCAAGTCCATGATAGCCCAATACCCTAGGCCAGCAATACAACTAAAAGTCTAAAAGAATACACTGCCTTGAACATTCGCATCGGTTAATATAAAATAGCCCAAAATCCAAAACATAATTAATAATGCTCAAAATCAACTGGATCAGATTATGAAACGGTTGTGCAAAATGAGATTTTGCTATAGTGCTTATGTAAATATATAAGTAATTGTAGGTTATGCAAAATGATTTTATATAACTTTTTTGTGTTTCACAAATGATGAAAGAAAAGAGTGAATAGTAATTGTTATATATATATATATATATATATATATATATATATATATATGTGAGAGAGAACCGTTTAAAAAAAAATGAAGAAAATTTGACAATTTTATAAAATAGAGTATAGAATATATAATCAAATGTGGTTTTTGTGAAAAATAGTATCATGTATAATATATATATATATATATATATATATATATATATATATATATATATATATATTTTCATTTTATTTATAATTAATGGTGAACTAACAACTCAATTTGTTGTTAAAATATTATGAGATTTAAAAATTTTTTTTTTGTCAACTGATTTCAAATTACAGAAAATTTTGAACGGTCTTCTATATCACCGACAATATTTTATAGTGTGACTTCCTGCCAATTAAAATGGCACTATCTCCAGTCCTACTTATCCATATTCTCCAGAGAAGAGCAGAAGACCCACAAAATTCTACACACCATTCCATCCACTCTACGACATGTCGTGGTCTCCTCTCTATTCTTTCTATCTCATTTTTTGCTTCTTCTCCCTTCTCTCAGGGATCCAAACAGACGACCTTCAAATTCTCATGCAACTAAAATCCTCCCTTCTTGAAACATCAAACACCAGTGCCTTCATTTCTTGGGAAGCCAACAAATCAATGTGCAACTTTACTGGAATCACCTGCAACTCAGATGGTTTCGTTACAGAAATCAAACTTTCATACCAAAATTTAACTGGGGTTCTTCCTCTTGACTCCATATGCCTCCTCCAATCATTGGAAAAGCTCTCATTCCAATCCAACTACTTGCACTGTCCAATTATGGACCACTTGAACAATTGTGTCAACCTGCAGTGCTTGGATTTGACCAATAATAATTTCACAGGGTGTTCAGTTCCTGCAGACATGTCCTCTCTAAGTCAATTACAGTATTTGTATCTCAACGAAAGCGGATTTTCGGGGACTTTCCCATGGAAATCTCTTCAAAACATGACTGGTCTTGTTCACCTAAGCCTCGGAGATAATCTTTTTAACCCTTTTTCATTTCCAAAAGAGGTGTTGAAGCTTACCAACCTGACTTGGTTAAACCTATCCAACTGCAGCATCCAAGGAACAATTCCAGCAGAGATTGGAAACCTTAAAGAGCTAATCAACTTGGAACTTTACCTCAATAACTTGACGGGGGAAATCCCAGTTGAGATTGGGAACCTACTCAACCTCTCATGGCTTGACCTCAGCGACAACTCATTCACAGGAAAACTTCCAGCTGGTTTGAGAAACCTCACGAAGCTAGAGATGTTTGATGCTTCAAGAAACTATCTTGAAGGTGATCTATTCGAGTTAAGGTTCTTGAACAACCTCGTTTCTCTGAAACTATCTGATAACAAGCTCTCTGGCCATGTACCGGCCGAGTTAGGCGAGTTCAAGAAGCTTGAGATCCTTTCCGTAAGAAGGAACAGCTTCACAGGTCCCCTGCCTCAGAAACTTGGCTCTTGGGCTGAATTCTATACAATTGATGTGTCTAAGAATTTCTTCACTGGTCCGATTCCGCCAGGTATGTGCAAGCAAGGTACTATGCGCTATCTTCTCATGCTTCAGAACAATCTCACCGGTGAAATTCCAGCTAGTTACGCCAACTGTTCAACTCTACGTTTTTTCAAAGTCAACAATAACTCCCTTTCGGGTATCGTTCCCGCTGGAATCTGGGGATTACCAAATGTATACACAATTGATATTGCGTTGAATTATATCGAAGGCCCGATTGCGTCCGATATAAAAAATGCCAAGAGTCTTGCACAATTATTTGCGGCAAACAATCGCTTATCTGGTGAATTACCTGCAGAGATTTCAGAAGCTACGTCTTTGGATTCAATCCAAATGAGCTTTCAGGTAGTATACAACAACTTCCAACTTTTCTAACATCCTTTCTTATCTCAAACAATAGACTCACTGGGGAGATTCCATATACGATTTGCAACTTAAGTTTACTTCAAATCTTGGATATCTATAATAATAGTTTGAGTGGTAAGATTCCAAAATGTTTGGGAAATTTCAGTGATAATCTTCAGGTGATGGATTTTAGAATGAATAACTTCTTCGGCACCATCATTGATACATTTGCAAAGGGTAATCAGTTGAGAACTCGTCTTTAATGATAATCATTTAGAAGGGTTGTTACCAAAATCTTTGGTCAATTGTACAAATTTGGAAGTTCTAGACCTTGGAAATAACAACATAAATGATCTTTTTCCCCATTGGTTGGAAGCACTTACCACTCTACGAGTTCTTGTCTTGAAATCCAATAGATTCTATGGTCCTATAGGAAATCATAACATTAATGGGATATTTCTCCCTAAGCTAAGAATTCTTGACCTCTCGCAAAATGAGTTTAATGGTCTTTTACCAAGAAATTATTTTGAAAACTTGAATGCCATGATGATTGACGAAGAAGGTAACCATGAACCAATGTATTTGGGTAAAAGTTCTTATTATCATGATTCTGTGGTGGTGACCATGAAAGGGTTGGAGATTAAACTGCAAAGAATTCTAACTATCTTCACAACAATTGATTTTTCAAGTAACAAATTCGAAGGAGAGATCCAGAAGCACTTGGAAGGCTTATAATTCTCCAATTGCTCAACCTTTCCCATAATAACCTAACCAACCATCTCCCATCATCATTGGCAGATTTGTCACAACTTGAATCTTTAGACCTTTCTTCAAATAAGCTCACCGGACAAATTCCTATTCAATTAACAAGTCTAACATTTTTGGCCAAGTTAAACCTTTCACAGAACAAGCTTACTGGACCCATACCTTATGGCACGCAATTTGGTACATTTGAAAATAGCTCATATGAAGGAAACTTGGGATTGTGTGGATTTCCTTTGTCAATCAAATGTAGCACCGGTGATCCATTGCCACCACCATTACCCTTAATATTTGAAGAAGACAATGATTCGATATTTGCAAGTGGATTTGGTTGGGAAGTTGTGTTATTGGGCTATGGATGTGGATTTTTGGTTGGATTGGCTATGGGATGCATTGTGTTTAAAAGAGGAACACCTCCATGGCTTCTAAGGTTTGTTGAAGGAGAACGCAATGGAAAGATGAGAAGACATAATAATCCAAGACCCAGGAAAAGAAGAAATTAATGCATTCAATGGCGCATTCAAGGTGAGTTTGACAAACTTCTTTTTAGAATACTATGTGTTATGGTTTTGTATAAACTTGCCTTAGAAATAACATCATTATAAGTATTTTGTAATATATAATCCCTTCCCCTATCTTGTTGATGATTGCAGGCATCTAATCTCTCAATTTCAGCAAGTGAAGGTGAGCGGCGTGAGCCAATGTTTCAGTGAATGCAATAAGTGTGCTGATGACTTTAGCGAAGAAAAAGACCAGCCTTGCCTCTCATTTTGTTTATTTTAGTAGTCCTCCTGTGGACTTTGCTTTCTGCTTTGTGCTTTATGTTCGGACTGTAATGGATGTTATGTAAACAGGCCTTGTCCTGTTCCTGGCTCTCCATAGCCTCTTTTATGAGGTTTCCGTTTCTTGTTTGTACCAAAAAGAAAAATAGAAGGGTGGCCTAGGGTTCAATTAGAGTTCTAATATTTTCTTTTGGTCAAATCCATAAATTGAAAGAGGGTGGGAGAGAGAGAGGAAATCGTTTTGGTAAGTCGAGAAGTGAATGTAATTTTTGAATCTATGGTGCAACAATTGGCAAAAGCTAGTCACACCAAAAAAAAAAGAAGCATCAATTAATCATCATTAATTAGAAAAATAAAAATAAAGAAGGAGCAAGTACATAAGAAAAAACAATTAATAAAATGGGGGTAATTGAACCGATTTGATAGGAATACAAATAGTTTATCCTAAATGAGAAATCATTCATTTTTACAGGAAGAGTCCTCCCTCCTCTCACAAAAAGTATGGGCCCTAGTACAGGACCCATGATAGGACCCACACCTTCTTCTAGAGGAAAATGAGGAGTGAATAATTTCTCTTCTAGACTTTTGTGTTTTATTTTATACTATATCAATCACGATTTGTCACATATTCTTTTTCTACTTTCTTTATAAAATAATTAAATTTTAAAATGGCAATAAAATCAAATTCTTCATGTTCTCATCAAATTTATTCTGTAATTTGCACTCTAAACGGATTAGATTGTGAAAATTCTTTCTAACATTGACTTCTAATACTCTTTGCTTGGAGTCCGCCTGAACGTGAGGTCTGGAAGATAAACTTTGATGGGGCTATGTTTGGCGAGTCCGCGGATGCTGGTGTTGGCGTGGTAGTTCGAAATTCCAAAGGCGAGGTGAGGGCCACCCTGGCAGAGAAGATCAAAAAACCACCCTCTGTGGAGACGCTGGAGTTGCTGGCTGCCAGACGTGCTGCTCTTTTCTCCCAGGAACTTGATCTAGATAGGGTGATTTTTGAAGGGGATTCGGTATTGGTAATGAAGGCCCTTCAATGGGGTGGTTGGGATTACGCTTTGGGTGGTCACCTTATTCGAGATATTTTATGTATTGTAAACTCCTTTGTGAGTACATCTTTCTCTCATGTCTATAGGCGAGGTAATGCGGTAGCACATGCTCTAGCCCAGAGAGCTAGACATTGTTTTCCTATCTCAGTTTGGTTGGATTCCTATCCAACGGATATTTCTTCTTTTGTATTAGCTGATTTTCAGCCTTTGCTTTTTTAATGCTATCGGTTTTCTTTCTCAAAAAAAAAAAAAAAAAAATACTCTTTGCTTGGAGATAAGAGTTAAGACAGTAATAGAAAAATTAATTAAAAAAAACATAGATATAGGAGAGGTTAAAATTGACTTCATCTCCATGTCATTAATTTAATTGGTTACAAACACGCTCTTTGAAACTGGGAGTTTAAGCAGGAATCTCTAACACCAAGTGAGCCTCCAGGATTCAAAAAGTAGCATTTTTTTTTTTTTTGAAATGTGTCCAGCTTAGAACAATGATCTCGACCTCGAAGAACAAAATGCTGTGTAGAAAATCCAGCACTTATAACCCAAGATAGAAAATTTAGTATAAGTTTAGAAAATCGTGAATACAGTTCCATCTAAGAACAAAGCTACATAATCATTGGACCTCTAGTTGCTTTTCATGTGATTTAGCAAGAAAGAGCTGTGTGGTTTGAAACAACTCCTACATTTAGAATACGTTGCCTAATCAAATACAACCCAAATAATTGAACAAAACAAAGTATTCAAACTTTTGAGAGAGAGACTAACAATTAGATAGCAAGGTCATGTGCACAAAATATATGTTGCCTTAAAGTATGACACACAACATATGCCAAAAATATAAGTTTTTATATCTTATACTTCTTGAATAAATAAAAAAATCTTTTACTTATGGTGAACAAATTAAATATAAAATAAAAGGAAAAAATATGTAAATTGACATTTTCATTTTCTCAAACCTCAAAGAAAAAAGTGTAATTACCCATTATTTAAAATTTTAAAAATTAAAAAAAAAATTAGACAAATAGGTGATTTTTGGTAAAAATTTGCAAAATAATATTATGTTAAAAATAATAATTTAAATTGACATTGTTTTGGAACTATTTGGAAATTTAACATTTTTTTTTCTTTCTAAAATCAAGTTAGCCGAAATCATGTTTTGAAAACATGTTTTCAATTTAAACTTAACCAAATCAGGTATTTTAAATCCAAAAAAAAAAAAAAAAAATTACGTTCCTAAATAACTTCAAAAAAAATACTAATTTGAATAATTAATATTAAAAAGAGATTAATTTATAAAATTTGCTAAAAATTTCACTTCTGTGAAAGCTGACTCTTATTTATTTATTTATGCACTTTTAAAAAAGCAAAGCATGACGCATGGCAACTCGTAATTGTTAACATTAATCGTAGTCATGTTTTTCTCTACAACTTCCTCCGAGCCCTTTCTCCCCATGTAATTTATAAATTTTGTAAACTAGGTCTTCAGAAAATTTTTGTGTCTCTTCCTTAAAGGACTTAGATTGAAGGAATGGTACTTCAATGCAAAAAATTTCAGAGTGATTGCTTGCTATTGTGCTGACTGATTTGTGTAACACAATTGGCCATAACTAGTATCTGGAGTAATGCACACAATGACCCAAATAAGTAACCAATTCATATGATTCCATTCTTTAAAAAAAAAAAAAAAAAAAAAAAAAAAAAAAAAAATTCATATGATTCAATCTGGTAAATCAAATATAAATATTGTTGGCAATGAAAAAAGTTCAATTTTCGTCTATAGTACTAGATTAGTCTGCGCAAACATATCAAATTTAATCATTGATACTCTAATCTTACAGAGGCAAACAAATTGCTTACGGGTCATTTAATCACATATTTAGTTTTAGATTTCTTTAGAATAGGATACTAGAGTATAAAATCCATCATTTTATTGATTGATAGCACATTGAAGAATGCGATTCGAGGAATGAGATACTAGCTAGTACTAAACTAGGGTAATGATATTTTAGCATTTCAATGCTGCATGGAATTTCCGGGAAAATCATATTCTTGTGGTTAGATTAGATCTCCATTTTCATGGGAGAACATCACAGATTCTACGCAAAGAGATTCATGTTGGGAAAAAATTCTATATAAGAGCATCTCCAGCAGATTCATCAAATTTTTGTACTGTTTGGAGAATGAATAGTGACTTTTACCTTTATCTACCAACTTTTTTCAAATACACTTTCCAACAGATTCTCTATCTCATTTAAATATTATTTTTTCATTCATTATTTATTCTTTTTTTAACAACTACACATCTTCCAACATTTTTTTGTTCAACACATAATTATTATAATAGTAAAAATGTATTTGAAAAATGAACAGTAGCCCATCAGACTTGATGGGCTACTGTTCATTAGCCCAAAAAAAAAAAAAAAAAATCTAGCTATACTGAAGCTGCTAAAACATATACAGTACACAAAATCTCCAAATTTTAGCTAATAAAAGCCGGATACCGATGCTCTTGGAGATGCTCTAACTATGAATAAATTTCAGTAAGCATAGTAGAAACATAATCACACAAGAACACAAAAATTTATGTAAAAACCCTTTCTCTTTGAAGGGAAAAAATCACGGGACAAACTCCGAATAATTTCACTGTATTAAATAGAGATTACAACACTTAGATATATAACTTGAGTAAAGAAAAAACTCTCTTTTTCTTTTTACTCACTGCTCTCTTTCTCACTATGTATCTCTCACAATTTTCTCTTACTCACACAGTTCTTCAAGACTGCACTTAGTCCTCACTTTCTCTGGGACTTCACACTTCACCCTTCTCCAAATGGCCGAATGGCCTTACTTTATATTTCTTCATCCTTTTCTTCTTTTCTTCCTTCAACGTGTCTCACAAGTTTAACATCACATCTTCATTTATGTGGCTTGACTTTTGTACATCCCTTCATAAATGTTACTGGACTTTTGTACATTACGGCTCCGTTTGGATACAGCCAAAAACTGAAAACTGAAAAATACTGTAGCAAAATAATTTTTAAATGTGTGAATAGTATCGCAGAACCCATTTTTAATGAAAAAGTTGCTGAGAAGTGAAATTTGTGGGTCTGTGAACAGTAAAATTTGTGCTGAAAATTCAAATTTTGCGGCTACAGTACTGCTACAGTAAAAATTTTGCCTCTGAAAAGCTGGAAACGCGTGAAAAAAAAAAAAAAAAGGGTGCTGGAAATGTAAACGCCAGACGCAACGTGCTGGCCAAATGCTCTCTACTAGTCACAGACCCACGCAATACGTGAGAATATATAATTATTTTGTAATATGATACAATTCATAAATTATTTTCTAAAATTTATTGAAGATAGTTTTCTCCTAAAAAATTGAACTATTTCTAAAATTGTTTTCCAACTCTTTATCTCTACAAATATATCACTATATTATTTTGGTTTTTTTTTTTTTTTTTAAGAGATGATATTTGTAACCCAATAATGGAAGGACAAGCCAACACAACATTAGATTTCCTATTTTTCTTCCCATGATGAGATTGTATCATATTTTAATTCTACTAAATTTTGAGGTGCAACCTTCGTACTAGTTGCTAAATTCTTAATTTCTAAAAGTAATGTCTTGTTAGTTGTCAACAGAAAAGAATAAGACCACCAAAAAAAAATTTTTAAGTGAAGTTTTATAGGTTAGAATCACCATGTACAAAAACGTATTTACAATAAGGTAAATAAATAAAATACATACTAAACAAACCTTACTTCAGTAAAATGATCAAATTTAATAGACCATCTCTTATATCAATTTCCATCAAAGACCAAATCGTCAAATAGTAATGTGCCATTGATTTCACCCATGTCCACTACAGACATTTATCGATGTGTCCATATGTAAATCACTCAATTGTCATTGTTTTGAATTCCCAGAGAAAATCAAAATAGTGCATGTATGAATTGTAAGTAAGTGAGTCACTTGTATTGCCATAACATGGTCAAAGTTGGTGGCAAACTTGCTAAACTCGGCCAATTGTTCTTACCTTGTAGAAAATGTCTATTAACATTCCAGGTTATGAATTTCAAATGGCTACGGAAAGTTATTAGTTTGTATCAGTTGCTATGCCCCAAGAATAGCAATTGCTTCTGCCTTCATTGGAACACATCAGCTATATCATATTTTGTTTAATAAATAAAGAAATAGTAAAATCCACAAGAAATAGTATTGTTAAATTTAGTCTAAAACTCATGTACATGGTATTCTAGATATTCAAGAAGAGAAAATTCTAAAATGAAAATCAAGTTGTTGAAAAAATAGCATAATTCAAAATCTAAAACTAAAAACCCAATTATTGTTCATGTACATAGTATTATAGATAGGTATTCAAAAATTAAGAACCAATTAGTTTTTCCATCCACACAACAATTAGCATAAAGCTAGGTACTAATGAAATTTAAAAATAATTCAGTTTTTTTGAATTTCGTCACTCCTAAAATACCAAAAAATTTCTCATAAGTTAAACAATCCCCAAAGTTATTCGTCAACCAAACTGGCCAACTAAGGTCCCAAACACAAAAATTTTAGCCACAACACAACAATCTACTTAAGCTGATGTACTTTGAAGAATTAGAATTTTCTTTAAAAATTAAGATAAAAAAATTTAAACTGTTACATCCCAAGTTCCATACACAAAAAAAAAAATTAAGGTTCAAACTTTGCTCTCTTTTCTCTTCCATTTTCCCACAATTTCTAGGACACCAAATAGTCAAATTAAACAATAAAAACAAACTATTAGAATAAGGAAATGAAAATCTAATATAGCTGATGTGTATTGAACCATAAAAAGCAAATTATCAAGCACCACCCAAGAAAAGCAACAAATTTATTCCTCTTTCCTTCAAAAGGTTCTAAGAAAAGAATGGTTACCAATTGATTAGTATGACCTTCAATAGATTAAAAAGCCTCCAGTGATTGTGAGTCTTGATCATTGACATCTGTCAAGGAATTGACAAACGAAACAAAGATGAAAATGAAATTTAGTTCAGCATATAAGACGAATGGAAAAAGAGAACAGTAGCAATTTCTCTTTGATGAAAATGAATAACTCTTTTACTATAAAACAAAGACCAAAATAAAAACATCACATTGAAATTAATTATCATACATTGTAGCAAACATATTGAGAGTAACATTTTTACAGTCCAGAGAATGGGAACCATAAAACAATTTATAACAAACATGATCAAATGCCCAACTCAAATCAATTTTAAAAAAGAAAAAATATATATATTTTAATAGTTTTGAAACCATGAAAACTCAATCTCGTTCATAATGAAATCCCAAAATCTAGTAATGAGATGGGAATAAATAAATAAAAAGAATAAGAATAATACAAATAGCATAACTCATTTTGAGTTAATAGTCTTTGGACTTACGCTACCAATGTTCACCTCTCATCTGCTTCAATTATGTCTGCAAGCTCTAGAGTCATTGTCTATCTCTTGCACTCATTTGATTGGGTTTTGGTAGACAAACTTGAGCCATGACCAAAAGAATGAAAAAAAAAAAAACTCAAGAAACTATTGCATTGAAAGCCATACCAATCAATTTGAAAAAAGAGAACAATTGAAAATATATATATATATATATATATATATATATAAAGAGAAGTGAGGAGGTGAGAAGGTTGCAATCTATCAGTGACTATAAGAATTTCATATAATAGCGGTATCTTAAGAATCTGGATTAATGAAAAGACACAAGACAGATTTGGAGATAAAGTATCGGTGACTATAAGAATTCTATATAATAGCGGCATCTCAAGAGTCTGGGTTAATAGAGAAACACGCGATAAATATGGAGATAAAGTAACACCTAAAATTAAGAAGAGACTCAATAAATGGCAATTAGTAAAACAAAAAATAAAAAAGAAAGAAATAAAATAAATGATGACATGACGTTGATGTGACTTAACTGGAGCGTAGTAACAATAAATACTACGCTTCACCTTTTAAATATATATATATATATATATAAATATAAATTATAGAGAAAAAGATGAACCCAATTCTTCTCTTTCAGCCAAGCTACTCCACTAAACCCATTTCACTTTGCTGACTTCTCAGCACTTGTCCAACAAGCTCATTTAATGAGCTAAGCAAAAGGGTGGGCATGTGGGTGTCGGCACCCAACAATTCAAACTTTAAATTTGGAAAAATTATGGAGACAGAAACGTTTTATTTTTTATTTTTTATGGAATTTTACAAATATTATTACTATATTATGGTATTACCCTTGAATTTTGACAGGAATGTGAATTTAAACGTGGAAGAACCACATACACATAAAGTAAATATATCCGTTAATCTTTAATTGAAAATATTGATTTCAAAAAAATGAAAATACTAATAAATGGTTTAATTTGTCACAACTTTAAATTTTAGAGGTTGATTCAAGGACTAAGTCGTTACTCCTGTTAATGTTCAAGGATGTTATTTGTATAGACACTTGTTTTTGGGATTAGAATTCATCCCAGCCTCTTATGATAACTTTACAGTGGAATTCTTAAAATTTTGACCTTTTATTAGTAAATTAGTGGTTTATATTTTACTACTTCATCGACATCAAACAAATATGAAACATTTATATTCCTATAAAAAAACATTTATATCATCATTTTGAATGTAAATCCTTAGTATTACTTTTTGTGATTAATAAAACATGAAATGGAACATAAAATTTTATTTCATTATTTTGACATCTATTTGAATAATTGATGATATGATATTTAAAAAAATAATCAAAACCACTCATTTATGTTTGAGAAATTAAGGGTCTGTTTGGCAGCCCTACTCAAACACAAAACTACACATTTTAAACAACATTATACACTTTTTCACCCACACGTATATCAAAAACACTCAAACAACATTACTCAAACTAACTCACCAAACAAGCCCTAAAATTTGAAGAATTGTAAAGTATAATTACCTTAGAGATTCTCTATATTAAAAAACACTAGCAAAAGTTATTCAAACCCAACCCAAATCAACTGCAAATCTAACAATGCTTTATTGGGAAGGTGAGGGATGTGTAACAGTTTTGGGGATTGGGAAGTCTTTGTGTAGCTAGGTTTTAACTAGATTCCTCCGAGTTCGTAAAAAAAAAAAAAAAAAAAAAAAAAAAAAAAAAACCTAGATTCCTCTTAGGAATCTTCACAGTTCACATGCACACAAAAAAGCAAAAACAAAAAAGAGATACAAGAAATTGGGCATCATATATTCATATTCTCAAATTATCTGGGAAGGTGGTTCCCATGGTCATACAATTTTTAGGAATCTTCACAGTTCACATGCACACAAAAAAGCAAAAACAAAAAAGTGATACAAGAAATTGGGCATCATATTCTCAAATTATCTGGGAATGTGGTTTCCATGGTCATACAATTTCTTAGATGGTTTTTTTTTTTTTTTTTTTTGGGACAATTTAAATAAAATACATCAATCCAGGGGCGGCGCTAGTCTATATTCAGGGGTTCAAATGAACCCCCTGAATTCAAACAAAAAAAAAAATATATATATATATATATATAATATTTTTTTCTTTGTGTGTACTCACAGTATCACAATGGTCAATACATCAAGTCTTTCAATATTGTCGTTTTTTCAGCAGCCAATAAGGTAAGTTCAGAATCTTGTCTATAACCCCGACTTCAAAAAAAAAAAAAAAATATATATATATATATATATATATATATAATATTTTTCTTTGTGTGTACTCACAGTATCACAATGGTCAATACATCAAGTCTTTCAATATTGTCGTTTTTTCAGCTACCAATAAGGTAAGTTCAGAATCTTTGAGGGGCGGCGCTAGTCTATATTCAGGGGTTCAAATGAACCCCCTGGCATCAAAAAAGAAAAAAAAATTATATATATAAAAAATATTTTTTTTTTTGGTAGTTTAATACTTTAATTTATTTTTAAAAATATTTTTGCACTCTCTGAATTAAATTTTGCACATCTTTATTACAAGTATTTCAAACTCTAAGAATAAAAAGTAAGTGTTTGTGAATTGTGTCACTCTTTTTTATAAATTTATATTATGTGTGTGAGTGTGTCTAATATTGATTGTGTGCATTACTTTTTATTATAGTGTTATTTGTGTGAATTATGATGGGTGTAGATGTTTGTGTGTACAATATAAATATAATATAATTTAATAATTAGGAAATAGAAATAGTTTGTTACATGTGTGTGTATTGTTATCATGTTATAATAACTTTTTGTTATAAAGTTAGTAAAATTTAAGAAAAAAAATTGTAAAGTTAGTGTTTGTCCAAGCATTTGATTGGTTAAGTAAACACGTAGTGTATAATTTTATGTATGAATGAGTGTGGTTATGTGTGTCAATAATTAATACAAAGCTAATGAGTTTAGTTTTGTCATTTAGTTTAAAATATTTTTATAAAAAAAAATAACAAATAGATAATAACAATTGCATAAAAATAAAAATGTTAGATAAACTTAACAAAATAAAATAGTCATAGGTTCATAGCTACCCACATTGGCAATAGATACTCATAATGAACTATCATATAATAATTAAAAATTTGAAAATTTATAGAAGAAAATTGTAAAACTTCATATATTAATTTTTTTTATCGATAACTCGATATATTCAAGTTTTTTTTTGTAATAAAATTTTTTAATGACCCCCCTAAATAAAATTCCTGGAGTCGTCAGTGCATCAATCAAATTTTACCAATGAAGTGTATGGATTTTGGAAATGACCTTAGGAATATTTCTTGTGAGCTGCTAATCTATGGAACACATGAGGAAGAAGTAATATTTTTTTCTATATTCCAAAGGACATTTCAAAATTTCTACGTTAATTAAAGAATCTCCAAACAGCTATTTTTTCTGTTTCTATAATTAGCAAGAAGAATTACATAAATTGTCTTACAGAAGAACCATCTCTGAACTCCCTCTCACTTGCTCTCTCTCTCTTCACTGGTAGCCTTCTTTTTTTTTTTTTTTTGAGAAACAAACACACACACACACACAAGGGAGAGGGAAAGGGGTTCTAACACAAAGGCACACCACAACTCCACTCAAAAGCCATGGTAACTTTTAAGGGAGGGTGGGGCAAGTTATACTACACACAACACACTCTCTTAACCAATGTGGTAGCCTTCTTGTGTGTTGAAGTTCCAAATTTCCAATTATTGAGCATTAGCATTGGGGAATGCTAATGCTAAATCTAAGGAAAATTTAGAATTTTAAGCCCTAAAACCATCTGCATTGGGGAATGCTAAACAGCAGTATTGCAAATTTTTTTTGCAATACTGCTACAGTGCAATTCTAAACATAAAATTGCATTGTAGCAAGTATTGTAAAAAAATAATAATATTTTATTATGTAAAGAGAGGAGATAGATGGGAGAGAAAAAATATAACTTTGAGATATATTATTTTATTATATAGATATATTATTTTAATGAGTAAAAGAGGGAAGTAGAAGTTTGAGATGTGGAGATATTGTAAAATAGTATGGTATAATGATAAAGTGACTTTTTAGAATTGTAAAATGGAGTAGCATTGGAATTTTCCAATGCTAAGAGCCCGTTTGGTACATGTGTTTAAAAATTGAAAATTGTTGTTTAAAAACTTTTGTGAAAATATGTGTGGGTAAAAAAGTGTGTGAAAATGCGTGAAATGTTGTTTAAAAACTGAAAATTGTTGTTTGGAAACACTCACCAAACACCCCCTAATGCTCTTAGTGCACAACAAGTACAAAGGTTTTTGTTTTTTTGGTTCATGGAAATCCATTATGGACTTCATTTTTTTTTTCTTTTAAAGCCTTGAATATAAATTTCATTAATTTATATTTTTTGGAATGCTAAATTCTTGCTAATATAATTTTCTTCCAATCCTAGAAACAATGTGGTTACTGAATAATGTTTCAGATCATGTACTATTATTTGATATGTTGAGTGTGACCATCATGCAGGACCAATCACGTGATATATCTGGGTGAATTTTGGCTATTTTGACTTCCCAAATTGTATTTGTTATTATTTTTATGAATATTGTTATTTTTTCGGAAGCTGTCGTGACTCTTTTTTTTTTTTTTTGAGAAGTAGCTGTTGTGACTCTTGACTGTGCTAGTAGCATAAATCTTTTTTTGAACACTTCAACTCTCTTGAAGCTCTATCTATTTGTGTTTTTTGCACTCTCTGGAACTCATATAGTAGTTAAAAATGGGTCTCCGTTTTTTTGCTTCAGCTCTCGCAAGGCTGAATGGCCTCATTTTCTTTCTACTTTCCTTCGGCGTGTGAGGCATGCTTGGCATCACTTCTCATTAGTGGCTTGTTTGGAAGTTTAAAGAGGGAGGAGAGTAGAGGGGAGTAGTGGGGAGGAGAGTAGAGGAAAATGATTCTCCTCCATCTTGTTTAGATGTTTTTAAAATTAGTAAGGGGGAAGGGAGTAATTAGCCCTTCCCCTTGTGTAATTTTGTTAATATAATAAGGGTAAATTAGGTAATTTACTTGGTCAATAGTTTATGTACTCTACTCTCCCTCCAAATCTCTCCAATTTGGGAGAATTAAAAATGGGGGGCTAGAGGGAGTTGAAACCCCTCCAAACCCCTCTCCCTCATTCCTTAAAAAACTTCCAAATAAGGTAATTAGATTACTCTTCCTCTCTCTACTCTACTCCACCTCCTTTTTTAAACATCCAAACAAGCCATAAGAGAAGTCTAACTCGTCACAAGTCATGGAAACAAGCTCATAAATGAGCTTTGACAAATGTGGCAAGCAAGTGGGCTGGACCCACACAGTGCTTAGCAACCAACATATTACCGACAATATTTTTATATAAGTTTTCTTTGCGCCTAGCATCCGCTAAAAAATGTGTTATTTTTACTATTTAATTTATTTTTATATTTATTATTATTTATAGGTCTTAATATTTTTTTTACCTTATCCAAAAAAAAAAAAAAAAAATTAAATAGTACTATTTTAATTAATTTTTAATTTTTGATTTTTAATTTTATTCACAATCTTTTAGCTAATTGATTCCATTTTCAGTTAAATTAGATTTTCTAAACTGACTCTTAATAGTGCGACTTCCTGCCAATTTATAAAATGGCACTATCTTCAGTCCTACTTCTCATTAGTCTATAAAGAAGATCAGCAGACCCACAAAGTTCTACGCCATTTCGTCCACCCTACAACATGTCACGGCTACCTCTCTATCCTCTCTATCTCCTTTTTTGCTTCTTCACCCTTCTCTCAGGGATCCAAACGGACGACCTTCAAATTCTCATGAAACTAAAATCCACCTTTCTACAAACATCAAACACCAGTGCTTTCAGTTCTTGGGAATCCAGCAATTCCATGTGCAATTTCACTGGAATCACCTGTAATTCAGACAATCTCGTTACAGAAATCGAACTTTCAAACCACAATTTAACTGGGGTTCTTCCCCTTGATTCCATATGCCACCTCCAGTCATTGGAAAAGCTCTCATTCGGGTTCAACAGCTTGAACTGTCCAATTATGGGCGAGTTGAAAAATTGTGTCAGCCTGCAGTACTTGGATTTGGGCAACAATTTTTTCATGGGGTGTTCGGTTCCGGACATATCCTCTCTAAGTCAATTACAGTATCTGTATCTCAATGGAAGCAAACTTTCAGGGACTTTCCCTTATAAATCTCTCCAAAACATGATCGGTCTTGCTCACCTAAGCCTCGGAGATAATCTTTTTAATCCTCTTCCCTTTCCAAAAGAGGTGTTGAAACTTACCAACCTGACTCTGCTGTACCTATCTAACTGCAGTATCCAAGGAACAATTCCAGCAGAGATTGGAAACCTCAAAGAACTTATCTACTTGGAGCTTTCCGTCAATAACATGACAGGAAAAATCCCAATTGAGATTGGAAACCTCGTCAACCTCAGGGAGCTTGAGCTCTATGACGACTCATTCACAGGAAAACTTCCTGTCGGCTTGAGAAACCTCACAAAGCTTGAGATGTTCGATGCTTCATCGAACTATCTTGAAGGTGATGTATCCGAGTTGAGGTTCTTGAACAATCTGGCTTCTCTGTATCTATTTGAGAACAATTTCTCTGGCCAAGTACCGTCTGAGTTTGGCAAGTTCGAGAAGCTTGTGAACCTTTCTTTATACGGGAACAGCTTCACAGGTGCCCTGCCGCAGGAACTTGGCTCTTTAGCAAAATTCTACTTCATTGACGCGTCTGAGAATTTCTTTATCGGTTCAATTCCGCCGAATATGTGCAAGCAAGGTACTATGCGCGGTCTTCTCATGCTTCAAAACAATCTCACTGGTGAAATTCCAGCAAGTTACGCTAATTGTTCTACTCTACGTCGTTTTAGAGTCAGTAATAACTCGCTTTCGGGTTCTGTTCCTGCTGGAATCTGGGGATTACCTAACGTGAACATAATTGATATCGCATTGAATCGTATCAATGGCCCAATCACATCAGATATAAAAAATGCCAAGTGTCTTGGACAGTTATTTGCGGCAAACAATCGCTTATCCGGGGAATTACCCGCCGAGATTTCAGAAGCCACGTCTTTGATTTCAATTGATCTGAGTGACAATCAGCTTTCAGGTAGTATACAACAACTTCCAACTTCTCTATCATCAATATTTCAAATCTCAAACAATAGACTGACCGGTGAGATCCCACATACGATTTGCAATGTAAGTTTCCTTGAACTCTTGGATATATCTAATAATAATTTGAGTGGTAAGATTCCAAAATGTTTGGGAAATTTCTGTGATAATCTTTTGGTGATGAATTTGCAAATGAATAACTTTCACGGCACCATCCCTGATATATTTGCAAATTGTTATCTATTAAGAACTCTTGTCTTCAATGGCAATCAATTAGAAGGGTTGTTGCCCAAATCTTTGGTCAACTGTAAAAATTTGGAAGTTCTTGACTTTGGAAATAACAAGATAAATGATCGTTTTCCCTATTGGTTGGAAGCTCTTCCCAATCTACATGTTCTTGTCTTGAAATCCAATAGATTCTATGGTCCTATAGGAAATCATAACACTAGTGGAATATTTTTCCCTAAGCTACGAATTCTTGACCTCTCTCACAATGAGTTTAGTGGTCTTTTACCAAGATATTATTTTGAAAACTTGAATGCCATGATGATTAATGAAGATAGTAAACATGAACCACAATATTTGGGTGTACTTTCTTATTATCAAGATTCTGTGGTGTTAACAGTGAAAGGGTTGGAGATTAAACTGCAAAGAATCTTAACTATCTTCACAACAATTGATTTTTCGAGTAACAAATTTGAAGGAGAGATTCCAAAAGAACTTGGTAGGCTTATAATTCTTCGCTTGCTCAACCTTTCCCATAATAGCCTAACCCACCATATCCCATCATCATTGGAAAATTTGTCACAACTTGAGTCCTTAGACCTTTCTTCCAATAAGCTCACTGGACAAATTCCTATTCAATTAACAAGTCTAACATTTTTGGCCAAGTTAAACCTTTCACAAAACAAGCTTACGGGACCCATTCCTCAAGGCAAGCAATTTGGTACATTTGAAAACAACTCATATTATGACAATTTGGGATTGTGTGGACTTCCTTTGCAAATCAAATGTAGCACTCATGATCTTTTGCCACCACCACTACCATTAATATTTGAAGAAGACAATGATTCGATATTTGCAAGTGGATTTAGTTGGAAAGTCGTGTTAATGGGCTATGGATGTGGATTTTTGGTTGGATTGACTATGGGATGTGTTGTGTTTAAAAGAGGAACACCTCAATGGCTTCTAAGGTTTGTTGAAGGAGGTCGAAATGGAAAGATGAGAAGGCATAATAATCCAAGATCGAGGAAAAGAAGAAATTAATGCATTTAAGGATGCTCTAATTGGTGAGTTTGACAAACTTCTCTTTAGAATAATATGTGTCATGGTTTTATATAATCTTGCCTTAGAAATAAAAGTATTTTGTAATATATAGTATTCTACAATTTTTCTTTATGTTTCCTACAAGGTATTGTAGAAAGTGACAGTTTTTTTTTCTCTACTAAGATTATTAGCCTTTATCTTACAGCAAAGCGTTAGAATGGTGTATGTCGCAGTGTTTAGTATACTAGCTTGTATGAATTATGGTGTCGTTTTCTTCTTTCTAGAATAACATTCAACTTTTATATATGTGTGTATATTTGAGGATATTCTGTTTTGAGATTGTATGGTAGTTGGGTTGATCTTATACTTAGTTGGATGCTAAGTTAGTTGTGGATATCTTGTCCAATGCCACTCCAACTAATAATCCCTTGCTTTCTCTTGTTGATGATTCAGGCATCTAATCTCTCATTTCAGCAAGTGAATGTGAACCACTGTTTCAGGGAATGCAATAGGTGTGTGCTGATGCCTTAGTGAAGAAAGGGACCAGCATTGCCTTGGATTTATATATTTTAGTAGTCCTTTCGTGAACTTGCTTTCTGCTTTGTCTTCGGACTGTAATGGATGTTATGGACTCCTCTTGTAGGAGTGGATAATTTTTCATCTTAAATTTTGTATTCCATTTTATATTCTACCAATAATAACTTACTATATATGCTTTTTTTTACTTTCCTTATAAGATAACTAAACTTTAAAATGGCAAGAAAATCAAATCCTTCACGTTCAAATTCTTCACATTCTCATCAATTTATTCTGTAATTTGCACTCTAAAAGGATTTGATTGTGAAAATTCTTTCTAACATACTTCTAATTCTCTTTGCTTGAAGATAAGGAAGAAATAAAATAAATAAATAAAAACATAGATATAGGCAGCTTAAAATTGACTTCATCTCCATGTCGTTGATTTAATTTGGTTGCTTTAAAGGTTTTTTTTTTTTTTTTTTTTTTTTTTTTAAAGGAAATGCTTTAAAGAATTTTACACGCTCTCTGAAACTGGGAGTTTAAGCCGAAATCTTTAACACCAAGTGAGCAGGTAAGCCTCCAAGATTCAAAAAGCAGCCAAATGTTTTTTTTAAATGTGTCCAGCTTAGAACACTGATCTCAACCTTTCAAAGAATAAAATTATATAATACTATGTAGAAAATCTAGCACTTATAACCCATGATAGAAAATCTAGTATAAGTTTAGAAAATTGTGAATACAGTTCAATCTGAAAACAAAGCTACATAATCATTGGATCACTAGTTCCTTTTTATGTGATTTAGCAAGGGCAGTGTGGTTTGGAACAACTCCTACATTTAGAACATGTTGCCTAATCAAATGCAACCCAAATAATTGAACTAAACAAAGTATTTAAACTTTTGATAGAGAGATTAACAATTAGATAGCAATTAGCAAGGTTGTGCACAAAATATATGTTGCCTTAAAGTATGACACAACATATGCAAAAGAAGAATAAAAAATAAATCAAAATCTTTTACTTTTGGTGAACAAATTAAATATAAAATGAAAGGAAAAAAAATGTATGCGAATTGTTGCTTATGTCAAACATGTATCCAATTTGAATTCTACTAACAAAATTTAATAGAGTATTATCAATAGCACAAATCATTATTACCAACAGATTGTGGGAACTTTGGTTTCTAGCTCTCTCCAAGATTGAAATGCATGTAAAGAACAACTGACTTCATAGAAAAAAAACAATCCCTCCCACACACACTCAAAATAATTTAATCAAAACTCTAAGATTAAAAAAAAAAAAAGCATATTACATACTAGAAGCTTGACTGCGTCAAACAAACCTCATGGAAGACAAAGTTCAAGAGAGGGAAATTTCTTAAGGAGAGAGAGAGAGAGAGAGAGAGAGAGAGGAAAACGACGTTTTGGTAAGTGGGTACTGAATGTAATTTCTGAAATTATAGAGCAACAATTGGCAACAGCTAACCGAAGGAGAAAAAAAAAAAAAAAAAAAAAGAGAGAGAGAGAGAGAGTAACGGCCGCATTAAAAGAGGAAAGACAAAAAAAAGAAAAAAAAGAAGAAAAAAAAAACCAAACATCAATTAATCACCATCAATTAGGAAAATAAAATAATGGAGCAAGTAAATAAGATAAAAAAATTCAAAAAACAATTAACGGAATGAGCAATTGAATATATATATATATATATATATATATATATATTAGAATAACAATTGAATGAATTTAATAGAGAATGGAAGAGGCAAATGACTGAAATGAGGAAGGAGAGTTAATTGTAGATGTTAAAGTGGGAATCCAAAGATCGTGAAAGTATTAAGTATTTAAGATTAATTGAAGGAAAAAAAAAAAGCGCTAATGTTAGAACCCTGTGTGCCAGTGGCACAATAGACAAAAACCCTGTTTGTGTCATGTAGTGCTTTCTCATTCATCACTTACCATTTATTAAAAAAAAAAAAAAAAAAAAAAAAACATAACATAGACAAATAGGTGAATTTTGGTAAATTTTGCGAAAATAATATTTTAAATTGACTTTTTTTTTAAACTATTTGAGAATCTAACATGTTTTTTTTTTTTCTAAAATCAAGTCAGCTGAAATTGTACTTGGAAAACATATTTTCAATTAAAACTCAACCTGACAGTCAGGTATTTAAAGTTTAAACAAAATTATTACGTTCCCGAATAACTTCAAAACAATACTACTATTTTAAATAATTAAGTAATAAAAAGAGATTATTTTATAAATTTTACCAGTGATTTTTTTTTTTTTAAGAATATTAAGTATTTTTAACATACACAGAGAAATAGGAAAATGTTTGAAAAAAAAAACTAATAGTGGTGTATATCCAAAATGGCCTAACTCTTAAATACATAATACAGTCTTTAAACCTCTTTAACTCATCGGCAATTTTCACTGCTAAGAATGCTGATTTTTATTTATTTATTTTTAAAAAGCAAAGCATGAAGCATGGCTACATGTAATTCAAAGGGCATGCTTACTACTGTGCTGACTGATTTATGTAACACGATTGGCCATCACAAATTTCTGAAGTAATGCACTTAATGATTCAAATAACCAAATAATATGATTCAATCAATTATTACAATATCTGGGAAATAAAAAATGAATGTTTTTGGCCCCCAAAAAAAAAAAAGTCTCATTTTCATCTATAGGACTAGATTATACTGGGCAAACATAGCGAATTGCGTTTAATAATTGATGTTATAATCTTAAAGAGGCAAGGCAAGCAAATTGCTTAACACTGTGTTTGGTTGGGAGGATGGAAAACAAAGGAAGGAAAACAGGGTGGAAAACAGTGTTTTCCATTGTTTGGCATGTTAAAGAAAATGCTGAGAATGGAAAATCTGGGAGAAAATTTTCTCTCCCGAGCCCACAATTTGCATCCTCCCAAATCGGGAGGAAAATTGTGGAGAGAAAATTGCTCTCACCGTGGAATTACACAAATGCCCTCTCCCACCTACCCTCTTCACCTGTCCTAGAATCAAGTAAAAAAAAAAAAAACACAGAGAGCAAGACCGCAAGAGCTGGAGACAAAAAATAGAGAATGAGAGCACTTCTTGAATAAGGGAGAAAAAGAAAGAAAGGAAGGGGGAGATAAGGAGATAAAGAGATAAGGACAAACATGTACGGAGGAGGAAAAAAAAAAGAAAAGAAAAGAAAAACGTAGAAATGAGAGAAAGAGAAATAATATAAAGAATAAAAAAATCTTAATTGAGAAATGTTACCATAATATTTTCACAATAAATTTTAAGTAATAGATTGTTATTAGTTAATATTTGTGAGTAAAAAAATAATTTCAGTGGTAGGTTCAAGTTAGAACTAGTAACAACTTTCTACATAAATTTTGTTGTGAAAGTTTTGTGAAAAATGTTGTGGACGTAACACTTCTCATTGAAAAATATAATTGTTGGTAAATTTTATATTATTTAATGAGTACAAATAAATCTATTTTTTACCTATTATGTAACAAGGGTATAATAGTCAATTTATATAAACTACATTTTCTATCCTCTCACTTTTCTTTTTAACCAAACAAAAAAGTTTTCTACCCTCTCACTTTCTATCTCTCCAATCAAATACATCAAACACATACAAGGAAAAACTAAATATTTTCCATCCTTCCATTTTTTCACTCCTTCAACCAAACGGACCCTAAGTGTGCATTTGGGAAGCTCGTTTTGCGCTTCCCAGACGCACGTTTGCGTTTCTGTTTTTTTTTTTTTCCCAGCCGAAAAGTTTGACTTTTCTTGTGAACAGTGCACATTGTGCACTGTTCATAGACCCACAAATTCACTTTTTAGCAATTTTTTCATTAAAAATGGGTTTCACGGTACTATTCACGCATTTAAAAATTATTTTGCTACAGTGTTTTTCAGTTTTCAGTTTTCAGCTGTATCCAAATGGACTCTAAGGGTTATTTAATCTGGATCCCCCTTAAGCATCCCATATTTAGATTTAGATTTCTAAGAATAGGATACTAGATTATAAAATCCATCATTTTATTGACTGATTGCACATGGAAGAATGTGATTCGAGGAATGAGATACTAGCTACTAGCTAGCTAGGGTAATGATATTTAGCATTTGAATGCTGGATGGAATTTCCAGGCAAATCATATTCTTGTGTTAGATTATATCTCCGTTTTCATGGGAGAACATCACAGATCCTACGCAAAGAGATTCAAACTTTAAATTTGGAAAAATTATGGAGACAAAACCTTTTTTTTTTGTCTGTGGAATTTTACAAATATTATTAGTATATTACGGTATTGCCCTCGAGCTTCAATGGGAATGTGAATTTAATCCTTGAACTTTTGATTTGAATCATTAATTCCTTCGACTTTGAGATTGTCACAAATCAAAAATTCTGTTAATATTTTATTAAATTCTAACCATTCTCCCATTTTAAAAATAAATTAATTAATAAAAAAAAATCCTTAACGATTCTTATCATGTGATCTATACATGGTAAAAATTAATGACATTTTCAAAATTATCGATATGTGCCGCAGAACCACATACACATAAAGTAAATATATCCGTTAATCTTTAATTGAAAATATTGATTTAAAAAAAAATGAAAATAATTTGTCACTACTTTAAATTTTAGAGGTTGATTCAAGGACTACGTCGTTACTCCTGTTAATGTTCGAGGATGTTATTTGTATAGACTTTCTTGTTTTGGGGATTAAAATTCATCCCAGCGTCTTATGCTAACTTTACGGTGGATTTCTTAAAATTTTGACCCTTTATTGGTAAATTAGTGGTTTATATTTTACTATGTCATCAACGTCAAGCAAATATGAAACATTTATAATTTTATATTCTTACAAACAAAAGACATTTATATCATCATTTTGAATATAAATCATCTGTATATTTTTTGTGTTCTACCAATTGCACCTTATTATGTATTTGATTGACTTTCTTTATAAAACAACTAAGGTTTAAAATGGGGAAAAAAAAAAAAAAATCAAATACATGACAAGTTGTGATTAATAGAATATAAAGTGAAACACAAAAAGTAGTATATAAAATTTTTATATCATAATTTTGACATCTATTTGAATAATTGATTATATGATATAAAAATAATAATCAAAACCATTTTAAGAATTGTATAGTATCATTACCTTAGAGATTCCCTATATTGAAGAACACTCGCAAGAGTTATTTAAACCCACCCAAATCAACTGCAAATCTAAAACAAGGCTTTACTGGGAAGGTGAGGGATGTGTAAACAGTTTTGGGGATTGGGAAGTCTTTGTGTAGCTAGGTTTTAACTAGACATCTCGGAGTTCATCAAAAAAATTAGATTCCCCTTAGGAATCTTCACAGTTCACATACACACAAAAAAGCAAAAACAAAAAAGAGATGCAAGAAATTGGGCATCACATTCTCAAATTATCTGGGAATGCGGTTCCCATGGTCATACAATTTCTTAGATGGTTTTTTTTTTTTTTGAAAATTTAAATAAAATACATCAATCAAATTTTACCAACAAAGTATTTGGATTTTGGAAATGACCTTAGGAATATTTCTTGTGAGCTGCTAATCTATGGAACACATGAGGAACAAGAATATTTTTTCTATATTCCAAAGGACATTTCAAAATTTCTACGTTAATTAAAGAATCTCCAAACAATTATTTTTTCTGTTTCTATAATTGGCACGGAGAATTACATAAATTGTCTTACAGAAGAACCATCTCTGAGCTCTCTCTCTCTCTCTTGTTCTCTCTCCTCACTGTTAGCCCTCTTGTGTGTTTGAAGTTCCAATTGTTAGAGCACAACAAGTTCAAAGGTTTTTATTTTTCTGGTTCATGGAAATCCATTATGGGCTTCATTTTTTTTTTTTTTTTCTTTTAATGCCTTGAATATAAAGTTTCATTAATTCATATTTTTTGGAATGCTAAATTCTTACTGATGTGATTTTCTTCCATTCCCTCCTTTTTATTTTTGGTTGGCCTGCATCCATTCCTAGAAACAATGAAGTTACCGAATGATGGTTCATATAATGTACTATTATTTGACTTTGTGAAGTGTGACCATCATACAAGACCAATCATGTGATATATATGAGTGAATTTTGGCTATTTTGACTTCCCAAATTGGATTTGTTATTATTTATGAATATTGCTATTTTATCTGAAGCTGTTTTTATCTCAAAAGGAGAAATTATATTGTATTTAGACACTATTATTTTAAGAGATTTCTGGAAATAGAATCTGGGCTCTGAATTTGGGAGGGAATATTAACAATAAATTAATAAAAGTACTTCAATTAACTGGGAAAAGAACATGAATAGTTCAATGGCAATTATGTTTAAAAGCAAAACTTTCAATATATATATATATATATATATATTAAAAAAAAAAAAAAAAAAAAAAAAAACTAATGCTGGAGTTTTACTGTCAGAATAATGTTATCTATCATGCGCTAATAATTGTAAATTGTTTAAACACTAAAATTTTATTGCTTGTAAATGTTGTTTAGATGGTCATTTGAAACTACCATTACATAAACAACCTGGCTAACAAGGCTAGTTTTTTGAACTATGATAAAACTGCACAGGTCCTCTTTTGGAGAAACATTTTCATGGCCAGCAATGATGCAAAAGGGAAAGGGCCATTTCAGGAAGGCTTAGTAAATTGTACACCTCAAGCAAGTATGACCGATGCTCCAAAGAGAAGCTATCGGCTTTGCAGAAGTGATCCCCTTACTGATTCTGCTTTTAGGGGGACAAGTAACGTTGAACCAAGTCCTTCTTCTACATCTGATTTTTGGGAATCACATCATACTTTAATGCTAGTAGCCATAGTCTTGGTTATCTACTTAGTACTAGGAACCGTATGCTTCTACCTCCTTGAGCCCCAGATGATGGGACACAAAACAAATGGACTTGTTGATGCACTCTACTTCTGCATTGTAACAATGGCCACTGTTGGATATGGAGACATTGTGCCTAATACTGTCCTTAGCAAGATATTCGTCTGTTTTTTTGCCTTCACGGGAATGGCCTTGGTAGTGCTAGGCCTGTCCAAAGCAGCAGACTCTTTTGTGAAGAAGCAGGGAGACATGCTAGTAAATGCTTTACATACGGATCAAAATGCCAGAGCAGCTGATCATACTAACAAGTATGAAAAACATTATAAACGAGTGAAATGCAAGTGTTTATTGGTCTTTATCTTTATTTTGATGCTCATGATTGCTGGGACAACCGTCCTAGCTACCGTGGAGAAATTGGACCTTATTGATGCATTTTATTGTGTTTGTGTAACCATCACAACATTGGGATATGGAGATAAGAGCTTCAAAACTAAAGGGGGGCGTATTTTTGCAGTGTTTTGGATATTGACAAGTACTATTTCTCTGGCTCAGTTTTTAGCCTACATTACTGAGCTATTTGCTCAAAAAGCACAAACTAAATTGGTCAGGCGGGTTCTTAGCCGGAAATTGACACATGTAGATCTGGAGGAAGCAGATCTTGATAAAAATAAATCTGTAGAGTAAGTTTTTTTCCCCTTAAGCTCTCTTATTTATGTTCGCAACTTATTATCTCATTGTATGGATTTCTTTTGCTTAGTTTGACTTTCTTGTTTTTCCCTTTTTTTTTTGTCCATAGTCTTGCTGAGTTCATCCTACTTAAGCTCAAAGAGATGGAGAAGATTAGTGACGATGATATTGCACCTATAAGGGAGGAGTTTGGAAATTATGATGTTGATAAGTCAAACAACTTAACTACATCTGATATTCTGCAATCAACTCGAGCAGGGAAGTGACTTTACCCTTGTGAAAGTGGCTACCTTCTTCTGCACTTATGAATTAGATAAAAATTGTGAAGCATCCCAATGATAGCTACTTGAAAGTGTGTAAGATCAATCATCAATGTCGTCATGTTTTTAATATACGGCTGAAGCAAGTTCCTCAACATAGATTTGATAAACTAGGTCCTTTCAGAACATGTGGATATATATCTCTTCCTTTGGAAAGAATATGGTTGTAAATTATTTTATGTAAAAAAGATTAAATAAAGACAATGTTATCAATATGCTGTCTGATTTGTGTCATACAAGGGTCATCTGCTTCTCTTTCTTTTCTCTTAAATTCTAAGTCTATGCTACAGATTGTTTTAGGTCTTTTTTTTTTTTTTTTTTATGAACTGCAAATCTTATTGTTTTAGGTCTAATTAAACTCATTTTGGATCTAAATATGTATAACATGCGCTTCTTGTTCAGGTTTCCAATGAGAACCTAGGGAAAAAAAATTCCAAAAATGTACTCTTCATGTGTCTTTTTGTTGATTGTGTTTAAATAGTTCAATTTTTTTAAGTGGACATTATTTAATAGGTTGTATTTGAAATTAAAGTGTACTCTCATAAATTTTCAAACTACCCTCTGTAGTCTAACTTAAGTATATTTTATGATAATTGACTAATTTTTTGGGCATCACAAAATGGAGGTTGTAACACACGCAAGATATATATCACAGTTTCAACTTTCAAAGTAAGAATTAGGTAAGTTACTAAAATTCTATTAATTTACTTTTCTAGGAAGAGCATATTTCACCATAATAGATTCATCATTTGGGTCATCACAAAGTGAAATAAATTAACAAAAAGAGGCAGAGAAGTACTACAAGTTGCTTAAAAGTACAATGGAAAAAACTACAAGTTCACATTAAAAAAAAAAAAAAAAAAACTGTAAGTAGTTTTATCTAATTCTGTAGGCCAAGACTTGTTTACAAGACTGGCCTCGAGCATTGAAAACAAAGCCGGAATCCATGGGCCTATATGTTATAACATCATAGCTTATTTATTGCCTGGCCGAGTCCAGCCCATGATTAGGACTTGGTTACTCAAATAAACAAAACAAAAACAGAAAAACTTTGGGCATGTTTGGTACTATTGTTTAAATAACAGTTTTCATTTTTTAAATAATATAACACGTATTTTTAAAATATTTTTTCACTCACATTTATTTTCACAACACTTAAATAACGTTACTAGAAATCTCTTATCAAACGTGCTGCATTGCATCAATATGGATCAAATATTCTCTTGGGTCATTGACAGGCTGACAGCTACTAACTAAGGGTTCTTTCTTTTTTTTCTTTTTTCTTTTCTTTTTTAAGATTCCACATTGTGTAAATTTACAATTGAAAAACATTAACATAAGGTTTATTTGTGTCAAAACTATAGTTCAAGGGTTGATTACTCAAAGAATAAAAATACAATTATACAAGGACTGAATTGACACTCATGCTTAAGTCCAAGAGTGATTTGTAAATGTCCTTGAAAAAAATCAGAAGCCTCCAAAATTTGTATGGTAGCGTTATTAACAATTTATCATACAAAACTAATAGGACACCACAAACATAGGGCACTATAAAGAATACTATTACCATTGAACTATTACTTGAATTTATCTAAGTAAAATATTTAGTGATGAATAATTAAGATTTTAAGAATTGTACAATGACCTCTCTAAAACAAATAAGAATTATACAGTAAATTTACCTTAAAAACTCTCCATACAGAACTTTTTTTTTAAGTTATTCAAACGCACCCAAGGCAACAACAAATCTAATCCATTCTCCCAATTATACTTAGGGGTTGGAAGGGTGAGGAATGGGTAAACCACTTTGGGGATTGGGAAATTTTTGTGTAGCTAGGTTTCAACTAGAATTCCATAGCCGGGAAATCTCTCTACACACATCAAAAGATTTTATTTATTATTATTTTTTTTTTAATGAAGAATATAGAAGAGACAACCTCATACACGTAGTCATATAGGCATCATATTCTCAAAATATGTGGGAATGTGGTTCCCGTGGGCATCCAATGTCTTAAATGGATTTTCATGAAAATTTGAATCAAACATATCGAGTTTGGCTTACTTTTAGTATTTTTTAAACTAAACATGTCTTTTTATTTTAAATATATAATGGCAAGTGGTAGTGGATTTTAATCTCTACATTTTTTATTTACTCAGTGGGTGATGTGGCTATCTCTGATTAAAATAAAAGGAAATTCTTTTTAAAAAAGTATCGAAAATAAGCCTAACCTAAACACACCAATCGAAAATTTATCAATGAAATTTTTAGAAATGATCTTAGGATTCCATGAACTAATTATTCCTTGGTGTTTCCTTTTCTAGTGAGCTGCTAATCTATGAGACATACAAGGAACACGTACTGTTTTTACGTTTCTTTATTCTAAAGGAAATTACACTACTTAGATGTTAATTAAAGAATCTCCAAGCTTTTCCCCCCTTTTTTCTGTTTGTATAGCACCACGAAATATTATATAAACTGTCTTCCAAGTTCCAACACAAACATCTTTGAACTCTCTCCCTTGCTCTCTTTCTCCTTTGGTAGGCCTCTTGTGTGTTGAGCTTCCAATTGTTAGACCTCAATACAAGTACAAAGTTTTTCTTTTCTTTTCTTTTCTTTTTAATTTATTGAATATAAATTTTTATTATTTTATATTTTGTTGAATGCTAAATTCTTGTGGGTTTGGTTTACTTTCAATACTTAATACACAATATCAAGTGGTGGTGAGTTTTAATCTCTACTTTTTATTTAGTTAGTGGATGATGTGACAGTTTCTCATTAAAACAAAAGGAGATCCCAGTTAAAAAAGTACTGGAGGTAAGTCAAACCCAATTCTTATTAATATAATTTGCTTTCATTCCCTCCTCATTTTTGTTTTTGGCTGGCCTGCATCCATTCCTAGAAACAATGTGGTTAGAGATTAATGTTTCATATCATGTTGTATTTTTTGAAATGTGAAGTATGACCATTCTACTGGACCAATTAATCTTGTGATATAGGGAGGAAATAGGGCACTTTTGACTTCCCAAGTTGGATTTGTTATTATATATGAATATTGCTTTTTTATTTTTTATTTTTTTATCTGAAGCTGCCACCTTTTTCCCCTTTAAAGGAGAAATTATATTGTATTTAGACATCATTATTTTAAGAGATTTCTGGAAATAGATTATGGGCCCTGAGTTTGTTAAGGATTATTAACAATAAATTAATTAAAAGTACTTCAATACTGGGAAAAGAACATGAACAGTTTAATAACAATAGCTCAACTTTTAATCTATCACCAAATAATAATAATAATAACAATAGTAATAATAATGTTGTAGCTTTACTGTCAGAAAAATGTTATCCATCATGGACTCATGGGCCACGCTAGAGCTATTCTAGGGGGTTCAAATCAACTCCTTGACTTTAGAAAAAGAAAAAAAAAATTATATATAATATTTTTTTGGCAGAAATACTTTTTTTTTTCTTTATTTCGACCATTTTCTCATTTTGGTTTCTACTTTTTTATTTTACCGTTTTTAGTTCCTAAATGAAAAAAAAAAAAAAAAAGTATTTCATTTTAGTCCTTATCATTACTTACTTAACGGAAATATTCTATTTGGCAAACGGAGTGTACTGTTGACACACTAAATGCTGCTGTGTCTAGTAAAATAATAATAATAAATGTCATATCAACATCCACGTCAACCTCTAACTTAAAAAAATAAACTTATCAATTTTTTTAAAAAAAATCATAATTAAACACACAAAAATTGTGAAATTTAGATCCGAGTGTGTTTTTGTTTGTACTTGTTTCTTTTTTGTCCTTCTTTCTTCTCTAGATCTCTTTCTCTCAATCTCTCCGCCTCCCATTCTTTCTTCTTCTTCTTCTTTTCTTTCTTTCTCTCTTCCTTTCTTTCTTCTTTCTTTTTCTTCTTTTTTCTTTCTTTCTTCTTCTTTCTTTTTCTTCCTCTTCCTTCTTCTTTCTCTTCCCGACCACTATTTCTCCATCCTCCTCTAAGTTATTTTCTTTTTCTTTTTTGTTCTTCTTTCTTTTTCTTCTTTCTTTTCAGTTGTTCTCTCTTTCTCTCTTGGTAGAACCCCATGCTTTCTTTCTTTCATTCCTCCAAATTGTCGATGTGACATGGGTCCCTCGGCTAGCGATGGAGCAATGTGGGATTGGCGGTGTTTGCAAGTGGTGGGTCAATTTTTTGGCTATGTAGGGTGTGGTGTGGATTTCCAAGTAGATCTGAAGCCCATCTGGGATTGAATGCGAATCTTCTCCCTCCCCACTCTCTCATCTCACTCTTTCTCTATCTTGGGTTAAATCTGAAGCCTATCTTAGGTTTGTTGTATTTGTATAAGGGGATTTGTTGAATTTGTTAAAAATGTTTAGATCTGACGTTAAAAATTTGGTTGGTTGCTAATCTTTTTTTTTTTTTTTTTTTTTTTTTTTTGTGAAATTGAAAATTTGATTTGGTTGCCAAGAAAGTGGATAGTAAAATGTTATTTTCTTTTAATTGTCAATGAGTTTTGATGTGTTTAGTTATAAAGAAGTACAAGAAAGACAAAGAAAAAAAATGATTAATTTACTAAGAATATGAAGAACATAAACATGATCAATTATGTTCTAGGGAAGAACACAAAGAAGATGAACATGTTCTTCCAAAAAATAATGAAAGGAATTTAAAAAAAAAATCATTTTAATTTATTTATTTTACTTTAAAAAAATTTTGAAATTGAGAATTTTATTTTAATTATTTTATCTAACGTGGCTGTTTTTTCTTTTTAAATTAAATTGTTGACATGTCGTTTTTTAAATGTCAAATAAATTTTTTATTATTATTTTAATGGTCACATCAGCATTTAGAGTGCCAACAGTGCACTCTGATCATTACGTAGGATATTTCCATTTAATGAGTAAAGCTAAGGATCAAAATGAAACACTTTTTTCATTTAGGGACTAAAAGCAAAAAAATAAAAAAGTAGGGACCAAAACAAGAATAAGGTCAAAATGTAGGGAAGAAAAAGGTATTTCCACCTATTTTTTTATATATGCATAATTTACCATTAAAAATATTATTCCACGCCTTGACTTAAATCTTGCACACTCTAATCATATATCAGCTTAATCTAAAACCAAATAACAACACAAATCACATATCTCTCTTTAATGAATCTCATCTCATCTTTTTTCTCAATTTGACTATCCCCAAATTTTTTGACTTTAAGAGTAAAAAGTGAATATTTGTGAGTTGTGAGTGTCTCTCTTTCTATTGTAAAATTATATCATAAATGTGTGTGAGTGTGTGTCTAATGTGTGTTGTTGTTGTTGTTATTATTATTATTATTATGTTATTTGTGTGAATTGTGATGTATGTGAATGTATATGTTCATGTATAGTATAAATATAATATAATTTTATATAATTTAATAATTATAAAATATAGAGGGTTTGTTACATTTGTGTATATTATTAACATGTTATAATAATTTTTGTTATAAAGTTAGTGATTCAAGTTAGTGATTTTTCAAAAATTTGATTAATTAAATAGACACTTAGTGTATTATTTATGTATAAACGAGTGTGGCTGCATGGGTTGATAATTAATACAATACAAGTGAGTTCAATTTTGTCATTTAGTTTAAAATGTTTTTATAAAAACAATGAGAAGTAGAAAATGGAATTTGCATAAAATTAAAAAAAGATATATATAAACTTAACAAAATAAAATGGTCACTCTTACCCACATTGACAATAGATAATGATAAATGATAATAAACTATTGTGTAACAATATCAAAATATGAAAACTTGTAAAAGAAAATTGTAAAATTTCATATCTTTGCGATTTTTTTTGTCAATAACTAAGTTCAACATATTTAAATTATCTTTTTATTAAATTTTGTTAAATTTAAGCTTCTTAATGACCCCTTGAAAAAATATTCTTAGAGTTGCCACTGCATGGACCGATAAGTGTGCAGGGTTTAAAGTTAAACACGCAAATTTTATTGCTTGTAAATGTTGTTTAATGTAGATTTTGAAAGAACTAGTACATAAACACCTAGGTTAACATGGCTAGTTTTTCAACTCTTATACAACTGCACAGGTCGTTAAACATCTTCATGGCTAGCGATGATGCAAAAGGGAAAGGTCCATTACAGGCAAGCTTGGTAAATCCTACACCTCAAACAAGTATGACAGATGCGCCAACACATAGAAGTGATCCCGTCACCGATTCTGTTTCTAGGGGGATAAGTAACACTGATCCAAGTCCTACATTTCATTTTCGGAAATCACACCATACTTTAATGCTAGTAGCCATAGTCTTCGCTATCTACTTAGTACTAGGAACCGTGTGCTTCTACCTGCTCGAGCCCCAGATGAAGGGACACAAAACAAATGCACTTGTTGATGCACTCTACTTCTGCATTGTAACAATGGCCACTGTTGGATATGGAGACATTGTGCCTAATACTGTCCTTAGTAAGATATTCGTCTGTTTTTTCGCCTTCACGGGAATGGCTTTGGTTGCACTAGGCCTGTCCAAAGCAGCAGACTCTTTTATGAAGAAGCAGGGAGACATACTAGTAAATGCTGTACATACGGATCAAAATGCCAGAGCAGCTGATATTAAAAAGTATGCAAAGCTTTATAAGGGAGTGGAATGCAAGTGTTTATTGGCCTTTATCTTTATTTTGATGCTCATGATTGCTGGGACAACCGTCCTAGCTACCGTGGAGAAATTGGACCTTATTGATGCAATTTATTGTGTTTGTGTTACCATCACAACATTGGGATATGGAGATAAGAGCTTCAAAACTAAAGGAGGGCGTATTTTTGCAGTGTTTTGGATTTTGGCTAGTACTATTTCTTTGGCTCAGTTTTTAGCCTACATTACTGAGCTATTTGTTCAAAAAGCACAAAGGAAATTGGTCAAGCAGGTTCTTAGCCGGAAATTGACACATGTAGATCTGGAGGAAGCAGATCTTGATAAAAATGAATCTATAGAGTAAGTTTTTTCCCCCTAAGCTCTCTTATTTATGTGTGCAACTTATTTTCTCGTTGTATGGATTTCTTTTGCTTAGTTTTAACTTTCTTGTTTTTCCCTTTTTTTTGTCCATAGTCTTGCTGAGTTCATCATACTTAAGCTTAAAGAGATGGAGAAGATTAGTGAAGATGATATTGCTCCTATAAAGGAGGAGTTTCGAAATTATGATCTTGATAAGTCAAACACCATAACTACATCTGAACTTCTGCAATCAACTCAAGCATAGAAGTGACTTTACCCATGTGACAGTGGCTACCTTCTTCTGCACTTGCGAATCGGGTAAAAATTGTGAAGCATCCCAAAGATAGCTACTTAAAAGTATGTAAGATCAATCATCAATGTCATCATGTTTATAATATACGGCTGTAACAAGTTGCTCAACTAATTTATATATAGATTTGATAAATTAGGTCCTTTCAGAACATGTGGATATATATATCTCTTCCTTTGGAAAGAATATGGCTGTAAAGTATTTCTTTATATATAAAAGCTGCTATGCCGCTGCAGTACTTTGGTACTGTGCACTCAATGTGTTTGCACGTGCTTTGGTGAGGCACTTTTTTTTTTTTTTTTTAATCTTCTGTTTGTATTTTTTTTTTTTTTATATATGTTGTTGTACTGATACAACAAATTTTCTTTATATATAATAGAGGCTATGCCGCTACATTACTTCGTCACTGTGCACTCAGTGTATTTGCATTGTGCAAGCATTGCAGCGGCAACAGTGCTTTGGTGAGACACTTCTTTTTTTTTTTTTAGTCTTCCGTTTGTATTTTTTTTTTTCCTTTTATATATATTTTTGTACTTTTTTTTTTTATAGGAATATATATTGTTGTATTTATACTAGGAGTGTCAATGTTTGACCCAACCCGCGAATACGATACAAACCCGACACGGGTTTTTTCGGGTTAGGGTTGGGCCTTAATGGGTTTGGGTCATAAATGGGTCAACCCAAAAGCGACATGATAAGAAATGGATCATAAACGGTTTAACCCGCGATAGACACGTTTGACACGCTAATTTATTCGTGTCAACACGAAATGACCCACTTAACACAACCTGTATAACTCATATAACAAATAAATATTTATTTTATTTTATATTTGTTAAATACCTTTTATATCCAACATATTTTTTAAATTTAAAAAGAAAAGTGAGTAATTACAAAAATTTACAAGGGATATAATTGGAAATTGAAACTTTATAGATCCTAGAACTACTAATACTTTTTTTTTTTTTTGGGCATAGAACTTACACAAATGAAATTGGATGAGCTTGTGGAAGATGTTATGAATTTGGATATCAACAAAGAATTTATGAATGATAATCGTGGTCATTGTCAGGATTAGTATACTGTTTGCTCAAATTCTTTCAATATTGATACTTAGCATTTGGCAAGTTTCAAGAATATTATATTTTTGTTGAACTATGTTATTTTATTTTTGTGAAACTTTGTTATTTTGAATTTGGGTTGAAGTGTATGCACTTCTTTTGGAGTGTAAAGAACTTATTTCTAGATAAATGTTATATTTTTGTTGAACTATATTATTTTGAATGTGGGTTAAAGACTTAAAGTGTATGCACTGTTTTTTGGGATGTAAAAAAAAATATTTCTAGATGGATGTTACATTTAATATTATGCAAGTTGAAATGGATTGTGTTACATTCGTGTCAACCCAACACGACTTGTTTATTAAGCGTGTCAAATGGGTTGGGTCAGGTCAACCCGCCTTATTAACAGATCGGGTTAAGGTTGAAGAATTATGACACGATTATTAAATGGGTCGAGTTAGGGTTGAGTCATTTAGTCGAATACTCCTACCTTAACACGACATGAACCCGACACGCTAACTCGAATTGACACCCCTAACTAATACAACAAATTTCACAATATTTTCACAATTATTGATGTGTCAATTTCTTATAAGTTAAAATAAAATAATAAAATATGAAACTGTAACCAATCACAACTGAAAATAAATATTTTGTGAAAAGCGGCAATGTCGCTATAGTTTACACTGTTCATCTATAGTGTTATTTTGGTGAGCCACTTTGTCTTTTTTTTTTTTTTGGTTTTGAATAGTAGCTACAGTTCCAAGCGGCACTGTAGCTACAGTAGCTATAGTTTTTTATTTTATTTTTTCAGTCTTCCGTTTGTACTTATATATATATATATATATATATATATATATATTGTTATACTGACATAACAAATTTTACAATATTTTCACAATTATTGAGATGTCAATTTCATTGCCGCTTTAGTGTTTTAGTATTGTTCATCTACAGTGCCATTTTGGTGAGCCACTTTGTCCTTTTTTTTAAAAAAGTTTTGAACAGTAGCTACAGTACCAAGCAGCACTATAGCTACAATAGCAACAAAAAAATTTTTTTTTTTCCCGTCTTCTGTTTGTACTTTTTTTTTCCTTTTATATATAATGTTATACTGACACAACAAATTTCATAATATTTTCACAGGTGTCAATTTCTTATAAGTCAAAATAAAATAATAAAATATGAAACTTTGACCAATTACAACTGAAAATAAACCTATATATATATATATATATATATAAACACGAATGCACTAAATCATTGTAACTACAGTGCTTTGGTTTCATGAGCCACTTTTTTTTCCCCAAGTTTTGAACGGTAATTGCAATGCCAAGTGGCACTGTAGCTACAATAGCTATAGTTTTTTTTTTTTTTTTCCTGTAATCTGTTTGTGTTTTTTTTTTTTTTTTTCCTTTTAAATATTTATGTAAGCTAGTATATATATTGTTATATTGACACAAAAAATTTCACAATATTTTCACAATTATTGACGTACACGAATGTGCTAAAGCACTGCAGCTACCATGCTTTGGTTTCATGAGCCATTTTTTTTTTCCTAAGTTTTGAACAGCAACTACAGTGCCAAGTGGCACTGTAGCTACAAATTTTTTTTTTCCTTTTAAATATTTATGTAAGTTGGTATATATATTGTTATACTGACACAAAAAATTTCACAATATTTTCACAATTATTGACATGTCAATTTCTTACAAGTCGAAATAAAATAATAAAATATGAGACTGACTAATCACAACTAAAAATAAATGTTTTGAGAAAATGCTACAACACTTATTGTGCAATGCTTTGGTTTATTCAACTGGCATGGTAGCTACAGTGCCTAAAGTGTTTTTTTTTTTTATTTTTTATTTTTATTTTTTTCAGTAATCGGTTTGTGTTTTTTTTTTTTTTTTTTTTAAATATTTATGTAAGCTGGTATATATATTGTTATACTAACACAACAAATTTCATAATTATTGACATATCAATTTCTTACAAGTCGAAATAAAATAATAAAATATGAGACTATGACCAATCACAACTAAAAATAAATGTTTTGAGAAAATGTTACAACACTTATTGTGTAGTGCTTTTAATTTATTCAACTGGCATGGTAGCTACAATGCCCAAAGTTTTTTTTTTTTTTTTTAAATATTTATGTAAGTTGATATATATATATATATTGTTATACTGATACAACAAATTTCACAATATTTTCACAATTATTGATGTGTCAATTTTTTACAAGTCGAAATAAAATAATAAAATATGAGACTGTGACCAACCACAACTAAAAATAAATGTTTTGATAAAATGTTACAACTCTAATTGTTATCACAATTGTTGAAATCTTAGTTTCTTATACATCAAATAAAAAAATGCTAAGTCCACAACATTTTAACATTAATTTATACAGTGCCTAAAGTTTTTTTTTTTTTTTTTCCAGTTATCGATTTGTGTTTTTTTTTTCTTTTAAATATTTATGTAAGCTGGCATATCTATTAACTATATAAAAAGAGCCAAAAGCTCATTAATAGTGTTTTTTTGGTTTATTCAATTAGTGAGGTGCACTTTCTCTTTTCTTTTTTCTTTTTTCTTTTTTCTTTTTTTTTCCCCCCCTTCAAGCATGCCAGTTGGTTTGAGCTATGTTTTTGTTTTTGTTTTTGTTTTTTTTTTAAGATCTTTATATGTTTACTTTGTACTTGCAATGCAAGTTTACATTGTAAATACACAAAAGTGGTTAATATTATACACATTTGCACAAAAAATGGTAAATATTGTACAAAGTTTGTAAATGTGTACAAAATTTACCAATTTTTTTGTGTCTACAATATAAATTTACATTGTAATTAAGTACAATGTATAGATAGAGATATTATGAAAATGTTGTAACGCATGTGTCAATTCCTTATGGGTCAAAATAAAATAAAATAATAAAATATTATACCGAGATCTAGCACAACTAAAAATGTCGTGACATTTTGTTGTTATTACAATATATTTACAACTATTAAGGTGTAAGTTATAGGTCAAAATAAAATAATAAAATATTTGACTGAGACTTGTCACGGTCTTATGCGATTGAGATTAACTTTTTATGACATAATTATCAAAATTCTTAAAATTAATGTCTCTTTTGATTAATGTAAATCTCTATGTATTTTTAAAATCAAATAATTTTTATTTTTATTTTGTGATACAAATAAAATCTCAAATTGATCCTAATTACTATTTTTTTCCCATGGCTAGCGCGTGCTGCCTTGACTAGTTATGTAAAAAAGATTAAATAAAGACAATGTTATCAATATGCTGTCTGTTTTGTGTCAACAAGGGTCATCTGCTTCTCTTTTTTTTCTCTTAAATTCTAAGTCTATGCTAGAGATTGTTTTAGGTCTTTTTTTTTTTTTTTTTAATGAACTGCAAATCCTATTGTTTTAGATCTAATTAAACTCGTTTTGGATCTAAATATGTATAAATTTGCTTCTTGTTCATGTTTCCAATGAGAACCTAAGAAAAAAAAATCCAAAAATGTACTCTTCATGTGCGTTTGGCATTGGCATAAAAAGCTAGCTTTTTTTACTATTCAGCTTATTTTTGCTATTATTTATGAGTTTCATTGCCCTTTTAGATACTATTCATGGGTCCCATTGTAATATTTCAGTTACCTTTTAGCTTTATCTACAGTATTTTTAGCTAAAAATTTTCAGTTTCAACTAAATAAATTGTTCCCAAATAGACACGAATTCATGTCTCTTTTTGTTGATCATGTTTAAATAGTTCAATTTTTTAAGTGGCATCATTTAATAGGCTGTATTTTAAATTAAAGTGTACTCTTATAAAATTTCAAACTGTCCCTGTTGTCTAAATTAAATATATTTTATGATATTTGACTCATTTTTTTGGGCATTACAAAATGGAAGTTGTAACATGTGCAAATATATATCACAATTTCAAGGTAAGAATTAAATAAGTTACTAAAATTCTATCAATTTACTTTTCTAAGAAGAGCATATTTTGCCATAATAGATTCATCATTTGGGTCATCACAAAGTGAAATAAATTAACAAAAAGAGGCAGAGAAGTACTACAAGTTGCTTAAAAGTACAATGAAGAAAACTACAGGTTCACATCAAAAAAAGGAAAAAATAAAATTACAAGTAGTTTTTTCTAATTCTGTAGGCCAAGCCTTGTCTACAGGACTGGGCTCGAGCACAGAAACAAAGCCATAATCCATGGGCCTATATGTTATAACATAATAGTTTAGTTAAATCCTGGCCCAGTCCAGCCCATGATTAGGACTTGATTACTTAAAGAAAAACCTTCATCTGCCGGCATTGCATCAATATGGATCAAATATTCCCTTGGATCACTGACGGGCTGAAAGCTACTAATGTTGATAGTTTATTTTCATTGGTTAATTGTAATTGAAAATAAAATAAATAAAAATACATACCTAAAAAATTGGGTTATGCACAGCTATTAAGTGAGGGTAAGATATGTGGTAGAACCATTTACAAACTGTGTAATTTTTTTTTTTAAGAATCCGCATTGTGTAAATTTATAATTGAAAAATATTAACAGAAAGGTTTAATTTGTCACAAAATTAAAGTTCAGGGGTTGATTACTGAAATGAAAAATACAAGGACTAAATTGACACTCATGCTAAAGTCCAAGAGTGATTTGTAAATGACCTTAAAAAAATCAATCCTCAAAAATTCTTGTGGTAGCATTATCACCAATTTACCATACATATATGATAGAACACTACAAATATAGGACACTACAAAAAATATCATTACCGCTAAACTATTGCTTGAATTCATCTAAGCAAAACATTTATTGATGAATAATTAAGATTTTAAGAATTGTACAATAACCTCTCAAAAACATATAAGAATTATTCAGTGGATTTATCTTAAAATCTTTCCATACAAAACACTTTTTAAATGTTAATCAAACCCACGCAAATCAACAACAAATCTAACCCATTCTCCCAATTTTACTTAGGGGTTGGGAGGGTGAGGGATGTAAACCACTTTGGGGATAGGGAAGTTTTTGTGTAGGTAGGTTTTACTTTTAACTAGAATCCCATAGCCGGGAAATCTCTCTACATGTCACATCAAAAGATTTTTTTTTTATTTTTTTATTTTTTATTTTTTGAAGATAGAAGAAACAGCCTCATAGACATTGTCATATGGGCATCATATTCTCAAAATATGTGGGAATGTGGTTCCTATGTGCATCCAATGTCTTAAATGGATTTCCATGAAAATTTGAATCAAACTCATCAATCAAAATGTTTATGAAAATTTTAGAGATGACCTTAGAATTCCGTGAACTAATTATTCTTTGGTCTTTCCTTTTCTAGTGAGCTGCTATTCTATGGTCCTATGGAACATATGAGGAATACATACTGTTTTTACTTTTTACTTTTCTTTATTCTAAAGGAAATTGCACTACTTCTATGTTAATTAAAGAATCTCCAAGCTTTTTCCCTCCTTTTTTCTGTTTTTATAGCACCAAGAAATATTACATAAACTGTCTTCAAGCACAAACATCTTTGAACTCTCTCCCTTGCTCTCTTTCTTCACTGATAGGCCTCTTGAGTGTTGAGCTTCCAATTGTTAGACCTCAATACAAGTACAAAGTTTGTTATTTTTAATTTTTAATCTATTGAATATAAAGTTTCATTAATTTATATTTTGTTGAATGCTAAACTCTTGCTGATATAATTTGCTTTCATTCCCTCCTTTTTTTTTTTTTTTTTGGGGGGGGGGGGGGGGGGGGGGGGTGGGGGTGGGGGGGGTGCTGGCCTGCATCCATTCCTAGAAACAATGTGGTTACAGAAAAATGTTTCATATCATGTCGCATTTTTTTGGAATGCGAAATGTGACCATTCTACAGGACCAATCATGTGATATGGGAGAAATTTGGGCCCTTTTGACTTCCCAAATTGGATTTGTTATTATTTATGAATATTGCTATTTTTTTTTCCTGAAGCTGCCACTTTTTCCCCCCTTTAAAAGAGAAATTATATTGTATTTAGATATCATTATTTTAAGAGGTTTCTGGAAATAGAATCTGGGCCCTGAGTTTGTGAAGGATTATTAACAATAAATTAAATAAAGTACTTCAATACTGGGAAAAGAACATGAACAGTTTAATAGCTATTTTGTTATTAGTTAAAAGCTGAACTTTCAATCTATCACCCAAAAAAAAATGTTGTAGTTTTACTGTCAGAAAAATGTTATCTATCATGGACTGATAAGTGTGTAGTGTTTAAAGTTAAACACACAAATTTTATGCTTGTAAATGTTGTTTAATGTAGATTTGGGAAAGAACTAATACATAAACACCCTGGCTAACATGGCTACAACTGCACAGGTCCTTAAACATCTTCATGGCTAGCAATGATGCAAAAGGGAAAGGTCCATTACAGGCAAGCTTAGTAAATCCTACACCTCAAACAAGTATGACAGATGTGCCAACACATAGAAGTGATCCCCTCACAGGTTCTGTTTCTAGGGGGACAAGTAACAATGATCCAAGTCCTCGTTCTACATCTAATTCAAGGAAATCACACCAAACTTTAAAGTTAGTAGCCTTAGTCTTGGCTGTCTACCTAGGATTAGGAACCGTGTGCTTCTACCTGCTTGAGCCCCAGATGACGGGACACAAAACAAATGAAATTATTGATGCAGTCTACTTCTGCATTGTAACAATGGCCACTGTTGGATATGGAGACATTGTGCCTAATAGTGTCCTTAGTAAGCTATTCGTCTGTGTTTTCGCCTTTGCGGGAATGGCTCTGGTTGCACTAGGCCTGACCAAAGCAGTAGACTATTTTATGAAGAAGCAGGCAGACTTGCTAATAAATGCTTTACATATGGATCAAAATGCCAGTGAAGCCAAGTATGAAAAGAATTATGAAGGAGTGAAATACAAGTGCTTAGTGGTCATTATCATTATTTTGATGCTCATGATTGCTGGGGCAGCCGTCCTAGCTACTGTGGAGAAATTGGACCTTATTGATGCGTTTTATTGTGTTAGTGTGACCATAACAACATTGGGATATGGAGATAAGAGCTTCAAAACTGAACGAGGGCGTATTTTTGCAGTGTTTTGGATATTGACAAGTACCATTTTTGTGGCTCAGTTTTTATGCTACATAACTGAGCTACATGTTCAAAGAGGACAAAGGGATTTGGTCAAGCAGGTACTAAGCCAGAAGATAACAAATAAAGATCTGGAGGCAGCAGATCTTGATAAAGATAAATCAGTAGAGTAAGTTGGGTGCTTTTATTTTATTTTTTTTGAACCTAAGCTCTCTTATTTATGTGTGCAACTTATTATCTCATTGTATTGATTGCTTTGCTTGGTTTAACTTTCTTGTTCCTCTTTTTTGTCCATAGGCTTGCTGAGTTCATTGTAGATAGGCTTATAAAGATGGAGAAGATTAGTGAAGATGATATTGCAGATATAAAGGAGGAGTTTGGAAAACGTGATGTTAATAAGTCAAACACCTTAACTGAATCTGATCTTCCTCAATCAACTCAAGCAGAGAATTGACTTTACCCTGGTGAAAATGGCGAATTTTCTGCACTAGTGAATAAAATAAAAATTGTGAAGCATCCCATGAGAGCTACGTAAGTATGTAAGATCAATAATCTATGTCATGTTTTTCTATACCTGGCTGTAACAAGTTGCTCAACATGTAATTTATATATAGATTTGCTAAACCAGGTCCTTTCAGAACATGTGGATATATATCTCTTCCTTTGTAAATAATATGGATGTAAAGTATTTTATATTAAAAAAGATGAAACAAAGACTATGTTATCAATAGTCTGACTGATTTGTGTCATACAAGGGCCATTTGCTGCTGCATTTTTTTTCTTTGGCTAAATAACCAAGAAAAGGAAGGGAGGATGAGATTCATAAGCTCAATCCAAAAAGTATACTAGGGTCATTTGATGATTGTTGAACTACCATTCTTATATTCTAAGTCTGTGCTACAGACTGCTTTAGGTCTAATTAAACTCATTTAGGAATTCTAACGACCCACCTTTGATCTAACTTAAATATGTTTTACAATAATTAATTCATTTTTTAAGTCATCACAAAATGAAAGTTGTAACGCGTAAGATACACATAAAAAATTCAAGGCAAGAGTTAGGGAATATATTAAAATTCTATTAATAATTGATTCATCTTTTGGATCATCACAAAATGAAATAAATTAACAAAAAAAAGAAAAAAGAAAAGAGGCAGAGAGAATACTACATGTCTACACGTTGCTTACAAGTACAATGAAGAAAACTGCAAGTTGTTTAGGCCGAGCCTTGTTTACATGACCGGGCTCAAGCACAAAAGGAAGCCAGAATCAATGGTTACATAATAGCATAGTTAAAGCCCAGCCCAATCAAGCCCATGATTTGGACATGACAGTTAACAAGACACACTGATTCTTTCCTTTAGAATTTAGAAATCAGAAAAGAATTCAATAATAATTTATGATAAATACCTAAATTTATAGAGTAGATTTTGTAAAGGTGTACTACAGATCTTCCGGGAGTTTCGCTAGAATTTGCCAATTTGGTAATCAAATTTCTCCAACTGAAAACCGCTTGAACCTTGAAAGTCTAAGGCTAATCCAAGTTTTCACTGGTATGCCTCTCTGAGTCTCTGTTTTTTTCTCTTTTTGTTAGATCTCTGTGTTGATGTAAATAGTGTAGTTTCTAAGTTTTAACACCCATTTGAAGGAAACCCATTTTGGTTATTTTGGTAGAGACATATTTTGACACCACAGTTTACATCAATGTGAGTTTTTGTGTGTGTCCCTTCATTTTTTCTTTGTAAAGTTTGTGACTTTAATATCTGATATTTGCTATAGTTTAATGTCGCTATGTATCTGGAATAACAGTATAACACTGTGACTGTGGAAACTTTGAGATGTTGATCATGTGAAGTGTTAGAATTTGGCTGATTTAATCATGTAAACTAGTTGGGATCACACCCAGTTAGTTATTTCTGTTAATTTATAAATCTTCATTTGGTCAATGATCAAAATGGGAATTCTGATGAGTTTCAGCTATGAAATCAAGTTTTTCTGTAGAGATCAATAAGAATTGTTTAATCAAACCCATCTTTCTATCCAGGAAATTTGCCCCTTGTTTCTCACTATTGTATTTTATTTATCTCTGTATTTGGTTTGATGATCAATTTGAAAATTGTTATGTACTTATGCTTAAGATAGACAAATGGAAGTAGAGCATGGCAGAAAAGAATAAATGTAACTAACTCTGATTAGTTTGTTGAGGATCCATAGCTGGCCCGAAGTTTTGGGACTAAGGCTTGGTTGTTGTTGTTGTTGTTGTTGCTGTTGGAAGCTGAAAAAATTGTCTGAATAATACTTTCATTTGATTATAAACAAGCACTTAATTTGGTATATGAACTGATATGCGCACTTCTGTGGTAACTGCTCTTACATTTCAATTGCTAAATTGGCTGCTGGATTACTGTTTCAATTGAATTGGTTTATAAATCTTGGCTAACATAGCTAATTTGAATTCCAGTGTGACTATATGGGTTTTTAAGACAGGCCCTCTTTTGTTGGATATTAATGGCCTCTAATGGTATGGAGAAGCCCTTGCTGTCAGGAATGGTAGATCCTTCAGTTCAAACCAAAAAGAAAAATTCTCTGAAGAGAAGAAGATATCGCCATTGTAAAAGTGCTCCTCTTGCAGAATTTGTTCCTCCAGAAACGAAAGGGATTGGCCAGATTCCACGCACTGAATCCATTCCTGGGAAGCTACATCCAAGTTTTAAGCAAGTAGTCATATTCTTGGCTGTTTACTTAGGTGTAGGAGCTGTAACCTTCCTTCTTGTTAGGAACCAGATTGAGGGGAAGAAAACAGATGGATTTCTTGATGCTTTGTATTTTTGTATCGTGACAATGACAACTGTTGGGTATGGAGACCTGGTTCCTGATAGTACCCTTACAAAACTACTTGCTTGTGCCTTTGTTTTCACTGGAATGGCTCTGATTGGACTAATCCTGAGCAAAGCAGCAGACTATTTGGTAGAGAAGCAAGAAACATTACTTGTTAAGGCCTTACATATGAGTCATAATGTTGGTACCACTGAAATTCTAAAAGAGGTAGAGACCAACAAAGTGAGATATAAATGTTTAACAGTCTTTATCCTTCTTTTGGTGCTTATAATTATTGGGACAATCTTCCTAGCTACTGTTGAGAAATTAGACCTTGTTGATGCGTTTTATTGTGTATGTGCTACCATCACAACCCTGGGCTATGGAGATAAGAGTTTCTCAACAGAAGTGGGGCGTGCTTTTGCAGTAATTTGGATATTGACTAGTACTATTACCTTAGCTCAGTTTTTTCTCTACATTGCTGAGCTTAACACTGAAAGGAGACAAAGGGCACTGGCCAATTGGGTTCGCACTCGGAAGATGACTAGTGTAGATCTTGAAGCAGCTGATATAGACGATGATGGGGTTGTTGAGTAAGTTGTGTGTTTTCTATTTGAAGCACATATTTCTTGAAATGGCCGTCTTTGCTACCACTTTTTATGGCTTCTCCACAAGCTGTCTCTAACATACATAATTAAGTCTTAATGTACAACTTACTCATGCTCTTTTTTCTAATTTATTTTTTATAGTGTTTCGGACTTCATCATATATAAACTGAAAGAGATGGGGAAGATAAGTCAAGATGATATTTCACTGTTACTAGAAGAGTTTGAAGATCTGGATGTTGATCAGTCAGGAACTCTGTCAGTGTCTGACATAATGCTTGCTCAGTCTTAACCAGAGAGGTGGCTGTGGCCATCCATCACAAACTGGCAATGGACTGTGTACTGTATACATACATTTGAAAAGAGACGTGAAGTAATGTAAGATTTAATGACCTTGTAAGTTTGTACATCAAATTTTGTTTATCAATATATAACATTCATGGCCCTTTTTACACAATCAATAGACTTGTTGCACAATACTTCAGGCAATCATGATTCACATTCAGAACAGCAATATAGTGCTGGTAATTATATGCTAGCTCAGCTGCAATTATGTTTTCGTATACGTCATGGTCTTGAATGGGTGACCATACAAGTAATAGGCCGAAGTTGAATCAGAATCGTCAAGTCACTTGGGATTTAAGGAAATTAAGGATCAGTCCTAATGTTCATTGGGAGTTTTTGTTTGTTATCAGTTGTGAGAGCCATCTTTTGTCAGCATCTTTTACTCATAATGTCACAGGCGATTAAGCCTTTTCCAGCCACCAGTCTTATTAGTTATGTGCATACTGTCAAATTACTAGCTTCTTACCCTTTTAGGGTCTTGGAGAAGAAACAAGGAAACAAAGGATGTTCACTCATAGATTCTCATCTGAGTGAAAATGGAAAAGGTTAAGTCATATTACTTCATGTTGAGGTAACTAACCTTTCCTGTTGGTCTGAGTTCCAGAAAAGAGGCTTCTAAGCCTTCATGTTATTGCCTTTATTTCCATTTTAATGTTGTTTCAAAGGATTGCTCATTTGTGTCTTCTTTGTGTTGTTGACATGGGCATCCATGGCTCTTAGAGAGCCTGACTAATCATCCAAGTGAGTGTAATCCTCCCATCTTACACACACCAAGCAATTACAGGGAGGAATTCATTGAGGGTCGTCCCAAGCTAGATACTGGCTAAAAGGCTTGAACTGAGGATCTCGTGGATCGCATGAAACTTGAATATCATTAGGTCCCGTGATTACTTGTAAAGTTGTAACACACTTCCGTTTGCCAAGCTACTTTGTACTGCATAATTTTTTTTTTTTTTTTTTTTTTGGGTCTAAACTAAACAACTTGTGGTAGATATGCTCAACCATTTGTAGCATAAATTTTCCAGTAAGTTACCTGTAGCTTTCCTTTTGGGGCCTCAACTAATCGTACAAAAGAAAAAGAAGACAGTTTAGTAGATCCTTATTTAGCAACAACCAAAAGCATATGACAATCTCACCTTGAAAACTTTGTAGACTTCGTAGGTCAATGCTGTACCAAGGCCTTGCTGCTTCTTTACACCATAAAACAAACAAAAACATTCATCTGCCGGCATTGCATCATTATGGATCAAAATATTCCTTGGATCTTTGACAACTACTGACTAGGGCTCTTTGTGATAGTTTATTTTCATTGACTAACTTTTGTTGAAAATAAATTAAGTAAAAATGCATACCTAAAAATTGGGTTATACACAACTATTAATTGATGTTTTGTTAGGAATTGTCTTTTTTTTTTTTTTTTTTTTTTCGCTTAAAAAAAATTAGATTAAAAACAAAACAAATATACCCTTACACACACACACACACACACACACACACAAAATCCAAAAAATTCAGAAAATTGTAACATTGAGATCCTTACAGAATCCATTTTCCTGCTACAACTTTACAAACACTATGCCACTCACTAGAAAGATAAGGTTTTGAAATTCAAAGCCAGCATAATTTCTATAAGTAAAAGTCAAAATGTTTAAAATTACCCTTAGCGATGTTAGATGGAGAGAATCTGAGAATGGGACCTAAGACAAAATAATTGAATTAATATTATGGGCATCCTTTTCTTTGTTGTTATGTCCTTTCGGGGGCAATCAACAAAATAGAAAGACGTGTCAATGACATATCATGGATTGAGCTCAAAGAAAAAACACCTCAAATGTTTTGTTATCAAATCAAGGCATCATTTGATTTTATATGTAGGCCGAGATTGAATATTTTATTCGATAAAAATAGTATTTATTAATTGAGCTAATTGAAACTTACTTTAAAAAAATTTATTCTAAATTGTGATGGGTCTTAGTCTTTTTTAATTTTTTTTTCATTTTATTTTAACTTATGATGGACTAACACTTCACTTGTTGAAAACATATTGTGAAATTTTGTTTTGCCGGTAAAAGAACTAATCTTTTTAATAGAAGTCTTCTTTATTTCCAAAAGCAAAAATTTTATATTTATCATTTAGAAAAGTAAAGATATAGACATTATATTCATAGTTTATATATATATATATATATATATTATTTTAGAAGAAAAGAAAATTGTAAACTTCATGGTTATGAATTAAAGGCATATTACATTTATCATCAACGAAAAATAAGATTTCTTCGGTTTGTATTATTGTTATAGTAAAAAAAAAAATTTATATTGAGTTGTATATATTTGACATGTAAAGAGATGGATGTTATTTAAATTATTTTAAATTGATTAAATGTTTATATGTTTAACAATTTTTAAAACTATTAGTATACTACTATACTCTAGTTATGGAATCTCTAAATTAGTTAATAAAAAAATCTTAATCTAAAATATTTAAATCACTGTGATTAATATTATTTAAAAGAAAGTTCACAATTTACAAACTACCTGAAAAATGTATTTTGAATTATGTGAAGAAAATATTTTTTTTTTAGCGAATGTAAATATTTTGTAAGATATTAAAAAATCACATAAGATAGATATATATATATATATATATATATATATATATATATATATATATATATGTCTCTCTTGCCCGTGGAAGAATTTTCTAACTCCACCACCTCGTGTAATATCAATTTTTTTTTTTTTTTTGGTCTCTTTATAAACATTATTTTTAATTGTATATAAATCATAACGTACCATTTTAACTAGTAAAAATTTTCTTAAAAAACAAATATTAATAAAATTTTGTCTCATTATAAATCTCATTTTATATCCGATGAATTATGTCTGGTAATAATTTTTAAACACTTAAATTTTAATTATTTTAGAATAAAGGACGTGTAAAAAATTTGATCGAGGGAATATAGAATAAAATATTTATATTGGGGCATAATTTTTATTTCATTTCATCAATTATAAAAATAAAATAAAAATCATTAATTTTCTTATGTGATTAAACTTATGGAGTTAATGGTACAAATAAGTGGCTGCACTTACCCAAAAAAAAAAAATTAAAAAAATAAAATAATTAGTTGCACCTAAGTAAATTAATTTCAAAATGAACGGTTGTGGGGCCCATTAAGGTGGGCGCCACACCAACCATAAAATTAGATAATCATCATACAACCTCTTGAAGTTTCGCGCAGCCACAAGTTTCCGGGACCCACAACCCACCGGGCTGATTTCCCATCAAATCAATTTCAAAAGGTCATGATCATGGGCCCACCACATATACTTTATCAAACGTCCCACATCACACTTCGGAGAATATACGGTACACGCCACAAGTATATGTAACGAGCATTTTACTTGCAACACCCCTTGTGTGCCACGCAGTGGCACAGTACGAGTGTACAGCTTTCAAAGCCCATAAATAATTATGCAGGATCAAGAATTGGGTTTAGTGCATAGATTCGATGAGAATGGTTTTAAAATCGGACTGGACCAGCCGATTCAACCGATTTAATAGAGAATAAAATCTCAATCGGTTGGATAAAAAACATAAAATCCAGTTGCTCAACTATAGACACTATCTGTTTAACTTGTACAAATTAGGAACCAGACTCTTTTCTTTTCTTTTCTTTTTTTTTTCTTTTTTTGGTATGATCAATTATAAATGGTTAATCAAGTTTCTTTAAAAAAAATGTTAATCAATTATGTATGATAAAATGATAAATTCATATGAAACTCAGTGTCCACTTCACTCGATTATTTCATCAAGTTCACAAATATAGTGTACTAGAAAAGAAAATTTTTAGGCCGTTATCTGATTTAGCTGACTACTAGTAAACAAATTGGAAATCCATGTAACCGACAACTAATAATAATCTGCCTAACTAACAATGCAATATTCACTTTATAAATATAAATTATATTTATGAAGTGTGGAGAACAAAAATCAGAGTTCAAATTTCTAAAAATGAGCTTTACATATATATATATATATATGCACGCACGTTTAGATGGGACGAGAGTAAAATTTGTATAAAAATAAATAAAAATAATCCGCCTCTGTAATGGTAAAAAGAGGGGTGGAATTGGATCAAGTTCTAGAATAAGTCTAAGCAGACAAACTGTTAAGCCACAGTTTGCAATTACAGCTCACAATAAGTACTAGACTACTAGTACTAGCAACCCCAACAACAATAAATGGTACCAGCGGTCTAGTACAACTTTGCTTAGAATTTAACACCAAATAATTTTTAATGAGACAAACTTGCTCAAAACCAACAAAAATGAGTGGTCGGTGTTAAATGCTTCAAAAAGGTTTCAGGAATCTATGCACAGTACAGAATTTTAGGGCTGACGTGGCTGAAAAAGAAAATTTTAAAAACAAAAAAAAAAACTTTTATTAGGAATAACTAATAATCATAAATCAATGAAAAATAAATAAAATATGTGCTGTTTAGAAATAAATTCTAAACTCTATGATCTAAAATAAATAAATAAATCTATATGGGAACTATAACTCTCAATGAAAAACTAAATGTGAAAAGATAAATGAAACAAAATATTTGGTTTTCTTTTCTACTCTCTTAATATTTTGAGAAAATGAAACAAAAGTTAGTGTACGAAACAAGTAAAGAAAAAAAAAAATGACTTCCTTGACACGTAGTACACAGGTTTGGTGACTTAACTAGATTCCAACAATTGGTAAACTCAATCACTCACTATTCAATCACATTCTAGTCTAAATAGCCAAAAACATAAACTAAAGTTTTACTTTCTTTCTTTTTGTTTTTTGAAGGGAAAACTATATGTTTTACTTTTTAATTGAACCTCACCGTTCACACACTACTTGCTATTTACTGTAGCCATACAAATATTTTCTAAACAAAAATTCAAATTTAAAAAATATATAGCCAATCAAAAAAAAAAAAAAAGGGGTCCAAATGTCATTAACAAAACAAAGTGACACAAAACAAAAACAAAAGGTTAGAAATTACATAAGAGTTTTGAGAGTAACTAAAATAGTACATGGTTTATTTTGGGCTTGTGGGCACTACTCCTCGGACTTGAAACTCTCTACTACCGGATGTTCCGGTTGCCCAGCGACGTAATCAAGGAGCCCTTCACCGGCCTTGCCACCGGGAGCGTCGGTAGGCGGTGGCGATGTCTTGCCAAACACGAGCACAGCGAAGAGAAAGAGAGCGGTGGAGAGGAAGAGAGGCCAAAAGTAAGCCAAGATGGTGAGGAACCTTGGTGCCAAGAAGAAGATGGTGATGAGTGTGACTGATAGAATGAGAGCAAAGAGGAACTGGAACTTGTACTGGAGGAGCTTTGCTGGGATCTCCATGAGTTGGGTTTAGATGGGTTTGAGAGATTGTGAAGTGGGTTTGGTTGGGTTGGTGTTAGATTTTGTAGAAAGAGAGAGAGAGAGAGAGAGAGAGAGAGAGAAGATGGAAAGGAGGAATTTTTGGAGTTTTATCTGTGTTTTGTGGGCAGAGATTCTCTGAAGGGAAAGTTTGTGTTTTTTGGGTTTTGGGAGAGAGCGAGTGAGAGTGAATTTTTTACAGAGTTTAATCACTTTTGCTTGCTTTGTGGTGGTGACTGGCTGTTTGTTTACTAAAATGCCCACCCTTATTACCTTTTACCCTCTTTTTTTCTCCCAAGCTACATTTTTAATCTTTTGATGATGGAGTAATTTCTTCCTTTAACTTTTATGATGAAACTTAAAAGTCAATTTTATTTATTGATTAAATCAACATATTAACTACTCTAAAATTTCATTAAAAAAAAATCAACATCTAACTAATTTTGAATGACTTGATTTCAAAAATTGAGGATAAAAATGTACATTCAATCCACCAGCTTAATAAATCTAACTTAATAGAACCCAATCAATTTAACATGCCTTAAAATTTTGAGATGGGTTTTGTGTCGGAATTTTTTTTTTTTTTAATTATCATTTATATTTTAAAGTTTGGTTATGGAACGGGTTCAATTTGACAAAATTTTCAGCTCGAGTAACTCGACCCAGCCAATGATTTTTTTATTGGTAAAATTATTATATGCCACCTTAGGAATAATAAACTCAATTGTGATTTTGTGGCAACTCCAAATAGAGACATGGTGGCTTGCCCAAGATGTTAGGAACTCAACACATCTTAGCTCTCCTTAGCGTAAAAACAACTAAGTCCACCAAAGTTCCCATATGAAAATCTAATTAATTTGATTTGCCACTACCTTCATGGCGATAGCCTCCAAAACAACATGGGATGTTCAAGCTACAATGACAAAGGAATCCACTCCTAATTGACCCGACCCATTTCTAACCTACTTAAAATGACTCATTTTTGACCTATAACCAGATTAACCTGACTCGAACTTGATTTGACAATTTGACATGTCTACTCCCAAGAGAAGTATAAAAAGGAAAGTAGGGCTTCTAAGGATGATATACAAACACCTTACTCTACAAATCAAAGCCTTATAGATTTTCCAGAAAAGCCATATTTGCTAAATTAAATATTGTAGAGTCCTTCATCCGCACATCCTTGACAATTCTTTCATTTTCAAAACTTACTTTTGCAAGTGTATATGAATAAGGTTTCACCATTAATGAACTGTATCATCATTAATAATATTTAAAAAGAATATGTGTATTTAAATTTGTTATTTTGATTTATTTTGGTATTTTTACTTTTGAGACTTATTAGCATGAATGAAATAGAAAAAGTAAACCCAATTGTATAAATAGTAATCATTTGTTGTATAATAATAATAATATATTTAAATATTTGAATGTTCTTGAAAAAATGGGCCCAATTTGACAACCCAACTCAAGTCAACTTGATCCCTAAAAATTTAGTTTGGTTGGTTTTGAGTTATCATAGTTGGGTTAATATGAGTTAGGAATATCTCAATATTAGGAAGTTGGCTTGGTTAAGTTAAAAATACTATTGAAAAATGAAGGAAGAAATTGGCCAATTAAATGTATAGAAATGAGATTGAAAATTTGAAACCATAAAAAATGTTAAAGGTCCAAAATTGTAACTTCACCTTTTACCCCCTCAAAATGGAATCATTTTATTATAAGATATTATAACCTATAAATAGAAAGCAGATCTAGATTCTAGACCCTTTATTGTGAGAAAAAAATAAAAAATCCTTATGAATAGTTCGATATCTTTTGGAAAATATAATATGATCGTTGTATCTCCTTGCGTTGTAAACTTGTAATGGTTAGGAATCAGAAGTGCATCAATTATTAGTCAAATGGTGGTGAGACTTAAATCGTTTGCAAATTTTCTTCAAAGACAAGAAAATTACTATAAGGAAAAAACAAAAATTCTGGATGGTTGGTAGAGAGGGTGAAAAATCTTGAGTCTTTCTTTAATTAGATGATTGTATTATATGCACAGTTATGAGTAATCAATTAAGATATTATTTTGACAGTTAGAAATTTTTTTACCTAATCTTTTCCATATTTATCAATAAATTGTATTTTTTATACTATTGAAGTGCAACATATGCATATAATATATATATATATATATATATGTATAAATAGTTTGACTTGCGATTAATCCATAATATTGTGAAACATAAGTTTTTGAAGTCTTATAATTTTACATGTCATTATTTTTAATATATATGTATATATTAAATTTAAATTTTATTATGTATTTAAACTTTAAATTAAAATCTTGACAAAATATTTTCTTTAAATGATAAAATATGTAATTTTATATGTAAATACAATAACAATAAATTCTCATTAATAACTATAATATCGAATCTCATATTTAGACCAAAAAATCAAAAATAAAAAATAAAAATTGTATCATTTCAAACTTCTTTTAGAAAATAAGGGTGTTAAGGTCATTTTATAAAAAGAAATAAATTCATGTGCAAATATATATATATATATATATATATATATATATTATTTAGTGTTTGGTCATTTGCTTCAGAGTTCAGACTTGGGTAGATTGTCGGCTACAAGTTTTTTTTTTCAAATGAACCTCATCTGGCTTTGATCAAAGTTTTTGGAAGTTAGTGGGAAAGATAAGATCTAACACATGATTGTGGTAATTCGAGGCCGAAAGTTAACCCAAATGAGAATGAAAATGATTCTATTCCAAAACCTTTTTAAAATTGGTGTTTGGTGGGTGCACGTGGGCTTGAACCTAGTTTAAATTTGAGGTAAAGCTCCGTGTCTAGCTGCGTTGGTCCGTCACAATGATGGCACATGTTCATTTTTGCCACATATCATTATCTCAATGAATCAAATACACTAGATGTACTTGATTCGCTTTCAAAAAAAAAAAAGAAAAAAGATGTACTTGATTCAAGTCAAGTCCTTTAAAACATTGATTCAAAATATTCATCACAATAGTGATATGTGTTCATTTTTTTCACTTATTATCATCCCAATAAATCCAGTGCGTTGAATATACGGCATCTAAGACAAATCTTTTAAAAGATAGATTCAAAATTTAAGAAATGCACGAGTTCTTTTCTGCCCTTTATTATGATGTTTGAATCTATTATGGTGCTTAATGCCAAAATTTAGTTCACTTTTTGAATTTGCACTTGGGAAGGATAACTTCCTGAAAGGTATAGGGACCAAATTAGTTTGCTTTCCAACTAAGAATACCCTTAACTTGAAGTGACATTTTTGTTGACCATAAAGCCATGAAATGAATGTAGAAGTTGAACTTTCTGTTGTTTTTGAATGCGATCCAATTTGGTTTTGCAATATCTTGAAAAGTTTTTGACTTTTAAATTGTAATCATACTTCTGTTGATGGATCAATAAAGAAACTACTGGTGGTCATTTAGATGCATTTCAAGTGTTGGTGTTTCCAGGGTTATCCATGTCAATTTTGTTCCACTCAACTTATGAAAAAAAAACATTTTCTATTCCCTCAGTTAATCTTCTTAGTCATATTGTGTTAAATAAGTCAATGAATCCCTTCTTACCTTTATTCAACAGGGGAAAAAGATCCAAGTAAAAAGTGCTTCCAATTAGATCCAGATCGGTTTTGGTTTGTTGAATAAGGTGATAAGGATTGTGAAGTACACTAAATATTTTTTTTCCTCTAATGAAAATTCTTTATTAAATAGAAGCCAAGGGCTTTATATTTTTATAAGATTTTGTTGATAATGAGAACTTTTATTCACTTAATGAATGTTTACATCAGCTCTGCCATAGGACATGATAGCTGCTGCCACAGACACTTCAGCTGTGACCAGTGAACCAGTTCGTTACAGGTGCTCTCATGTTTGTGCATGTAGAAGCAGTGGAGAGTCTTGCAGTTTCTTGCAAGAGTTTGTGTGACCTCCTTTGTGTGAGGTCTGGTGGTGTTGTGTTTGTGTAGGACTACCTTAGTGTCAAGGTCTGTCTTAGAGGAGAGGAAGAGAAAGGCAATGGCAGAGGAGCTAGAAGTTCTATGGAAGAAACTTTCCTTCACGGAGGAAGAAGATGAGGGTATTGAGATTGACTGCAAGAGCACAAAAACGGCAAAGGAAGTAGGAAAGAATTGTGTGTTGATGAAGATTATGGCCCATAAAAGCATAAATTTAGATGCTCTGAGAAAGAATATGAGGATGTTGTGGAAACCAAATAAAGGGGTCCAAATCTCAGAGGTTGAGGAAGACTTATTTCTGGTGGAATTTAGTGATGGAAAAGACAAGAAGAAAGTCATTGATATGTGCCCATGGAACTATGAAAAACAGCTAGTTCTTCTACAAGAGTTTGATGGGGAACTAACTCCGAAGGAAATAGAGATAAAATGGGCTCCTTTCTGGGTTCAAATATTCAACCTTCCCTTAAATTGCAGGACGAAGGAAATTGGGTGGGCAATTGGTTCCAAGCTGGGTGAGGTTCTGGAAGTGGATGTGTCTGAATCCGGAGTCCATTGGGGAAGATGTTTTACGGGTACGAGTGCGCATCGATGTAACAAAGAGATTGGTCCGTGGAAAGAAGATAACCATAGAAGGAGGGGTAGGTAGATGGGTTCAGCTCAAGTATGAGAGGCTGCCTAACTTCTGTTATAGGTGTGGCTTACTTGATCATGCTCTAAAGGACTGCTCAGAATCTAGAGAGCGAAACGATGCAGGTGAAAATGAAGAACTACAATATGGGGCTTGGCTGAGAGGAGAAAGTTTACGGCGTAGCGGCCATGACTCAAACCATTATGGAACGGAGAAAGGCGCAGGAACCAGACGATGGGAAACCGGTGCAGTGGCGGTGAAGGGGCCGGATTTGCTTCAGGCACGTGAGAGCACAAAGAATGATGGGAAGGAACACGTGCCAAACCTGACGACCACAGAGAAGTGTCCGCTGACACGGCGTGAAACTGGTGCAGCGAAACAGCAGCCAGAAATCTTGCACGAAAATGGTATGGTCAGGGAGTTGGTGAGAAAGCAAGTGGAGAAGGAAGCTAACTTGGGAGAAAAAGTCTTGGACAAAGGTAAGGGTCAGGCTGGGGTAACAGAAAAGATGGTATGGGAGACAGGAACGGATCACAAGGAAATGCCAAAATCTAAAATTGTTTTGGCGCCAAGCCATGAAATCAATAATGTGGAGGGCGGCCCTTTTTCACTGAGTGCTGAACCGGGCCCAATAGCAATGAGTTTTGACACGGTTAATGGATGGACCGCAGAACCTTTAGGCCCACGATGTAGGCACTGGAAAAGGCTTGCACGTGAAATTAAAGCAAACTCAAGCCTTGAAGAAAAAAGCCCAACCCGACTGAAGAGAGAAGGCCCTTTCTCACTACAAGAGCTGGAGTCTAACGTCAACAATCAGAAACGAAGGAAAGGGGGAGAACAAAGCAACCAAACCCTTGATGAAAGCATACCAAAGGATGGCGGAGTGGCGGTGGCTGCGACGCAGCACCGCCGAGCCAAATGACGATCTTAGCTTGGAACTGCCGGGGTCTTGGATCTTCCTTGGCAGTTCGGACCCTCACCGACGAGGTGAAAGCGAGAGATCCATTATTGGTCTTCCTTGCAGAAACAAAAGCAGGGGAGGGCAGATTGAAGGGTGTTCGAAACAAAATTGGGTATACTCAGGGTATCACGGTACCTAGCGACGGAAGAAGCGGAGGATTAGCACTGATGTGGAAGGAAGGTACAGAAATATGTTTTAAAAGTTGCTCAAATTCGCATATTGATGTAGTTGTGAAAGGGGAATCGGTATCATCACCATGGCGAGCTACTGGTTTCTACGGGCAACCTGACGCCGGAAAAAGATTTATTTCATGGCAGTTGTTGGAAGCTCTGAAAAAGCAATACACGATGCCGTGGGTAGTGTTCGGAGATTTTAATGAAATACTACACCCAGGTGAGAAAATTGGTGGTTTGGATAGAGATGCAAAACAAATGGAGGATTTTAGGGAATGCTTGAGCAGATGTGAGCTTCATGATTTGGGATATTTTGGACAACATTTTACTTGGTGTAATGGGCGCTTTGGAGACCAACGCACTAAACTCAGACTCGATAGAATGGTGGCAAATGAGGCGTGGATGAGAATCTTCTTTCAGGCGAGAGTGCAGCATGTATCATTGTCCATTTCGGATCATTGCCTCTTAGTTTTGACCATCAAACGAAGACAACCCAAGAAACCAGCAAAGAAGCGGTTCTTTTTTGAAGAGATGTGGACTAGAGAGGAAGGTTGTAGGGAGATTGTGGAATCGGCATGGGACCCGTTGCGGATTGATTCAGAGTATAAGGTCACAGACAGAATCAAGAGCTACCAAAACCAACTTCAGAAATGGAATTGGAAAGTGTTTGGAAATGTGCATCAAGTACTGAGACAAAAGAAAGAAAGACTCCAACATTTAGAAGCTCGGGACAGCTTACATGGGGAAGCAGAAGAGATTCAAAGGGTTAAGAAGGAGATTAATGAATGCCTGATTAGGGAGGAGATCATGTGGAATCAAAGGTCTAGGACACTATGGATAAAATGGGGTGATCGTAACACTCGTTTTTTCCATGTGACGGCTAACCAAAGGAGGAAGAAAAATAGTATTGTGGGGTTGCAGGATCAGAATGGAGTGTGGAATGAAGAGAAGGAGGGAGTTGAAGGGATTATCATGGACTACTTTACCTCAATTTACAGGTCGGACCAGCCAACTAGTTTTGAAGCTAGCCTAAGTGCAATATCTAACCGAGTGTCCACTGACATGAATGCGGAGCTGATTGCTGACTTCAAGGCAGAGGAAGTTTGGAGTGCACTAAAGCAAATGCATCCCACTAAATCCCCAGGTCCAGATGGTATGTCCCCTATCTTCTTTAAAAACTACTGGGATATTGTTGGTTCAGAAGTAACAAACTGTGTTTTGAATGCTCTAAATTCTGGAATTATGCCTTGTGGAATAAATGACACATATATATGCCTTATCCCAAAAGTGAAGTCCCCTCAGAAAATTACAGAGTTCCGACCCATAAGCCTGTGTAATGTCATTTACAAGATTATGTCCAAAATCCTTGCTAATAGACTGAAAAGAATCTTGGCAATGGTGATTGATGAATCTCAAAGTGCCTTCGTACCGGGGAGGTTGATAACAGACAATGTACTTGTGGCCTTCGAAACAATGCATTGTATCGATCAAAGGAGAAAGGGAAAGGAAGCATTAATGGCTATAAAGCTCGACATGAGTAAGGCCTACGATAGAGTGGAATGGGTGTATCTAGAGGCTATGATGAGGAAAATGGGGTTCCATGAGAAATGGATCTCGCTCATAATGATGTGTGTGACCACAGTGTCTTACTCTGTATTGATAAATGGTGAGCCAAAGGGGAAGATTATTCCAACTAGGGGTTTGCGCCAGGGGGACCCAATATCTCCGTACTTGTTCTTATTGTGTGCTGAAGGTTTGTCTGCCATGCTGAAGAGGGAAGAAAGAGTGGGTAACATAAAAGGGGTTGCGGTGAGTAGGGGGGCACCGAGGATATCACACTTACTGTTTGCCGACGACAGCATTGTTTTCTGTAAGGCCACAGTTGAAGAATGTGATAAGGTTATAAAGGTGCTAGAAGACTATGAAGGAGACTCAGGGCAAAAGCTCAATAAAGAGAAAACCTCCCTTTTCTTTAGCAAGAATACCAACAGGGAGGTCCAGGAGCTAATTAAGGAGAAGTTTGGAGCACAAATTGTCCAGCATCATGAAAAGTACCTTGGTTTGCCTCCTTTGGTGGGAAAGAGCAAAAGAAAGGCTTTTAACCGTATAAAAGACCAAGTAGGCAGAAAAATATCGGGATGGAAGGGTCGTCTCCTCTCTCATGCAGGAAGAGAAATACTCATCAAGGCAGTAGCTCAAGCTACGCCTACTTATACGATGAGTTGCTTCAAAATTCCGGATTCGTTGTGTTCGGAATTGAATTCTATGATGAGTAGATTTTGGTGGGGGCAAAAGGATAGGGAGAGGAAGTTGGCTTGGGTTTCTTGGGAGAAAATGTGCACTCCCAAATCAGATGGTGGGATGGGATTTAGGGATCTTAAAGCTTTTAACCTTGCACTTCTTGCTAAACAGGGGTGGAGAATTAAACGCAACCCACACTCCTTGGTACACAGAGTATTTAAGGCAAAATATTTCATGGATAGTTCATTTGAGGAGGCTCAATTGGGGCGAAGACCCTCCTATGCGTGGAGAAGTATTGTGGCAGCAAAACAGGTCATAGACAGGGGCTCTAGATGGTGCATTGGAAATGGAGCAAGTGTTCGCATATGGAAGGACAGGTGGATACCAAAGCTGGAATCCTTCAAAGCAATCAGCCCACACGCTGATCAACAAGAAGAAGAAAGGGTCTCAAGCCTCCTAGATACAGTGAAAAGGTGCTGGGATGTGATAAAGGTGAGATCCATGTTCCTTCCCCATGAGGCAGAGGCGGTTTTGGGCATCCCAATTAGCTTCAGGTTGCCAGAAGACACCATAACCTGGGCGTGGACTCCGAATGGAAAATTCACTGTTAACAGTGCATACAAGGTAGCTCAAAAATGGCTGAAAGAAGGAAAATACAGGTCTGAGGGCGGGAGTAACTCAAACAACACAGGTATGAAGGCAATATGGAAGTTTACATGGCATCTGAATTGCCCAAATAAAATTAAACATTTCTTTTGGAGAGTGTGTAAAAACATCCTGCCCACAAAGTTAAAGTTGAAAGAAAAGGGAATTGGGAGAGATGATAGATGTGATATATGTGAACAAAGTGAATCCTCGGGGCATGCCTTATGGAGTTGCAAAACAGCTGAAGAAGTATGGAGCAATACAAAGCTTAAGCTGCCTTATTTCCAGGACCCTCCAAGGGATTTCATCGATATAGTTTGGGCAATCTATGACACACATCCGGGTATCAATTGGGAGTTGTTTGCAGTGACAGCTTGGAGTTTGTGGAATAATAGGAACAAGGTGTGCCATGGTGAAAAAAGCAAGAAATATGATGTGATTGTGAAAGAGGTAGCTACATACTTGAAGGAAGTTCAGGAGTTTAAGCAGATCCAAGAAAGACCTCCCATTCCTGCAAAACCTTTTTGGACCCCTCCCAAGCGGGGATGGTTTAAAGTTAACACGGATGGAGCCTTTTTTGAAGAATTGGGTTGCTGTGGGATTGGGGTGGTCATTAGGAACGAGAGGGGTCAACTGATGGGAGCCATGAGTAAGAAGCTGGAGCTGCCTTTGGGTGCGTTGGAAGTTGAAGCTAAAGCTGTAGAGGAAGGAATGCTATTTGCTTGGGACTTGGGGCTGAAAGAGATCATCATGGAATGTGACTCGGAGCTGGTGGTGAAGGCCCTTGGTGAGCAAAGTTTGCTGCAGAATTCCATCCAGAAAGTAATTGATGGGGTAAAAGAGGGGCTGAAATGTTTTACGGCGTGGAGAGTAAAACACATTCGCAGGAGTGGAAATGCTACTGCTCATATTATGGCTAGGAATGCCAAATGTTTGAACCATTGTAATATTTGGGTGGAGGATACTCCACCCATAATAGTGGATCAACTTCAACGTGATGTAACCTGTTTGAATTCTATTTCTTTAAATGAAATCTAGTTACATGTTGTTTATCAAAAAAAAAAAAACATCAGCTCTGCCCTTTATATACAAAACAGAGGAACGGCTAACTTAACAGAGTAACAAACTCCTAACTAACTCACTTAACACTAAACTAAAACTCACGTGCTCTCTCACCTGAAATACTAAACATGATATACAATAGAGCTAAACTACCTTCAGTTTATACAATGAATTATACAAAGCTACATGTCGTTGCCTTCTAGTTCTAAGTCTGACTTCTGCTCCAACTGATGTTGCTGCTGCATACTCTGCTGCTGCTGCTGCATACTCTGCTGCTGCTGCTGCAATCTTTGACAATTTTAGTGAGCTAAATCATATCACAAGGTATTGTTGCAAAGAGGGTTACTTTTCTTTCATATTCTGTAAGTACTACTAAGAGCTTAGCTTGATCCAGTCACCAATATTCAAAATTCTTGGGTATGAGGGACCTAGGGCTGTTTCACACTTCGCATCCTATTTGGTCTCCCACCTTCAAGCATCCTCTTGTCCTTATTAGCTCACTACTTTCCTAGATGGACCTCCACACTCACGAGCTATTAGAATTAACCCTCTTTGTGCTGATGGATCTTCCTCTTTTAAGAATTTTTCTTTTAAGTTTATAACACCTTCGTCCACATTTTTATCTTCCTTGGTCCAAATCCTCCATCCTAGTTATGCTATTAGTGCGTTAACAAAATCTTCCATCTTCCTAAAAATCTAGACCTCCTGATGCTTTAGGTTTGCGCATTAAGTCTCAAGCTTTAAATTACAAAGCTCTCTTGTTTTCTTCCTTGCCCTGCTAGAAGTCCCTCATCATCCAGTGCATTTTATCATGGTAGCATTTGAAATTATTAAATTTATGCTAATAACTAGTCTAAAATTATTTTTTTTTAAAATTTATTGAAGAAAGAAACAAATCAAGAATTAGTACACATAACACACAGCAGACTAGCTGCATAACAGCAACTAAGTTCAAGACATGGGACTATAGGAGAACCAGACAACCTAAGAACAAAAGAAGTTATTTCCCCAATTCCATCACAACATTTAATTTAAAACCAAGCTCCTAAGTCCTCCACAAAACTCAATAGGAGACCCAATGTCTAGTTTCAAACACCACAATATTGCCTCTTTAGATTTAACGTCGCCATTGTAAACTCTTGCTCATCTCTGTATCCAGGCGTGATAAATTGTGGTAGACATGACTAATTTGCATGGCACAACCCTTTCAAACTCTGAAATATAGAAATTTCTCCATTTAAAATCTCATGCCAATAGCCTCTATTTCTTCCAAGATATCCTTTTGGTAAAACCATGTCTAACATTTGGTAGTTGGAAAGGAACTTGGATGAACGAAGTAAGAAAATAATTAATCATGTAACATACCTCTCAATCCGTTTCAAGTTCTTTGGTAACATCTACCATTGTTGGTCTTCTCTGTGGATCTTCCTCTGTAAATGTCAAGGCAAGGTCCAACACAGCTCTTTTATTTTAATGGGTAATCATAGTAATCTTACAGTGTTATTTGTATGGTAATTTTTGTTTCATTCTTGCTAGACCAGGATTAGGCACATTTCTGTTTGTTGGAAACTTGGAATATGGATATTTTTGCTTCATTCTTCTCGGGCAACAATACGTATTTTATTCAGATGTGTTTACAAGAATCATCTAACTCATTTTGTCAAGAGAAATGGAATGGGTTAGATGATCTATTTCCATTCTAAATCTTGCAATTAATACAAGGACGATTGAAATCTTGCAATTAAACTATGGCAACCAAGAATAATCTACATCGCAGCAACTTGAAACTTCTCCCCTTCAAATCTCTAATGTCCCATTAGAAGACCTCATACCAACAGCCTATATTATTTTCCATGCTTACAGAGCCATCACATGAGACCAAAAAAAAAATCTAAAATGAACGCAAGGTCTGGGGGTTCGAAATTGTGAACAAAACCAACTTTCATTTGTAAATTAACATATCAGTCCAAATTTGAAATTTCAATGGCTTTTAAAGCTATTGGTGAAAGAGAGTAGCAGAACTTATTAAGAACATTATAACCATACCCATTGTACAAATCAGCAATAAAATTTTGTTTCTATCTTTGTAGCATTTCACAGTAGTTAATTTCTGGTAATAACTACATATCTAGCAAATGATGGTTGGAAAGGAAATTAGATGAACCATGTGAGAAAACAGTTAATCATATGGCACAAACCTCTCAATCCGCCTTAGTTGTTTGGTGACATCTACCATAGTTGGTCTTCTCTGTGGATCATCCTCTGTACATCTCAAGGTGAGGTCCAGCACAGCTTGTAATTGCTGCTCTGCCAAAATTGGAGGATCCATAATCTTGCCTATGCAGCGACCTTGAGCATGGGTATGGATGTATGCTGTTAAGATAGAATCTTTATCAATATAAAGTTCCTCTCCAGTTAAAAGTTCTACAAGAAACTCACTGAAGCGATACACATCCTGTTTTCTCCGTTGCCTTACCTGTTGCTTCAATCTCGGGGTTTCTGTATTTCAAAGACCACAAGTCGCCAGTAGCTTCTACCTCAGTTTCACCCTCAGGAATTGAAACGGAAACCAAAAAGTTGGACAATTTGGGAACATCATTTTCATCTAATAAGATACTTTCCATATCTATAGCCATGTGGATGACAGGTCTTGAGAACCCAATATGGAGATAGGAAATTGTATGAGCAATCTGCCTTGCAATTTTCAACATTCTTTCCCACGCCATGGGTTGATGTTGCCGTTCAATAACACGAGAGGAATAAATTCGATCTGCAAGAAGGCCATTGGCAGCAAATTCATACACTAAAAAGGGAGAGGTAGTCTCGAGACAACACCCAATGAGTTTTAATACATTAGCGTGAACACACATCTGTGCAGAGATTACTAAATCATTGATCACAAAATCGGCCAAAAATTTCGAGTCACGAAATCGCTTAACGAGAACAAGTCGTCCTTCAAGAGAACCCTTGAACTAATACGTCCCCAAATGATTATGATAGTTGTTGGTTGCTTGGTGGAGCTGTTGAACTGTGAAGCTCCGGATGGGAATAGGCTTCCCATTGCAAGAGACAATTAGCTTCTCCAGTACCTTGCTTCCATTCTCAAGGAATGCTCTTTCTTTTTCCTTTCTTTCCTCGCCTTTCTTACTCATTTTAAAGAAACCATCTCTCCAGCAACCCTGCATAACTTAAAATGTGAGCTAAAAGTAGCTAACCCCTTAACCTCTTTTTCCTACGACCCTCTAAAATAGAGATTCAAAAGATCTCATGGAAAGTAAAGCCTTCCTCAGTTCTCAGTTCTCAGTAGTCAATTGTGCCTGTTCTGCTCACTTGGACAGGGTCAATGGTCTGCATTTATTGGTGTGACACACTGTGTGCAGGCAGGTTTGGTCAAAATTAAGTGGACCATTTCTCAATAGCCTTATTAGAAGACTCAGAGTCAGGGTCAATGTCCATTCTTTTGGGAAACTGATAGTCCATGGAGAGCTCACCAATTCTATCTTTCACATTACTACCAGAATCATTTATAAGCAATTATACCAGTTGTTAACTTATTATGAGGAAATGTCGGGCAATAACTTATTCAATGAATTTGTTATCCAATTCACAAGAATAATTTAAATTCTATTTGACAGAAAGAAAAATGTTTGTCTAACTAAAAGGTGTCAATCATAATTACATTTTACCGTAAATAAATAAGACTCTCTCAAAACATCTTCCAAGATGGACATTAACATTGAATACTACCTATCTTGCTTGAGTTCACATTTACTCTCCTCCCTACCTCTGGGCTCTGAGCCATTGTGAATCAAGAAACCTTTTTGAAATCAAAACTAAGTTATGCCTGTTGTTGTGCCAAAACAATTGGATATGAAATAATGAGAATCTGCTGCATGATTATTAAAAATGATTGAGAGATATTTATAAAGATGAAAAACAAATCAAATTTTTTTTAATGATTGAGAGATTTATTAAACAAACAAACAAACAAACAAACAAATCAAGAATCAGTACACAGAAAACAGTAGACAAGCCACATTACCAGAAACTAAGCTGAGACTAGAAGTAGGAATCAGGAAACCCAGACGAATTTTCACCAAAAAAAAAAAAAGAAACCCGGACAAACTAAAACAGAACAGCTATTCCCCAATTCCACATAGCTTGAATGTGGGCTAATTAAGCTCTTGCCTTTTTTAGAATTCAAGACATCTGGGCAAAAGTATCACCACCCAATTGGGACTGTTTAGAATTCTACCAAGGACTAACTGTAGAGCATAGATATGCTTCACAAGTTACAACGTAGGTGCGATGGACAGAATGGGGGTGGGGATGGGGGAAGAGAAATTGAGTTGCTTTCTTTAAACTGTGTCGTTTGATTTTATAAAAACTAGTCAAAATTTAAAAGTAGAAAAACTTCATACAGATGGCATTTTGTAGATTTTAAAAATAAAAATGGCATTTTGTAGTTTTTTTTTTTTTTTTAAGAGTCAAATTTGCTCAACAATTTTATTAACTTGCTAGTATGTCAGCCAAAACAAAAGGAATAACATTACGAAAACAATGAATTTCAGTAAGCTCAACTCGTAAAGTTTTTGAAAGTTGAATAAAAAATTTATGCTCTTCGCTAATGCATGTGTTACAACATTATCTAGTCTACAAATAATAATATAAGAACAAAAAAAAAACCTATGTAAAGAGTTTACATAAAAAATAGTATCTTTAATTGGATGATCATATGCATTTTGTAGTTAATTGGGTATAAAGTGGGATGCTAATAAAAGTATGATAGAGGCCACATATTAAAAAAAGAAAGAACGTAAGACTGATGATTTTTATTTTTAATAATGTTTAACATTTGAGCTATGTGAAGAAGCCTTGTATTTTATTTTATTTTGTTTTTGGAATCGGGACAGAGAAGCCCATATGAAATCAACAAAAGTATTTTCATTTCAGTGGGCTAGATTACATCAGAGTGGACTGGTCCATAAATTAGGCCCACTCACTGCCGATACCTGTTCATACACCGAACTTTGTCATCTAGTATCTCCTTCTCTGTGTAGGACTCAATCACTGTAATAACTAATGCTCTGTTTCGATAAAGGGAAAGTAAAGGAAAGTAGAACAGAGTAAAGTGAGGGATGGAGAGTAACTTAATTTACCTTATTTGGATGTTTTTTTAAGGGAGAGTAGAATACAAAAAAATTTTTGACCAAATGAATTACCAAAATTATCCTTACCATATTAACAAAATTTGAAACTATATTCTAATAAAAAAATTTTGTAAGATTTTATTTCTCTCAACTCTAAAGCCTCCGGTGGCTCTCCTTCTCACATGACTTCTTCCCTCTCAATTGTCTCTCACTCTTTACGCTAGCTCTCTCTCTCACACACACGACTTCTTTACTCTCGATTGTCTCTCACACCTAGCTTTCTCTCTCAGAGGTAAACTTTGTTTTTCTTTTTGTTTCATGGGTTTCTTTTGAGTTGGATCAAATAACTATGTTCTTAAAATTGTGATTTTATTGGGTAATTTCTTATTAATTGTGATTTTTTAGAGGTAATAACATGTTATTTGTGGGTGGGTTTTGGATTTGAGGGATTTTTTTTACTTAAATTTTAAAGTTTCAAAGTATTGCTCATAATGTGTTTGATAAAGTGAATGAGTGAGTCTAGATTGTGAACTTGCATACATTTGTATATTGTAGTTATATAGAAAATTTTAACTACACATTGATACACTGTTTTTCTAGTCTGCTGACTGCAACTATTATTTACACAAAAGTTTTGTTACATTGTAAATGACGAAAACTAGAGCCTAGAGGAAAGAAAAAAAATAAAAATACAAAAGAACAGAAAGAAAAAAAGGCGGACAAAGCAGTTGAGAGAATGAGAGAGTTGAGACGCCATAGAGAGAGACATTTAGAGCGAGAGAGCGAGAGAGAGAAAGTCACTTGTGTCCTATGCTGTGATCAAGGTTGACCCTTCCAGTAGGCCAATTAGGCCATTGCTTAAGGTCCCCAAGTGGAAGGGGGCCTCAAAATTTTGAAATGGAAGGGGTAGTAGAAAAAAAAAAATTTTAATTTTAGAAGAAACTTCAAAAAATCTTATACATTCTTGTGACCAAAGAACAAAAAATTTATGAACATCTTCTAAGAAGGATATTAACTTTGAATACAACCTATCTTGTTTGGTTTAGCCTTCTAAGTTCTAAGTTCTAATCTCTAGCATTGAGCCATTATGAACTAGGAACTAGGAAGCCTTTTGAAAATCAATGAAATTCTGCCTGTTAATGTGTCTAAAACATTTGGATATGAATTTTTGTGAAACTGTTGCATGATTTGATTGTTAACCAGTTCCAATGTCCCTTTTCTATTTTATTTTTTAATCAGATGCAAATCATCTTTAAAGTTAAATTACAAAGTACATGATGCTTTGCATGGCCAAATGAACATACCAATCCAAATTTCCGTGGTTATAAATCACACATTTTTATAACTCAACAATAAACCTTCATCTACATTGCAGTAATTGAAACGAGTTCATTTGACATTTGTTAATACATGCCAATAACTACATGTCTTCAACATTTTTGTTGTTATAAATAAGAGAAATTTATTAAAGAAAGAAACATATCAAGAATCAGTACACGGAAACACAGCAGAGTATCTGCACATTAGCAACTAAGCTGAAGACACGTAAGAACCAAACAAAATAAAATAGAACCAGTAATTAGCCAACTCCGACACAACGTTTTGTTTAAGACTGAGTTCCTAATTCCTAAGAACCAAACAAACTAAAATAGGACCAGTAATTAGCCATTGTGAACTCTTACTCATCTCTGTATGAAGATGCGATAAACCATGGCAGCCAAACAACGGCCTATATCATGTTCGAAGCATAACAATGTCACACAAGACCAAATCCTAGTGGTAAACACATGCCGAACATTTAATAGAAAATAATTAATCATGGTACAAAGCTTTCAATCCGCCTGAGTTCTTTGGTAACATCTACCATTGTTGGCCTTCTCTGTGGATCTTCCTCTGCACATGTCAATGCAAGCTGCAAAAAAGCTTGTAATTGTGGCTCTAAACTAGCACCTCCATCTGCTGCCAAAATTGTCGGATCCACAACCTCATTTATACAATAAAATTGAGCATGGTTATGCATGTAGGCTATTAAGCTAGATTTTTTGTCAATTGTCAATCGGGTTATATTATAAGAATCCTCTCCAGTTAAAAGTTCTAGAAGCAGCTTACCAAAGTAATACACATCAGTTTTTTCAGTTGCCTTACCTGTTGCTTTAATCTCTGGGGTTTTGAGCCTCGAATACAAACAATTGCCATCAACTTCCACGTCAGTTTCACCATCAGGGATTGATACTGAATTACAAAAGTGAGACAATTTAGGAACATCATGTTCATCTAATAAGATAGTTGTCATATGTATAGCCATATGGATGACAGGTCTTTGGAAGGCTGTATGGAGATAGGAAATTGCATGAGCAATCTGCCTCACAATCTTTAATCTGCTCTCCCAAACCATGGGCTGATGTTGTCGTTTAGTAACATTTGAGACATAAATTCGATCAGAAAGGAAACCATTGGTAGAACATGCATACACTAAAATGGGAGTTGCAGTCTCGAGACAACACCCTATGGGCCTTAATACATTATTGTGAGCACTCATTTGTGCAGAAATCGCTAAATCATTGATAGCTAAATCGGCCCAGAATTTAGAGCCAGGAAATCGCCTAACGATAACGATTTGTCCATCAAGAGAGCCCTTAAACCAAAGCATTCCATAATGATTATTATAGTTGTTGGTTGCTTGTTGGAGCTCTTTAGCAAAGAAGCTACGGATGGGAATTGGCTTGCCATTGCAAGAGACAATAAGCTTCTTTAGTAGCTTGCTTCCATTCTCAATAAATTGTCTCTCTCTTCTCTCTTTTTCCTCACTTTTCTCACTCATTCTCATGAAATGATTTCTCCACCAACTCCGCATAGCTTGAAGGTGTGCTAATTAACCTCTTACCCAACATGGATCTTCAATTTTGGACTAAACTTTCTTTGCGGCTTTCAATTGTATTGTTAAGTCAACTCGTTTGGTCTTAGGTCATTTTCTAACTTCACTTCTTTCACCAATTATTTACGCCCACTCCCACACGCAGTTATATTTACTTAGCACTTAGCACAGTCTACGCTCCTCAAATGTCCACACGTCGTGAATGGGACCTACCCACCATCTTGTCACACTGGGGTCTAATCGGTCTATACGATTGTGCCGTGCAGCAAATTTTCATTGGAAAGATATTATCTCAGTTGGGAGTGGCATATATAATATAAAATACTGACAGAATAGAAAAATAGGAGGAAAAATAGTTTTTAATTTTCCTGCAATATGTTTGATTTGAGAGTAAAAATGTGAAGAGGTAGACAATATATTTTATATAAATTTACTTTCATATTTTAATTAATAAAAAAAAAGGTAACAAATAAGAAAAAAAATACTAAAAAACAAAAAATAAAAACAGTTGACCAAATAAAAAGTACCAAAAAAAAAAAAAACTAAGTATGAATTTTTTTTTTTAAAAGGACCTTTAAAATAGATGAAGTAAAAAAAATATAACAAAACGGACCTTTAAAATAGATGAAGTAAAAAAAAAAAAAAAAAAAAAAAATCGAATGAGAAGTCAAAGGAGGTTGGTTCGGAAATTAATAGAAGGAACGTTGCTCAATAATGGAAAGTAGAAAACAAAGAAGAAAAAAAAAAAATTAATAACTCTAAGCTGAATAGGTCCCAGTTGGGACACATTATCCTAGATATACAAAGTGCTAGTCAATGTATGCATTTCTGTCATTTTATTCATGTTTGTAGGGGGGCAACAGATTAGCCCATGTCCTGGCTAAGAGAGCAATTTTAGCTGCAGATACCAATGTGTGGTTAGAAGAGCTACCATTTGATTTGGATGATGTACTCTAGACAGATTTTCCTTAATAATATTGACTTACATGTTTCTCGGAAAAAAAAAAAAAAAAAAGGGAGAAAGTAGCAAAGAGGAACATTTTTGTCCAAAAAACATGTCTACTTTTCTCCCTATTTTAGGTAGAAAACTTTTCGATGCACAAGGGGAGAAAACACCCAGCTCCACTATTTTTTTCTTCTTCTCTCCTTCTTAACCAAACACCCTTTAAAAAGTTTTTCCTCTTCACTTTCTCTCCTAATTTTTCCGTCTTCCCTAAAATCTCTCCAAACAAACACACTCGTAGCTTCTCCCTCAAGAGTCCAAACTTCATGAGTGGGGCCTAGTCACCATCTTATCACATAGGGGTCTATATGATGTTCTGCACGATGTGCAGAATACTTTACATATATTAAGACTAGGGGTATGAATGGGTCGGGTTAAGGAGATTTTTTGATCCAACTCACCATGGTAGGTTAAAAAAAATTCAACCCAACCCAATCACGTGAGTCGGGTTGAATCCATGGGTTGGACAATTTTTTTTATTACTATTGTTATTAAATTGAGCAAAAAAAAAATATAAATATAAATACACAAAATAAAAAAACTCGAAGATTAGTATCATTGTAACTCCTTAAAGGCAAACAATACTAATGACTAAATAACAAGAGTAATTTACTAGGGTTTGTATGAACTAATTGGCTTTTGTATAAGATAGGAAGAACTGGTTATTTAAAAAAATTTATTAATTGTATAATATATTTTAAATATATGGGTGGGTCGGGTCGGGTCGGGTTTGGCAAGTTTGGAATACTATGACCTGAACCCAACCTGACACGCTATTAAAAAAAATTTTGTAACTCAACCCAACCCACCAAGCCTTAAAAACTGACTCAACCTGGCGGGTTGGTTTGAGTTGGGTCGGTTTTGGTAGGTTGGCTGCACACCTCTAATTAAGACCTACGTATAATACTTATTTTATTGTAAATATTTATGTTTGTCCACAATATTGTTGAATATTTTGAAATTTGATTTTCTTAATTCATATTTTATTAAAAAAAATTGTATAAAACTAGAAGATTATAACATATTATAATATTTATTGTTAACAATAGATTTTATTTTTTAAAACTAATTAAATGATTTTGAAATCTGATTGGATAACAAAATTAGACTCTATCTCTTGTTCGTCCAAAGGTGTCGTCCATGAGCACCATGTAGCCAAATGACCACAGACGGTCTAGGGAAAAGAGTCGTCCATGTGCAAAGCACATGGACAACCTCGCAATATCAAAATTGGGAACAAAGGAGTCGTCCATGGGCAAAGCACATAGACAACCATGCGACAATTTATGAATAAATAGTCGTCCATGGGCAAAGCGCATGGACGACCACGTAACACTTAGGAATTTCTCAAGTGTTAAGTTACTTCACATATGTAGGAGCCTTGGAATGGTTAATCAACTCGTGATCATCGCCACCAATTTCTCCTAAGTATTTAACTTCCACTAGCGGTTGCTGTTCAAAGAGCCGTTGGAGAAGTTATGTCCGGAATTGTTAAATTCCACGAATCTTGGGGAAGTTACAAAACTAATAATCGTTCCAAGGTCCTCTATATAAGGACCGGTCCAAATCAAACAAAGGTATGAGATTCTAAGATTTTTACTCCCAAAAAGTTGAAATTCCACTCTTGTGAGAAACTAACTTAGCCATCGGAGGGTGTTTGGCCGGTCCACCCCGGTCACCCTTGATAGTTTCTTCCATTTTTGCAGGCCTTCGTTATAGCCGTAGTCCATCGAAGCCGAAGTGTTCAACCAACTGATTCCTTACACCATTATCTTGTACTCGTAGTTTACTCCTATTACTTGTACTGCACACATACCTAGCCTATATAAGGCTCTCTATTGTACATTATTATTTACACATTAATATACAAACTATTCAGTCTTTCTCTCACTTTATATTGTTAACATGGTATCAGAACCTTTCCTCTGACTTTCTAGTTCCTGTGGACATCTCCGGCGTTCTTCCACTGCCGCCTTCATCCAGTAGTCATTGTCAGAAGCGAGTCATCCCCGTCACGCCCACAGCCCCTAGAACACTCGAATTTCGTCAGTTTGTTGATTAAATCGCCAAAGTCAAGGCACAGATCTGACAATCCCGAGCAAAACCCAACAAAGAATGGCAAGAAACAACCTCTCACGCGCTCCCACGCGCCGGCTGAAGTTTCTACCTCACGAGCACACACCACCACACGCCTTCACGTGCCACCACGCGCCGTCTTCCTTTCACACATGCCTGACCAGGCATTGACCGTTGACTTTGACCAAAGTCAAAAATTTTCAACAGGGCCTATCTTGCTTAGTTTTTCGTGTAGATTCCGATTTTGAGCTCTATTTCTTCATTTGAGGTCTCTAAGTATCACTTTTTGGTCATTTTCTTCATTATGGCTCAATAAAACGAACAAGATATCATTCGTCCTATCACCATTATGTTGGATGGTCCTACTAGCTATCATGCATGGTCTCAGAATATGACTGTCTTTCTCAAGGGCCGTAAACTGTGGAGATATGTGACTGGTTCAATTTCTAAACCAGTACCAAACCCTAAGTCCAAAGCCACAGCTGCTGAAGATGCCTCCAAGACAGCTGTTACAGTAGATGATTATGAAGAACGCCTAGAGGAATGGGAGGGTATTTAGAGTAAGATCTTGTTTTGGTTTATCAATACATATATTCCCTCCATTCATAATTTTCTTCCTCGTCTTGAAACTGCTGAGGCTGCTTGGAAATTTCTGGCCGATCACTATAATTGTACTAATGATTCAAGTTTGGAGTTCCACATTGAATCCAAACTTTATCAAATGCACCAAGAGCCAGGTCAGTCTATTTCTAATTTTTATTCTCAGACTTCTACTATGTGGGAGCAACTCTCTGCTGCAGATCCTCCACTAGTGTGTTCTAAGGACATTGAGCTCTTTGTCAAATATCAGGATCACCGTAAATTTATGCACTTCATGATGGGTTTACATGAGGATTTTAAGCCTACTAGGGCCTCTCTGCTTAGCCTGTCCACAATATTGTTGAATATTTTGAAATTTGATTTTCTTAATTCATATTTTATTAAAAAAAATTGTATAAAACTAGAAGATTATAACATATTATAATATTTATTGTTAACAATAGATTTTATTTTTTAAAACTAATTAAATGATTTTGAAATCTGATTGGATAACAAAATTAGACTCTATCTCTTGTTCGTCCAAAGGTGTCGTCCATGAGCACCATGTAGCCAAATGACCACAGACGGTCTAGGGAAAAGAGTCGTCCATGTGCAAAGCACATGGACAACCTCGCAATATCAAAATTGGGAACAAAGGAGTCGTCCATGGGCAAAGCACATAGACAACCATGCGACAATTTATGAATAAATAGTCGTCCATGGGCAAAGCGCATGGACGACCACGTAACACTTAGGAATTTCTCAAGTGTTAAGTTACTTCACATATGTAGGAGCCTTGGAATGGTTAATCAACTCGTGATCATCGCCACCAATTTCTCCTAAGTATTTAACTTCCACTAGCGGTTGCTGTTCAAAGAGCCGTTGGAGAAGTTATGTCCGGAATTGTTAAATTCCACGAATCTTGGGGAAGTTACAAAACTAATAATCGTTCCAAGGTCCTCTATATAAGGACCGGTCCAAATCAAACAAAGGTATGAGATTCTAAGATTTTTACTCCCAAAAAGTTGAAATTCCACTCTTGTGAGAAACTAACTTAGCCATCGGAGGGTGTTTGGCCGGTCCACCCCGGTCACCCTTGATAGTTTCTTCCATTTTTGCAGGCCTTCGTTATAGCCGTAGTCCATCGAAGCCGAAGTGTTCAACCAACTGATTCCTTACACCATTATCTTGTACTCGTAGTTTACTCCTATTACTTGTACTGCACACATACCTAGCCTATATAAGGCTCTCTATTGTACATTATTATTTACACATTAATATACAAACTATTCAGTCTTTCTCTCACTTTATATTGTTAACATGGTATCAGAACCTTTCCTCTGACTTTCTAGTTCCTGTGGACATCTCCGGCGTTCTTCCACTGCCGCCTTCATCCAGTAGTCATTGTCAGAAGCGAGTCATCCCCGTCACGCCCACAGCCCCTAGAACACTCGAATTTCGTCAGTTTGTTGATTAAATCGCCAAAGTCAAGGCACAGATCTGACAATCCCGAGCAAAACCCAACAAAGAATGGCAAGAAACAACCTCTCACGCGCTCCCACGCGCCGGCTGAAGTTTCTACCTCACGAGCACACACCACCACACGCCTTCACGTGCCACCACGCGCCGTCTTCCTTTCACACATGCCTGACCAGGCATTGACCGTTGACTTTGACCAAAGTCAAAAATTTTCAACAGGGCCTATCTTGCTTAGTTTTTCGTGTAGATTCCGATTTTGAGCTCTATTTCTTCATTTGAGGTCTCTAAGTATCACTTTTTGGTCATTTTCTTCATTATGGCTCAATAAAACGAACAAGATATCATTCGTCCTATCACCATTATGTTGGATGGTCCTACTAGCTATCATGCATGGTCTCAGAATATGACTGTCTTTCTCAAGGGCCGTAAACTGTGGAGATATGTGACTGGTTCAATTTCTAAACCAGTACCAAACCCTAAGTCCAAAGCCACAGCTGCTGAAGATGCCTCCAAGACAGCTGTTACAGTAGATGATTATGAAGAACGCCTAGAGGAATGGGAGGGTATTTAGAGTAAGATCTTGTTTTGGTTTATCAATACATATATTCCCTCCATTCATAATTTTCTTCCTCGTCTTGAAACTGCTGAGGCTGCTTGGAAATTTCTGGCCGATCACTATAATTGTACTAATGATTCAAGTTTGGAGTTCCACATTGAATCCAAACTTTATCAAATGCACCAAGAGCCAGGTCAGTCTATTTCTAATTTTTATTCTCAGACTTCTACTATGTGGGAGCAACTCTCTGCTGCAGATCCTCCACTAGTGTGTTCTAAGGACATTGAGCTCTTTGTCAAATATCAGGATCACCGTAAATTTATGCACTTCATGATGGGTTTACATGAGGATTTTAAGCCTACTAGGGCCTCTCTGCTTAGCCGGTCTCCTACTCCTTCTCTTGATGCTGCAGTTAAAAAGCTCATTTCTGAGAAAAACCGTCGGCCTACTCATCACATGTCATCATCTGATCATGTATTGGCTACACCATCTCCATAGCCTCCCATTACTGCATTCACTGCTCCTCTACGAATAAACTCTGGGCGTCCCACCTCTCAGTCTTCCAAAGGTACTCGCTGCGAGTTTTGCCGTGCCAAAAGCCATGACATCTCAGTTTGTCGCAAACTGCAGAAATTTGTGTAAGAGTAGAATAAAGCTTTTCTTCCTCGGGCAGCTGCTATATGTTCTTTAGATCCATCAGTTCCTACAGGTCCATCTTTGGCTTCCTCACTTACTACGGCTGATATTGAGGCAATTGTTTAACAGGTTTTATCCCGCACTTCCACTGCCCTTTTTGTCACCTCAGGTAAACAACCTTAGTTTTTTGATACTGCATGTTGTAACTATATGACTCCTGATGAATCCCAATTTTCTAATAAGGCACCCTTAGAACATCCAATCATCATTTACACTACTGATGGAACTTCTATGCCTGTTAGTCATAAAGGAACAATCTCTTCTCCTTGTTTATCCCTTAGTGACACTTTTCATATCCTAAAGTTATCCCTCAATTTGCTTTCTGTTGGTCAACTTTGTGAATTAGGCGTAGATCTTCTATTTACTAATCATGGTGTGGATGTGTAGGATCTCCGGACGGGTCAAGTGCTTGGGACAAGCCGTAAGGTTGGTCGCATGTTTGAAGTTCATGACTTGAAGATTCCTTCACAAGTTGTTTCTGCAGCTACTACCACTGCCACCCTCTCACCTGATCTATGGCATGCTCGTCTTGGTCATCCATCCTTATCTCGTCTTTAGTTGTTAGCTTCTCAAGGTCATTTAGGTTCAGTTCAGTTTCAAAAATTTAATTGTACTTCCTGTCATTTTGGTAAACAAACAAAATTGCCCTTTAATAATAGTGACTCATTTTCTTCTGCACCTTTTAATCTTATACATTCTGATATTTGGGGTCCTACACCTGTTCCCACTAATGGGGGGATTTAGATATTTTGTCATGTTTGTGGATGATTTTTCTCGATATACTTGGATTTATCTGCTTCACCATAGGTTTGAACTTGTGTCTATTTATCAAACATTTCATAAAATGATTGAAACAGAGTTCAATCGTACTGTTAAAGTCTTTCGATCAGATAATGCTCAAGAATATAATGATAAATCTTTCCTATCCTTTTTAGACAGTCATGGTACCCTTCCTCAACAGTCTTGTCCTTACACCTCTCAACAAAATGGTCGTGTAGAATGAAAATATCGTCACATTCTTGATATTGTTCGCACCCTTCTCATTTCTACCTCTCTTCCTGAGCGCTTTTAGGGTGAGGCTGCACTTACTGCTGTATACACCATTAATCGTATTCTTTCACCAACTACACACAACAAATCACCATTCAAGCTTCTCTATGGTCAAACTCTTGACTACTCCTCTCTTCGGGTTTTTGGTTGTGCTTACTTTGTCTCTCTTCCTCCTCATGAACGAACAAAGCTCCAACCTCGTGCTCGTCTCTTTTGTTTCCTTGGTTATGGTGTATCTCAAAAGGGGTTTTGCTGCTATGATCCCATTTCTTGTCGCCTTCGTGTCTCCTGTCATGTTGAGTTTTGGGAACATCGTCCCTTCATAAGTTTTCAGTAGTTTCCTATGTCCTCTTACTCAGAGTCTCTCATTTTTACTGATCTTTTCCTCCTTCTCTATCTTGAATTTGTGGAGGATTCTTCAACATCGACTGCCTCTTCAGACGACTCATCTCCAGTTCTGTCCTCGGCATATGACCCGCCTGTCTTGGATTCTATGGCACCACCCTCTCTTGAGCCTCCTGTTGGTCCTGAACTTCGTCATTCCACTCAGGTAAGCATTCCTCCCCCTTATCTTACTGATTATCACTGCTCTTTTGCTCTTGCCATCCTCTATGAACCTCACACCTATCGTGAGGCCCGTATTGACCCTCTTTGGCCGCAAGCTATGAACGAAGAATTAGATGCCCTTCCTAAGAATCACACTTGGGATATGGTTGATTTGACTCTTGGTCAATCTATAGTAGGTTGTAGGTGGGTTTACAAGATCAAGACCAAGGCTAATGGATCTGTTGAACAGTACAAGGCTCGCCTAGTTGCCAAGGGCTTTACTCAGGAGTATGGCATTGACTATGAGGAAAAATTTTCTCCTGTTGCTCGCCTTACATCTGTTAGACGTCTCATTGCTGTGGCTGCTGTTCGCTGTTGGCCTCTTTATCAAATGGATATGAAGAATGCTTTCCTCAATGGAGATCTCTAGGAAGAAGTATACATGCAACCACCCCCTGGCTATTCACAGTCAGGCAGTCAAGTTTGTCACCTTTGTCGTGCTCTTTATGGCTTCAAGCAGGCTCCTCAAGCTTGGTTTGAAAAGTTTAGCTCAGTTGTTGCTCAGTAAGATTTCACTTCGAGTCCTCATGGCATTGGTCTCTTTGTCCGAAAATCCTCTGCTGGTATCACTCTTATTCTTCTTTATGTTGATAATATGATTATTACTGGAGATGATTCTGCGGGTATCCGCTCTCTTCAGCACTTCCTTAGTCAGCATTTTGAGATGAAAGATCTGGGAACTCTCAGTTATTTTCTTGGGCTTGAGGTTACCTCATCCTCTAATGGATATTATCTTTCCCAAGCTAAATATGCTTTCAATCTTCTCTCCAAAGCCGGTATCACCGACAACAAGACTGTTTCCACTTCTTTAGAATACAATGCAAAGCTCACACCTTTGGATGGTGAACCTATATTCGATACTACTCGCTATCGTCAGTTGGTTGGTAGTTTGATCTATCTCACTGTTACTCGTTTGGATATTTCACATGTTGTGGGTATGGTTAGTAAGTTCATGGATGCCCCTCGTTCTATCCACTATGCTACCATTCTTTGGATTCTCCGATATGTTAAGGGCACACTTTATCATGGTCTCCATTACTCTTCTCAATCTTCTCTCGAGCTTCATGCTTATTCAAATGCGGATTGGGCTGGTGATCCGACTGATCGATGCTCTATCATAGATTTCTGTTTCCTGTTAGGTGCTTCTCTTGTCTCATGGCGTAGCAAGAAGCAGGATGTGGTTTCCCGTTCCAGTACTGAGGCTGAGTATCGTGCCTTTGCCGACACCACCTGCGAGCTTGTTTGGCTTCATTGGCTCTTGGCTAATATGGATGCTCCACAGCTTACTGCCACTCCTCTTTATTGTGACAATCGTAGTGTTATCTACATTGCTCATAATGATGTCTTCCATGAATGCACCAAGCACATTGAGATCAACTGCCACATCACTCGCCAGCATCTTAAGAAAGGAAATCTCAAGTTATTCTCCATCTCCTCTGCTGACCAGCCTGCTAATATCTTCACCAAGACTCACCCGCCTGGTCGTCTTCGAGATCTTATATCCAAACTCCAGTTGGCTTCCTCCTTGCCACCTTGAGTTTGAGGGGGGATGTTAGTGTATAGTGTAGACTAGTTTAGCCCATTGGGCTTAGCCTAGTATACTTGTACTTGTAGTTTACTTCTATTACTTGTACTGCACACATACCTAGCATATATAAGGATTTCTATTGTACATTATTATTTACACATTAATATACAGATTATTCAGTCTTTCTCTCACTTTATATTGTTAACAATGTTAGCCCATGTAATTGCAAATTGGTCTCTTAAAAGTAGGATGATAGGATCTTTTGATCTTAGCAACTGTCCTCCCTATTTGAGTGGTGCCCTTAGGGATGAGGCAAGCTTGTCTGCTGTGTTGTAATCTTCTTTTCTTGGAATAAAGTTTTTTGGTTCATAAAAATAAAAGGGGAAATTATACTTTACTATCCGAAATTATACTTTACTATCCTAAATTATATCATTTATTATACTTTGTAACTTAAAATTTTTGACGGTATATTTCGCACCCTAAACTATGACCATTGTTTCCCTTTAAAAAAAAAAAAAAAAAAAACTATGATCCTTGTTACACTTTACACCCCGACATTAAATTTTTTGTTAACTTTGATGAAAGTTCAAAGTTTAGGGTGCAAAGTATAATCAAGAGTATAATTTAGGGCAGTAAAGTGTAATTTTTCTTTTATTTTTAAAGAATTGAAAAAATGAGCAATTAGGTATTTTCACCTGGTGTCATACTTTTCCATCCAAGTTAATTGTAAACTTAACGTTGGGGTGTAAAGTGTAACAATGATCATAGTTTAGGGTACAAAATGTGCATTCGAAAAGTTTATGGTGCAAAATGTAATCGAATGTATAATTTAGGATGATAAAGTATAATTTCTCCAAAAAAAAAAAAATTCAATATATATATATGATGGAATTAAATATGAGTGCAGCGGAAAATAAATTTTGAACGGATCTACTTCATTCAATATTGATAACATGTGTAAAGTAAATTTCAGAATTATGAGAACAAGAGATCGTACCTTGAAGCGATGAGTTTCAAAAACCGAAGATTGAAGCACTTGGGAATACTCTTAATCTTCACTCCAATTCCACTAAAATCGCCCAAGATGTGTGGTCTCTCAAATTGGTAACAAAGGGATATCTAGTGAGTACTAAAAACCCACTTCCACACCACTACAATGGTGTTTTTCTTACCAAAAAACTTCTGTACATTTTTCCCTTTGTTTCTAACCAATATATCTAATTGGGCTAGCCTTTTGGGCTTTACCAATTGGGCTTAAGTGTGTGGCTTGGAGTGGGACCAAAAGGGACCAATAAGACACTAGCTCCAATGGGCCTTGGGCTTTTCTGTCAACTCTTGACAAGTCCAAAGTTACCATTAACTATATTTAATACCACTATATAAATATAGTTGCACTCTAGGTCTTATCTATATATTATATCCCAAGACTTTATTATACATGCAACCCCTTCATAAAATATTCGTAGTAATACAAAGTTATTAATATAGACTGCCACTTTGTAAATTACTACATCTTGATCCTTGAGTACCCGGTTTAATCCTTAATGTTATTCATTATATATTTATGAAATCCAATTCCATAAATATATACTTTAGTCTTACTAAAGTGGTTAGGCCTAACTCTCTGAATAACAAACTCATTAAACTTATCTCAAGGGAATATTTTATATCTCTGTTAAGAGACTATGAATTCCATCTTGAGAATACATGTTCCATCAACACTTAATGTGGTTGCCCAACATACTGAGGTTTTGACCATTAAAATAGATCTCACTCCTGATATATCAAAGCAACCTACATCTTATGATCAGGTCCATTATTCTCTCAGGATTAAGAGTTCATGCAAATACAAGTCATGAGATTTATTATTCATTTGACAGTCCTTAGGCAAATAATAAATCTCATGGCGGTCCAGTTCAATATGTCTTAACTCTTAAAACATATTAACACATCAACTAGAAGTCTCCACTTCCATGATCAAGACAAATCATCATAGTTGATATGTTATAGTCTTCGCAGATGAAATGCCCAATTTCATCACCGACTACGAACTATACTTCTGAGTTTACAAAGAACTTGTGATTTATATCTTCTGTGACTATTCACATAAATCACATACTATGCATCTCATGGACTATATGATAATGTCCGAATATTCATGTTACCATTATTTCAGATAATAATAAAACAAATTTATTAAACATAATATTAAGTCATACATAATGTCAAACACAATGTCACACTTAATATTATACATAGCATCTAACAATAGGATTTAAGGGCACCAATCCTAACATTCTCCCACTTGCCCTAAAGACTATTGTGCACTAATCTAACTCCCATTCCCTCCAAATGTGACTCGAAAGTCCTTTGAGGCAAGGCTTTGGTAAATGGATCTGCTAGATTGTTTGCACTTTCAATCTTTGCTACCACCACATCTCCACGAGCAACAATATCTCGAATGATATGGTACTTCCTCTCAATGTGCTTTCCTTTCTTGTGATTCCTTGGATCTTTAGATTGTGCAACTGCTCCACTGTTATCACAAAACAATGTGATTGGAACTTGCTCCATTCTTATTACACCAAGGTCAGAGAGGAATTTCTTGAGTCATACAGCTTCCTTTGCTGCTTCACAAGCAGCAACATATTCTGCTTCCATGGTGGAGTCTGCAATACATGATTGCTTAATACTCCGCCAACTAATGGCTCCACCTCTCAAGGTGAAAACACATCCTGAAGTGGATTTTCTGAAATCTAGATCCGATTGAAAATCTGAATCTGTATAGCCAATGGGAATCAAATCCTCACAACGGTAAACAAGCATATAATCTCTCGTTCTCCGTAGATACTTGAGAATATGCTTTACAGCTTGCCAATGTTTTGGTCCTGGATTTGATTGATATCTACTGACCATGCCCACTGAATAGCAGATATCTGGTCTAGTACAAAGCATGGCATACATGAGACTTCCTACTGCAGAAGCATAAGGAACTTGTCTCATTATATCTATTTCCTCTTGAGTCTTAGGCCTTTGGTCATCAGACAGAGGAACTCCATGTCTGAAAGGAAGTAATCCTTTCTTGGAGTTTTGCATGCTAAACCGTTCTAGAACCTTATCTATATATCCAGCTTGTGATAAGCCTAACATCTTATTCTTGCGATCTCGCCAAAGCTTGATCCCTAGAATAAAGTTAGCCTCACCCAAGTCCTTCATATCAAATTGACTTGACAACCAAACTTTTACAGATGACATTACCCCTACATCATTTCCAATGAGTAGAATATCATCAACATAAAGTACTAGGAACATTACTACTTTATCTTGATGTCTTTTGTACACACATGGTTCATCAAGATTTTGTTCAAAACCAAATGTCTTGATTGCTTGATCAAACCTGATGTTCCATGACCTAGATGCTTGCTTAAGTCCATAAATGGACCTTTGCAACTTGCATACCAAATGCTCTTGGTTCTTTGCTATGAAACCTTCCGGTTGCATCATATAGATTTCCTCTTCAAGATTGCCATTAAGAAATGCAGTCTTGACATCCATTTGCCAAATCTCATAATCAAAATGAGCAGCAATGGATAAGAGAATTCTGATAGATTTAAGCATTGCTACTGGAGAAAAGGTTTCATCATAATCTATACCTTCTTTTTGAGTATACCCTTTCGCCACTAGCCTTGCTTTAAAGGTTTCAACCTTCCCATCTATCCCTCTCTTTCTCTTGTAAACCCATTTGCAACCAACAGGTTTAATGCCATTAGGCGCCTCTACAAGATTCCAAACTTGATTGGAATACATGGAATCTAATTCAGATTTCATAGCTTGGACCCAATGATGTGCATCTATATCATTCATTGCTTCATCATATGTGTAGGGATCCGATTCAACCTCTTCTGAGATAGCTTCATAGGTTTCTCCCAAACCTATGAATCTTATAGGAGGTCGAACAATTCTCCCACTACGACGAGGCACTTGTGTACTAGACATCTCATTAGTAGTATCTTGTGGTGTATCTAATACAACCACATCATCCCTAGTTTCATCTATTGGTTGTTCATTTACAGATTCATTCATTTCAGCCAACACAACTCTACTTTTAGGAGTATAATCATTCATATAGTCATTTTCCAAAAATTTAGCATTTGTGCTAACAAACACTTTATTATCTTTATGACTATAGAATAAATAACCCCTAGTTTCTTTTGGATAACCTACAAGCAAACACACTTCTGATTTTGGTTCCAACTTATCAGGCTTCCCTTTTAACACATGTGCAGGACAACCCCAAATGTGAAGATATTTCATGCTAGGCTTACGCCCACTCCACAATTCCATGGGTGTTTTGGGAACAGATTTTGACGGAACTAAATTCAAAAGATGTATTGCTGTTTCTAAGGCATAACCCCAAAACGAAATAGGTAGAGTTGAATAACTCATCATGGACCTAACCATTTCTAAAAGAGTCCTATTCCTTCTTTCTGCTACACCATTCTGTTGTGGAGTTCCAGGTGCAGTCAATTGGGATACAATCCCATTCTTAGTTAAGTAATCCTTGAAATCCCCAAAGAGGTATTCACCACCTCGATCAGATCGAATGGCTTTTATGTGTTTACCTAATTGATTCTCAACTTCAGCCCTAAACTCTTTGAACTTTTCAAAGGCTTCGGACTTCCGTCTCATTAGGTATACATAACCATATCTTGAGTAATCATCAGTGAAAGTAATGAAGTACTCAAAACCACCTCTTGCTTGGATTGACATAGGACCACAAACATCAGAATGCACTAACTCTAGCAAATCTTGGGCTCTTCTACCTTTTGCAGTAAAAGGTCGTTTGGTCATTTTACCTTCCAAACAAGATTCACAAACTGGAAATTCATCAAAGTCCATGGGCCCTAAGAGTCCATCTTTGATCAGTCTTTGAATTCTATTTGAATTAATATGACCTAAACGCAAGTGCCAAAGATATGCATCATTAGTAGAAGGAAACTTTCTCTTTAATGATTTTACATGAGAGTTAGCATCTAATTCAGAATTATATAATTCATGTTTATCAGGAGTTAAAATATAAAGACCATCCACAATATTGCCATAACAGATAAACACTTTATCCTTCTTTATTACAACATTGTCTTTTAGGATAACACAATATCCTTGTTTACCTAAGTAAGTAGCAGAAATTAAATTCCTACGTACATTAGGTACATACAAACAGTCTTCCAATATCAAAACTCTAGATACAAAACATAAACTATAAACACCAACAGCTACAACTGGAATCTTGCTCCCATCAGCCAAAGTAAGAAACAACTCCCCTTCTTTAAGCTTTCTGGTCTCCTGAAACCCCTGCAAAGAATTGCAGATATGATTAGTACAACCTGAATCCACACACCAGGAATCCGTGGGATTCTGTACCAAACATATTTCAAGAAGGAATGTATCATTCATACCTTTATTCTTGGCAGCCTTGAATACTGGACAATTTCTCTTCCAATGTCCTTTCTCACCACAATGGAAACATTTTCCTTTGATCTTCTTTCCTTTATCAGCAACCCCTAAGGCAATTTGTTTACCCTCTTGTTTGGTGAAGTCCTTCTTCTTCTTCTTCTTACCCTTGCCTTTCGACTTAGGTTGAGAAGTAGAAGCTTCACCAACATTGGCTTCAACATTGGAAGTACCAAGAATGCCTTCTGCCGCTACCAATTCATTCATTAATTCAGACAAGGTATAAATCTTTTTATTCATATTATAATTCAGTTTGAATTCCTTGAATGATTCTGGTAGCGACTGGAGTATCATATCCACTTGGGATTCTCCATCTATATCGGCACCTAAAACTTCCAATGTGTTCAGATTAGAGATCATTGTAAGACAATGCTCTCTAACTGAACTTCCTTCAGCCATTCTAGTATTATAAATTTGCCTCATGGTCTCTTGCCTTGCAGAACGGCCTTGCTCACCAAACATCTCCTTCAGACTTAGCATGATGTCTGAAGCTAGTTCTACATCCTGCATTTGATGCTGTAGAACATTTGAGATAGATGCTAGGATGTAGCACTTGGCCATTCCATTAGATTTCTGCCAACGATCATATCGTTGTTTTTCCTCAAGAGGAGCATCTAATGAAGGAAAGTTAGGACATGGTTTAGTAAGAACATACTTATGTTCTTCAGCTGTGAGAACTATGTCCAAGTTTCTTTTCCAGTCAACATAGTTGGATCCAGTCAGTTTGTTTTGATTAAGAATAGCTACAAGTGGGCTAAAAGATGCCATGTTCTAAATCTGAAAACAATAATCATGAATATAATCAATAAACTGGACATTATCAATTTAGCATATAAACATATAGTATGGAACCTTAATAAAACCATAATATAATATATGCAACGACAACCCAATCCCGCAATTAATATTCCTCGGAAGCGAGGTCATACCAATCACTATGATTAGGTGAGAAACATTCTCATTATTAATGCTATCATGGTAACTCTTACCAAACAAAAATAATTTGTCGTTTTCCCTTTAGCCTCTAAGTAATAATGACATAGCTCCGAAGGGAGGTTAACATTACACTTAGTCTAGTGTACACCATTGCCTAGAATCAATGTGAATAACCAAGTAACTCCACGGAAGCGTGGTCGTTCTCAGTATAAAAACACATTTCATCTATCCCTAAGAAGTTTAACCTGTAGTACCATGAATCAAACACCCTCCGAAGGGAACAAGGCATATACGCCAAGGCGAGGTGCTTAATCACACTACTTTAAACCAACAATGGAGGCCGTGAGATACAACCCTTGCATCTCTCTCCCACTAGATGTTTTAAAAGAAAGGTTTTTAGTTTTAAAACATGCATAATATAATTACACATTGTCTTACTCTTTTAAACATGTGACAACACTTAGAAAAATTTCTAATTTTCTTTCTTTCGATCGATCGAAAGTGCCCCTCGATCGATCAAAAAAATTAAGAATTTCGAACTGGATCATCTGACACTTTCGATTGATACTCGATTGCCTTTCGATCGATCGAAAAAATAGATTCGATCGATCGACTAGCAATCGAAAAACTATCGTTCTAAAGCGTCTGATCACTGTCACTTTCGATCGATCGAAAGTGATTTTCGATCGATCGAAAATCGCGAAATTCAAATTTCCAGAAATTTTCTAAGGCAGTTTTCTACGGGTTTTCATGAACAAACATCTTGAAAACGAACATGATAGACAGAGATCAATGTCAAAACTGAATTCTATTGATGTTATAGCCTTAAGATTGAATTTAACATACTTAAATTTAAAATTAAACAACATCATAACACCAATTTCAGTTTTCATCATATTATAGTTTCAACCACATGCAGAAAAATAATTTTCTAACAATATGAAACTATCTTCTCCAATTCTAAAACTCACAAACATGTTAAACAATACGAAATTGAAGACCGCTCTGAAACCATTTGATGGAATTAAATATGAGTGCAGCGGAAAATAAATTTTGAACGGATCTACTTCATTCAATATTGATAACATGTGTAAAGTAAATTTCAGAATTATTAGAACAAGAGATCGTACCTTGAAGCGATGAGTTTCAAAAACCGAAGATTGAAGCACTTGGGAATACTCTTAATCTTCACTCCAATTCCACTAAAATCGCCCAAGATGTGTGGTCTCTCAAATTGGTAACAAAGGGATATCTAGTGAGTACTAAAAACCCACTTCCACACCACTACAATGGTGTTTTTCTTACCAAAAAACTTCTGTACATTTTTCCCTTTGTTTCTAACCAATATATCTAATTGGGCTAGCCTTTTGGGCTTTACCAATTGGGCTTAAGTGTGTGGCTTGGAGTGGGACCAAAAGGGACCAATAAGACACTAGCTCCAATGGGCCTTGGGCTTTTCTGTCAACTCTTGACAAGTCCAAAGTTACCATTAACTATATTTAATACCACTATATAAATATAGTTGCACTCTAGGTCTTATCTATATATTATATCCCAAGACTTTATTATACATGCAACCCCTTCATAAAATATTCGTAGTAATACAAAGTTATTAATATAGACTGTCACTTTGTAAATTACTACATCTTGATCCTTGAGTACCCGGTTTAATCCTTAATGTTATTCATTATATATTTATGAAATCCAATTCCATAAATATATACTTTAGTCTTACTAAAGTGGTTAGGCCTAACTCTCTGAATAACAAACTCATTAAACTTATCTCAAGGGAATATTTTATATCTCTGTTAAGAGACTATGAATTCCATCTTGAGAATACATGTTCCATCAACACTTAATGTGGTTGCCCAACATACTGAGGTTTTGACCATTAAAATAGATCTCACTCCTGATATATCAAAGCAACCTACATCTTATGATCAGGTCCATTATTCTCTCAGGATTAAGAGTTCATGCAAATACAAGTCATGAGATTTATTATTCATTTGACAGTCCTTAGGCAAATAATAAATCTCATGGCGGTCCAGTTCAATATGTCTTAACTCTTAAAACATATTAACACATCAACTAGAAGTCTCCACTTCCATGATCAAGACAAATCATCATAGTTGATATGTTATAGTCTTCGCAGATGAAATGCCCAATTTCATCACCGACTACGAACTATACTTCTGAGTTTACAAAGAACTTGTGATTTATATCTTCTGTGACTATTCACATAAATCACATACTATGCATCTCATGGACTATATGATAATGTCCGAATATTCATGTTACCATTATTTCAGATAATAATAAAACAAATTTATTAAACATAATATTAAGTCATACATAATGTCAAACACAATGTCACACTTAATATTATACATAGCATCTAACAATAGGATTTAAGGGCACCAATCCTAACAATATATATATATAAGCAGAGACCTTATATGGGAGAGCATGAGGTTCTGTCATGTGGTATACTCTATTAAGATAATTGAAATACTCTTAAACCACATCAGAGATAAAAAAAATAAATTTAAAAATATGGACTATTTATTTCTTTTGGTTCATTGTTTTAAAGCTATTTTTTTTTTTTTTAACGTTTTTTATTCAATGTTCTAAACCTATTATTTGTTTCAATTGATTCAATGTTTCAAGACTTTTCCTCTCTCATACACACAAAAAACTCTTTGCATTCCCTTTCACCATATTCACTTCTACTCCTTTATATACACATACCTATAGCCCTTCATGCCATTCCATCTCAAATACACTCACACAAAAAATGATGTTATTTACTTTCAACCTTTCAATGACACCTACATAACACCAACATTGCAATACCATTTGATCCTGACACGAATAAGTAGGCTATGACCAAGGAAGGAGGCTTGCGTTTTTATGAGTAGACTATGACTAAAGAAGAAGGCTTGCATTTTTTTATTTAGTAAAGGTAGCTTATGATTTTGATGTTGAAGTTAAACGTTGTGAATTTTGTAAATGTTGTGACTTACTTTTAGTCTTTGGGTGTTTAAGATTTTGGTTTGGGAAAGTCATAAATATTTTTTTTAGAAATAAAGAAAAAGAAAAAAAAAATTCTAACTGATAATTTATAAAGTTAGTTAGTTTTAGTGTTTTTTTGTTGTTGTTGTTGGAACTCATAATTTGTAAGTTTTTTTTTTTTTTGGGGGTACTATTTTGTGTAGTATGAGGCATACTGATTAAAATAAAAATCGATTATAATTTCAAAGTATTTTTTTCTTTTTTCTTTTAATGATGCTAAAGCCCAACTAAAGAAAATTAAATTTTGATAAATGGATGTGTTTTTAGCCACTTTCTTTTTGTTTAATCACATTCTCTTTATGTTTATACATACAAATGATTTCCTTAATTTCATTAAGATAATGAATTGGGAGTTTGCGATTGAGGTGTCTAAATATTTGGTTGTGAGAATACAATGGTTGAAAAAGTGTTTGAGAGAATGTTGAAATTTATGTAATTTTAAGATATAAAAATATTTTATGTTTTAAATTTTTATTTATAGATTCGATGGTATAAGGAATCTGTTGGTTGAACACTTCGGCTTCGGTGGACTACGGCTGTAACGAAGGCCTGCAAAAATGGAAGAAACTATCAAGGGTGACCGGGGTGAACCGGCTAAACACCCTCCGATGGCTAAGTTAGTTTCTCACAAGAGTGGAATTCCAACTTTTTGGGAGTAAAAATCTCAGAGTCTCATACCTTTGTTTGATTTGGACTGGTCTTTATATAAAGGACCTTGGAACGGTTATTAGTTTTGCAACTTTCCCAAGATTCGTGGAATTTAACAATTCCGGACATAACTTCTCCAACAGCTTTCTGAACAGCAACCGCTAGTGGAAGTTAAATACTTAGGAAAAATTGGTGGTGATGATCACGGGCTGATTAACCATTCCAAGGCTCCTACATATGTGAAGTAACTTAACACTTGAGAAATTCCTAAGTGTTACGTAGTCGTCCATGCGCTTTGCCCATGGACAACTATTTATTCATAAGTTGTTGCATAGTCGTCCGTGTGCTTTGCCCATGGACGACTCCTTTGTTCCCAATTTTGATATTGTGAGGTTGTCTATGTGCTTTGCACATGGACGACTCTTTTCCCCAGACCGTCTGTGGTCATTTGGCTACATGGTGCTCATGGACGACACCTTTGGACGAACAAGAGATAAAGTCTTATTTTGCTATCCCATCAATTGCCCCCTTGTCCAGGGGTCATCTATAGCACTGTAGACTTTTTCACTGTCTTTGACTTTTGACACGTGCCACTATTATATTGGTTGAATACTGTGCCTTGCTTGAATTTTCTTCTTTGTCAAAAATTTACCGTTCCAGATCGTGCCACGCGTCAGAATCATATTGGTTGTCTGTCTCGTCGATTCCATTTTTCCATGAAAGCGCCACTCGTCATTTTTTGATTGATTCGTGTCGTGTCGTTGACCCCACCTCTGGGCCTTATAAATAGGCACATTCTCTTTCTTGCCCTTCGCCTTTCTCATAATCTCCCTTCTGCCATTTCGTCCAAGACTCTCGTTTAGACTTCGTCATCTAGTCTCGTCAGGTACTCTCCTTTCCTCTTCCTTAGGTTTTCATCTTAATCCTTCTTTTTCAAACAATCATGTCTGAGTCTAATGATAGCGTAGAGAGAGAGATAGACAAGTATCAGGACGTTTCTTCTGGAAGTGAGGATAGTTTTGAGAGTGGTGAAGGTAACACAAGTAGTAATAGTGATAGTTCTTCAGACAAACATTATTCGTCCGGGGTTCCTGGTATTTCTATTGAGGAATTCCAGGATATACAATGTAGGATGGCTTCTAAAGCTGGGACTAGCTCGTCCAGAAAGTCACCTAGCCCTCCTCAAGACGAGGAGGAGGAGGATAATGTAATATATAGCTGCGCTCCTGAAGTAGCGTCCACCTTAGACGCCCCCAAGTTAAAAACTCTTGTAGATAGATACCAGATTCCTAGGAAATTCAACCCTTGTCTACCGAGGGAAGGGGAATGGCGCTGTTCCCCTTCTTCTGGTTTAGGAGTATATGCATCTTACCTTTTGGTTGGCCGTAGATTTCCCCTAAATTCTTTTTGTAGAGGTCTTCTCTATAGGTTTGGTATTGGACCTAACCAGCTCAACCCCAATGGATAGAGGATGGTAGTTGCCATGCAAGTGCTATGGCGTGAGGCATTGGAAGGGGACTGTCCTATAACAGTGGACGAGTTCCTTTACTGTTATAAGCCCTCAGAGATAAAAAAAAGTCTGCTGGTTTTTACCAGTTCTCGTCCAGAGGCTCATACTATAGTTTAATAAAGGGACGTAGCTCGTCTGACAGGCTTTGGAAGAAAGAGTTTTTTAATATCTCTAGAAATTGGGCTAAGGACCCAGTAGATGTGAGTAATGCCCCCTTTCCACCTTTTACCATCCCTATAGGTCGCCTTTGTCCTGAGGGTATGTTTTCCATCCTATAACAGTGGACGTGTTCATTTACTGTTATAAGCCCTCAGAGATAAAAATGTCTGCTGGTTTTTACCAGTTCTCGTCCAGAGGCTCATACTATAGTTTAATAAAGGGACGTAGCTCGTCTAACAGGCTTTGGAAGAAAGAGTTTTTTATTATCTCTAGAAATTGGGCTGGGGACCCAGTAGATATGAGTAATGCCCCATTTCCACCTTTTACCAGCCCTATAGGTCGCCTTTCTCCTGAGGGTATGTTTTCCTTCCTTTTCATTCCATTTATCTTTGCTTATTTTTTCAACTTTCAATCGTCTAACCCCCCTTTCCTTTTATTGATGCAGTTGTTGTTTGTCTATGTTTGGACAAATTTTATTTGGATCGAATTGACTAAGTATGTACTTTCCCTCGGAGAACTTTTCATGATCTAGTGACTCTTAGTCGTCTAGCCACATAGGGGCTCAGTCCAGAACCTACTGCTGAAAACCTTGGTCACGAGGAGACCACTCGTCGAAGTAAGTGTCGTCCACCCTCTTTTTTTTCTTTCTTTTTCTTCGTCTACTTCTCACTTAACCTTCTTTGTCACAGGAATAAGTACAATGAGGGAAAACAGGGAGAAAACTATCACTAGTGGGGACGAGGATGTCTCTCAACCATCAGTCGTCCAGAAGGCCGCTGTCTAGGCTGGGAAGAGAAAGGCAAAAACTATATCAAGTGCTGTGGACATGGGCGAACTTCCAAGTCGTCAAGGTTCTAAAAAGCAAAAATCTACTAAGACTTCTCTTCCCAAGGTTCCCAAGTTCACTCTTCCGACGGTGGACCTGGACGAGCATCCAGTTGATGTGGAGCCCGTCCAAGCAATTCCTCCCGTCCAGTCTGATCCTACCCCCCCTTCAGTTAAGACTCCGCGCAAGCCTCATCCGTCTGAGCCATCTGATCGTCCTTCTAACTTGGTGCTGGACGAGAGTTATGCGTGGAGGACGTTCAAAGGAATAGTCACTGATAATGAAGTTAATGAGTGCTACAACATGTCAGTGAAGGAATTTGAATGTTCTGGCATCCATGATCTCTTTAAGGTAGTGTTTCATTCGTCCTTGTGCGCTTACAGTAAGTTTTTCAAAATAAGTTGTCTAACTTTCTCTCGTTCATGTATAGGCTATGTCAAAGTTTTACACAGCAACGTGCCAGGCTAAGGAACTCTGTGAGGAGGCCAAGACTGCTAAAGAGAAGGCTAAGGAGCTGAACACTGAGATTCTAGCAAAGAAGGGGGAGGTGATCAGGTTGACTGATGATTTCAATCATCTGCAAGCAAGTGAAACGAAGCTGAAGAATGAGGTGGAGAAGCTTAAAACAGATGTCGTCGAGAAAGACACTCGCATTGCTCACTTGGAAGGACAAGTGTTTGGGTTTACCTCGTCCCTGCAGAAAGCACGTGAGGAAGCCGTAGCAGCCTTCACGAAGTCTGACAAATACAAAAATCATCTAAATAGCCACTATGCTGCTGGCTATGAGGACTTCCGTGCTGATGCCAAGGAAGCATTCCCTGACTTGAACTTCGATACCTTCAAGATTCCCCTCGCCACAGAAAGTTCCTTGCTTGCGACGAGTTTTGAAGATGTCAACGTAGTGGACGATGCTAATAACGAGGTGACCCAAGACGATCCAAAGTCTGGAAGCAATGCTGCCAGTGGTTTATCAAAGTGAAATTTCTTTTTCCTTAGAAAATTTATTATTTAGTTTTTGTGGGAGATGCCCGTTGTTTTGGGCTTTTGCTAATTTCCCTTAAAATTTATTCAAGTACAATTCTCTCGTCCAACGTTTTTGGACGAGCTTCACAAATAATCACTCATTACTTCCAAGGGTTTTTGGACGATGGTCGTCTGCCCTTTGAATTTTATGAATGAATAAATGCTTTTTGTTTTCATAGTTTATTATGTTTGAATATGTTATAAACTTTATGAACAAGTTTTATTTGTATCGTCCATGTCATTTCCATGGTTGTGGGGTTCGCCCATTTAGGAAACATTTTATCTCGTCTTGAGCATATGAACGAATTTCTTCTTGTATTGCCAAAATAGAATAGAATGAATCTTTCATGTTTGCCATAAAGTACAGCTCGTCCATGAATGACATGTCTTTTTTCTAATTTATTTTTCATATTTAGGACGAATATTTACTCGTCCTTAGAAAAATTGTTCTTAGCAATTTATTCGTCCATGTGCTGGACCTTTTAGTTTATTAGACTCGTCCATGGGCTCGTGGTGCTTTCACACATATTGTTCGTCCGTGTTTGAGACGATTAGACCTATGGTTTTTATCTCGTCTTTAAGCTTAGACGGATATACCTTAGGTTCATTTTTCTCATTTTATCCTTATTTAGAGGAAAGCTTACAGACGATACCTCCTTGCGTCCAAGGATTTTATTCGTCTTTGGCTTTTTGCCTTCTATGGATCATTTTGAATGAAATCACATAAAATGGAGGATTCTCATACAATCATACATATACTTAAAACACATCATGTATATATATATATTTGGAAATCCATACTATGTAAACATTCGTCCACAATCATGGCACATGCTTGAGAGCTTGTGCCTTTAGGGAATTAAAAACACATAATACAACATAACTTCGTCCATGAGCAGCATAAAATACTTATACATCTAAAGAACACTGGTAATAAGAAAATATTAGAAAATAATATTAAACACATTACTTCAAACGTCCAAAGATCTCGTCCATGTCAAGGCTCGTCCATGATCATCCTTCATTGATAGTATCTTCTTAGGTGTTCAACATTTCATGGGTGCTCTAGCTTTCGTCCATCCAGGGCTTCCAAATAGTAGGATCCTTGTCTTTTGGAGTTGATAACTCTGTAAGGTCCTTCCCAGTTTGGTCCCAACTTCCCATGGGCCAGGTTTTTCGTGGCTAAAGAAACCCTTTTAAGGACGAAATCCCCAATGCTGAAGCGCCTGGGTTTCACCATGGCATCATGCTGCTTTGCCATGAGATTTTTGTACCTTGCTGTTCTTTGCTCCGCGTCCATTCTTACCTCATCTATGAGATCGAGGTTAAGACAAAGCTGTTCATTGTTTTCCTCATCTTGATATTTCATCACCCTATGGCTGGCCATATGCACTTCTGCAGGTATGACTGCTTCACTCCCATAAGCTAATTTGAAAGGAGTCTCTCTTGTGGGAGTCCTTACTGTTGTTCTGTAAGCCCACAAAACACCTGGTAATTCATCCGGCCATACTCCCTTTGCCCCTTCAAGCCAAGTCTTGATGATTTTCAACAAGGATCGGTTTGCTACTTCTGCTTGTCCGTTAGCTTGTGGGTGGGAGGGTAAGGAATAATGATTCTTGATTCCAAGCTGTTCACAGAATTCTCTGAACGGGGTGTTGTCAAATTGTCGTCCATTGTCAGATACTAGTACTCTTGGTACTCCAAATCGGCATACAATGCTTTTTCAGATGAAGTTTTTAACATTTTGTTGTGTAATTTTCACAAAGGGTTCAGCTTCCACCCACTTAGTGAAATAATCTATCCCTACCACCAAGAACTTCATCTGTCTGGTTCCAGTTGGAAACGGGTCTAAAATATCCAAACCCCACTGTGCAAAAGGCCAAGGGGCCATCATTAAGGTAAGATATTTTGATGGCTGTCTAGGTATACTACTGAAACGTTGACATTGATCACATACCTTAACATATGCCTTAGCATCAGCTTGGATGTTTGGCCAATAGTACCCTGCATGGACGACCTTGTGGACGAGCGATTTGGCTCCTAAGTGATTACCACATGCTCCTTCATGGACTTCCCTCAATACGTAATTTGCCTCGTCTGGAGCTAAACACCTTAGGTAAGGCTGTGAAAAACCTCTTTTGTATAACACTTCGTCCATGAGGATGTACCTGGCTGATTTAACTCTGAGCTTTCTTGCTTCGTTCTTCCCTTCTAGAAGCCTTCCGTCCTTCAGGTATGACATTATTGGGGCCATCCAATTTTCTTCACCTTCTATCTGCAACATTTCTAGGAAGTCTACACTAGGCATGTATTGTATTTCATCAAATTCATCCATAGTTTCATTCGCGGAGGCTCCCTTTGCCAAAGTTTACTTCCACGTTCTCTTCCCTTGGGATTTAAACGAAATCAGCTGCTTTGAACTTTTTTACAAGGCGTATCACTTTCTTTAAGTATCTCTTCATTCTATCTTCCTTGGCTTTACATGTCCCATTTACTTGGCCTATGACCAACTGAGAGTCTCCCAAATGAGTATCGAGTCTGCTTCTACAGATTTAGCCAACTCCAGTCCTTTAAGAAGGGTTTCATACTCTACTTCATTGTTAGTTGTTTGGTACTACAAGCGAACCTTATACTTTAGTTTATCCCCTTTTGGTGACTGCAAAACAATTCTTATACCTCCTGTATACAGTGTAGACGATCCATCTATATGGACGACCCATTTTTTATTGTTTTCTCCTCCACCTAAGTCTTCATAATTTGGAGTGAACTCTGCAATGAAATCTGCCAGGGCTTGAGCTTTTATTGCGTTTCTTGGTTGGTACCGAATGTCAAATTCACTAAGCTCGACTACCCATTTTATCAATCGTCTTGCAGCTTCCAGTTTGTTCATTGCCTTCTTGAGTGGATGGTCTGTCATGGCATTGATAATATGAACTTGGAAGTAATGTCTTAACTTCCTAGAAGCTATTATCAAGGCGAAAGCTAACTTCTCCATCAGTGGATACCTTCCTTCTGCCCCTCAAAGTGCTCGGCTAGTGTAATACACAAGCTTTTGCACCTTCCCTTCCTCTCTGATCAACGCTGAACTCACGGCATGTGGGGACACTTCTAAGTACAGATACAGCTCTTCTCCAAGCACGGACGGGCTTAGTAATGAAGCTGTGGTAAGGTAATCTTTTAGATCTTGGAAGGCCTTTTGACACTTGTCCGTCCATTCAAATGCCTTCCTAAGAACTTTGAAGAAAGGTAAACACTTGTCTGTGGCTTTTGAAACAAACCTGTTCAGAGCTTCAACTTGTCCAGTGAGGGATTGGACTTCCTTGATGTTCTTCGGTGGTTCCATGTTCAAAATGGCTTGAATTTTGTCCGGATTTGCCTCAATTCCTCTCTGTGAAACCATGAATCCTAAAAACTACCCTGACGATACTCCGAATGCACATTTACTTGGGTTCAGCTTCATCTTGTATCGCCTAAGTGTTTCAAAGGTTTCCTGAAGATAGTCCAAGTGGCTTCCCTCGTCCAAACTCTTCACAAGTATGTCATCCACACTACAGCAAAATGTATTTTTAGTGACGAAAATTAGTGAGGAAATATATTTCGTCACTAAAAATATAGTTTTAGTGACGAAATATGAATTTCGTCACTAATAATGAAAAAAAATTATTACATTTAGCGACGAAAAATAAATTTCGTTGCTATTGTGATCTGAAAAATAAGCTCCAAGGAGGGAAGCTTTGGCGCAAACTTAATTAATCTATAGTGACGAAATATTTCGTCGCTAAAAGTTGAAATTTTTAGTAATGAAATATTTCATCACTGTAGGTATTGCTGTGGATAGTTTTAGTGACGAAAATACTTTCGTCACTATAAGTAAGTACTAGTGACGAAAAATAGTCGTCACTAAAAAAATAAAGGTTTTGCACTTATATGTTTTTAGAGACGAAATATGAATTTCGTCACTAAAAACAATAATAGATTTACCCTTATATGTTTTTAGCGACGAAATCGTATTTTGTTACTAAAGCATACTTTTAGCGACGAAATGTGATTTCGTCGCTAAAAACATATAAGTGCAAAACATATGAGTACATTTTCAGTGACGAACTCGAATTCGTTGCTAAAGGTATCCAATAGTGACGAATCCGAGTTCGTCACTAAAAGCTTTGTAGAACTCAGGCGCCAAGTGAAAAATTGTAGCGCCAAAGTAAATTTAGCTACAGCGACTAAACGGTTGGTCGCTAAAAGTTTAATTTTTTGCGACGAAAACTTTCATCACTAAAGGTGTTATTGATAACACTATTAGTGACGAAAATGATTTCGTCGCTGAATATAACATATAGTGATGAATAGAAGTCGTCGTTAAAAATAAATATAGTTAAAAAGTATATTATCAGCGACGAATTCGAGTTCGTCACTAAAGGTATCCAATAGTGACAAATCAGAATTCGTCACTAAAGGCTTTCTATTTATTATGGTTAGCCCATTTTTTTTTTCACTTTTCTCTTTTCTGGTTTTTCTCTCTTTCCCTCACAGCTCATACCACAAAAACACATACCCACAAAAAAAAAAAATCCTCACAAAAATTCAACAACGCACACTGACAACAATCCCAGCGTCGCCGATTGTTTACTAGAATAGCGACGATCCCAGCATCGCCGATTCAGCGACGATCCCAGCGTCACTTCAGCGACGCTCCGGCCGCGATGATCCCAGCGACGCTCCAGCTCCCACCTAGCGACGCTTCGGTGACCCTTCGCCTTCCCTTCACCGATTCAGGTCTTTTTTTTTTTTTTTTTTTTTTTGTTCTTTCTCCTTTTGAGTCCAATGCTAAATTGGTTATGACTAATTCTTTGGCTGCAAATCTTTTTGGAATTTAGGTTGTTTTTTATTTTTATTTTTTTATGAAATTCAATTTTGTTTTACAGGAAGAGACCAATTGGATCTATTCACCTTGGAAATTATCTTGGAGCTATAAAGACTTGGATTTCACTTCAGGTTGTTTCGAATTTCTTCAATATGCTCTTGTTGTGAAACTGTTTTATCCAAAACTTGAACACAGTTTTATCCAAACAAATTTTTGTTAATTTTTGTTTCTGAATGCTTGATGTTAATTTTTCTGCTTGATGTTATTTTTTTTTTTTTTTTGTTTGAAATTTGTTCTCTGTGGTAGGATAATTTGTCTAAGTTTGAATAGAGACCGTTCTCATTTTGTACATATTGTTTTGGATGAGGGCTGTGCTGTTGTTGTTTGTGAACAGGAATGGTGATTGTGGTTGTGGAATGGTGATTGTTGTGAATGGTGATTGTGGTCTCAAATGGTTGTGGAATGGCGTACAAATTTTTATCTTTTGTTTTGTTTGATTTATTTTTTAGTGAGAAGTGAAAGTGATTGTTCTTTTGGGTATTTGTGGTTAACCATTTGATGAAATATACATTTGAAGCTTATTATTGTGGTTGGAGGATGTGTCAGATGTTTTTGAATTTGTATAGTATAGGGCCAGCACTTCACACTTTGACAGCTCTCTTTTCACAGCTCTCTTTGGCCATTGGCATTGGAGGGCAAGGCTAAACCAAATGATTGCTTTGCATTTTAATAAGTAGACTGCAACTTACTTTATATTAAAACATGGACTTGGAAGGCATGTGCATTAGTTCTGGAGATTTTGGGAAGTGTTTTTGATAGTGGTCAGTGCTCACTGATAATTTTGTTTGATAATGACCAGTACTTACTGATAATTTTGTAGGGTGTGGATAATTTCGATTGAAAATATTTAGATTAACTACTACTACTACTACTACATTAAAACGTAAAATGAAAATACATGAATGATTCATTAAAAGGATAATGTGAATAAGTGCTTATAAGCTATAAGTCTAAAACTACTTATTATGCTTTTTTTTAATCAAAAGCTCTACAAGCTTGTGAAAATATTAGTATGGATTAATAAATTTTATAATCTTTACTGCTGGCATTTGATTTAGGAAATTTAATAAGTCATTGGCATCTAATTTTCTGAAAACTAGGTTATAACACCTATTCACGTATGAGAACATTCAATAATAGTAATAATGAAACAATTATCTTGGCTTTCATGCTGAGTGTTGTGAAATGGTCACTTGGTTCCAAAATTCTTACATTGTCTCCATCAAGAGGTAAAGCTTCACTTATCTATGTGTTGCATGCAGGTAAAGCTTCACTCATCTTTTTGTGCTTATCATTGGGTCTACTTAACTGTTCACTAAAAGCTATCTTTCTTTTTTTTCCAGCTCTCTCTTTTGTGGCTGAAGAAATTGTAAGGAATAAGGTGAAGAACACAAGTTAACTTTGTATTTTTTTCTAAAAGTTGTAAACTTAGCTTGAGCAAAGTATGTATATTCTAGTTAAAAACTTATAAAACTCTATATATACTTGTGATGTTGGAAATTTGTTTTGTGGTGGGTTGTTTTGTTGGAGCAAGCGGGTGGCTTGCATGGTGTTATAAGTTGTCTTAAATTCATATTGGGAGTGTTTTTAATTTTTTGCAAATTTGAATGAAACTTGTTGATTAGTAGCAATTGTGTTCCTTTATTCAATTTCAATACTTGTAAGAATTATAGTTGTGATGTTGGAAATTTGTTTTGTGGTGGGTTGTTGTGTTGGAGCAAGCGGGTGGCTTGCATGGTGTTATAAGGTGGCTTAAATTCATATTGGGAGTGTTTTTAATTTCTTGCAAATGTGAATGAAACTTGTTAATTAGTAGCAATTATGTTCCTTTATTCAATTTCAATACTTGTAAGAATTATAGTTGTGATGTTGGAAATTTGGTACACCTCCACATTCTGTCTTATCTGTGGATGGAACATGTGATTCACCAACCTTTGATAAGTTGCCCCTGCGTTCTTTAGACCGAAGGGCATCACCATGTAACAAAACAAACCTTGACTGGTAATAAAAGAGGTCTTTTCTTGGTCAGCCTCGTCCATCTTTATTTGGTTGTATCCTGAGAAGGTATCCATGAAGCGTAATAATTGATGGCCAGTTGTAGAATCCACCAATTGATCAATGCGTGGCAAAGGATAACTATCCTTAAGGCAAGCCTTGTTTAAGTCAGTGAAGTCTACGCACATCCTCCACCTGCCATTTGCCTTCTTCACCATCACCACATTCGCTAGCCAATCTGGGTAATAGTCTTCCTGGATGAACATCGTTGTGGTTAGTTTCTGAACCTCTTCCTTGATAGCCTTGTCTCTTTCAGGAGCGAACACCCTCTTCTTTTGTCGAACATGCTTAGAGGAGAGGAACACATTCAGCCGATAAGTAATTACACTTGGATCAATACCAGGCATGCCATCATGACTCCATGGAAAAACATCGGTATTCTTCCTCAGAAACTGGACGAGGTCTTCTTTCTCCTTCATCTTCATACTTGTTCCAATTCTAGTGAACTTCTCAGGATCACTTTCTTGTAATAAAACATCTTCCAACACTTCAGTAGGTTCCGTGATAACTTTTTTCTATTCTATGCTCATAGTTTGTGCCTGCTCGTCCAAAGCCAACATGGCTAGGTAACATTCTCTGGCTGCCAATTGATCTTCTTTTGCCTATCCAATCCCATACTCTGTAGGGAATTTGACTGATAAATGGTAGGTGGATGTTACTGCTTTCCAACTGTTTAAAGTCGGTCTTCCAATGATGGCATTGTACGAAGAAAAACAATCTACCACAAGGAAATTCACCTCCTTAGTTATCTGCTGTGGGTATGATCCCACCACCACAAGAAATGTAACGATGCCCACAGGTTGCACTTTCATTCCTCCGAATCCTACTAGTGGTGAACATGCTGGACGGAGTTGATCTCGTTTAAGCCTCATCTGCTGGAAGACGGGATAATACAATATATCCGTTGAGCTTCCATTATCCACCAACACTCTCCTGATTGTATAATCTGCAATGAGTAGGGTAATGACAATTGCATCATCATGTGGATGATGGATCCTCTCAGCTTCTTCGTCCGTGAAAGAGATGGTTGGCTCGTCTGTCTCCCTCGTCTGTGGAGATCGTCCAGAGAGTTGGACGTTTTGCACTACTTTGAGATATGTCTTCTTTGCTTTGGAAGATTGTTCTGTCAAACTCCCTCCAATGATAACCCTTATTTCTCCAAGTAGGGGCCGTGATGACTCTTCCATCTTCCCTTTCAGCTTCTCATCTTTATGATCCCTTCCAACGAAGTACCTCAACTTTCCTTGCCTAATGAGATTCTTAATCTGCTACTTCAAGTCATAGCACTCGTCCATGTAATGCCCATGATCTCTATGGAAGCGACAATATTTATTCTTATTGCACTTGTTAGGATCTCATTTCATCTTCTTTGGCCATTTCAAGGAAGAGTCATCCTTGATTTGCATGAGCACCTGATTGAGTGGGGAATTTAAGGGTGTATAATTTTGATTCCTTGCTGAAAGGCCTGCCTTCTTGTTATCTCTGTCTCGATCCTTCTTATCTTCCGCCCGTCCCTTCTTTGGATGAGGCCCTTGGTTAAAATGGCGTGTGGGGTTTGCTTCCATTCTATCAGCTTTCTTCCTTTTCTTTGCTATGATTGCGTCTTCTGCATTTATAAAGTTTTGGGCTGAATGGACGAGTTCAGCCATGGGCTAAATGGACCAGTCTAGGGACTGGGGCTCTTTCTCATACAGCTTGTGAATGAATAAGTTCGAGTTAACCCTATTGTGGAAGGCTGCCAATAGTAGCTTGTCGTCCACCTCATCTACTAATAAGGCTTTCCTGTTGAAACGAGTGATGAAGAACCGTAGGTTTTCATTCTCTCCTTGTTCTATAGTTAACGGGCTGGACAAGGAGCTCTTGTGCCTTTGTCCTCCAATGAAGTTATTGACAAACAACTTACTCAACTCTTCAAAAGAACTGACTGGGTTTGGAGGTATCTTACTGAACCACACTTGCGCTGGCCCCTTGGGTGGTAGGGAAGGCTCTACACATTATTTCATTAGGAACTCCTTGAAGATGCATAGTGGTCTTGAAGGTGGCTATGTGATCAAAAGGGTCTCGCGCCCCATCATACGAATCTAGGGAAGGCAACTTGAACTTTGGTGGTAGAGGGTGATTGTTAATGGAAGCCATAAAGGGGGAATCGGTTCTGTGGACCAAATCTTCTACGGGATTAGCCCTTCTCAGGTTTTCTTTCATTTCTTCCATAACTTTCTTCATCTGGCCCATCTCCTTTTCTAGGTGTGGCACCCTTCGTGAAGTGGTGCCTTTAGACTAACTTCCATTTTCTGCATCCTCTCTATCTTCTTGTCTTTGCGTCTGCCCTCCTCCTTCATGTTCTTCATGCGTCTGCCTTCTTTGGTTGATCTCCCTTCTTAGTTCTTGGTTTTGACGGGTTAACTCTGCCATTGCAGCCGCCATAGATTGCACATGTTGGACAGAGGAAGCCGGCGTGACTGGTGCAAATTGGCGATCGTGATGGGGGTTGCTTGAATCATCTCTACTTCCCTGATGGCTTGGGCTGGTAGCCCTCGATCTAGTCTGAACCATTCAACCTTTTGTCGCGGAAATATAAATCGTAAAACAATTTTCGATTCCCACAGACGGCGCCAACTGATGGTGTAAGGAATCAGTTGGTTGAACACTTCGACTTCGGTGGACTACGACTGTAACGAAGGCCTGTAAAAATGGAAGAAACTATCAAGGGTGACCGGGGTGGACCGGCCAAACACCCTCTGATGGCTAAGTTAGTTTCTCACAAGAGTGGAACTCCAACTTTTTGGGAGTTAAAATCTCAGAGTCTTATACCTTTATTTGATTTGGAACAGTCCTTATATAGAGGACCTTGGAACGGTTATTAGTTTTGTAACTTCCCCAAGATTCGTGGAATTTAACAATTCCGGACATAACTTCTCCAACGGCTCTCTAAACAGCAACCGCTAGTGGAAGTTAAATACTTAGGAGAAATTGGTGGCGATGATCACAGGTTGATTAACCGTTCCAAGGCTCCTACATATGTGAAGTAACTTAACACTTGAGAAATTCCTAAGTGTTACGTGGTCGTCCATGCGCTTTACCCATGGACAACTATTTATTCATAAGTTATCGCATGGTCGTCCATGTGCTTTGCCCATGGACGACTCCTTTGTTCCCAATTTTGATATTGCGAGGTTGTCCATGTGCAAGCACATGGACGACTCTTTTCCCCAGACCGTCTGTGGTCATTTGGCTACATGGTGCTCATGGATGACACCTTTGGACGAACAAGAGATAGAGACTTATTTTGTTATCCCATCACAAGTATATTGGACTAAGCCCAATGGGCTAAACTAGTCTACGCTATATACTAATAGACATGTTGGCTTACCCAACAGAATATGGGACTACGAACTCCTGTCGCCTAAGAATTGATATCGAGGATGGTGTTCGGATCCTTCACGGTATCTCTTGGGTTTGAGAATTTACTGCCGGGATGCAGCTTAAGGAATCACTTTAAAAAATGATTTAAGTCATAACTGAGCCGAGTCGCCAACCCATTTCAATGCTTCTGCTTTTTCTAGAGTTTAAAAGGCCCATTGTCAATTAGAGTCCAATCCCTCCATATAAGGCATAGGAGTTCCCCATCCTTAGGCAATGTATGATATATGTTACATAAAAAAAATGGTTAGTTAGACATTTGTCCTTTGTAAACTTACTTCAGTGATGGTCCTTCTCTAATGCTTATAGGTAAAGCAATATTGTAGCACATATCTTAGTTAGGAGAACAAGATTTTCTTTTCTGCTTTTAGTCTTAATAGACTCGATTTCTCAAGACATCTTTAATTTTGTTATAGCTTATTTACTAGATTTTGAATAGAACTTACTGATCTGTTTCTAATAATAATAATAATAATAATAAACCTTTGAGCCATGTGAAGCTTATATATATATATATATATATATATATGAAGTATGGGGAGTCTTGGTGCAGTAGGTGGAGGTGGCCTCATACGATACAATAACGGTGACTGGATAGTAGGATTCTCTAGAGCTCTCGTCTCCACTAATAATATCATTGCGAAGCTATAGGCTCTAAGAGATGGGCTAACCCTTGCCAAGGAACTTTGTTTAAATAGTCTAATTGTAGAGATGGATGCTTTGAATGTTGTTCAGTTGATGAGCAATAATACTGTAAATATGTTAATGAAACCTCTTTTGTTTGACTGCAGGAACCTGTTCAAAGTTATCCCCAACAAACGGATAGAGCATGCATACCGTGAAGCCAACCAATGTGTGGATGCATTAGCAAAGTTGGGAACTAGTAATAACTTTTCTTTTGTTGTATTTACTGAACCACCGCCTGTGGTAGGTACCTTGTTAGCCTTTGATAAGGCTAATATGTTTTGTAATAGACTTATTAATTCTAATATATGAGTATATCCATTTTAATCAAGAAAAAGAAGAAGAATGAACAGAGAAGCCCTTAAGAAAACAATATAACTATTTTCTTTTTAGTAGGCCAGATTACACCAAAGTGGGCTAGTCCATAGATTCGGCCCACTCATCTTCCATACCCGTTTAAACTTTAAACACCAAACTCTATCGTCCGGTATCTCTATATTGTCTAGACTCTAGGCATATCAATCAGTGTAGTAATCTTAATAAGATTTTGGTCTGAGGCTTTGGATTCAAAGTGCTACAATGGCGCCTGTGAGAACCACAGGCACTATTATGGCTACATCTGTTGCTATCTCAATCTCCATGGCAGTGCTCTCTTACCTTTGGTCAAAGACCAACTTGCCCCTTCCAAAGAGGAAGAATTAGAAGTTCAAAACTAGGCTTACTGATGCCATTGGAAATTCACCCTTGATTCGCATCAACAACCTCTCTGAAGTCACTGGTTGCGAGGTACACAAAAAGCAATCTGCTCTTTCAGTTTTCATTTGATTTTATCATCTGGGTTTGATGGACTTTGTGGAGTCTAGTTTAAGTTTGATTCGGTTGACGACCCGACTCGAATAATGTTGCGTGGTTTTTAATGGGAGATTTACTAAGGCTTAGTCCATGGAGCGGAGGCTTGGGTCAATAGGCCCAAGCGGTAAAAGCCGTTTTTGGTGATTAGGATTTTGGTTGTTGTCATGTTTTTAGAGAGAGAGAAACACTGTAGCTGCAATTTGTACTTTTCCCTGATAATAGTGAAATCCTTGCAATTCCGTAGACGTAGGCAAATTGTTGAACCACGTAAATACTGTCTTGTGCGAAAGATTGTTTTCTTTTGGCGTGTGTTTTCTCTATTTTTTTTTTCTCATAGGTTGGGATTTCGGGTTGAATTCCCTACAACCGGTATCAGAACCTAGGGTTAGGTTTGAGTGGGAGCAATGGCAGAGGAAGCAAGAAAGGCGTCTGGAATAGAAAAGTTTGATGGCACAGACTTTGCGTACTAGAGGATGCATATTAAAAATTATCTCTATGGGAGGAAATTGCACCTACCTCTTTTGGGAACAAATTCTAAGGCGATGAATGCTGAGGAATGGGCTTTGCTTGACAGACAGGTACTGGGAGTTATTAGGTTAACTCTGTCTAGGACTGTTGCACACAATGTTATGAAGGAGAAGACCACAGCAGATCTGATAAAGACTTTGTTTGGAATATATGAAAAGCCGTCAGCAAACAACAAGGTGCATCTGATGAAGAAACTGTTCAATTTGAAGATGGAAGAGAATACATCAGTAGCGCAACATCTGAACGAATTTAACACTATCACAAATCAATTGTCATCTATAGAAATTGATTTTGATGATTAGATTCGTGCACTGATCGTTTTGGCTTCTTTGCCAAACAATTGGGTGGCAATGAGGACGGCAGTAAGCAATTCTACAGGAAAGGAAAAGCTCAAGTACAATGATATACGAGATTTAATTTTAGCTGAGGAGATTTGCAGACGAGATGCTGGTGAAACCGCAGGATCTGGTTCTGCCCTAAATCTTGAGACAAGAGGCAGAGGTAATAACAGAAATTCAAATCGGGGCAGATCAAAATCCAGAAATTCTAATCGGAATAGAAGTAAATCTAGATCAGGCCAACTAGTACAATGCTGAAATTGTGGGAAAATAGGTCACTTTAGGAACCAATGCAAAAGTCCTAAGAAGAAGAATGAAGATGATTCTGCTAATGTTGTAACAGAAGAGGTATAGGATGCATTACTTCTTGTAGTAGACAGTCTACTTGATGATTGAGTTTTGGACTCAAGAACTTCGTTTCATACCACTCCACACCGAGAAATCATACAGAATTATGTTGCAGGTGATTTTGGTAAGTTGTATTTGGTAGATGGTTCAGCCTTGGATGTTATAGGTATAGGAGATGTTTGGATATTGTTGCCCAATAGGTTTGTTTGGTTACTAGAGAAGGTTCGACATATTCCTGACCTGAGAAGGAATCTGATTTCTTTCGGATAACTTGATGATGAAGGGCATGCAATGCTATTTGTTGGTGGTACTTGGAAGGTTACAAAGGGAGCCAGAGTATTGGCTCGTGGAAAGAAGACTGGCACTCTTTATATGACCTTAAGTCCAAGAGACACAATTGCAGTTGTTGAAGCAAGTACTGATACAAACCTATGGCACCGCAGACTTGGTCACATGAGTGAGAAAGGGATGAAGATGCTGCTGTCAAAAGGAAAACTACCAGAATTAAAGTCCATTGATTTTGACATGTGTGAAAACTGCATCTTAGGAAAACAGAAAAAGTTGAGCTTCTTGAAAACTGGCAGGACACTGAATGCTGAAAAATTAGAGTCAGTACACACTGATTTGTGGGGGCCTTCTCCGGTTTCATCCCTTAGAGGTTCAAGGTACTACATCACTTTCATTAATGACTCAAGCAAAAAGGTATGTGTTTATTTTCTGAAAAATAAATCTGATGTATTTGAAACTTTTAAGATGTGGAAGGCTATGGTTAAGACAGAACATGTTTGAAAGTAAAGTGTTTGAGATCAGATAATGGAGAAGAGTATATAGATAGAGGGTTCAGTGAGTATTATGCTGCACAGGGAATTAGGATGGAGAAGACTATTCTTGGAACATCACAGTAGAATGGTGTGGCTGAGGAGCGCATGAACAGAACACTCAATGAGCGTGCTAGAAGTATGAGGTTGCATGCTGGACTACCAAAAACTTTCTAGGTTGATGCCGTTAGCACTGCAGCTGACCTGATAAACCGAGGGCCATCAGTTCCTATGGAGTTCAGACTTCCTGAGGAGGTTTGGAGCGGTAAAGAGGTAGACTTGATGCAAAGTCTAAAATATGTTTTTGGTTGTGTTTCTTATGTTCATATTGATTTTGATGCTCGTAGTAAACTTGATGCAAAGTCTAAAATATGTTTTTTCATTGGCTATGGTGATGAGAAATTTGGCTATAGGTTTTGGGATGAACAAAATAGGAAAATCATCAGAAGTAGAAATGTGATATTTAATGAACAGGTTATGTACAAAGATAGGTCAACTGTAGTATTAGATGTTGTAGAGATAGATAAAAAGAAATCTGAGTTTGTCAACTTAGATGGATTGACTGAAAGTACTGTCCAGAAAAGGGGTGAAGAAAATAAGGAGAATGCAAATTCACAGGTAGATCAGAGTAAACCTGTAGTTGAAGTCCGCAGATCTTCCAGGAACATAAGACCTCCATAGCATTATTCACCCATTCTAAATTATCTCATGTTGACTGATGGTGGTGAGCCAGAGTGTTATAAAGAAGCCTTGCAAGATGAGAATTCAAGCAAGTGGGAGTTAGCCATGAAGGATGAGATGGATTCCTTGTTGGGGAATCAGACATAGGAATTGACTGAATTGCTAGTAGGAAAGAAGGCTTTGCACAACAAGTGGGTATACAGAATAAAGAATAAGCATGATGGTTGCAAATGTTACAAGGCCAGATTAGTTGTTAAAGGGTTCCAGCAGAAGGAAGGCATTGACTACACAGAGATATTTTCTCCAGTTGTAAAGATGTCAACAATTAGACTGGTGCTAGGAATGATGGCTACAGAAAATTTACATCTTGAGCAATTAGATGTGAAGACGGCATTCCTTTATAGTGACTTGGAGGAAGACCTTTACATGATTCAGCTAGAAGGGTTCATTGTTCAGGGACAAGAGAATCTAGTCTGCAAACTGAGAAAGAGCTTGTATGGCCTAAAACAAGCTCCAAGACAGTGGTACAAGAAATTTGACAATTTTATGCATAAAATTGGGTTCAAAAGATGTGAAACTGATCATTGTTGCTATGTTAAATTCTTTGACAATTTTTGTATCATTTTACTGTCATATGTGGATGATATGCTCATTGCAGGGTCTAGCATTGAGGAGATTGATAATCTGAAGAAGTAATTGTCAAAATAGTTTGCAATGAAGGATTTGGGAGCTACAAAGCAAATCCTTGGTATGAGAATCATTAGAGACAAGGCTAATGGTACATTGAAACTTTCATACTCAGAGTATGTGAAGAAAGTTCTCAGCAGATTCAACATGAATGAAGCTAAACCAGTGAGCACACTCTTGGGTAGTCATTCTAAACTCAGCAAGGAACAGTCACCAAAGACAGAAGAAGAAAGGGACCATATAGCAAGGTACCCTATGCCTCAGCTATTGGCAGCTTGATGTATGCTATAGTGTGTACAAGGCCAGACATTGCACATGCAGTGGGAGTAGTGAGCAGATTCATGAGTAGGCCTGGAAAGCAGCATTGAGAGGCAGTTAAGTGGATTCTAAGTTATCTGAAAGGTTCATCAGATACATGTCTTTGCTTCACAGGTGCAAGTTTGAAATTGTAGGGTTATGTAGATTCTGATTTTGCTAGTGACATTGATAGCAGAAAGAGTACTACTGAGTTTGTTTTTACTCTGGGTGGTACAGCTATATCATAGGCTTCAAATCTACAAAAGATTGTTACTTTTTCTACTATAAAAGCTGAGTATGTTGCAGAAACTAAAGCTGGAAAGGAGATGATTTGGCTACATGGTTTCTTAGATGAATTAGGTAAGAAGCAGGAGATGGGCATTCTATACAGTGATAGTCAGAGTGCAATCTTTCTTGCCAAAAATTCGGCTTTTCATTCAAAGTTGAAACATATACAAACAAAATACCACTTCATCCGGTACCTTGTTGAAGATAAATTGGTAATATTTGAGAAGATTTGTGGATCTAAGAAACCAGTAGACATGTTGACTAAGGGTGTTACTATTGAGAAGCTGAAACTGTGTGCAGCTTCAGTTGGCCTTCTAGCTTAAGGACAAGAGGATGAGTTGCAGGGATGAGGGATTGCTTTTGGAGGATAGCGGTTGATGTTGGTGATTGAACTAGTCTCAAAGTGGGAGATTTGTTGGACTTTGTGGAGCCTAATTTATGTTTGATCCGGTTGACGACCCGACCCGAATAATGTTGCGTGGTTTTTCTTTTGGCGTGTGTTTTCTCTATTTTTTTTTTTGTTTCTCACAGGTTGGGATTTCAGGTTGAATTCCCTACAGGGTTTTCTTTGGTTTTTGTTGCTGCTAAGTTTTTTGTTCAATTTGTTTTCTGGGTTTCGTTTCGTTTTCATTTTTTGAGATAAGTTTCATGTGCCAAAGATTAAAAGGAAGGTACAAGATTAGTTTTTTTTTTCTTAGTTGATGTTTTTGTTTTGTTTTGTTGCTATTGAGATTCTTGGGAAGTGCGAGTTATTGAATCCTGGAGTGAGTGTGAACGATAAACTTTAAGTTAATACTCAGTATTACCAATAATTCTGAGTGTTGTTGGAATAATTTAGGGGGAAAGAAGTGAAGTTTGAATGTTGGGGTTTAATTCTAAGTTGCACGGACACAGACATGGACACGGACACGAATACGGGAATACGGCAATTTTTGAAAAATAAGGACACGACACGGCGGGGACACGGTGGTTAAATAATTAATTAAATTTTATATTTAGGCATATTTTTTAATATTTTTAGACATAAAATACGTTTATGTCTAGAATTTAGATTATGTAAGAACTACAAATAAGTAAACTAACACCCAAAGCAGTACAATAATACACATAAAATGTTTAGAATACAAACCATTAAAGGATAACAAGTTCAACATCAAACTGAAAACATAAAACGATATCAAGTTTTAAACTTTCAAGATTATCACAGAACAACAACATCATTGTCATCAACATAGTCATCATTCTCAACAATACTTGTCTCCATCAGCTGATGATTTTTCACTTTCAATTTCAATATTCATTTTAGTCACCTACAATATTTAACTTCAATAAATAAATAAAACTAGGACACACAAAAACAAATTTATAACTTATATAATTAAAAAAAAAATGGACAGAGGGCACCCATGGGCCACAGCAGCAGTGAAAAAAAAAAAAACACAAAACACAAAACGCATTATAACTTATACAAAACAATGGAGTAACAGTACACCCACCCATTCACAAAATGTATCTGAAAGAGAGAATGAAAAAAAAAAAATAGAGAGAGAAGAGAATAAGAGACCGGACCTATTGTCCATGCCGAGAGAGAGAGAGATCGGAAGGGACAGAGGATAGAGGGCACGGCGTCGACGTCGGAGCTCGCCGATCAGCCCGATCTAACTCCGGCGAAGGGTAGAGGGCAGCGGCAGCGACAGATGGAGGGTGGGTTGAGAAGAACTTGAGATGTGTTTCAACTTTCAGTCTAGAGCCTCTTAAACTTGCTTGATTGTTTTAGGGTTATCACAAAATCAACGGTATTGGTAAGTCCACCTGTCAAAATTTGTGATTTTTTTTTTCTTTTTTTTTTTTTTTCGCTGCTAGCGTGTCAGACGTGTCGGAGCTGTGTCGGCGCCGTGTCTGAGCCGCATCGGCGCCGTGTCGGAGCCACGTCGGCGTCATGTCATCCCCGAACACCGGAATTTGGCGCGTCATCCCCGTTCCAATGTCCAACATGTGTCGGACATGGACACAATGCCAAAAATGGCGTGTCCGTGCAACCTAGGTTTAATTATTCTTTATTTGGGTCTAGCATACTTGAGAATTTTCCGGAAACTGAATTTTTACCAAGCCATGTCCAAGGTTGTAAACCACACATTTTTATAACTCAACAATAAACCCTTATCTACATTGCAGTAATTGAAACGAGTTCATTGGACATTTGTTAATACATGCCAATAACTACATGTCTTAACATTTTTGTCGTTATAAATTAGAAAAATTTATTAAAGAAAGAAACATATCAAGAATCTGTACACGGAAACACAGCAGAGTATCTGCACATTAGCAACTAAGCTGAAGCCTAAGAACCAAACAAACTAAAATAGAACCAGCAATTAGTCAATTCCGACACAACGTTTTGTTTAACACAGAGTTCCTATTTCCCTTAAAAAACTCAATATGAGACTGCAATGTTGCCTTTTCCAGATGTTAACATTGCCATTGTGAACTCTTACACATCTCTGTATTAAGATGTGATAAACCATGGCAGCCAAACAACGGCCTATATTATATGTTCGAAGCATAACAATGTCACACAAGACCAAATCCTAGTCGTAAACACATCTAACATTTAATAGAAAATAATTAATCATGGTACAAAGCTTTCAATCCGTCTGAGTTCTTTGGTAACATCTACCATTGTTGGCCTTCTCTGTGGATCTTCCTCTGCACATGTCAATGCAAGCTGCAAAAATGCTTGTAATTGTGGCTCTAAATCAGCACCTCCTTCTGCTGCCAAAATTGTCGGATCCACAACCTTGTTTATGCAATAAACTTGAGCACGGTTATGCATGTAGGCTATTAAGCTAGATTTTTTGTCAATTGTCAATCGGGTTATATTATAAGAATCCTCTCCAGTTAAAAGTTCTAGAAGAAGCTTACCAAAGTAATACACATCAGTTTTTTCAGTTGCCTTACATGTTGCTCTAATCTCTGGGGTTTTGAACCTTGGATACCAAAAATTTGTATTAGCTTCCACGTCAGTTTCACCGTCAGGGATTGATACTGAAAAAAAAAAGTCAGACAATTTAGGAACATCATGTTCATCTAATAAGATATTTGTCATATGTATACCCATATGGATGACAGGTCTTTGAAAGGCTGTATGGAGATAGGAAATTGCATGAGCAATCTGCCTTGCAATCTTTAATCTGCTCTCCCAAACCATGGGCTGATGTTGTCGTTTAGTAACATGTGAGACATAAATTCAGTCAGAAAGGAAACCACTGGTAGCACATGCATACACTAAAATGGGAGTTGCAGTCTCGAGACAACACCCTATGGGCTTTAATACATTACTGTGAGCACTCATTTGTGCAGAAATCACTAAATCATTGATAGCTAAATCGGCCCAGAATTTAGAGCCAGGAAATCGCCTAACGATAACGATTTGTCCATCGAGAGAGCCCTTACACCAAAGCATTCCATAAGGATTATTACAGTTGTTGGTTGCTTGTCGGAGGTCTTTAGCAAAGAAGCTACGGGTGGGAATTGGCTTGCCATTGCAAGAGACAATAAGTTTCTCTAGTAGCTTGCTTCCATTCTCAATAAATTGTCTCTCTCTTTTCTCTTTTTCCTCACTTTTCTCACTAATTCTCGTCTCTCACTTTTCTCTCTTATTTGGGAGTGACATATAAAATAGAGACAAAATAGAAAAATAGGAGGAAAAAATAGTTTTTAATTTTTTTACTAGTGTTTGATTTGAGAGTAAAAAAGTGGAGGAATAAAAAATATAGTTTGTATAAATTTTCTTTCATACCCTAATAGATAAAAAAAAGTAACAAATAAGAAAAAATTACCAATAAAAAAAAAATAAAAGCAGCTGACCAAATGAAAAGTACCAAAAAAAAACTAAAGCATGAAATTTTTTTTTTTAAAGGAACTTGTACAAACCAAGTTAGAAAAAAATTAATTATGGAACAAATCTCTCTATTCGCCTAAGTTCTTTAGTGGCATCTACCATAGTTGGTCTTCTCCCTGGATCTTCATCTGTACATCTCAAGGCAAGGTCCAGTACACCTTGTAATTGCTGCTCTAAACTAGTAGCTTCTTCCCCTACCAACATTGCAGGATCCACAATCTCATTTATGCAATGACCTTGAGCATGGTTATGCATGTACGCAACTAAACAAATGTATTTATCATTTCTCAATCTTATTTTGTCATAAGAATGTTGTCCGGTTAAAAGTTCTAGCAGAAGCATACCAAAGCTATACACATCAGCTTTCTCTGTTAACTTGCGCGTAGCTTTATACTCAGGGGGTGCATACCCAGGATATGCTACCACCGCATCAGTTTCCACATGAGTTTCACCCTCAGGGATTGTTAATGAAAATCCAAAAGTGGATAGTTTGGGAACATCTTGTTTATCTAAGAAGATATTTTGTATATTTATACCCCTATGGATGATGGGTCTAGAAAAGGTAGTCTGGAGATATGAAGTTACATGAGCAATCTCCCTTACAATCTTCAATCTGCTCACCCAAGTCAAGGGTTGTTGTCCTTGAAGGTCACCAATGCCATGAATTGGATCGGCAAGGGTACCATTTGCAGCAAATTCATAAACTAAAGTAGGAGATCGAGTGTCGAGGTAGCATCCTATGGGTTTAAGTACATTATTGTGATCACTTATCCTCGCAGAAATCACTAGATCATGAATGACAAATCTGGTCCATAGTTCACGACCTGGAAACACCTTAATGAAAACAATTCTCCCTTCGAGAGAACCCTTGTACCAACCCAGGCTCTGGCAATTATCATAGTTGTTGTTTGCCCTCATGAGCTCTTCAATTGAGAAGTTACGAATGGGAATGCACCTGCCATTGCAAGTGGCAATCAGCTTCTCCAATAGCATGCTTCCATTCTCAAGAAACGCTCTCTCTTTTTCTTTTCTTTCCTTACTTTTCTCACTTTCCTTACTCATTCTAAAGAAATTATCTATCCACCAACTCCACATAGCTTGAAAGTTGAAAGTGAAGCCTTCCTCGCTGGCCTTTTGTAGCTTTTAGGAGATTGCTACAAGTAAGTTCAGGGAGGTTTCTTTAACACTATTAAATAAGTGGAGTTTTCCTATTCTGCCTAAAACTAATAATAGGGTCAATGGCAATTCATTGGGCAACATTTACCTGTGAAGTCAGCATGAGAGCGCCTAAAACTAATAATAGGGTCAATGGCAATTCATTGGGCAACATTTACCTGTGAAGTCAGCATGAGAGCGCGAGGACCGGTTTTAGGCAAAATTTGCCAAACAGTACCATTTCAGAAGTTTTTCAGTTGGGTAGCACGCGTTCAATCTTATTTGATAAGTTAAGCTCTTTTTGGAAGTCGATTTTAACAAACTCGACTTCCAAGCAAATTGAAGAACTCAATATTGGCGACTTTCAATGGAAGTCGAGTTCACTGAACTCGACTTCCACTTCAGAGTTATTTACTTCGTGGAATTTGCCTGGAATCGACTTCCAAAAAAAGAGTCTAACTTACTATATAACTTTGAACTCGTGCTACCCAGCTGAAAATTTTCTGAAAATATACTGTTTGGCAAATTTTTCCCCGGTTTTATGATTCCCATGACAATTGCAAGGAACTTGCTCATCTTCTTGTGTGTGTGGTATATTTTACTTGAATAATACGAGCAGTCTATGTGCTAAACTACTAATGCTTTGTCCCAGACCTAAGACTATTCTCATCCTCCTTCTCAAAAAAAAAAAAAAAAAGACTATTCTCATACTTATAAAAAAAAAGACTATTCTCATCAATGCATCTCCACCTTTAGACATTGTACTCTTTTCGTATTTTGATAATAATTCTGCAAGAAAGTTCAAGGAGATGCCATCGATTGTGGATCCTTCCTCGCTAGGCTTTTCTTGAAGATGTTCCCAAGTGGAGCTTTTCTTGATGGGCCTTCCAGAAGGCTCATACTGAGGGTCAATGTCCATTCCACTGGGCAACGTGTACACCTGTTATTCCATGGAGAGCCCACCGATTCTATATTTCGCATGAGTCATGACAATTGCGTGTTTCCATTCTCCTCTCCACCTTTATACGGTTTTTTTTTTTTTTTTTTGAATGGAAGGATTTGCATCGATGTCTCAGTATGAACGTGAGGAACATTTTTTTGATAATTCTAGAAAGTATGTTAATAGTATGGTTTTCATTATTTTTCCCTCTTCTTAATTCTGTAGTTTAGAAATAATACTTGATTGTTCTCTCCCCCAATGATTTTAATTAAAAAATTCAATACAAAAAAAAAAAAAAAAAAGCTAAGTCAAGTATGAGGTTCTATTGAGCAAGAAAAATTCAACTCAGATTGATGAGGTTTCCATTTTACTTTTTATTTTAAATGATGGCAAAAGCATCTTTTCCACCAATATATATAAGGGTATTTACGTTTTGGCCTTTTTCTTTTCTTTTTTAAAATGATGGCAGAAACAAATTCATTTGACGTTTGTGAATTCATACCAAATTGTAACTAACTTGTGAGTTTGGATAGAGCTGAAATCAAATTTCAGCTGCGTTGGGCATTTTTTTGCTGAAGTATAGAATTCAAAAAATAAATAAATAAATAAATAAAAATTGAGTCCCACTCGGGCCACAGCACTATATATATTTAAAAATTATTTTGTTATAGTATTTTCAGTTTACAGTTTTCAATAATAAGCATTATCTAAACCGACCCTCCATGTCTAACATTTTTTGTCCCTGAGAAATTTATTAAAGAAGGAAAGATATCAAGAATCAGTACGCAGAACGCAGAATTCACAGCAGACTATCTGCACTCCAGCAGCTAAATTGAAGACACATGAGAACGACACAAACTAAAACAGAACCAGCTATTTGAAATTGAGTTTTCTAACTTTCTTCCAAAACTATAGTGTTTAGCTTCAAATACTGCCATATTGCTTCTTCAATTTAACGTTGCCTGTGAACTCTTGCACATCTATGTAGCCAGATGTAATAAGACATGGTAGGCAAGGCTATTTTACATGAACTTCTCCCCTTCAAATCTCTTATGCCCCATTACAAGACCTCAAGCCAACAGCCAATATTATTTTCCATTCCAAGCATAGCACAGCCATCAAGGGAGACCAAATCCTTTTGGTAAATACATATCTAACATTTGATAGTTGGATTGGATCAATATTCAATTAAGAAAATAACGAGTCATGGAACGAAGCTCTCAATCCGCCTGAGTTCTTTGGTGACATCAACCATAGTTGGCCTTCTTTCTGGATCTTCCTCTGTGCATGTCAAGGCAAGGTCCACAACAGATTGTAACTGCTGCTCTAAACTAGCACCTCCTTCCCCAACCAAGATTGCAGGATCCACAATCTCGTTTATGCAACAAACTTGAGCACGGTTATGCATGTATGCTACCAAGCTAGAACCTTCATCATTTGCCAATCGTGTTATATTATCAGAATCCTCTCCAGTTAAAAGTTCTAGAAGAACAACACCAAATTTATATACATCAGTTTTCTCATTTACCTTTCCTGTTGCTTCAAGCTCGGGAGTTCTGAACATTGGATGCCGATTCTGAAAGCCTTCCACATCAGTTTCGCCCTCGGGGATTGACACGGAAAAATAAAAGTTGGACAATTTGGGAACATCATGTTCATCTAATAAGATATTTTTTATATCTATGTACATGTGGATGACAGGTCTAGAGAAGGCAGCATGGAGATAGGAAATTGCATGAGCAATCTGCCTTGCAATCTTTAACCTTTTCTCCCACACCATCGGCTGATTTTGTTGTTGAGTAATATGGTAGACAAAAATTTGATCTGCAAGGAAACCATTGGCAGCATATTCATACACTAAAATGGGAGATGTAGTCTCAAGACAACACCCTATGGGCTTTAATACATTACTGTGAGCGCTCATCTGTGCAGAAATCACTAAATCATTGATGACAAATTCGGCGAATGATTCATTTTCAGGAAATCGCTTAACGAAAACCATTCGCCCTTCAAGAGAACCCTCGTACCAACGCATTCCATAACGTTTGTTATAGTTGTTGGTGGCTTGTTGGAGCTCTTGAGCAGAGAAGCTACGGATGGGAATAGACTTGCCATTGCAAGAGACAATTAGCTTCTCCAGTAATTTGCTTCCGTTTTCAAAAAACGCTCTCTCTCTTTTCTCTCTTTCCTCATCTTTCCTACTCATTCTAAAGAAACTATCTCTAAACCAACTCCGCATATCTTGAATGTGGAACCTCGCTATCTCGCTAGCCTTTTGCCTGCTCTGCTCTGCTCACAAGGAGTTTTTAGAATACTAGCGTATAGCCATAGGGACGCTCAATGGCCATATATTGAGGTTACACGCTAAACCAAGGGCAGCTTTTCTCAACAGCCATTCTAGAAGGCTCCTATGAGTCCTATCAATGTCCATTCCTATATATGGTATGAGCAACCAACTTGTGCACCTGTTACTCCATAAAGAGCCATATGTTTTGACCAAGATTGCTCCTTTTGACTGGTCTGACTCTATGTCATATGTGTGCCCATGCTTTGACCAAGATTGCTTCTTTTCCATCATCATGCATCTCTGGTTCTTCTGACTTCCCTCCTTTTTATTTGTTAGGTAGAAGCAGGTGTCTCATTCATTCTCATTTGTTTATGTTGGCTGTTTCACACACACATATCTATAATTAATGCAAAAATTGTCTATATTTTAACGTGATGTGAAAAAAAAAAGAGATAACGGATGTCTGATAATCAAAACCCAAAATCATTATATATTATATAAAAGAGAATTATATTATAAATTTATTTTAAAGAAAAAAAAATGATGCGCATGTTTTACCAATAAGTATTAGTATGTAAATCATGCAATGCATGTGATTTTTAAATTTTTATATAAGCTAATCGGTAACTCATGCAAGGTATGAGAAAGTTTAATATATATATATATATATTCTTTCCTTTATTTTAATATATATATATATATATATATATATATATATATATTCTTTCCTTTATTTATTTTTGGTAAATATGAATTTCGATAATTATGATAATTATTACTAAGCATTTATTATGATTGTGTTGTATATAGAATTATATATTCTAGCATTAGCCATTTATTATGATTGCATTTGTACATAGAATTATATATTCCACTATTTAAAGAAAATATAGAATACCAAAAATCTAATGGAGGGTTTATATCCAAAAAAAGACTAGACAAAATTTAGCTACAAACTTGGTTGTAGCATTAAAGTGTGTTAACCTTTTATCACCCTCTTTCTACTACCTCCCATACAAAAGTAGAGCGTTCCTCATTACCCAATTGCCACAGAGGTCAAATGATCATTTATTGGGGTAAACATACTTGCAAGTTAAGTTAGCTGTGCAGGCAGAGTCACCGACTGTATGTGACTATGTTTCACATGACAATTGTATTTAATTAATTGAACCTAATTAATTAACTTGAGTAATTGAATTAATTAACCGGAGTTAAGCTATCTTAATCCAATGTATTTAATTTTGGTAATGTATATCAGTCTTTATCTCCTTTAGAAGGTGCAGTCTGATTTTTCGTGTGCGCAGACTATGACATACTGGAGCTGCAACACCAGATTAGGCACATCTGTTAGGATAACTAGTAAGTTGCTTTGTAATATTTTATGTAAGATGGTTTTGAATAATATTGTGTATATATATTATAAAGAAAAAGTAAACTAAAATAGAGTAAAGAAACATATACATTTTAAGGTATTAAAAATTAGTTTAGTAGCTTCATTAGATATTTGTACCCTTCTTAAGGTAAGATATATATATATATATATATATATTTTAAATCATGAAACCAAAAATAAATACAAAAGAGTAACGGGACCATGAAAATCAACTAATTTGTGTCGTGTTCACATATTTCATACCATGTCCAACTCTCTGACCGTCTTCCACTTATCGATAGTGCGACATTATGACATGGTTTAGACAAATGTGTATACATGTGTCTTATAGATGATTTAAAATTGAACCATGGTAGAATATGGTATTACATTATGCACTAAATATTCTCTCTACTTATATACCCAAAACAAAAACTATCCAACCAAATTACCCACCCCTAATTTTAAAAAGAAAAAGGAAAAGGAAAAAAAAAAACCTGTAGGGGTTTCAGTGTCTTGATGGTAGTGGGTGGCCTGTATAACAAAGGCGGTGACCCCTTAGATTCTTCTTTCTCTCTCTTTCAAATGTTTTGTCAGTTTCAGGTTTTTTATTTTGGTAATATATAGTGAAACAGTGCGTTTTATACAAAAACCCACAACATTTTTGTGTCTCTCTATCTTTCTTCAAAGCCTTATCTGGTTAGTTATTACTATTAGTCCTTAATTATTATTATTATTATTATTTTTTTTGCTTTTTAAAATACTAAAATGGTGGGTGTGCTAAAAGACATGAAAAATAGAGAAAGGTATGGTGTAAGTTTAGTAAATTAATGAGACATTAATAAGCTAACAGTAAAATAAGTTAATATGAACTTTTGGGTAACAGTAAAAAAACTTAATGAAAGAGGTAAAAAAAAAAAATGCTAAATGCAAAATTAGAGCGTTACTTGGCAAGATCTCGTGCGGGAGTGCATGAGATCTCTACTTTATATATATATATATATATATATATATATATATATATATATATATATATATATATATATATATATATATATATATATATATTGATGATTATTCCTTTATAACTCCTAATCATTAATCAGCATGAGTCTAAAAAAACTTTGTGATAGGACTTTATCATACGTACAAAATAAGCATAGATTTTTTTTTTTTTATCTTTTTTTTTTTTAAAAGGATATTGCTATTGTGTTCATCCTTATAAGAATTTAAGCATAGATTTTTTTTTTATTATCTTTATTTAAATAAATTTTAAAAAAAGGATATTGTTATTGTGTTCATCCTTATAAGAATTTAAGCATAGATTAAATTTTCATTATTTTTGACAATTTTTCTTTGATTCCTTTATAATTTATATATTGTGTTGGTTTAAATGAATTTTTTCTCAAGCTTTCAAAGGATGAACTTTAGATAAGATGTTCAACTTTTATACGCCAAGCATTGACTGTAAGTCTTGTACATGGAACAAATCAAGATAAGAAATTAAGAATATGGTCCATTTTGGTTGGCTTGATTTGTCTAAACATCAGTTTTTACTCTTGCCAAAAGTCCAACTTTTAGGCGGAAGTTTCCTTGATTATTACTTGCATACAAAATTCCAAGATCATTAAATTGGAATAGGTCCCTTATTGACCTAACCAATTGAAATAGGATGAAATTTCTTCCCATCCACACTAAATGTTGTGTACACTCCAAATTTTTTCTACATCTCATAATGATACGTTGTGGAAAGGTGTCATCCAAGTCCAACATGATTGAGAGTTGTAGTTGAGACTATGGCCTAGAAGCTTTACTATTCAATACTTTGCGAGAAAAATTAAACACTCACTTGATGTAATAGGAGACTATGGAATTTGACACTGTATCAACTGGGGTTTGTTCTTGATGTTGTGAAATTGTTATAGGTACTAAAAACTATAGGTTGATTAGTTGGCAAGTCATGTTCTCTAAGAGTGAAAAGTCTACCATGGAAAACTTTTATGTTCCTACAATAAATGTTTTGGAGAGAAAATTGTTAGCCCCCTTATTCCATTGGAACCCCCCCTATTTATACAAAGGAAAAAGGGTCTAATATTCCTGAGTGTGACTTAGTTACATGGAATTTTTGTGCAATTGTGCCTACAGTTCTTTTAAAAATTTAATTATAATTTTAAACTCTAATTTGGTGATTTTTATATGATTCTTGTGGTTTGATTTTGATTTAGTAAAGACATATTAGCTAAAAGAAACGAAGGTAAAGCTATTAAAGAAATCTATATTTTCAAATTAGCAATTACTGATGGCAAATGCTGCATTGTCATTTGTGGTTGTGGAATGAATAAGCAGTATGTTGTTTGGGCGACTAATTGAGGCAAAGCAATTAACCATATTAAAAGGGATTAGCAACTTTTTCTTTCTCCTTTTGCCATTTGTGGTATGTATATGCCTTTTTCACATATGCTCAAGTGAAGTCCCATTAGGATTTCCCTTAATTATGATAAACATATTAATTTTTATTTAAAGAAATTTCTATATTTATTGAATGAGATATACATATATCGAGGGCCATGTAAATGAATTGGCACTTTCCCATACACAAAGTGTCTAGGGTTTAAGGGAGAAAATGTTCAAATTGTGGGAGTCAAGGAGAAAATGTTCAAGTTGCGGGGTTAGCATAGATACTGTAATTATTTCTAAAAAAAAAAAAAAAAAAAAAAGAGAGAGAGAGAGAGAGAGAGATATATATATATATATATATATATATATATATATATTGTTTTCCTTGAGCTAAAGTAGTTGCAATGGATGTATGGAGTGGATGGCTTTTTTTTTAGTCCTTGAGTATTTTGGGTTGTTTCAAATGAGTAATGGCTCCTCTTAGGCTCCTAAAATTTTTGGTTTGTTGATTTTGCTATCTATAACTTGATTCTTTCTTACCTAATAAAGTTTGGAATTTTTTGTAAGTATATTTTTTCTTCAAGAAAATGAATAGAAATCTACCTTCATGTTCATGCTCATGTTAATGTTCATATTTGTAAACCTAAATCATATTTAAGCCAATAATTCTAAAAAGAAAAAGGAGAAAAAAAAAAAAAAAAAAAACCTGTAGGGGTTTCAGTGTCTTGATGGTAATGGGTGGCCTGTATAATAAAGGCGGTGACCCCTTAGATTCCTCTTTCTCTCTCTTTCAAATGTGTTATCAGTCTTAGGTTTTTTATTTTGGTAATATATAGTGAAACAATGCATTTTATATAACAATCCACAACATTTTTGTGTTTCTCTATCTTTCTTCAAGACCTTATCTGGTTAGTTATTATTATTAGTCCTTAATTATTATTTTTTTCTTTTTTTAAAATACTAAAATGGTGGGTGTACTAAAAGACATAAAGAATAAAGAAAGATGTGGTGTAAGTTTAGTAAATTAATGAGACATTAATAAGCTAACAGTAAAATAAGTTAATATGAACTTTTGGATAACAGTAAAAACACTTAATGAAAGAGGTAAAAAAAAAAAAAAATGCACAATGCAAAATTAGTGTGCCACTTGGCAGGACCTCATGCACTCCTGCATATGGTCTCTGCTTTTATATATATACTAGTTGCAAACCCGCACAATGCACGGAAAAATTTGACATCATAATTTTTTTTTCTTTTTTTCTTTTTGGTGGTGAAGTTAAAAATGAGAATAGTCCTGGTGACTTTTTTTTTTAATGGAAAAAATGGGTAGATGGGGTGACCTAAGTTGGACTTGAGACTTATAAGTAATAGTCACAAACTCATCTCAAAATAATGTGATTACATTCTAATATAGAGTAGTATATATTCTGTAGGTAAAGAAGTCTATATCTTGATATATATATATATATATATATCTCCAAGGAAACATGTTGCAATTTGCTTTCAATTATTAAATATGGCAAGATATTTTGTAACATGATGTAATATAGTGAAATATGCATCAAAATCCAACACAATAAAAAAAAAAAATTGGAGAATGTACAATTTTGATTAGAAAATGAAAATGAATCTTGATTATTTCATATGGAAGCTAACATTATTTTTCATTTTTTGAGAAGTTAATGAGCAATTTATACAAACTTTGTTTATTAAACCAAGCTAGAACAATTTATATTTTGATATTCACTAAACTCATATATGAAAATCACCTATTTTATGGAATTTTTTCTCCACAATTTAATAAACCTGAAAACAGAGGAATCTAAATGTGTAGTAAATCTTAGTCAATCAATAAATAACACAAAAGGGGTAGGAGAAAGCAAAATTAGTCATGATAGAATTGTTTATACATGCTCATAACTGTGTTTTAATACCATAGAACCAGTTCATTTTGTTGAGCTATTCACAAATTTATACATTTAATACTCTTGTTCTCTACGACTATATCTAGTTTGATCTCTTCCTGTTCTAGGTCTACTGCTTTAGCCCAAATTATAGCATATAAGCCAATGATCATGCAAAATGTACGTAGCAAGATGAAGCCAAACACAATTTCTAAATTTTAACAAATCAGCCAAGAAAATAGTAAGAGAAAAAAACAAAAGAAAACTTCAAAGAAGAGCATATTTGTTTGTGCAGCACTAAGCCTAAAAAAAATGTAATATATCCAATTCATATTGTGTTGTCCAATATGATAACAATTGTTAAATATGTTCTATACGTTCTAGAAAGAAGGAAGAGAGAAATATATTAAATGATAAACTATCACGTGTTAACAATCAATGAAATAAATTATAAATTACACCGCAAGAGTGTTGCATTGCTAATTGTAGAATTACCAATGAAATAATATATATATATATATATATATATATATATATATATATATATATATATATATATATATATATATTTAGAACACTTGCTAAAAAGTGTGACATATGTGAAACATAATTTTAGTGATAAAAAATTTTTAAAAAAAATGTAAGAGAATTTGATTAGTAATACCTACATCATCACTCAAAATAACCAAAAACAACTATTTACAAAGAAATGTAAACAAACTAACAACCATTTATCACTTATTATCCTAAAGAAAAAAAAAATTATGGTAGTAATTTTGTGTTTAATAGTTTTGGTTCTTTGAGTAGTGCTAACACAAAAGATTTTGCCATTATCTTGATATAACCTTCTTAAATTCTAATCAATTCAAGAACTTATAAGAAGTTTATGTAGATGAATATAAGAAAAAAGTACTAAAGAAATATGTATTACACTAAAATATTTAAGGAGTATTATGGATTGAAGAGCAACATGTCGTAGCCAAATTGAACTTGGAATTAGAGATAAGTTTAAGCTAAATAAGGTATGATGATTTAATTCATATAGAAGGGTACAAAATCATTGTACTCTGTCTTAATAAATACAAAGAACACATTGAACTCAAAAAAAGAGATAATTTTAAGCTTTTTTTTTCACCTTGAGAATGAGATAAGTTTAAGCTAGCTGAGGTGAGTAATAATAGTGTGTGTGTGTGTGTGTGTGTCTATATATATATATATATATATATATACACATATATTTGGCTAGCATGATTTGAATTAAGTTGTGGAATTTTCTAAGAATAAGTTACATCAAGGTATATGCTTCAGTTGAAAGAATTTTTAAATCCAAATAAATGGATATTAGGTTAATCATGAAAAACATAAAAAAAAAAAAAATATATATATATATATATATATATATATTGCATGCATGCCCATAGTCATAAAATGGATGCAATACTTAAACATTGTAAGTGTCCCAAAATTGTTTCCTTGAAAATTATAAATGGTAAGATTTAGCGATTAGATCTTAAAATAAAATTTTAAAAAACCTTTTGTGTGTTTGAATTACCATAATGTTATTTGCATTATATTTTGTTGAAAAATTAATGAAAAAACCATATAAAGATTAGGTATAATCTCAAACACAAAGAAAAAGAGAAACACATGGTATAATCCCAAATATAAAGAAAAAGAGAAATGACATTCCTATAAATCATAATATTTTTTGTCCTCTCCCAAGGTATCCTAAGAAAGAAATTATTAATTAGCATATATTTAGATGAGATTAAAGGATTTTAGCAAGAATTTGTGTAGTATTTAATTTAAAAAATAACAAAGCTATTCAGAAAATAAAATAAACAAGTGGGAGGCAAAAGACCATGTACTAAAACAAAATAAGAAATTAGCAAGATGGTAATGTATTTTGATATGATGGAAGCGATTTGATAAATTGTGATCAAGGAAAATAACCATTACTTAAAAGAAGAAGTGGAAAACATTTAAAATGTACCCAAAAAAAAAAAAAAAAAAAAAAATAGAGTGAAGTTCAAGAGTATTGTAAGCACATTGAAATACTTACCAAATTGAGACGATGAATTTTTGTTGAATTGTTATCTCTGATCAAAGAAATCATCTCAATCTTAGTAAAGAAAATCCAGAGTTTCTTGATGGGTGTGTTTTCGTTTATTTTCTTCATGGGTGTGTTTTATACTATTCATTTTCAGATGATAATTTATTTTGTCATAATGCACTTTGGCATAACTTAATATATGACCGTTCAAGAGAATGTGTAAGGTCATAAACTCATAATGCAATTTTGATTTTTTATGTCCAATATTGAATATTTTAATATTTAATATGTTTAGTATTATATATATATATATATATATATATATATATATAATGTTAAATATTTTGGAGTGTTAAGTGGTATTTCTATTTCTATCATATCTCTTTTACTGTAAATTACCACCAACAAAGTGGTATGTTGAAGATAATCCCACCATTTGTAGTTCTATGTCACATGTTTGATAAAATGCCTATGAGAAGGGTATACAAAAAAAAAAAAAAAGGATGGTATGTCCGGTGAAGAATTCCTACTTTTTTATTTTGGTTTTTATTATTATTTATAAATAAAGTATTTTATGACTACATGTTTTCAATGATAATAACTATAGCATTATTATGTTGGTAAGTTACATGTATTTAATTATTATTTTAGAATGCCTTTAAAAAAAAAAATCATTATTTTAGAATGTTTAAAGTCATGTTTAGATATTTAGATATTAATATTTTATTATAATTGGAAAGTTACATGTATTTAATTATTATTTTAGAATGTGTAAAATCATCCTTAGATATTAATATTTTTAAAAAATGTCATTTTTTTTTATAAATATATCATGGCCGCTGATGTAGCTGAACTGGAGTGTAGCAACAATAAATGTTACGCTTCAACTTTTAGAAACGTTTTTTTTTTTTTTTTTTTTCCTTTCTTCCTTTAAGCTGAAAAGGCTCACACAAAACCGGCTTGAACGTTTTTTTATGGCTTTAGGTTGGGCTTGATAATGGAACTAAATAAAAAAGAGGTGGGCTGGATTAATTATACAAATTTATTATAGGGTAGTGGAAGTAAATAAATAAGAAGTGAGCTGCATTTTTAGGGCTGGGATTTATAGGGCTAAAAATTGGAAAAAGCATTTTAAAATTGAAAGAAAAATTATATTTTTTTAAAACAAATGACGTGGCAGCTGATGTGGCACAACGTGAGAGCAGCAGCATTAAACGCTACGCTTCAGCTTTTAGTAATACTAGCATTTAACCCGCGCAATGCGCAGGACATTTTATGAATTAGAAAACAATTAACTTAATATAAGAATACATTAAAATTCAAAATTCATCAAGGCAATGTTGTACAGCCACTCATTTGTCATACTTGTAGGAATGCTATCTATAAAATACAATATCACTCTATTTAAAATCAACTCCAATTATCTTTTATAGAATTTAAGAAATACATATCATATGGTAGATAAAAATATGGCTTGCCAAGTAATATAATTCTTAATAAAAACTTGAATTTTTATATATAAAAAGGCAGTAATATATTTGTATCTAAAAAATCTTGGGATTTTATGAGAATGTACGTAAGCAAATAAGTTAAAAAAACTTAAAGTTGACGCTTCAGCTTTTAGTAATACTAGCATTTAACCCGCGCAATGCGCAGGACATTTTATGAATTAGAAAACAATTAACTTAATATAAGAATACATTAAAATTCAAAATTCATCAAGGCAATGTTGTACAGCCACTCATTTGTCATACTTGTAGGAATGCTATCTATAAAATACAATATCACTCTATTTAAAATCAACTCCAATTATCTTTTATAGAATTTAAGAAATACATATCATATGGTAGAAAAAAATATGGCTTGCCAAGTAATATAATTCTTAATAAAAACTTGAATTTTTATATATAAAAAGGCAGTAATATATTTGTATCTAAAAAATCTTGGGATTTTATGAGAATGTACGTAAGCAAATAAGTTAAAAAAACTTAAAGTTGAAAGCTAAAAGCTAATCCAAATGGTTATCATGATAGATAAAAATTTGGCTTGCCAAATAATATAATTCTTAATAAAAACTTGAATTTTTTTTTTTTAACAGCATTATTTGCCCGTTTGACATATTGTAAGAGTTAGAAAAACTGTAAAACTTTAGTAATAGAGCTACTGCAATATTCAGCTTTAATGTTTTTGTGTTTTTGTCAAATTACTGTCAATATTGCTTTGGGGTTCATTTGGTTTCAATTGGCATGACATTTATGCTCCTTATCAGTTAGATTTTATTTAAGGCTTAATCATAACTTCATGTATTTTAATTTTTTTTTTTTTTTTGGGAATTCAATATCTTACAATGATTTATTTGCATGTAAATCTTATAGCGGCAAAATGTTGATTAAAGAGTAATTAACACTACAAATCTTTGATACCCCTTTGTAGCAGCTTTGTGGTCATGCCACATTGGCTGCTGCACACACAATCTTTGAATGTATTCTACAGTGTGAAACTCAAAGAATAAGAGGTGTCCTCCAACCAGACATGATCTACTAAATGAATTACATACAATTTTTGTCAACTTAATAGCAATCACATTCATTGTTTTATTAAAGAAATTTCACCCACCAGCATCCATAAAGTTACAACAACAAAACACATTTTTTGCAATTATCTTCCCTTAAAATTAAATTTTAAAGTAGCTAACCCTGGTAATTATGCAAATAGAGTGGCATATTAACTAAAATCTAAGAGATAATCAACTTTGTATAAAAAAAATTACACTTTTAGATTTCAAAGTTCTACAATTTCAACCACTTTTCAAAAACAGCAAAATAGGGAGGATGGAACTCTGGTTGCACAGCTCTCTTATAGGAGTCTATTTTCTTTGATTTGACTCAGCTTAACTTACTTGACTCAGCAGTTCGCTTTCATACGGCAAGAGTCATTGGTTCAAATCCAATAATATGTAAAACCGACTGAAACCTGTGTTTTTGTTAGCATGACAGCAAGTACAGATTGGCAACAAGGAGTCAATTGAATGACCAAAGCATTGGTAAGTCCTTTGTTGTAATGGAGATCCCTAAGCATAAAATACCCACTGCACCACAACCATACACACCCCAAAAAATTTAGTTCAGAATTCAGAAAGTTACATGTCAGAGATTATAGTATAGTTCTAAAAAGCGATAAAAAGTCCCCCGTTATCTCAGAGTAGCATTTTTGGCCTCTAAACTTCATTTATATTTACATATATTAATTTATATGTTTTATCCACGTATTTTATTTTTTGGCATCAACCAAGTGGGGCCTCAGTTTCTGAACTGAACCCAGATCAGAAACTACACTACAAATCATATCAAAAACAAAACAAAAACTCTCCCCTTTTACAATCAAACATCCCTCTTCACCCATGTATCAATAGATCAAGGAAATCTCAATCCTGGCATAGAGCATCAATGTACTTATTCTACTGATAAAATAAGTTTATGTACACAAAATTCCAAAAGCTTAAAGACACAATAAAATCAGAATGGCCTATTCATTATTAGATGAGTGGTAAGGGAGAGTTAAGATCTCTTGCACTTGTATACACAATATTCTGTAAATAACTTCCTTAAAATACTAATGGATGAAATCATGAAACTCCATTAACTCATTTTATAACCCACTGGTAGATACTTTTTAAGAAGAAAATCAAACATATAGATCATGATAGCATATTTCAATATCATAATTACAAAATCAAACGGTACCAAAATATTTTGACCAACGAATCCAAAGAAATAAAAAAAGCAATACAAATTCTATTAGGTTCAAACAGTAACATAATAATTGGTAAGAAGTAAATCACAGCCACAACAGCTGAGCCAAACACTTCATCATTTTTCTCTTTTACACTAAGATTTTCTCAAAATTAGTACTCTTCTTCTTACTACTAAATCTGAGATCTCTTACTAAATCTGATCTTTTAGATAATCCATTCAAGCATTGTATTACTTTTATGCTCATCTGGTCCTTTAAAACTGGGTGAAATGCAAAGTACGTAAGGATTTTCATAAATAAAAAATAAATAAATAACAGGAAAAAGGAGCCTTACATAACCGGTATCGCATTCCTGTAGCAAATTTTAAACATTCTTATAGTATCATGTATTTTTAGATGATACTGTATAGCCTATGCATTCTCTCTTACTCAATCTCTCATCTCAAACACACAATCCTTTTTATTCTTTTTCTGTCACTCAAACACGCATGACCAGTGTTAGGTGTTAAAAAAAAATAGTATTTTAATATGGTGTATTGTAAAATTAAGAATGTGATGTTAAGGACTCTTGTAAGGGTAGTAATGTAAAATAAATCAAATGGCCTTTTGGTGAGACAATGCATTTTTTTTTTTTTCATAAGCAGTTGGGTATGCTCTTAACAGAGTATGAACTAAGACAATATATAACAATTATCAATATCATTAAGACTTGACATGTGCACAAAATCCAAAATCTTAATCACATAATTAGGTTTTGAATTGTGAAAGATAGAAAAAGAATACAATATCGAAAATAGTTTCATTTAAACAATATTAGGATAACTCTGATAATCTTTTAAAACAACTTTTAAAAAAATCAAAACATAATGCAGCAAAAAAACTACTTGGCAATATGGTATTTCTTTCATGGACTAATTGAGAACACTAACATACCATACACGAATGATACATGTTTTTGATAAAGATGTTCACAAAGAACACAATTGAAGGATGATTCTTTCATATCCAAGTGAGAAGCATTTACGAAATAGGGCACCAAATGTCCAGGACAATATTTCCTAACAACTACAGTGGAGTAATGAAACTAGTGCAATCAATCATATAATTTGAACCATGTTTCTCCGCATATTTTCAATGAATTTTAAAAAAGGGACCATTCAGAAACAACAGAGACAAATTCAAAATCAAAGCAACCCAAATATGCAAAATTGATTCTAGATAGTTAAAACCAATTTATGCTAAGCCAGCTAATCTAAACAAAATTTCTAAGCAAAACCCCTTAATCAAAACTAAATCTAACCCATCTATTTAAACTAATTAAACAAATCCACAAATATTCACTCTGCAATTTGAAATCATTTCAGAAACATCAAACAAAATCTGTCATAGAACTAATTTAAAATAGATAAAAATTGAATAGAAAATTGTTAACAATTAGTCATATGCAATAGAAAATTTTAAGAACTTAACACAATTATTTTTACCTATAATTGTAGCAGTAAGTGTATGAAAAATTGACAATCAAAATCAAATTAAAAACAATCAAACTTCTTCAATCTCCCTCACGCTCTTGGAGATGTCTATTTTTCTGTCCTCTAAATTGTATTTAAGAGTGTGGTTTAGAGGAAAAAAAAAGTAAAAAAAGGAAGATAGATCTTGAATCAAAATCAATTCAATTAAATACCCAAACCTAAGACTAAATTAACTCAAACTTTTAAAGCAATATTAAAAAAAAATTACCGATAAAGGTTTCTGGCGTTTTGATAGGAAGATGTTTGATTTCTCTGGTTACCAATGCTCTTTCTGAATGAAGAACTCACGTTCTCTCTTATTTCTCTGTCTTTACCTCTCCAAACCTAAATCATATATAACCCCAAATTTCAAAAAATCAAAATCAAAACCTAATGTAACCCAAATACCTAAATTAAAATCAATCCAACCAAATTTCTCAAAGTTCCCAAATAATCAAAACAGAACCACTTATAACTCAAATAACATAATGAGAAACAAATATAACCTAAAGTCCCAAACAAATATCAAAGCCTGATCAAAATGTCAAACTGAAAAGCAAAGAGAAAAACTTAATTTGAATACCAAAATCGAAACCAATCCATACAAAATATCAAACCCTAATCATAAAAAACAAACTTAAATCGAAGATAAAAACTCACCGGTAGTGGTTCCAGCCTCTCTCTATCTTCCCCTATGTGAGACTTTTTTTTTTTTTTAAATTCTCCTCCAAACAGTAGAGAAAAATGGCAGAACGACTGTTTTTTTTTTTTTTTTTATTGTTTTTGATAGTTGTTCTAAACAGTATATGACGGCGGTGGGATGCTAAAGGAGTGAGAGAGCAGCGATGGGCTATGGTTTAGGGGTTTTAAGAATTGAGAGAGGTAGAGAAAACGGCTTCAACGTGAAGGAGGAGGCAAAGAAGAAGAAAAGGTTTATCGGGAGTGGGTTGTTTTGGGTTTTCTGTGTAAATCGGGCTTTCAAACATTGTAATGATCGGGATTTTGGTGGGATTTAACCGTAAACTTGGCAGAATCGATGCAGAATTCGTCGCTCTGCCTCATCCTCTCTCTATTTCATCGCCCTTCTCTCTCTCTCTGCTTCTTTTCCCGTGTGCTCGTCGCCTCACTCTCTTTCATCGCCTCTCTAATTATATTTCTATGTAACCTTTAATCTTAACCGGTTAAATTTTTATTATTATGTATAATGAGAGCCTTTAAACGGTGTGTAGTATTCCCAAGTTTTTTAAAGTGAAGCGCATCTGAATTTTAGATATACACTTTTCTTATTTGTCAGCACCTACTTAATTGTGGGAATTCACTTTCTCTCAGCTTCTGCTATTATATATATAGATATAGATTGATGATAATTTTTGTTTCATTCTTACTAGAGCAGAATTAGGCAAATCTCTCTTTGTTAGAATACAGATATCGATATATATATATATATATATATATATATATATATATATATATATATATATATATATTTTTGTTTCATTCTTCTTGAGGCTACATGTATTTCATTCAGATGTGTATACAAGGACAATTGAGATCATATTGTCAAGAGAGAGGATTGAGTTAGATGATCTATTTCCATTCAAACGTTGCAATATTACCTCTTTCAGATTTAACATTACCCTTGTGAACTCTTTCACATCTCTATATTCAGATGTGATAAACCATGGCAGCAAGAATAATTTAAATAGCAGGACCTATAAACTTTTCCCCTTCAAATCTTTTATGGGCTTAAACACATTATTGTGAGTGCTCATCTGTGCAGAAATCACTAAATCATTGATGACAAAATTGGTCGAAAATTTCCAGTCAGGAAATTGCTTTAAGGGAACCCTTGAACCAATAAATTCCCTGATGATTATGATAGTTGTTGAGCAGAGAAGCTATGGATGAAAATAGGCTTGCCGTTGCAAGATACAATAGCTTCTCCAGTGGCTTGCTTCCATTCTCAAGGAACGCTCTTTCTTTTTCCTTTCTTTCCTCACCTTTCTTACTCATTTTAAAGAAACCATCTCTTCAGAAACCCTGCATAACTTAAACATGAGCTCAGTATCTAACCCTTTACCCTTTTTCTCCTGCAACCCACCAAAATAAAGATTCAAAGGATATCATGGAAAGTAAAGCCTTCCTTAGTTCTCACTAGCCAATTGTGCTCATTCTGTTCACTTGGACTTCTTAGAAGACTACCACAGAGGTCAGAGGGTCATTGGTATATAAATTGGGGTGACATGCTTACCAAATACCAATGGACTAGGTGCAGCCGTGCTGGCAGGTTTGTTCAAAACCAAGTTGTTAATCCATGGAGAGCTCAGCGATTCTGTGTTTCACATTACTGCCAAAATCTTTTAAATGCAATTATACCAGTTATTATGACGAAACTAGTTGCAAACCCGTGTGATACATGAGATTCATTAAAAAGAGACAATAGTGCAATTATCTTTTGGATAGTGACTTTCTTTGAATATGATGTTTGCTTCAAAATCACTTAACACATACTTCAACAATCTTACATTATAAGTATATCTAACATGACCACAATCATCAATTTGCATAATTTGCATATTTTAGAAAGTAACATGCATCATAAACTTGACATCACACATAATGTTCGTAAATTACTGTTAAGAAAATTCTAGTGCACCTATGTTCATAAGAAACTTACCATGATACATACTGTTTTTTTAGGCAACCAATATCATGGGTAGTGAGTGGGCCACTCAAGCAAATCCATCTGCCAAGGAATTCATTACAATATAATAAACAAAAATGTTATATGTCTCATAACTAAAAAGCATTGCTACAATCTGTTTTTGAATCAATAATTGTAGTGCTGGCGGTCATGATGCAAGTGAGCAAAGAATGAAAAACCATGTAAAATATTTGTCATGGTAAGAACATGGAAACACATACTTACAAAGATGCCGTTAAATCAATGTCATAATTGTGAAGCTAAAATTTTCTTAAAAATGACTTATGAACAATTACAAAGCATAAGACATATACTTATCTCCTTAAACATATTACTTATTAGTGAACTATTTCATTTTACCCATAAACAAAAAATAAATCATTAAGCAAACTTTTTTTCCAAAATCAACCACATAGATAACAAATACTCACAGAGTTCTAGAAATATTGCTTGAGAGCTTCTCAAAATCATTAAAGAAAATAGAAAATCAACCACAAAATCTAGATTGTTCTCATTTTGCAGCAGTTTTTGAAGTTGTTCAAACTAGTCACCCAAATATCCTTTTTTATCACCAATACCAATAATTAGAATTCCTGTACCAATCCAAACTAAATTAATTAACAGACAAGTAAAAATTTTGTTTAATTTAGTGGAAAATAGGCTAGTTTTCTAGGAAAGTAACAAAACCAAATAAATACAACATAAATATCCTTCAAAAATAACAAATCTTAGGAGAAAAAGAAACATTCCCAAAAAAACAAATAAGTGCTTAAAGAGAACAAAATCCACCTAGAGTAGAGATCCACTTCACACCAAAATTTTGAACAATCTCTCAAAAGCAATTATAACCCCACCAAAAAAAGAAAAAGAAAAAAAGATCACCCCATCTAGATAAGCAGAGTGTTCTGGCCACTATTTTTGAAATTGAGTCATAACATCAATGGTGGCTTCTTTTTCTCAATAGCGTGAGCTTTTATCACTCAGCAAGACTAACCCATAAAACAAAGTGCTGGATTGAAGCAAATCTTATTATAATCTTAGAGGTTAGAAAGGGCTTTGACTAAATTGTTACAGTATGCGTAATCTTCAGAGTCATAGATAATTCAATAAAATTTTAATTATATAAATCCCTAAACCCTTTAATTAACAAAAGTAATGCAAGCTGAAAAGTTAAAAACAAAAAAAAACAAAAAAAAAAAAAGGAAGAAGAAGAAGAAGAAGAAGATATAAAGCATAAGTTTGAGGAATGGCCTTTTGCACATACATTTTGAACATGGCTTGCAAAAGATTGGGGTTAAATGTCCTTCTGTTTCTCTACACTAAGGTTATATTGCCTTACTCTACTGAAAGATGTACACCTTCCTTGCATTCCTTAGGTGCCTCATTTAAGTCCAATAGATATGTAAATGCAAATCAACACATATTAAATATTAAAGCCCACATTAGCTCTAAAGCTTGGATATTTAGCTCTCAAAGATTAGTTTTTATACTCCTATAATTATATTGAAAAGGCTAACTATATACTAAGTCTTTATCCTCTTTAAGTATGGAATTTCTTATCAATCTAACAAAGAATAGGACTCTCTTTTAGGCCTTGAAGAAATACAGTAAGGAGTATGAATAGCTGCAAAATAACATAATTAAGTCCACCTTCAAAATAACATAATTCTTTCCTCTTTCCATTTCAAAATATCTAAAATTCCAATCTGCATAATCTGGTTCTTCTTCCAACCCCAAGAAACCCATAAACACCACTCCATACCTAATCCCTACAAGTTTTCCCTCACCATACCCAATTCTATGCATATTTAATATCACGGAACCTTATTAGAATTCCCAAAAACAAATCTGATTTCCCTAAACCCAAAACTTATGCAACAAATTTCAGATTGCATTTGTAGAAGCCTCAGCCTTTAAGGTAATCTAATAGATCTACTAACAATCTCAAATTTGATGGCCAATGATATTATTTTGCTGAGTTTCACATAAATGGAAAATGATGCAAAAGATTTGACATGGCTGTATAAGACTGTACGCAATTTAGGTAGAAATCAAATGCTCTAAGTTATTGAACTTACAATTTCTTGAATCTGTATAAGACTATAATTTCTTGAATCTAAAATATTGTTCGCAATTTAGGTAGAAATCAAATGCTTTGTCAATGATGACATAATTATGTAGGAATAAAAGTTCTTGACTTCAAGGACTAGAAATCAAAAGATAATCCGCTTGGCTGTATAAGACTATAATTTCTTGAATCTAAAATACTGTACACAATTTAGGTAGAAATCAAATTCTTTGTCAATGCTGACATAATTATGTAGGAATAAAAGGCCTTGACTTTAAGAACTAAGAATCAAAAGATAATCCATCTAGTGGACATTCATTACTATCAATTCATATTAACATTGTTTGTAAGTATTGAATCTATTGATGTATATGACAAAGCTTCAATTAAAAGCCACAGCAATCAAAACAATCATCCACACCACAACACAAAGTACTGAACCAAAAAGACAAAGCTCCAATTAAAGACCCTAGCATTCAAAATTTCAGAATAACAATCATCCACACCACAGCACGAAAGAGGCAAGAACAAAATGTAAAAAAGGGAAACAAAAAGCATCAAGAAAAAGAATGGCGCACAAGAAGAACTGGGATTTAGAGATACCTCAATCGAATCCTCGAGGTTCTGTCAGTATTTATATAGGCTGAGGAGAGGAAGACAAGAAGGAATGAAGTCAGATAGGCAGCTGTTACTATGAAACCGTAGAGCAGGAAGGTGGGGAGATTTTCACGGCCTCAAATCGTATTAGATTCTTTCCCCATTACTATGAAACGATGTGAAACTGTAGAGCAGAAGTTCAAACCATCTGTTTGTATGTAACCGTAGAACAGAAAGGTGGGAGAAATTCAAATGGTCTGTTTTCCATTCCCCACGCTATGTTTCTCACACAATACCTTTTGTCAAACCCTGTTTCACGGATTTAAATTTCCTGTTGTCCTTAAGTTGAAAAGGCTTTGGGTTTGGGCTTTATGGTAAAATTAAATAGATAAGAAGTGGGCTTTATGGTGGAGATAGAGCTAAGATTTATTATGATTTTGAAATTTGTAAAAACTATTTAAAAATTGTTGGACAAATAAATAAATAAAAAATGATGGAAATGACATGGCCGTTGAAGTGGCACAACGTGAGCGTAGCAATATTAAACGCTACGCTTCAGCTTTTAGTAATATATAAATATAGATATAGATATAGATATAGATATGGGGCAATAAGTTATTCAATGAATTTGTTACCCAAAAAATCAGAAGGAAAAATGTGTCTAACTGAATGGTGTCTGAACGGTTTAGACCCCTTAAACTATAACCAGATTGCGTAGCCTAGATTAATTAGCCAAGTTGTTACTTAGTCAAATTATGAAATTCTAGGTTAAAACAATCACAAAATCATATCAAGCATATAAAACATATAAAGCAGCGGAAAATAAATAACACATGATATGATCACCCAGGAAAACCAAACCGGTAAAAAAACCTGGGGAGGATTTTACCCACCGATCCTCAAGGCAAAACGGAATCCACTAAGAAAGAATTGAAGTTCTTACAAAAGGACTTACAAGCTCCCCGCTTGACTTCCTAATGCTACACACTAGTAGTAACTTCTTGACACGACCACGCGCAGGCTCCGAATCCACGGACTACTTCTTTCTTTGAACTCCTTAATCAGCTACAAGCTCCTCGCTTGTTTTTCTTTAAGCTCCAATGGTTGCAACTTTGTTGATCATCAAGATGTAGAAAAAATCTCTACCTTGAAAACCCTAAATTTATGTGAAGGAAAACTCCTCAAAGATCTCACAAGAGATTCACATAAACAGCAAATATGAGCAACAAAGACTTAGAGAGGTTTGGGTACAAAACCCTAAAAATAAAAGGAGGCACAAGAGGCACTCTAATCTCTCTCTACAAAAAAGTCTCAAAAACGTTCTAGGGTTTCCCTTATATATATAAGAGTTTTACTTGAACCCCAAGACGTTTAAATAGAGTTTAGGCTGAATTGGAACTCTGCAGAAAAATAAACCTGTACGTGGTTCGATCGATCGAGTCTAATTTTCGATCGATCGAGACTTACAGATTTAGTCCAATAAATTCTGCAATCACTCGATTCCAATTTTACAAATAAACATACTTTGAGCAAACCTAAACCTAGACTAAATGTTTTGATCATGGTTTGCCAACAAAATACAAATTGAAGTTCTAATACATTAATTCCTAATTTCTTAGAACTCAACAATCTCCCCCTTTGGCAATCCGTGACAAAACACATCACAAACATGAAATGCTCAAAGTTACACATAGCCCAATACAAAGATAATGCTCATAACAACAAATCCAATCTTAACTACTATCCATCAGTTGCAAGTGTAAACAGCAGCTCAAATCGAATGCACCTGTATATTCCTGAAACACTCAACAAACGCATAAACGCATGTGTGACAGAAAAACAGTAAATCAACAAATAAATTCTTGACTTCACAAAACACAAAACAAAGACATATATCATGAATAACTCATAAATATAAATCAATGAGCAGTGAACAAAAAATAGAAATAAAAACATAAGACATAAGTAAACTAACTCTCCCCCTAAGTTAGATACAACAAAAAGTTTTTATTTTCTTCCCTTTCAAAAATAATTTCAACTCCCCCTAAACAAGACAAACAAGATTCCCATAAATCAATAATTTCTCCCCCTTTTTGTCACGTATTGACAAAGACAACTCATACAAAGAGTAAACAGTCAACATACGCAATAAAGGATAAGAGAAAACAGAGAATCAAGGGAACAAAAAATCAGCTCTATAGAAAATAGAGACAACTCCCCCTATGAACAACACAGGTTAAAAAAAAACTTTTCTCCCCCTATAAAAATAGGAAAAACAAAACAAGTTGTGGGAAAAACAGTTTTGGGAAAAAATAAAGGGGTTGGGGAACAGCAGCACCAGCAGGATCAGGAACATCCTCACAAACAGGACCAAACAGGACCAAAGTGAAAAACACACAAACCAAAGTTAAAAACTAAGGTGAGGATACACATGAAGAAAAAATATTCTCTCTTTCAATAAAATGCAAACATGGCATTATGTGACCCATAAACAGTTGCATGAGTAGAGAAAATATTTGCACATTGATTATCCATCATATCTCTTAAGAAAAATATTTTCAACAGTTCACACAAAAAAAAAGGCATATACTAGAAAGTACATCGCTCAAAAATTAATCAATCAATTTTTTGATCAAGTTGAGTACCCAATGTAGCAAAGTGTATGCATGCTATGTGTGAAAACAATGAGAGATATGACTGCAAAACTGCAAGATGGATACAGAAATCAATGCAATGCACGTGAATCCTAAACATAAAAGATGCAAGACAAAATATGTCATGATGCATGCTCTAATGCAGAAAAACTAAGTTCAATTGAGATCAAATTGACAAAATTGGCTCGAGCAGGGAATTTCTACCAAAAACCCCAAAAATTGAAAACCACTTGTTGAAATTTTTAAACAAATTAATGAATTGAGCATTACTAAACACAGCACATAGAGTATAATGCCTAATTTCATCAAAACAACAAGCCAATTTCAGCAAATTCAACTCAATTTCACAAAAGCCCCAATTCAGATCAAGAATAAACCCTTTTTTTTAAAAAGCTTCTCCACGATCTTCGATCGATCGAAAATTACATTCGATCGATCGAATGACACAGTCATTTTGAGACAATTGAGAGCACTTTTTCGATCAATCGAAAATCAGGTTGGATCGATCGAAATGGGCAGAGGCTCACTAAATTTTGAGAAAAACACAGGTTTTGAAAATCAACAAGCACATTTTGAAAACACTCCTCAAAGCATTGAAATAGAAGAAACAAATGCATGAGTATGAGATGGAATGAAATGCTTTTTCAAAAACCCAAATTTTAAACCCAATTTTCTCAAAAACAAGTTCCCATTGAATTTTTTTAAGCAACAAATATGTTGTGCACAAATCTCAAGGTATTTTCAAATTTTTCAAACTTGAAACACAATTTGCATTAAAATCAAGGAACTTTTAATCTTGGATGGCCACAACAAAATCACACACAATATAATGTACCAAGTTTAACAAAGAGTAACTTGTGTAGTGTGTGCAACTAGCAAAAGCTTGAGATACATGTGAGGTGATATGTGAATAGCAATCAATCACAAAGTCTACAAAATTCATCACATAGAATTTAAAAGAGACTATCACCTAAAGAGTTACATCCTATAACTCCCACATCTCCTAGAACAAAAGCTTGCAATCATGTAAGTTTCTTGCATTTTTGCCTCTTATTTATATATGAATTGGCATTCAGCCTAATAGTACACACCGGTTTGAATTAAGTGAATTGGCATCAAGCCTAATAGTACACACCAGTTTTAATTTAATTGAGGCTACACCTTATGTTCTTTTTGTGCATGTGCTACACTTTCTCGAGCACAAAATCTTATGATATGCACTAAGGTGTTCATGATTGGCTAGTGAACAGTGGTGAGATGGTTATTTATGCCTTTCTCAAAAGGATCAAGTCCGACAGTCAAATAACATATGACTTCAAGATCAAGACAAAGTGATTAAAAACCACAAACATCTTTCCCACACAACATGCACTACAAAGCTCAAACTAGTAAAGTGCAATAAAATAAGCTCATCCAAGCTAAACAGGGTACATAAACATGTTATGTAAAAATAATATGGCCAATCCTTAATTATAAATCCAAGATCTATACTACAAAACACAAAAATCTTTTTGGTTTTAACAAACGTTATAACCACTTGTTGAGATTTTGAAAAATAATTTATGACCAAAAACAAAAAACACACATTGTGCTAAATGATCAATGCAAATGCAATGCATGACAGTGCTTAACTAAACTCTAGAGGGTACACAAACAAGAAATATCAATTTCTTAATTAACCCATGAGTACATGTACAAACTAGTACATCCTCACACAAAATCAAAAATAGCTTAGCACAAACTATTCAAGTTTCTCCACAATGTCAAGCATGTTCTAAATCAAGAGAGATATCAAAACTCATGTAATCCTCAAGAAAAATAAAACAAGACACAAAATAAAATATTTTTGTCTTTTTGAAATTTTTCAATGTTTTTGGATTTTTTTTTTTAATAAAAAAAATTAGAAAAAACAAAACAACCAAAAACAGAAACAAGACATGTCCACAAACAATAGAAAGAATTAAAACAGGGACAAGTTAGCAACACTCACCTTAAAGGCTCTTTTCTCACCCATATAGCACGAGTCTTCGGCTTTGTAGGTGAAAATCCATGAGAAGCAGAGTGTATTTGAGGGATTACACCATTCTTCTGAGACAGACTAAAATCCTGCAAATTCCTTTCACAAGCCAACAAGCTCAAATTTTTCAAAAGCATATGAAACAATTTATATGGACTTATGGCAGGAAAAACATCATCACATATCTTAGATTGACATACAGAATGCTTAAATTTCAATTTATGACAATTAGGACGAATGTGACCGGAGACATCACAAAAGTGACAAACAGGAACAAATTTAGGAACATCAGTATTCCTAACAGCAAGTCTAGTCTCAGATTTCAATTTTTGCCTCAACAAAGAACAATTTGGTCTAATATGACCAACAACACCACAATGGTGACAAGTAGGCACAAAAACAGATTTATTATGCTCTCTAACAGTAGGATTAGACTTAGGTTTAGAAACTTCAGCGTCTACATCAGAACTTTTACCTTTGTCTAACCTAGCACAATAAGCCTTTTCTTTATTATTCCTCTTAAAAGGAGGGATATAAATTTTTTCAGTTTTAGGCTTAAGAGAAACAGAAACAATCTTGTTATCATCAACAGACTTGGTACTAATCAAATTTTCAAGTTTAGCTTTAGACTCAGCTAACTCTTGTTCCAAGCTTTTCAGCTTCTCATCTTGAGAGGAAATTTGATTTCTCAAAAATTCATTCTTTTTATTAGATTCAACTAATCTAACAAACAATTCCTCTTTTTCAAGATTAGCCAATTTTAACTCTTCTTTAAATTTCTTAGCAATTTTCAAGGATTTAGATAATTCCTTACGAAGAGTTTCAAAAGCATCAAAAAAATCAGCAGAAACAATAGTGTCCTTTTTATTCAAAACATCACAGGTATCAACAAAATCAGCAGAAGCATGAATAGAAACATGATCAGAAAGACACTTCAAATTATCCATGACAACAGGGGTCAAGGATCAGCTCTTAGATCAAAAGATCTAAAACAAAAAGAGCAACCCGCTCTGATACCACTTGAACGGTTTAGACCCCTTAAACTATAACCAGATTGCATAGCCTAGATTAATTAGCCAAGTTGTTACTTAGTCAAATTATGAAATTCTAGGTTAAAACAATCACAAAATCATATCAAGCATATAAAACATATAAAGCAGCGGAAAATAAATAACACATGATATGATCACCCAGGAAAACCAAACCGGTAAAAAAACCTGGGGAGGATTTTACCCACCGATCCTCAAGGCAAAACGGAATCCACTAAGAAAGAATTGAAGTTCTTACAAAAGGACTTACAAGCTCCCCGCTTGACTTCCTAATGCTACACACCAGTAGTAACTTCCTGACACGACCACGCGCAGGCTCCGAATCCACGGACTACTTCTTTCTTTGAACTCTTTAATCAGCTACAAGCTCCTCGCTTGTTTTTCTTTAAGCTCCAATGGTTGCAACTTTGTTGATCATCAAGATGTAGAAAAAATCTCTACCTTGAAAACCCTAAATTTATGTGAAGGAAAGCTCCTCAAAGATCTCACAAGAGATTCACATAAACAGCAAATATGAGCAACAAAGACTTAGAGAGGTTTGGGTACAAAACCCTAAAAATAAAAGGAGGCACAAGAGGCACTCTAATCTCTCTCTACAAAAAAGTCTCAAAAACGTTCTAGGGTTTCCCTTATATATATAAGAGTTTTACTTGAACCCCAAGACGTTTAAATAGAGTTTGGGCTGAATTGGAACTCTGCAGAAAAATAAACCTGTACGTGGTTCGATCGATCGAGTCTAATTTTCGATCGATCGAGACTTACAGATTTAGTCCAATAAATTCTGCAATCACTCGATTCCAATTTTACAAATAAACATACTTTGAGCAAGCCTAAACCTAGACTAAATGTTTTGATCATGGTTTGCCAACAAAATACAAATTGAAGTTCTAATACATTAATTCCTAATTTCTTAGAACTCAACAGTGTCAATCATTATTTAATTATACCATAAATAAGTATGACTCTCAAAGCATCTTCCAAGATGTGACAGTAACAGTGAATACTAACTATCTTGCTTGGGTTTACATTTTGATCTCCTACCATTGACCCATTATGTATCAGGAAGCCTTTTGAAAATCAACTGAGTTATGCCTGTTGTTGTGCCTAAAATAGTTGGATATGAAATAATGTGAATCTGCTGCATGATTATTAAGCAGCTCCATTTTATTTTTCACATGATTGAGAGAGATTTAAAAAAGAAAAAAAAAAGAAAAAAAAAAAGAAAAAAGAGAATCAAATCAGTTTTTTATGATTGCGAGATTTATTAAAGAGACAAACAAATCAAGAATTAGCGCACAGAAAACAATAGACTAGCCACATAACAGAAAACTAAGCTAAGACATAGGAAACCAGACAAACTAAAAGAGAACCATCTATTCCCCAACTGCGTCACAACATTTTCTTTGAAACTGAATTCCTAACACCTTTACAAAACTCAATACAAGATCTATTGTCTAGTTTCAAACACTGTATTATTGCCTAGATTTAACATTGACATTGTGAACTCTTGCAAATCTCTGTAATGTGGAGACTCTGTAGCCAAGAGTAATTTGCATTGCACGACTTGCAAGACCTCATGCTAACAGCAACCCATATTAATTTCCAAGAAAAACAACATTGAGTCAGACGAAATCATAGTTTGAAAGGAACTTGGATGAACCAACTGATTAAATAATTAAATATAGAACAAACCTCTCAATCCGCCTGAGTTCTTTGGTCACATCCACCATAGTTGGCCTTCTCTGTGGATCTTCCTCTGTACAGGTCAAGGCAAGGTCCAGCACAGCTTGTAATTGCTGCTCTAAACTAAGATCTCCTTTCCCTGAAAAGATTGCAGGATCCACAATCTCATTTATGCAGAAAGCTTGAGCACATGTATGAATGTATGCTATTAAGCTTGAATTTTTATCAATTGCTAATCCAGTTATATTATATGATTCCTCTCCGGTTAAAAGCTCTTGAAGAAGCTCACCAAAGTAATATACATCGATTTTTCAGTTACCTTGCCCGTTGCTTCCAATTCAGGGGGGTTGAAGTAGACATTCCAAAGGCCATCATAAACTTCCACGTCTATTTCACCCTCAGGGATTGATACTGAATAAAAAAAGTGGTGCAATTTCGGAACATCATGTTCATCTAATAAGATATTTCGCATATGTATAGCCATGTGGATGACAGGTCTGGAGAAAGCGGTATGAAGATACGAAATAGCATGAGCAATCTGCCTTGCAACCTTTAACCTGCTGGACCACTCCATGGGCTGATGTTGTTGTCGAGTATCATGGGACACGTAAATTCTATCCATTAGGAAACCATTCATAGCAGATTCATACTCTAAAATGGGAGATTGAGTCTCGAGACAACACCCTGTAGGCTTTAATACATTTTTATGAGAGCTCATCTGTGCAGACATTACTAGATCGTTAATGGCAAAATCAGCCCATATTTTATTGTCAGGAATTGGCTTAACAAAAAAACTTCTTCCTTCAAGATAACCCTCGTACCAAAGCTTTCTCAGAGGATTTTTATAGTTGTTGGTTGCTAGTTGGAGCTCTTGAGCAGAGAAGCTACGAATGGGAATAGACTTGTCATTGCAAGTGACAATCAGCTTCTCCAATAGCTTGCTTCCATTCTCAATAAACGCTCTTTCTCTTCTTTCTTTTTCCTTTCTTTCCTCACTTTTCTCACTCATTCTAAACAGACAATCTCTCCACCAACTCCACATAGCATGAAAGTATGCTAATTTCTTATTACCCTCTTTCTTCTACCACCCACCAAAATAAAAATTCAAAAGATCTCATACAAAGTAGAGCCTTCCTTATTACCCAGTTGCCGCAGGCGCTCAATGATCATATATTGGAAGTAAACAAACTTACAAAAGTAATTAAGTTAGCTGTGCAGGCAGTGCCACCAACTCTATGTTTCGCATAACAATTGTATTTAGCTAACTTCTCTCAGTATAATGCGTGGTAAATTATACTTTGACCAAGATTGCGTGTTTCCATTCACATTTCACCTTTAGACGTTTTCCCTCCTTTTTTTTTTTTTTCTTTTTGATAATTTTTTATGTTTATTTTTTGATAATTTGTTAGTTGGGTGGAAGGATTTGAATCTATGTCTCAGTATGAACGTGAGGAACACGCAATCCTTCCACCTAACTAACAAATTATCAAAAAATAAACATAAGAAATATTACTTTATTCTTCTCTCCCCGAATGATTGCAATTAAAAAAATCAATACCAAAAAAAAAATAAATAAATAAGTCAAGTATGAGATTCTATTGAGCAAGAAAAATTCAACTTAAGGTCTGTTTGGATATCGCTTATTACTGAAAACTGAAAACACTGTAGTAAAATAATTTTTAAATGTGTGAATAGTGTCGTGGGACACAGTTTTAAAGATTTTTTTGTTGAAAAAGGTACTTGCGGGTCCCGCGAATAGTGCACAGGACTCACTATTTTTCAGCCAAACACAAGGAACACATGGAAAACGTGAGTTCCAAACGCACACTTAGGGTGTGTTTGTATAACGCTTATTTTGCTGAAACTAAAAAATTATTGCCGAAAATACTATATATAAAAGAAAAAGTTAGTTGAAATAGTACAGTGAGCCCATGAATAGTGCCAAAAAGTGCAATGAGACCTATAAATAGTAGTAAAAATAAACTGAATAATGAAATAATTTTCATTTTTAGGGTCTATTTGGATACTGCTAATTTTGCTGAAAACTGAAAATATTGTAGCAAATAAGTGAAAAACGCGTGTAGATTATTTTTGGGTCTGAGTATTGTAGCTCAGCTAAAAACGCGTTTTTAACCCCCCCCCCCCTTTTTTTTTTTTCTATTAACTCCTCACCCACCCTAGCTAACGCCTGTGTCTAGAGAGTTCCACGCCCACCAGAGAAAGGAAGAGAGGAAGACCTACATCTCAACAATGTTGGCAAAGAGCTCAAAATGTAAATCCACGAGGAAGACAACCCAACTTGATGCCGGCGAAGAGCCGAGGAAGACAACCTAGTCTGACGCCTGCGAAGATCGGGTTCCCTCGGTGGTGGTGGATGGGTTGATCGACGGTGGATTTGATGGGTTTGATTTGCGTTTGCTAGGTAGATTCGTTTGATCGGTTGCTAGGTTTGATCAATTCCTTTTGTTGAGTTTGATCGGTTCCGTTTGCTGGGTAGATCCATTTGATCGGTTGCATTTGCTGGGTTTGATCGGTTGATCGTTTGATGGGTTTGATTTTTTTTCACATGGGTTTGATTCATATGGTTTTGGTTTCATTGTTTTGATCTTCTGTTTTGATGGGTTTGCTAGGTTTCAAGAACATGAAGAACACGGATGCGTTTGAACATCTTGGTAGCGCTATTGATTAATGCGGTGTTGGTGGTGGTGCACGCCGCAGTGAGAAAGACTGATGATTTGTTCTTGGATGAAGAAGCTTCTGGGTTGATGATTGGTACTAGTACAAGTTCTTCCAAAAAATAATAATAATGAAAATGAAAATAAAAGGAACAGTACATGCCTAGTTTGATTGAAACAGTACACGCGTTGAAGGAAAAATAAGCTCCGCATTTCGGTTCCTAGACTTGGCATTTTTCTTTGTTATTGTTTGCGTGGGTCCCACCTTAATCCAAACTCAAATGCTGAAACACCCCTTGTGTAAAGTTGTAATTTACAACTATGTTTTGTTGGCTTGTATTCCGTGCCAAATTTGATTGTAATTTTGTTCAATCGTTTAAAACCCTGTATTTGTTGTGGGACTTGATGTAAGGGGTGTGTGAGAGAAAGAGTGTTGAAGACTCAAGCATTTGAAGAAGAAAAGGATTCTCGCGGGTATCTCGCGGGTATGTCGCGACCAAGCTTCCCGCGAAGTGAGACATGTGCCAGGCACATGATGGAATGCGAAGAGTCATGCCAGGTGGAGACAACTGTGTCTCGCGAGTATCTCGCGGGTAAGGCCTTCCCGCGAGACACCCGCGAGACCAGCTGTTCTGCCAGCCTGTATTCTTTGAGTCACACCTTTTGCACCCCTCCTACAAATATCATCATTACCCACATTTGTTGAGGAATGCTTCAGAGAGAAAACCCTAGCCAAACACATTGGTAATTAGAGATTGTCTTCCCCACCTTCTCTAAACAATTTGCTTGTGGTATCTCCTCAACCATTCCCTCTCCATTGTCCATATCTTTGAGAGGTTGATAGCCCAAACACTTGACACATCTTTGAGAGTGCTGAGTGACGTTTTGGTGATGCTGGGAAGCATAGGAAGGAGCCTTTAATGGCAGATGCAACATGGAGCTTGTTGCGGGATCCGGAAAACTAGGACAAGACACGGTTCCGAGAAGCCTTGTTGGAGTAGGAGCTTGGAGGGCTTAGGTACATCGGGTAGACTAGGCTTGGAGGGTCTTTTGCTAATCCATGTATCCCAACTGATTGTCTAGTGGATCGATTTCCGCTTGGAGGGCGGCGGAGAGGTTTTTCGCCGAGTTCTTCGGTTTCCTCTTCGATAACACGTCTCGGTGTTATTTGTGTTTGCATCCTTCTTCCCTACTCTTGTTTATTTCATTTTTACTGCTGAGTTGCTTTAAATTATGGATTAGAGTAGTTGTTTGTTTATATGCTTGTGTTTACACTATTCCGCACTTGTTAGTAAGTTAGTGTAAAATCAACCAAGCCGTAATTTGTATTTGGGGGTCTAAACCGCTCGTGTGTTTTTCAACACATTTTCGAGCTTTCAATTGGTATCAGAGCAGGTACACTTGTTGAGGTTTAATTACCTAAGTGTGATCCTTGACCCCTTGGTGTTGTTTGGATAATGTCTTTGTTAAAATCAACATGAAGGGAAGCAAAGGTGTTTGTGATAAAGACTCTGTCAGTAATTCTGAATTCTGTTCTAGTAATGTGGTTTTAGAGCTTTTTAAGACAAAGAAACATGCTAGAATTTTCTGTCACATGCTAAGATCTCTAGTACATAGAAACCATGATATTCATAATAGCTTGTGTGAGTCAACGGCTTTAGTCTATAAATATGAGAGAAGAAATAAACACTTGTGTGATGAACTTGAACATCTAAGAGGAAAACTTCACTCATCCTTGAACGAAATAAAAGAAAAAGAGCCTCGCTTCGAGGGCCAAGAGTGTCTCTCTCATGCGTGTCTTTTTGTTCACACCGCTTTGAAAGTTTTTAATTCATGTTTGTGGTACCTTGACAGCGGTTGTTCAAAACATATGACTGGAGATAAGTCTTTGTTCAAAACACTTAAAGAGAAGGAAGATGGCTTTGTGACGTTTGGAGATGGTAGTCACTCACAAGTTCTTGGAAAGGGAACGGTGGACATTCCGGGGCTGCCACTGCTGAATGACGTGCTGTACATTAAGGGATTGAAGGTGAACTTGCTGAGTATCACTCAAATCTGTGATGATGACTTCTTAGTTCAATTCTCCAAGAAAGGATGTCTAATCTTGAATGAAGAAGGTGTTAAAATTCTGAAGGGGCTTAGAACCACCGACAACTGTTATGGGGTCATTCCCAAACCAAGCATAGCATGTCGGAGTGCCCGGGTAGATCTCTTGGAGTTGTGGCATCAACGTCTTGGACATGCCAATTATAAACAAGTGGCCAAAGTCTCAAAGCTTGAAGCAGTGGTTGGTCTACCAAAGTTTGGGAAAATTGAGAAGAATATTTGTGGTTCATGTCAATTAGGAAAACAGACAAAGTCAAGCCATCCGAAAGTGAATGTGATTGCAACATCTCGCCCGTTAGAGTTACTGCATGTGGATCTCATGGGTCCAACAAAAACAGAAAGCATGGGTGGAAAACGATATATTATGGTGGTGGTCGACGACTTCTCAAGGTATTCTTGGGTGGACTTTCTTAGGGAGAAATCAGAGGCATGTGACAAGCTGAAAAAATTGTGCAAGAGGCTGATTAATGAAAAAGGAGTACCTATTGTCAAGATCAGGAGTGACCACGGGAAGGAGTTTGAAATGAGTATGGTGGGGGAACTGACCTATTTCCTAGGACTTCAAGTGAAGCAACGGAAAGATGGGATATTCATATCTCAAGAAAAGTACGCCAAAAATCTCGTTAAAAGATTTGGTCTAGACTCCAAGAAGCACACCTTCACCCCAATGAGCTCCTCGTCAAAGCTAAGTAGGGATGCTGCAGGTGTAGAAGTGGATCCAACACTCTATCGGAGCATGATAGGAAGTCTCTTATATCTCACTGCCAGCAGACCAGACATTGCCTTCAGTGTCGGCGTATGTGCTCGATTCCAGGCAGCCCCCAAAGAGACACATTTAACAGCAGTCAAAAGAATCATCCGATACATAAATGGGACATCTGATTATGGAATTTGGTACTCAAGAGATTCAAATGAATGCCTAGCTGGATATTCTGATGCTGATTGGGCCGGTTGTGTTGATGATAGGAAGAGTACCTCCGGTGGGTGTTTCTATCTTGGGAACAACTTGGTGTCATGGATGAGCAAGAAGCAAAATTCAGTCTCTCTATCGACAGCCGAAGCTGAATACATAGCTGTTGCAAGTGCTTGTGCACAATTACTGTGGATGAAGAAGCTCCTTCATGATTATGGAATCACTCAAGACACGATGTGTGTGTACTGTGATAACACAAGTGCCATAAATTTGTCAAAAAATCCAGTTCAACACTCGAAATCAAAGCATATCGAAATCCGGTATCATTTTATTCGAGACTTGGTGGACGAAAAGATTGTGCACTTGGAGTTTGTCAACACTGACAATCAGAAGGCAGACATATTCACAAAACCTCTCGATGGCCCTAAGTTTGAGTCTTTGCGTAAGACCATCGGCGTCGGTATCATTCCTTGAACTCTATCTCTTGTGTGAACCTACACTGCTCTTGGTTGCATACTTGTTAGTATGGTTTCACATATTTTGTTTTAGATGTTTTTGTTTCATGTTTTGGTCCACATTTATCTGTTGGTCTTATTCTTCTTGTTCTGTTTTGGGTGTGTTTCAAAACTTCAAAAACCCATAAAAATTATAAAATCCAAAAAGTTTGATCACCTTGTTGAGTTTTGTCTCAAAACATGTTTTGCCTTGTACCTTTGTACTTATGGCTTTGTGCATTTAACGAGCTTAGCTTGTCCCTCATGCACTCATATCATAGTGGAAGAAATTCTGAAATCTATGTGACGGTTGTAAATAGATCTTCAACCTTGTCATGAATGATTAGTGAATGGTTGTGCTGATCTTGATACATGCATAGACTCATGCCTATATATCTTCCCACTTTTATTTTTCTTGCTTAAAAGAGCTCTCTAAACGTAAATCTCCAAATGAAAAGAGATATAGAGCTGCAAAAGCCTGTCGCACAAACTAGTATTCGACTAGGAAAAAGGGAAAGCGACCAAAATAAAATGTATGATGCCCAAAAAGCCAAAGGCTATCTCATAAAATGAAATATCACAAATTTCAGGCATCTTTCTCTAAATGTGATTCTCTTTGCTCAAAAGTTGCAAATGAAGTGTTAAAAATGGAGCCAAATGAAAAGCTTCAATGAATTGTTATCAAGTACGTGTGGGAGGTCATATATGCATGTTTCCATAATTGAGATAGGTCACATAACCTAGTGCTAGTTGTGTATGCCTTGATTGAATTGATCATTGAAGCCTCACATTGGACTAAGGACTATCTCATTTTTGATATCCACACACAACACACAAGTCTATGTTCTATGAATGTCATAATCATTTGTGTGATTGTACTTGATCAAATGTGTTTCACATGCTCAATCTTTGTTGATCAAATCCAAAAAGATTTTTGTGAGTTTTATTTGTTTTTGAGAGTGATTTTAGACTTTCTTGTGTTTCTTTTTGGTCAAAATACATTTTGTGTGTCTTTCATCAGAAAACTGGTTCAGGGGTTTTTTCGCAACTGTCTCGCGACCAACAGCTTCTCGCGAAATGCGGTTTGGCAAAAACTGAGATTTTCTTGAAATCAGACAGAGAATCTCGCGACTGTCTCGCGACTGCGTCGCGACTTAGAGCTTCTCGCGAAAATTTTGTGCTTCAGTGGCACCTTTCGCGGTTGTCTCGCGACTGTTTCGCGACTCCCTTACCCGCGAAAATCGCGTGTTTTCAGTTTTATAGGGCTGATGTGATAGTTGTTTCAAAACATAAAAACTTCCCTCCCTAAAAACTATTTTCGAACCTCTCTCAACCCAACTCACTATTTCATCATATCCCCGTCCAAATCAAGCGTTTTTCTGCATTTTCTTCTTCAAGGTATGTTGATTAACCATTTCCTTCTAAGTTTTTACTTAGATTTTGCAGAATTTGTGGTTAGGGTTTTAATTATTGGGTTTTTTCGATTCTTTGGGTTGTTTTACAAAATTGAGTGACGTTTGTGTCATATTTTTGATTGGGTTCTGTTGCATTTGATCCTGTTGCATCTGTGTTGGCCCCCTGTGGCATTTTATCATGTATTTAGGCAAGATTTTACCATGTTCATGCATTGCTCACATTGAGAGTGTTCTTATGCACATTAGGTGTTTGATAAAATGTCCGAATGACATTTTTGTGCCTATTTGAAATCAAGTGATTTAAATCTGTGGATTCTTACTCCATTTGGTCATTGAGTGTGTGTTTCTATTACTTTACTCATTCTCGCACATTGAGACACTCCCCATGCATATCACCTACACACACATGCCCAGTTACTTAGATTTATGCACTGTGTGTCTGTCAATCATCATTCACGGCACTACATTTGTCTTGAAACTAACTTGAATCTAATCAAACTCTGTGCTATGGTTTGTGTGCTGTGCACATGTTTCCTAGTATATTTGGGTGCTCTTTTGCACAGATGTCTCCGTTCAAGACTTCAGCTGTGAAAGGTGGCAACAACAAAGGGAAAGAACCAATCATCGATGTTGATGAAGACTCCCCGAGACCAAAGAGAGCTCGTGCTTCAACTGGAATCTTTGATCCTAGCCTGTTTCGCTCTCATGCTGCTTTTGAATCCTATAAAAATCTCTTCCGAGATGCTCCTTTGTTGGTTGAAAGAGCTGTGGATCAGTCATCTCTGTTAGATACTCAAATTCCCACTTGGTTCGCCACCAAAGACTGGAATTTTCTTCTCTCCGATCTTGAAGATGCCTATGAGAACATGGTGAAAGAGTTCTATGCAAATGCTGTAGTTGAAGGAGAAGTGATCAAGTGCTGGGTTAGAGGAAAGTGGTTCTCAATCACCCCGGTTTATCTCTCCGAGATTCTTCACATCAACCGGCCCATACTTCAAATCCCACCCGTATATGATGAGCTGGTTCCATCTGAGGGCACGCTTCGGAGAGCATTAGGAGATACTTTGGAGTTCTCCTCCAGCAGATCATCAATCAATGTGGCCTCACTTTCTCCAGAATTAAGGCTTCTGTCAATGATCATGTGCAACAATCTCTATCCGTTGTCAAGCACAGGTTATATTAACCTTGGTCGAGCATTATTTCTTCATGATCTGATATCTGATGAGGAAATTGATGTATGTTCCCACATCTTCCACATACTGGCTAAAACGGTGAACCGAACTGCCTCAAGGAATTGCATTCCCTTTGGTCGTCTCATTTCTCGAATTTTAAAACTCAAAGGTGTGCGTCCCTCTGCTGATGAGCGCACTTTTCCTAGGCCAAGTCCAATTAATGGTCGTACTCTTCAAGCAAGTATGAGCCATACAAAGAAGAATGTCAAGCAAGAACATCATGCTCCCGCAGGAAGCTCGAGTTCTACCTCTCATTCCTATGATGAAAAGTTTGACACCATCATGGTTGCACTTCAGGATCTTAGCACCAAACTTTCAGGACTTACTCAGATCATGTACTCCCAACACTCCCGTCTTGATAAGCAATTGACCTCTCTTGAAACTCAAATGGATGAAATTCAGAGGAAGCTAGAAGAGAATGAAGACTAGCTATTCCATGACAAAAAGGGGGAGATGATGTCAGTGACAGGGGGAGTAGTGATAGGGGGAGAAGCAGCTGCAAGAAGTCTAGTTGTCATGTCTTCTCTTTGTTTATGTTTTCTTACTGCTCTCACCTAGCCTTTTGGTTTAAAACTTTGCCAATATATGTCTAAATCGTATTATACTTAGTAGTGTTTCTTTTCAGTATATGTTTGTGTTAGTTCTATGCTTTGTGGCATATGTGCTATGTGGCAATTTTGTTTTGTTCCCATGTTGCTTATGTAAGCTTTAAGGGGTTTGTTGCATGCATTGTTTGTAGGTCTTTGTGGTTTGTGCCATGCATTTGCTATACCATGCTTTTGCAACCTTTTTGCATGTTTGCTTGATTGTTCAATGTCATGCATTTTACTTGTTGTTCAATGCCATGCATTTTACTTCAAGTACATCACTCTTGTGCCCTTGTAGGATTGTTCCTAGATGCATATACGTTCTATGCATTGGTTGAGTGATGAACACTCTTGTGCCCAAGTAGGATTGTTCCTAGATGCAAATACTTCGTGTATTTCGCATTGGTTGAGTGTTGGAGTTGCAAATGATCCTCTTCATATGAGCTTATCATCTTGCATATCCGGATGTTCATTTCATGTGTAAATGAGCATAGTAATTACTTGCGTATAGTGATTACTTGTCTGATCTTGCCATGGTTTATTGTTTTATTCCATCTTGCATGATCACATTATATTTGCTCCATATGCTCTTCAAGTTTTTCTGCATACAATAATGTTATTGTGTTGTTGTGTTTCAGGAGATACTAGTTCATATGTTCAAGAGCTTATCAGAATCTAGAATTAGGTGTGAGTGAGTTTTGCCTTTGTTCCCAAACTCACGTTTAAGTCTAGAGTCTGTTTTAGGGTTTTGTCACGGAATAGCCAAAGGGGGAGATTGTAAAGTTGTAATTTACAACTATGTTTTGTTGGCTTGTATTCCGTGCCAAATTTGATTGTAATTTTGTTCAATCGTTTAAAACCCTGTATTTGTTGTGGGACTTGATGTAAGGGGTGTGTGAGAGAAAGAGTGTTGAAGACTCAAGCATTTGAAGAAGAAAAGGATTCTCGCGGGTATCTCGCGGGTATGTCGCGACCAAGCTTCCCGCGAAGTGAGACATGTGCCAGGCACATGATGGAATGCGAAGAGTCATGCCAGGTGGAGACAACTGTGTCTCGCGAGTATCTCGCGGGTAAGGCCTTCCCGCGAGACACCCGCGAGACCAGCTGTTCTGCCAGCCTGTATTCTTTGAGTCACACCTTTTGCACCCCTCCTACAAATATCATCATTACCCACATTTGTTGAGGAATGCTTCAGAGAGAAAACCCTAGCCAAACACATTGGTAATTAGAGATTGTCTTCCCCACCTTCTCTAAACAATTTGCTTGTGGTATCTCCTCAACCATTCCCTCTCCATTGTCCATATCTTTGAGAGGTTGATAGCCCAAACACTTGACACATCTTTGAGAGTGCTGAGTGACGTTTTGGTGCTGCTGGGAAGCATAGGAAGGAGCCTTTAATGGCAGATGCAACATGGAGCTTGTTGCGGGATCCGGAAAACTAGGACAAGACACGGTTCCGAGAAGCCTTGTTGGAGTAGGAGCTTGGAGGGCTTAGGTACATCGGGTAGACTAGGCTTGGAGGGTCTTTTGCTAATCCATGTATCCCAACTGATTGTCTAGTGGATCGATTTCCGCTTGGAGGGCGGCGGAGAGGTTTTTCGCCGAGTTCTTCGGTTTCCTCTTCGATAACACGTCTCGGTGTTATTTGTGTTTGCATCCTTCTTCCCTACTCTTGTTTATTTCATTTTTACTGCTGAGTTGCTTTAAATTATGGATTAGAGTAGTTGTTTGTTTATATGCTTGTGTTTACACTATTCCGCACTTGTTAGTAAGTTAGTGTAAAATCAACCAAGCCGTAATTTGTATTTGGGGGTCTAAACCGCTCGTGTGTTTTTCAACACATTTTCGAGCTTTCACCTTGAAAACGCAATCCAAATGCTCACTTAATCTCTTCCCAAATGCACACTTAGATTGCTGAGGTTTCCATCTTTTAAAATATTTTAAAAGATGTCAAAAGCATCTTTTCCACCGATATATTTAGGGGTATTTACGTTTTGGCCCTTTTTCTTTTCTTTTTTAAAATGATGGCAAAAACAAGTTCATTTGACATTTGTTAATTCATGCCAAATTGTAACTACATGTCTAACATTTTTGTCTCTTGAGAAATGGGAGAAATATATTAAAGAAACATATCAAGAATCAGTACGCAGAATACACAGCAGACTACCTGCACACCAGCAACTAGGCTGATCAGGACACATAAGAACCAGACAAACTAAAACAGAACCAGCTATTTGAAACTGAGTTCCTTCCAAGACTCAATATGATACGTAGTGTTTAGCTTCAAACACTGCCATATTGCTTCTTCAATATTTAACGTTGCCTGTGAACTCTGCCACATCTATGTATCTAGATGTGATAAGCCATGGCAAACAAGGCTATTTTACAATTTACATAAACTTCTCCACTTTAAAATACTTATGCTCCATTAATTACAATACCTCAAGCCAACAGCCTATATTATTTTCTATTCCAAGCATAGCATAGCCATCAAGGGAGACCAAATCCTTTTGGTAAATACATATCTAACATTTGATAGTTGGATTGGATCAATATTCAATTAAGAAAATAACTAGTCATGGAACGAAGCTCTCAATCCGCCTTGAGTTCTTTGGCGACATCAACCATAGTTGGCCTTCTTTCTGGATCTTCCTCTATCCATGTCAAGGCAAGGTCCACAACAGATTGTAACTGCTACTCTAAACTAGCACCTTCATCTTCAAATCATTCAACATCTTCAACTTACGACGTATCATCATGTAATAGCATTCAATACCCAGTCCTCTAAATGGGAATCCGTCAATCTCTTTAGGATTGACAAGGAATCCACCGTAGTATATATTTATATCAATATTCTTCAAAGATTGTGAACCTATTAGAGTCAAGTGTAATATGTTAGTGACATATTTTATTTCTTTCATCCATATTCCATATATTACTAAAAGCTAAAGCGTAGCGTTTAATACTACTGTGCTCAGGTTGTGCCACGTCAGCAGCCATGTCATTCCATTTTTTTTTTTTTTTTTGGTCCTACAATTTGAAAATGGTTTTTGCAAATTTCAGAATTATAATAACTCTTGCATAATAAATCCCATCCCTATAATAAATCTGTATAATAAATCTCAGGCCACTTTTTATTTATTTACTTCTACTATCAACCCCAACCCAAAGCCTTTTCAGCTTAAACCCAAAGCTTTTTTAGCTTAAAGGAAAAAATGAAATAAAATAAAAACCATGGAAGGTGAAAAGGAAAAACAAAAAAACAAAAAACAAAAACCGTGGAAGGTGGAAGTGTGGAACCCTGAAGGGTTTTGTGTTATATAACTTATAACGTGAGGAAAGCAGAGAGACTAAAACCGTGAAGGAAAACAGAGAGCCTGAAATTGTGCTCCCCACCTTCCTGCTCTACTGTTTCGCATTAATGGCCACCTTTTTGAGTTCCTTCCTTCCTGTTTTCCTTTCCATATGGTATATAAATATTGACAGTGCCTACTTCAGTTGAGGTATCTCTAAATCTCAGTTCTTTTTTGCTCCATTCTTTTGCTTGATGATTTTTGTTTCCCTTATTACATTTTGTTATACGGATTGGTTTGCTGCTCGGTTTTGAATCTTTATTATTGTTCTGAGAGTTTGGGACTTTGACAGAGATATAATTGATTAATTGAGAAATAGAGAGAGATAGAAAAGCATAGGAAAATTGATCGGATATGGACTCTTTAAAGATTATCTATATCTTTGTGCTGTGCTTTGGCAAATTGATTGATAGTTGCTATCATAGGCAGTCCGCTCTTTAGGTCTTATCTATATCGAATACGGAGTGTGCTTTGGCAAAACATTGTATACTTTCCTTTTTACCGTTTTTCTTTTCTGTGTTTTATTTTTTATGCTAAAGGTAGGTTTTAATTTATGAAATAAGCTATAGTTGGATTGGTGCCCAATTAGTTGTGGTGAAACTATACTTTTGGCTTAGGTGATATTCCTATATCTTCTTAGTTTGATTTTCAATATTTATGTAGTTTTGTATAGTGCTTTATTTCCCTTTGTACACTCTATTTACCTGGCGCTTTTTTTTTTTTTTTTTTTTGCTGTGCCTCTTTTTCATTTTCAATAAAGTTTTACATCTACCTATTCAAAAAAAAAAAAAAACCAATGAGGGAGCTAACTCAGCTAAGTCCAATCCTTGACTCGGGTGTGTTTACAAGGATAGGAGAAGAGAGGAAAGATGAGGAATGGGTCGGGGAGTTACCCTTCCACTGTCTGGATGTTTTGAGGGAGAGAGGATTTGAGGGGATTTCATAATATCATGAGTTGAAGCTGATCTTCTTTCAAACTTTGTTTGAATGGACAAATACTTTCGGTGTTCTTACTTTATTGATTTGTGGTTGAAAGCCACTACAATTGGGAGTTTAGCCATGCCCACTTCCAAAGCAGTATTGTAGTTGTGGATTGCTCAGGGAAGAGTCTGAGAATTGCAAACTGAAAGCATTACTGCGTAAAGTGAAATCATAGAACCCTGAAAGCTTGGATTATATTTATGGTCATTGAAAGTATAAGACATTGTCATTTTGCCATTCATATAAATTCATAACTTTTTTGTTCTTTTGTTAATTACTTTATTTATTGATCAGCTTTAAGGTGGCTGTCAAACACAATACTAGATCTTAGTAAAATTGATGAACCTAATTTACTGTGAGACCCAGCTGATATGGATTTTATATTTTTATTGAATTAGTTCTCCAAATGTGTGCTAAGTGTTTATTAGGTAGAATTTGGTTATATAGATGATTCACAAAAATCCTTAATTGTAATTTGAGATGTGACTATAATTTTTCTTAGACTGTGATAAATGGTATTGAAAAATTTATTTTGTAGATGATGCAAAGACATATTTATGTATTCATTTAAGGATCCATATGAGAATTTGTTTGGGAGTTTTTCAGACATTACCATCATCTTCATTCTTCATTGTCAATTTTTTTTTTTTTTAAATAATACAATTGTTATACTAAGTGAGGGAGGGAGATTCAAACCTTTGTTTTTCGCTTTTATGAGATCAGATATTCTCTCTAAGTTACAAAGCTCTTAGCATTTTTCACTGTTAGTTAACATCTTTGAAAGATAGAAAACGAAAAGCCCAATATGTTTCTGAACCTGTCTAGTAATATTAGAACATAAAAGACTATAATTCAAGCCAAGCAGGAAGGCCAAGTGAGTGTACTGTGTAGTGTGCACCACTATGGAACTGTTCAAAATTAGACAACTTCACTGCTTTGCATGCAGCAACTATAATTAATCTTTATGCATGTTTTGGTATAATTTAATACTACTTTGCTCAGGTTGCGCCACGTCAGCAGCCATGTCATTCCATTTTTTTTTTTTTTTTTGGTCCTACAATTTGAAAATGGTTTTTGCAAATTTCAGAATTATAATAACTCTTGCATAATAAATCCCATCCCTATAATAAATCCCAGCCCACTTTTTATTTATTTACTTCTACTATCAACCCCAACCCAAAGCCTTTTCAGCTTAAACCCAAAGCCTTTTCAGCTTAAAGGAAAAAATGAAATAAAATAAAAACCGTGGAAGGTGAAAAGGAAAAACAAAAAAACAAAAAACAAAAACCATGGAAGGTGGAAATGTAGAACCCTCAAGGGTTTTGCATGATATAACCTATAACGTGAGGAAAGCAGAGAGACTGAAACCGTGAAGGAAAACAGAGAGTCTAAAATTGTGCTCCCCACCTTCCTGCTCTACTGTTTCGCATTAATGGCCGCCTTTCTGAGTTCCTTCCTTCCTGTTTTCCTTTCCATATGGTATATAAATACTGACAATGCCTGCTTCAGTTGAGGTATCTCTAAATCTCAGTTCTTTTTTGCTCCGTTCTTGCTTGATGATTTTTGTTTCCCTTATTACATTTTGTTATATGGATTGGTTTGTTGCTCGGTTTTGAATCTTTATTATTGTTCTGAGAGTTTGGGACTTTGACAGAGATATAATTGATTAATTGAGAAACAAAGAGAGATAGAAAAGCACAGGAAAATTGATCGGATATGGACTCTTTAAAGATTATCTATATCTCTATGCTGTGCTTTGGCAAATTGATTGATAGCTGCTATCATAGGCAGTCCGCTCTTTAGGTCTTATCTATATCGAATATAGAGTGTGCTTTGGCAAAACATTGTATACTTTCCTTCTTACCATTTTTCTTTTCTGTGTTTTATTTTTTATGCTAAAGGTAGGTTTTAATTTATGAAATAAGCTATAGTTGGATTGGTGCCCAATTAGTTGTGGTGAAACTGTACTTTTGGCTTAGGTGATATTCCTATATCTTCTTAGTTTGATTTTCAATATTTATGTAGTTTTGTATAGTGCTTTATTTCCCTTTGTACACTCTGTTTACCTGGTGCTTTTTTTTTTTTTTTTGCTATGCCACTTTTTCATTTTTGATAAAGTTTTACATCTACCGATCCAAAAAAAAAAAAAAAAAAAAACCAATGAGGGAGCTAACTCAGCTAAGTCCAATCCCTGACTCAGGTGTGTTTACAAGGATAGGAGAAGAGAGGAAAGATGAGGAATGGGTCGGGGAGTTACCCTTCCACTGTTTGGATGTTTTGAGGGAGAGAAGATTTGAGGGGATTTCATAATATCAAGAGTTGAAGCTTATCTTCTTTCAAACTTTGTTTGAATGGACAAATACTTTGGGTGTTCTTACTTTATTGATTTGTGGTTGAAAGCCACTATAATTGGGAGTTTAGCCATGCCCACTTCCAAAGTAGTATTGTAGTTGTGGATTGCTCAAGGAAGAGTCTGAGAATTGCAGACTGAAAGCATTACTGCTTAAAGTGAAATCATAGCACCCTGAAAGCTTGGATTATATTTATGGTCATTGAAAGTATAAGACATTGTCATTTTGCCATTCATATAAAATCATAACTTTTTTGTTCTTTTGTTAATTACTTTATTTATTGATCAGCTGTTAAAGTGGCTGTCAAACACAATACTAGATCTTAGTAAAATTGATGAACCTACTTTACTGTGAGACCCAGCTGATATGGATTTTATATTTTTATTGAATTAGTTCTCCAAATGTGTGCTAAGTGTTTATTAGGTAGAATTTGGTTATATAGATGATTCACAAAAATCCTTAATTGTAATTTGAGATGTGACTATAATTTTTCTTAGACTGTGATAAATGGTATTGAAAAATTTATTTTATAGATGATGCAAAGACACATTTATGTATTCATTTAAGGATCCATATGAGAATTTGTTTGGGAGTTTTTCAGACATTACCATCATCTTCATTCTTCATTGTCAAATTTAAAAAAAAAATAATACAATTGTTATACAAAGTGAGGGAGGGAGATTCAAACCTTTGTTTTTCGCTTTTATGAGATCAGATATTCTCTCTAAGTTACAAAGCTCTTAGCATTTTTCACTATTAGTTAACATCTTTGAAAGATAGAAAATGAAAAGCCCAATATGTTTCTGAACCTGTCCTATAATATTAAAACATAAAAGACTATAATTCAAGCCAAGCAGGAAGGCCAAGTGAGTGTACTGTGTAGTGTGCACCACTATGGAACTGTTCAAAATTAGACAACTTCACTGCTTTGCATGCAGCAACTATAATTAATCTTTATGCATGTTTTGGTATAATCAAAGCTACCCTGAGATTTCATTTGGGAGGAGAAATTAAAAAAAAAAAAAAAAAAATTTGCTTAGTGTGCTTCTTTTAGTTTTCTTTTAGAGTTCTCACGTGTCCAATTAAGCATTTTATTATCTTTGGTACAAATTTTTAATGTTTACTCAAAGTGAGAAAAAATCTTTTTTTTGAAATGGTTGAGATTTAAGGAGCTGTTGTTGCCATTGATATCAGTGACGATCTCTACTAATTTTGCTGCATCAATATTGGTAATCTAAAACTTGATCAGTTTGTGTTCTTAAATTAATCTTACTTCCTATAGAAAAGATGGTTTTTAATCTATTCTATATATTTATTTTATTTTGTTGAAGTGTTTGAGTTTGATATAAACATTTTTCTTCTATCTTTTTATGTCTAACTGCAAAGGTGCAATCAGAGTTAAAGATGTGTGCATCGTTTTCAAAATTACTTGCGATGAGCGAAACATAGAAGAGTGAGTTTATCTTCATTCCCATGAAGTTCTCTTTTCTACTCCATTTGATGTTAATAGTTTTAGAACTAATCCCATTTAAATTTGATGATTTGTCTACACAAATCTGATGGACTATTTTGTGCATTTCTACAGATCTTGACTCAATATTGTTCAAAATCCTAAATTCCTTGATGTGTGCTCTAGCAAATTTTAATTTGAAAGTCAAATTACTTTGAAATTTTCATAGGATTTACTTAGATGTTCAAGTTTATTATCTATGTCGCTTCCCATTTCGCACTTTTTGTTTTTGTTTTTGTTTTTTTTTTTTTTTTTGGGTGAATGATCTTAATCTATCTAGCTGATTGCATTGCACTGTTGTTTACTACAAGTATTTTTTACATGGGCTACCTGTGGACTTTGATTATCACAATTGGGTATTATCTTAAAAACACTCTCTTTCTTTTTGTATCATTGTGTGCAAGTTTGTATTTTTTTTTTAAATAATTTCAGTTTGGTTGTTAAGAAAGTGTATGCATATAATACATATTATAATTTTTGGATTTTTATTTAGTATGTTTGGGATTCAAGCATATTTATATAGTTGTTTGGGCTAAAGTTTAACAGGGATGGTGAAGGCTTAGTGTGCTAGGATGATGCCTTTGAGAAGAGGTGATGGATTCCTAAAAAAGATGAGAAGCTAACAGTTTACAACTTTACATTAAGCAACATGGCATTTGGAATTGGAGTTAGAATCCAAAACCTTATGGTAGGAAACATGTAAATGTTCAATTTCAATGAATAAAAACTCAAGTCATAAAATTTTCATGGTTGTTTGCAGTTGTTCCTCTGAATGATTATTTGATTTAAAGTTTTCTTTCAATCTTTTCTTTTAGGTTTGGTAAGGTCTGGGAAGAGTCGTTCACTTATTCAAAAAAGGTCTGGGAAGAGTTGTAGACTTTTTTGGATGAATTATGTGGAAACTTTTGAAAATAAGAGGAAACTATACTCAAGCTTTATGAAGTTTTATTCATTTGAAAACTATTTTATCAAATTTAGTTTGTTATATTCTGATTAAGATGAATGGATAATTCAAAACAATGAGTACACTTATTTTTTATTTGTTCCTTTTAAATGTTGTTACACACAGTATATTTATATATTGATTGCTGCATCATTATTATGTGATAAAAGTCTTTCCAGGTATCATTTGGCTGCCACATCTATAAAACCCTAAAACTTAATACCACATGCAAAACATGTATAAACTTCAACATCAATGATTTACCAGTGGGGATTAAAGCTTGCAAGGTGTTCCATAATTATTTTGAAGTTAACAAAAAACTTGGTAAAATTGTTGATATCTGTTTAGGTTTTGTGCAAATGTGATTTTTACTTGATATCGCTTGCTGAAAACTAATGGGAGGATTGCCTTTGTTATTGCAGTGGTTCATCTTGAATTGGCTTGAGTTTTCACTTTTTATTTTATTTTTCAATATTATTAAAACTATGATAGTTCATGTAAAATTAAGAAGCTTTAATGTATAAACTATACTTTCATAAGATTTTCCCGTGCATCACACGGGTTAGCGACTAGTTTAACATCAATTACAAAACCTTTTCTATCTACTCAAAGTACAAAAATTACAACTTGTTACATCATATGCATATACAAACACACCCCACATTTGCATATACTCACCCCACATCACATACAAACACACTCAATCATTATCATTTCATACTCAAACAAATAAAAAAAATTAAAGACAAAACTCACCCCCATTACAAAATTTCAAATTATTCAAACAAAAAAATAAAGAAAAATATTAAACCAAACAACAACAAAAATAATCATGATAAAAAGCCTAAAAATACAAATATATCTACAATATTTTTTACTTTTTATAAAAGCCTAGCATATATACAAACCCCACATTTGCATATACTCACCCTATCACATACAAACACACTCAATCATTATCATTTGTTTCTTTAAAAAAAATCATTAATCATACTCAAACCAAAAAAAACTAAACACACAACTCACCCCATTACAAACCTTCAAATCATTCTATAAAAAATATAAAGAAAAATATCAAACCAAACAAAAAAAAAAAAAAATAGTCATGATACATACCCATAAAAAAACCTAATACATATATGTAACTAACAACTAGAGAGAGTGAGTGTTATAAAAACCTTACTTGACATGAGGATGTGTAAATGGAGGGTGAGTTTGATTTGAAGTTTTGTAATGGGGGTGAGTTCTGGATGAGAGTGAGAGAGAGAGTGAGAGAGGAAGAGAGAGCTACTAGGTTTTTTGGAGGAGGAAATGGAGAGACCCAAAGACCCACATTATAAGGACTAAGGACAAGCAGCTGCCCTAACCACGTGGATGCTTGTGGACCAAAGCTTGCAAATCGAGTCTCTAAGACTTGATTACTCTTTTTAAAAACCGAGTCTCTAAGGCTCGATATCTAGTTGGAATCCACGTGGATGCAGGTGTGAACATAAATCGAGCATTTAATTGTTAAGATATAAATCAAGTCTCTAAGACTCGATTTCCAGGTGAGCGCCATGTGGAAAAGCGCCAAATCAGACCTGATCAAAACATGAAAATCGAGTCTTTGAGGCTCGATTTATAAGTCCTAAATCGAGTTTTAGAAACTCGAGATGTTAGTAATAAATATAGTTTCGAAACAATGCCTACTAACTATATAGTTTGGCAAACAAGGTTAATTGCCAATTTTGGCCCCTTCCCCAACCAAGATTGTAGGATGCACAATCTCTTTTATGCAACAAACTTGAGAAAGGTTATGCATGTATGCTACCAAGTACCAAGCTAGAACATTCATCATTTGCCAATCGTGTTATATTATCAGAATCCTCTCCAGTTAAAAGTTCTAGAAGAACAACACAAAATTTATATACATCAATTTTCTCATTCACCTTGCCTGTTGCTTCAAGCTCGGGAGTTCTGAACATTGGATGTCGATTCTGAAAGCCTTCCACATCAGTTTCGCCCTCGGGGATTGACACAGAAAAATAAAAGTTGGACAATTTGGGAACATCATGTTCATCTAATAAGATATTTTTTTATATCTATGTACATGTGGATGACAGGTCTAGAGAAGGCAGCATGGAGATAGGAAATTGCATGGGCAATCTGCCTTGCAATCTTTAACCTTCTCTCCCACACCATGGGCTGATTTCGTTGTTGAGTAATATGGTAGACAAAAATTTGATCTGCAAGGAAACCATTGGCAGCAAATTCATACACTAAAATGGGAGATGTAGTCTCAAGACAACACCCTATGGGCTTTAATACATTACTTTGAGCGCTCATCTGTGCAGAAATCACTAAATCATTGATGACAAATTCGGCAAATAATTCATTTTCAGGAAATCTCTCAACGAAAACCATTCGCCCCTCAAGAGAACCTTCGTACCAATGCATTCCATAATGTTTGTTATAGTTGTTGGTGGCTTGTTGGAACTCTTGAGCAGAGAAGCTACGGATGGGAATAGACTTGCCATTGTAAGAGACAAATAGCTTCTCCAGTAATTTGCTTCCGTTCTCAAAAAACGCTCTCTTTTTTCTCTCTTTCCTCATCCTTCTTACTCATTCTAAAGAAACAATCTCTAAACCAACTCCACATATCTTGAATGTGGAACCTCGCTATCTCGCTCTGCTCTGCTGTGCTCACAAGGGGTTTTTAGAATACTACTGTATAGCCATAGGGACGCTCAATGGCCATATATTGAGGTCACACGCTAAACCAGGTGCAGCTTTTCTCAGCAGCCATTCTAGAAGGCTCCTATGAGTCCTATCAATGTCCATTCCTATATATGGTATGAGCAACCAACGTATACACCTGTTACTCCATGGAGAGCCATATGTTTTAACCAAGATTGCTCCTTTTGACTGGTCTGACTCCAAGTCATATGTGTGCCCATGCTTTGACCAAGATTGCTTCTTTTCCATCATCATGCATTATCAAAGTTGTGAATCAGATCAGAAAGGAAGAAAAGGAACGAAGCAAAAGAAGAAAGAAGAGAAGAAATGAAGTCTGAGATAAAACGACAGCAGTGTAGAGTAGTTATTGTTGTACTGTAGTTTAATGTAGACTAAAGTTACCTGTAGTTTAGTGATGTATTTAAGTAGGATGTGTTCACACCTGAAATAACTAAAACAAGTGCTATAACTAATCCCGTGTAATTTGGGATATTTTGCTTTGCTCTGTTTTTGTATTTAGTCACAATTACTTGTACAGATTCATTCATTCAGTTAAAAAGTCAATTTTCTTCAACTCCAATTTTCTCTGTAGCTTTCTGTTTCTTCTTCAAGATTCTTTGTGCTTTCTTATATATATGCATCTCTGGTTCTTCTGACTTAATTCCCTCACTTTTTATTTATTGGGGTAAACAAGCTTGCAAGTTAAGTTAGCTGCGCAGGCAGAGTCACCGACTCTATGTGAGTCATGTGACTATGTTTCACATGACAATTGTCTTTAACTAATTCCCTTTATGATGCGTGGAAAATTATATATACCGTGAATACTTTTCTTGGAAATACAATTAAGTTACAGTTGATTCTCCCCAAAAAAAAAAAAAAGGTAAAGCAACGTCAAATATGAGGTTTTATTGAACAAGAAAAATTCAACTCCCTAAAGTCCAAAATTTCTTTTTCTTTCTTAAAAGACGACAAAAACATCTTTTCCATCAATATATTTAGGGGTTAAGTTTTGGTCATTTTCTTTTCTTTTCTTTTTAAAAGATGGCACAAACGAATTCCTTTGACATTTGTTAATTTATGCTAATAACTATATGTCTAAAATTTTTTTTCCTTCTCATAAGTGGGAAAAATTCATCAAAAAAAAGAAACGTATCAAATATCAGTACGCAGAATACACAGCAGACTACCTGCACACCAGCAGCTAACTAAGCCAGAGACACATAAAAACCTGACAAACTAAAATAGAACCAACTATTTAAAACTGAGTTTTTAACTCCCTTACCATAGTCAATATGAGACCTACTGTTTAGTTTCAAACATTGCAATATTGCCTCTTCAAATTCAACGTTGCCATTGTGAACTCTTGCACGTCTATGTATCCTGATGTGACAAACCATGGCAGACAGGACCTTGAAACACCCTTCAAATCTCTTATGCCCCATTGCAAGACCTCATGCCAACATCACCCTAATGCCTATATTATTTTCCAATCATAACAGCACAACATGAGGCCAAATCCTTCTGGTAAATACATGTCTAACATTTGATAGTTTTTTTTGTTTTTTGATGGGAGTCTAACATTTGATAGTTGGAAAGGAACTTGGATCAATAAGTGAGAAGATAACTAATCATGGAAGCAACCTCTCAATCTGCCTGCAAACTTTTATGTTTTCTTCCTAATCAGAGATTGAAACTGCTGTACAAGCCCTGTCATCCCTCTATTGCATCACAATTAAGCTTCCGGAGGCCTTTCACAGGCTTTTTTCACTGCTTGGCTTTCATCATTAGAAGCATTCCTCTTCAATGATGCAGAAGCATGCTCTTCAAGCTTCCGTGAAATTTCAAAAGGAATTGCTTGGAAATTTACTTTTTCATTCTGGAAGATCACTCGATTTCGTAGCCTCCAAATGTAATCCATAATTATTGCTGCCATAAGAACAAACTGCTCCTTGGTGACCTGCTCATGTAACACTTGAGCTGGAGGAGCGACTATATTCTTAATGAGATCAAAGCTGTTATTAACATTTAAAGATTCAATACAAAATCCCCAGTTTGAACTAAACCAAGCTGCTTTTACTACAGAACAGTTTTTGAATAAGTGTAGGCATGTTTCGTTTTCAATGCCACACAAAGGACAGCAAGTAGTTTCAATCTCACATTTGTGCTTCTTTTGAGCTTCTGTTAGTAAGATATCATTTGCAATCTTCCATAGTAACATTTCATAACGCTGATGAAGCTTTAAATTCTGCAAACTCCCCAAAAGCTCTTCACCCACCTCTGTGAATCTGTGTGATTGAGAAATACCATTAATTAGCTGATCTCATATAGAATACTCCTTAATTATTTAAGATGCACGCGTCCCAGTTTATTAGGCCTGCTTCTCAGTAGCAATGGCGATTTGATAATGGCATTAAATGGCTCTTCATCAAATAAGCTTTTTAACCAGCTGAATTCCATCCATGGCCATTTGTTTGAAAATCAAATAATGCAAATCTAATTTTCTACATATTAAAGCTATTGGAAAAAGCAGGTTCAACACATAAGAATATTATATGACCACATGATTCCTTGCAAGGGCAAATTAGAGATTACCATAACAGTTGAAAAATTGAGTTCATTCAGTCATCCTAGCATTTGATATTAGTTATTATAAGCTAATAACAACAAATATAATAAATGATTGAATGAACCCAAGTGAGAAAATAATTAGTCAAGGAATGAACCTCTCAATCCGTCTGAGTTGTTTGGTGACATCTACCATAGTTGGCCTTCTATGTGGGTCTTTCTCTGTACATATCAAGGCAAGGTCCAACACAGCTTGTAACTGTCGCTGTAAACTAGCACCTCCTTCCCCATCTGCCAAGATTGTAGGATCCACAATCTCGTTTATGCAAAAACCTTGAGCACGGTTATGAATGTATTGTACTAAGATAGAACCATCATCAATTTTCAATCGGGTTATATTTGACGAATCCTCTCCAGTTAAAATTTCTAGAAGAAGCTCACCAAAGTAATATACATCAGTTTTCTCCGTTACCTTGCCTGATCCTCTAAACTCAGGGGCGCAGAACCTTGTTTTCCGAAAGCCTTGATAACCTTTCACGTCAGTTTCACCCTCAGGGATTGATACAGAAAAAAGAAAGGTGGACAATTTGGGAACATCATGTTCATCTAATAAGATACTACGCATATGTATATACATGTGGATGACAGGTCTTTCGAAGGCTGTATGGAGATAGGAAATAGCATGAGCAATCTGCCTTGCAATCTTTAACCTTCTCTCCCACACCATAGGCTGATGTCGTAGTTCAGTAACACGGGCGACATAAATTCGATCTGCAAGGATACCATTGGCAGCGAATTCATACACTAAAATGGGACATGGAGTGTCAAGACAACATCCTATGGGCTTTAATACATTACTGTGACCACTCATCTGTGCAGAAATCACTATATCATTGATAGTTAAATAGGCCAATATTTTAGCATCAGAAAGTCGATTAACGAGAACAATTCGCCCTTCAAGAGAACCCTTGTACCAATATTCTAGATGAGGTTCACAGTAGTTGTTGGTTGCTAGGTGGAGCTGTTGAGCAGAGAAGGTACGGATGGGAATAGACCTGCCATTGCAAGAGGCAATCAGCTTCTCTAATAACTTGCTTCCATTTTCAATAAATGCACTCTCTTTTTCTTTTCTTTCCTTTCTTTTTTTTAAAAAATGATCTCTCAACCAACTCCGCACAGCTTGAACGTAGAACCTTGCCATCTCACTAGCCTTTTAGAATACTGCTGTATAGGGAGACTCAATTGCCATTTCTTGGGGTTGTACTCTTACTAGTGAAGTGCAGGGAAGTTTCTTCCCACTACAAAAAAAAAAAGAGGGCTATTGACCAGTGTGCACACTGTTGACCAAGATTGCTTCTCTTCCAATCTCCAAGACGAGGTGGTATACCAGGCACGTGGGGTCCACCTCCGTGTGTGAGAGAAAGGAAACATGCTTTCCATGCATGGTGTATTTTCTCCTCTAAGAGTTTGTCATCTTCCTCCCTTACTAATTCTTGCTAGGTAGAAGATATCTCATTCATTATGCATTTCATAGGAAACATATTCTTTTACATTTTATTAATACATATCCATAATTATTACAAAAATGTCTGCATTTTTAACATATAAAAATTAATGTGAAAAAAAAAAAATGGATGTGCAGGAATCTAAACCCAAAGTAATCATTATGTAAACAAAGGAACTCTATTATAAAAAAGATTTTTAAAAAATAATGATGTGTAATGTACAAGATTATTTTTTCTACCATCAAAGATTAAAAAAGATTTGTGAATATATTTTTACAGAGTACATATTTATTTTTTTATTATTCATTGATTTCATTTTTTTAGTTATAAATATCTAAATTAAAGTAGTGAACATGTAAAAGAAAAAATTTATGTAAAGTTAAAACCTCCCAAGATGAATATGTATCAACAATATTTTTTTTTAAAAAAATTCATTGATTTATTATTTAGTTATAGTATCAAAACTAAAGTAGATAAATATATAAAGTTAAAACTGTTTAAGATAAATTTGTAATATATATATATATATATATATATATATATATTTATATATTTAATATTGTCAAAAAATTAAAGATAAAAAATTAAATAAAATAAGAATAATGATGCGATCAATGACGTGGGGAACTCATGCAATGCACTAAAAAGTATAATATATTTTGATTTTTTTTCTCTTTTTTTTTTTTTTTCTAAATACAAATTTTGATAATTATAGTAATAATTAATAAACATTTATTATGATTGTTTTTTTATATAGATCTATGAACACAAATATTTTGTACCACTTTTTGTGTTTCAATTTACGTTACACCAAAAACACTCTTTTCTCTTTCTTGTCTATCCTTGATCCTTTTTATAAGAAATAGCATTATTTTACTATAATCTGGGAGTATCTAATAAAAGTTTTACCTCTGCATAAGTATTGGGGGAGGCTCAATGGCCAGTTTTTGAGGATTGGGATTAAGTGCCAGAAGGTTTCCAACTGAGGATCATAGTTGATGAACAGGAAATTTTATTCACAAAAGATAGAACAAGAAAATTACAAAGAAGAATCAAGAGCCTCAGCTTAATGATAAACTCAAAACAAGGACAGCCCAACTCAAATGAATGCGTTGAATGTACGTTGCTTATGATGTGTGGTACATATATACTTTGACTAGTTCTAAGTCATATGTGGCCAATGTTTTGGCCAAGATCGAATCTTTCCGATATGAAGATTGGCATGTTTTCGATGGTGTCCCTCTCTGCTCTATTAATTTGTTACGTGGTCTCCAAGAGAAGGTATAAAATCCATTTCCTATATCTATATCATAACTTTACCATCTATAGGGCCCATACACTATGACAAGAATGATGTAAATGCTATATATATATCTATATATATATATATATCAAAAGCATACAATGAGAGACACTAAAGTAAAAAATAAAATAAAAACAAAATGACCTGTGTATTTTTTTTCCCTTGAATACGTTTATTTTATTCATTTATTTATTTATTTTTGTTTAAATTAGTTATTATGATTGGCTAATTTATTTGGAGTGTCCATTCAATTGGCACAAAGAGGGAAATTGAAAAGACTTTTGAGGCCTTTTGTTTGTATTAATTGATTCTTTTTTTCTTTTTTTTTTAAGAATCTATATATTACTAAAAACTGAAGCGTGGAATTTAATGTTGCTATGCTCACGTTGAGCCACGTCAACAGCCATGTCATTTCTATCTTCTTTTTTTATTTGTCCAAAAATTTTAAAATAATTTTTATCAATTATAAAATCCTAATAAATATAAAATAAATCCCAGCCCTATATTCACATAAAGCCTACTTCTTATGCAGTTAATTCCACACTAAAGCCCAAACCCAAAGCCTTTTCAACCTAAACCCTTTCTTAAACCCTTTATATTCACGATTTCAAACTTATTATTTTTCCTCTCCCTTTCCCACATTTCAGATTCCTCCCCCTTCCCCACATTTATTTTCTCACACAAAACCCTTTGTCTCTCCCCATTTTACAATTTTAAAAAAATGGTTTTTAATTTTTAACGTAGACCCTTTCTCTCTCCACTCTCATGGATTCAAAAAAATGGCGCTTCAGCTTGCTAATGCCAGGCTCTCTCTCTTCCAAAGACAGCTTCAAATCTTCAGACTTTGGCTTTCTAACGTCAGCCTCTCTCTATTCCCACCTTCATCTCTATTCAGTTTAGGTATCTCTAGATCCCAATTGCTCTTGACCTCTATTCTTCTGACTGTTCTACATAATAATTCAATGTGAGGATTAGATTAATAATATTGTTTCTTTAGATTGTTTTTTTTTTTTTTTTTAATTACTATCTCTTTTGTGTTGTGGGTCATATATGGGTCTGTTTGTTTTTAGTATTTGGGGTGAATCTTATCCTTTGTGATTTCAATGACTATGTTTGACTTTGATTTCTTCGTGTAGTGCTGGTGTGGATGATTGTTATGTTGCCTTTTCTTTCTACTTGATTTTTTTTAGGATGTTCACAACTATTCATCACCGTGCTGGGCATGAGCAGATGGAATACACCAACTGTTATATAGTTTAAATTATATTGGGCTGTTCATTTTCTACAAAATACTGATGTTGTTGGTTTCAGAATATTTATAAAGGGTAGCTTTGTGCAAATAATTGCAAGTTCTTCTAAAAATATTATAACTGTTAGTTGTGTCCTAAATTTGGTCTTAATGTTGGCATTTTTCTGTTATTTTCAAAACAGATGTTCAGCAAGTGATCTTTGCTATGCAATCTTCTAACTCCAAAATTTTAAGATATGGACTTTTAGTTGCTGCTATTTTAATATTTTATGCTCTTTCTAACTCCAAAATTTAAAGCTATGGACTCTTAGTTGCTCCTATTTTATTATTTTATGCTCTGTTGTCAGGATTGCATTAGTGGAAATTCAATTTCATTCCAGCCAAGCTAAATAGCGTTGCTGCAATGTTAGCTAATTGGGTAGGATGAGGTTATCTTCATTTTCGTGATTTCTCTTTTATGTACATTGTTACAACTTACAACATTATGTTCAAAATCCTAAATTCCTTGATGTCCATCTCTCTCTTTTCGTGTCATTGCTTTGGTTTTTTTAAATTTTTTTCATAATAATAATGATTTTTGTTTGGTTACTGAGAAATTGTAGGAATCAAATAATGAATCATTTTGGGGTTTTATTTAGTGTGTTTGGGATTCAAGAATCTTTATATAGCTGTTTTATTAGTTGGTTGGTGTCAATTTTTATTCATGGTTATTTTGTTATTGACTTTCTATCTTTTGGGTATTAAATTTTCAGAATTGACTTGAAGAATTTGGATCCTTTTCTGATGTTGGACGATTTTTCATGTATGAAAAATTACAATCTTATCTTTTTTAAAGTTTGAATTTTCTTTGATTGGTATGGATGGCAATGACTCCTCCCAGTGGATTTCCAAATCATCCACACAGAGGTTTTGCATTCATTGTTGTTTTTGATGTCATTAGTTCAATATATTTTGATGTGATTTTTGTTTTATAGGTTTTGAGACTGTCACGCACATGTTACAGGTATACTTTGTCTCAAAGCAATTCAATTACTTGATTTTTATCGGGTTTAATTGTAAAGAAACTGAAGTTGAATTTTTTTGGATTTTGGGGAGGCATTACTCATCAAGATTGTGTAGGCCATAAGTGTACAAGTGGACCCGATGATGTCTAGGTAAGACATATCAATTGCTAGCTTGCCGTTGATCAATAGGAATTAGAAAAATTATGTCAAAGCTTTATTACATAAAACTTATTCCTCTTTGTTTCATATAATTTTTTTGTGCAGTGTATGACAACAGGTAGAGGAATTATCCACCCTGAAATGCCTACAAGAAGAGAAACTCAAAGAGATTATAGCTTTGGGTCAATTTATCCTCCAAAGACAAAATGTCAAAACTCTTCTTTCTACTGAAGGGGTTCTTAAAAGTAGTTCTCAAATCAATGATTCCATCAAAAGTTTATTATCTTGGGGTAAGTATTTGTGTCTACACCTTTTTAAAGTACATAGTATATTGTTCTATCCCCATTAACATCCATGACTTAGATTTGCTACCAGAAGACAAAAAAAAAGGGCTTTAAGTGGATAATGTTTGGGTTGGTTGAAAAATTCTTATTATAAATAAAATTACTGGGAATATGTTATTATTCTATAAGTTTAAGCCTGTAAATTTATTTATATAATCGTTTCTATGTGAATTTGTGATCAAAATGACTAATATTTTGGTAATTGATAATTTTCAAGCTAAGTTGTATTATATATTCTTTATATGTCTTTATTGATTTCTTTAAGTTATAATTTTGTTTATATAGAAATGTTAGTATTTAGATGTATTTGTGTAAGGTTGTCTTTAGAATAAATAGATTATGGCATTGAGAATTTACTTTTTGACCTAAGTAACTTATAAATCTTGGGGCTTTGAAGCTAATTCCATTATAGTTTGTCACAACTCCATTATATATGACCTATTATCTATGACTTTCAAAGAAAAGATTTGTGAAAGGGTCTTGGCCTGTTTGATGTTTTGTCAATGGGTATCATGACATTAATCTAAAATCTAATTGGCATGTACAAGTCAGAAAATTTATAGATGATGAAATTCGACCAACAACATCCCAAAAAAGCCATGGATGAAGATTAATGTGAGCTTGACAATTAATAAACCCAGCAACACAAGCACTTATTTTGATTGATTCTTTTGAAGGGATGGACAAAAAACAATGGTGTTCTTAAGTTAGTATCTGAGAAGATGACTGATATTTCGGTAATTAAAAATTAACAAACCTAGCTGCACAATCACATTTATTGATGGAATCATTTATATTATTTTGTGAAATTAGTACTAGATTTTTTTTTTAGCTATGAACTAATTATAACAAGTAGATATGTTATCTAAGAATAAAAAATATTATCTCTAATCTAAACCCCCCCCCCCTTTTTTATAGGTAATCAGAATGCTATTATAAATGAGAGAAAAATGAAAAAACAAGAAGTTCATGATGATGAACAACAAGAAAAAAAGAAACAAACAACACAATAAACAAAGGGTAGTCAGGAAACTAAGCTAAGGGAGGACAAAAACTCAGAGAGAAGAACAATCCGCAAAACCCCAACAACGAGACCACTCCAAAAGACTACAAACCCCATAGAAAACTCACAAAGACAAACTTCTCATTTTGAGGTAGAGTTGGCTTCTTGATATGTATATTTATGTACAGTTGATAATGAATTTATAAATATATAATGAGTGCTTCATTGAATTGATGGTTCTTTTTAGGTGTATGTTTCCAAATTCTTTCAATTTCTTTTTGGTTTTTTTTTCCTCCAGTTTTATAGTATCTTCTAATATACTTTACAAATTCTAGAATGGTAGTGCACATTTAGTTGGAAAGAGAAAAAAGAAAAAAGAAAAGTTATGCACATCACTTTTAAGGAATCTAAAATCACATGCTGTTGAATGCAAATTAAACTTGAAATGTCATATTTACATTTTTGCACGTACCAAATTAAAATTTTCATATTGAGTTTCCACATACTAACTTGATTACTCATATGCATATTAATTTTTTTTTATTTGATGAATGAATGCTCATGCATTTTGGTAGTATTTGAGAAGAGTACTAAAGATTCATAATAATATCACTTAACTGTTTAATATTGTTATTGTTGATGTGGTGCTACTTCAAAGTTTAAAGTAGTGAGAATGGGAATTTGAATTGTGCATGATGATCTATAGAACAGATGGGGTTTGATGGAAGTGAGACCACTCCATAAACATTTTCATGGATGATAGCTTAGTGATTGACTTTGTGTGGATTGTAGAAAGGATTCATGTCTAAGATAGATTTGAAAGCATTTTTTTTTTTTTTTTAACTCTTTGCTTTCTCTTTGACAGTTAAACATTAATGTGGGTGGTCGGGATTTTCACCTTTTTAAGGCTTGACACCCTATACCTCACATTAGAAGGCTTTGTCCTCTTTGGGGAGCCAAGCCCTCAAGGATGTGTAGTAGTGGTACACTCATGGTTGCTCCAAGGGCTTATAAACCATGAGTGGGAGGGTTACTTAAGCGATGTGGGACAAATCCCACCCTTTCGTAATACAAATCCTTGAGGGCTTGGCTCCCCAAAGAGGACAAAGCCTTCTAATGTGAGGTATAGGGTGTCAAGCCTTAAAAAAGTGAAAATCCTGACCACCCACAATTAAGTTTGGGGATATAAAACTTTTTTAAAATATTAAATTCTTATTTTGCAGATTTTAATTTTGAAGTTAGATCAAGAGGTGTATTTATCAAGTTAAAAAAGTGATCAAAGAGATTCATATTGAGAAACTAATTCAATTCTAGGTTTTTACATTCTGTGTTAAGTGTGTGCTCAATACTTGATATATTCATTTTCTTATTTGACATGGCAATGTTTTAGATGATGATTTACAAAACACATGCTCATTTCTTTTGATTTTCATGATGGGAATGATGGATAGTATGTAATTTAAAGTTTTTGGTATTATCATTAATTTGAGTTACTAAATTCAACTGTGGATTATTGAAACTAATTAAAGAATATGATTTTTATTATGTTGATTGGACATTTTTATGTGGAGGTCTTTGTTATTGTCAAGGAAGTTAATAAGTTATTTTCTTTTTCAAGGCATATAAGCTGCATTTTTGGGAGATCTAGGGTACCATGGAAAAGAAAGAACACTGCTAGGGGTTGAAAACTACTTTATGTTGCTCTTTGGGACCACAATTTAACTTTGCTTTGAGGTTAAAAATGAGATTACATCATACAAAAATACAATTGTATACAATAATGAAAATTTTCAACCATGAGAAGTGGAAGCAGACAAGCATAAACTAATTATTTTTGTATTTATTTGTATATGAGGTTTTGATGCTATGTTATTGCAATTTTAATATGGAAATTGTTATATGAACCTATAGTATAGCCCTCAAATTACTATAAACATTCATTTATTTGTTCAAATATACTCTGTAGATTACATATATAATATTATATCATGATTAATATGAAATTAATTAAAATTTTATTTCGTAGCGCTTAATAAAGAAAACAAATACATATAATATATTAAAATAAAATTGCTGAACTTTCCCGTGCATAGCACGGGTTAGTGACTAGTACTAATAATTTTTAACACACACGGGAAGATAGGATAATGTTTTTTAAAGAAATTTACAGTGGTGTATATCCAAAAGAGTTTAACTCTTGGATACACATCACAGACTTTAAGTTGATTCTTGTTTTTCCTTCAACAAGAGGTATTATAACAATATTTTCATTGGTGTAAATATTCTATTGTTTTAACTTCTACCTCAATAAAGTTTGCATTTATATCAAAGTCATTGACCTAGCAAATAAAGTAAATGCATATGTTAATTATTTATAGTTATGTGTTAATTATTTTTATTAGAGAGATTTATATGATTACTGTAGGGTCCAAATTTGTTGGGCCTGACACCAACTCCCTGTATTGTGAGCCCAACAAATTCCCAACAATAAATTTGTAGAGAATGGATCAAACAATTGGGCTAGTAGCGGATTTAGCAACGGGTCATACAAGCAAAAACCATCTGAAAGAAAAAGGATTGAGTCTGGCTTTTATAATAGGAAAAACTCTTTGGTCCGAAGAGGATCAGTATGTAAAGACTTAGTAAATACAATTTTTTCTCCCCCTTTTCTGCAAGACTTGCTCCCTTTATATATACACTCATTTTTCCCATCTTCACCGCACACTTGTCTTCCATCTAGGCGCCCACTCGAGTACTAGTCACATCAGCCGTTTGCTTTAATCCCCAGTGAGTGGTGGTGGGTGAAGATACACTGTTCAGGTGTCTTCTCCACATAAATGCGGCCAGGAAAGTTGCTGCAGTGCATTAAATGTGGCGGTGGCAGCTTTATTGGCAGGGTATTTCATGATAGCTATGCTTTTGGACGTGCCAGAAGCTCAGCTCTGGTATGGGGCTCTTCAGCATATCTATTCGATTAAGTTCTAGACGGCTCCGGTGGGTAAGATCCCTTCGGCCCAGCTAGATCGTCTTCGGATGGCGCGTTTGTCCCTTATGGATTGCACCTCCACCAGGGTAGTAAAGCATTGATACTTTTATCGTCTTCGGACAGAGAGTCGTGTCTGAACTGGGCCTCAGGCCCAACATATGGCACTGGGCCTTCTCACCCACAATTACTTTTATAAATTTTATATATGAAATTATTTTTATTAATAGTTGATTTTGAATATGAATTCTGCTTGGTGTTATATATTAAAAAAATTATTATATGTAATTATTTTTCATGTTAATAGGATGACATTCTTCCTTGTATTATATATTAAAAAGATTATTCTACATAATTATAAATATTAGTCATAGGATAAATACATTTTTTATATTAATTATTTTAAGTGGTGCATTAGTTAATTAATTATAATAAAAAGTTTATGCTTTTTTTCTAAGATTTATATGAGAAACAATTGATTTGAAATATGGTATTCTCGGTCAAATTTTGTTACTTTCGCAACAACTGAAACCAAGTCCAACAAAAGAAAAAGAAATTTTTAATAACACACAATTAAGAATGTAAAAAAAAAAAAAAAAAATTATTGCATGATATTTGCATTTTTATTTGTCAAAATGACATTTACATTCTTGAGTAGGCATGAAAGATATGCTTATTTATATCAGTCACTATATACTGAAATGTTCAAATTTTGTAAATACATATAGTATGGTAAAATTACTACACTGTTCTTATTGTCTTTCTATTTTTGTCTATACCAAATAAAACACTAAATATTACAATTTTTTACCATAAAAAGTATTGAAATATTGGAGAAAATTAATAACAAAATACACAGCACATAGTAAAAGTTGGGTTAGAAGCTATGATTGCTCCAAGTTATTGCATCAAATTGCAACATTTTTTTAGATATAAACTGCTAACATTTTTTTTTTCTCAAAAAAAAAAAAAAAAAAAAACTGTTAACATTTTTTTAGTTACCTTTTCAATTCTTTTGGAGGAAGAGTTACCTTATTAATTGTCTACTTGGTCTTTGTTACATTGTTCATTTGACCTCTTATTTTAGAGAATTTTATTTCCTCTAAAGCACATAAAAATAATTCAACATCCATGACTTTAGATATTACGATTTTGAGAGCTATATATTTTTTAAATAAATTTGGATTTAGAATATGTGCTCTCAACCCAAACATCTTTTCAACTTTTCCCTATATGTAAGTATACAAAAATGGACCAAAGTGGACACAAATGGATCGAATTGGACCGAATGGAATGAAGTGGACCGAATGAACAGCATAGGACCAAATGGGAACAAGGTAAACTGAATTGGACCAAAGTGGACCGAATATGACAAAGTGGACCGTATAGGACAAAGGTGGACCGTATAGGATAGAGTGGACTAATGTGAACCGCGGATCGTATAGAACTAAAGTGGACTGGATAGGACCAAATAAGAAAGAATGGATAAATTAGGGCCAAAGTAGACATAATAGACTAAATAGGACCAAATCAAACCAAATACGACTAAAGTGGACCAAATAGAACCAATGTCAACTGAATAAAACAAAAGTAGGCAAAATGACTAAATAAGACCATAATATGGACTGAATAAAATCAAAGCAGATAAAATGGACCTAATTGGACCGAATAGCCTAAATAGGATTGAAGTGTATTTAAGTATGGATCAAATAGGACCAATTTGGACTAAATTGGACTGAAGTGGACAGAATAGAACCAATGTGGACCGAATGAACTAAATAGGACCACAATAGACCAAAGGAAACCAAAGTGGACCAAAGAGGATAGAATAGACCAAATAGGACCGAAGTGGACCGAATAAATCCAATATAGACCGAATAGGACTTTTGAATACTTATCATTTTATTGCATTTTTAGTACTCATATTTTTAATTTCTAATGTGTTTTTTTTTTTTTTTCACTAGAAACTATAGAATTTAGTCCAAAAATAATAAAATTCCATACTTTTCAACCCGAAAATTAAAGAAAAATAAAATAAAATTGTGAGTTAAACTTGAATAGACAACCTACAAAAAGAATCAATTTAATGCTCAATTAGTCCAAAATGAACCAAAGGAGACCGACATTGATCATGTGGACCCAAGTAGACCTAATTAGACTGAAAAGAAATTGTTTAATTTTTAAGGAGAACAAATTATCTTCAAAAAATCTACAGAACAAATAATACATTATATTACAATTACAAAATAATTATTTATTCCTACACATCGCATGGATCTGCGACTAGTAATAAGTAACAACCAGATTTAATTTTTCCAACAAAACTTAAACAGAACCAGCTATTACCCAATTCCAACACAACATTTTGATTAAAATTAAATTCCTAACCCCCTTACAAAACTTAGAAAATTATTAGATAGTTTGGGAGTATTCTCCCTCCCTCTCACATAGAGGTGGACCTCTATGTGAGAGGGAGGGAGAATACCCCCAAAGCACTCAATAACAACCCACAAAAATCAGTACGAGAAGTCTAGTTTCAAACACTGCAATATTGCCTCTTCAGATGTTAACATTGCGATTGTGAACTCTTGCATTTCTCTGTTCCAGATGTGATAAACCATGGCAGCCAAAACTAAATTTTGAGAATAAATTGAGTCCGGAGCTGGCGTAAAACCAGTGTTTTATGCCAGCCAATGAGACCACGCCACATCATTATTTCAGTAAAAGCCAAAAAAACCTTAATATATAATATATGCGTTTGGTAAACCAAATAAAATCTACTTTTTCAAAAACGTTGCTTTTTGAAATGTGAAGCATCTTCACTTTAACACACCACAACTATTCAGAGCTTTTGCAAAAGCCAACGAGTGCTCATTCATAAAAATTACCGTTGAGACGCTGTCTTCAATTACCAAATTGGTCAAACATTTTATTGAAAACCCAATTTTGCCCTTTGATAAATAAAGGTTTGTAGCTCACCTCACGGATTCCTCTCATCTCATCTTCAGAACAAGCCTCTCCGTGCTGCTTCTTCTTCTTCTCTTCTCTTTTTTTTTTTTTTTTTTTTTTATAATTTTTTTTTACGTCTTACATATCTAATCTCAAAAAACCCTTAACCCTCTTGCTTTGCTTCACATTGGCTAGTAAAAAAAAGAGCTCAAACACAAGGGACTCACAGCTCAAAAGACAATCACATATACACAAAATACAAAAGTCTCATAAGTCATAACACACTGAAACTCACACACACAACAATGGAGTGTACTTGGCCTGAGAGCTTACCTTCTAGCAAGAAAAAGGCAATAGAAGAGCTTGTTCAAGGCCGTGATATTGCAAATCAGCTACGTTCTTTGCTTAATAAGCCAGTTGGAGACAACAACAACAACAAGGTAGCCCCGGCTGAAGATCTTGTTCTGAAAATCTTGAAGTCCTTTACTAATATGTGGTGGAGTGTGTGGGGCTTTGCGTGGAGGAAAGTAAAAGAAAAGGAAAATAAGAAGACGACAAAGAAGTGAATGAGTGGATGAGAAAAAAGTGAAAGAAAAAAGTTTAAAAGAGTTTATGGGTTTGGGTAAAGCAACATGGAAGAAAATATAGAGAGTAAGAACACAAATTATTTCATAATTTTTTTTTTACAATTGTGATGTTAATAAAATTTTATGTTACAAAGATTAATTTTAAATTAGTATTGTAAAATTATTGTGACATTTTATTATATTTTTAAAATTTTTAAATTAATACTATTTTTCTTTAAAAAATATAGCAGTATTAACAAAATATTTTTATAACAATTTCGTAATAAAGTTTATCTAGTAAGTTATTAAAATAAAAAATTCTCTTTATATATTTATATATATTGTTCTTTTTGGTAATTTCTTCTTAAATTACTATTTTTATAAATACTAACCAAAAACTCAATTTTTTGAAAAATACTTTTTAACCATTTTTACCAAATACTCAATTTTTTCAAAAAAAACTAATTTTATATCGCAACTTTTTGAAAACTCTATTTTTTCAAAAAGTCAGTTTCAGAAAGTGAAACCAAACACCCGCGTAAATCCCAAAATCACAAAAGCTGATCAGACCAAATTGAAAAATCTCCTTTGCAGCTCTGCTTCCTCTTGCTCGAACCTTCACCCCACCACACACCGACGCACACCGTCACACAAGTCACGGGATTCGTTGCTGGAGCTTGTAAACATGCCGGAGCTGCTGTGAGCATGGTTTCACGATTCCAAGGTTTGTTTTTCATGATTTGCCATTTTTCTCAGTTTGGATTTCGAATTATTGATGGTTTGGATTTTTTTTTGGGGACGTTAATAACTTGATTTGTTATGGGTTTTTCTAAGATAGCGGAATGGATGGAGCTCCAGAAGCGAATGCGGATCTACAAGCCGGGTTCTTTGCCTCCATTTTTGTTGGTTTTTGCTGGAAACATAGCCCTAGTGGACCACAGGTGGAACCAGCATGGTCTTGGTGGGAACAACTTTCATGGGTTGTGTAGAGATTTGCATCCTGGTCCAGTGGGTCTCTTGCATTAAAGTGGGAAAGGCAAGCCATGGGCTCGACTCGATGCTAACCGGCCTTGCCCTTTGGTTGCGGTGTGGGCACCTTATGATCCGTTACAAACTCTGTTTGCTCTTGAGTCTTAGAAATGGTATAATTTTTTTTTTTTGCCTTGGAATCGTGAAACCATGCTCACGGCGCTGGTTTTAAAAGAAGAATTGAATAAACAAGAAGGAAAGTACTTCAAAAGGCAAAGACACATTGGCAGACTTGATATTTACATCATTGGATTCTTTTCTCTTTTTTTTTAGCAAAAAATATACTGATTTTATTGAAATAAAGAGTGGCGTGGTATTATTGACTGGCGTAAAACACTTACGCCAACTCCAGACCCAATTTATTCTCAACTAATTTACATATCGTTGATAACAAAACAAGACCTTGAAACTACACCTTCAAATACCTTATGCCCTGTTACAAGACCTCACGCCAACAGCCTACATTATTTTCCAAGCATAACAGAGCTATCATAAAAGACCAAATCCTTTTGGTAAATACGACATGTCTAACATTTGATAGTTGGAAAGGAACTTGGAACAATCAAGTGAGAAAATTACTTATCATGGAACTAACCTCTCAATCCGCCTGAGTGCTTTGGTGACATCTACCATTGTTGGCCTTTTCAGTGGGTCTTCCTCTGTACATGTTAAGGCAAGCTGCAAAACAGCTTGTAATTGCAGCTCTAAACTAGCACCTCCTTCTGCTACCAAGATTGTAGGATCCACGATCTTGTTTATGCAATAACCTTCAGCACGGTTATGCACGTAGGCTATTAAACTAGATTTCTTGTCAATTTCCAATCGGGTTATATTATAAGAATCCTCTCCGGTTAAAAGTTCTAGAAGAAGATTACCGAAGTAATATACATCAGTTTTTTCTGTTGCCTTACCTGTTGCTTTAATCTCAGGGGTTTTGAACCTCGAATACCAAACATTGCCATTAGTTTCCACATCAGTTTCACCCTCAGGGATTAATGTAGAAGCCAAAAAGTTGGACAATTTGGGAACATCATGTTCATCTAATAAGATACTATCCATATTTATACCCATGTGAATGACAGGTCTAGAGAAGGCAGTATGGAGATAGGAAATTGCATGAGCAATCTGCCTTCCAATCTTTAACCTGCTTGCCCACGCCATGGACTGATCATGGTGTTGTTGAGTAACACGAGAGGCATAAATTCGATCTGAAAGGATACCATTGACAGCAAATTCATACACTAAAATGGGACATGGAGTGTCGAGACAACACCCTATAGGCTTTAATACATTACTGTGAGCACACATCTTTGCAGAGATTGCTAAATCATTGATGACACAATCGGTCAAAATTTTCGAGTTAGGAAATTGCCTAACAAAAACAACTCTTCCTTCAAGACTCAAGAGAACCCTTGCACCATCGTATTCCACGATGATTATTGTAGTTGTTGGTGGCTAGGCAGAGCTGTTGAGCGGAGAAGCTACGGATGGGAATAGGCTTGCCATTGCAAGAGACAATCAGCTTCTCCAATAGCTTGCTTCCATTCTCAAAAAACGCTAATCTTTCTCTTTCCTCTCTTTCCTTAATCCTTTTAAAGAAATGATTTCTCAACCAACTCTGCATAACTATTGAGGGAGGCTCAGTGGCCAGTTTTTGAGGATTGGGATAAAGTGCAAGAAGGTTTCGTCCAAACCAAGTGGAGCTTTTCTCAACAGACTTCCTAGATATTACTGTATTGATCGTAGACTGCACTTTTGTTTAGTCCATGGAGAGCCCCACCGATGACAACTGCATTGAATTTACGCGTATCGTGTGGTATACTATATACTTGACTAATTCAAAGTCATACTCTTATGGGGCCAACGCTTTGACCAAGATTCTTTCCAATATCAAGACTTTGTCATCCATCCAATCAAAAAAAAAAAAAAAAAAGACTTTGTCATCCATGCACTGTGCAGGTCCTACTCTCCAATCTCCATGTCGTGAATTAGAGCACTCACATATAATAGGAAAATATCACATTTTCTCCGATTATAAGCCCAAAATTTGACAACATTAGACTATACAAAATTATGTAAAAATACATGGTTAGTATAGTAATTGTATAAAATTGTATTGACACTATTCATTTTGTATTTAATTTTTTATTATTTTTTTACATATTTTGAAGAGAGTGAATGGCCGCGATTGTAAATAAAGAAAGAAAAATAATTAAAATAATTAATATTTTAATGAATTTAGTGTAAAATAGATAATTTGACATAAAGTGTTTAAAAAAGTGAGTATCTAAAATATAAAGATAAGTAAGTTTTTATACTAAAATATATGAGTTTTTGCACGGGCATAAAAAGAGAGGTTTTTATACTTTTTTTTTTTATATAAAAAGTTTCTAAAAAATATTTCTTAGATCAATGCCCAGTACATTAATTAACTTTTTTTCATATATCAAACTCATAAAATAATTATTGTATATGAGAGTCACTTTCTCTTAAAAAAAAAAAAAGTGTTGTGGATACATACGTGTGTATGTCTCAAAGTTAACATTACTAACCGTTTCTAATTTTTCTTCTTAAAAAAAAAAAAAACCACTTATTTTTAGTGAGACAATGGAAAACTAGAAGAATTGTGAGAGAAATAATATGTACCCGAACCTGAGTGTGATAGAGAAGGAAAATGAGAAGAAAAAAAATATATAAAATCCTTTCAGGTCAAATTAAAAGGTCACTTCAGCTTTTTGTTATTGTTAGAATCCGCATTAGTTTGAATGAATATTTGCTGTAATCTAAGAATGGTTAATTCTTGATATTTTGATAGCATCTAGGGTTTATCATAGAGATGATTGATGTAAACTCATTATTTGATTGTAATAGTTTTTAACAGATTAAAATGGTTTTCCCTTGTCGTAGAAGGTTTTTCCACACAAAAAATTGATGTCCTAATTGTGGAATTTTATTGGTTTTTATTTTGTTTATTATGCTTGGCTAATTTATTTGGAGTGTCCGTTCAATTTGCTTGCACAAAGAGGGATGATGAAAATATTTTGTGGCCTTTTGTATATATTAATTGATTCCTTTTTTTTTTCTCAACAAGTGATATTGTTGAGAAAAAAGGAATCAATTTACAGTTTGGTGTGAATATTTTTGTGTAAATTATATGGAGAAATATTCTAGTACAATGATAAATTTTCAGTTTCGAATTATTCAGTTTCGAAGACTAGAAGAGAGATTTTTTTTTTTTCTTTAAATAAAAAAATTTATAAAGAATTGTTTGAGCCTATTAAGTTGAATGGAATGAAAGTGAAACCATCAACTAAAACCGGTGATAAATGTGTTTTCCACCATGTGGCCAAAGAAGTTGATACCTATATAATCTTTGGATGAAAAAAAAAAAAAAAAAAGTCTTTATGAGAGCAAGATCGAATAATAAAGCCTTGATGGTAAGGACTCTGAATATGGAGTATATGAATAGGAAAAGGATAATTAAACTTGTGTAGATGATGAGGTAAAAGCATTACTTTTGTTGAGCTTATTGCTAGATAGTTGGAAAACCTTAGTCGTGTATATTACAATTCAGCTCCTAATGGAGTGATAACCATGAGTATAAAAAAAGACATGTTCAATGAAGAGATAAGAAGGAAAGAATTAGGTATTTAGTTGGAATTGCCATGATGTAAATAGCGTAATTGATTCATTCATATGGCAGCTTTGGAACAGCTCAGAAAAGAAAAGGGAAGGTTGTTGCCAACCTTATATGTGACTGAATCAATTACACTATTTATTTCATCAGGGCAATTCCTACTAGGAGACCAGGATTAGATCACTTCCATCTAGCAAGTAAAGAACACAGATAATGAAAATGTTTGTGACTAGTGAAAGTAGATTATAAATGTTACACAGTTGCAAGCTTCTTTCAAATGATTCAAGGACCAATTCTGTTTCCAAAGTGTCACTTGCTGGGTAACATGACAAACATACCAACCTCATTTGTCTCAAACACTCATGGTTAATTTCTTCCACTATGTGGCTCATTACATTACATTCTTAATGATACGCAACTGCATCCAAGAACATAGCCTGGGTCCTAGGTGCCTATGCACATAATGGGAAAGAATATGAAAAAAATGAAAATGAAAGAACAAAAGAAATTGATACCATTCAAAAGCAAATGCAAGTGGGGCTCCATGCCTAGCAAAAGTCTCCATAGACAAGATTATTTTGCTTTGTTTATGTCTAGTGTCCGTTTGAAAACAGAGTTTTCTTCTAACATTTTAGCTTATTTATTTATATACAACTTTTTATTTTTAAGCTTCACATGTTTATGTACAATTACACTTTAATCAGCTTCTTTTAGTAAATAAGCTTTCAACAAAATGCTCTCTAATATATACAACAAATACATAATGAAGTGGAATTTTGATATATAAACTTTAAAGGGGTTACAAAAAGGCTCTGTGGTAGGCATGCTTTACTAATCAGAATTGAAGCCTTCAGAGAAAGCCAAGTTAATGAAAACGCAATATTTTCATAAGGTTCAGCATTAAATAAATAAGTAAAAATTAAAAAAAATTAAAAAAAAAAGAAGAAGAAGAAGAAGAAGAAAGAGCAACCCTATCCATTAATCTAAACATCATTCATGAAGATCAAAATTTATAACATGTTAACCTCTTGAGTCTTGATAATGACAACTCATTCTTCAATCTCTAACCTTGAACACTTGATTGATGGAGCCCATTGAAAGGTCAATCTCTATCAAATTTTCTTCCTCATTTACCTCATTAATCTCTGCTAGGAGTTCCATTAAGCCTTGCTGCTGGAAAATAGACTCTGGCAACAGATCTGGCAAATTTGACTGTGCCTTTTGCTTTGGCTCTTCATCTAGGCCACCAGACTTGCTGCCTGGGAGGGAGATTTCAATGAGGCTATCTTCATCTTCATCAGAAACTGAACCATCTGAGATTGCTAGATCTTGATCCATACGGTTGGAACACATCAAATTGACCTCAAAATTTTCACCAATTAAGGAATCATTGCTGCTTTCACTGTCTGAAGGAAAAAGAGTATCTGGGGGTGACTCAACTTTGTACTCATGCATCACACCAACTTCATTTTGTTGTGTAACCTCAGGTAGGATAGCTGTTTCTAAAAGTGGCCGTGGTGTCTGAGTCTGACCAACTTCCTTTCCAAGTAGGTGTTTCTGGTCACAGATGTGACCCTCATCTTGGACTGGATTCTCATCCAAAATCACATTTTTCTTTCTGAATGTGACAACAAACAAAGTTGATAGAACCAAAATTGGAATAGTAACAAGGGAGGGATAGAACCCAAAACTGAGAAAGTAAGCAAAGACTGGAACAAGGACTGCAACACATAGCAATGAGGTTCTGGAAAACCACATTGAGGAACAGATTTGATTCTCAGCTGGTTTTTCCATTTTCATATACTCATCAAAGAAGATGAAAGAGAAGGACCTAACCAAGTAGAAACTTTTAGGGGTACCAAAAGAGACTTTCCAGAGCTAAAAGATTTTCTGGAGCAAAAAAGTAACAAACTTTAATTTTTCTTATAAACTAATATAGTTGCTCATATATCAAGAAATGAGCAACAGAAATGGGAGTGAGTTGAACAATCAATCCCAAGTAGAAAGATGATATGAATATAGAACAAGACCAGCTTCCATTTACCTGACTGAGCTTCCAAGGAAAAATGCAAGTAACCCTATGGTAATGAGCTCTAGTAAGACTTTGGCACTGGAATTACTAGCCCCTTTAGTTTCCCTCCCTTGCACAGCCTTTACTTTAAAGACCTAGCAAATATGGTATTTTTTTGCTTTCTCTTACACCAAACAGCCTGGTCTTATTTGCAACTGATTCTCTTGAAAGAAGCAAAACCCTTGTTTTCCATTATCATTTTACAACCTCAAAGCCTAGGAATTACCAAATCATGTGCAACACATCTTTGCTCCCCACATGGCACGATGAGACCCTTCAAAACAAAACCCATTAGCAGAAACGAGATATCCATATACAGTACTTCAAGGTAAATAAATAAAATAAAATAAAAATCCTTACTAGTCACTTTAATCTTTTTCACAACCAAACAAAAAAAGTCAATATACTCAAAAGGGTCGCTTCAAAATCAATTTTCCTTAAAGGTCACCTTTTGGGTACAACAAATTTTCCTAGTAAACAAACATCAATTAATCAGTTTTTATTTTTTGATTTTTTTGGGTTTTCACAACACTATTCTAAAGCCGGCCAAATCTCTGTAGAAATGACAAATTAGTGCTTGACTCGAAATAATAGCACCCTGTAGTTTTGTCAGAACTCAGAAATCCAATTACAAAAGAGAACTGTGCTCACTGATTCTGACCCATTTTCTACTGTCTGCAATAAAAACCATCACTTGGAGGTACATTTCTATTTCTACTTATCCTCCAAGTTTTTAGTGGAAGCCCATTTCCTTGAAGAGACCTTTCAGCTAGTTTGGTCAGGTTCCATTACTCCTTTCGTTCTCACAAGCAAACAAAGCTGATAAAAGGGTCAGGTGCAAAGTATCCGCTGCATTAATTTGAAATTTTCATTTATTCAATAATCTATTCACGAGGTGTCATCTAGTTAGTGTGATACAAATATTCCACTAAATTTCATCCCAAAATATTACTAAATTTCATTCCAAAAAGAAAAGAAAAGAAAAGAAAAGAAAAGGTTCAAAATATAAAAAACAAAGCAATTCTATGTCGTTTACCAAAAATAAAAAATAAAAAAGCAAGTCTATGTCATGTTAAGGATGTTGAGCTTTGTGGAGCCTAGTTTTGGTCGAAATGGAAATTTAACTATAAAATCCCAACTATGTAGTTAGTAGGCAATGGTTACAAAGTATATTTTTTTACTAGCATCTCGAGTTTAAGAGACTCGATTTTGGCCTATAAATCGAGTCCCAAAAACTCGATTTTCATGTCTAATGTGGCATCTTTTTTCACGTGGCGACCACCTGGAAATCGAGTCTCTAAAACTCGATTTATAAACCAAAATAATTTAAAAAAATTTCAAGTCTCAATTTTGGTTTATAAATCGAGTTTTATTTTGAAAATTTTTGGTCGAGTTTGGCCAAAATACAATCGACCAAAATCTAAAACTCGATTTGTATTTTGGTCGCCATGTGAAAAAAGATGTCATATCAGACATGAAAATCGAGTCCAAAAGACTCAATTTATAGGCTAAAATTGAGTTTCTTAAACTCGAGATGTTAGTAAAAAATATACTTTGCAACCATTGCCTACTAACTACATAGTTAGGATTTTATGGTTAAATTCCCATTTTGGCCCCTAGTTTATGTTTGATTCGGTCGACGACCCGAATAATGTTGCGTGGTTTTTAATGGGAGATTTATTGAGGCTTAGCCCAAGTTGTAGCCCATGGACAAGCCTCTTGGGGGTCCGGGGGCCAAGCCCCCTGGGAAAATTTTTTGGCCCATTGTGTATCCTATGTGCAGGTGGTAGAAAACGCAGCTTGATGATTAGGGTTTTTTGTTGTTGTCGTGTTTGAGAAAGAGAAACACTGTAACTGCTGCACTTTTGTATTTTCCCTAATAAAAGTGAAATCCTTGCAACTCCATGGACGTAGGCAAATTGCTAAACCACGTAAATATTGTCTTGTGCGTATGATTGTTTTTCTTTAGCGTGTGTTTTCTCTATTTTTTTTTTTTTTTGTTTCTCACGTTTGGGAATTTCGGTTGAATTCCCTACACTTGTATCAGAGCCTAGGGTTAAGTTTGAGTGTGAGCAATGGCAGAGGAAGCAAGAAAGGTGTCTGGAATAGAAAAGTTTGATGGCACAGACTTTGCGTATTGGAGGATGCAGATTGAAGATTATCTCTATGGGAGGAAATTGCACCTGCCTCTTTTGGGGACAAAACCTGAGGCGATGAAAGCTGAGGAATGGGCTCTTCTTGATAGATAGTACTGGGAGTTATTAGGTTAACTTTGTTTAGGTCTGTTGCACATAATGTTGTGAAGGAGAAGACCACAGCAGATCTGATGAAGGCTTTATCTGGAATGTATGAAAAGCCGTCAGCAAACAACAAGGTGCATCTGATGAAGAAACTGTTCAATTTGAAGATGGCAGAGAATGCATCAATAGCACAGCATCTGAACGAATTTAACACTATCACAAATCAATTTTCGTTTGTAGAAATTGATTTTGATGATGAGATTCGTGCACTAATCGTTTTGGCTTCTTTGCCAAACATTTGGGAGGCAATGAGGATGGCAGTAAGCAATTCTACAAGAAAGGAAAAGCTCAAGTACAATGATATACGAGATTTAATTCTGGCTGAGAAGATTTGCAGACGAGATGCAGGTGAAACCTTAGGATCTGGTTCTGCCCTAAACCTTGAGACAAGAGGCAGAGGTAATAATAGAAATTCAAATTGGGGCAAATCAAAATTCAGAAATTCTAATCGAAACAGAAGTAAATCTAGATCAGGCGAACAAGTACAATGCTAGAATTGTGGGAAAACAGGTCACTTTAGGAACCAATGCAAAAGTCTTAAGAAGAATAATGAAGATGATTTTGTTAATGCTGTAACAGAAGAGGTACAAGATGCATTACTTCTTGCAGTAGACAGTCCACTTGATGATTGGATTTTGGACTCAGTAGGTTCGTTTCATACCACTCCACACCGAGAAATCATACAGAATTATGTTGCTGGTGATTTTGGTAAGGTGTATTTGGCTGATGGTTCAGCCTTGGATATTGTGGGTATGGGAGACGTCCGGATATTGTTGCCTAATGGGTCTGTTTGGTTACTGGAGAAGGTTCGACATATTCCCGACCTGAGAAGGAATCTTATTTCTGTTGGACAACTTGATGATGTAGGACATACAATACTATTTGTTGGTGGTACTTGGAAGGTTACAAAGGGAGTTAGGGTATTGGCTCGTGGAAAGAAGACTAATACTATATATATGACCTCAAGTCCAAGAGACACAATTGCAGTTGTTGATGCAAGTATTGATACAAGCCTATGGCACTGCCGGCTTAGTCACATAAGTAAGAAAGGGATGAAGATGCTGTTGTCAAGAGGAAAGCTACCAGAATTGAAGTCCATTGATTTTGACATGTGTGATAGCTGCATCTTAGGAAAGCAGAAAATGTGAGCTTCTTGAAAACTGGCAGGACACCGAAGGCTAAAAAATTAGAGTTAGTACACACTGATTTGTGAGGGCCTTCTCCGGTTGCATCCCTTGGAGGTTCAAGGTACTACATTACCTTCATTGATGACTCAAGTAGAAAAGTATGGGTTTATTTTCTGAAAAATAAATCTGATGTATTTGAAACTCTTAAGAAGTGGAAGGCCATGGTTGAGACAAAAACATGTTTGAAACTAAAATGTTTGAGGTCAAATAATGGAGGAGAGTACATAGATGGAGGGTTTAGTGAGCATTGTGTTGCACAGGGAATTAGGATGGAGAAGACCATTCCTGGGACACCACAGCAAAATGGTGTGGCTGAGCACATGAACAGAACTCTCAATGAGCGTGTTAGGAGTATGAGGTTGCATGCTGGACTACCAAAAACTTTCTGGGCTAATGCTGTTAGCACTGCAGCTTACCTGATAAACCAAGGACCATCAGTTCCTATGGAGTTCAAACTTCCTGAGGAGGTTTAGAGCGGTAAAGAGGTAAAGTTTTCACATTTAAAAGTTTTTGGTTGTGTTTCTTATATTCATATTGATTCTGATTCTTGTAGTAAACTTAATATAAAGTCTAAAATATGTTTTTTCATTGACTATGGTGATGAGAAATTTGGCTATAGGTTTTGGGATGAACAAAACAAGAAAATCATCAGAAGTAGAAATGTTATATTTAATAAACATGTTATGTACAAGGACAGGTCAACTGTAGTGTCAGATGTTACAGAGATAGATCAAAAGAAATCTGAGTTTGTCAACTTAGATGAATTGACTGAAAGTACTGTCCAGAAAATGGGTGAAAAAGATAAGGAGAATGTAAATTCACAGGTAGATCAGAGTACACCTGTAGTTGAAGTCCGCAAATCTTCCAAGAATATTAGACCTCCACAGCGTTATTCACCGGCCCTAAATTATCTCCTGTTGACTGATAGTGGTGAGCTAGAGTGTTATAAAGAAGCCTTGCAAGATGAGAATTCAAGCAAATGGGAGTTAGCCATGAAGGATGAGATGGATTCCTTGTTAGGGAATCAGACATGGGAAGTGACTAAATTGTCAGTAGGAAAGAAGGCTTTGCACAATAAGTGGGTATACAGAATAAATAATGAGCATGATGATAGCAAATGTTACAAGACTAGATTAGTTGTTAAAGGGTTCCAGCAGAAGGAGGGCATTGACTACACAGGGATATTTTTATCCAGTTGTGAAGATGTCAACAATTAGACTGGTGTTGGGAATGGTAGCTGCAGAAAATTTACATCTTGAGCAGTTAGATGTGAAGACGGCATTCCTTCATGGCGATTTAGAGGAGGACCTTTACATGATTCAGCCAGAAGGGTTCATTGTTCAGGGACAAGAGAATCTAGTCTACAAACTGAGAAAAAGTTTATATGGCCCAAAACAAGCTCCAAGACAGTGGTACAAGAAATTTGACAATTTTATGCATAAAATTGGGTTCAAGAGATGTGAAACTAATCACTGTTGCTATGTTAAGTCTTTTGACAATTCTTACATCATATTACTATTGTATGTGGATGATATGCTTATTACAGGGTCTAGCATTAAGGAGATTAATAATCTGAAGAAGTAATTGTCAAAATAGTTTGCAATGAAGGATTTGGGAGCTGTAAAGCAAATCCTTGGTATGAGAATCATTAGAGACAAAGCTAATGGTACGTTAAAGCTTTGATAATCAAAGTATGTGAAGAAAGTTCTCAGCAGGTTCAACATGAATGAAGCTAAACCAGTGAGCACATCCTTGGGTAGTCATTTCAAACTGAGCAAAGAGCAGTCACCAAAGACAGAAGAAGAAAGGGACCATATGAGCAAGGTGCCCTATGCCTCAGCTATTGGCAGTTTGATGTATGCTATGGTATGTACAAGGCCAGACATTACACACGCAGTGGGAGTTGTGAGCAGATTCATGAGTAGGTCTGGAAAGCAACATTGGAAGGCAGTCAAATGGATTCTGAGATATCTAAAGGGTTCATTAGATACATGTCTTTGCTTCACAGGTGCAAGTTTGAAACTGCAGGGTTATGCAGATGCTGATTTTACTGGTGACATTAATAGCAGAAAGAGTACTACTAAGTTTGTTTTTACTCTGGGTGGTACAGCTATATCATGGATTTCAAATCTACAAAAGATTGTTACTTTGTCTACTATAGAAGCTGAGTATGTTGCAGTAACTGAAGCTGGAAAGGAGATGATTTGGCTACATAGTTTCTTAGATGAATTGAGTAAGAAGCAGGAGATGGGCATTCTACACAGTGACAGTCAGAGTGCAATTTTTCTTGCTAAAAATTTGGCTTTTCATTCAAAGTCGAAACATATATAGACTAAATACCATTTTATCCGATATCTTGTGGAAGATAAATTGGCAATATTTGAGAAGATCTGTGGATCTAAGAACCCAATAGACATGTTGACTAAGGGTGTCACTATCGAGAAGTTAAAGTTGTGTGCAGTTTCAATTAGTCTTCTAGCTTGAGGACAGGAGGATTGCTTTTGGAGGATAGCGGTTGATGTTGGTGATTGAACTAGTCTTCAAGTGGGAGATTTGTTGGGTTCTGTGGAGCCTAGTTTATTTTTGATTCGGTTGATGACTCGAATAATGTTGCATGGTTTTTAATGGGAGATTTATTAAGGCTTAGCCCAAGCTGTAGCCCATGGACAAGCCGTTTGGGGGTTCGGGGGCAACGCCCCCGAGAAAATTTTTTGGCCCATTGTGTATCCTGTGCGCAGGAGGTAGAAAATGTAGCTTGATGATTAGGGTTTTTTGTTGTTGTCGTGTTTTAGAGAGAGAAACACTGTAACTGCCGCACTTTTGTATTTTCCTTGATAATAGTAAAATTCTTGCAACTCCGTAGACATAGGCAAATTGCCGAACCACGTAAATATTGTCTTGTGCTTGTGATTGTTTTTCTTTGACGTGTGTTTTCTCTATTTTTTTTGTTTCTCACAGGTTGAGAATTTTGGTTGAATTCACTACAAAGGATAATGTATATATTTCATGCACTTGATATATGCATTTTTCTTTTTAAAATGACCAAGTTTTGCATAATTATAAAATTCACACACTATAGGAGGTAGAATCCATACATCAAATACATAAAATAAATATTGCATGTCAAGGTTCCATCTAAGGTCCAAAATATTTTGGAAAGTGACAAAAGAAAAAGGGAAAGTACATGGGAAAAATGCATAGGAGAAACATATTTTGACAGCAAAAAAGTTCCACTATAAATGTCATCACATAAAATGTCAAATTTGCTTCTAAAAAATTCTTCATAAAAATATATTTTTTATATAAAGAAAAAGGTGTTTTCCAAAATGTGACCATAACAAAGCACTCATAAGCTTATGTTATGTTAAGGATCGCATCTGAAATTGAAAAAATTCTTTAGAAGTTTGAATTGTTTGAAGTGAGTAGGCAAAATTATGGAAAAAGACGAAAGGAAAAGGTGAAAAAAAAAAAAAAGGTAGATCGGCAAAAACGCATAGCAAAAAGAAAAATTGACAGCAAAAAGAAGTGTCCCTATTAGATTTTTCCACTTTATTTTGTTGAAACATTTCCTCAGCATAATCATTTTCCCGTGCAAGAAAAGCAATTATGATTATAAAAAAAGATTTCAAAATATATGCTGTCAAAGTCTTGTTAATCCATGTCAAGGTAACAAGGCATCACTAACAACATGGGTGCTTTTTTTTTGTAAAGACTTGGGTGCATTTATACCGTGACTCTCTTAACTCAATGACAAAAGCTAGTGGAATGTAACATTACCCTAGTTTAAAGATAAATTAAAAAGGTATGCACTCTAATATTTATGTTCCAATTAATTAAGTTTCCTCTTCATTTATGAGAAATTGAGAAGAATATATTTTTGATATTATAAAATAGGCTAAATTACAAATTATAACCCTTAACTTTGAGTGGTTTTAGTCTTTTAGATTCAATTTTTTAAGTTTCATATTTTTTATTCTAGTCTTTTAATTTCTTTTTTTTTCTTTTTTCTTTTTAGTTACGTAACTTCTATTCATTTTCAATATAGTCTTTTCATCCAATCCGCCCTATTACATCCACTAAAATGACGTTTTTTAAAGTAAAAATCACTAAAACTACCAGCAAATAGAACTTGATAGAATAATTAAATTAAAAAAGATTAAAAATCAAAGAACTAAAATTAAAAATGAATAAAATTAAAAAAATGAATTAAAAATATTTCATAATTAGAGAATGTAATATATAATTTAGTCTATAAAATATTGTCCTAATTTTTGGGGGACAGTGTAAAATACTATTGAATTACCAAAAAATTGTTACATGATGATAACTTAAACGCCTCACATCACTAAGGACAATATAAAGTTAGATGAGGCAGCAGCATTTGTGGACATTTTAATATGTCATTCATAATGTAATAATAGTATTTTTCCTTAAAGTTTTACTCTTGTCATTTCAAGCAAAAAACAGCAGTAATGATCCATTAGATGAATTTTTACCACTCAGAACAATTTGCTTGACTCATGCTGCATTCTCAAGTTTATGATTATAGAATATACAAAAGAGAAATCATAATAGGGACAAGATAATGACTTTAATTATTACCATGCATAACAAGTAATAATACTATAGAAATCTAACACACTTTTTTATATATAAGATTAGCTTCTTCTTCTTTTTTCTTTTAATCTTTTTTATACAACATATATAAGATTAGCTTGATTCCTGTTCGAGTCAGGTTAAGATATCTTTAAAAAAACAATGGAATCTTTAATGTGTTGGTGGCCACACAATTAAATTACTCGAAACTCACAATCCTTACTTTCCACCGAAGGAATTAAAGTAGTGAGAATCACTAATAGGTCCCACTTGGATTTTGACCTCCACTGAGGTATCATTATCAACTTCATCCTCTTAATCTACTCTATTATAATTAGAGTAACATTAATTAGTGCTTACTTCTTAAATATCTTATACTAAAACAGCTCCTAACGATTTAGGGTTTGGCAATTCTATGTGCTCTTTGATTTTGTCACTTGGGACTCATCGTCTGTATTTCTGCATTATATTCAAAGGGTTGGGAATTTAGGATGTTTACTTGTTTAGAGTTTACCCATTAAAAATTGAAAACTATACTAAATTGGGTTTAAACGTCATGACATAGATTTGAGGCAAGTTTAGATTGTTAAAAGTCTTGTACCTCAACAATTGGTTGTAAATAAAAAAAAAACATTTGTTTATGTTCTACCGTTTATTTTGCCGATAACAAATGTTGGGTAGTCACGTCCTTTTTTTTTTTTTGGAAGAAAATCAAGTCCAATTAAAATGAGTACTCTTTCTTTTTCTTTTTCTTTTTTGATAAGTAAATGAGTACTCAATACCACAGTTAAAAAGATAAAATATAAACTTTAATTTAATAAATAATAGTGTGTACGACATCAAGGGAAAATGAAGTATCCAAATAGATTATTCAACTAAGGTAATGAAATGGGGATGTTTATCTCATATTGGTTGTGTGTGTCTAGTGTTTGTTGTTTATAACCTCAGTCTAAAATTACAAAGGTTAAACCTTTTTGTAGTTGTACTCTGGTTATGTAATGTATTATAAATCCGGTTTAAAACACTATTATTATTATTTTCGTGTGTTCTAATAAGTATTACTGTTTACTAAAAAAAAAAAAACTAAGGTAATTAAATATTGAAATATAAAATCAACATAAATATTATTTTAAAATTTGATTTTAGTATGCATTGAGATTAGTTTTTTGTTGATCTGATGAAAGTGATAGTTGTAACTAAAAATAATGAGAATTTAAAAGGTTATACTTAAACAAATAAGTTAAAAATTGAAAAAAAAAAATATTAAAATCTAATTCAAATGACCATTCATTTTGTTCAAAAAACCTTGAATTGTATTGCATAAACGATATACCATGTTTAATATGTCTACTCAAAGTTAAATTTAGAATTTTGATAAAGAATAATGTCAAGAGTTAAAAAAATTTACAAGATTTTTTTTTTGTAACTTGTTAAGGATACAAGTTTTCGGTGGTTCACCACTTTTACATGATTCCACAATTGAAATTAATTATATTATGCACCAATCACAACAAAGACACATCATCAACTTTATAAAAAAATTTATAGAAATTTGGCTAAAATTCAATTTAGCACATTGACTTGTACTTCAACTTCAATTGTCAAAATAGTTCTTAAGGTTTAATTTTTGTCAATTTAGTTTCTTACTTTGTTAAAAATAATTAATCTAGTTATTTTTCCCAAATCTATTAGCAAATAAAATCACTTAATTTTTTTTTAATAAATTTAAAATAAAGATATTTATGAAATTCATCATTTAATAAATTTTTTATGAGTATTTAAAAAAAAGAAAAAAAAAATTAACCTTATCATATAGACCATAAACTACACTTAACATGTCTACTCTTACTTAAATCTAAAATTTACTTGTTAAGAGCTTTATAAGTTAACTAGTCAGCATCTTCAGATGTTTTTAATAGGGACATTTAATATTCAAATTCTCCTTCTCCAACTATCGAATTATAAAAAAAAAAAAAAAAAAATCTAAATTATGATAAAGATAAACAATTTTTTTTTTAATTTAGAAAACAGTATTATATAATTATAAAAAGAATGTTATGGACACAATATTTTGCACAACTTGTTAGTTTTGATTGATGCAACATCATTCTCATAGGTTATTTTATTTAGAATTTTTTTTTACTATACATCAATCACAATAAATTACCTAAACAATTTTGAAAAAAAAAAAAAAAATCTAAACATCTTGTGTCGCTGATTTACTTTATGAGTTATGTTAACTGGTCTCCCTAAGGTAATAATTAATAAATCATTTTAGAAAAATTTTGACATTATTTTTATTGAAAATATAAAAAACCGCATTTTTTTTTTCCATAAAAATTTTTTAAAAATATTTTTTAAACTAATGCATTTAAAAACATCTGTTAACACTTCCCTTGCTGTATTAAATTAATCTCCAGGCAGATGTATCAATGCCAGGTGCTCCATATTCTCCTCAACCCCAAATCACCACCACTAATCAAGAATAAAAACACCAAGTCAACCAAATTCCAGCAATCCCTGAAATGACGAAATCACCCTCAGTCCCTTCCAACAACGTAAACCAAAACTACAGGGGCATACTCGGTGATAAGAAATTAAAATCCAAATTGGGACTAGTAGGAGCAATCTAGGGTTAGGGTTTAAAATCGAATGAGTACAAAGCTTCCAAATTTGGGGATTGGGAGTGATTGATTCTTTGGGGTTTTTCACTATAAAGCTCTGAACTTTGCGTTGTGTAGTGAATCGGACGGCTCAGAAGCTCGCTCCGAGGTTTTTTGGTTTCTTATTGGGCGTGTGATTGTGATTCTCTCTCTGGGCTTTAGCGCCCTGAGGCACCGTTGAAATCCATGATCATCAGCGTCTCATGGATCCGTCTACAGTGCCAACCACTCCTCCAGTTGAAGAAGAAGATGAGTGGGGTATCACTTTTTTTTTTTTTTTTTTCAATTTTTTTTTAAAAAGATTTTGTCACTAACCCATTATTTGGTTGCTGAGAAAAATGTGGGAAAGAAGAGGGAAGTTTTTGTATTTTTTTTATATTGGGTTTTCTGGATTTATGTCTACATGTCTTGACGTAATTGTTTAATTATGCTATTGTGTTATGAGTATTTCGTTTGAAAATTGTTGGTTTCGCTATGTTTTTTTTTTTTTCTTTTTTTTTTACACTAACACGCCACAACCAAAACTGCATGCAACAGTTAGTTTCACTATGGATGGTTTTTGGTGATGGCATTGCAATTGGATGTGTTAGTGTACAGTTGTTGATGCGCAGGGCTTGTGATTTGGATTTGGATTTGTGGGTTTTGTTGATTTTTATTGATGGAGTTATGAGTTAGGTGTTGCATGAATATTTTGAATTGGGCATGTCTTGTATTGTGTGATTTCTCAGTTTTAGACTGTATTGTGTTAAAGTTTTTCTTTTTAACCCATCAGTGTTAAATTGGGTATGTGTGGGCAATAGAGGTTTAAAAAAAAAAATGTATTTAGTATTTGACTTTGTCTCAGGAGCTGTCTGCACATTTCAAATTGCAGAAAAGTTTTGCTCTGACAAGAATTGTAGATAAGTTGAAATCCTTTAAGGGCTTTTCTTTAGACATTAGAGTTAAAGAGATTAAATTGTTGTATTAGAAAGATGACCATCTCTAATGTGTCAAAAATGTCTTTTACTTAGCCAATAAAATAATTTCTTATCTATTGATATAGCTAAATCTTGGAACCTGGGAAAAAAAATAGGGACCTGAAATCAGAAGTTATATATTACCTAAAATTTATGAAGGGAATGAGTATATGCCTAAAAAGTTGTTTTATTTGTTGTCACAAAAAAGAAATTGAGAATATGTGGCCTACTGATTTGATATCTTCATTCCTGATGTTATTATGTTTATTTGATGGGAATAAATATAATACTGTTAAATGAGTTTTCATTCTAATGAACATGGGTAAATATAGTTAGCTGAGGATTAAGTTGTCAGCGTGAGGGAAACATCACAAAAGCAATGTTTCTTGCTTACATGCATGCGCTGAGTTATAGTTGGCACTATATTACACATAAACGTCAGATCATTTGTTAATATATGGTTTTTTGCAATGCAATTATGCTTGAGTTTCCTGTCAAAGTGGAGACTGTTATGTCCCCGGAAGGGTTTATTATTGTTTCAATGGGCCATTTCCACATATTTTTACTAACTCGTGTTGTAGTTCATTTAGTGGGTTTAGTAGATTGACCATAAATTAGACTTAGTGATCTTTAAGCTTTGTTTGCACATACATCTTACATTAGGGTGATTGGAGCTCCATGTGCATGACCTTGGTCCTTTGAAGTTTATAACTACCTAATTTTCATAACTCTAATGTATGTTTCTGAATTTGTTTGTTGTGTCTTGGGGTCACACACGATGATTATTATGTGGTCAATCATTGACGGGCTAATCTTTTCACAAGGACAATTTGTTTCATCCATTCCTGTGCTCTTTCACTTTCACTTTTTCCTAAGCAATTAAATGAATTATACATCATTTACAATATATGTATATGTTGTTTCCCATTTTTATTTATTTATTATTATGTTGATATGGCTATGCAGTCTCTGTCTCTCCATCTTTTAGAAGGCATAGTAAGAATATGAGTAATTATTCAGTAGAGAATGCTATGAGTAGGGGATTCAGCATAGAACATAATGCCTTTCATGTGGAACTTGATAAATTTGGAGTCTTTGTAATCTTTGAATTGCTCTAATTTGAAGTTGAGTTTGATATTTCTTAATTGTTAAAATCTCATTTATCCTGTTTACCAATTGAAGTATAGTAAATATTAAGTTTCTTTCTTTGGCGCAAGTATTGTTCATTAAGATGGGAGTAGCATGCAGCCTTCTCACAGGCCATACTTGATGAATTGACATGTAACTAATAAGGTGGACCGTTTGTGGTCTGCAAGAGTGGAAGGTGTAACATCTATCACTGTCTCAAGGAACAATGTCTTTAGTAGTGTCATTACTTGTTACATCATTAGCAATTATCATATTGGAGAGACAGAGTGTTTTCATCTTGTTATAATATCCCTTGTAATTTGTATTCACAGATTGATTTGGTAGTTTAACCTTATATGTTAGTGTAATAGCGAGTAGATGTGATGGTAATTGTGATCATGATGAATATGTTCTTTCACTTTTCGGTGACCTGTTTTTTGTGAGTGATCAAATTTTTTAAAAATTGGGTTTGTGTGGGTGTCATCAGCATTAACTTCTCTAAAATTTTTACGGTGTCTCTTATTGTGCTGACATTAATCTATGGCCTTTATATGTATCAGACACTGATGGATTCGTGATTCCAAGCTTGGAAATAGGAGACTTAGATCGGAGTAAAACTGATGTTTCAGAAGTAGAAGCCTCAAAACCTCCTTCTCCAAAGGTCAGTCGCAAGAATCCTACACTATTCATTACAAAAGCAAAGGGGGAAAAAAAAATTTGTCTGTAGATTATGCATTTGAGTCTGTATTTTAAAATCTGTGTTTTTTTTTCACTTTTGCAGGCCAAAAAAGAAGAGAATATCTACCTAGGTCCACACGGAGCACCTCCTTCACAGTCAAAGCAGCAAGAGCCAAATTCTGCTGGTCGTAAGCAGCGGTTCAAGCAAAAATTGAAGGAAGCAGATGAGAGGACCAGTGGGACAGGTCGGGAGAATAAGTTAGAGAGTCTCAGAGAACTTGTGGGTGGTGGCAAAGCCACTGGCAACATGGCAAAGGGCTCTACCAGGGATTGGCTGGACCCACATTGTCATGAGTCTCAGTTTGAGAAGTGGAATCCCCAGTGAGTGGAATATTTGAGAGCTTTTTAAACTTGGAACACGGGGTTATCTTAGGAGACTGAATTTATAAAAGGTTATGTATTTTGACAATAAATTTTCAACCAGGCCTTTGAGATTTGCTTTTGCTGCAAAAGATTCTTTCAGTAGCATTTCCGATGTTTGGGTTGTATTTGCTGCAGTTGGTGCTTGGCCCTTCTCTTATTTTGTGCTTCTTCCACTTTGAGTTTCGGTCACTGTTGGATCTTGAAAAAAAAATGATGATAATAACCTCAAGCGGAATTTTGCTTGTTCCCTAAAACCCCAGGATTATGGCTTGAAAACCTTGAATGAGGTGCACAACATTAGGTGCCCCATGTGTGGTAATGTCCAAATGTAGTCAGTTAGCAAAGCTGAAGCCAACTATGCTTTGAATTAAATCTTGAGTAAAAGTTTAATTAATTTGCACGTAATCCTCTCGCCTCTAATTTTTTTTTTTTAACCAAAAAAAAAAAAAAAACCCCCTTTTACCAAAAGCTCATGCTGACCTTGGAATATTATATTTATACGTGTGGATATACTGAGAGTTGATTTGAAGTTAGTATCATTGAATAATTTTTTTATTATCTAATTAATTATTATATTCATCATGTTTGTAAAATATAAAGTTAATAATAGATGAATAATTATTTATTATATAAAATGCTTATATTTTGAGATATTTTTGCACTTTCAATTTTTTTTTTTTTTTTTTTTGAAGTGCTTTCAAATTATTCACACAATAGGATTATGAATCTATAATAAATGATAGCCAATTAACTCAAAGTTTGGCGTTCATATTAAAAATAATGAGAACGTGTAATTTAGCAAAGAGATTTTCAACGTATTAATCCAATAAAAAAATATTAAATGATGTAATATTCACAAAAGTTAATATATATATATATATATATATATATATATATATATGAAAGAGAATATATGAGTTAGGATTAAGTTGTGCATATAATGTAAGTTTGTAACTCTTAGAGATGTTAAACTAATCTATAACTTTATATATTATTGGATTTTAATATTCTTTTTTTTTTTTTTTGAGAAGAATATTGGATTAATATTCTGAGAATTCAAATATATGTATAGTCCACCATATGTTTATAGTTCTAATAGAGTTCCAAAATTTTGTTTAGAGAAAACAAGAATTATTTTAGCTTTTGCTTTTGAGAGAGAGAGAGAGAGTCCTTTGAGTACATTTGGGATTTGATTTTTCTAAGTGTCATTAGGGTTGTCATTCTAATTTTTTAGTTAAACTTTTTTCCCGACACTACCTGTGAATGTAGATTTAAGGTCAATCCACATAATTTTAGTGCTTCACATGTATTTGTTTTTCATTTTTTTTTTTAAATTTTGCATAAATCCATTATACTTAGAGTTTGTTGCGGACGTAGTACCCTTTTTTTATTTTATTTTTTATTTTTTTATAGTGTTTATCAAAAGATATAGTATTTGGTAATTTTTATGTTAAATTTGCTACATAAAGCTAAAAGTTGGATTATTTTCAAAAAATGTTGAGGCAACAAACAAAAAACAAAAATTTTGACAACAATACTTTTTGCCTTCTATATTTTGGTCATATTTATAATTCGGTCTTCAAGTTTTTAAAACTTTATTTTGCTCTCTATATTTTTAAACTTCTTGTCATTTTAATTCCTGTTATCATCTCATTTACAAAGAATGTTTAAGTAATAAATGAACTTATTTACAAAGAATGCTTCAGTAATAAATGGAACTAGTCGCAGACCCGCGCGTTGCGCGTGGTTATTTTTTTTTATGATTGTGTTATTATTTGAAATATTTTTGTAAGTGTTACTACTTAAGTTGCATTATATATGTATAAACAATATATTGTAGGATTCGTGATGGTAGAAGGTATTGTCTTGGAATTAGATGTGGAAAAAATACAACTATAATGGTAGAAGGTTCTTCTTTCAAAAAATCAGGCCCAAAACTTGATTTAAATTAAAGACATTTCAATGTGGCACTACCAAACTCCAATATACCAATTGATCAAGCCAAAATCCGGCCATACCCACTCCTAACAACCACTCAAACTCCAATATACCACTACCAAAATACTTTCCTCAGTCATGGAATATAAATAATTGAGAGAGATGAAAACTCACCTTTAAATCCCCTTGGAATGGATGAGCCGTGCCACCAACACTTTATACTTCACTACTTTAGAGTCTTACATTCTTCCAATAAGCCACAACACTTTAAAAAAATGACACTTGAGATATTTCCAAATAAACCAAGGTAAAATAAAATAGTTTTTTTGGCAGTAAAATTGTAGCACTATTGAAACATCATTCAGGCAATCTCACAAACACATCAATGGCATGCCAAGGATGCTCATCTAATATACACACAAACACAAACAAAAGAAAAAAAAAAGCGTCTCATATTAATATAAACAAAGCATAAAAGTTTTGCACAAAAAAAAAAATTGAAACAGAGAATAAAAGTTTTGCACCCAAAAAATAAGAATTGAGATGTAGAAATACCTCAACCAAAGCAGGGAGATTCTATCAGTATTTATAAATCGTGTGAAAAGGAATAAAGGGAGGAAGGAAATCAGATAGGCAGCCGTTACTGAGAAACAGTAGAGTAGGAAGATAAGTAGCTTTCAAACTCTTTGTTTTCTCACACAATACCTGAACAAACTCTCTGTTTTCTCACACAATACCTGAACGCTTCAATGTTTTTTTTTTTTTTTTTCTTTTTCTTTTTCCTCCCTTTAAACTTCCCTCTACGTTACATTTTACAAGACCCTGAACTCAATATTTCAAAAACTTAAATGCAAAACCTAAACGCTTCCCTTTTTATTTTTTTCCTTTTTTTTTTTTTTTTCCTTTTTTCTTTCTTCCAAACGGCCTTGAACGTACCTTTTTTTTTTTTTTTCCTTTTTTTCGTTTTTTCTTTTTTTCCTTTTTCAGCCCTTTAAGCTTCCCTCTACGTTACCCAATTCTTACGCTCAAAGATGTTTATGTCTATTGATGACTGTGCAATTACCATACCAACATTTTTAAGACTTTTTTTCCTTTTTCATTTTTTCTTTTGTTTTTTTTTTTTTTCTTTTCTCTTGTGGAACTAAATAAATATAAGGTAGGCTGAATTAAATAGATAGTGGAATTAAATAAATAGATAGTGGGAGTAAATAAATAAGTAGTGGGCTATAATTATAGGGCTGGGATTTATAGGGTTGCAAATTGTAAAACCAATTAAAAATTGAAGGAAAAATTATTTTTTTAATAAAGAAAATGACGTGGTAGCTGATGTGGCTCAACGTGAGAGCAGCAGAATTAAATTCTACGCTTCAGCTTTTAGTAATATATAGAATATATAGATATAGATGCACTAAAAGTTTGAAATTACTTTTTTTTTTTTTTTTTTGGTAAGTGAGATGATGTCGGGGTCAAAATATCAGTAAGTTTAAAAATATAAGAAAAAAAAGTGAAGTGTTATAAAAAAAATAGAGGACCAAATTAAAAACATGAACAAATAGAGGACCAAAAAATAATTGAATAAAAGCAAATCCTACAGAAACCGTGTGGCCCTCCAAAGTCAAATCACGGTATGGATATTGGCATTGAACGCTTCATGTGAAATGCAAAAGCTGCACTTTCCTTTCGAAATTCCCAAAAAAATAAAAAGCAAATAGAGGAATTCAGCTGCACTTGCACTTTAGTTTCGATGAAACCCCCTGAATGAAATGAATTTACAATAAAAATGCCCTCGTTGTCATTCAGCTGAGCCTCCATCCCTCGCTAGCAGAGTAGTAGTATTAGATTTAGAGCACAAACAAAAGAGAGCAAGGAAGGACGTTCCACATTCAAGCTATTATGCGCTGGAGTTGGTTCATGCCATATCATGTCTTTAATAAAAGAAGAGGGGAAAGAGAGAGAGAGCTGCGTTTTATGAGAATGGAAGCAAGTTACTTGAGATGTAATCTTTGAATTGCTCTAATTTCAAGTTGAGTTTGATATTTCTTAATTGTTAAAATCTCATTTATCCTGTTTACCAATTGAAGTATAGTAAATATTAAGTTTCTTTCTTTGGCGCAAGTATTGTTCATTAAGATGGGAGTAATATGCAGCCTTCTCACAGGCCATACCTGATGAATTGACATGTAACTAATTTGGTGGACCATTTGTGGTCTGCAAGAGTGGAACGTGTAACATCTTGAGTACAAGCTTAATTGATTGGCGCGTAATCCTCTAGCTTCTAACTATCAAATTCCACAAAAAAAAAAAAAAAAAGGCAGAGGAATTCGGCCCCACTTTACTGTTTTTTTCAACCGGCAATAGTGTTGGGGGCACTGCACCATGAGTCCAGCCCACGTAATAGACATGCTAATTTAATGAGCATGACTTCACGTTTCTTTACTCTTCTTCATTGTGTACAAAAGTCAGCATGAGTTATTGGGGTTGGTTGGCTTAGGCTGTTGGACACGTTGAAGGAAGAAAGAAAAGAAAGAAGCAAAAAGGCAAAGAGTCATTCGGTCATGGCAGAGCTGAAGAAAAGAAATTGGTTGAAGCAAAGTCAAGATAAGTTGGCTTGCATTTATTGTGACTTGATGTGAAGAGTGTAAAAGGGAGTAAAGAAGGAAAAGATGAAGAAATAAAGGGAGAGGCCATTCGGCCATTTGGGCAGAGAGAGTGAAAAGAGAAGAGAAAAATAGAGAGAGGGAAAAGAGTGAAGTCTCAGAGTGTGAGGATTGGTGGTGAGAGCAAGCAAAAAGAGAAGAGAAAAATAGAGTGTGATAGAAAATATACAGTGAGAAAGAGAGCAGTAAATGAAAGAAAAAGAGAGTTTTTTTTTTTTTTTACCCAGTTATATCTCTAAGTCGCTTTATTTAATATAGTGAAATTATTTGAAATTTGCCTCGTAGTTTTTTCCTTCAAGAAGAAAGGATTTTCTCATAAATTTTTGTGTTATTGTGTAGTTATATTTCCACATTGTCATTCAGATGAGCCTCCATCCCTCGCTAGCAGAGTAGTAGTATTAGAGCACAAACAAAAGAGAGCAAGGAAGGACGTTCCACATTCAAGCTATTATGCGTTGGAGTTGGAGAAATTATAGAGTCCTTTGATGGACCACGTCACTTGTCTACCATTTTATTAAAAAACTTCCGCTTGTTTAAAATTGTTGAGTCAGTAATTGATTTTTGTTTAAAAAATTTTTCTAACTAACAATTTTAAACAAGTGACAATTTTTTAGTGATATGGTGAACCATATCACTTATCCACCACGTGGATTTTATAATTTCTTCCGGAGTTGGTCCATGCCATATCATTTCTTTATTAGAAGAAAAGAGGAAAGAGAGAGAGCGTTTTATGAGAATGGAAGCAAGTTACTTGAGAAGCTGATTGCCTCTTGCAATGCTAAGCCTATTCCCATCCGTACCTTCTCCCCTCAGCAGCTCTTCCAAGCAACCAACAACTTTTCTTCTGAACAGCTGGTAATAGGGTTCTCTATTAGGTACAAGGGTTTTGCTGAAGGACGAATTGTTCTCATTAAGGGTTCTTTTGTTCGCAATGCCAAGCCTATTCCCATCCGTACCTTCTCCCCTCAACAACTTCGCCAAGCAACCAACAATTATCCTGCTCAACATCTGGGAATTTATTGGTACAAGGGTTCTCTTGAAGGACGAATTTTTCTTATTAAGCGTTTTGATTATAGGTTGCCCGATTTGGCCATCAATGATTTAGTGTTTTCTGCACAAATGAGTGGTCACAGCAATGTATTAAAGCCCATTGGCTGTTGTCTCCACACTCCAATTCCCTTTTTAGTGTTTGAATTTGCTGCCAATGGTTTCCTTTCAGATCAAATCTATGTCTCCCGTGCTACTAAACGACAACATCAGCCGATGGTGTGGGAGAGAAGGTTAAAGATTGCAAGGCAGATTGCTCATGCTCTTTCTTATCTCCATACTGCCTTCCCAAGACCTGTCATCCACATGTCTATACATATGGACAGTATCTTATTAAATGAACATGATGTTCCCATATTGTCCAGCTTTTGTTATTCTGTATCAATTCCCGAAGGTGAAGCTGACGTGGAAGGTTTTCACGGCTTTCGACATTTTGGTTTCTGCGCCCCTGAGTTTAAAGCAACAGGCAAGGTAACTGAGAAAGCTGATATATATGATTTTGGTCGGTTTCTTCTAGAACTTTTAACTGGAGAGGATTCTCTTAATATAACCCGATTTACAATTGATCAAGATTCTACTTTAGTAGCATACATACATAACCGTGCTCAAGGTAGTTGCATAAACGAGATTGTGGACCCTGCAATCTTGGCTAAAGATGGGGATGGAGGTGATAGTTTACAGCATCAATTACAAGCTGTGGTGGACCTTGGCTTGACATGTACAGAGGAAGATCCACAAAGAAGGCTAACTATGGTTGATGTCACCAAACAACTCAGACGGATTGAGAGGTTCATTCCATCACTAAATATTTACTCACTTGATTTCATCCAATCATATGTTATAGATAAACGGATTCACATTATTGCATATCCAAATGATTTAGGCATGACAACAAACAAAATTTACTCACTTGATTTTCAAACAAATGGCCATGGATGGAATTTAGAAAAGTTAAAAAAGCTAATTTGATGAAGAGCCATTTAATGACATTATGAAATCCCCATCGCTGCTAAGAAACAGGCCTAATAAACTGGTATGCATCTTAAGTAATCAAGGAGAATTCTCAATGAGATCAGCTAATTGTATTTCTCAATCATGCAGGTTCACACAAACGGGTGAAGTGCTTTTGGGAAATTTGTAGAATTTAAAGATTCATGAGAGTTTTGAAGAGCTTGCTTCTGCATCATTGAAAAGGAATGCTTCTAGTGATGAAATCCAAGCAGTGAACGAAGCCTCTGAAAGGCCTCTTGAAGTTTGATTGTGATGTAACTGAATGATGACAAAGCTTGTGTGGCAATTTTAACCTGTCATTGGGAAGTTATCATTATGGCAGACCCTTAAGGTATGTATTGATGCTATAAGAACTGGAGGATAGGTTGTTATTGGCAAAGGAGTTTGATAATTGTTCTTTTGTTTGAATAAAAGGAATGGAAACTAAGAAGTTCACGGTCCTAGTAACTGGCTATGTATACTGGTTTGTTGGGGGAAAAAAAGACTTCTATACTGTTTAATTGGTTTGAAAATTTTCTTTTTCCAGAATATATATGATTTCTGAATTTAGTTTGGCAAACCTTTTTCTTTTTGCAAAATAGTCTTAAATTTTAATCATTCATGTGAATTTGGGTCGAAAATTCGTTAAATAACTTATTGCTCTACAATTGATCTTCTAATCGGTATAATTGCAGTTAACACCTTCCCTTTGAATTAGATAAATATTGTTGTCCTGAAAAGTATGAAACAAAAATGTCATTATCCTTACAAACAGAGATGTACCTAGTCCTTATCTTGTATTACTGCTCCAGTTCATTGTTATCCTCTTAAAATTTAGAAGGCACCTTCTAAGTGAACTTTGATGGAGAAATATAGCTGCATAGGGCTGCTTGAACATTGGTAGAAGTGGAGAGAAACAGCCAAGTCAAGACTCTTGGTCACGCTAACTCATTTGATGCCCAAAAACTCTAATCCAATTACCTTGGGTATCAATCTATGCTGAGACAAATATTTGGCATTGTAATACATATGCAGATGTCTCATCCCACTATCACAAAGGATAGTAACAAAAAATAGCATGAACACACACACACACAGAGACAAAGTGTAACACCCCATAAATTTTTTTTACTCCAATTTAATTAATTATACATAAATTATAAGGAGGCCCACAATTAAATTGATTAAATTGAATTGGGCCTAAGATATTAAAAATAAGATAAATATTATAGGATATGAAGCCCATGTGAAGTGGCATAAGTAAATATATAGGCCTTGATAAGCTTTAAAAAATAAAAATAAAAAATAAAACCCTAGCCTCCTTCCTCTTTAGTCACACGTACGTATACTTATGAGACTTCATTTTGCTTCAGCCGCATCACATTGCTGAATTTTGCTTTCCGTCACTGTGGCTGTGAGAAGAGACTTTAGGTATGGTTTCTATGACTATATTAAGGGAAAAGATGTCCTATATTGTTATGATATGAGATAAGGAATGGTCAAATATGGCTGCATGTCAAGAGCTTTGATATTGTATCTAATAGGCTTGGACTTTATCAATTGCTTTGTCATCATGTGAAAGGGAAAATATAGCTTTATGGGTTTATATATATATGTCCGTATATGGCCATCATGAATCTAAAAACTAAGACTATTTTAATGGGCAAAGGATGCTTGTGGATTAATAAGGTTTCACACATAGCCTCAATTGTTGACCGATTGACCATAACCTTTTAAGCCTCTATTGTTGACCGGTTAGTATGCATTCACACTAGTCCAGTCGTGTACTAGATTTTGGGTCTTTGGGTTGAAGAGTTACAACATTAAAATAGGAACTATTTATTTATGTATAGCCGTATGGTCCTCCATAGGCTTTGAAATTGGTTTGACTGAATTATAGTTTTGGGATAGAAATCATCCCATGTTCTCAGGGAGAAATTTTGCTTGAATTTGCTTTAGTTGCTAATAGGACAAAAAGGCATGACTTCATAAAATCTACCCTAGCAGTATATCAAAGGAAAAATTGTAGGCACTAGACTGACATATTAAAGCCATCACGTGGCTTTCAATGTTAAGTTGAATATATATATATATATATATATAATATTAGAGTCAATGGACATCCAGTAGCATCTAGATGGAATGCCAAGCAATAAATTAAGGCTACATGTGGCTTCCAATATTAAATTGGATAGTTAAGTGAATGAATAGAGAATTTGGATATATCAATATTATTTAGGATAAACCGTTTAAGTGTGAAAATATATTTTTAAGTGGGAAATTGTGTATTGATGAACCTATTTTTGGTGTTGCTAGGTTCTAATTCTACTGAATTGTCGTGATTCAAGGGAGGTTGATTTCCTTTATTTTTACAATTAAGAGGTAAGTGGTGTTTACTAATTTGGGGGGGGGGGAGTTTCCAAAGCAGTGTTGATTATTAAACTATTTTATATCAAAGAAACATGTTAATATTTTATATATGAATTGATATTTATAAATGTTTGATGTGCACATTGACTATTCGTTTTATGAAAATCTTATGGGTCAACCTGAATTTATTTAAACTTGTATGCGTGATTATATCTTTATATTTTTGAGAATTATAAATGGATTATTTTTGTGAGCATATTGAAATGTGTTTTGGAAACTTATGGCAAGTCGTGAATAGAAGCTCAGTGTGGTATCTAGTCCTTAGCAAGGGACAATCATACTGCAGCTAGTCCTTAGTAAGGGACGGTCCCAGAAAAGGAGACAGTGCACATTTAATAGCTCCTTAGCAAGGGAGTATATTATTGAGGATCCAAAAAGGGAGCTCCTTAGCAAGGGAGTGCACCTTTTGGTTTCAAAGGAACTATCCTTAAGAAAGGGGATGAAAAGGAGGTTCCAGTCCTAAAAAGGGGATAGCACAACCCTGTCAATGGGGCGTAAATGTTGACCACGAGAAAAGCCTACGAAATTGTTATGTGATTGTATTGATGTATGTATTATGATGGCTCACAATATAAAGATATTGTTTTTCTTTTTTATATATGAAGTATTTGATGATGAATATTGATGAGTTACAAGTTATGAAATTGTTGTAAAAATTATTTATTTGAAAGGTTTGTTCCCACACCCCAATGTTAGTGAATTCCACTTATTGAGTTATCTCACCCCCCTTTTATTTCCCATTACAGATACATTAGAGGGATTATTGGAGTAGAGATTCTTGGGAGACAGCAGTTACGAACTATTTTGTGGAATTTAGGATTTTTATTGTTATTTTTATGGCATTAAACATTGTATTGGAGAATTATTTTGAGGATGTTTGTATTTGGTGAATTAGAGCTCTGACTTTTGTGATGAGAGTTAAGGTTGTTAGTTTCTTTTATTTAACATATTTTATGAATTATTCAAATTAAATAGACATTTATTGCTCATAATTTTGGGGCGTTACATCAATAGTGACTAATCCTTTTGAGGTATAGCGCAGATGTGGCTAGCGCTTTTCCTTAAGTCATTACTTATGGTATCAGAGCCGACCCGGTAATTCCATGTGGGCTCAGAGACACTACCCCACAAAGTGGGCCCTAACAAGGACGTTAGGAATTTAAGTGGGGGAGATTGTGATGCCCCAATTTGATTGATTGTGTGATGTGTGTGGGTGTGTGATGAGTCCCACATCGGGTATTTACTGGGTAGATCTGAGCTTTATTAACAACTACAAGGAGCCTCAATTGTAACGACCCCGCCCCAACTGTGTAGATATTGTCCACTTTGGGTCCCATACCCCTCACGGCTTTGTTCTTCCCCAGGTTGCGCTAGGGAAAAGGCCTCTACACATTGAAGGGAGGTCATTCCTTCTAAACACATTCTCATATGCTTCCCTAGGCGATGTGGGATTCCATGGAATGCAAAACCCCTCTTTTTGGGTCACCATAGAGGGGTATGGGACCCAAAGCGGACAATATCTACACAGTTGGGCGGGGTCATTACAGATGGTATCAGAGCCATACCCTAGCCGGAAGTGTGGGTCCCATACGCGAGGACGCATGTGCTCGTAAGGGGGGTGGATTGTAGTGACCCAAAAAGAGGGGTTTTGCATTCCATGGAATCCCACATCGCCTAGGGAAGCATATGAGAATGTGTTTATAAGGAATGACCTCCCTTCAATGTGTAGAGGCCTTTTCCCTAGCGCAACCTACAAAAGAACAAAACCATGAGGGGTATGGGACCTAAAGCGGACAATATCTACACAGTTGGGGCGGGGTCGTTACACAAAGAGTTTTGTTGGTGTGGACACTAGGCCACTGGATGATGGAGGATAGGGATGGACATTAAGAGCCACAAAAACGAGTTTTATTTTTGAACTATAACGTGTGTGGTTATAACATATTCACATTGTTGCATATCCAAATGTTTTAGGCACAGGTTGATTTCAAGTCTTCCTATTTCACAATGGCTTAGAAGTTAAGAGATTAAAAGACATAACTTAGTTGATTCTCAAAATGCTTTCTTGTTTATAATGGCTCAAAGGTTAGAGATTAGAAGGAAAAGCCAAGCAAGATAAGTAGTATTCATTGTTAATAGCCTTCCATAATGATGCTCTAAGAGTCATATTCACAGTAAAATGAACTAACTACTCAAATTTGTCTGGCAAACTTATTTCCTCCTGACATTGCCGTAGACCATAATAACTGGTATATTAACATTAATTCATTCAATTTCCCTTGACAAAATGATTTCAATCATCCTTGTACACAGCTTTGAATACAATATTGTACACCTCTTAATGAAAATACATATTAGTGTCCTGATAGAATGAAACAAAAAATTGACATTATCTTAACAGAGATGTACAAAACTTGGTTAGATAAATATAATCGCATAGGCCTACTCAAACTTTGGATGGAGGTAACAATAAACATCTGAGTCAAAGCTCTGGATCACACTAACTCATCTGATGTCCCAGAAGCTCTAATCTAGTAGCCTTGGGAGTCAATCCATGCTGAGACAGATATTCAACACTGTAAAACTTACTCAGATGACTTATCTCAGTGTCACAAATAATAGTTACAATAGAGTGACTAGGGCCAATGGATTGTGTCACTAAACGTCTGATGGCTCGGACACAATTCAAGGCCAATGAACTTCCAAGAAAGAGCCCATTCTTCAAAAGAAACCTGATAAAAGTTCAAGAAGCATAGCATTAAAACACACAGAAAGTATTTGTGTTCCAGCAAAGGAAAATGGGTGAAAGAATGGATTTTTTTTTTTTTTTTTAATGTTTCATGATCTGGAAAGTATTAATGATGGACAAAAAAGGGAAAAGGAAAAAATCCACAATACAGTAGAATCAACAAAACAACAAACTAGTAGAATTAGCCCAATCTTTTTCCCATTGGTTTCATTTCTCATCCTATCAACAAGATATATCACTTTAGTAAAACAAAGGCATGCACTTACCAAGACTTTTCAACAGCTTCCAAATCTTTGCCTCTGAAAGCCCCATCAAATTTTGCCATCATGAAATTCTGTGATAACCTATTTATTCCAAGTCCTTCTGTTATTGTGTCAAATGGATTCTTCATTCTTTGTCCTCTCTAGTATGCATTGCCCTCCTTGTAACCTTTTTGAATAAACTAGAACCAAGAGGATCTATCAAGAAGCACTTAATGTTTGGATTCTTTTCCTGTTGAACACATGCTAAGGGATTCATTGACTAATTTAATATGAATGTTTAAATTAAAGGAAGGAAAATAAATTGACCTTGAGAATATGGAAAGACCAGCCACTGTCTGTCCTGTGCCTGCATCCATTTCCAAATCTTGGAATGCTTTTTGGCATGCAAAATTCTTCATGCCATTACATCTACACAGATCATGAACCAGGATTTCACAATAATTTTCACCACTCCAAAGAGACATTAAAGCATCCATTTCAAAATCTTGGAATGCTTTTTGGCATGCAAAATTCTTCATGCCATTACATCTATTGCACATAAAATCAAATAGATATAAAAAGAATCTCATAACAGTCAATCAATCGTCAACTGCAAAAATATAAAGAAACTGTTGCCCCACAAATACTTTGCATTTCAGTTTCACTTCTACATTTGTCACTGAGAGGGAGATTATTAAATTCTGCTAAATAAGCCAAAGCCTCTTGAGTTTATGTTGCAAACCATCCATAGTGATGCAACCTCTCCTTTTGGAAATGTACCCCATTCCTCACAATTGTCAAGAAAGTCTAATAGCTTTGAATAGAATGAGTCGTAGTTCATTAAAGTAAGGGAACAGGTGATTATCAAAAAAAGAGGAGGGAACAGGAAGCTCTAACCCTATCCATTCTAGTTGAATTAATGCTAATTGTAATATCTCAAACACCTTATCTAGAGTACCAATACCACCAGGAAGAGCAACAACAGCAATTCTATCAGAACTATTGCTCCTAATTGCAGCATCCACCAACCTAGGCTACCTCACAGAAAAAACCAGCATTACTGAAAAGCAATTCATGCAACTGAGAAGCATCAGGTGACAACAATAGATTATCTGCAAGTAAGATAAGTTTCTGAAGGTAGACACAGATGAAAATTTGAGGCTATCCCTTCATTAGCTTCTTTACCTATCTTTAATCCACCCACTGGTTTTCCCACTTCTAAAGCACCTTTAGTAGCAACATGCATTAGTCCAGGACCAACCCCACCCCATGAAGTGCAATTCAAAAGTTTCGCAATCTGAAGACCATAAGAAAAAGCTAACCACAGTCAAAAGGAAAAGTATGTTTCCAAGATGCAATTGTGGTTTTGTGTTGCCAAGTCTTAGCATTCTTTATGCATGATTATCTCAGCATGTGAAAACATGATTTAGATACAGAAATTTACATTCATGTATGCCAGGCAAAGCAGGCAGGAAGCAATCTATAAATTCACGTACCTCTCTACTTAACTCTAGTGCTTGCAGGTAATGAGAATGACCAGGTCCCATCCTTGAAAACACAAATTCAAGACTCCTAACCCAAGTTTGTGTATGAGTTCATAACATTTCTTTTTATATATAATTAATTTTGTAACATTGTTCTATCTCTCTTCTAACCTTTCAACCAATAAAACCAAATTAGCTACTAAAACTTTTCGCACATTCAACAAAATTGCAAAGCATTTCATAAATTCACAACTTTTCTTAGTGCATGACACTCTTGGGACGACCAATAAGAACTTCTAAATCCTGGCATTAAGATCCATAAATTTCATAGTCCACTTTCAATTCTCTATTCTGCTCCCACTCCCAAAAATTGATATTAAAAGTAAAATTGGCCAAGTTTGAAATAGGGCTTAGATATCTAAGCATGAACTGAAGAATTTTTATTTTTTATTTTTTATTTTTTTAATTATAGTTTTCCCTTTAGATATATAAGAGTGCTATTTGATTTTACTTAGGCAACCTATTTATATGCCTTGCTAGAATTGTAATCCTTACTTGCCTGTGAAAGAAAAAGAAGAGCTTGAAGGTTTATCAATGGTGGAAACAGAGAAAACCAGAGATGAAGAATTCTTCGAAGATTGAAATTGAATTTTATTCAAGCTCACTGAAATGAATACATAACCCTCACTCACTATTTATACAATACATAGCTAGTAACTACCTCTAGAAGATTCCTATCTAAAAAACTCTAACAGAAAATACAGCTGTACATGATAAACAAAATATCTACAATCTGATAAGGAAAATATCCGGAGCTTAAGTCATGAAGAACAGAGCAATTCCAGAACTGTTTAGAAGAAGAAGAGCTGTGTCAAAACGATGCCGTCTGCGACCTTGACTAAATGAGTAGGACACGCTTGAGTAAAACGATGCCGTTTATCACTAAATGAAACGTCATCGTTTTAAGCATCTTTGAATCAATGTTACCGTTGCTCTTGTGACCGTCGGAACAGTGAGTCGTCTTGCTTCTTCTCTTGTTCATTAGTTCCACTTTCAGCCTGCCAATATAAATAACCAATCTTAACGTAAAAGTCATCCATAAAGAGATTGCAGTTCCATTTTTGGTAGAAATCAAAAGCAGGAAATGTGGTGCATTCACTTATGAGCTGAGAAGGCTTGTATGTGCAGCCTAACTCCTAGAAATTGGCCACTGGCAAATAATTTGGAAAATCATCCCTCTATTGAAATGCAAAAGAATTTCATCAACAAAGCCACTACATGTTTATGGTTTCAACTGCATCCCACAAGACCTTCTCATTCATATGATCTCATAATACATCTTTTATTCAAATGGTTCTTTTGGCTGCATACTGCAAAACAGGCATCCAAAATCCCATTGTGGACAAATTAAAATTCATCAAATCGCTTGAATACTTTCTGTTTTGTTAATCTTTTACATCCAACACCAGAAGTGATGCTAAAATACTTGCTTGTCACTAACATAGACATCCCCTTCACTTCAGGGAGCAACTACTAATTATGCTTCAAATTCTTTGTTATCTTGTTTGAGAAGAAGAAAATTTTCTGCTAGTACATGAAAGATTCAACATGGTTCACCAGATTCACTGATACTGTACAATAACCGTGTCCTCTGTTTTTCTTTTTCGTTTTTATCTTTTTCTTTTAGAAAATTCTCAGTTCCTAGCATGACTAATACTCTGGTAATACACCCAATGCACACTCTTAAGTGATAATCCACCTCACTAATTTAGTTTTGCATCCATATGTATAAGAGTGTAATCCACCTCCATATGTAAAAACATTAACTCGATGACAGTCTGATAGTAAAATATTGATATACACGACAGTTATGAATTCAGTTGTACATGGTCAAATATTATCATTTTCACCAATATTTTAGTTTTCAGTCCACAAAAGCAGTCATTCAAAACTGTTATTTTTCAACAGACTAAATCTATCAAAGAGCAACAAGAATGTACTAGCTCAGACAAAACTCTCAAAAGAACAAAAATGAAGGGGGATTGCAAAGTGTAGAGAATTAACCCGAAATTCTCAACCTGTGAGAAACAAAAAAATAGAGAAAATACATGCCAAAGAAAAAAAAAAAAAAACAATCACAAGCACAAGACAGTATTTACGTACTTCGGCAATTTGCCTACATCCACGGAGTTGCAGAAATTTCACTATTATCAAGGAAAAATACAAAGTGTGGCTACAGTTTGTCACTCTTCGCTCCATGGACTAAGCCTTAGAAAATCTCCTATTAAAAATCACGCAATATTATTCGGGTTGGATCGGGTCGTCAACCAAATCAAATACAACTAGGCTCCACAAAGCCCAACACAAAGTGGGTTAACCTCAATTTGGTTCATTGTCCTATTGAAAATAGAGTGTATATTAATGAATTTTTACTAAAGTCACTATATTATCTTCTCTCTATCTGTTTTATATATATATATATATATATATATATATATATATATATAAGTAAATGCTTAAAATCATAATTTTATTAAAGAGATGATTACTCTATGGAAGTTGGCCTTGAACACAATTGGTCTCTAAAGCTTATATAATGAGCATTTTTAGTTCATGACGTTTCAATATATCAAATAAGTGTTATCAGTACCTATAATTTAAACCCATATAACTTACAAACTCTTATAAGTTTGGTTCTTTAATGCAATTTAAACCCATACCTCTATCACTCTCTTACTATACCTTCACAGGTATTGGAAAGAGTAATATCCACCACCTTCAAATTGATGCATCACCAATCTAAAAATAAATAAAAATAAGAATTTATTTATTATGCAATAAATCGAGTACTAAATTTACAATTATTAGCTAATAAAATTAAAGTAGTCTTAACATTTTTAAATTATAGGGACTGATTACACTTATTTGATATATTGAAACATCATGAACTAAAAATGCTAATTATGTAAGCTTTAGAGACCAATAGTGCTCAAGGCCAACTTCCATAGAGTAATCGTCTCTTTAATAAAGTTATGATTTTAAGCATTTACTTATATAAAAAAAAAATAAAAACAGATAGAGAGAAGATAATACAGTGAATTTAGTAAAAATTCATTAATATATACTCCGTTTTCTCTAATTCCTCTTAAATAAAAATGGGTTTACACTAACATGCCACAACCAAAACTACATGCAACAGTTAGTTTCACTATGCATGGTTTTTGGTGATGGCATTGCAATTGGATGTGTTAGTGTATAGTTATTGATGCACAGAGCTTGTGATTTGGATTTGGATTTGTGGGTTTTGTTGATTTTTATTGGTGGAGTTGTGACTAATGAGTTTGGTGTTGCATGAATATTTTGAATTGGGCATGTCTTGTATCGTGTGATTTCTCAGTTTTAGACTGCATTGTGTTAAAGTTTTTCTTTTTAACCCATCAGTGTATTAGTATTTGACTTTGTCTCAGGAGCTGTCTGCACATTTCAAATTGCAGAAAAGTTTTGTTCTGAAAAGAAATGTAGAGCAGCTGAAATACTTTAAGGGGTTTTCTTTAGACATTAGAGTTGAAGAGATTAAATTGTTGTATTAGAAAGATGATCATCTCTAATGTGTCAAAAATGTCTTTTACTTAGCCTAAAAGAATTTCTTATTTATTGATATAGCTAAATCATGGACCCTGGGAAAAAAATAGGGACCTGAAATCAGAAGTTATATTTTACTTAAAATTTATGAAGGGAATGAGTGTATGCCTAAAAAGTTGTTTTATTTGTTGTCACGAAAAAGAAATTGAGAATATGTGGCCTACTGATTTGATATCTTCATTCCTGATGTTATTATGTTTATTTGATGGGAATAAATATAGTACTGTTAAATGAGTTTCCATTCTAATGAACATGGGTGAATATAGTTAGCTGAGGATTAAGTTGTCAGTGTGAGGGAAACATCACAAAAGCAATGTTTCTTGCTTACATGTATGCGCTGAGCTATAGTTGGCACTATATTACACATGAACGTCAGATCATCTGTTAATATATGGTTTTTTGCAATGCAATTGTGCTTGAGTTTCCTGTCAAAGTGGAGACTGCTATGTCCCCGGAAGGGTTTATTATTGTTTCAATGGGCCATTTCCACATATTTTTACCAACTCATATGTTGTAGTTCATTTAGTGGGTTTAGATTGACCATAAATTAGATTTAGTGCTCTTTAAGCTTTGTTTGCACATACATCTTACATTAGGATGATTGGAACTCCATGTGCATGAGCTTGGTCCTTTAAAGTTTATAACTACCTAATTTTCATAACTCTAATGTATGTTTCTGAATTTTTTTGTTGTGTCTTGGGGTCACACACGATGATTATTATGTGATTAATCATTGACAGGCTAATCTTTTCACAAGGACAATTTGTTTCATCCATTCCTGTGCTTTTTCACTTTCACTTTTTCCTAAGCAATTTAATGAATTATACATCATTTACAATATATGTATATGTTGTTTCCCATTTTTTATTTTATTTTATTATGTTGATATGGCTATGCAGTCTGTCTTTCCATCTTTTAGAAGACATAGTAAGAATATGAGTAATTATTCAATAGAGAATGCTATGAGTAGAGGATTCAGCATAGAACATAATGCCTTCCATGTGGAACTTGATAAATTTGGAGTCTTAGTAATCTTTGAATTGCTCTAATTTGAAGTTGAGTTTGATATTTCTTAATTGTTAAAATCTCATTTATCCTATTTACAAATTGAAGTATAGTAAATATTAAGTTTCTTTCTTTGGCGTAAGTATTGTTCGTTTAGATGTGAGTAATATGCAGGCTTCTCACAGGCCATACCTGATGAATTGACATGTAACTAATTAGGTGGACCGTTTGTGGTTTGCAAGAGTGGAAGGTGTAACATCTATCACTGTCTCAAGGAACAATGTCTTTAGTAGTGTCATTACTTGTTACATCATTGATAATTATCATATTGGAGAGAAAGTGTTTTCATCTTGTTATAATATCCCTTGTAGTTTGTATTCACAGATTGATTTGTTAGTTTAACCTTATACGTTAGTGTAACAGTGAGTAGATGTGATGGTAATTGTAATCATGATGAATATGTTCTTTCACCTTCAAAATCTTCATTTGTGAGAGAGAGAGAGAGAGAGAGAGAGAGAATGGAAACAAAAGAAGCTTAAGCATTGCTAGAAGGCCAAACAGAAATTTGGCAACATTTATTTGGCTTTGCAGCAATGCGGAGCTCCACAGCACATTTCAATGCCATGGAGACTCTCGCAATGAGAGTTTATAATGTCAACAATGCGGAGCTCCACAGCACATTTCAATGCCATGGAGTCTGCAAAGTCAAATGTGTTTAAAATACAAGAGCTGTTTAGACCCCCAAATTAAAGTTACGGCTCGATTGATTTTACACTAACTTAATACTAAGTGTGGAATAGTGTAAATGCGAGCGGACAAACATACAAGCTACTCTAATCCATAATCAAAGCAACATAGTAGTAAAATGGAATGTAAAAGAGTAGGAAAGAAAGATGCAAACACAAGATAACACGCCGATGTGTTATCGAAAAGGAAACCGAAGAACTCGGCGAAAAACCTCTCCGCTGCCCTCCAAGCGGAAATCAATCCACTAGATAATTAGTTGGGATACATGGGTTAGCAAGAGACCCTCCAAGCCTAATCTACCCGATGTACCTAAGCCCTCCAAGCTCCTACTTCAACAAGGCTTCTCGGAACCATGTTTTGTTTAATTCTCCGAATCCCGCTACAAGCTCCATATTGCATCTGCTATCCTTGGCTTCTTTCAATGCTTCCCAGCAGCACCAAAACTTCACTTGACACTTTGAAAGGGTATGGTAAGTGTTTGGGCTATCAACCCCTCAATGGTATGGAAATTGAGAAGTAGGAGTTGAGGAAATTTCACAAGCAAATGTGTAGAGGATTGTGGGTATAACAATCTCCAACTCTTAAGGTGTTTGGCTAGGGTTTTCTCTCAGAAGCACTCCTCAACATTTGTGGGTAATGTGGGTATAAATAGTGTAGGCACAGAAAGTGTGTATCAGAATGGACAGGCTGGCAGAACAGAACGTCTCGCGGGTGTCTTGCGGGATGGCCTTACCCGCGAGATACTCGCTTCCCGCGAGACACCCGCAAGACACAGCTGCCTCCATCTTGGCCTGACTCTTTGCATTCCAGCATGTGCAAGGCACATGAGTCACTTCGCAGGATGCTAAGTCGCAAGCTACCTGCGAAAACTCTTCAGTCTTCAATTGCTTGAGTCTTCACACTCTCTCTCTCTATCACACAACTCTTATAATGAAATCTCACAATAAATACAGGGTACAAAAGATTGAATAAACTTATAATCAAATTTGGCACGGAACGCAATGTTGTAAATAACAACTTTACAAAATCCAACAAAAATAAGAAGCAGATATGTTAAATAAATGATTAGGTTTAGTTTGATTCGTAAGCAAACCATTGTCATTCCTTTTCAACTTCAAAATTTCCCTTTCATTTTGGTTGGACAATATTACTTGTTTGAGATCATGTAATGAACTTATGATTAATATGCTATATATTATGCTCAATGGATTGGTGGATGTTTTGTTCATGATATACAATATATGATAGAAGAAGAATTAGAGAATATTGGTTGGTATTATTCCTGACCATACTAATAGAGCTCAAATTGGTTAGTCCAAAATATTTGGAGTCAAATCCATTGTGCTATAGGCAAATTCATATTAAGCACTTTTTGGTGCCAACCAAAATGGCCCGCTCATAACTTTTAACTTTTTATGCAATGATCCAAACAAAATTTGGTAGATGGTAGATGGCCAGGAGATTTGAGTGATATGTTGTGATGTAACCAAACAGATTCAAATGAGCCCACTCCATTAATATGGCCAAGATATTTGTGTGACAAACTCTTGTGCAATTGAAGCTTGTAGAAGAAAACAGGCTTTGAAAAGTCTTTCACGTAGTTAAGAGAGGGAGATGTGAAGGGAGATTGGGCGGTCCCTCTTATGTGAGGGATGCTAGCCCTTAATTTTTTTTTAAATTTTATTTTAAGGGTAGTAGTTAGTGGAAAGGATCCTTTTCATTTGAATTTGTTCTATTTCATAGTTCAAATTAAATATTACAAATTTAAAGATGTATCTAATGTTATGTCATTTAAATTTTTAAATGATAACACTATAAATTGTCAGATAATGAAAAAAAAAAATTAATCAAGCAATAAATTGATTTCTATTTCACTTGAAATTGAGAGGGTTACAGCATCTAGTGAGTGCATGTTTGAAAAAACCACCACTTTATTGGGTGTTTTTTTTTTTTTTGGTGGGGGGGGGGGGGGGGGGTGGGTGGGTAAAAATGTGTGGAATTGAAGAGAGTGACAAGGAAATTATAATAATCTTTTACAAATTCAAGATCTATTTGGGAACAACTTATTTAATTGAAACCGAAACATTTTTACTGAAAATATATATAAAAAAAAATGTTAAAAGTTAGTTGAATAGTATAATGAGATCTATGAATAGTACTAAAAAGAAACTAAAAACTCAAGTAAATTTTTTGATACAAAAACTCAAATAAGTTGAAACTTACATTACATCCCAAACAGACTCTCAATCACTTAAAAGTTATAATTGTACAATATTAATAGTAGAGCTTTTGCAATGTAGCACATTTGGTTGTGCTAAAAGAACTTTAAAGAGTTCCTAGGTGGTGCTTTTAGGGAGACGTTGTATCATTCAATTTTCAAGCTTTATAAATCCAGAACTTAAATCACTATTCATTGTAATTTGCCAAAAAGTCAAAATATCAAAGAGTTATTTAATTAAAAATCCATATTACAAAAGCTCTACTATGCGTCTGTTTGACATTGCTGTAGATCGAAAGTAAAATTTTAACGGTAGAGTTTTGTGATATATAGATAGTATTTACTAAAAGCTCTTTAGTACTCTAAACTCTAAAGTATTTGGCTAATTACAGTGAATCATGTTTTTAAATTATTGATTGTATAAAACATAAATAACGAATTATATAGTTAACTTTATAATTAAAATAACAAACAACAATTTTTAGCTTCAGATTTACAGTTGTTTTCAGCTTTAAGGATAAAGATCCTTAACAAAACTATCAACGTTTGACAATTGCTATTAGAAAAAGTTTATGCACTTTTATATGGAATTGAGTTAAACACTGCAAATAGAAAGCTCTACGATCTATAATTTTTACTGAAAAGCTATTTAACGTATTAGTAAATTACCCGTGCAATACATGGATAATGTTATAATGTTTTATGTAAAATGATTTTGGAGAATATTGTACATGTATTATAATATAATTGTTATAAAACTTTATTAGTAACGAGTTTATCATAAAAAGTAACAATTATAAATTGCATACATATATCTGATATAATTATTGAATTGAAATAATGAGAAATAAAAAATAAATTTAAAATATAAAAAAACACTCCTATTTCAAGGTCAATGTTTAATCAAATCCTATTAAAGCTCAAAATCAAAACTAAAAATTCTAGTGAGTGCATTTAATTAGTGCCAAATTTGCCAAGTTTAGATTTGAAAACACTCTGTTATTTTTTGTAAGTATCCCAAACTAATGTCAACATGACCATTTGTAATATGCAGTCATTTGAAAGTCACAAACCACAATGGTTAAAAATTAATTACAACATATAAATTTGGATGATCCCTTAAAGCTTTCAAATCTTCAATCCTTCATCATAATAGAAAACTTCATTAATTTTGCATACCTTAAAATTATAAATTATTATTAATTAAAAAAGAAAAGTTCCTTCTAATTGGAAAACATTAAAAATAGCACCGCAAAGGAAACAACGGGGTAAAATAAAACTGGCCTGAAAGGAACATTCCAATTCTGATGATACATTTGTGATTTTGGCAAAGGTGTAAACTGTGGAGAGAGAGCCATCAGATATGATTGGATCCTTTGCCATTGCCTTTGTCATGGGATTTCGTAAAACTTTTTTTTTTATCTGTCTATAACTCCAACAAAAAACCCAACACATTGAAATTGAAAACTATAATATTAGATTGATAACAACATAATTAAAACCTAACCCTCTATTCATTTATACAAACAAATTTTATAATAAATCAATTTAGTTAATTTTTGTTAAAGCATTGTATTCATGTTCCCTCTTATTTACCCAAGAATGCAATCACTTTTCTAGAATAAATTTTTAAAAGGGGAAAAAGAATAAAATTTCAAACCCTTACTCATCATGTTTGAACTTCACAAAGTCTAGAGATTTGCCTTAGGAGTACTTGTTTGAAGCACAATCCATCAAGATTTTGAGTTATAAAAACGTGTAGCCAAAGATTTTAGAAAAAAAAAATTAAAAATTAAAAAAGGAGAAATGTAAAAAAGAAAGGAAGAGAAGTGATTGTAAAAGGTTATATCTCGAATCTCTTAATTCCTCTCTTTCTCAACCACATAACTCCGAAACTTTCACAACAAACAAATCACCACCACATCCAAATGAATTGGGCCATTAAGCAAGTCACTGATAGGATTATAAAGTGAAGCACAACATTCATAAAAAATTGAATACAAAGTGTTGTGACTTTTGAATCTACATTTAAGGATTGGTTAGATCCCTAAAATAGTACAATTCCTTTTTCTTGTTTCTTGTCTATTTAGTACATGGTGTATAGAATACTAAAGTTTGCAGAATGTTTGTACATACATGTCAAACTATGTGGTTAGATCCCTAAGAATGTTTTGCTTGTTTCTTTTTTCTTTATTTTTTTAATTGAAAAAGTTCAAAAAAGAAGTAAGTAAAACTATGTGGTTTTTGGATAGCTATAGGAACTAACCTAATAAAATTGGAATTTCTATCCTTTAAAAAAAAGGATAAAAGGACTACATTAGGTAAAAAAATAGGATTAAAATCAATAAATCATAAGTTACAAAAAATGAAATTAAATTTAGGATAAAATTAGAGGTTGTAAGATGTATTATGGCTAAATATTTAATTCCTTCTTAAAAAAAAAAGCTAAAATATTTAATTAATTAATTTGTTTTTAAATAAAATAATACACCATTTAATGAGATTTAAAATAAAATAAAAAACCATAAAACCCTAGAAGGAGCAGAACAAAACCCCAAACCAACATCTTTCTCTCATCTCATAGCCCCCTCTTCCATCTTCCAAAGATGAGACCTTTGCACGAGGAGAAGACCACGCAGTGTTCAAAAAGCTCTTCAAGTTCACAGGCAACAACCTCAAAAACATCGTTGAAAACCCTTCCTACGAAGGCCCTGACTCCAAACTAAGTCGCTACTGTTTCCGCATCAACAAGAACAGGGTCTACTACGTGAGCGAGTCCATGGTCATGTGCACCACCAACGTCGCTCGAAACAACCTCGTCTCTCTCGGCACGTGTATCGGCAAGTACACCCATGGCAGTAGCTTCCACCTCACAGTCCAGTCGTTGAGTTTGCTGGCTGCCAATGCAAAACACAAGTTATGGCTCAAACCCACCTCGGAGATAGTGCTTTTGTATGTGAACCATGTTTTGAAAGGTGGGTTGGGGAGGATTACTGAGAATATTGCGATTGGTGATGGGGTTGTGGTTTTTTCAATGTTGGATGTGCCTCTTCGGTTTGGTATTTCGGCTAAGAGTGTAACGTCCCGTCAGTTAAAAAAAAAAAAATGTAAGGTCGGATTTTTTTTTGGGTTCCCACGTGCCCCACCTAACCCCACTACCCACCACTCATCTCACACTACCATTACATCACTTGGCCGGCCATCCTTTCTTCTTATTTTTCTTTTCTTTCTTTTCTTTTCTCTCATACACTCCTCTACTCTCATATCCTCTCTACCCGGTACTTCCACACCACCACCACCACCATTTCCACCATCATTTTCCGGCAAGATCACCGGAAAATTCTTGTGAACCCATAAGCACCTTCGCATTTTTTTTTTGAGGTAAAAATTTCTAATCTTTTTGGTGGATTTTACACTTTTGCTTGAGATTATTTTTATCTAAGCTTTAATAATGATACACATGTGATTTATGAGCATTAGAAGTGATATTTATGTGTTTGTATGTATGGGTTTTGTATTGGTGGAATTATTTGATGAGTAGGTATATGGTTTGTACTAATGATGACTACCTAAGGTTTATTTATGGTGAAAATTTAGAGGTTTTGAGTTATAACATGTGATGGTTGGTAAATCTAATTTTTCCATTGCTATTGGGTTTATTTGGAGTTAGTTGAAGTTCTAAATTTCTTGTCTTGGAGGATATTTTGATTTTGCTTTCATGGGTCTCTTAATGATGTAGTGTAAATTTTATGGAAGCTAGTCATAATGTTGGAGAAGATATTAAATGAGATCAACTTTATAAATTGGAGTTTATGCCTAGTGAATCAATTTGTTGAGAAACTTTGGAAGTGGGATATATTATTATTGATGAGGTTAAATACTAGGCTTGCCTAATTAAGTGCTCATTTGGCAATTCCTAAATTGTAGCTAGATGCAATTTCAAGCTCTATACTTATTGTGATAGGTTTACTTGATATTGTTTAGATTCTAGCTAACCTCCTGGGAGCTCGAAGAATTAGGATTTTGCGGTTGCGAGGTAAGTAGCTTTTTAATGGGATTTTTGAAAAATAACCATATTTTATAAATGTTGTTTTTGGGTCAAACACATTTTGGAAAATTATATATGGATATATGTTTTCTTAACAGTATTGTGTTGTGACCCTATTATATATTATTATATATGAAAAGTACATCATATTTGGTATTGGATTTTGGGAAATGCATGAATTGTTGATATGAAAAAATGAGCATCTTTTATTTAATCTTTGATAAGAAAATCATTGATTTTATGGTATATTGAAAATTTTAAAGATGCTTATCTTGTCTTGTATTATTTGAGAAATTAATAGAAAATCTCTTGACAAGAATGAAGATGAAAACCTTACAAACTTTGTAGAAGTTAGATTATTTAAGGTTTTTTTGAAACTACCTGGATATGAACTATGTGTTTCGAAGTAATGTAACATGTGAGTTTATGTGGTTTTAACACCATGCCATGTGTGATTTCCTGATTATCACTCGATTTGGTTTCCGTAGTCTTTGTGACAATGGAATCAAATATAGATCAATGCCCTTTCACTTTGGATGACGCATTCTTCCCTACTGCCCATAGGGGGGAAGAGGTTCCTTAATTGTGTGTGGGTGAGGCTACTGCCCTGGGGCCAAGAGACCACATGCAAGAGAGGTCCTATTTGACGCGCTCTCTTTGCTACCCATGGGGGGAAGAAAAACCTTGAGGGTATGGGTGAGGTTGCTGTCCATGGGGCCAAGAGTCTGCATACTAGAGAGGACAATATCATGCCAGTTGTAAATGGGTGGATCCCCTGACCGGTCTATGTGGAAGTATGGTATATTTGTGATAAATTACCATATGTTAGATTTTATGGCTTTGGAAATTATATTGTTAGTGCTCATAGATTATAATATATAGTTTCAAGGTATTTACTTTGAGAATCTTGTATTTCATTATTAAATCATTCTTGTCATATTATTATTATTGAAGATGAAACTTGCATTTCCCCCACCCCCATTAAATATGCTACTTAGTGGGCTCTGTCTCATCCCATTATTTTATAAGCCTTTTAGAGTAGGCAACAGTCTTTTGAGATAGCTTTTTGGTGGCTAACAGTAGTTAGACTAACTACTAATGAAGGCTGAACTTTTGTAATGGGTATATTAGATGGTGTACATCTTAGAATAGGCTTGACTCATTCTTTGGTATGTTATAGTGGTTGTGACATTATTCCCACTGATGGGACAAGCTGATGATATATAATTAATTATTCAGACCTCTATTCTTTTGTGGCTAATGGCCCTTGTAATTATTGCTTAGAGCTTTAACTTACTTTGAGAGTATATTCAATGAAATTATTATGATAATTCTTGATGTTAGCACTGGATATGATTTTTGTGGATTGAATTGTCAAAAAGGAAAACTTTATAGGTACTTTGAGACGTTTTTCTCATGCTTTGGATCCTTTGGGGTTTGGGGTGTAACAAAGAGTACTTAGGATTGTAGGAAGTTGGCTCCCAATGGGATTGTGGTGCTTCACCAGGTTGATATTGAGGAGTATTTGAGGATGGAGGATGAGCTTTGAGGTTTTTTAGGAGGTTTTGGCAAACGGGTCTGTGTTGTTTTGGTGATATCTTTTTTGATTTTGGGTAATATTAGGTTGTGTTTTATGTGCGATTTTGATTATTTTGTTGAAACTTACTTAAAAGTAGTAAATTTACTCATCAAGATGAGAATTTTGTTGTCTTTTTATGTGCTGCAATGATGATGATCTAAAGTATTTCTTGCTATATGGTTATGTTTGTGTTATTTTCTCATTAATGAGTTTAAATGTGCTTGTGCTATTGTTGGAATTGGGGTTTTGATGGGGGGTTTTGGCAAATTGATTGGTGTTGTTGTGGTGATATCTCTGGGTTTGTGTAAAATGTGTCTTATTCGATTTTGATTAATATGGGGCTGTGTTTTGTGCGAGATTTTGATGATTTTGTTGAATCTTAGTTGAAATCAATAAATTTACTAATCAAGAAGACATTTTGTTGGGTTCTGTGGACATTGTGTTTTGGTCTTTTTTTATAATTATATGGTTGAGACATATCTTTAATTTCAAATATGCTTAGAATGGTATTTGCATTTTCCTTTGCATATACATGAAATGTTAAACTGCTACCATAAAGGTAGTGTCTTCGAGCCTTAGGTAAGTGAGTGATACTTTCCAATCCTGGAATTGAAACTGCTTATTATTGGCCATCTCCTTAAGAGTATTTGTTTCTTTTTCTCCTTTGTGTGCACTATCTATATTGATTCTTACATCATAATTAGTCATCCAGACATAGTCAAGTCTCTATCACAGCCATTATGATAGAGACTGTTACATGTCTAGGAAAGAAAGATTGAGAGAAAATATTTGATGGATGGGTTTCCCATATATCTGATTAATATCTCTGGAAGGTGTCCATCGTTGCCCGACTCTATGCACTAGTTATTATTCAAGCTACATCTGGACTCCACATCCTAACTAATGTTACCTAAAGATCGAGAAAATTTCCTTACTCATTAAAGGCAGTGTCTTTGAGCCTTAGGTAAGTGAGAAACACATGAAGGGCTTTCCAATGCAGGAATTGAAACTGCTTATTAATGGCCATCTCCCTAAGAAATTTTTTTTTTCTTTTTCTCCTTTGTGCACTATCTATTATTGGTTCTACTACATAATTAGTCATCCAGACATAGTCAAGTCTCTATCACATCCATTATGATAGGGGCTGTTACATGTCTAGGAAAGAAAGATGGAGAGAAAATATTTGACGAATGGGTTTCCCATTTATCTTATCAATATCTCTAGAAGGAGTCCATCGATGCCCGATTCTATGATCTAGTTATTATTCAAGCTACATTTGGACTCCACATCCCAACTAATGTTGCCTAAAGACTGAGACAATTTCCATACTCATTAAAGGCTGTGTCTTTGAGCCTTAGGTAAGTGAGAAATGCATGAAGGGCTTTCCAATGCAGGAATTGAAAATGCTTAATAATGGCCATCTCCTTAAGAATCTTTGTTTCTTTTTCCCCTTTGTGCACTTCATATTATTGGTTCTTACTGCATAATTTGTCATCCAGACGTAGTCAAGTCTCTATCACAGCCATTATGATAGGAACTGTTACATGTCTAGGAAAGAAAGATGAAGAGAAAAGATTAGATGGATGGGTTTCCCATATATCTAATTAATATCTATGGAAGGAGTCCATTGTTGCCCTATTTTATGCTCTAGTTATTATTTGAGCTACATCTGGACTCCACATTCTATAGTTAATTTCAACAACTAGATTAATACAAGTTTAAAATACCATATCATAAATGGCTTGCCACAATCTAGATTACTAGTTATGGTTCAAGGCCCCTTAGGACCCAGCTTATTCTTCAAATTGACTTAATGACACTTAATTAACATGCTTTGCATGTATATGAGGTCATGTAGGACAAAGTTTTCATCTTTATCAAATCTGGTGTCACGTGATCTCCAGTTCAATACTTATGTTGATCAGATATGATTTATGATTTCTCCACTTTGTATCACTTGTTGGTTCAGTGGCTGCTGTTGTTTAGTTCAATCTCATCATTTTTGACTTGTATACAAGTATAATTAGTCTATACTCATTAGTTTGATTTGCCTTTTAGACATGGGAAATGTTGATTCCTACTTTCAAAAGCTTTCTCCAGATTTTCTTCCGATTAGTTCGGTCTCTGTATTTGCATTTCAAGTTCATTTGGCATAAAGGCTTTCCACTTTTTGTTATTGTAGTCACAATCATGACACAAATGAAGTTTTTAATGACTGCTAATATTTGGCAAATCCCATTTGGATATTGATTTTCACCATTGAGTGATAACAATTGGAGCGATTGTGCTTTAGAAGATAAAAAAAATTGAGGATAATATACCACGAACTGCCCCATTGGCTCTATCTAATCATATAATGTATAAACTGTTACAAACCATATATTGAAGGATGAGGTAGTTTAAATTTTAAACATGAGATTGAACTTAAATATTGGGCTTCTGTAGATTTAGTGCTCATTCTGGATGGGAATACCTTGCACATCAAGGCTTCATTCCTAGATTGCACAGCCATTCTCTGGTTGAAATGGCTCACATGTTCCTTAGGGTCTGTTCAACTATTGTACATGGTGAATGTTGGTTGTGTGAACCGCCGAGGAAGTTTCCCCCCTTCAATTCTGCAGGTGAAGGGTGATCTGGAAATCTGGTTTAATGCTCTGCTCATCACATCATTTCCCAGGCCTTTACAAGATGAACTTCTATTTCTGCACTCATGATGATAGTCCTCATTACATGAGAAAGACTCACTGGGATGAGTCCTTGACCTGGGCCTATAACTACCATCTTCATCATCGTTAGAAGAAGGATCAGAATTGGAGGAAGTTCGTCTTCATCGCTCGCGTCGCAACTCCCTTCTCAAACAATCAATCTCCAACTGCATGGCTCTGGTATTCTCCTTATGAGAAACGTGGTTGCCACCTTGAGACTGGATCCTGCTAGTATGAGTGGTATGCACACTAACCTCCTGGTTCCTCCTTCGCTCAACACTGAGAAAATGATATTGATGTTGGGACCCCATAGATTCCTCCCTATCTAAACCTAAACCTACCATAACTAACCACCAGACGCACTAAAGCACCAGAATTCCCACAGACGACGCCAATTGTAAGGACACAAATGAAATCCTAAGCCCAAAGGATCAAAGGATCTAGGCCCAAAAAGCCCAATACAATGAATTTGTAGATAATGGATTGGAAAAATAGGCTCCAATGAGTTGGGTCACAATCATAATGGATTCAGATAACAATAAAATAAAGATAGACTACTTTTATTTAGGGAAAATCGTCCAATTCTTGTTGGTACAGTGTTTTTCTCTCTCCTTTTCGATCCCCCTTCTTCTGGGTATCCTTTCCCTTTTATACTCTCTTCTTCTTCCATCTCCACATGTAGACTAATTCTTTGGTGTTGATCCCTATCCCATCCGCCACGTCCTGAAGTCTCTGAAAGCAGTTGTAAGGCTAGAAAATCACTGTTCAAGTATCACCTTCACTTTAATGCAGCCAGAGAGTTAGTTGCAGAGCATTCAATGAGGTGGTAGCAGCTTTTTTCTAGATATTTCCTAGCTTCCCTTTTTCCTATTCCTTCTAGATACTTATCCTTATTAACGAAATTGCCCGGAATGTTGCTCTTGATGGTAGACCGCACCTTTTGACCTCTGCTTTGCCTAGCTGAGGAAGCGTTCCTTCTCGGACCATCTTCTTGGACCCTTGTAGCCAGGCTCCTTTCTTCACTCACCAATGCCGATTTCCATAGTAGTGTTTACTTGTCCTCGGACTAGTAGGCGTTCTCGGACCAGGCCTCTGGCCTAATAAGTAATACTAGGCATATCATCCCTACAGATATCATATACTATATGGTAAAAGTTGGGTTAAAAAGCCGTGGTTGCACCAAGTAGCTGCACTAAATTGCTAAAAATTTTTCAAAATTTTAAAAAAATTAATAGATTTTTTTTTGTACTTATCTTCTTCTCCTGTAGCTGCACTAAATTTCTAAATTGATAAAATCCTTAATTTGATTACAATTCAAACTCTTCATCTAATCCTTTTATTATTATAATTTATAAGTTGATAAAAAATTTTAATTTGATTACAATTCAAACTCTTCATCTAATCATTTTTTTTATTTAAATTATATTACTACGTGTAAAAAAAAAACACGTAAAAAACAAAAAACAACAACAATCTTTATCTATTTTTTTATTTAAATTATATTACTTCGTGTAAAATAAAAAAAAAAAAAAAAAAAAAAAAAAAAACAACAACAACAACAACAACAACAACATAATACCCGTAAAAAAAAAAAATACCAACGTATTCAACAGCAAAATCTTCTTTTTCACACATGACCATTTCTTTTTTAGATAATTATTTTTCATACCGATTTACCAAAAATGTTTTTAGATAAAGTTAAAAAAAAAAATTGTAAATAAGGTAATAAATACTTGAGTTTAAAGTAAACACCTTCTCTTTCTTCTAAAAAAAAAGTATTTATATATAATAAACGTTTGTTCTTCTTCAAAAAACGTTTTTTTGTTTTGGTTATAAAAGAAAAGTTTCATTTTTTCAATAAAAAAATGTTTTCTTTTTTCTTTCTATTCATATGACCTTTTTCTTAATCCACTTTTTATGGGATTTATGACATATCAACAAACAAATTGATTAGAAATCTTAATTCCTATAGGATTTAAATTCCATATCAAATGAAACTCTACCTATATATTAATATATATTCTTTTTGAAGTGAAGTTTATTCCAATATATGAATGCCTAAATCCCATGACAGGTTTGCATTCTTTCTTCATTATTATTTTTTCATTTTGTTTAAGCTATTTTTCCTTAACTTCAAAAAAATTAATAAAAACTTCTCACTTACGTTTTAACAAAATTCATAATATTAAACTTTTGTACTCATTTATTCTCTTCTACAATAATTGGTTCAGGTTTTAGTTTCATACTCACACTTTCATCTCTCAAAGTGATAGAGAAAACAAACAGGCTTGTTCTTTGTTCTTTTTCTAAATTTATATCTTAATTTATAAATTGTCGTAATTTCTTAATTTTAAATTTTGAATAATTTTGATTATATTCTTTATATTGAATGTAAATTGTTGTTTATAGGTTTTTGGTTGTGTTATATTCTTCAGAAAAAAAGAAATAAAATAAAAATAAGAGTTTATATAAATTTGGCAACAAAGCTAAATAGATAAGCTAAGAAATGTTTACTAATAATAGTTTTATTAGTAACTTTTTATTAACATGATTTAAAAAAAAAAAAAAATTTGAATAGAGAGATAATTTATTAACATGATTTAAACTCTACTAAAACTTTTTTAAGGGATTGGTTTAAAAAAATTTCAAAGTAATTTTCTAATTATTAACTACTATGCACTAACTCCTAACTACCAAAACCCACAATTGAAATACTAATCTATATGAAATACCACTTCTAAAGATTAATATCTTAGCTATTATATATTAACGGTGACTTTTTATTTATTTATTATTATTTATAAAAGAAGGGTTTTCTCCCTCCCTGCAAAACAAAGGGATTATAACAAGAATTAGCTAGGCATGGGTAAGACTACACCACCTCTTTTCTATAATAAATGTTAAATTCAAATCATTTTTCATGCATATACACACGCTATACGAAAGAATTATAACAAGGATTAGCTAGACAGGGATAAGACGACATCACCTCTTTTCTACAATAAATATTAAATTCAGATCATTTTTCATGTATATACACACAAATGTAGCGTGCAACGCATAGAACTTAAATTTTGAGTTTAAACTTAAACTTGGTAGGGTGAAACTCACTCAAGTTTCAGTGCCTTCTTCCATGCTTTCAAGGACAAAAATTAAATTATCATGTGAGTCTCTCTCTACTTCAAATTTTTAAATGTATAATAATTTATATTGTTCTTAATTATTGAATTGAAGTTTCACTTAAACATGATCTCAATTATTGTTTTGGATGGTTCTTAACTATTAAATTCAAGGGTTTTCCATTTAAATATATGTGATTAATTGAGCCTTAAAGTTCAATGTATTATTGAAAATCATTTTATATATATATGTATGTGCGCGCGTGCGCGCATTTTATGATACCTTAGTTTCACACAACATGCATTCATTATACAACTTAAAAGTAAAATATTCATTGATTTTTATTATTTATTTTAAATAAATTAATAATAAAAATTATTTACATATAAATTTTGATTAAGCCGTGCATTGTACGGGCATAATGCTAGTATTCTACTATTACTAATCAATAAGTTTCTTTCTGTTGGTCATCATTCAATTACAAATTTAAAACTTATAAATAAATACATACTGATGGTTCCAAAAAGAATATCCTCGTCCATATCTTGTGAGGATGATCCTTCTGCACGACCCCAATGCTTACGTCGTCCAGATAGGCCGTTACGAAAGACAGCAATAAATGGTGATACCGTTGAAGGCACCTCTGATCGATTCAACATTAATACAGGCGTTACATATCTTGCAATAATTCCACCATCATTACAGAACCAACGACTAGAAATGATCATCCCTATATAAACTCCGGGAGAGGAGGAGGAAAAGGTATGAAGAAAACACTCTAATATTAACACTAAGAAAGATTTCTTGAAACAGTTGAGTCTTATCATTTTCGAAAGCTTATTTCTAACTTTGGCATCGGAGGTTAGGTGGCTGGCGCCACACCGGTGTCCATATTCATTTTGTTGCTTGGTCATTTCAGGGTTTCAAAGGATCTCGATCTGGACGAATATCTCTACTGACGATCCTAGCATCATCAGTTTGGCGCCGTCTGTGGGAAACAACATCGCGGAGTATTCGTCGCTCTTGAACAGTCTGTTTAAGAACGTTTTTCTGCTTCAACGAGATGGAGTCCAGCTCTAACTTAGATCCTGCTGCATTGGCCCTGCAAATTCAAGCATTGACAGCCACGGTGGAAGAACTTACCAAACAAAATCAAGAGATGAGACAACAATTGCAACAGGGGAATAACCATACTGAGGTTAATAGAGACGAGGGTGAAGATAGCCATAGAAAAAGGGCCAGCACTCCAGAAGAAGTGAACTCTAATTTCCTCAAGGAGATGAGGAAAGAAATGGACGAGTTAAGAAATGCTATTAAGGAAAAGACGGATCAAGGACTGGAGAGAATCGTCAGGAAGACCGATTCCCCCTTTACCACAGCAGTTCAAGAATGCCCGGTACCCTCCAAGTTCCGCCTACCACAGCTCGAACCTTTTGACGGATTGAAAGACCCGTTGGACCATTTGAATACATTCAAAACTATGTTGGGTCTCCAACAGCCCCCAGATGAGATCCTATGCCGGTCTTTTCCAACTACGCTAAAAGGGGCAGCCCGGGAATGGTTCACCAAACTACCAACCTCGTCCATTGACAACTTCGAGCAGTTAAGCAATTCTTTTATTCGCCACTTCGTGGGTGGGCAACGTCCAAAGCGAACAGCAGATCACTTGCTCACAATCAGACAAGGAGAAACGGAGACTTTGAGATCTTATGTGACACGCTTTACACGAGGGATGCTAGAAGTGGACGAGTCGGATGACAAGGTACAACTCACGACCTTTAAAGCCGGATTAAAATCTAGGGACTTTGTGGTTTCTTTGGCGAAGAATCCACCCAAATCAATGGCAGAAGCACTATTAAAAGCACAGAAGTATATGAATGCTGAGGACGCTCTGGCGGCCATAGAGGATACTGGAAAGACGAAGGAGAAGGAGAAGAAGAAGGAAAGGGATGATGATAGAAGAGGGCAGAAAAGAGACCGGACAGATAGACGTAATAACGACAGGAATAGACGGAGAGACGATAAAAATCCTCGACAGACGAAGTTTACGCCATTGACAATACTGGTTGACCAGATTCTATCAGAGATCAGGGACGAACAAAGCCTCAGATGGCCTAGACCCCTTCAGTCGCCACCTAGTGTACGCGACAAGAGAAAATATTGCCGTTTCCACAAAGATCACGGGCATTACACAGAAGACTGCCGAGACCTGAAAGAGCAGATAGAAGAACTTATCCAGAAAGGAAAACTTCAAAAATATGTAAAAAGGGGAGAAACCAGCAGATATAGCAAGAAAGAACAACAAGGGGATTTCCAAAGAAGTGAAGGGCCACCACTTCGTCCACAGAACGTCAGAGGGGAAATAAAGACCATTGCAGGGGGACCGTCCACAGGAGGGTCGTTCAGATCCCTCCAGAAATCGTATCAGAGGCAGGTAAACACTGTCTATAACTTACCACCCACGAAGCAACGACGGACGAATCAGGATATGTACTTTTCAGAGGAAGATGCTAGGGGGGTAAAGCAGCCTCATGACGATCCACTGGTCATCATGATCACGATTGAAGGTTTCAATACGAGGAGAGTTCTAGTGGACAACGGGAGTTCAGCTGACATTATTTACCTGCCAGCCTTCCAGCAGTTGAAAGTAGACCCGAAGAGACTTCGTCCTTTTGAATCACCCCTTGTCAGCTTCAGCGGGGACAAGGTATACCCGCGGGGTATTGTGACGTTAACTGTAACTGCTGGATCACACCCATTACAAGTAACCAACAAGCACAATTTCCTGGTTGTGGATTCACCTTCGTCCTACAATGTGATCATCGGACGACCAACACTTAACCGTTGGAAAGCCGCTACTTCCACATATTGCCTGAAGGTAACGTTCCCAACAGAACAAGGAGTGGGAGAAATAAGAGGTGATCAAGTATTGGCAAGGGAGTGTTACCAAGCAGTCCTAGCGTCCAGAGAAAACCATACATGGATGATCGAGGATAAAACGTCCGAGATCCTGGAGAAGCTAGAAGCAGTGGAATTAGTTGAAGGAGACCCATCAAAGACAACTCAAGTAGGGACGGACCTAAGTCCAAAGACGAAGGAACTAATCATTCGCTTTTTGAGAGATAACCTCGATGTCTTCGCATGGAGTCACGAAGATATGCCAAGGATCCCTGCAAACATCATCCAACACCGCCTAAATGTGGATCCGGAAAAGAAGCCTGTCCACCAGAAACGGAGGGTTTTTGCTCCTGAACGAAACCAAGCAGTGATGGACGAAGTGAATAAACTACTTACTGCAAACTTCATCAGAGAAGTGTATTACCCGGAATGGTTGGCTAATGTCGTCATGGTCAAGAAGGCAAACGGAAAATGGAGGATGTGTGTAGATTTCACCGACCTAAACCGAGCCTGCCCAAAAGATAGCTTCCCCCTACCCAGGATTGATCAGTTAGTTGACTCTACTGCCGGGCACAAACTCCTGACATTTATGGACGCATTCTCTGGATACAATCAGATACAGATGGCCGAAGAAGATCAAGAAAAAACTGCCTTTGTCACCAGCCAAGGGCTTTATTGCTACAAGGTTATGCCTTTCGGCTTGAAGAACGCAGGAGCCACATACCAGAGGTTGGTAAACCAAATGTTCAGGAAGCAAATCGGAAGAAATGTAGAAGTGTACGTGGACGACATGCTCGTCAAGAGCAGAGAGGAAGACGATCACCTGGGTGACCTTGAAGAAACGTTTAACACGCTTAGGCAATACAGCATGAAATTGAATCCCTCCAAATGCGCCTTCGGGGTTTCCTCAGGAAAATTCCTCGGATTTATGGTTTCGCGAAGAGGGATTGAGGCAAACCCAGAAAAAGTAAAAGCCATCCTCGAGATGTCATCACCAAGGACGACTAAAGAAGTTCAATCGCTCACAGGACGAGTAGCAGCCCTCAACAGATTCGTCTCGAGGGCAACAGATAAATGCCTTCCTTTTTTCAAAACCCTGAAGAAGGCGTTTGCCTGGACGGAGGAGTGCGAGGCAGCGTTTCAAGACTTGAAGCAATATTTAAGCAATCCCCCGCTGTTAAGCCCGTCCAAAGAAGGTGAAGACCTGTTTTTATATCTGGCAGTATCCGCTACGGCAGTAAGCGCGGCCTTAATCAGGGAAGAAAATAAGAAACAGCTTCCCGTGTATTACGTCGGTCAAGCTTTCCAGGGAGCTGAAGTTCGCTATCCATGAATAGAAAAGATCACCTTCGCCCTGATAGTGGCCTCGAGAAAACTTCGTCCTTATTTCCAAGCCAACCCAATCAAGGTCATGACGGATCAACCCATCAAGAAAGCCATGAACAAACCCGAAGCGGCTGGACGGATGGTGCAATGGGCAATCGAGCTTAGCCAGTTCGATATTGAGTATCGACCACGTACAGCCATAAAAGCCCAAGTGTTAGCAGATTTCATAGCAGAATTCACCATCAACGAGCAAGATGAAGGTCAGAAGGAGATATGGACGATTAACACGGATGGATCGTCCACACAAAAAGGAGGAGGAGCAGGCGTCGTCGTTACTTCCCCCCAAGAGGACGTTCTCAAATACGGGGTTCAATTGAAATTCCCTGTAACTAATAATGAGGCAGAGTATGAGGCACTGCTGACAGGACTCAGAATAGCTCAGGCCCTGGGAGCTGAAAATGTGGTGATCAAGAGTGATTCCCAACTCGTCATTGGGCAAGCCAGAGGAGAATACGAAGCAAAAGAAGCAAGGATGCAAAAATATCTCAAGCTGACGAATCAGTTGGTAAGCAACTTTGATCATGTGGAGTTTATACAGATCCCACGAGAACAGAACGGAGAAGCCGACGAAGTGGCACGAAGCGCCTCAACAGATGTCCCGAACTCGACCAACAGGTGGAAGATAGAAGAACAAAACCTCCCCAGCATTAAAGAAATGCAAAGCTTCTCTATACATACCAGCCAGGGATGGACGAGCCCAATCCTGTCCTACCTAAAAGATGGACGATTGCCATCAGACCCAGACGAGGCCAGGAAAGTCCGTAAACGAGTTGCCAGATTTACCATATTGAACGATCAACTATATAGAAGAGGTTTCTCTCAACCTTACTTAAGATGCTTGGAAGAAGACGAGGCCAGGTACGTCCTTAAAGAGGTACACGAAGGAATCTGTGGAGACCACATGGGGGCAAAGTCCCTCGTCAGGAAGATCATGCAAGCAGGTTATTTCTGGCCGACCATGCAGCGAGACGCTTCAGACTTTGTGAAGAAGTGTGACAGCTGTCAGAGATATGGGAATGTGCAGCGAGTTCCAGGAGAAAGAATGACGACTATTTCTTCGCCCTGGCCATTCGCGCAGTGGGGAATCGACATCATGGGCCCTCTACCACAGGGAAAAAGACAAGTAAAATTCTTATTGGTAGCGATCGATTACTTCACGAAGTGGGTCGAGGCAGAAGCTCTTGCAACAATCACAGAAGCTCAGGTACAAAATTTTGTTTGGAAAAATATTATCTGCAGGTTCGGGATTCCAAGGACGATCATTTCAGACAACGGTCGACAGTTCGATTGCCGAGGATTCAGATCATTTTGTTCAGGGCTAGGTATCAAGAACAAGTACTCTTCCCCAGGGCATCCTCAAGCCAACGGACAGACGGAAGTAACTAACCGAACTTTGCTCAAGATCATCAAATCTCGGTTAGTGGGGGCAAAGGGAGCATGGCCTGAGGAACTTCCAGGTGTTTTATGGGCATACAGGACGACGACAAGAACGCCAACAGGAGAAACTCCTTTCAACCTAACATACGGGACGAAGGCAGTCATCCCAGTCGAAGTGGGCCTCACCAGCACCAGAAGGGAGTTTTTTGACGAAAGGACCAATGAAGACGAATTGAGATTGAACCTGGACTGCCTGGACGAAGTCAGAGAACAAGCCCTCCAAAGAATAGCCAAGTACCAACAAAAGATGGCAGAATACTACAATCAGAGAGTAAGGCTGAAGAGGTTCAACATTGGTGACCTCGTCCTCAGAAAAGTAACGCCCGCTACAAAGGACTCTACACAAGGCAAATTGGGTCCAGCATGGGAAGGACCACACCGGGTCGTCCACTATTCACGACAAGGAAGCTACCATCTAGAAGATTTAAAAGGAAACAAGCTACCTCGTCCATGGAACGTCGAGCATCTAAAGAGGTACTACGAAGAAAAGGACAATGCATAATTGTAAGCCATTTTATTGACACTTTAATCCATATTTTTCATTCATATGAGTTAATCTTATATTTTGTACTACAAGTCATATACTTTTCAAGCAAAATCATATGAGTAATCATTCAGAATTTCATAAGTAATCGTCCAGTTTTTCAAATAGCATCATGCAGTAATTTCATTTTCTGATTTAAAAGTGCATACGAAAGAAGCACAAGGCCTAGATCGAAAAGACGATGTTGAAAAAAATCAGATGTGCGCAGTAGAAAAATTAAATTAATAAATTATGAACGGATCTACTTCATTCGCAATTGATAACAAGCACTATGTAAGTTTCAGAATTAGAGAACAAGAAAGCGTACCTTGGTATGGTGAAATTCAAAACCTTGAAGATCAAACGTTCTTGGGAAGACTTTCAATCTTCACTCCAATTCCACATGATGCCCAAGATGTGTGGTCTCTCAATTGGTAACCAAAAGGGATTTAAGAAAGTGTCTTACACTCTCTTCTACACCATTACTATGATGTTTTTCTCACATAAAATATTCTGAACGTTTTTCCCTTTTTGTATCTAACCAATTATCTAATTGGGCTGGCCTTTTGGGCCTTTCCAATTGGGCTTAAGTGTGTGGCTTGGAGTGGGACCAAAAGGGACCAATAAGACACTAGCTCCAATGGGCCTTGGGCTTTTCTGTCAACTCTTGACAAGTCCAAAGTTACCATTAACTATATTTAATACCACTATATAAATATAGTTACACTCTAGGCCTTATCAATAAATTATTTCCCAAGACTTTATTGTACATGCAACCCCTTCATTAAAATATTCGTAGTAATACAAAGTCATGAAATGTTGACTGCCACTTTGTAGATTACTACATCTTAATCCTTGAGTACCCAGTTTAATCCTTTATGTTATTCAATATATATTTATGAAATCCAATTTCACAAATATATATACTTTAGTAACTTATTACTAAAGTGGTCGGGCCCGACACTCTGAATAACCAAACCCATTAAACTTATCTCAAGGGAATATTTTATATCTCCGTTAAGAGATTATGAATTCCATCTTGAGAATATATGTTCCATCAACATTAAATGCGGCTGCCCAACATACTGAGGTTTTGACCGTTCTAATAGATCTCACTCCTAATATATCAAAGCAACCTACATCTCATGATCAGGTCCATTATTCTCTCAGGATTTAGAGTTGATGTAAATAGAAGTCGTGAGATTTATTATTCAATTGACAGTCATTTAGAGAATAATAAATCTCACAGCGGTCCAGTTCAATATGTCTTAACTCTTAAAACATATCAACATACCTACTAGAAATCTCCATTTCCATGATCAAGACAAATCATCGTAGTTGATATGTTATAGTCTTCGCAGATGAAATGCCCAATTTCATCACCGACTACGAACTAAATTCTGAGTTTACAAAGAACTTGTGATTTATATCTTCTGTGACTAAATCACATAAATCACATACTATGCATCTCATGGACTAAGATAATATCCCATTAGTTCATAAATAGATAGTCTCATATAATTAAACAATTTAATTATTTATGACATGCCAATAAATTGGATTTTAGGGCATAAATCCCAACAATGAAAACCTTCGAAAAGGTATTCACATCGTCCAGATCCAAAAAATTCCGAGGTACCTACTCAGAAGATACATAATCTAGATCGAAAAGACGATGAAAACCTTCGAAAGGGTATTCACATCGTCCAGATCCAAAAAATCCCAAGGTACCTACTCAGAAAGTACATAATCGAGATCGAAAAGACGAGGAAAACCTTCGAAAGGGTATTCACATCGTCCAGATCCAAAAAGTCCAAAGTACCTACTAAGAAGGTACATAATTTAGATCGAAAAGACGGTGAAAACCTTCCAGGGATATTCGCATCGTCCAGATCAAGAAAGACTCCAAAGCAGATCGTTCATATAACCTCAAAATCACTGGAAGGACGAACATTGTCCAAACAATACTCCAACGAAATTCTTCTAAGTCCACAGGAAGATGAACAAAATAAACCGTTGAAGGGACATAGTTTCTTTTCAAAAGAAAATATCGAATGTAGTAGCAATTAAATATAAGAGTACGAGTTATGAAGGAAAAAGATGTTCGTCCAAAGAAAAACCCCAAAACATACGGGGACCCAAAAGATGTTTATCGAAAAAAGCCCAGGCAACGACGGGGCATACAAACAACAAAATCATTACAAGTGTTTATATTTGGGCATCCTTAGTTTGGGGCGTTGTCTCCATCCTCGTCGCCCACCGGTGGTTCCCTGTCCGAAGCCGCAGAAGCTTGAGCGGCAAGGGCAGCCTCGTCCGCGTCTATCTCCTTGTCAACGGCCTCGAAGTCCAGATCGTCCAAGTTCACTTCCGGCCCGTGCTTAACTAAATATCTTCTCAACAGTTCAAATCCCTTAAAGTACCATTGGAACAGAATGGTATTATATTCGTCGGTAGATTGAAAGGCAAGGACGGCCTTAGCAACAGCGGCCTTCATCCTCTGACCGGCAGACGCAAGGAGCTCGTCCTTCAATTTTACTTGCAGCTTTTCAGCTTCAAGGTTCTCAGTTAAAATCTTGATTTGCTCCTTGGATGAGTTGTGTGCGCCCATTGCCTCGATCAGGTCCTTCCGCAAGCCAGATGCCTCGGCCTCCAAAGCTTCCACCTTCGAAGTGGCCATAACAGCTTTCTCTTCGCTTGCCAAAAATTGCGAAGTTAAATGCATCGTTTCCCCCAACACCTGAAAGTAAAAACTCTTAAAACAACAACAACAACCACAAGTAAAAGAAAAAGAGGACGATGAAAAAGCCATACTTGGACGAGCTTGTGAATATGATCGTTCACCATCTCGTGCGAAGGCACCCGAGCTATCTCCACCTTTTCCTCAGGAGTGAAAAAGTCAGTCGCACGAGCCACGGCGGCACCTGCGTCACTCCAAATACTGCAACCCACCTTCTCTTTGCCTTTGTGCCCAGTCTTTTGCCTTTTGGGGTCAGGCACCTCCTCGATCGAGACAGCAGGAGACGTCGTCCTCGCCTCATCCAAGGTTGGGGTAGAAGAACCCCTCTCAGCCACTTCTTTGTCTTTCTCCTTCTCTCTCTGCCTGTCCGTAAATCTCAGAGTCTTTTGACCAATGCTCGAAAGGGGCTCGTTTTTCTTCTCCTTAATCTTCGCATACATATCTTTCCTAAATTTGCTCGTCATTTCTGTAGCAAGAGACAAAGAGAAGTCAGGAAACCAAAATGTGAAAGTAATAGAAGTTAGTCATGACGAAGCCACTTACGTTTTCTTTGCTCGCGATCAATTGCCCGAAGAACGTAGGGTGAAGGGTTCGGTCCCAAGCAATGGTAAGCTAAGGTCCGCGGATCGACAAGATCGTCAAAGTCTTCGATCGTCTTCGCGTACTCTATCGCTTCCTGTACCCTTCCTTCGAACTGAGAGTCAAGATCAGGACGCTCTTTCGCTGCCCAGCAAAGTAAATACATGAGGTAAGAAGGACGACTATAAAGCAATAACGATGCTAGAAAAAGCAAGCATAAATAAACGCACCAAGACAAGGGATCTCCCACCGGCGCAGCAACCTAGGGACATTCCCCCAAAACTCGTCTGATAAGGTCTCCCAACCATCGCCAGACACGAAGAAGAACCTTGACTTCCAATATCGAAAGGACGAAGGAAGATCAACTATTATACGAGACCTCCTATCCCAAGGAACGAGCTCGTAATATCCAAACTCCTTGGACTCTTTCAGACGATAAAGATGAGTAAGTTCGTTCACAGTGATCATCTCTCCATCTGCTATTGTCGTCCAGATGACCATACAGCTCACCACGATTCTCCAAGAATTGGGCATAAGTTGCCCGGGGGCAATTTGAAAATGATCTAAAAGTTCCATGATAAATGGATGGACGGGGAATCGCAAACCACACAAGAAGGCCGCCTCATAGAAGCAAACCTCTCCATGAGCAAAAGCACAGGCCTTCTCGCCTTTTCCCGGCAGACGAACCCTAGTGTCTGCTGGGAATTGAAATCTATCCCTAAATTTGCTAAAAACCTCTATCTTCAAACTACATTTCTCCTTAAGGGCATGAAATGGACGAGGTGTAGGTGAGGAAGTAGAAGGGACAACGGACGAAGAAGGGGGCACGGAGGTAGCTGTGTCCATCACAGCACCTTCCACCGCCACACTAGAGGACGAACCCCTCTCCGGACCACCTGATCTCACTGGGGATTCCATTTTTTCCCCTAAGGACCCTACGAACCGACTTAAACCAAGAAAAAGACTGCGACAACAGCGGATGTAGGTCACCCAACACCAACTCTAAACCACTACCCCCCACCACAAAATACCCAATTTGTGGGCACCGGTCACCGGAAACCTCCACTAAACCTCCTAAGCGAGCAAAAAGAAAGGCGATGGAGGGAGAGATTTGCCTAAACTCAGCATAACCCACCATCGAGAGAAAGCATATATATGTGTAAAAAAAAAAAAAAAAAAAATGGCGGAAATAAGAAGGATATTTCGAAAAAGGAAAGTACTGAAATGAAGAAATAGGAAAAAAGGCATAAAAGAGGGGATACGCACCTGAAAGGAGGAAGGAAATCGTGAAAGGCTGAGCAGCGGCGGCGACAAACTCGGAAAAATTAAAACGGCAGAGAAAAGAGGAAAGTTGAGAGTAGCAGAGGAACTAAATGCAAAAAAAGGAAATGGAGCAGCAAATAGAAACCAGCAAAAAATTGAAGTAAGTCTTGGAAATCGCGGGAAATCGAAAAGGCATTTCACCAAAAATGGAACTTCCTCGCCGGTCAGAATGGGACACGTGGCCATGTCGCCTGCCACGCCGCCATGAAGCAATCAATGCGGGGAACACTTCCCCAAGCAAAAAAAAAAAAAAAAAAAAACCTTCTCGCATTCCAAAAACCGTCCCCATCATGGACGACCTTGGAATGAGGGGGCAACTGATGGTTCCAAAAAGAATATCCTCGTCCATATCTTGTGAGGACGATCCTTCTGCACGACCCCAATGCTTACGTCGTCCAGATAGGCCGTTACGAAAGACAGCAATAAATGGTGATACCGTTGAAGGCACCTCTGATCGATTCAACATTAATACAGGCGTTACATATCTTGCAATAATTCCACCATCATTACAGAACCAACGACTAGAAATGATCATCCCTATATAAACTCCGGGAGAGGAGGAGGAAAAGGTATGAAGAAAACACTCTAATATTAACACTAAGAAAGATTTCTTGAAACAGTTGAGTCTTATCATTTTCGAAAGCTTATTTCTAACTTTGGCATCGGAGGTTAGGTGGCTGGCGCCACACCGGTGTCCATATTCATTTTGTTGCTTGGTCATTTCAGGGTCTCAAAGGATCTCGATCTGGACGAATATCTCTACTGACGATCCTAGCATCATCACATACGTATCAGAATTGAATATAGTAGGGTTTTTCTTCTTCCTTTTTTTCCTATTCCTTTCAAACCTCTCAAAGTTTCAGGTCCTATTTTGCAGCAATGTTTGCTATTTTCTTTAAATGTCGTGGAGCGGCCCATCCAGAGAGATAGTGCAGTCTTCAGTATTGAGTGGGCTTTCTCAGTAGCTCATGACAAACACAATACCGGGCTTTGCATAAGTTTCAGGTCCTATTTTGCAACAATGTTTGCTATTTTCTTTAATGTCGTGGAGCGGGGCCATCCAGGGAGATTCTGCAGTCTTCAGTATTGAGTGGGCTTTCTCAGTAAAACTCTAGAAGGAGCAGAACAAAACCCCAAACTAACATCTATCTCTCCTCTCATAGCCTCCCCTTCCATCTTCCAAAGATGAGACCTTTGGACGAGGACGAGACCAAGGCAGTGTTCGAAAAGCTCTTCAAGTTCACAGGCAACAACCTCAAAAATATCGTTGAAAACCCTTCCTACGAAGGCCCTGACTCCAACCCAAGTCGCTACTGTTTCCGCATCAACAAGAACAGGGTCTACTACGTGAGCGAGTCCTTGGTCAAGCGCGCCACCAACGTCGCTCGAAACAACCTCATCTCTCTCGGCTCGTGTATCGGCAAGTACACCCATGGCGGTAGCTTCCACCTCACGGTTCAGTCGCTGAGTTTGCTAGCTGCCAATGCAAAACACAAGGTATGGCTCAAACCCACCTCGGAGATGGCGTTTTTGTATGGGAACCATGTTTTGAAAGGTGGGTTGGGGAGGATTACTGAGAATATTGCGCCTGGTGATGGGGTTGTGGTTTTTTCAATGTCCGATGTGCCTCTTGGGTTTGGTATTTCGGCTAAGAGTACTCAGGATTGTAGGAAGTTGGATCCCAATGGGATTGTGGTGCTTCACCAGGCTGATATTGGGGAGTATTTGAGGATGGAGGATGAGCTTTGAGGTTTTTTAGGAGGTTTTGGCAAATGGGTCTGTGTTGTTTGGTGATATCTTTTTTGATTTTGGGTAATATTAGGTTGTGTTTTATGTGGGATTTTGATTATTTCGTTGAAACTTACTTAAAAGTAGTAAATTTACTAATCAAGATGAGAATTTTGTTTTCTTTTATGTGCTGCAATGATGATGATCTAAAGTATTTCTTGCTATATGGTTATGTTTGTGTTATTTTCTCATTAATGAGTTTAAATGTGCTTGTGATATTGTTGGAATTGGGGTTTTGATGGGGAGTTTTGGCAAATCGATTAGTGTTGTTGTGGTATTACCCAATTTCTGTTGACCCTAGGAAATGTATTACCCAATTTCTGTACTTCCTTGTTTGATATCTTTCTCCTATAGTGGAGAAAACTTAGAAACAGTGAAATTTAGAAATAGTCCATCCTTGAAAAGTATTCATCAGGAAGTAATTCAGCTCCTTGCTGGGAAATTGAATCATTTTTCAATTAAACGCAAATTCCTATTGCACTAAATACATAACATGAACTTGGAATTTCAATACATAAATAAAAACTTTTCATGAATTTCACAGAAACACTCCTCTTTTCTTCTTCAAAATACTTCAAAGTCCCAACTTAAATACCTGCACTAACTTCTCACTCGAGATAAGATTATTGGGCTAATAGCTATAATTTAAATGTGTTTTGTTTTCTCTTTATGAGATAAGATTATTGGAAAATGTAACATTTTGCTGACTGTTGCTAGAAATTTGAGTATTGGGCTAATCATTATGTGTCTGAATATGAATATAGTTGGTTGCAGAAATTATATTCTGGATGATATGTTTTTTGGGTTTGGATTTTCCCTGTTAGTAATGCAATGCGAGTGGTAGTTTAGGTTGTATTTGTTATGAGTATGTGTAATGATTGCAGCCTGGGTTGAGTTGCTAAACCTGGAAGGGCTTTGTGAATTCGCGTTTGCATTTTGATATTGTTATCAATTTTTTGTTGTATTACTAGATACATGAATTCTTTATTGTTTTCCATTTGCATTGTGTATCAGATCTTGTATGGTGGGTTTTATTTCCATCTGTGATGATGACCTGTTAACAATGAAAAGTTGGTTGGACCTGCCTGCCTTATGAGCCCTTAATTGCATGCCTATAATTGGAGAAATTATTAGGTCCACCAAGAGGACCGCTGACGTGGTCCTCCTTGACCTCCCAACCAATAAAATGCTTCTATTTATGCAAATGTGACATCACCACTCAAAACTTATTAGTTGTTGTGGACCTACTACTTTTATTTCACCACTCAAAACTTGTCACACGAGTAAGTTGTGGCAAAAGTTAAGGTCTTAACATTTTCTTTTGATAAATTTACAATATTCATAAATTTACTGTTACTCTTGGAACAACCAATAAGAAGTTCTAAATCCTGGCATTAAGATCCATAAATTTCATAGCCCACTTTCGATTCTCTAACCCACCCCTATTCCCAAAAAAAATGACTAAAAACTCCCTTTAGATATATAAGAATGCTATTTGAGTGTACCCTAGGCAAGCTGTTCATTTGCCTTCTAGAATTGTAATCTTTTTACTTGCCTGCCAATATATATAATCAATCTTAATGTAAAAGTCATCCATTAAGAGATTGAAGTTCCATTTGTTTCAGTACAAATCAAAAGCAGGAAATGTAAAGCATTCACTAGTGAACTGAGAAGGCTTGTATGATGAAATGTAAAAGAATTTTATCAACAAATTGAGTTTATGATTTGGGCCTGCTTAAATTCAAATTGCATCCCACAGGATCCTTCTCATAATAATTCCTATGATCTCACAATAAATCATTTATTGAAATGGTTCTTTTTGCTGCATTAACTGAAGAGATGTCTAAGCTGAAGCACATGCTGCAAAACAGGCATCCAAAATCTAAGTTGAATACTTTACTGTTTTGTTAGACCATAACATCCAACACCAGAATTGATGCTAAAATTTCCCCCTTGTCACTATGCATAGAAATCCCGTTCACTTTAGAGAACAACTACTAATTATGCTTCAAATTCTTGGTTATCTCTACTTGTTTGAGTAATAAAATTTGTTCCTGTACAATAACTGAATGACTATGTCCTCTGTTTCTGGAACCATGGAGAGTGAAACCAAACAAATCTAAACAATCTCTAACATCTCTTTTATTCGTTTTTTTGTTGATGTTTTTTTTTACCTTTTTATATTTAGTTTTCTTTTTAGAAAATGTTAACGTTCCCAGCATGACTACTATTCTGGTAATACAGCCAATGCACACTCCAAGTAACAATCCACCTCACTCCTCTCTAGCCACTACCAAGACGCCGTGAGCAACAAGTTGAAATTTTCAAATCCTGAGCTCAGCTAACTAGTTTGACGAAGTTGTGTTGATCGGATAATGAGGAAAGCCCCACTTACTCTAATGAAACCTCCCTGAACTTAAATTATAAATAGAATAGAATAATGCCCATTCCCTCTACAGCACTATTCTAAAAATTCCCTGTGAGCACTGAGCAGAGCAGGCACAAAGAGCTATGTGAGCCTAGTTTGACTATGTTTTATTGATCGGCTATTCAGGAAAGCCCCACTTACTTTCCATGAAACTTCCCTGAAATTACTTCAATACTTCATGAATTATAACCCATTGAGCCTCCCTCCCTCTACACCACTATTCTAAAAATTCCCAGTGATTAGAGAAGAGCAGAGAGCAAGGTTCCACATTCAAGCTATGCAGAGGAGTAGGTCGAGAGATCATTTCTTTAATAGAAGAAGAAAGCAAAGAAAACAAAGGGAGAGAGAGCATTTGTTGAGAATGGAGGCAAGGTACTTGAGAAGCTGATTGTGTGCTGCAATAGAAAGCCTACTCCCATCCGTACCTTCTCCGCTCAACAGCTCCACCAAGCAACCAACAACTATTCTGAACATCTGGGAAAGTATTGGTACAAGGGTTCTTTTGAAGGACGAATTATTCTCACTAGGCATTCTTCAGACTATTTAGCCATCGTATTAAAGCCCATAGGGTGTTGTCTCGAGACTCCAATTCCCATTTTTGTGTATGAATTTGCGGCCAAAGGTTTCCTTGCTGATTGTATTTATGTCTCACGCGTTACTCAAGGACATCATCAGCTGATGGTGTGGGAGAGAAGGTTAAAGATTGCAAGGCATGGTATTGGAAGATATGATGCAAGCAGGCATAGCATGGAGTCTACTATCCAACCGTAAAAGAACATTTTCCCAACTATTGAGAATATAATTGACCAAGAAAATATCCAACGGAAATTCAAATTCAGTTTCCAAACCCAACCCAGAAACCATCCTTCTCACCTTCCCATTTCACACAAGCCCCTTCATTTCCCAACGTTCTTGAGTCTCATGGTGCAAAGAACCCAAATGCTGAAACTTTTTCCAAAGTATTCAAATGCAATTTCCTGGGCATGACCAAACAACTTGGTTTGTGCATTCAATTGCAATTTCTGACAATCCCACCTAGTTTCAACAAGACCCAGATGACCAACCAACTATAACCTCCTCAAATTTAGAAGGGACAAACTGGTGGAGATATTGAGCAAGCTCTTGATCTATGCGGGCTTACATTGAACGGGGACTTGGTGCTGAATGTGCTTATGTATTTTTCAACTGGGTTTGTAGAAAGGGGAGAAAAGGAAGTGGGTGTTTACAGTGAGATTCTTCTTATCCTTGTGAAATAACAACGTTTCGAGGAGGTGGTCCAAGTGCTTGATGAAATGTCAAAGAGAAAGGGACTTGTCAATGATAAGACGTATGGTATTTTGGTTAATAGATTTGCGGCTGCTCATATGGTATTTTACCAAATGCTATAACTCACGACTACTTGCCTTAGTCCTTGAAGAATCCAGAGGAAGTACCCGAGCTCTTGGAGAGGATATAGAGAAATGGGAGTAAAATGACTGCTGAGTGCTGACCCTTACAACTTGATCTTGAAGTTGTATATGGATTGGGATAATTAGGAAAGTGTAAGATATACATAAGAGGTGATGGAGAGAAATGAGTTGGGACAAGACCAACGATTTTATAGCATAATGATACATAGGCTTTATTTTATGGCAAGGGAAGAATACAAGGTGCTTTGTGCTTTTTCAATGCGATGACAGTGAAGGGCATGGTGCCAGAACCAAGGAGAAAAATATTGGTATATGACATGAACATTAAGTGGAAGGAGAGCAGGCAAAAAGAGGAAACAGTGTTAAGGAATAAGGATGGATGATTGTTTGTGACTAGCATTTGTGGGTCTCATCCTTCCCTCCGTTTGACAAAAGAGGTAGTGCTTCCTCTGACTTTGAACTTCATGTGATTTGGTAAATACTTTCATAAGAAAGGAAAAAAATTAATTCCATAAAATTTTAGACATGCTAAAGTTAGGCATCTAGTGAAAACTATCTTTCGTGAAGCATTCTTAAGTAGTTATTACTTGAGAAATGACATAGACAAGATTATTATATTTTTTACATAGACAATTTTATTACATGGAGTTTAATTGTCGATTGATCATGAATTTGCATTTGGAAGTAAATTTTACTCTCTGGACATCTTGCTAATTTTTGTCTAATATATATTTATTATGATTCTAACTATAATTGAAAATATAACTGCAGGATGGAGTAAGTATTGAATATAGGTGCCATATGGAGAAAGGTGCCTGATGATTTCCATGTAGATCCGTATACATGTCATTGTCTCATTAAGCTTTTGAAAATGTAAAAGGGTGTAAATGATAGAAATTTAGATCAATATCATGGCATGGATTCAACTTGAATATCTCAGTATCAAGCTTCATTGTATTCAGATCTAGGTATTAATTGTACCGATCTGGACCCTTACCAACAACCTATTTTCCTTATTGCTTCTCCAAAAATAACATCAAAAGTAATAAGATAAATTTATATAGATAAAGCTATAGAGATAAAGCTATACAGAGCCAAGTATGGCATGCGACTAACTGAAAAATGATGATTAAAAAAAATGATTATAGGACAAGCCTCTCAATCCGCATGAGTTCTTTGGTAACATCTACCATAGTTGGTCTTATCTCCGAGTCTCTTTTTCTACATGTGAAGGCAAGGTCTACTACTGCTTGCAATTGCTGCTCTATAGTACTAGCTCTCCCTTCTCCTGCCAAGATTGTAGGATCCACAATGCAACGACCTTGAGCACCATTTTGCATACATGCTACTAATCCAGCACACTCTTTTTTTGGTTTTGAGAAGTCCACACGTTCACCATTATTCAATTGGGTAAAATCATTTGAATTCTTACCTGTTACAAGTTCTAAAAGAAGTACCCCAAAGCTATAAACATCAGCTTTCTCCGTTACCTTACCCGTAGCAAAATACTCAGGAGACATGTATCTTACACACCAAGACAAGAAATCAACTTGAACGTGAGTCTCACCTTCGGGGACTAATATAGAAAACTCAAAGTTGGATAACTTGGCAACATCATGTTGGTCTAAGAAGATATTTTGCATATTTATATCCCTGTGGATGATGGGTCTAGAGAATGCAGTATGGAGATATGAAATTGCATGAGCAATCTCCCTTGCAATCTTTAACTTGCTTGCCCATGTTAACCGCTGATGTTGTTGACTGCCATGAGTGCCCTGGATTCGATTGGCAAGGCTACCATTTGCAGCAAATTCATGTACTAAAATGGGAGGTCGAGTCTCGAGGCAGCATCCTATAAGCTTTAGTACATTTCCGTGAGCGCTTATCTTTGCAGAAATCACTAGATCATTGATGACGTAGTTGGACAAGTCCCGGCCTTCTGTAATGTGTACACCGCCTTCAAATTTCCTAATGGAAACAAGTCGGCCATCAAGAGAACCCTTGTACCATTTCCAGTACAACTCATCTTGGACTATAACAAGACGATCATCATAGTTGTTGGTTGCCTGCTTGAGCTCTTCATCGGAGAAGCTACGAATGGGAATGGACTTGCCATTACAGAAGGCAATTAGCTTTTCCAGTACCATGCTTCCATTCTCAAAAAATGCTCTCTCGTTTTCCTTTCTATCCTTACTCATTCTAAAGAAACAATATTTTTCACCGATTTTGCATAGCTTGAAGGTGGTGTAACATTTATCCTTATAACTTCTCCTACCACGTCCCCATCAAACAGCCTAGAAGATTTCGTCCATAGGTGGAGCTTTTCTAATTACCCACTTGCGGTCGATTGGACTTTTTAGAAGACTGCTACAGGGGTCAATGGCCTACGCATTCAACACTTCAGCATGACATCAACTCCAGTTTTGATGCTTGCCACCTTATAAAGTATTTTATAAATTTTTTTACAAATTATTAATATGGTGAGTGATTATTGGTAAATGAAAAAGTAATATTAATGGTGAGCTTAAATGAAAACCAATAAAAGGTTGGTTATATCAACATTTTGTAAAAATATTGTAAAATAATTTGAAACTGGAGCATTACTCAATCAGGTATAATTGAACAAATAAAGTTCCACCAATGAACACTTCCTAGTGCTTATGAATCAAACTTAACTACTTGCACTATCATAATACAAAGACAAGAAACAAACTTTGCTTAGAATTATATATCATTGCACACATGCAATGTTGCACTAGAATTAACTTACATGTCAAACACCTATATACATTATGATGATCATACACGCAAAATTTAACATGGCTTAAGTCATCAATAGCATTTGCAACACTTGCATTGCTACTATTCCTTTCCCTTTTTTTATTCCTCTATCCCTATTCTTTCGATTCTTTCTACACTAATGAATTTAATGGCTATTTTTTCATAGGGCCGGCTCATTAACTTTGGGGGCCTTAGGCGAAAATTTTAAGTGAGACATTTTTTATATTTAAATATTAATCAAATAATATATATTGAATTTAACTATCAAAATACAATTTATAATTAAAAATGATAATTTAACTAAAAATACAATTTAAAGTATAGAATAATAGAACCTAGTTATTAGAATTTTTTAAAACTGTGACCACTTTAAAGTCTAAACCTGCACAAATAAAAATTAATTTATTACATTGTTCAATAAATTAGTGTTACTATAATACAAATGAGTTGATATGATACACATCAAATTATTAATGGGTAAAATCATTTATAATAATTGATAAATTCAGAAAACGTGTTGTCCTATCTCCTATGACTATGGGCTGTGCATGCAGCCTATGCAGTGTGCAGTGTGCAATTGTGCAAGCTGTGTTGTTGTACAGTGCACAACTGTCCAGTGTTGTGCAGCAGCATAGTTGCACACAGTTTAGCCGCTGGACATTTGTTTTTTCCTTTTTAATTTTTTGCATTTTAGGATACAATAGGGTCTTTTTAATGCATTTTATTGACTAATAAAGTACTTAAAAAAATTTTAATGAAAATATATAGATAAATATATTATATATATAATTTTTTTTTTTTACAAGTGGTCTTAGGCGATTGCATCAATTGCATCACCTATTGAGCCAGCCTTGTTTTTTTTTCAGTAAATTGACTGATTATAATTATAAGGAGGATGATAAAAAAAGGAGAGAAAATATAAATAATTTAATGATATGAAGGATGTAGCCAAATTTAAATGTTGAATAAAATAATATGAGAATAAAAAAAGTAAAAATAAAAGATATAACAATAAACACCAAATTATCAAAAGCAAGCTATGTAATATAATAATAATATCTTTTATATACTATCTTTAATTATTTATAATGCAATATGATAACATTCAACAATCAAAGCGAACAAAAAAAATAAAAAAATAAAAAAAATAAAACACAGAATTAAATTGCACCAACCTAAAATAAAGTTCTAAAGAACACAAAAATTTATTAACCTAAAAGAGATATGCTAGAAAAATTGAAAAATCCACCAAAAAATTGAGAGAGAAATAACATTTTTTGTGAGAGAGAAATAACATTTTTTGCAATATGATAACATTCAACAATCAAAGTGAAAAAAAAAAAAAAAAAAAAAAAAAAAAAAAAAAAAACATAAAACATAGAATTAAATTCCACCAACCTAAAATAAAGTTCTAAAGAACACAAAAATTTATTAACCTAAAACAAATATGCCGGAAAAATTGAAAAATTCACCAAAAAATTGAGAGAGAAATAACATTTTTTGTGAGGAAAAATTGTGCATAGAATAGAAGAGTGAATGACAAATTTATGCTAAGGGGATGATAATAAGAAGAAGCAAAATAAAAGAAGATGAAAGGAAAGAGGAAGAGTGATATTAAGGTAAAGGGTTTGGGGATATGAGAAAGGTTGGAGAAAGAGTAATATATTATATTTTTAATTTTTTAAAATAAAAAAGATGAGAAAATATAAATAATTTAATGATATGGAGGATCTCATCTTATTTCAATGTTGAATAAAATAAGATGAGAAGAAAAAACAAGTAAAAAGAAAAGAGATAACAATAAACACTAAATTATCCAAATCGTGCTATGTAATAGAATAATATTATTTTTTATATATTATCTTTTATTCTTTATAATGCAATAATAGGATAACATTTAACAATCAAAGAGAGAAAAAAATAAAAAAAAAATAAATCTTATCAACCCAAATTAGAGTTCTAAAAAATACAAAAATTTATCAACCTAAACCTATAAGTAGAGATGCAAGAAAAAATAAATAAAAAATCTACCAAATTAAAAATTGAGAGAGAGAGAGAGAGAGAGAGAGAACCTTTTTGTGAGGGAAAACTATACAAAAAATGGAAGAGAGGATGACAAATTTATAGTAAGAGGTTGTGAATAAGGAAAGACAAAATAAATGAAGATGAATGGAAAGATGAATAGCGACATTAAGATAGAGGGTAATGGGAATAGTTCTGCATTTAATCTGATATTTTAAAATCTGTAATTTTTTGCACTTTTGCAGGCCAAAAAAGAGGAGAAATTTCTACCTAGGAGGCTAGGACCACAAAGGGCGCCTCCTTCACACTTCACAAATTCTGCAGTTGTAAGCGACTGTTCAAGCAAAAATTGAAAGAAGCAGATGAGAGGACTAGTGGGACAGGTCCCAATTTAATCAGTTAGCACAAAGCCAAAGCCAACACCAACTATACTTTGAATTAAATCTATTACTAAAAGCTTATGTCAACATAGTTATTAAATTTGACCTGGCCTCGGCCAGTTGGGCCAATAATTCAGTGAAGTGTGAACCAATACCTAAGTGGATTTCCAAAATATAGAAGGACCATAAGATAATTGGTTACAAAATATTTCAAAATGCAGGACATCGGCTAGTCATGCTCAATTACAATCACAACAAATTTTTGTCAATGCCTTGCTAGTACCATTTGAAACTGGTAAGGATGACAAAGCCAAATCATGAGAAACAGAAGGAAATGCAAGGATGACAAAGCCAAGTCATGAGAAACAGACAATCTTCTCATGTGAAACATTGAAACTGGTAAGCTAAGGAAGCGCCAAAAAACTAAAAAGGAAAGCTGCACTTACTTTTGTTCAATGAACCTACTTAACTAATTGGAATCATGTTACCCTGCTACCCCAATAAATTTTCATTGAGACTCACTCCCTATACGTTTGTTTTCTAAAAAATCCTAGTGATCAATGCAGGCAAAAAAGGTTAGCAAAAGAGCAAGGTTCCACATTCAAGCTATGCAGAATTGGTTGAGAGATCATTTCTTTAAAAGAAGAAAGGGAAGAGAGAAACTGTTTCTTGAGAATGGAAGCAAGCTACTAGAGAAGCTGGTTGTCTCTTGCAATGGCAAGCCTATTCCCATCCGCACCTTCTCTGCTCAAGAGCTCTGCCTAGCAACCAACAACTATAATAATCATTATTGCTCTTTTTGGTATAAGGGTTCTCTTGAGGGACAATTGTTCTCATTAGGAAATTACCTGAATCAAAATTCTGGTTCGATTTTGCCATCAATGATATAGTGATGTATGCATAGATGAGAGCTCACAGTAATGTATTAAAGTTTGTAGGGTGTTGTCTCCAGACTCCATGTCCCATTTTAGAGAATGAATTTGCTACCAATGGTTTCTTATAGATCTAATTTATGTCTCACTTGTTACTGAACTACAACATCAGCCCATGGTGTGGGGAGAAGGTTAAAAACTGCATGGCAGATTGCTCATGCAATTTCCTATCTCCATACTGCCTTCCAAAGATCGGTCATCCATATCTATATCCATATCTATATAATAATATATATTGGAGAGATAGAAATATGAAATAGTTTTAGAAAATGTTTAACATATTAAAGATAACCTTTTTTTCTTCAAAAACATGGCTTTACTGTATTTTAGGTCCCGAAAGTAATTGTTTCATTTTTTTTTCTTTGGCTTTTACACTTTTTATATATGTTTTCTATGCTTTTGATATTAGGGGGAGAAAGTTTGGATATTGAGAAAACTTGTCAAATTTATAACATAGCTTATGTACAAAGTTTTGTCAATAAATATTATATGAGAAAGGATATTTTTATGATTCACCTTTTAAGTTCTTGATTAATATTGTTTTGTTTTTCATTCTTTCATGCAACCCTACGTTAGGTTGACAAATCATTGTATTTCTTATAACTCGATTTTGGGTTAATACTTATTGGAGTTGTGTTTTTGAGTTCCCTATCACAACTCTTCTCCGCTCTTTCTCCCTTTTATAGCTTTGGTTTAATTTTTGTTTGAGTTAATACTTAGTCATTTTGGAAGTGAGAATTTGAATATATATCAAAACATAGTCTTGGCTATATATTTGAATGTGCCTATCAATTATTTGAGTAATATCAAATGCAATTTTGTGATGAGTTTTTATAATCATGATAATTTTCTTTAAGAGAATGAGAAATTTGAATAATATATTTGAAACTTAAGGGACTTTAGTTGTAAAGAAAAAAAATTAGGAAAATATCAAATTGATCCTATTCCATCCAATTCAGTCCATTTGGTCTACTTCAGTCCAATTCGGTCCATTCAATCTATTTCATTTAATTTGGTCCAATTTAATCCACTTCAGTCTATTCCGGTCCATTTGGTCTACATCTGCCTAATTCGGTTTATTCGATTCAATTTGGTCAATTCTGCCCACTTTGGCTCATTTGTTCTTATTCGGTCTACTTCAGTTCACTTCGATCCATTCAGTGTACTTAAGAATGGAAAAATACAAGTTTTGGTTGAAAGTATTGTCAATTATTTGAGTAATATCAATTGTAGTTATCGGATAAATTTTGGTTATCATAATAATCTCCTTAAGAGAATGAGGATTTGAATAATAACTTTAAAACTTAAGAATTTTAGTTGTACTAAAAGAAATTAGGTAAATATAATACATAATAACAATAGTTAAAAGAATATGGACCATTTCAAAAATGAAAAATTATATCAATAAAAAAAAAACATTAAAAATTATAAAATTATATATTTGCAAAAATAGAGTGATGGAAATTACTTTTTGAAATTGTTTAATTTTTAGGAAGAACAAACTATCTACAATAAAATTTAGAGAATAAATTATATATATTCAACATAAGTTTGCTATGAGTTTTAATTATCATGATAATCTCCTTTAAGAAAATGAAAATTTTCAATAATTTATTTGAAACTTAAAAAGTTTTGTTGTCCAAAGAAAAAAAAAAAGAGAAAAACATAGCATATTATAACTGTGGGTGTGAGAGCCCAACACTACGAATTGGGCCTAGGGCCCAATTTGAATACCCTTGTTTGTCCGAAGAGGTAAAAGGGATCAGGGCTGATGGAATACATCCGAAGACTATCCTGTCTGTCCGAAGAGGCCCCCATCATCGGATCATTAGAAAGCTTGATCAAGCAAACATACTGAAGGCCAGAGCGACCTTCCCCAACTGATTCCACGGTAGAGAGCGAATTCTGGCGTGCTTAGGGATGAGAAGAGCATAAAAATATCTTAAAGGAAAAGCTGCCACCACCGCATTTAATGCATTGCAGCAACTTTCCTGACCGCATTTATGTGGAGAAGACACCTGAACAGTTCAGCCTCAGCTACTACTACTCACGGCAGACTAAAGCAAATGTCTGATGTGACATACACTCAAGTGAATGCTTGGATGAAGAACAAGTGTACGGTGAAGATGAGGAAGAAGGAGGATATATAAAGGGAAAAGGTCTCTGAAGAAAAGGGGAAGGGAAAAAATTGTATTCATTAAGTTGGTAAATATTAAGCCTCTTCGGATTTAAGAGAGGCCCACTCGATGACAGTACGAACATTGTTTTATCCTAACTTGCATGAATGAATCGTTGCTAAATCCATATCTAGCCCAGCTATTTCACCCATTTCTCTACAAATTTATTGTTTGGGGTTTATTAGCTCACAACCTGCAGAGCCTGGGCTTAGCCTACCAAATCCGGACCCTACAATAACATAATTTGAAAGAATATGGACCACCTTATACCGGAATAATACCAATCAAACACACCTAAAATAATAGAATGATATATTGGTAGCGATAGAAAGATGAAAAATAATTTTAAAAATTGTTTAATTTTTAGGGAGAACAAAATTATATTCAACAAATTTTAGAGTACAAATTATACATTATATTACAATTACAAAATGATTATCTATTCCCACACATCGTGTTGGTTTGCAACTAGTTGATATAAGTATGGAAAATATCTTATTAGATGATGATGATTTTCCCAAATTGTCCAACTTAATTTTTTCTTTCTGTATCAATCCATGAGGGTGAAACTGATGTGGAAGTTCATGAGGGTATTCGGAATTCAAGGTTCTACAGCATGCCAAGTTTAAAACATCAGGCAAAGTAACGGATAGAAGTGATGTATATAAATTTGTTCAGCTCCTTCTAGAACTTTTAACAAGAAAGGATTCTGGTAATATAACTCGTTTGACAATTGATAAAGATTCTAACTTTATAGCATACATGCATAGTCATACTCAAGGACTTCGTATAAATGAGATTGTGGATCCAGTAATCTTGGTTGGGAATTGAGGTGCTAGTTTAGAGCACCAATTACAAGCTGGGCAGTACCTTGCCTTGACTTGTACAGAGGAAGATCCACAAAAAAAGAAAGGCTAACTATGGTACATGTCACCAAACATCTTAGGCGGATTGAGAGGTTCGTTCTGTGCAACTAAGTGATGATAGAGCTTGTATAGCAATTGCAATCTGTGATTTGGAAGGCAATACAGAAGCTAGTTGGGTCATGAAAATTCTGCGGGTTTCAACAATAGCAACAGCAGCTCAAGCTAATTTGGGAATGTTGTTGTGTCCATAACATTACTCCTCTTTATATATTCACCAATATGAAGAGATATCATTATTCCATTATAACTTCTTGAATTTCTTTATAGCATACATTATAACTTGATAGCATACATGCATAATTTGGTTATTGCTCTATAGCAAAATAGTGATTATTAAAATTTAATGAACTTTTATAGTAGGCTAATCACTATCCAACTGTTATTTGGCTATGAAGGTTGGTTATAGCAAATAGTATTGGACCTAAGGTGTTAGTTGGAGAAAATAACACATTTAAAACTAGGAAGTTAGGACCATAGGCACCACTAGGAAGTTGTGATTACGGCACTGGACACAAGATGTACGTGCCACGTGTCCATCTCTTTACATTCTAGTGTTCCTTGAATGCATAGGATTTGGCTTGCATCCAACGCCTTTGTGCAATGGATGTAAGATGGATGCACCACATGTCCATCTCTTTATATGTGGTGCATCTATTGTTTGTCTATTGCTTGAGATTTGGTTTGGCCTGCATCTAGTGTCTTTGCACATTAGACACAAGATACACACGCCACATGTCCATCTTTTTATATGTCGCATGCTTCACAAGATTTGGCTTGTGAACACAAGATAGACATGCCATGCGTCCATCTCTCGTATGCAGTGCATCCAGCACTTTGGATGCAAGCCAGACCTTTGAATAAAAATGGGATGTAGTTGAAAATGTTACTAGCATGAGGTAACTAGCGTTTGTCTTTAAATTCATCAAGCATGATTGGGATGTAATTGAAAATGTTACTATTGTTGTATGCAACTTTGCTGATTCCAAAATTTTGGAACTAAGGTTTAATTTTATTGTTTTATGCAGCTGTTGCAGCTCTGTTTTGCCAAATGGGAAGGAAATTCTCACACTTCAAAGGGAAAACCATGTGCATAGGCTCGGTGAGTGGGTTTTGACCTTAACCACTTACGAGAACCTTACAATGAGTCCTCAATTGTATGGAATACTATCCAACTATTGATGAGTTATTGAATTCTATTTCAGATGTCTTGCTAAGAGTGCTATTGATTGTTCAGCAACTTCTGCAAGAAAACAGGCATGGGTCCAAGAGAGATATATATTACATGCATCCATCTGTATTTTCAGGTAAATCTGAATTAAGCTTCAGTCCTAATTTCAAATGATATTTCTTTTTATATTCAAGTTTCCCTATTACTGTGATAGGAATATGAAAAATGCATGTTCAGTGGAACAAATTTGAGTATCTGCCCTTAATTTATACTTTGTGCAATCACTTATCAAAAAAAAAATTATACTTTGTGCAATCACTTTATGTTAAAGAAAGTCACAAGCTTCATCATGGGGAGAACTTTATGAGAGATAATTTGATATCTTTGATTGTGCTCAGGTCTCCATTTGTCAACATTGTCAGCTATTTTAAAGGGCATAAGTCAGCACTTAGATATTTCGGAGAAATCTGAACTTAAAAGTTAGATAGTATTAAATTTTCTTCCATAGATTTCAGTCCTTGTCTGCTTGAATGACATTGCTTTCTTAAATATCTTCTGCTTATTCTGCAATCCAGAACAGTCAGTTGTAGACCGGGCAATCAATGACATTTGCATCCTTATGCAATGCAGTCGCCACAATCTAAATGTGGTAGGTGTTTTCCTTATGCTTTCTTTTTCACCTGAATATTGCTAATTTTTTTTTGGTTCTGCTGGAGTGTATAAAGCCTTTATGGTTTAAACTGAACAAATCGGGGGAAGGCTTAAGAAATTTTCAAGTGCATGGCTGCACTAGCCTCAAACTTTTGTAAAACCTGTCACTTTGTTGTCAACTAGTAAGTTTCCCGTGCGATGCACGGATAATTTTGTAATGTTTTATGTAAATTTGTTTTTGGAAAATATTATACATATATTATAGCATATTTATTAAAAAAATTTGTTAGTAATGAGTTCATCATAAAAAATAACAATTATAAATTACACGCATATATCAATTATAATTATTTTGTTCAAGTAATGAGCAATAATGAAAACAACTTGGAGTAATATTGTATAATAAAAGTTGATAAAAACATATTAATTCATTCTATATTATTGACTTTTATTATGTGATGTAATAAAAAGCTTCATCATGATTTTTTTTGTTTTTTTTTTTTTTTTTTGTTTCTTCAATGCTTTGTTATTGCGGTATGGTGACACTTGTTGTCATCATCAGTTTCTCCATCTTCAACATTTGAAATGTAGTCTGTCCATATTTGTTCAATTTTTGAGCTTTCATCATATTTTCCTTTTACTGCATCATTTGTGTTAATTACTAATGAATTGGCACCGAGAGATTCTTGATTAGATCTTACAAAGTTTGAATTTTGTCACTAAGATTTTTCATAGGTATTTGCATTTATTAAATTCCAATGATGTGACAGTTTTTTGTAAATTTTTTTTATTTTTGTTAATTTTGGAATAGTGCAGCAAAAAGAATTAATATAGCATGTTGAATTGTGTTTTTTTTTTTCTTCCATACCTTTTTATCATTTGAAGGCACATAAAAAATCTTAGAAACTATGTAATTTTCAAAACCATATTTTATATTGAATTCATTCAAATGAAGTAGAGAAATCCATTTTTTTTCCTAATTTTTTTTTTTCAAATCATGTGGGATTCCTTCTCCAATATCAATATTTTTACAATAATTTAAATAAGTTGTACCTCAGTTTATTTTTCAGCAAGATCTCGATCTTGTAGATTTATTTAGGATTTTCTCAACATCTCGATCAAATATCACAAAATTTGTTTTGTTAGTTGCATTAAAAACTTCAATTTGAATCCTGTATCTGAAGTAGTTTGTAATTGTATATATATAGTAGTTATAGTGAGATAAATATATTATAAATATTTGGAGAGTGTAGTTAATGTGAGTGCCTCTAACTTTGGGATAGAAAGATTTATTTTTGTTTTACATTTTGCACACCAAAATGATCTTGCTTGTGGTTTGACATTCGTTTCACAAAGTACACACAAAATGTAATACCAACCCATTGTTATATCAATGTTACTTATTATTGCAATACCCTAGCAGTTCTCATCTTGTAATGAACTTTGAAATTAATATGTATTATTTTTTTAATGTAAATAATATGATGTATTATCATTTTTTTACATAAATGATGAGTATAATTTGAAATGATTAACAAACTTGTTTCGTAGGATCTCATTCCATGCATTTTATCTTTACTATTGTCTTCATATTATTAAAGATAAATCCTTATGAAAATTGTTTTGTATGTATTTTTGGTATTTCTTGTATAGGATCATGTTTTTGACCATTCCTATCATTGAATTTTTTAAAAAAAAAATATTAAGTTAATGGCATTTTGTGAGATAGTTTATGCTATTTATTAGACTTTTTTGTTATTATAAATTTTAGAAATATGCAATTGTCAATTATTTTAGCAACCTTAGAGATCTCAAGATTTATATATATTTTTATTGCACTGGTCGATGACAGAGAATTTGTCTGCATAAATTGCATAGAATATTATTAATAGACAAAAGCATATTGAATTGAAATTGGGGAAAAATGAAGACATATTTCGTGAGAATGAGATTTTCTAGAAGTATCATCTATACGTGGGGGAGGAAGAAGAGAGTTTGTAAGAGGATAAGAGTTTTTGCTTTGATTTACATGTGGGAATGGTCAAACTTGGGTCATAATATGTAAGGTAAGAACTGGGCGTGAGTTTTTCATAAGGTTTGGTCTACTTTTAAAATGTAATCCATTTTATAGTGAACAACTTTTGGTCTAATTGGTCTAATTGTCAAGAACAACTCATATTTTATACTATAATAGTAAAAATAAGTTACTATAATCTATTGGGTAATAGTAAAAAAAACTTAACAAAAAGAGGTAAAAAATGCTAAATTTATATAATAGTAAAAATAAGTTACTATGATTTATTGGGTAACAGTAAAAAAAACTTAATGAAAAAAGGTAAAAAAAGTTAAATGCAATATTAGAACGCCACGTGGTAAAAATAAGTTACTATGATTTATTGGGTAACAGTAAAAAAAAACTTAATGAAAAAAGGTAAAAAAAGTTAAATGCAATATTAGAACGCCACGTGGCAGGACCTCATGCACTCTCACATGAGGTCTCTGCTTTTATATATATACTAGTCGCGGACCCGCGCGTTGCGCGTGGTTATTTTTTTTTTTATGATCATGTTATTATTTGAAATATTTTTGAATGTATTACTACTTAAGTTGCATTATATATGTATAAAAAAATATATTGTAGGATTCATAATGATAGAAGGTATTGTCTTGGAATTAGATGTTACTACTCATCTAAGAGGGAGTTTAATATTTCATGAGCAGCATACATTATTAACATGAGTATTTTAATAATGTATGCTGTATTGCTAGGGTTTAATGTTTTGATATTGAGGGAGTTTAATAATGTATGCTCACAAACACATCAATGGCATGCCAAGGATGCTCATCTAATATAAACACAAACACAAACAAAAGAAAAAAAAGCGTCTCATATTAATATAAACAAAGCATAAAAGTTTTGCACCAAAAAAAAAATTTGAAACAGGAGTGGTTTGCTATGACTTTTGATTCTCACCGACACACATATCATGTGTTAGCATAGGATCATAGTTGGCTGATGCTTTTGGTCAGATGTGAAGACAAATGCATCATATATTTGATATGCACCCTAAACTATTTCAACATCAACAAAATTAATAATTGGATTCATATCTTATAATTGGGAATTAGAAGTCATGTAGATGTGGGGTACATATATGATTAATGCATTGATAACAATCAGGGTTTTTTTTTCCCCCTCAAAAAATCAGGCCCAAAACTTGATTTAAATTAAAGACATTTCAATGTACCACTACCAAACTCCAATATACCAATTGATCAAGCCAAAATCCAGCCATACCCACTCCTAACAACCACTCAAACTCCAATATACCACTACCAAACTACTTTCCTCAGTCATGGAATATAAATAATTGAGAGAGATGAAAACTCACCTTTAAATCCCCTTGGAATGGATGAGCCGTGCCACCAACACTTTATACTTCACTACTTTAGAGTCTTACATTCTTCCAATAAGCCACAACACATTAAAAAAATGACACTTGAGATATTTCCAAATAAACCAAGGTAAAATAAAATAGTTTTTTTGGCAGTAAAATTGTAGCACTATTGAAACATCATTCAAGCAATCTCACAAACACATCAATGGCATGCCAAGGATGCTCATCTAATATAAACACAAACACAAACAAAAGAAAAAAAAAAGCGTCTCATATTAATATAAACAAAGCATAAAAGTTTTGCACCAAAAAAAAAATTTGAAACAGAGAATAAAAGTTTTGCACAAAAAAAAAAAAGAATTGAGATGTAGAGATACCTCAACCAAAGCAGGGAGATTTTGTCAGTATTTATAAACCGTGTGAAAAGGAATAAAGGGAGGAAGGAAATCAGATAGGCAGCCGTTACTGAGAAACAGTAAAGCAGGAAGATGAGTAGCTTTCAAACTCTTTGTTTTCTCACACAATACTTGAACAAACTCTCTGTTTTCTCACACAATACCTGAACGCTTCAATGTCTTTTATTTTTTTCTTTTTCTTTTTCCTCCCTTTAAGCTTCCCTCTACGTTACATATTACAAGACCCTGAACTCAATATTTCAAAACCTTAAATGCAAAACCTAAACGCTTCCCTTTTTTTTTTTTTCCTTTCTTTATTTTTTTTCCTTTTTTCTTTCTTCCAAACGGCCTTGAACGTACCTTTTTTTTTTTTTTTTTTTTTCCTTTTTTTCGTTTTTTCTTTTTTTCCTTTTTCAGCCCTTTAAGCTTCCCTCTACGCTACCCAATTCTTACGTTCAAAGATGTTTAAGTCTATTGATGACTGTGCAATTACCATACCAACATTTTTAAGTCTTTTTTTCCTTTTTCATTTCTTCTTTTGTTTTTTTTTGTTTTTTCTTTTCTCTTGTGGAACTAAATAAATATAAGGTAGGCTACATTAAATAGATAGTGGAATTAAATAAATAGATAGTGGGAGTAAATAAATAAGTAGTAGGCTGTAATTATAGGGCTGGGATTTATAGGGCTACAAATTGTAAAAACCAATTAAAAATTGAAGGAAAAATTATTTTTTTAATAAAGAAAATGACGTGGCAGCTGATGTGGCGCAACGTGAGAGCAGCAGAATTAAATTCTTCGCTTCAGCTTTTAGTAATATATAGATTGATATTGATTGATTACAAATAACTTACACTTATTAAGACATTTATATCTTGTCTCTTTTGGCAGGTTTCTGTGGGCAATGGGTAGGTACTTGAGATCACACTCAGACCTTTTAGGATAAGTAGACAATCATTTGTTTTTTCTGTCTGAATTCTCTTTCTAAGATCATACTCAAAGTGTTGTTTGCCAATAGCATATATGTATTACTGGGTGAATATATCATATCTTTCCATGTCATAGGATTTTTATAGCCACTGAAATGTAATATACATTTAACTGAATGATTATCAACATGGGTAGTTTATAAATTTTTGGATATATGGCATTCATTAGGCTTAGCTAATAATTTCTATATGCTGAACTAATTATTTCCAGTGATCATAAAATTTTCAGATCTACCCTCAGTTTATGTACTTTCCATTGGACTCCAACAAGGCAGACTTTTCTTCAAGTAAAAATAATAATAATTTATTAAAAAAAACCCTCTTTTGTGAAGGGGATTAAATCGTCCTTTTAGAGAGAGAGAGAGAGAGAAGGGGGGAGTGGGGGGGGGGGGGGGGGGGGCACCTTTCTGGATGAGATAGTACTTTACCACTTAAATAGTTCTTCACACTCTGTTTTTTCATTTTTGAGTTTTCTCAACTACATAGCTGACCCTTTGACCCATAATATGCTGTGTTGATTTTTCTGTAGCATCCTTAGCCAATGTGCTTAACTGTTAAAGTTTGTTGATCCCAATATTTCTGTTACAGGTTGGTGATGGGCTGGATAAGATTCTTAGAAGGTGGAAGGAAGTTTGATTGCATAAATCATCCTAACACGGTGAGAACAGGAACTGGTATGGTTATTTAATTGTCTCCAATTTATATATGTCTGAACCGGTTCTATTGCAAGCCCACCCCATCCCTGTTCAAGTTGAAGAAGTCAAAGGTATCCAATTACTAAGATAATATGCAGGACAATTTAGAACAATCTATGTTTATAATTGATGCAGGCATTGGCAATAAGATTTATCTATTTTTTTCCAATGCATTAGGTGCAAGGATTTTTTATGGTATTCCTCACTTGGTGTCACATATTGTCTGGAATACAGAGGGTAGATAATTGAAATTTTCCTAATTCTTGCATGTAGACATTGTTAGTGTTGCTGACTACATTCTATTTGTGGAGAAGGAATCAGGTAAGCAATTATACTGGTAATACTTATAGGAAGCACAACTTCTGAGTTCTAATATTCTTCCTTTTGACTAAATTATTAATGATATGCAGTATTTGAGCGATTAGCTAATGACCAGTTCTGCAATGCAAACCGTTGCATTGTCATCACTGTAAGCTCTTCCTTAGGTCATTAGGCTCATCTCAAAATCCTTTTTGACCATTTTTTTCACAGGGAAGAGGCTATCCAGATATCCCCACCAGAAGGTGAAAACTTTCACTTTCAGTTTACAATGTTTCTCACCACATTGCCATATATGTCACTTATCATTTTGTTTTCATGTATCTATTTGGGCTTTCTGTGAATATATGCGTTTGTACCAATAGGTTTTTGCGGCTGCTCATTGAAAAGTTGTGTCTACCTACCTATTGTTTGGTTGATTGTGATCCATATGGCTTCGACATTCTGAACACATATCGGTTTGGTTCAATGGTTAGGTTTATTAAATTGTTAATGATATTGTTGTTTATTTATCATCCACTTGAGCACGCTAAACAACATATATACTGGCAACTAGGAGTCTAGGACTGTGTATATGAAACTCTAAGAACTATGTAAATTTCCAATTTTTTTGAAAAGTAGACTAGTTTTTTTTTTTTTTTTTTTTTCTCTTACACTTCTATTTTGTTAGCAAATGGCCTATGATGCAAAGCAACTGCGTTGCCCAGAGGTATGCTGGCTTGGGGTTTTTCCTTCAGATTCTGAGAAATACTGTCTTCCACAGCAATGTTTCCTTCCTCTGACAGCAGAAGGTGATAGATGGTACTTGTAGTGTTTCAGATAGGCTTTCTTATGTTCGTAGTCTTCTGCTAATGTTCCTGATATTCCTGCCAGACAAGAAGAAAGCTGAAGCTATGCTAAATAGATGCTACCTGCAAAGAGAAGTCCCAAGATGGAGGTAAAATTCTGTAAAATAACCTATCATTTTTCTGTTGTCCTTGTTTGCCTGGACTACACAGATTCTGAAGTTTTACTTCATCATGAAAGGTTGGAACTAGAGTTGATGCTGCAAAGAGGGGTGAAATTTGAGATTGAAGCATTGTCTGTGCATTCACTATCCTTTTTGTCAAAAGAGTACATAACATCTAAGATTCAAGTTGGAGTGCACATTTAACTCGTCCGAAAATTTTCAGTGTACCTGCTACCATCTGGGAGAACATTTATATGATATCTGCAAGATTTAAAAGTTAAAAGATAATCTTTAAACAATGTTCTATAGTTATAGGAAGAAGTCCAGTCAAATAGAGCCCAAGAACTTTCTTTTGGATCCAGAAACGGCTCTTTAGAGATCTTTTTTCCTTTTGGAAGATACAAGAGTGAAACACAGCCTATTAATATTGGAAGAGGCAAAAGAGTCTTACAATGTATCATTTTTGGGTCCAATGAAATTCTTAGTTATAGGAAGAAGTCTTATCAAATAGAGATTTTTTTCTTGCAACCATCTTCCATTTGTTAATGCGATATATAAGAATCAATGCTAAAAATAGTACTACACTTGATCGTGAACTATTAATTTCTTGTTGAACCCTATGAATTGAAAATAAGGTGCTCCAAATTTGAGAGTCAAGAGTTTTATAAAACATTCTTGATGGGGAAAAGAATGTGAATGAAAGATCCCATTCATAGTTTTGGAGCATCATCTAAAAATGGTCAAGTAAATTGCTAACAACCTTCAAAAGTTGATGCTAGTAGGCTGCCTGATTTGAATTTTTTTTTTTTTTTTTTAATAATTTAAGAATTGGGGGTGGAGGATTTAAATGTTGGTTGTCTTTGTTGAAACATCATGTGTTGCTAATTAGTTTGAGTTATAAGGCTCTTGATAGTTTGCTGATTTAAATCAATAAAATAACGTGATCGATCTTTGGTTTAAACCAACTGGTTCATCCAATCAAAAAATGGAATAAGGAATGGCTAAAAAGAAAAAGCAATGGATTTTTTTTTTTTTTACTTTTTGTGAAAAAAATTATTGGTTTTCATATGGGTCCTATTTACATGTTGCTTGGCCATGTCAAAAATATTGGATTTCAATATTTTATTTTAATAAAATAAAATAAAAATGCCACAGTGATCACTTTCGTTTTTTTTGATAAGTACCACAGTGATCACTTTCTGTGGGTGAAAGGGTGATCTAAAGACCGTTTTTCTTCATTAGAAGGACCAAATTCTTGAATTTCTGGGCTACTGGGCTTTATGAAGGCCTGCTGTGTTTCTTACAATCCACAGCTCTCACAAACATTCATAGCCTGGATATGGGCTTTTTGTCCTGGGAAATTCAAGCTTATTCCAATTAGGCCCAAATGTCTTCTTGAATGTTTTAGAAACACACAGTGAAAAGCAGAAAATCAAAGTCCATTTACAAAATTTGACATTACACAATTATTTATATATATATATATATATATTGATAAATCACAGTATACTACAAATCTACAATTCACCATCACGGACGAATGTTATATGAAACCTAACAAGTCGGTAGATTAAAGACAAGAATCACACAACCACATCATGACATCATGTCTAGATAAGTCTCCACCCATTTGGAATTAATGGTCCGCGTATTACAGCCAGCATCACAGCTGATTTGGCTAATAGAGGCCAGGAATGATACAATAAAACGGTAAATAGTAATAATTTTGGGGGGGAAAAGAAAGTAAAGAAGATTCTTTTGGCTTGATGTAAAAGTCTACGCTTATGAGCTTATTCACAAGAACATTATTGTGTTTGAGTTTTGGTTGTTTAGTATTATATTCTAACCTTGACTTCAGCTTGGCTCATTTGCTAAATAAATAAACAAAAACAAGTTTTTTTTTTCATAAACTAAATCCACTACAAGCACTATGTAAAATCGCCTTAGTGCATTCTTCAGTTTACTCAACTAGGATCCAATTAGCTTGAGCCTAACCAAACACTACGTTAAGAAAATGAAAAAATCCCTCTTTACTTTAAGAGAATAAGAATATAAGTGTACATAATAGGCTACAAAAAGGTCAACACAATTATTGTTAGGCATAGGTGCTCATAAACATATCCAGTTACCAGTGGGCTTTCAAACAACAACCAAGTTTTTGTTTCAAAATTTAAATATGATTATGGACAGTGAATAGAAAAATTAGGTCAAAATTAATTCGGAAAAATGGGCATTTGCCCCTAATTTGTAAACTATGTAATAAAATGTCTTTATTTTGAAACTCATTTTAACAAAATCGAGTTACAGATGAAACTCAACATTAGCAACATCGAGTTCTATGCGTACTCCCCCTTCTTACATGAATTGTGGGTCCTCTCATAAATTTAATTAGTGAGACCCACAGGTATGTGAGAAAAGAGAGTACACATTTATAGTACTCTAGAAGTACCCAATAATTACCCTCAAATTAGCCTTTCAAAGCTAATCCATACCGTGTGTTGACTTTGGAGGGCCCACCGGTTTCTATAGTATTTGCTTTTATTTATTTATTTTATGGTCCTCTATTTTGGTCATGTTTTTAATTTGGTCCTCAATTTTTTACAACTTCAATTTTTTTTTCTTATATTTTTAAACTTACTGATATTTTGATCCCGACATCATCTCACTTACCAAAAAAAAAAAAAAAGAGTTATTTCAAACTAGTAGTGCATTCCATTTATTACTTAGGCATTTTTTGTAAATAAGTCCATTTACTACTTAGACATTCTTTGTAAATGAGATGATAATAGGGACCAAAAGGACAACAAGTTTAAAAATATAGAGATCAAGATAAAGTTATAAAACTTAAAGACCAAATTATAGAAAGCAAAAAGTATTGTCGTCAAAATTTTGGTTTGTATTTTTTTTTTTTTTTTTTTGCCTCAACATTTTTTGAAAATAATCCATCTTTTATCTTTTTGTAACAAATTTAACATAAAAATTACCAAATACCATATCTTTTGATAAACACTATTAAAAAAAAAAAAAAAGTGCTACGTCCATAACACACTCTAAATATAATGGATTTATACAAAATTAAAAAAAAAAAAAAAAAAAAAAAAAAAAAAAAAAAAAGAAAGGAAAAAAAATACATGTGAAGAACAAAATTTATGTGGATTGACCTCAGATCTATGTTCACAAGTGGTGTTGAGGAAAAAGTTTAACTAAAAAATTAGAATGACAATAATTTAAAATTTTTATATTTGCCTGCCCTATAGTTAATAAAATATGTTATGCGTTTAATACAGTAGGTATACAAATGGGTGCAATTCGGCATCTTTTTAAAAGTATGTGTCAAAAGCTCGGCATAAAAATACGGAAATGGAAAAAAAATGGTATGTGTATAGTACGAGTATATTACATTCATCTTTATGAAATTAGTAACAAAAATACAAGTATATTTACCATATATCCATATACTTTTTTGAAATAAATATAAATAATCTTTGTGTTATGAAATTTTAACTCAAGTCAAGTTTAATTTAAGTTTTAAAACTTCCTAAAAATTTTTAAGAGTGATATTAAGTTTTTTCAATTTTTACTACATAGATCTTACACACTAATTTGTCATCAAAAGCAAGGAAAATGCTAAAATACTACAAGTTTTACTACAAAGAGTAGTGTGACAGGTACTACAAGTTTTTTTACATTGAACTTATTAACTAATGTGTCATCAATAACAAAAAGACAACTCAACAATCATTTATGAGGTAATTAAAACTCACCAATCATATCTATTGCCGCACTAGTTTTTAAGCATTATGTAGTAAAACCTGTAGTACCATTAACATGTTTCTAATTTAAAAAAATTTCACAAACTGATGTGACAATAAATGTAATTGTAAGCTAACGTAAAAAATTTGAAATACCTCTAGCAAGTGATTCAAATTCTCATTTATTATTTTTTTGAAATGTTACTATTCACAATCATTTTGGTATTAGTTCGTGAGTTTTTATAGTAAAATTTGTAATTGTTTTAGCTTTTTCCTAAGATTTTTTCTTTTTCCTTTTTTTTGGAGGGATTTCTAAGAACTAAGTCATTAACAATTATTATTTTGGCAGGAACATGGGCTGTGCACTTACAGTAGTAAAATAAAAATTGGTATTTGTGTTTTGACTTTTGAGTCCTTTTGGCAGAAAATTATTAAATATTCCGAGAGTACTATAAATGCGTACTCTCCATTCTCACATAATTGTAGGTTCCATTATAAATTTAATTAGTGGAACCAACAATTATATGAAATGAGGGAGTATGCATTTATGGTACTCTAAGAGTATCTAATAATTACCCCAGATCTCTTATTCAACTATGAGAGACTTTACTAGTTAAGCTAATTGGAACCCACAAATTGTTTTCCTTTTATTTTATGAGTTTTTGGTTTATAATTTTTTTGGTTTTTTTTTAATAATTTTTTTTATTGGGTATTTGGTTTATAGCAATTTAATAATAATAACAATAATAATAATAATAATAATAATAATTATTATTATTATTATTATTATTATTATTATTATTATTATTATTATTATTATTATTATAAAGTTTCAACCGGTTTATGTGATTTTTACTTTTTATCATTAGATCAAAATACCAATCGGTTTTTTGTATAAGCAGAGATTGAACTCAATTGGTTTTTGTTGATTTAAAAATCTGAATGAGAATTCTATCTTTATCTCAAAAAAAAAAAAAAAAAAAAAAAAAAAAAAAAAAAAAAAAAAAAGAGAGAGAGAATTAGGAGGGAGGACCGATCTTGGGGGTTTTTTTTTTTTTTTTTTTTAAATTTAAGATCTAAAATATATTGAAGATTTTAATTTATTGGGCTTGTTGTTATTATAATTATTATTATTTTCTAGATTTTGGTTTGATAAAAAAAAAAATCAGGCTTCTTCTTCTTGTTTGAAAGCCCCTGATATATTGTTAAGGGAACAAATTATGTACCTATGTTTAATTTTATTGGGCTTAAAAAAATTTAGGATAGTCACAACCATTTTTTTAAGGGTAAGTTGGTAAGTAAATGTACCTATGTAAAACTTTAAAAAAAAAAAAATGTCTACAAATAGCTCCCAATTGTATGGAACTATTTGCATAGCATTTCTTTCCAAAAAAAAAAAAAAAAATTATGTAGCATTCATACCGAAAGTAATGACGCATTCATTGTAAAAGACATAAAACTTTGCATACCTACTTTTTTAAATATACTTTCCAAATTTTTATATTTTCTTTATTCCATTTAAATATTTTTTCTTCATTTTTTCTTTAATATTAAAATTTTTTTCGTGATCTTTTTTAACAAATCTCGTGAAGCACTTGTGGCAATGATATAGTTGTAGGATCATCTAATTTTAATGAAAAATGTTATGTTCACAACATTTACACAATACCTTCTTAACAAATTTTATATGGTAAGTTGTTTTTTTTTTTTTTTTTTTGAGAGAGTTTCAGCCTATGGCGTCTGCTCCTGATGATAGCTCTTTATCATCAAACCAAGACACCAATCAATTTTTGGAATAGGTGAGGATTGAACCTCAGATCTCTTATACAACCATCTGAGACTTTACCAATTGAGCTAATTGGAACCCACATGGTAAGTTGTTCTTAGTTCTAATTTGAACCCACCACAAAAATTATTTTTTTCTTAACCTTAGTAACCAGTAACAACTTGCTATTTAAAATTTTTGAAAATGTTGTAGTAGCATTTCTCAATTTTATTTTATTTTTCCTTATCTCTCATACGTTTCTTCTTTTCTTTTCTTTTTTCTCTTATTTTCCACTTCACACGTATCCCCACTTCTCCTCTTTATCTTCATTTTTGCTTTTAATTTTCTACCTCTTTGTCTACCTCTATCTCTAGCTATCTCTTTCTTTCTCTTGGACTAAGGGTCTATTTGGAATTCGCTTATTTTACTGAAACTAAAATTTTTTTGCTAAAAGTACTATAGATAAATGTAAAAGTTAGTTGAAATAGTACAATGAGACCTATGAATAGTACCAAAAAGTGCAGTGAAACCCATGAATAATAGTAAAAAGAAGCTGAATAGTAAAATAAGTTGGCAAAAATAATTTTTGCCAAACACACACTAAAAACACTAAAACATGTCATTCATCTTCTCATCACATAGAGGGTAATCACCACTGTGCTTCACCAAGGGAGAGAGAAATAGTCTTCGTCCTCCATCGCCTGCTCCGCCTCCACCACTTGTCCTCGTCCTCTCGCTAACCTCATGCAGCCTAGATGGGTCAGATTTTTTTAAAAATTTTTAATATTTGTTCTAATTTCATTAGTTTTATGAGAAAGATTGTGTTATGTGATTTGATTGCATTTTACATTTTGTTCTGATTGTGTTTTGGTGTCTTTGTAGCCGTTGAGGTTGAAATAAATGCTAAATTTTTAATTTACTGTACTAAATTTTGTTATTTAGATTTATTTGAGTGTAGATTATTTTAAGTGAGAAAAATGTTTGGAGTTGCTATAGTAATTGCTATAGCACTCTCTTTTTCAAGAGAGCTACTGTAGCAACTCTAAAAGAATTTGGAAAAGTTTGTATTTTAAAGAGACTGTTAGAGCTGATTTTTTTGGTGTGCATTCCAAAAAAAGACTTTGGCTAGCCTATTAGAGATGCTTTTAAAGAGATAAAGCTTGGTGAAAATAAATATGTTGGCTCTTAGAGTAGATCAAGTTCATATCTAATATATATTTATTTGACAAAGTTTAGCTACAAAACTGATTATAGCTTTAAGTTACAATCTTACTCAATAAAATAAATATTACTACAAATTTTGAAAATCTAACTATTGAATTGCATGTTCTTTACATTCTTAATAAACATGTTAAATTTTGTATCAATAAGATATTATTTACTAGATGATTTATAAGTTTATATTTTATGCATAATTTTAAACTACAAAAAGTTATAATTTAAACAATTTATTAATGACATAATTATTGATATTTAATTTTTTAGAAAATTTGCAAGCATGGAATATATAAGAAGAAGATGTAATCCAATTGTGAATTTGTCAAAATTTACATCTAATAAAAAAATATTATGTAAAGTTATAGTATAAGGTTATAACCAATTTTATAACTAAACTTTATTCATATTTATTTAGTTAAAATTGTAAATCTAAACATAAAAGCTGCCAAAAGGAGGTAATTATTAGGTGCTTTTAGAGTACTATAAATGCGTACTCTTTCTTTTTACATAATTATTATAAGTTTCACTAATTAAATTTAAAGTGAGATTCACAATTCATATAAAAAAAAAAACATATTTATAATATCCTCAAAATATTTAATAATTTTTCCAAACGTGAAAAGCAAAAGCTGAACCTTCCTTTTGAAGTTCCCAAAAAAAAAAAGAAAAAAAAAAAGGAATTCAGCTGCACTTGCACTTTATAAAATAAAAAATAAAAAAGGAGAGAGATGCGTGGAATGTGGATGACAAAGACTAATATGAAGCGATGGGGCCCACCCAAGTCAACACACGGTATGGGCCTTGATCGGCTAATGTGAAAAGCAAAACCTCTACTTTCCTTTTGAAATTCCGAAAAAAAAGCTAATGAGGAGGAAAGCTCCACTTTACTTTTACTTTACTTTCGATGAAACCTCCCTCCTGAAATGAAATGAATTTACAATAAAAATGCCCTCATTGTTATTGTCATTCGGCTGAGCCTCCATCCCTCGCTAGCAGAAGCAGAGTAGTAGAGTAGTATTAGATTTAGAGCACAAACAAAAGAGAGCAAGGAAGGACGTTCCACATTCAAGCTATTATGCGCTGGAGTTGGTTCATGCCATATCATCATTTCTTTAATAAAAGAAGAGAGGAAAGAGAGAGAGCGTTTTATGAGAATGGAAGCAAATTACTTGAGAAGCTGATTGCCTCTTGCAATGCCAAGCCTATTCCCATCCGTACCTTCTCCGCTCAGCAGCTCTTCCAAGCAACCAACAACTTTTCTTCTGAAAAGCTGGTAAAAGGGTTCTCTATTTGGTACAAGGGTTCTCCTGAAGGACGAATTGTTCTCGTTAAGGGTTCTTTTTTTTTCAATGCCAAGTATATTCCCATCCGTACCTTCTCCCCTCAACAACTCCGCCAAGCAACCAACAATTATCCTGCTCAACAACTCCGCCAAGGACGAATTTATTGGTACAAGGGTTCTCTTGAAGGACGAATTGTTCTCATTAAGCGATTAGATTTTTGGACCGATATAGTAATCAACGATTTAGTGATTTCTGCACAAATGAGTGGTCACAGCAATGTTTTAAAGCCCATAGGCTGCTGTCTCCACACTCCATATCCCTTTTTAGTGTTTGAATTTGCCACCAATGGTTTCCTTTCTGATCGAATTTTTGTCTCCCGTGTTACTGAACTACAACATGAGCCGATGGTGTGGGAGAGAAGGTTAAAGATTGCAAGGCAGATTGCTCATGCTCTTTCTTATCTCCATACTGCCTTCCCAAGACCTGTCATCCACATGACTATAAATATGTTCAGTATCTTATTAGATGAAAATGATGTTCCCAAATTGTCCAACTTTTATTTTTCTGTATCAATTCCCGAAGGTGAAGCCAACGTGGAAGGTTTTGACGGCTTTCGACAGTTTGGTTTCTGCGCCCCTGAGTTTGAAGCAACAGGCAAGGTAACTGAGAAAGCTGATGTGTATGAATTTGGTCGGTTTCTTCTACAACTTTTAACCGGAGAGGATTCTCTTAATATAACTCGATTTACAATTGATAAAGATTCCACTTTAGTAGCATACATACATATCTGTGCTCAAGGTAGTTGCATAAACGAGATTGTGGACCCTGCAATCTTGGCTGAAGATGGGGATGGAGGTGCTAGTTTATAGCATCAATTACAAGCTGTGGTGGACCTTGCCTTGACATGTACAGAGGAAGATCCACAAACAAGGCCAACTATGGTTGATGTCACCAAACAACTCAGACGGATTGAGAGGTTTGTTCCGTCAGTAATTATTTACTTACTTGATTTCATCCAATCATATGTTATAGATAAACAGATTCACATTATTGCATATCCAAATGATTTAGGCATGACAACAAACAAAATTTACTCACTTGATTTTCAAACAAATGGCCATGGATGGAATTTAGAAAAGTTAAAAAAGCTAATTTGATCACATTATTAAATCCCCATTGCTACTAAGAAGCAGTCCTAACAAACTGGTATGCATCTTAAGTAATGAAGGAGAATTCTCTATGAGATTAGCTAATCGTATTTCTCAATCACACAGGTTCACACAAACCAGTGAAGTGCTTTTGGGAAATTTGCAGAATTTAAAGCTTCATGAGAGTTTTGAAGAGCATGCTTCTGCATCATTGAAAAGGAATGCTTCTAGGGATGAAATCCAAGCAGTGAACGAAGCCTCTAAAAGGACTCTTGAAGTTTAATTGTGATGCAACTGAATGATGACAGAGCTTGTATGGCAGTTTTAACCTGTCATTGGGAAGTTATCATTATGGCAGACCCTTAAGGTATGTATTGATGCTATAAGAACTGGAGGATAGGTTGTTATTGGCAAAGGAGTTTGATAATTGTTCTTTTGTTTGAATAAAAGGAATGCAAACTAAGTAGTTCATAGTCTTAGTAACTGGCTATGTATAGTGGTTTGTTGGGGAAAAAATGACTTTTGTACCGTTTGATTGGTTTGTAAATTTTCTTTTTCCAGAATATATATGATTTCTCAATTTAGTTTGGCAAACCTTCTGGTGGAACTCTGCTGGAGAAATATGGTTGCATAGGGCTCCTTGAACTTTGTACAGTAGTGGAGACATACATCAAAGAAAAAACTCTAGGTCACACACTCACGCTAACTCATTTAATGTGCAAAAACTCTAATCCAATTGCCTAGGGTATCAATCTATGCTAAGACAGATATTTGGCATTGTAAAACATATCCAGATGCCTCATCCCACAATCACAAAGGATTGTCACAATAGGACCAATACAGTTTGCCAAAAAAGCAAGTGTTGTTGGTTCAAACACTAGGCCCCCTGATGATGGAGGATTGGTTCAAAAAATAAATTTCCAAGCAATTCCTTTCCAAAAAAATAAATTTCCAAGAAATTGCTTTCCAGTTAAGCTTCAGGAGGCCTCTGGAAGGCCTCCTGAAGCTTAATTGTGATGCAATTGAGTGATTACAGAGCTTCTATGCTGTTTAGTTGGCTAGTAAATTTCAATTATGATGCAAGTAAAATGGAATTTTATTAATGAATTATAACATGTGGTAACAATAATATTCTCAATGTTGACAGTAGTTTTAATCGTTCATGACAATTTGAGTAGGAAAAAACATATACACTATTGCCCCACAATTGAGCATAATAACTGGTATATTTGCATTAACTCATTCCATTTCTCTTGGAAAAATGATATCAATCATCCCTGGATACAGCTCTAAAAGAAAATACATATTGATGTCCCAAAAATAATGAACCAAAAATTGTCAACATGAAGATTATTTTTGGTTTTCTGGATTTATGTCAACATGTCTCAACATGTCAGCGTGAAAGAAGCATCACAAGAGCAATGTTTCTTGCTTGCATGCATGCGCTGGGCTATAGATGGCAGTATATTACACAAAAATGTCAGATCTTCTGTTAATATATGGTTGTTTGCAATGCTTATTCTGAATTATGCTTGAACTTTCTGTCAAATTGGAGACTCTTATGTCCTAGGCAGAGTTTATAATTGTTTCAATAACCCATTTCCACATATTTGTTATGAATTCATGTCCCTGTAGTTCATTTAGTGGGTTTAGTAGATTGACCATAAATCTTTCAGCTTTGTTTGCACATACACCTTACATTAGGATGAATGGAACTCCAGGTAGATGAACTTGGTCCTTTGAAGTTGATAACTACCTGATGTTCATAACACTAATGTATTTTCTGAATTTGTTTCTTTTGTCTTGGGGTCACACGTGATTCGTATGTGATTAATCATTGACGGGTTTATCATTTCACAAGGACAATTTGTTTCATCCATTACTGTGCTTTTTAGATTGCACTTTTTCCTAAGCAATTAAATGAATTATACATAATTTACTATATATGTATATGTTGTTGCCCTTTTTTTATGTTGATATGGATATGAAGTCTCTGTCTTTCCATCTTTTAGAAGATATAGTAAGAGCAATTATTCAGTAGAGAATACAACGAGTAGAGAATTCAGCGAATATAGAATATAATGCCTAATGAATCTTTCATGTAGCACTTGATAAATTTGGAGTCTTTGTATTCTTTGAATTGCTCTAATTTGAAGGTGAGTTGATATTTCTAATTGTTAAAATCTCATTTATCATGTTTACCAATTGAAGTATAGCAAATATTAAGTTTTATTTATCCAAAAAAGAAAGTATAGTAAATATTAAGTTTATTTACTTGGCGTGAGTGTTGTTCATTGAGATGGGAGTAATATGCAGCCTTCTCACAGGCCATACCTGATGAATTGACATGTAATTAGGTGGACTGTTTGTGATCTGCAAGAGTGGAAGGTGTAACATCTATCACTGTCTCAAGGAACAAGGTCTTTAATTGTGTCATTACTTGTTACATCATCAGTAATTATCATATTGGAGAGAGAGAGAGAGAGAGAGAGAGTGTTTTGATCTTTTATAATATCTCTTGTAGTTTGTATTCACAGATTGATTTGGTATTTTAACTTTATATGTTAGTGTAATAGTGAGTAGATGTAATGGTAATTGTGATCAGGATGAATGTGTTCTTTCAATTTTCAGTGACCTATTTTTGTGACGGCTCAATTTTTTTTTAAAAAAGGGTTTGTGTGGGTCATCAGCCTTAATTTGTGGCCTTTATATGCATCAGACACTGATGGATTCGTGATTCCAAGCTTGGAAATAGGAGACTTAGATCAGAGTAAAATTGATATTTCATTTCAGAAGTAGAAGCCTCAAAACCTCCTTCTCCAAAGGTCACTCGCAAGAATCCTACACTATTCATTACAAATGATAAGAGGAAAAGCACATTGTCTGTAGATTATGGCAATGCCACTGGCAACATGGCAAAGGGCTCCACCAGGGATTGGCTAGACCCACATTGTCATGAGTTTGAGTTTAAGAAGTGGAATCCCCAGTGAGTGGAATATCTGAGAGCTTTTTAAACTTGGTACAGAAAGCTTTCTTTTTTCTTCTTCTCTCTATTATAAGCTTTGTTATCTTTGGTGGCTGAATTTATTGAGGTTATGTATTTTGTCAATAAATTTTCAACCAGGCCTTTGTGCTTTGCTTATGTTGCGAAAGATTCTTTCAGTAGCACTTAGATGTTTGGGTTGCATTTGCTGCAGTTGGTGTTTGCCACTTCTCAAGCAGAATTTTGCTTGTTCTTTAAAACCATTATGGCTTGAAAACCTTGAATAAGATGCACAACATTAGGCAGCCCATATATATGTGATTGATTATGCTTTGAATTAAATCTTTTACTAAAAGCTTAACTGATTGACACTTTTTTGTATTTTTAAATGGAAACTTCTAGAGTTCAAATCCTTCCACCTTCGACTATTGAATTATCAGCCAAATATTTTTTTTTACCAAAAGCTCATGCCGGCCTTCGAGTATTACACGTGCAGATATATAGAGCAAGTTAGGTTGAAGTTTATTAGTATCATTTAATAATTTTTTATTAAATGTGTGTGTGTGTGTTTTTTTTTAAACTAATCCATCGCTATATTCTTCTTTCATGTTTGTAAACTATAAAGTTAATATGAAGGATAATTATTTAATCTATAAAATACTTTTATTTTGAGATGTTTTTTGTACTTTTAGACAAGATAGGGGTTATGGATTATGATTTATGAGCTTATAATAAATTATAGCCAACTAACTCAAGGTTTTATTTTTGGTTGTTGTTGAGAGAATTAACTCAAAGTTTGGCCTTCATATTAAGAAAAAAGAGAACGTGTATTTTCAACATATTAATCAAATAAAAAAATTATTAAATGATGTAATATTCACAAAAGTTATATATATATATATATATGTGGGTAAAATGAATATTCCACAGTATGTTTATTTTTCTAATAGAATTCACGTCCAAAAATTTGTTTAGAGAAAACATGAAATATTTTACCTTGTGCTTTTGTGAGAGAGAGAGCTCTTTGAGTGCATTTGGGATTTGATTTTTCTAGGTGTCATGAGGGTTATCTTTGTCATTGTAATTTCCTTAATCTTTTTAGTTAAAGTTATTCCTTGACACCACTCATTGACGTAGATTTAAGGTTAATCCATGTATTTTTTGTACTCCACATGTATTTGTTTTTTTTTTTTTTTTTTTTTAAATTTTGAATAAACCCATTATGCTTAGAGTGTGTTCGGCTTTTGCCTTTTTTCGATAGTTTATTTGCATAGTATTTATCAAAAGATATGGTATTTTGGTAATTTTTTTATGTTAAATTTATTACAAAAAGCTAAAAGCTAGTTTGTTTTTGTTTTAAAAAAACAAATAAAAAATAAAATCTGGATTATTTGCCACCAAGAAAAAAAATTTGAGACAAAAAAAAAAAAAAAGCCAAAATTTTTTATGACAATTTGATCATCAAGTTTTTATAGCTTTATTTTGGTCCTTATATTTTCAAAGTTGTTGTTATTTTAGTCCCTAATGCCATCTCACTTACAAAGAATCGTCATAAATCTATAAAAACTTGATGATCAAATTGTCATAAAAAAATTTTGCTTTTTTTTTTTTGTCTCAACTTTTTTTTTTTTTTTGGTGGCAAATAATCCAAATTTTAGTTTTTTTTTTTTTTTAAACTAGGTTTTAGCTTTTAGCTTTTTGTAATAAATTTAACATAAAAAATTACCAAAATACCATATCTTTTGATAAATACTATGCAAATAAACTATGAAAAATAGGCAGAAGCCAAACACACTCTAAGCATAATGGGTTTATTCAATTTTTTTTTTCAAAAAAAAAAAAAAACACAAATACATGTGGAGTACAAAAAATACATAGATTGACCTTAAATCTATGTCGACGAGTGGTGTTAAGGAAAAGATTTAACTAAAAAGATTAAGGAAATCACAATGACAATGATGACCCTTATGACACCTAGAAAAATCAAATCCCAAATGCTCTCAAAGAGGCCTCTCTCTCTCTCACAAAAGCACAAGGTAAAATATTTCATGTTTTGTCTGAACAAATTTTTGGACGTAAACTCTATTAGAAAAATAAACATGTGGTGGAATATTCATTTAACCCATATATATATATATATATATAACTTTTTTGAATATTACATCATTTAATAATTTTTTTTTATTTGATTAATATGTTGAAAATACACGTTCTCTTTGTTCTTAATATGAAGGCCAAACTTTGAGTTAATTCTCAAAAAAAAAAAAAAAACCTTGAGTTAATTGGCTATAATTTATTATAAGTTCATCTATATCTATATTATTATTATTAAAAGCTAAAACGTAGCATTTAATGTTGCTACACTCACGTTGAGCCACATCAGCAGTCATGTCATAAAATTTTTTTTTCCAATTTTTCTTATATATTTTTTTAAAACATTTTTCTCATTTAAGGCGACTTAAAAACTCTATTATTTAAAAATTAAAATATCTTTTGACCATTATTTTTATTATTAATTTCCCAAAACTCTCTCTCCCTTTTACCTCTTTATCTCCCCACTACTTTCTACCTTAATGTCGTTCTTTCTCTACCTTTTTATCTACTTTTATTTTGATTGTTCTTATTCTCAACATTTTACTATAAATTTGACATTGTCTTTTTCATTTTATGCATAGTTTTCTCACACAAAAAAGGTTCTCTCTCTCTCTCTCTCTCAATTTGTTTTTAATTTTTTGTTTGATTTTTTTATTTTTATTACATCAATTCTTTAGGTTGATGAATTTTTGCATTAATTAGAATTCTACTTTGGGTGATGCAATTTAGTTTTGTGTTTTAAGTTGTTATCTTTTATATTCTCTTTGATTAAATATTATCCTACTGCATTATACATATAGTATATAATAATATAATATTATTATATTACATAGAATGACTTGAATAATTTGATGTTTATTGCTATATATTTCATTTTTACTCTTTTTTCCTCTCATCTTATTTTATTCAACATTTAAATCTAGTCACATTCTCCATACTATTAAATTATGCACACAAATCAAGAAAATGACTAGATACAAACCTGTCTTCCTTTACCAAACATTGGGAGAATCAATATATTTGTGTGATAAATGGTCATATAATTTATAATTTAGATAGCACCCTTTGAATGTGTCTAGGCTCATAGATTGAGCAATTTGTAGACTTAAAAGGCTATTAAGAATGAACTTTTTGAATCAAGTCTAAAAAAATACAAACTATTATTGTAGGGTCCAAATTTGTTGGGCCTGATACCAACGCCCTGACTTGTAAGCCCAACAAATTCCCAACAATAAATTTGTAGAGTAATGGGTTGAACAGCTGGGCCAATAGTGGGTTTAGCAACGGTTCATACAGGCGGAAACCATCTAAAAGAAAAATAGGATTAAAACAGACTTTCTTAACAGGAAAACTCTTTTAGTCCGAAGAGGATTAGAACATAAAGACTTGGTGAATACTAATATTCCTCCCCCCCGCTTGCGAGACTTACTCCCTCTATATATACACCCCTTTCCCCATCTTCACCGCACACTTGTCCTCCATCTAGGTGCCCACTCAAGTACTAGTCACATCAGCCGTTTGCTTTAATCCCCAGTGAGTGGTGGTGGGTGAAGATACACTGTTCAGGTGTCTTCTCCACATAAATGCGGCCAGGAAAGTTGCTGCAGTGCATTAAATGTGGCGGTGGCAGCTTTATTGATGAGATACTTCATGATAGCCTTGCTTTTGGACGTGCTCGAAGCTCAGCTCTGGCGTGGGGGTCTTTGGCATATCTATTCGATCAAGTATTGGACAGCTCCGGTGGGTTAGGTCCCTTCGGCCCAACTAGATTGTCTTCGGATGATGCGTCTGTCCCTTATGGATTGTTTCCCCACCGGGGTGGTAAAGCATTGATACTTTCATCCTCTTCGGACAGAGGGCCCTATCTGAACTGGGCCTCAGGCCCAACATATGGCGTTGGACTATCTCCCCCACAATTATATATCATTTAGATAAAAACTTTTATCATTGAAACATTAATAATTTTTTGCCACAAATTTAAATCACACAAACTTAATAATTTTATATTATGTGTTAGCATTGTCTCTGCTTCTTTTTCTTCTTCTCAAAAATATTATGTATCATCTTTAAAGGATGCCAACAATATTGATTTTATGGGAAAAGTTACATAAAATATTGAGAAAAAAAAATGTTTTATATTACAATCTACTAAAAATGTTTTTAAATATTTAAACCTTTCTAATTTTTATATCATTGACGTGTTTTACAACTACCACATGTGTTAACTTTAGTCTTAATATTTTTTAAATTGTTTTGGCAAAAAGAAAAAAAGGTTGTCACAAAAGAGGAGTTCATGTAAAGCTTTTTGCAAAATAAAATATCTATTTTGTAAGGCCACCAAACTTGATAATTTGCAAATGATGGAACCACTTGCAACAATATTTGCATAGTTATATAGTTCCAGCTAAAGCAATTGTATATACTTCTAATCTTCAAAAAACACACATCTACAAGTGGTTAAACATTTATCTTGGGTAGCTTTAACTTTTCATATAATTTTACTTTTACATATTCATTTATTTTAATTTAGATTTTTTTCAACAAAAAAAAAAAACTTTAATTTAGATATTTATAAGTAAACAATGAAATAATGATTCAAAAATAATTTTTAAAAACAATTATCTATACATATTTATCTTGTGTGGTTGTAACTTTACATATAATTTTGCATTTATATATTCATCTACTTAATTTAGATGTTTATAACTTAATAATGAAATCTATAAACAGGTTAATTAAAACAATCATATTTCTACAATTCAAAAAGTCACAATTTCTTTTTTCAAAAAAAGGTCTTTTACATTTCTTTGGAATTATTTTTTAAATTTTTTACAAAGCCTTTTGACATACTACTAACCTAACCATTTCATACATTAAAAAAATTTAAGGCTCATTATTATTGCTGTTAATATATTATGGATATCTTAATTGATTGAGACCAAACTAGAGAAATGACTTTCATATTTCCTTGAAAATTCAGAAGAAAAAAAAAAAAAAAAAACCTTTGACATACCACTAACATAACTACGTCTACAACTATTTATGCTATGCATGATATCTATTTCTTATTGATAACCATAAAATTTACAACTAGCAAGGAAAAATACAAAGTAATAAAGAATAAATGAAGGAAGAAAAAAAGAAATGAAATCAAACGTTAATTTATAACTGTTATTTGGAAAATAAAAAGGTGGTCAAGAGGAGTAAGAAATAAAATAGAGATAGCTATACAGAGGACATTGAAAACTTTATAAAGCAATAAAATCAACAATTAAATATAATAATACAAAATTTAAACTTAAAACTAATCAAACTCTAACTAGGGAAATTATTGTTGGGAATTCAACCAAAATTCCAACCTGTGAGAAACACAAAAAAATAGGAAAAACACACGTCAAAGAAAAACAATCACACACCCAACAATTATATATATATATATATATATATATATATATATAAATATATATAATCATAATTGTAGGGATATTGGGCCCAGGGGTCCGTCATTTGTTTATGTTTCGGGCCTGTGGCCCAACCCGAGGACGAGGCGTTGCTCGAGGAAGATAAATCTTTATCAGAAAAGATTGTGCTAGTAGATAGAGGTTAGTCTTGGTCATAATGGCTCAAGAGGGTGGGCCGAGGATAAATGTCATTGGCTGACCAATTCCGAGGTCCGAAAAGGTTGTCTATTGCTTAGGGTGACGTTCCAAGAAGTCTCGTTGGCGTTGATAAGCATTGTAGAAATGTCAGACAGGAGAAAGTCCTAAAATATCTTAGGAGAAAGCTGCTGTCACCGTATTAATTGCTCTGCAGCTAACTTTCTAACCGCATTAATGTGGAGGTGATACCTAAATAGTGGTTTTTCAGCCTTACAGCTACTACATGAGGACTTATGGAGACGTTGATGGGACAAGTATCAACACCAACCATCTTGTATGCACATGGAAGGTGGGGATGAAAAGGAAAGACAATATAAGAGAAGAAGGGGGGAGAATTAGAGAGGGGATCGACGAAAAAGGGAAAAACACTTTAGCATTCATGAACCAAACTTGTAATCGAACCTAAGGATAATAAATAAGAACAGACCTCCTTGAATCTTGCCGAGGACGACTTTTCTTTAATACAAATATTTTTCTTTCCATTCTCTAATCATCTGAACCCATTCTAGTGTTCGTTTGATTAACTAAAACCTAGTTTTCCAACCCATTATTTATAAATTCATTGTTTTGGGCTTTTTGGGCCTAAGTTCATCCACGTAGTGGGCTGGGAGTTCAAATAGGGTCCTCACAATAATCTTCATGCATTATGACTTAAAAAATTTTAATGAATAGTTCAAACTCTTATTTAATGTCTATGTTATGCAAATCATCAACCAATAAATATATGATAATGGTAATTAATGCTATAAACAAGATTATGAAAAATATGATAAAATTATTTTTTTTTTAACTCTTTATAAAGTTTAGGAACTAAAATAGTATTTTATCTAAAAAATTATCACGCGCAATGCGCAGGTCTGCACTAGGAAATCATAATTCATAACCCCTATCTTGTTTAAAAGTACAAAAAAATCTCAAAATATAAGCATTTTATAGATTACATAATTATCCCTCTTATTAACTTTATATTTTACAAACATGAAAGAAGAATATAGCAATGGATTAGTTTAAAAAAAACACACACATTTAATAAAAAATTATTACATGATACTAATTAACTTCATAGTATTATGCATAACCGGAAGTGAGTTGGCTTTGTTGCTCGTGCCAGTGAGGTTTCTCTCTGAAACTCTCTCTGTCGTGTAGCATTGTTGTTTCCTTCTCTAAGGAATTTTGTCCCTGGGAATAACAATGTTATTCTCAGGCTAGTTGGGTGTTCTTTTGGGTTTATAGGGAAACACTCTGCCTCCCCTTCTTTTCTCTCCCCTTTCAAAAAACAAAATGGATGACCTGTCTAAACAATGGAAATCCCTCTCTCTCTCCGAGAAGGAAGGTTCAGGCCTAGCTTTGAAACCGGATCAAGCTACCACGGAATTTTCCTTGGTGGCTCGCTTCCTAACAAAGCGGCCGCTCAATCTGGATGCCATTGCCAATACCTTCAATCCCCTTTGGAGAACAAAATCTGGTTTCAGAATGAAATTCATTGGAGAACACCTGATACTTTTCTCTTTTGACAACAAAGAAGATGTTGATAGAATTCTAGCAGCAGAACCGTGGTCATTTGATAAGCACATCATGGTGGTTACAAGATTCGAAAACACAGCAATGGTGGATAGTTCGAATATGAACTCAATGACATTTTGGGTACAAGTCCATGATATACCCTTACGCTTCAGGAACACCGGAGTGGCTGAGCAGATATGCGAGGCTATGGGAAACGTTATCCAAACTGACAACCCAAAGGAGAATGATGGCGGCAGCTTCATCCGAGTAAGAGTTGCTCTTAACATTTCCCTTCCCCTGTGCCGCGGTCGTCTTATCACTCTAGAAAATGAAGAAGTCCATTGGGTCTCGTTCAAATATGAACGCCTACCAAATGTTTGTTACTAGTGCGGATGCCTAAATCACTCCGATAAAGACTGTGAAAAATGGATAGAGAGCGAAGGATCTTTAACCAAAGAAGACCAACACTTTGGCCCCCGGTTAAGAGCAGCCCCTTTCATAGCCTCTAAAAAGGGCTTCCTCTCCGTCCCTGGCTTTTATGCCCAGAGAAAAGCCGGTAAACACGGCCTCTATTAGTCAGAAGATCAACTCCAACCTCAGAAGTCCCAACCGGACACGGCGTCTGAACCTAACAAAAATCTTCCACCAAAAATTCAAACTCAACATGTGAACCGGGTTCTGGACATCCCTGAGGATGGGACAGATCCCACTTCAGTCCCTTCGGAGCCTACCCTTTTGGTTCCCTCGATGAAGTCTAAGGAACCTACTTCGTTTGATCAAGTTATAGCAGAGATCGACAGAGACATTCAATGCTTTGACAGTGTGAATCTCGCGCAAATGAATAGGAAGGCTTCCCACCAAGTTCAAAGTTCTCCCCATCCAAATGGGCCAAGCAGCGGCCTAATTCACACTGATGGTCTTAATGCAGAAATTCCCCCAGAGCCCACGAAAGCAAGCCCACTTAATGATATAACAAATGTCCCCCCGGCCCATGTCGCCTCTGATTCGGAAAAAGTCAGGAAATGGGCTCGAATTCAACGCCCAAATTTCATGTCCAATGACGAGCTCCTTGAGACCTCCCTAGGCAAAAGAGGTCCCTTACCATTTCCAGTTGACCAAAATCCCCTGAAACGTAGAGCAACCTCAGATGATGACTCCCACTCAATTTCTTCCCAAACGGCGGCGGCTGGTCGGCAGCCCCGCCGAGCAAGATGAGTCTCATGTTCTGGAACGTGCGTGGGCTTGGGAACCGGCGCACTGTTCACAAGCTCGAAGGATTTATACGAGCACAAGATCCCGTCGCCCTCTTCCTAGCCGAGTCGTGGGCGGATGAAGCGAGGCTGATAAGTTTATGTGCAGAACTGGGTTTTGATCAGCATTGGGTCACTCCACAAGCCAATAGACTGGGTTGCTTGGCTCTGTTTTGGAAGAACTCGTTGAAGATTTCAGTTTCATCTTCATCGCCGAATCACATCGATGCAGTGGTTAGAGGCTCCCAAGAAAATAGATGGCGGTTAACTTGCATTTACGGGTTTGCTGAAGCCGCGAAGAAAGGTGACACTTGGGCTCTCCTTCGTCATCTCCGTGCTTGTCCCTCTTTGCCTTGGGTTTGCGCCGAAGATTTTAACGAAATAATGTGGTCCCATGAGAAATGCGGTCTGGGTCCTAGGAGGGAATCTCTAATGCAAGATTTTCGTGAAGTCCTGGATGAGCTTGGTTTGAAGGATCTGGGGTTTGTGGGAAAAAAGTTCACCTGGAAGGGTCGCCGACATGGTGGCTATGTGCTTGAGCATCTTGACAGAGCAGTAGCAAACAACCTCTGGCTTTCCAAAAATTCGGGCTCCAAAGTTCAGCATCTTCATGCCAACTCGTCGGATCACCAAGCCATTCTAGTAAAGCCTGAAGGTATTACTCCTAACCCAAAACGCTCATTTAAATTTGAACAAATGTGGTTACGAGATAAGGGGTGTAGTGAAACGGTTACTAATTCGTGGGGTCACCCAACTTTTGGGGCTACTCTGCCTGAGGTGGCTAGGAAAGTCAAATCCTGTGCTGAAAAACTCACCGAATGGAGCAAGAAATCTTTTGGCAGCATTAGGAAATTGCTAAAAGAGAAGAAAAAACTCTTGGCAAAAGCTGAACTGGCTGCGGCAAAGGGAGGTGATGTATCATTGGTTAAATCTCTCCAATTGGAAATAAATAGCATCCTTGATAAAGAAAGCTTAATGTGGCAGCAAAGATCTCGCGCGCTCTTCATGAAATGTGGTGACAGAAATACCTCCTATTTCCACAGTAAGGCTTCGCAACGACATCGGAGAAATAGGCTCTCAGGATTATTTGATTCCCAAAATATTTGGCGTACTGAAGAATCACAAATTATGGACATTGCTGTTGGGTACTTCCAGTCCCTATTCTCCACCTCCTCTCCATTGATTTTCTCTGACATTCTGGACAAGATTCAGCCAACAGTAACTGACTCAATGAATGAGATACTCCTCAAAGAATTTAACCGTGAAGAGGTGGAGGTAGCCATAAATCAGATGAAAGCCATTACTGCTCCAGGTCCTGACGGTATGCCCCCTATCTTCTTTCAATCCTTTTGGAATACCATTGGGGATGATGTCTGCTCTGCGGTGTTGGATTGTTTGCGTAACTGTAGGATTCCAAGAGAAATAAACCTTACGCATATTGCCTTAATCCCAAAGGTTAAATCCCCAGAAAGAATTTCGGAATTCCGTCCCATCAGCTTGTGCAGTGTGATATATAAAGTGGTAGCGAAGGTTCTTGCCAACAGACTTAAGCGTCTGCTGCCATCAATTATTTCGGAAAAGTGCCTTCCAGGCGGGTAGGGTGATCACAGATAGCATATTGATGGCCTTTGAAACTTTGCATTACATGAAGCATCACCAGTCGGGCAAATCTGGTTTCATGGCCCTGAAGTTAGATATGAGCAAAGCCTACGACCGGGTTGAATGGAAGTTTCTGGAGCAGGTTATGTTGGGCATGGGTTTTACGAAGAGATGGGTGGCTTTAATGATGGAATGCATATCCACAGTCAGTTATTCGATCCTTATTAACGGTAAGCCCTCGCCTATTGTCCATCCCACTAGGGGCATCCGACAGGGAGATCCACTCTCTCCCTTCCTCTTTCTTTTTTGCACTGAGGGTCTCCATTGCCTCCTTCAACATGCTGCGGAAGCTGGCCAGATTCGTGGTATATCCATATGCAAAAGAGGTCCGCGGCTTACCCACCTCTTCTTTGCTGATGACAGTTTGCTGTTCTGCAGATCCTCAACTGCTGAGTGTCGCATGATTCAAGATATTCTAGGCAGGTATGAAAGAGCCTCTGGACAACAATTAAATTTGTCTAAGACTTCTCTCTTTTTCAGTAAGTCTACTCCATTGCATTCTGTAGAGCAGATTACTAGTTTACTTGGAGTCCAGGAGGTCAAGCAATACGAGAAATACCTTGGCCTCCCTACTGTAGTGGGCAGAAATAAAACGGTAAGCCTCCGATTTATCAAGGAGCGGGTTTGGGCCAAGCTTTGTGGTTGGAAAGAGCAACTCCTCTCCCAAGCGGGCTGAGAGGTGCTGCTAAAAGCGGTGGTGCAGGCAATACCAACCTTTGCCATGAGTTGCTTCAAACTTCCCATCTCTCTTTGCCATGACATTGAGCAACTAGTCCGTAAATTCTGGTGGGGTCATCGGGGAAACCAAAGGAAGATTCATTGGTCAAAATGGAGCACTCTCTGTCTTCCAAAGGACCTTGGCGGCATGGGCTTTAAGGATCTCCAGAAATTCAACGATTCGCTGTTGGCAAAACAAGTGTGGCGGCTTCTTGAGAACAACTCCTCTCTCTTCCATAGATTTTTCAAAGCGAAGTTCTTCCCGAATGGTACCATCTTTGATGCAAAGGAGGATAAAGGTTCCTTTGCTTGGAAGAGCATTCTCAAGAGCAGAGAGCTGATAAAAAAAGGATCTCAATGGCATGTGGGAAATGGAGAAAATATCCTTATATATAGTGACAAATGGCTCCCTGATTTGCATCACCAAAAAGTGCAGTCTCATCCTTCTTTCTTCGGATATGATGCTCAAGTCTCAATCTTGATAGATAAGGACAACAGAAGCTGGATTGAGGATGCAATTGTAAACAATTTCTCAGAGCATGAAGCCAAGTTAATCAAATCTATTCCATTGAGTATCACTGAAGTTGATGATAGTCTTTGCTGGTGTGGTAATTTAGATGGTTTATACTCGGTGAAATCTGGATACAAGCTCCTGATGAATGAAGTGCTGGAATCAAATGCTACCGTTTCGCCTGGCCTTCTGCCCAAGTCAGCGTGGAAGACTCTTTGGAAGTTAAAAGTTCCTAATAGAATTAAATCCTTACTGTGGCGAGCCACTTCGGATGCCCTTCCAACCAAGGTAAATTTGCTTAAACGGAAAGTTCTCTCTGATCCATCTTGCCCAGCTTGTGGTGCCGATTAGGAGACTTCTCTACACGCCCTCGGGTCTTGTTCAAAGCTGATGGAGGTATGGTCTGTTCACTTCAGCTCGCTCACTCGTGAGGCTAATGGTGCCTCTTCTTTCAGTGATGTTTTTAGACTGTGCTTGGAGGGTCGCACCCTAGTGATCTATTTGCAATGATTGTCTACCAAATCTGGTCTAGACGGAATAAACTTAGGCTAGGCGAGCCGGTGGTGGACCTGAAATTGATTAACTCTTTGGCGATGGATGCTCTACGTGAATTTCATCAAGCCAACTTAGCTCCACATAAATCTCGCCCTGTTAGAACCAATGTCCGATGGCTTCCCCCCCCCCCCCCCCCCGGCGAATTGGGTTAAAATCAATTTCGATGGAGCTACTTTCCAGGATCGTGAACTTGCGGGTCTTGGTTCCATCATCCGCAACGACTGTGGTCTTGTTATGGCTGCGCTTACACAGGTTATTCCCCTACCCACCTCGGTGGAGATAGTGGAAGTGTTGGTAGCAAGAAGGGCTCTGTTCTTGGCTTGTGAGCTTGGAGTTGATCAGGTCATTCTGGAGGGAGATTCTGAAATCGCTATACGGGCTTTGAACTCTGAAGATTTCTCAGCTGCTACATTTGGGCATATAATTTCTGATATAAAGTCTATTTCCTCCCATTTCCGATCTGTGGTTTTCACTCATACCCGTCGAATGGGAAACAAAGTAGCTCATAGACTTGCCCATTCAGCTTGTAATTTTTCTTCTTCTTTTTGTACTTGGATAGAAGAGGTGCCAGTATGTACTTATGCAGAATACTCTGCTGAAATTATTAATGTCACGTAATCCCCTTCCCTTGACGGGAAGGTTTCTCAAAAAAAAAATTAACTTCAACCTAACTTGCTCTATATATCTGCACATGTAATACTCAAAGGTCGGCATGAGCTTTTGGTAAATTTTTTTTTTGGCTGATAATTTGATAGTCGAAGGGGGAAGGATTTGAACTCTAGAAGTTTCCAATTAAAAATACAAAAAAGTGCCAATTAGTTAAGCTTTTAATAAAAGATTTAATTCAAAGCATAATCAATCACATATATATGGGCTGCATAATGTTGTGCACCTTATTCAAGGTTTTCAAGCCATAATGGTTTTAAAGAACAAGCAAAATTCCACTTGAGAAGTCGCAAACACCAACTGCAGCAAATGCAACCCAAACATCTAAGTGCTACTGAAAGAATCTTTCGCAACAAAAGCAAAGCTCAAAGGCCTGGTTGAAAATTTATTGACAAAATACATAGCCTCAATAAATTCAGCCACCAAAAATAACAAAGCTTATAATAGAGAGAAGAAGAAAAAAGAAAGCCTTGTGTACCAAGTTTAAAAGGCTCTCAGAAATTCCACTCGCTGGGGATTCCACTTCTTAAACTCAGACTCATGACAATGTGGGTCTAGCAAATCCCTGGTGGAGCCCTTTGCCATGTTGCCAGTGGCATTGCCATAATCTACAGACAATGTGTTTTTCCCCTTATCCTTTGTAATGAATAGTGTAGGATTCTTGTGACTGATGTTTGGAGAAGGAGGTTTTGAGGCTTCTACTTCTGAAATGAAATATCAGTTTTACTCTGATCTAAGTCTCCAATTTCCAAGCTTGGAATCACGAATCCATTAGTGTGTGATGCATATAAAGGCCACAGATTAATGTTAGCACAATCAGAGATACCTTAAACAATTTAGAGAATTTAACGCTGATGGCACCCACACAAACCCTTTTTTTTATTTTTATTTTTAAATTTGAGCCGTCACAAAAATTGGTCCCTGAAAATTGAAAGAACAAATTCATCTTGGTCACAATTATCATTACATCTACTCACTATTACACTAACATATAAGGTTAAACTACCAAATCAATCTGTGAATACAAACTACAAGGGATATTATAACAAGATCAAAACTCTCTCTCTCTCTCCAATATGATAATTACTGATGATGTAACAAGTAATGACACAACTAAGGACCTTGTTCCTTGAGACAGTGATAGATGTTACACCATCCACTCTTGCAAATCACAAACAGTCCACCTAATTACATGTCAATTCATCAGGTATGGCCTGTGAGAAGGCTCCATATTACTCCCTCTCAATGAACAACACTCGTGCCAAAGAAATAAACTTAATATTTACTATACTTTCTTTTTTGGATAAATAAAACTTAATATTTACTATACTTCAATTGGTAAACATGATAAATGAGATTTTAACAATTAAGAATTATCAACTCACCTTCAAATTAGAGCAATTCAAAGAATACAAAGACTCCAAATTTATCAAGTGCCACATGAAAGATTCATTAGGCATTATATTCTATACTCGCTGAATTCTCTACTCGTTGTATTCTCTACTGAATAATTGCTCTTACTATATCTTCTAAAAGATGGAAAGACAGAGACTTCATAGCCATATCAACATAAAAAAAAAAAAAAAAAGGGCAACAACATATACATATATAGTAAATTATGCATAATTCATTTGATTGCTTAGGAAAAAGTTCAAGCTAATAAGCACAGCAATGGATGAAGCAAATTAACCTCGTGAAAAGATAACCCCGTCAATGATTAACCGCATAAGAACCATGTGTGACCCCATGACACAAGAAACAAATTCAGAAAATACATTAGTGTTATGAACATCAGGTAGTTATCAACTTCAAAGGACCAAGCTCATACACCTGGAGTTCCAGTCATCCTAATGTAAGGTGTATGTGCAAACAAAGCTGAAAGATTTATGGGCAATCTACCAAACCCACTAAATGAACTACAAGGACATGAATTAGTAACAAATATGTGGAAATGGGTCATTGAAACAATTATAAACTCTGCCTAGGACATAATCAGGGACGGATGCAGGATTTTCAGTTGGGGAGCCAGAAATAAGCGAAAAATTTTTTTGAGAGGTTGGTGCGGACTTTTTTAATGTAAGCCCATTGAATTTCATCACGTTGATTAACATGATATTCCCATATTTGTTTGCGTGTTCTGGGATCATAATCCGAAGAATCAAGATCACCTCTTTGAAATTGTGTTTGAGAGATTGGAACATCGGCATTTTCCGGAATTGGGAAATGCATATTTTCTAGAATTGGAACATCCACATTTATAATAACTACTTATCAAAAAAAAAAATCTATTAATAACTGTATAACAGTATAACCATTAAACCAAAATAGAAAAAAAGTATAAATAGAGTAAAAAAAAAAATGAATGGATGAGGCTCACTTGTTTGAAACTTTAAACACTGTACTCTCTACAGTCAAACTCCATATTTTCTCCAATAAAAAATACTACTTATTAAACTCACAATTTCACAAACCCCACTTTCCTCCCACAAAACCCAACTCAGCTACCAAACCAAAAAAAAAAAAAAAAAATCAATCTCTCAAAAATTTTCAATAACAATATAAAAAAAAAATCCATTCCTTCTTTAACTGAAAGAAGAGAAAGAAAGAAAAATGTCATCTCTGGTTCATCACTCTTATTGCTCATCATCACCTATTCACCTCTCACTTCTCGTTCCTCTTTGAAATTGAATTTCTTCCCAAGCTCTCAAATCCCTGCCTCCCAAAACGCCGTTGTAAGCAAAGCAGCTCTCTTCCCTCCTCTAACCTTTTTATATATTTTATTTATTTATAAATTACACACTCAGTTCCTCTTTGAAAGATTTTCTATTTCAGAGATGTAATTTGGCGGAGCCGTTGAAGTACGAGATGGGTCTCGCAACTCGCAAGCGTCATGGTGTCACGGCGACACGACGTGGGCATGGGCGACGACGTCACGGCGTGGGTGAGTGGGTCTCCGTCTCTCTGAGTACTCTCTATCTCTACTTTGTCTCGCCTCTCTATCTCTCTGTCTCGCCTCTCACTTCCATTTCTCTCTTTTTTTTTTTTTTTTTCCTCCGTTTGGTTTTGGACTGCTAAGAGTGAGAGCTGAGTTTTTTTTTTTTTTTTTTTTTAAGATTTACATGGGTCATGGGCTCCTGGGCTGGCCAGATGATGGGCTAGGGTTCATGATTTTTGGGAGGGGGGCCCGAGCTAAAAACTTAGGGGCCCAAGCCCTTTTTTTTGAAAATTTTACTTGTAAAAATTTTTTTTTTTGGCCCCGAGGGGGGGGGGGGGCGGCCCGGGCCCCCTTAGCCCTTTACCTGGGTCCGTCCCTGGACATAACAGTCTCCAATTTGATAGTGTTGGGTTCTAAGAAATTAGGAATTAATGTATTAGAACTTCAATTTGTATTTTGTTGGCAAACCATGATCAAAACATTTAGTCTAGGTTTAGGCTTGCTCAAAGTATGTTTATTTGTAAAATTGGAATCGAGTGATTGCAGAATTTATTGGACTAAATCTGTAAGTCTCGATCGATCGAAAATTAGACTCGATCGATCGAACCACATATAGATTTATTTTTCTGCAGAGTTCCAGTTCAGCCCAAACTCTATTTAAATGTCTTGGGGTTCAAGTAAAACACTCATATATATAAGGAAAACCCTAGAACGTTTTTGAGACTTTTTGTAGAGAGAGAGATTAGAGTGCCTCTTGTGCCTCATTTTATTTTTAGGGTTTTATACCCAAACCTCTCTAAGTCTTTGTTGCTCATATTTGCTATTTATGTGAATCTCTTGTGAGATCTTTGAGGAGCTTTCCTTCACATAAACTTAGAGTTTTCAAGGTAGAAATATTATCTACATCTTGATGATCAACAAAGTTGCTGCCATTGAAGCTTAAAGAATATCAAGCGTGGGTGCTTGTAGCTGATTGAGGAGTTCAAAGAAAGAAGTAGTCCGTGGACTCAGAGCCTGCGCGTGGTCGTGTCAGGAAGTTTTACTGGTGGGTAGCATTAGGAAGTCAAGCGGGGAGCTTGTAAGTCCTTTTGTAAGAACTTCAATTCTTTCTTAGTGGATTCCGTTTTGCCTTGAGGATCGGTGGATAAAATCCTCCCCAGGTTTTTACCGTGAGGTTTCCTGGGTGATCATATCATTGTGTTCTTTATTATTTCCGCTGCTTTATATGTTTTATATGCATGATATGATTATTTGATTGTTTTAACCTAGAATTGCTTAATTTGACTAAGTAACAACTTGACTAATTAACTAGGCTACGCAATCTAATTGTGGTTTAAGGGGTCTAAATTTTTAACAAGTGGTATCAGAGCGGGTAACTCTTCTTGTTTTAAATCTTTTGATCTAAGAGCTGATCCTTGACCCCTGTTGTCATGGATAATTTGAAGTGTCTTTCTGATCATGTTTCTGCTTATGCTTCTACTGATTTTATTGATGCCTGTGATGTTTTGAATAAGAAGGACACTATTGTTTCTGCTGATTTTTTTTATGCTTTTGAAACTCTTCGTAAGGAATTATCTAAATCTTTGAAAATTTCTAAAAAATTCAAGGAAGAGTTAAAATTGGCTAATCTTGAAAAAGAGGAATTGCTTGTTAGATTGGTTGAATCTAATAAAAAGAATGAATTTTTGAGAAATTAAATTTCCTCTCAAGATGAGAAGATGAAAAGCTTGGAACAAGAGTTAGCTGAGTCTAAAGCTAAACTTGAAAATTTGATTAATACCAAGCCTGCTGATGATAACAGAATTGTTTCTGTTTCTCTTAAGCCTAAAACTGATAAAGTTTATATCCCTCCTTTCAAGAGGAATAATAAAGAAAAGGCTTATTTTGCTAGGTTAGACAATGGAAAAAATTCTGATGTATACACTGAAGTTTCTAAACCTAAGTCTAAACCTACTGTTAGAGAGCATAACAAATCTGTTTTTGTGCCTACTTGTCACCATTGTGGTGTTGTTGGTCATATTAGACCAAATTGTTCTTTGTTGAGGCAAAAACAAAAATCTGAGACTAGATTTGCTGTTAGGAATACTGATGTTCCTAAATTTGTTCCTGTTTATCACTTTTGTGGTGTCCATGGTCACATTCGTCCTAATTGTCATAAGTTGAAATTTAAAAATTCTGTATGTCAATCTAGGATATGTGATGATATTGCTTCTGCCGTAAGTCCATATAAATTGTTTCATATGCTTTTGAAAAATTTAAGCTTGTTGGCTTGTGAAAGGAATTTGCAGGATTTTAGTCTGTCTCAGAAGATTGGTGCAATCCCTCAAATACACTCTGCTTCTCATGGTTTTTCACCTACAAAGCCGAAGTTTCGTGCTATATGGGTGAGAAAAGATCCTTTAAGGTGAGTGTTGCTGACTTGTCCCTGCTTTAATTCTTTCTATTGTTTGTGGACATGTCTTGTTTTTGTTTTTGGTTGTTTTGTTTTTTCTAGTTTTTTTTATTAAAAAAAAAATTTCCAAAAACATTGAAAATTTTCAAAAAGACAAAAATATTTTATTTTGTGTCTTGTTTTATTTTTCTTGAGGATTACATGAGTTTTATTATCTCTCTTGATTTAGAACATACTTGACATTGTGGTGAAACTTGAATAGCATGTGTTATAAAAGTGCTAAGCTATTTTTGGTTTTATGTACTAGTTTGTACATGTACTCATGGGTTAATTAAGAAATTGATATTTCTTGTTTGTGTACCCTCTATAGCTTAGTTAAGCACTGTCATGCATTGCATTTACATTGATCATTTAGCACAATGTGTGTTTTCTTTTTTGTTTTTGGTCATCAATTTTTTTCAAAATCTCAACAAGTGGTTATAACGTTTGTTAAAGCCAAAAAGATGTTTGTGTTTTTGTTCTAGGACTTGCATTGCATTACATTCATGCATTTCATTCTAGGATTTATTTGTTTTCTCTTAATAATAAAAAAAAGGAGGAGAAAGCAAGACTATGTTAAACACTATTTTTTCTTGATTTTTGAAAAACAAGGTTGGTCAATCTTTTTACACATGTCATGTCTTATGTACCTTGTTTAACCTTGATGAGCTTATTTACTGCACTTAACTAGTTGAAACTTTGTAGTGCATGTTGTGTGGGAAAGATGTGTGTGGTTTTTAATCACTTTGCCTTAATCATGAAGTCACTTGGTCTTTGACTGTCAGACTTGATCCTTTTGAAAAAGGCATAAATAACCATCTCACCACTGTTCACTAGCCAATCATGAACACCTTAGTGCATATCATAAGATTTTGTGCTCGAGAAAGTGTAACACATGCACAAAAAGAACATAAGGTGTAGCCTCAATTAATTCATTTAATTAAAACTGGTGTGTACTATTAGGCATGATGTCAATTCACTTAATTCAAACTGGTGTGTACTATTAGGCTGAATGCCAATTCATATAAATAAGAGGCAAAAATGCAAGAAACTTACATGATTGCAAGCTTTTGTTCTAGGAGATGTGAGAGTTATATGATGTAACTCTTTAGGTGATAGTCTCTTTTAAATTCTGTGTGATGAATTTTGTAGACTTTGTGATTGATTACTATTCACATATCACCTCACATGTATCTCAAGCTTTTGCTAGTTGCACACACTACACAAGTTACTCTTTGCTAAACTTGGTACATTTTATTGTGTGTGATTTTGTTGTGGCCATCCAAGATTAAAAGTTCCTTGATTTTAATACAAAAAGTGTTTCAAGTTTGAAAATTTTAAAAATATCTTGAGATTTGTGCACAGCATATTTGTTGCTTAAGAAAATTCAATGGGAAAATGATTGAAACTTGTTTTTTAAGAAAATTGGGTTTAAAATTTTGGGTTTTTGAAAAAGCATTCCATCACATACTCATGCATTTTGATTTCATTGTTCAAATGCTTTGAGGAGTTGTTTTCAAAATTAGATTTGTGTTTTTCAAAATTGTGTTTTTTTTCTCAAGAATTTTGTGAGCCTCTGCTCATTTCGATCGATCCAGTCTGATTTTCGATCGATCGAAAAAGTGCTCTCAATTGTCTCAAAATGACTGTGTCATTCGATCGATTGAATGTAATTTTCCATCGATCGAAGATCGTGGAGAAGCTTTTTTAAAAAAGGGTTTGTTCTTGATCCGAATTGGGGCTTTTGTGAAATTGAGTTGAATTTGATGAAATTGGCTTGTTGTTTTGATGAAATTAGGCATTATACTCTATCTGCTATGTTTAGTAATGCTCAATTCATCAATTTGTTTAAAAATTTCAACAAGTGGTTTTCAATTTTTGGGGTTTTTGGTAGAAATTCCCTGCTCGAGCCAATTTTGTCAATTTGATCTCAATTGAACTTAATTCTACTGCATTAGAGCATGCATCATGACATATTTTGTCTTGCATCTTTTATGTTTAGGATTCACATGCATTGCATTGATTTCTGTATCCATCTTGCAGTTTTGCAGTCATATCTCTCATTGTTTTCACACATAGCATGCATACACTTTGCTACATTGGGTACTCAACTTGATCAAAAATTGATTGATTAATTTTTGAGCGATATACTTTCTAGTATATGCCTTTTTATGTGTGAACTGTAGAAAATATTTTTCTTAAGAGATATGATGGATAATCAATGTGCAAATATTTTCTCTACTCATGCAACTGTTTATGGGTCACATAATGCCATGTTTGCATTTTATTCAAAGAGAGAATATTTTTTCTTCATGTGTATCCTCACCTTAGTTTTTAACTTTGGTTTGTGTGTTTTTAACTTTGGTCATGCTGGTGAGGATGTTCCTAATCCTGTTGGTGATGCTGCTGCTGCTGCTGATTTTCCCCCACCCCCTTTATTTTTTCCCAAAACTGTTTTTCCCACAACTTGTTTTGTTTTTCCTATTTTTATAGGGGGAGAAAAGTTTTTTTTAACCTGTGTTGTTCATAGGGGGAGCTGTCTCTATTTTCTATAGAGTTGAATTGTTTTGTATTCCCCTTGATTCTCTATTTTCTCTTATCCTTTATTGCGTATGTTGACTGTTTACTCGTTGTATGAGTTGTCTTTGTCAATGCATGACAAAAAGGGGGAGAAATTATTGATTTATGGGAATCATGTTTGTCTTGTTTCGGGGGAGTTGAAATTATTTTTGAAAGGGAAGAAAATAAAAACTTTTTGTTGTATCTAACTTAGAGGGAGAGTTAGTTTACTTTTGTTTTTATTTCTGTTTCTTGTTCACTGCTCTTTGATTTATATTTATGAGTTATTCATGATATATGTCTTTGTTTTGTGTTTTGTGAAGTCAAGAATTTATTTGTTGATTTAATGTTTTTCTATCACACATGCGTTTATGCGTTTGTTGAGTGTTTCAGGAATATACAGGTGCATTCGATTTGGCTGCTGTCTACACTTGCAACTGATGGATAGTAGTTAAGATTGGATTTGTTGTTATGAGCATTATCTTTGTATTGGGCTATTTGTAACTTTGAGCATTTCATGTTTATGATGTGTTTTGTCACGGATTGCCAAAGGGGGAGATTGTTGGGTTCTAAGAAATTAGGAATTAATGTATTAGAACTTCAATTTGTATTTTGTTGGCAAACCATGATCAAAACATTTAGTTTAGGTTTAGGCTTGCTCAAAGTATGTTTATTTGTAAAATTGGAATCGAGTGATTGCAGAATTTATTGGACTAAATCTGTAAGTCTCGATCGATCGAAAATTAGACTCGATCGATCGAACCACGTACAGATTTATTTTTCTGCAGAGTTCCAGTTCAGTCCAAACTCTATTTAAACGTCTTGGGGTTCAAGTAAAACACTCATATATATAAGGAAAACCCTAGAACGTTTTTGAGACTTTTTGTAGAGAGAGAGATTAGAGTGCCTCTTGTGCCTCATTTTATTTTTAGGGTTTTATACCCAAACCTCTCTAAGTCTTTGTTGCTCATATTTGCTGTTTATGTGAATCTCTTGTGAGATCTTTGAGGAGCTTTCCTTCACATAAACTTAGAGTTTTCAAGGTAGAAATATTATCTACATCTTGATGATCAACAAAGTTGCTGCCATTGAAGCTTAAAGAATATCAAGCGTGGGTGCTTGTAGCTGATTGAGGAGTTCAAAGAAAGAAGTAGTCCGTGGACTCGGAGCCTGCGCGTGGTCGTGTCAGGAAGTTTTACTGGTGGGTAGCATTAGGAAGTCAAGCGGGGAGCTTGTAAGTCCTTTTGTAAGAACTTCAATTCTTTCTTAGTGGATTCCGTTTTGCCTTGAGGATCGGTGGGTAAAATCCTCCCCAGGTTTTTACCGTGAGGTTTCCTGGGTGATCATATCATTGTGTTCTTTATTATTTCCGCTGCTTTATATGTTTTATATGCATGATATGATTATTTGATTGTTTTAACCTAAAATTGCTTAATTTGACTAAGTAACAACTTGACTAATTAACTAGGCTACGCAATCTAATTGTGGTTTAAGGGGTCTAAATTTTTAACAGATAGGAAGTTCAAGCATAATTCAGAATAAGCATTGCAAACAACCATATATTAACAGAAGATCTGACATTTTTGTGCAATATACTGCCAACTATAGCCCAGCGCATGCATGTAAGCAAGAAACATTGCTCTTGAGATGCTTCCCTCATGCTGACAACTTAATCCTCAGCTAACTAGATTCGCCCATGTTCATTAGAATGGAAACTCATTTAACAGTTTTATAGTTATTCCCATCAAGTAAACATAATAACTTCAGGAATGAAGATATCAAATCAGTAGGCCACATATTCTCAATTTCTTTTTCGTGAAAAAAGATTTTTAAATAAAGACAACTAAAACAACTTTTAAGTCATATACTCATTCCCTTCTTAAATTTTATGTAAAATACAATTTCTGATTTCAGGTCCCTGTTGGCTAAGTAAAATAAATTTTTGACACTTTAGATCGTCATCTTTCTAATACAACAATTTCATCACTTCAACTCTAACGGCCAAAGCAAACCCCTTAAATTATTTCCACTTCTCTACATTTCTTTTGTCGGAACAAAAATTTTCTGCATTTTGACACGTGCAGAATGCTCCTGAGACAAAATCAAATACTAAATACATTTAAAATTAAAAAAAAACCCCTAATGCCCACACATACCCAATTTAACACTGATGGGTTAAAAAGAAAAACTTCAACATACTGCAGTCTAAAACTGAGAAATCACACAATACAAGACATGCCCAATTCAAAATCTTCAAGCAACACCAAACTCGTAACTCCACCAATAAAAATCAACAAAACCCTCAAATCCACAACCAAATCACAAGCCATGCACATCAACAACTATACACTAAAATATCCAATTGCAATGCCATCACCAAACACATAGTGAAACAAAAAATAATCAAATCAAATACTACACTCATGGCACAATAGCATCAATTAGGTTGAGACATGTTGACATAAATACAGAAAACCAAAAATAATCTTCATGTTGACAATTTTTGGTTCATTATTTTTGGGACATCAATATGTATTTTCTTTCAGAGCTGTATACAGGGATGATCGATATCATTTTTCCAAGAGAAATGGAAGGAGTTAATGCAGATGTACCAGTTATTATGATCAATTGTGGGGCAATAGTGTATATGTTTTTTCCTACCCAAATTCTCATTAACGATTAAAACCACCGTTAGGTGGAAATAAATCTGCCAGACTAGGCTTTAGCTTACCAGAAGGATATATACATTGTATAATGTATGCTACTTATCTTGCTTGAAGCCTTTTGAAATCAACTCAGTTCTTGATTCACAACCTTTGACCGTTGTGAATCAGGAAATCTTCTGAAATCATCTAAGTAGTTATCCCTGTTGACATGCCTAAAACATTTGGACATGACATAATGTGAATCTATTGCATGATTAACCAGTCCCACTCTCCTCTTATTCATAAAATGTAAATTATATTGAAAGGACAAAAGGACAATGCTTTGCTTGTCTAAATGAGCATACCAGTCCAGATTTCCATTGTTATCAATCAATTAGCGAAAGCTAGTTGAAGTCTTCAACATTGAGAATATTATTGTTACCACACGTTATAATTCATTAATAAAATTCCATTCTACTTGCATCGTAATTGAAATTTACAAGCCAACTAAATAGTATAGAAGCTCTGTAATCACTCAATTGCATCACAATTAAGCTTCAGGAGGCCTTCCAGAGGCCACTTTTACAACACAACTTGCCTTCATCAATGATCAATAGAAGCCTTCCCTTTCAATGATGCAGAATCATGCACTTCAAATTTCCGCGAAATTTTGGAAAGGAATTGCTTGGAAATTCATTTTACTATCTTTGAACGTCACTTGATTTCTCAACCTCCAAATGTGATCCATAATTTTTGCTGCCATAAGAGCAAACTGCTGCTTGGTGGCCTGCTCATGTAACACATGAGCTGGAGGACTGACTATACTCTTGATGAGATCAAAGCTGTTATGAGCATTCAAAGACTCAATAAAGAATCCCCAGCTTGAGCAAAACCAAGCTGCTTTTGCTACAGAACAGTTTTTGAATAAGTGTAGGCATGTTTCTTCTTCAGTTTCACACAAAGGACAGCAAGTAGTTTCCATCTCACATGTTTGCTTCATTCGAGCTCTTGGTGGTAAGATATCATATGATTCTTTGTATGAGCATATGGTTATAATTAAATTACCATAACAGTTGAAATTCGTTTTATATCATAATTAAATTGAGTTCAATCTATCATTCGTTTATCTATAACAGATGATTGGATGAACTCAAGCAAGTAAATAATGAGTCATGGAACGAACCTCTCAATCCGCCTGAGTTGTTTGGTGACATCCACCATAGTTGGCCTTCTTTGTGGATCTTCCTCTGTACATGTCAAGGCAAGGTCCAGGAAAGCTTGCAATTGCTGCTCTAAACTAGCACCTCCTTCCCCATCTTCAGCCAAGATTGCAGGATCCACAATCTCGTTTATGCAACTACCTTGAGCACGGTTATGTATGTATGCTACTAAGCTAGAATCTTCATCAATTGTCAATCGGGTTATATTATAAGAATCCTCTCCAGTTAAAAGTTCTAGAAGAAACCTACCAAAACTATGCACATCAGTTTTCTCAGTTACCTTGCCAGTTGCTTTAAGCTCGGGGACGGCGAACCTTCGATTCCGAAAACTGTAATAAACTTCCACGTCAGTTTCACCTTCGGGAATTGATACAGAAAAGAAAAAGTCGGACAATTTGGGAACATCATGTTCATCTAATAAGATACAGCGCATATTTATAGCCATGTGGACGACAGGTCTTGGGAAGGCAGTATGGAGATAAGAAATAGCATGAGCAATCTGCCTTGCAATCTTTAACCTTCTCTTCCACACCATAGGCTGATGTTGTCGTATAGTAACATGGGAGCCATAAATTCGATCTGCAAGGACGCCATTGGCGGCATATTCATACACAAAAATGGGAGATGGAGTGTGGAGACAACACCCTATGGGCTTTAATACATTGCTGTGACCGCTAAATTGTGCAGAAATCACTAAATCATTGATGGCTAAATCGGCCCAAGCACAAGAAGGCTTAATGAAAACAATTCGTCCTTCAAGAGAACCCTTGTACCAATACCAATCCAGATGTTCAGAAGAAAAGTTGTTGGTTGCTATGAGGAGCTGTTGAGGGGAGAAGGTACGGATGGGAATAGGCTTGGCATTGCAAGAGGCAATCAGCTTCTCAAGTAACTTGCTTCCACTCTCATAAAACGCTCTCTCTCTTTCCTCTCTTTCCTTTCTTTCCCTTCTTGTTTTATTAAAGAAATGATCTGACGTGAACCAACTCCAGCGCATAGCTTGAATGTGGAACTTCCTACTCTGCTACCGAGGGAGGCTCAATGGAGCGTTTCATTTGATTGTTGATAACAATTAAATGCTTACAATTCAAAGTGAAGGGAAGTAAATACCGTTGAAAGTCCATACCCTCTGTTGTCTTGGGAGGCGCATCGGTTTCACATTAGTAGTTTTCTTTTTTCCTTTTTTTTTTTAGATTCGCCTAAATTTTTATTTATTACGAAAATAGTCCCTCTATTTTGGCCATGTTTTTAATTTTGTCCTCTAGTTTTTATAACTTTATTTTAGTTCTTATATTCTTAAATTTGCTGACATTTTGATCCTTGATGTCATCTCAGTTACAAAAAAAAAATTACAAATTTAAACTAGTAGTACAGTCCATTAATCACTTATGTATTCTTTGTAAGTAAGATGACAGTAGGAAATAAAATGACAACAAATTTAAAAATATAAGGACTTAAATGAAGCTATAAAAACTTGAAGACCAAATTATAAATATAACCAAAAATATAGAAAGTCAGAAACCATAAAAGTGTTGTCATAAAAAAAATTTTGCTTTTTATTTTGTCTCAACTTTTTTTTTTTTTTTTGTGTGGCAAATAATCCAACTTTTTATCTTTTAAAAACAAACTAGCTTTTAGCTTTTTGTAACAAATTTAATATAAAAATTACCAAATACCATATATTTTGATAAATATTATGCAAATAAACTATTGAAAATAGGCAGAAGCCATATGCACTCTAAGTATAATGGGTTTATATGAAATTAAAAAAAAAAAAAAAAAAAAAAAAAGCGCACACACACACACAGAGATACATGTGGAGTACCAAAAAATACATGGATTGGCCTCAAATCTCCGTCCATAAGTGGTGATACGGAAACTTTAACTAAAAAGATTAAGGAAATTACAATGATAATGACAACCCTCATCACCTCATGATGTTTAGAAAAGTCAAATCCCAAATGAACTCAAAGAGCTCTCCCCCTCACAAAAGCACAAGGTAAAATAATTCATGTTTTCTCAAAACAAAATTGTGCAATTAATCTCTATTAGAAAAAATAAACATATGGTGGAATATACATATAAGCCAATGTTTGAATTCTCAAAATATTAATCCAATTAGTATAACATCTCTAAGAGTTACATTACGTGTATAACTTAATCCTAACCCGTATATTATAACTTTTGTGAATATTACATCATTTAATAATTTTTTTTATTTGATTAATATGTTGAAAATCTCTTTTTTAAATCACACGTTCTCTTTGTTCTTAATATGAACGCCAAACTTCGAGCTAATTGGCTATCATTTATTATAGACTCACAAGCCATAACCCCTAGCTTGTGAATAATTTAAAAGTAGAAAAAATCTCAAAATATAAGCATTTATATATTAAATTATCATCCATCTCTTATTAAATTTATATTTCACAAACATGAAGAAAGAATATAACGATATATTAGTTTAGCCTTATATTTTATAAGGCATATATACGTGATTTTGCCTTCAAATTTTTAAATTTATGATATATTTCATTGGTATATTATTGAATTTAATTTTTATATTCTAAGATTTAAATTGTTTATATTTTTTTAATTATTTTATTGTTATGTTTGAATTGTTTTTGTGTTTGTCAATACTTGAATTATTGTATTTTTTTTTATAGGGAATTATTGTATGGTTATGAATAAAGAAGGTTTTGTAACGTTGAAACTTGGTTTTTAATGTCTTATGAGTTTTAATTTAATGTATGATATATTTTAAATAAACTTTCAAAGAATTATATAGAGACATAAATTCGATCAGAAAGGATACCATTTGCAGCAAATTCATACACTAAAATGGGATGTTGAGTCTCGAGACAACACCCAAATAGGCTTTAATACATTATCGTGATCACACATCTGTGTTGAAGTCACTATATCATTGATAAAAATAAAAAAATTTAAAAAAAATGGGCCCATTCTATATAGTCAAGAGATCTCTTAACGAGAACAATTCGTTTTTCAAGAGAACCCTTGTACCAATTCCATAGCAGATTTTCACGAATCCAAATCTTCAATCTCACTTTTCTGCTTCACTCTATACTCCACCAATAAAAACTTGTCACGTGTTCACTTAATTAATTAAATACTATCATTATTGACTTATTAATACTACCGTTATTAATTAATAGTAGTATTTAATTAATTAGGTGAACACGTGGTAAGTTTTTATTAATGGAATATAGAGTGGAGTAGGAAAAGTGGGACAAAAGATTTGGACTCAATTTTCACAATAATTGTTGGTTTCTTGGCAGAGCTCTTGAGCAGAAAAGGTATGAGAAGGTATGAAGGGGAACGGGCTTACCATTGAAAGAGGCAACCAGCTTCTCTAGGACCTTGCTTCCATTTTCAAGAAACACTCTCTCTCTTTCCTTTCGTTCCTAAATCCCTTAAATAAATGATCTATCAACCTACTCTGCATGGCTTGAATGTGGAACCCTTCTCTGCCCTGCTCACTTGGGAATTTTAGAATACTGCTGTAGAGTTGAGGGAGGCTTAAATGGTCTTTTAGGTATAGAAGTTAAAATTGGAATGACACATTCCCAGTCTAGTGCGATTGAAGTAAGAAAGTCGTGCTTTTGTCAAAGGATGAGAGTCTTTCGAGTCTTGGTAGCATTCCCTTTATCAAAGTCTAGTATGCTAGAGACTCTCCTCAAGTGGAGTAATCAAAATGGGAAGCACAATCAGTCGAGTCTAGCATTCACTGTAAACAGCGGTCAAGGAAAGTTAAGTGGACTTGTACCTAGGCATTTATTGGAGCCCTGTAGAATTTGTTGCTCACAGCATCTGTTAGCCAGCGGTCGTTTAGGTATTCATTTTTGTTCATTTGGGGGGTTTTTTTTCCTGGAGCTACTAGATTTTGGTTGACATTTGATACAATTAGTGGACCCCAAGATAGGTTTGGAAAAGAACAGTTTTTCATGACTAATTTTGAGGACTGAAAAGTAAAGGTATCATTGAAAATGATAAAAGTAATGTTATTAGTAAGAGCTGGTTTTTTTTATATTTGACCTTGTACAACTGAGTTCATGACTGTCGTGTACATGAATTATTATTATTATTTTTTTGCTAGGTAATTGCAGGGGATAGAACCCTCAAGCTATAGATACACATAGTACAGGGTACCACCAGGTTAAAAGGTCCGGTGGTGTGTACATGAATGTTTTAATATTAGGTCGTTGTCAAGATAATATTTTTACATAAAAGGATGCAAACTAAAATAGTGAAATTAAAGTTGGGTGTGTATTCAGGGGCGGAGCCACGTAGTGGCTTGGGGGGGCCCCGACCCTTGCAAAAAATAAAAATTTTCCATTAGAGTAGGTAGAAAAAAAAAAATTGGGCCCCCCAATATTGGACAGCCGACCCCCCATGCCCAATTCTCAATTATTCTCCCAAGCCCAACTCAAATATTCTCCCAAGCCTAGCTTTAGTTTTATGCCTCATCACCTTATGTACTCTAAATAAAACAAGCTGGCCTGCTCAAGTCCAAACATTAAAAACAAAATTTCACTTTCTCTTCATCTCAAAAAATCCACCCACTGACCTATGGAATCCCTTTCTTTACTTCTTATTCTTTTATTTTGTTTTCTTTGATACACTTTCATTTGCACTGGTACCGTTGCCTACCTACTAGCCCCCAAAACTCCAGTCCTCTGTACTCACAGTCCGGGGAAAAAAAAAATCCTGACCAATTTTTTCTTTCTTCATCAGCTTTAGTTTTGGAACTTGGTGACTACTTAGTGACTAGTGAGTTTTCTTCTTTTTCTTAAGCATTAGACATTCATCTCTTTTTAATATCTTTTTTTGATTTTCTCAACTATCTACATCTAAATATTCACATTCTCTTTATATTTTTATATATTTTTAGAGAAATATATGATTGAAGGTATGGGGAGATTGTTTGTGATGAGTCTTGAAGGGAAGTTCTAAAGTTGGAGGCAGTCAGGTAGAGGCAATAGGCATTGCCATACGGGTGACCCATTTTGCACTTTGTGAAAACAAAGTTTCTAAAGTAAAATTGTTTTGATTTATTACCTATTTTTGATTAGTTAGATATCATGTGACTGTGGATGTGGCTATGGGTATTGTTAAATTGTTTGGTTTATGTTGTGTACCAATACTTGTGTGTTTAATTTTTGTTTTTGTTTGAGGGGTTATTATTAATTAAAGTCGTATTAAAAATGGGTTGTATGTTTAAATTATAGTGGAAATTTTGTTTTTTCTCAAGTATGAATAACATCTATATAACTAAGTAAAAATTTCTAATTAAAATTTTATTTTTTAAACTTCTTTTTAGGTTAATTTTTTAGTCATATTCTTAAAGCTAAAAGAATTATGAGCAAATGAAAAACAATTGATGCATTCTTTAAGAAAAAAGATGTTAGCAATTCAGAAATTAGGACACATGTGGCTGTAGAAACAAATGTTGATACTTCAATGTCTGATGAACAACCTAACCCCTCCAAATGTTCAAGAATTCAATATGAAGAGATAGATCGTGATCCAGGATCACGTAAACAAATATGTGAATTCCCTATCAACAAACAAGATAAAATCCGACGAGCTTATCTCAAAGAAGGTCTATATCAACCTAAAAATATAGACTATTCATACAACGATAATACTCATCGTCATCGATTTCAACCTTCATAGTTCGAATTGGCCCCCCATATAAAAATTCCTGGCTACGCCCCTTTGTGTATTACACTATTAGTAGGGTAGTAGTCATGCTAGGAACAGAGATTTTTCTATAAGAAAATAGAAAAGAAAAAAAAACGTAAAAAAAGAGAAGTTAGAGACTGGTTAGATACAGAGGAAATGATTAATGTACAGTATCAACGAATCTGGAGAACCATGCTGAATCTTTCATGCGCTAGGAACAAATTTTATATTTCTCAAATAACAAGATAGCAAAGAAGAAATTACAATGTTGGAACAAGACTCTCAATAAAACTCAATCTCCTAATACATTGAAACAGTGGAATAAAAATGTCTATAATCTAAAAATCGAATTTTTTAAATATTAATCCTATAAAAATTGGTTACACCATTTAATAAAATTTTTTATAAGATTAATAATTTGAAAATCTCTTTGTTTGACTTACACATTCCCTTTTGTTCTTTTTTTTTTTTTTTTTTTTTATTTTATGGAAAGGCAATGAACTTTAGTTGCATGGAACGAACCTCTCAATCCGCCTGAGTTGTTTTGTGACATGTACCATAGTTGGCCTTTTTTTTTTCTTTTTGTGTGTGTGTGTGTGTGTGTGGATCTTCCTCTGTACAAGTCAAGGCAAGGTACTGCACAGCTTGTAATTTGTTCTCTAAACTAGCACCTCAATTCCCAACCAGGATTGCTGGATTCACAATCTCATTTATACAAAGTCCTTGAGTATGACTAGCGTGTATGCTATTAAGCTAGAATCTTTATCAATTGTCAAACGAGTTATATTACCAGAATCCTCTCCTGTTAAAAGTTCTAGAAGAAGCTGAACAAATTATATACATCACTTTTATCCATTACCTTGCCTGATGATTTAAACTTGGTATGCTGTAGAACCTTGAATTCCAAAAGCCCTAGTGAACTTGCCTGATGCTTTCTTTCCTCTATTCTTTTATTAAAGAAATGATGATATGGCATGAACCAACTCCAGCGCAAGATAGCTTAAATGTGGAACGTCCTTCCTTGCTCTCTTTTGTTTGTGCTCTACTACTACTACTACTCTGCTAGCGAGCGATGGTTGTTATGTTATCTTTAAAGTGCAAAGACCACATATAGTTTAGGTAATAATTTATTATTTTTCATAAAAATGACTATTTTGTAATAAAATTTGTTAATAATATAGCATTAATAATTTGATATTGGTTTCAAGCTAATCTCGAGGGTTTTAGATGCATAAATAGTTACTATATCTATATGGTTGTAAATTGTTATAATTTAATCATTTTTTGAGATTAACAAAAGTAATCATAAGTTATAATTAATATTTATCAAATTACTTAAAACCATTACATGAGAATTATAGTGGAATTTCTACTAGAGACGATGCACACTAGAGACGATGCTGAAGGACGAAGATTGAAGAATCAATTTGACACAATAAAGAAGACGTGGAAAATATAGGTTAGCACAGAATTTCATGATGGCAAAACTTGATGGGACTTTCAGAGGCACAGATTTGAAAGGTGTTGAAATGTCTTGGTTAGAGCATGCCTTTGTTTTTTTGAAGTGATATATATTTCTGATAGGATGAGAATGAAACCAATGGGAAAAAGATTCTGCCAGTTCTACCAGTTTGTTGTTTTGTTGATTTTACTGTGGATTTTTTCCCTTTTGGTCCACCGTTAATATTTGTCAGATGATGAAACATATAAAATAAAAATCCATTCTTTCACCCATTTTCCTTTGCTTGAACACATACTTTCTGTGTGTTTCAATGCTATGCTTCTTGAACTTTTATCAGGTTTCTTTTGAAGAATGATGGGCCCTTTCTTGGAAGTTCATTGGCCATGAATTGTGTCAGAGCCGTCAGACGTTTGATGACACAATCCAAAGGCCCAGGTCACACTATTGTGAGTTGTGACTATTATTTGTGATGGTGGGATGAGTCATTTGAGTAAGTATTACAGTGCTTAATATCTGTCTCAGCATGGATTGACACCCAAGGCTACTGGATTAGAGCCTCTTGGACGTCAGATGAGTTAGTGTGATCCAGAGCTTTGACTGAGATGTTTATTGTTACTTCCATCCAAAGTTTAAGAAGGCCTATGCGACTATATCTCTCCAAGAAAATTCTGTATTTAATTCTAATTCATATTGGTGTTTATCCATCTGAATTCTTGTAGTTAAAAAGACACGGGAGCAGCAGCACTAGAGCAGGATAAGACACATCTATGTTAGGATATTGTCAATTTTCTGTTTCATTCTATTTGGGACATCAATATGTATTTTCTTTAAGAGGTGTACAATATATATTTCATTCAGAGCTGCAGGGGCATAGCCAAGAATAATTACTTGGGGGGTCGGGTTTTAGTAGAGATATGCTAAAATATAATTCAACCAATTTTCATGTGATTCAAACCACAAAAATTGAAACTATGACGATAATTTTTTGGTCCTTTATATGGATACTCTATGTTTCTAGGTTGATTTGGACCTGTTATGAGATAAGCAAGTCAAATTTCATCTTATTCGTTGATAGGGAATTCATATATTTATTTACATGATCCTAGATCATGGTCTATCCCTTTAGATTGAATTCTTGAACATTTGGAGGGACGCTTAATAGACATTGAAATATCAACATTTGTTTCTACAGATTACCTAAGTTTTGAATGACATACAACTTTTTTTTTTAAAATGCATTAATTGTTTGTCATTTGCTCATTATTTGGCACCTAATTTCAATCTCAAATATATATATATATATATATATATATATATATATATATCAATTCAAAAAATGATAAACTAACGTGGAAGAGAGATATAATAAATTATCATATAAAATTCATTCTTACATAGTCTCATGGCCCTCATCCCACCCGGACCCACTCAAGAGACAAACAACACAAAAGCCAAAAAGGCTGAGTCTTAGAGTCAGTGGGTTAAGAATAAAGAATCCAATAACAATAAACACAAAAAGATAAAGTCAAATAAATATAAATTGCTTTATTGGCAAAAGATATCACATACACATACTTGATATTTCTATTATGCAATTTAGTATTTAGTTCAGTTCTAGAGAAAAAGAGAGAGAACTGAGATGAGAATGACTAAATGAGATACCTTGAGGAATTGAGGTGAGGGCTTTAGGACTTGAGGTTGAGCGATGAAGGCTAGGTGTGGTTAGCGGCTAGTGGAGCTACAGCGTCACAGCGAGCCAGAGAGGCGTGACCGCATGACGTGAGGATTAGGAATTTAGGCAGCATGAACTGAGGCCATCAAGGAGAGCGCAGAGATGTGACTGCATGAAGACTAGGAATTTAGGTAGAAGCGTAAGGTGATTTTTGTTTGATTAGGATTAGGGATTTCAAATTTGGGGTTGGGCTGGGCTAGAAGTGTCTTTAGTTTAGAGGAGAATTTTGTATGATTAAGGATTTTAGGCTGGCCAGCTGGTTGAATGTGGACAAATATTTTTGTTTTATTTGAAATTGTATTGAACTAGTTGTTGAAAATAATTTGGGGGGGCCGGATTTAATTCTTGGAGGGGCCCATGTCTTTTTTTTATATACTTTTTTAAGGGAAAATTTAAAAATTTTGGGGGGGCCATGGAGCTAAGTAGCTCCACCCCTGCAGAGCTGTGTACAAGGATGATTGAAATCATTTTTTCAAGAGAAGTTGAATGAATTAATGCCAATGTACCAGTTCTTATTGTCTATGGTAATGTCATGAGGAAATAAGTTTGCCAGATAAATTTGAGTGGTTAGTTCATTTTACTATGAATATGACTCTTAGAGCATCATTGTAGAAGGATATTAGCAATGAATACTACTTATCTTCCTTGGCTTTGCCTTCTAATCTATAATCTCTTCCTTTTAATCTCTTAAATTTTGAGTCATTGTGAACTAGGAAGACTTGAAATCAACCTGTTGGCATGCCTGAAACATTTGGATATGCGATAATGCGAATATGTTTATTATTAACTGGTCCCACTCTCCTATTATTCATCAATGGAAAATCATCTTTAATGGACAAGACAAAGGACACAATGCTTTACATGGCTAAATGAGCATACCAACCAAAATTTCCATTGTTATTAAGCAACAGGCGAAAGCAAGTTGAATTTTTCAACATTGAGAATATTGTTATAAACACACACATATAACAATTCAAAAATAAAACTGGTTATTGTGGCTCTTAATGTCCACCCTTGATTCTCCATCATCCAGTGGCCTAGTGTCCACAACAACTAAACTCTTTGTGTGTGTGTGTATGTGTGTGTTCATGCTATTGTTTGTGACTGTCCTCTGTGATAGTGGGATGAGACATCTGTGTATGTATTGCAATGCCAAATATCTGTCTCAGCTAGCGTAGATTGATACCCAAGGTTGGATTAGAGTTTTTGGGCGGCATCAAATGAGTTAGTGTGATCTAGAGTCTTGACTTGGCTGTTTCTCTCCACTTCTATCCAATGTTCAAGCAGCCCTATGCAGCTATATTTCTCCAGCAAAGTTCCCTTAGAAGGTGCCTTCTAAATTTAAGAGGATAGCAATGAACAAGAGCAAAAACACTAGAGAAGGACTAAGCACATCTCTGTTTGTTAGGATAATGACATTTTGGTTTCATATTTTTCAAGACAACAATATTTATCTCATTCAAAGGGAAGGTGTTGACTACAATTATTTTAGTTAGATGATCAATTGTAATAAGTTATTTAATGAATTTTTTACCCAAATTCACATGAATGATTAAAATTTAAGACTATTTTGTAAAAAGAACAAGGCTTGCCAAACTAGATTGAAAACTCAACTTCAGTATAAACACATTTTACATTGAAATTGTGTTTTTAGAAACTTTATTTCAAAGTAAAATTTGAATTTTCAATGCTTAAATAAAAGGCTATTCTAGTTGGAAAGGTACTTTGACGAACCAAATAAGAAATAATCAACCATGGAACAAGTCTCTCAATCTGCCCCAAATCTTTGGTAACATCTATCATTGTTAGCGTTTTCTCTATATCTTCCTCAGTACATGTCAAGGCAAGGAACAATACAACTTGATTTGGACTTGGCAATGGTGTTTTAGTTGAGATCCTAATGTGGATTGGTATGATTGACTGAGGAGGGTCGTAGCGTTTGAATGCTTCAAAAGCTACATAAAGTTGTGGTCATTTTGGGTTGTGAATTTCAGTACATGGATCAAACTTTTTGCTCTGCTACCATATTTGATGCAGTACAAGATTTGTAAACTTGTCTAGGGATTTATAAAGAAAGACCACAACAAACCTAGGGCTTCACCACTTAAGGCTGCTTGAAATCACCACCAAGTTAGAGAAAAATTTCAGTTCAATATTATCTATTATCAAATTCACCACGCCAAAATGATTTGCCTTTTTTTTTTGGAGCCTTTTGAAGTAGGACCTCCAAAGCAAGAATCAAGAAGGAAAAACAAAACAGTCAATTGCACATAATTCAGAAATAAAATCAGAATTCAAACCAAATCAAATTCAAATCAAATAAAACCTATTATCAATCCTCCATCATCAAGGGGCCTAGTGTTTGCACCAACAACACTTGCTTTTTTGGCAAACTGTATTGGTGCTATTGTGACTATCCTTTGTGATTGTGGGACAAGACATCTGGATATGTTTTACAATGCCAAATATCTATCTTAGCATAGATTGATACCTAAGGCAATTGGATTAGAGTTTTTGCACATTAACCTAGAGTTTTTTCTTTGATGTTTCCCTCTACTACTCTACAAAGTTCAAGCAACCCTATGCAACTATATTTCTCCAGCAGAGTTCCATCAGAAGGTGCCTTTTGAATTTATGAGGATAAAAATAAACTAGAGCAATAAAAGTAGAGAAGGATTAAGCACATCTCTGTTTGTTAGGATAATGAAATTTTTGTTTCATACTTTTTAGGACAACAATATTTATCTCATTCAAAGGGAATGTGTTAAGTGCAATTATACCAATTAGAAGAGCAATAAGTTATTTAACGAATTTTCGACCCAAATTCAAAGGAATGATTAAAATTTAAGACTATTTTGCAAAAAGAAAAAGGTTTGCCAAACTAAATTGAGAAATTATATATATTCTGGAAAAAGAAAATTTTCAAACCAATTAAACAGTATAGAAGTCTGTTTTTCCCTCAACAAACCACCATACATAGCCGGTTACTAAGACTATGAACTACTTAGTTTGCATTCCTTTTATTCAAACAAAACAACAATTATCAATCTCCTTTGCCAATAACAACCTATCCTCCAATTCTTATAGTATTAATACATACCTTAAGGGTCTGCCATAATGATAACTTCCCAATCACAGGTTAAAACTGCCATACAAGCTCTGTCATCATTCAGTTGCATCACAATTAAACTTCAAGAGGCCTTTTGGAGGCTTCGTTCACTTCTTGGATTTCATCACTAGAATCATTCCTTTTCAATGATGCAGAAGCATGCTCTTGGATTTCATCATTAGAATCATTCCTTTTCAATCACTAGAATCATTCCCATAAAAACTTTCTTTATGGGAAATGAAAAAAAAGTAATTAATATTTTGATATATTTTTTCATTTCCCATAAAAGTGGTATCAAAATTTTCCTAAAATAGATTATTAATGAGTGCCCTAAAAGCACTCGTTAGCATTTTCCTTCTTTAATAATACAAGGAAGCAAAGAAAGGAAAGAGAGAGATACAATAGTTTTCACAAGTTGTAAACACTAAACAAGAGCTTTAAAATAAATTCTATCACCCCACCATCTGACCCCTTTGATTATAATGGTTAGGGTAAATTGCAAATTACACGCCTGAAATTTGGGGTTGACTGGATTTTACACCCTAAAATTTCAAATACTTGGCTTTACACCCTGAAATTTGGTTCCGTTAGCAATTCACCCCCCATGGTTAATTTTTGCAATTAAGTGACACATCATCATGCTGATTTGTTCTATTTTTGCCAAATAAGCATCAAAACTACGTCATTTCAATTATGACAAAGAGAAAAGCTAGCATAAATCAAAACTACTTATTATACTAACATCTAGCTTAAACAACACCGTGAAGAGCTAACTCTAAAATCCAAAACACAACCCACGGATCCAGTTCTTCAACTCGGTGAACCCCACAAACATAGCTCCTCTACTCTGCAACTTCTACTGTGAGTCAGTCCATCGAAGGCTTCAATAATTATCATTATCAAGGCTTGTCTGCTTTACAACTCCTCTGTGATGCATCATTATCAAAGCTTGATCAAGGCAAGTCAAAACCCTTTTAAGTTTTAAGTACCCAATATTGCTCCACATCGTCTCTCATGACCAAAATTATCTTGAGCACTGAAGCTTCGATCCAAAGGTCTTCGTAGGATCACGTGGAATTTTTTTTCTAAATAACAATAAATATTAAAAATTTTAGTTAGTTGTCACGGTTGTAAAGAATGTTGAAAACTAGCATCTCGAGTCTCTAAAACTCGAGTTCCAAGATAAAAATCGAGTTTTTAAGTCTTGATTTGCAAGCGGATGAGTATGATGTGGAAAAAAATCCACGTGGAAATCGAGTTTTAAAGACTCGAGTTCGGAAATCGTCACCATAGGGCTTAAAAACGTCACTATAGGGCTTAAAAATGGAGTTATAAAAAAATTTAGTAGAAAAACGCCGCTTATAGGGCTTAAAAACGCCACTATAGGGCTCCCTGAACCTGGTATTGATCACTTATGAAAAAATTTTGCAGAAAAATGCCGCTATAGGGCTTTAAAACGTCACTATAGGACTTAAAAACGCCACTATAGGGGCAATAAAACTTAAAATTTTTTTGCATGGAACTCAAAGTTTCTAAAACTCGAGATCTGTGTGGCATTTTCAGATCTAAAACACTCGCAAAGCAAGTCTTTGGGACTCGAGTTTTAATATAGATCTCGAGTTTCTAAAACTCGAGATGCTATTTTTCATAATCTTTCCAAACGTTGCTTAACTTACTACATTGTTAAGCATTACACAGTTGGTCTGTAGATTTCCCCGGATCACGTGCATTTGGAGGACTTGTTGCAGACATACCGAAAAAAAAAAAAAAAAAAAAAAAAAAAAAAAGATAATGTTTATCTCATTGGTGTAAAATTTATAGGTTTTTTTCTTTTTCCTCTTTATTGAGTTAAAAAGTTTATGGGGAATTCTCTTCTATCAATGAACTAGATGACCAATCACTTAACTTAGTTTAATTTACATGGTAAAAAAAAAGTGGGATATTTTTCAGTGATTAGAATTTATTTTTAACTTTTTTTTTAGAGCAAGAGATTAATCATTGACACCCATATTCACTTTTTTTGATAAAGGCGGACTGACTCATGGTAGAAGTTGCAGAGCATAGGAGCTTCATCGAGTTAAAGAACAGGATTCGTGGGTTGTGTTTTGGATTTTAGAGTTAGGTCTTCACTGTGTTGTTTAAGGTAGATGTTAGTATTTTAACGGACAAAATGGGCTTCTGCCCTTTTCAACCAAATTAATTAGCCTTATGCCCTCCTTCCCAAACTAAATAGGGAAATGCCCCCCTTTTAAAACTCGATTTTCTCAAAATCGAGTTATAAAAAAAAAAAAAAAAAAATCCGAAGCCCTATAGTGGCGTTTTTAAGGACCTATAGTGACGTTTTCAAGACCTATAGTGATGTTTTTTAACTCGACTTCCAATAAATCGAGTTATAGGCAATTTTTTTAATTTTTTTTACCTATAACTCGATTTCATATAAATGGAGTTACAAAACGCCACTATAGGTCTTGAAAACGTCACTATAGGTCCTTAAAAACGCCGCTATAGGACTTAACTCGATTTATCAAAAATCGAGTTTTAAAAGAGGGGCATTTCCCTAATTAGTTTGGGAAGGAGGGCATAAGGCTAATTAATTTGGTTAAAAAGGGCAAAAGCCCATTTTGTCCGTATTTTAACTTTAGGCTGAAATGACGTAGTTTTAATGCTTATTTGGCAAAAACAGAATATATTAGCATGATGATGTGTCACTTAACAGCAAAAATTAACTGTGGGGGGTGAATTGCTAACGGAACCAAACTTTAGGGTGTAAAATCAAGTATTTGAAATTTTGAGGTGTAAAATCTAGTTAACCCTAAACTTTAGGGGTGTAATTTGCAATTTACCCTAATGGTTATGAACGAGAACTACAAAAGGACGCAAAAGCCAAGTATTCGTGCCTACCAATAAAAGAGAGTGGAAAAAAAAAAAAAGCAAACAATAGTTGGCAATACATTCTTTTTATAGAGATCTGGAGAGAGAAGCAAGTCAGTGATGGGAACTCTCATCTTTTCCTAGTTCCTTGAGTCTTATCCTTCGGCAGAAAGAAAGTTTAGATTTTTTAAGGAAGCTCTTTCAAGTAACATGGTATGAACTGAACTCTTGTTGTGCGAAGTACATATCAGTAAGTTTGGGTAACTTTAAGGTGGATTATTTTACTTTCCCAAGGTTTTAATGAAAAAAAAAATCCTCATAAAAAAATAGAAAGTTAGTAAGTAAAAACCATGATAAATAGATATACTTATAAAGATAAATAAATGAATAAATTTAAGATATGAAAATAATAAAAGGCCAACTATGGTACATGTCACCTAAGAACTCAAGTGGATTGAGAGATTGGTTCCATGACTAATTATTTACTTATTTGGGTTCATCCAATCATCTGTTAGCCAGTTATTAGCTTAAATTAACTAATGTCAAATTTTTTTTTTTTGTTTTGTTTTTTTTTTTTTTTTTTGAGCAAATGTTAGGATGATAGAATTAAGTCAATTTCATTTTACTGTTATGGTCATATAATATCCTTAATATGTTCAACCGACTTTGGACAATAGTTTTAATATATAGATAAATAGATTCACACTATTGTATATCCAAATGTTTTAGACACGACAACAAAGACAATTTCCTCGATTTAGGTTTCTATATTTTGGCCATATTTATAATTTAGTCATCAAGTTTTTATAACTTCATTTTGGTTTCTATATTTTTAGATTTGTTGTCATTTTAGTCCATACCATTATCTCACTTACATAAACTACGTAAGTGATTAGTGGATTGCACTACTAGTTTAAAGTTATGTTTTTTTTGTAATTGAGATGACATCAAGGATTAAAATGTCAGCAAGTTTGAACGGCTAAGGTGAAAGGAAAGCAAAAGGTACACTTTCCTTTTGAAATTTAAATAAAAACTAATAGAGGAATTCAACTACACTTGCACTTAACTTTCGACGAAACTTGCTGAAATGAAAATTTACTAGGAGTGTGCAGCTAACCCGCCAACCCACCAAAACTGACCCAACCCAACCTAACCCGCCGGATTTGGTCAATTTTTAGGACTTGGTGGGTTGAGTTGGGTAACAAAATTTTTTTTGATAGCGAATCGGGTTAGGTTTGGGTCATAAAATTCCAAACCCGCCAAACCCAACCCAACCCACCCATATATTTAATATATATATTTAAAATATATTATATAATTAATAAAATTTTAAAAATAACTAGCTCTTCTTATCCTATATAAAAGCCAATTAGTTCACACAAACCCTAGTAAATTACTATTGTTGTTTAGTCATTAGTGTTGTTTGCTTTTAAGGAGTTACATTGATACTAATCTTTGGGTTTTTTTAATATATTTATATTTATATTTTTTTTCTATTCAATTTAATAATAATAATTGTAAGGACCAGATTTATGGCTCAGTCCAGCATGAGTGGACTTAGGCTCAAAAGGCCCAAAATAACGAATTTGTAGAGAGTGAGTCAAAGAACTAGGCCCCAGTGAATTGGACAACAGCTAATATGGAATTGGATGGCAATCATGCACAAATAAGAAGTACTGACATGAACGAACTTCTTGTCCGAGGAGGCAAGTGTTCATATAAATCCACTCAACAGAGTCCCCCCCTCATTTCATTGTTACCCTCTAATTTTATACTCTCATCCCCCTTCTTTCATCCTTCCACGTGTAGATTTGGATTTGATAGTATTGATACTTGTCCCATCAGCCCCTCCCTAAAGTCTTTGGGAGTAGCTGTAAGGCTATAAAGCATTGCTCAGTCAGCTGCAAAGCATTCAATGCTATGTTATTAACTTTTCTTAGTTGTCCTTTTCCTTGTTGATACCTATCCTCTATGGTGGAATGGTCCGGAGCATTGCTCTTGATGGCAGACCATACCTTCTGACCTCAGCCTCGCCCAGCCGAGGAGGGATTCTTCCTCGAGGCACCCCCCAGGGTGGCTTTAATAGGATTTTTCTCTTCACTTACCAATGTAGATCCTTATGAAAGTGTTTTACCCGTCCTCAAATTGTTTGGCATCCTCAGGTTGGGCCCTTGACCTAATATATACATAGATATGGGCTTCTGGGCCTTTCTCCCCTACAATAGTCCCTCGAGATTCTTCTTTCTGACTTCTCGGGAAGAAATGAGGATTTTGATATGATGATAGTTCCTTTGCGCCCATTTTTCATCACCTCTGACTGTATATATGTCTTTTTGACTGCCCAAAACACGATCCTGAAACTTCGGTACACGAGGCACGCCTTCATAAATTCTTGCGACTCCATGTTCCCTATGTTCTACGACGTGATGTAGATCCAATAGCTGAAGATTTTGTTGGAAATTGAGCGGAATTTTTCCTACCCGTAACTTTCTCTTTGGATTTCAAGCGAGATAACTCCCAATGGACTTCGCTTTCTATATAAGGCACCCTTAGGGAATTGTTCTTCTTCACTTTGCAAATCTTCTAGTTCTCCGGAAGCTTCAAATTCTCAAACCTTCAGGGCTTCCAAAATGATCCAGCCAAGATGGTGATCAAGGTCTAAGGGATGAAGTGGCCAAGGATAAAGGCAAGGGCAAGGAAACCAAGGATGCCGCCAAGGCTCAGGAGGACGCAGTCGAGGCAAAGGAAGTGGAGGCCAAAGATGTTCCTGTTTTTCAGTTGAGCAAGAAAGAATACTCTCCTTCTCCAGCCAAGGCCCAAGGCTAGTGCAGATCGCATCAGATTTTTGGTGCAACAAAGTTTAGGTTTCACCTTGATAGCAGAACATCTTGCAGCTAGGAGAAAAAGGATAGGCAGGTCTCCCATTTTTCAACCTTGATAGCAGAACATCTTGCAACTAGGAGAAAAAGGGTAGACAGGCCTCCCGTTTTTCAGCCTTAATAGCAAAACATCTTGCAGCTAGAAGAAAAAGGATCTCAACGAGTGATTTTCTCTTTTTCTTCATCACCTTGGTCTTCCCCTTCTGTGGTGGAAGTTTGCTACTATGTATAATGTATCTTTCCTTTATTTAATAAAAAGGGCTACATTTTTTTTTTTTTACTTTATGAATCTTTCCTTCCTCTGCGGTAACTATTTCATGGATGTTGGTGTTGTTATTTTTCCCTCCAATGGCACTTTAAACTAATGTTGTTGATAGTAACGAAACATTGTCACCCTAACTCTATCAACACCAACAGTGATGCATTGCTGCTAACTTAGATAGATTAACTATGCAAAAATAATAAGGAAAATGACCATGTGCTAATACTGCAAACTATGCAACCAATGGAGAATAATGAACCCAAAGCAAGTGATCCGAGGAGATGGATATAGTCTAGGACCTGTTTTAATACCTAGCAAAAATAAATAGAAAATGTCAAATCATCCAAGGCACGTGGTCCGAGGAGCTGTACATAGCTTAGGTTCAGTTTAAGCAATTATAAAAGATGTCATAGTGTTTTAACTTCCCCTTAGCATCTAGTCCAAGGACTTCAAGCCTGACTAAGGTTCTGTTTGAACACTTATAAAGACGTTAATTTGTGTTAATTTCCCCCAAGCATCTGGTTCGAGGACTTCAGACATGACTTGGGTTCTGTTTGAACACTTATAAAGATGTCATAGTGTTAATTTCCCCCAAGCACCTGGTCCGAGGACTTCAGGCATGACTTAGGTTTTGTTTGAACACTTGTAAAGATGTCATAGTGTTAATTTCCTCCAAGCATCTAGCCGAGGACTTCGGGCATGACTTGGGTTCTATTTGAACACTTGTAAAGATGTCATAGTGTTAATTTCCCCCAAGCATCTGATTCGAGGACTCCAGGCATGACTTGGGTTCTGTTAGAACACTTATCAAGGTGTCTTAGTGTTAATTTCCCCCAAGCATCTGGTCCAAGAACTTCAGGCATGACTTGAGTTCTGTTTGAACACTTATAAAGATGTCATAGTGTTAATTTTCCCCAAGCATCTGGTCTGAGGACTCCATGCATGACTTGGGTTCTGTTAGAACACTTATCAAGGTGTCTTAGTGTTAATTTCCCCCAAGCATCTGGTCCAAGGACTTCAAGCATGACTTGGGTTCTATTTGAACACTTATAAAGATGTCATAGTGTTAATTTCCCCAAGTATCTAGTCTGAGGACTCCAGACATGACTTGGGTTCTATTAGAACACTTATCAATGTGTCATAATATTAATTTCCCCCAAGCATCTGGTCCGAGAACTTCAGGCATGACTTGGGTTCTGTTAGAACATTTATCAAGGTGTCATAGTGTTAATTTCCCCCAAGCATCTAGTTCGAGGACTTCAGGCATGACTTGGGTTTTGTTTGAACACTTATAAAGATATCATAGTGTTAATTTCCCCCAAGCATCTGGTTTGAGAACTTCAGGCATGACTTGGGTTTTGTTTGAACAATTATAAAGATGGGATAGTGTTAACTTCCCCCAAGCATTTGGTCCGAGGACTTTAGACATAACTTGGGTTCTGTTTGAACACTTATAAAGATGTCATAGTGTTAATTTCCCCCAAGCATCTGGTCCGAGGACTCCATGCATGACTTGGGTTCTGTTAGAACACTTATCAAGGTGTCTTAGTGTTAATTTCCCCCAAACATCTGGTCCAAGGACTTCAAGCATGACTTGGGTTCTGTTTGAACACTTATAAAGATGTCATAGTGTTAATTTCCCCAAGTATCTAGTCTGAGGACTCCAGGCATGACTTGGGTTCTATTAGAACACTTATCAATATGTCATAATATTAATTTCCCCCAAGCATCTGGTCCGAGGACTTCAAGCATGACTTGGGTTCTGTTAGAACATTTATCAAGGTGTCATAGTGTTAATTTCCCCCAAGCATCTAGTTCGAGGACTTCAAGCATTACTTGGGTTTTGTTTGAACACTTATAAAGATGTCATAGTGTTAATTTCGCCCAAGCATCTGGTTTGAGAACTTCAGGCATGACTTGGGTTCTATTTGAACACTTATAAAGATGGGATAGTGTTAACTTCCCCCAAGCATCTGGTCCGAGGACTTTAGGCATAACTTAGATTCTGTTTGAACACTTATAAAGATGTCATAATGTTAATTTCCCCCAAGCATCTGGTCCGAGGACTTCAGGCATGACTTGGGTTCTGTTTGAACACTTGTAAAGATCAAGAGAAACCAGCACTAGCCCCACTCCAGAATCCCTTTGATTTGCGATTTTCCATCCATGCTTTGTGTCGCTGCCACTTCCTTTGACGGAGGTTCAGCGAACTTGGCCACCAGGAGATATCATAGTGTTAATTTCCCCCAAACATCTAATCCGAGAGCTTCAGGCATGACTTGGGTTCTATTTGAACACTTATAAAGATCAAGAGAAACCAGCACTAGCCCTACTCCGAAGGCCCTTTGATTTGCGATTTTCCATCCATGCTTTGTGTCGTTGCCATTTCCTCTGATGGAGGTTCAGCGAACTCGACCACCAGATTCGCGATGACCTGGCCCTTGACAGAGGTACAAGGCATGTACTTGATGTTAAAAGCCCCTAGAACTGTGCCCCCTCAAGCAATCCTCCCCGTGTTCATCGAAATTGACTCCTATCAGTATGAGCGGTATGCATACTTCCCTCATGGTCACCTCTTTGCTTAAGGCTGACAAAATGATCGCCATGCGGGGATCCCAAAGACTCTGCCTAGTGTGGACTTGATCCTACCATAGTTAAGTGCTGCACTCATTATTACACAAGTTCTTCCTACAAATTGCGCCAATTGTAAGGACCAGATTTGTGGTTCATTCCAGGATGAGTGGACTTAGGCTCAAAAGGCCCAAAACAATGAATTTGTAGAGAGTAGGTCAAAGAACTAGGCCCTAGTGAATTGGACAATGGCTAATATGGAATTGGATGGCAATCATGCACAAATAAGAAATACTGACATAAACGAACATCTTGTCCAAGGAGGCAAGTGTTCATATAAATCCACTCAATAGAGTCCCCTCCTCATGTCATTGTTACCCTCTAGTTTTATACTCTCATCCCCCTTCTTTCATCCTTCCAGGTGTAGATTTGGATTTGATAGTATTGATACTTGTCCTATTAGCCCCTCCCTAAAGTCTTTAGGAGTAGCTGTAAGGCTATAAAGCATTGCTCAGTCAGCTGCAGACCATTCAATGTTATGTTAGTAGCTTTTTCTTAGATATTTCGTAGCTCTCCTTTGTTCTTTTCCTTCTTGATACCTATCTTATATGGTGGAATGGTCCGGAGCATTGCTCTTGATGGCAGACCATACCTGTTGACCTCGGCCTCGCCCAGCCAAGAAGGGATTCTTCCTCGGGGCACCCCCCTAGGTGGCTTTAATAGGATTTTTCTATTCACTTACCAATGCAGATCCTTATGAAAGTGTTTTACCCGTCCTCGGATTGTTTGGCATCCTCGGGTTGGGCCCTTGGCCCAATATATACGTAGATATGGGCTTCTAGGCCTTTCCCCCCTACAATAATAATAAAAAATTTGTCCAACTCATGGGTTTAACCCGACCCAACCCAACTCATATGGGTTAGGTTGGACTTATGTGATGGGTTGGGTTGGGTTGAATTTTTTTAAACCCATCATGGCGAGTTGAGTCAAAAAATCTTATTAACTCGACCCAACCCAACCCATGCACACCCCTAAAATTTACAATAAAAATGCCCTCATTACCATTAAGCTGAGCCCCGCTCGCTAGCAGAGTAGTAGTAGTAGTAGAAGAGCACAAAAGAAAGAGAGCGAGGGAGGACGTTCCGCATTCAAGCTATTATGCAGTGGAGTTGTTGGACCGATCATTTCTTTAATAAAAGAAAGCAAAGAGAGAGCGTTTTACTTTTATGAGAATGGAAGCGTGTTACTTGAGAAGCTGATTGCCTCTTGCAATGCCAAGCCTATTCCCATCCGTACCTTCTCCCCTTAAGAACTCCGCCAAGCAACCAACAACTATTCTTCTGAACAGCTGGTAAAGTCTATTTGGTACAAGGGTTCTCTTGAAGGACGAATTGTTCTCATTAAGCGTTTTGATTATGCTTTTCTCAGTTTAGAAATCAATGATTTAGTGATTTCTGCAAAAATGAGTGGTCACATCAATGTATTAAAGCCATAGGCTGTTGTCTCCACACTCCATCTCCTATTTTTGTGTTTGAATTTGCTGCCAATGGTGTCCTTGCAGATCGAATTTATGTCTCCCGTGTTACTAAACTACAACAACAGCCGATGGCGTGGGAAAGAAGGTTAAAGATTGCAAGGCAGATTGCTCATGCTCTTTCTTATCTCCATACTGCCTTCCCAAGACCTGTCATCCACATGTATATAGATATGCGCAGTATCTTATTAGATGAAGACTATGTTCCCAAATTGTCCCACTTTATTCATTCTATAGCAATTCCCAAAGGTGAAACTGACGTGGACGCTCCTTCAAAATTAATGTTCAAGTGGTGTGCGAGAATAAGAAAATAAATTTCCATGCAATCCCTTTCCAAAATTTCTCAGAAATTTGAAGCGCTTGATTATGCATCATTGAAGGGCAGACTACTATTGATCATCGATGAAAGGCAAGTTTTGTTGTAAAAGTGGCCTCTGGAAAGCCTCCTGAAGCTTAATTGTGATGCAATTGAGTGCTTATAGAGCTCCTATACTGTTTAGTTGGCTTGTAAATTTGGAATGGTATGCTCATTTAGACAAGCAAAGCATTGTGTCCTTTTGTCCTTTCAATATAATTTACATTTTATGAATAATAGGAGAGTGGGACCTGTTAATCATGCAATAGATTCACATTATTGCATGTCCAGATGTTTTAGGCATGTCAACGGGCATAACTACTTATTTGAATTCAGAAGATTTCCTGATTCACAACGGCTCAGAGGTTGTGAATCAAGAACAGAGTTGATTTCAAAAGACTTCAATAAACATATACAGTATTGCCCCACAATTGATCATAATAACCGGTATATCTGCATTAACTCATTCCATTTCTCATGACAAAATGATATCAATCATCCCTGTATACAGCTCTGAAAGAAAATACATGATGTCCGAAAAAGAAAACCAAAAATTGTCCATAGAACAAACAGAGATATGCCTCTTGCTCTAGTGTTACTGTAATAGAATAAAACAAAAAACTGACACTATCCTAATAGAGATGTGCCTACTGCCCAATCCTGCTTCAATATGTTATCTACAAAAAACTAAGATGGCACATTCTAAGGGAGATAAACACTGATATAATTGCCATAATTTAATACAAAACTTTGCTGAAGAAATGTAGCTGCATAGGCCTGCTCAAAACTTTTTGGATGGAAGTGACAAGTAACATCAGCTCTAGGTCACACAAACTCATCTGATACCCAAAAACTCTAATCCTGTAGCCTTGGGCGTCAATCCATGCTGAGACAGATATTCAGCATTGCAAAACTTACTCAGATGCCTCATCCCACTATCACAAAGAATAGTCACAATAGTGTGACCAGGGCCAATGGATTGTGCCACCCTAACTGCTCCAACACAATTCATGGCCGATGAACTTCCAAGAAAGAGCCCATCATTCTTCAAAAGAAACCTGATAAAGTTCAAGCAGCATAGCATGAAAACACATAAATTAATTGTGTTATAATCAAGGAAAATGGGTGAAAGAATGACTTTTTTTATGTTTCATCATCGGAAAAATATTAATGGTAAATTGAAAAGGGAAAAGCGTCCACAGTACTGTAGAATCAGCAGTGCAACAAACTCATCGTGTTGGAACAACTTTTTCCTATTAGTTCCATTTCTCAACCTCTCAGCAAAATATATCACTTAAAAAAAACAAAAGCATGCACTTACTTAAACATTTCAACAGCTTCCAAATCTGTGCCTCTGAAAGCTCCATCAAGTTTTGCCATCATGAAATTCTGTGTTAACCTGTTGATTCCAATTCCTTCTGTTATTGTGTCAAATGGATTCTTAAGTCTTTGTCCTTCAGCCTCCTCTCTAGTGTACATCACCCCTCTTGTAACCTTATTGAATAAACCAGAACCAGGAGGATCTACCAAGAAGCACTTAATGTTTGGATTTTTTTCCTGCTGAACATACGCTAAGGGACTCATTGACTACTTCAATATGAACGTTTAAACAAATGGAGGGAAAGAAATTAACCTGGAGAAACCTGGAAACACCAGCCACTGTCCCTCCTGTGCCTGCAGCCGCTACAAATGCATCTAAACTACCTCCAGTCTGATCCCAAATCTCAGGCCCAGTACCCTCATAGTGTGCTCGGAAGTTTGCTAGATTTTCAAACTGATCAGCAAAGAAGCCACCTTTGCAATTATGAGGTAGAGCCGAACTTTGTTTCTCTCCACCAGTTGTGTAATCAATGGTTTGCTCCAGGGATTCACCATTCATTTGGTCAGCTTTTCTATGCTTTGATGCTGCTTCATTTGCTTCTAGTGCCCTTCTGCGTGCAATATTGACAAAGTGGTCCCTGTGTGTAATTGAGACAGGTCTTACCCTCTCAACAGTAGCTCCAAGGGATTCAATTATTTGAGACTGAGACAAATTTGCAAAGAGTAGAAAAGTTAAGTATGTTGTAGTACATAAAAGAGGGGCAAAAGAAAGATAAGAGAGAAGAAGAGGGATTTGGGGGTGGGGGGGGGGGGGGGGGGGGGGGGTGTTGTTGTGTAGGGTGGGGAGAAGCTATATCATATTAGAGTAGTTAGCCATGCATCCATTCATATCTTACAGCTTCCCTCACCATGCTAACATTTTTTATGAAATCTAAAAATTATTCACAATTCAGACACGTACTGACCTACAACCACTGGATTGCTACCTATGAAAAAATTATGTGAAAAAAATGGCCACAATAATCTGCCTAGAAATAAGAAGACAAATCTTTCTTTATCTTGCTTCAACCCTTATCTAACCACTAAATTGCATATAGTGAGATCAGTGTGGATATTCTAGTTCACGAGGCTAGGAAAAGAAATGGAAGCAAGACATAATCATCATTGTTTAAGGAACTTAATATATTTCAAGAATAAAGTAGACCCAAATATGTCCTGCTGCTATCAAATGGTTCGTGATCCATAAATTCCCTAACAAGTCAATAATGTAAACCTTGAAGGTCGTAGCAGAAACACAGAACACTGCTCATTAAGAATACTTTCCATATATACCTTCTCAATAGCAGCATCATCAGGGATAACCACATGGCATTTGCATCCATAGGCAGGAGCAACTGTAGCAAGGCTGATAGCAGTGCTTCCTGCACTCCCCTCAGTAACAATTCCACCTTGAGCTAGCTTCCCAGATTCCAAAGCCTGTACAGAGTCACAAATTAGAATGCATACAAAATAAGACCAACACCAATGATCAACAAACAAAGCATTCTATACCAAACATTAATTTTCAAAATAATTGGCATTACCTTCTTTACTATTCACCAAGGCATTTATATCACTAGCCATTTATTATTTTAGAGAGGTTTCATTCATATTTAGCATTATTCCATCCTTTACAAAGCGATGTACTACTTGAACCAATTAAGGTAGCATAAAAAAAACAAGCATACAAATAACATTACAAGATTCCTATGATTGCCAATTCTTACTATTACCAATTCTTCAAAATAGCTGCTAAGAGTACTGAAATTTGTGCTTGATGGTTAGGTAAAATTCAGTTTCCAGAAAATTCTCAACTAAGTCAGATATTTGTATTGATCTCAGTTTACTACAACTTCTTGAATACCCAAACAAAGATAAATAAAACACCAACATTAAAATTTCTTTCTTGTCCCCCTAAATCATTCCAACAACACCAAACAAAGAAGTTTAGATAACAGATATTTACCTCTTCAATGATTTTGACCGCAACTCTATCTTTAACACTCCCTCCAGGATTCAAAAACTCACACTTCCCAAGAATCTGAACAACCCCACAAACAGAACAAAACAGAAACATCATCCAAGGAAAAAAGAAGAAACTAATCTTTGGCATGAAAGTTGAAACTTCTCTCAAAATGAAAATTAAATGAACTGACCACCAAAAAAAAAAAAAAAACTTATTAAAAACGAAAACTAAAGAAAACCAGATGATAAAATGAAAGGAAAATTGAAAAAGTGGATTGCTTTGTGTTAACCTCGCAACCAGTGGCATCAGAGAGGCTGTTGATGCGAATCAAGGGAGTGTTTCCAATGGCATCAATAAGCCCATTTCTGGGCTTCTTCTTTTTCTTCTTTAAGAGGGCCAAGTTGGGTTTTTTGGAGCTGAACAAGTAGGAAAGCACCGCCAGGGATATAGCAGCAACAGCGACAATAGCGCCTGTGGTTCTCACAGGCGCCATTGCAGCAGTTCGAACCCAAGGCCTCGGACCAAAAACCTTTAAGATTACTGCATCGATTGAAGTATCCTAAAAGGACTGGAAATTTATTAAGATAGGTCATGTTAACACGTGCTTAGGTCAATCATCTCATAAAAGTTTTTACACTACTTTGTTAAAAAATAAAAACTTTATTTTTTTAATCTATATATATATATATATATATATATATATAAAATCGAAACTTTTGAAACTCTCACAATTTTTCACATCATAACTATTTTCTTTTTCTTTTTTATTTTTGATTCTTTTTATTTTAGGTTTTATATCTTATAACAATAATATTGAAAAACGTCTACAAACTTGGAGGCCTATTTAAGGGCTCCATAAAACTTGATGGACAAGAAAATATATTCTAAAATAAGCCCTAATTAATACCTAACCATAATAGGAACCAAATTTGACCTAAAAAAACATTAAAAGAGCCTAAAAACAAGGAAATAAATCACCTAGACCTAAAATAACGTTTTTTGCATAAAAATACCAAAATCTCTTCTCTTCTCAAAATCCTAGCAATTACCATCTCAAAACCCTAAACTCAAAGCGTAGGTTTTGTCTTTTTTTATTTGCTTTCATATGTGCCTGAAATTTTCATTCTATTTTATTGTTTTATTATATTTAGAGTTGATTTTCTTATAAGTATTTGGGTTAATCTCTATATTTTGATAATATTTTTATGGGTTTGGTTTTTGAGTTGAAATTCTAATAATTATTTTATATTGTATATGGCAGATGAAGCATCTCTATTTTTTGGAGAAAAATCAAAGCTGCTTTCATATGTGCCTGAAATTTTCATTCTATTTTATTGTTTTATTATATTTAGAGTTGATTTTCTTATAAGTATTTGGGTTAATCTCTATATTTTGATAATGTTTTTATGGGTTTGGTTTTTGAGTTGAAATTCTAATAATTATTTTATATTGTATATGGCAGATGAAGCATCTCTATTTTTTGGAGAAAAATCAAAGCTGCAACCTATGTCTTCCAGCACAAGGTGTGGAAGCATAAAACCCAACAAAAACTTGGTACTCTCTCTTCTCTGTTTGCAATCTCTACTACTTTTTATTTTTATTTTTTATTTTTAACTTTTGCATTGCTACAAGTGTTGTAGAGGATCCTAAAGAAGTATATGTGAAGCCCTAGAAAGCCTTGACATTTAATTATGTATTATGCAGTTATGATTACAATGCGATTCAAATCTTAGTGCTTAAGACCAGCAACAAAGCCTATTGATTGTCTGTGCATGGTTTGTATCAGTTTTATATAATTATTATTTACAGTTGTGATATAGAAATTTGAGTTAGAGAACATGCAACCCTTTAATTTGAAGTTAGGAATTTGCTTTTGAGAACCAAGTGTGCTATTCATAAATCACCGTTGAATTTCCAATAAATTTATACAAATTCTGAAGCACAGTTATTTCTTATGATAATCCCCCTTTGGTTCTTAAATCTTTTGGTATGTGGCTATTAATTTTCCACAAATTAAATTCATATACAAACTAAGGCACATTTATTTCTTATGATAATCCCCTTTTGGTTCTTAAAATTTTTGGTTTGTGGTTATATATCTTGACAAGTTCTAAAATTATCTTGAGCTTCTTCAGTTTATGAATCTTTGTTTTCATGGATGATTGATTTTTTTTCCCCTTCATAGGAAGGATTTTGCCTTGAATGTTGTTGGTGTAATGCTAGATGAACTACTTTGAATTTCTTCTTCAATAGGTATGATTTTATGTTTTACGGTTACAATGGCAATAGACATGGGATGAGTACCAGTAGTAAAGATGAGATAACTATAGATTTATCTCAAGATAACAATTGTGTTAAAGCAAAATTTTACATAGAAGTTAAAAGTAGTAATTAATATGCAAAAAGAGAATGAAGATCAAAACTGACATGATATCTTTCTGGTAAATTGCATATAGGATCTTAGTAATAACCAGATTCCACCTTGATGAGTAGTTTAGACATGAAATTTTTCTTTATATCATTTTGATGGTAATTTTATTCTCAAATAACATTTTGCGATGAATATTGTATATTTTATGTTTATTTTGATAAGTTATGATGTTTTTTTATTTTAAATTTTATTTTAAGTAAAGTGAAATATATTCCGTGCATCGCACGGATTAGCGACTAGTTTTTTATAAAATGATTCTAAGAATAATTCTTAAACTAATATGCGCCATCAGTTAACTTTTTTATTATAAGATTACTAGACAAATAAATGGATGTCAGAAGTTAGATGGCCCGAGGTCCACATAATTCTTAAACTAATATGCGCCATCAGTTAACTTTTTTATTATAAGATTACTAGACAAATAAATGGATGTCAGAACTTGGATGGCCCGAATCTGTGGACCTCTTTGCTCTGGTCTTTGCATAAATTGAGTGTCATTTTCCCAAACTTTAAGAAATGAGAATGTTATTACCCTATATTTTTTTTTTTTTTGCTGAATTGTTATTACCCTATATTATAAAAGTAAAAAGAGGTTAGTTGCATTTTTATTAAAAAATTTTCAAGTAATCTTCTAAACTATAAATTCGACCAATGTCCCTTATGAACTATTAAAAATAAGCAAGTAGCCTCTCTACTCTTACCAATTTTTGTTAAATTTATAAATTTTAACTAAATTTAATTATGTCAAAACAAAAAATATAGCACATAAGATACCAAGTATATCCTAGTTAAAAAAACTAATCATGTTTTTTTTTAAATTAATCACATCGCATCTCTTTTTGCTCTCTCTTTCTAAACAATTAGTATTATTTACAAATCTACACATTTATACAAACACAAGAACCGAATAGATGGTCTATAAATCTACTACTCGTAAACACAAATAAATTCCCTAGCAAACCTATCATATACATTTCAAATCCATTGTTAACAAAACCCAAAAAATAAAACCAATACAATCCCCATTATGGACACCAAACTGCAATTATGAGAAGTGGTGGTCAAAGATAAAGGAAGACTAATGTGGTTGTTAGCATAGTATAATCACGATATCTGTATTGGTGCATACGCAAAGGGGCTCATCCTTGGAGACATAGGGAGATTGAGAACCACCGCCAACCTTAGCAGTGGTGAGTGCTCTATAAGTGGTGGCAATAACAAAACAAGCACATTGACAATACCGTGAAATTTCAAATCAAAAGAGAGATAGAGGCAAGGCTGGATCAAGAGATGAATCATTGGCCAAGACAATCAATAGTGAGTGAAGTAAAAATGATGACTAGTTTGTGCTTAAATCAACCGAGGTCTGCATGAGATACTTGAAAGAGAGAAATGGAATGTATTTCAGTTAATACTAGCCCCTGCGCATGCGCATGTTCAAAGGCTCCTTTTCTTTTCTTTTCTTGGTAAAGATTAATAATTTGCATCAATTATAATTTAGAATTATTACATTTTCCAATCACAAAAATACCTAGAAGAGTAATATGTAAATTATTTCACCTACAATCGCATAACACTCATCACACCCCTAGATATTTTTGTAATTGAAAAATGTAATAATTTCAAATTATAATCAATACAAATTATTAACTTTTACCAAAATAAAAATAAAAAATAAAAAAATCTTTGAGCACGCGCATGTGCATAGGCTAGTTTATTTTATTTTATTTTATTTTTATGCTTTGGCCTCGAAAGATATTAAGACAAATGAAAATGATTTTGAAATTATATAAGACATAAATAACGTAATTGAAATTTTAGGATTTATATAAAAGGTTTTTTTTTTTCTCTCTTTTGATGGTTCTTAACAAAAAAATTGGACGATAAGAAACTATTTGCATATTCCTAACAGTTTATATGGTACATTGGTTGATTTTTTATAGTTTAGGGGAGTCAAATTTGAACCAAGTGTCTGATGAGTTTTTTTTTTTTTTTTTTTTATAAATCTTTTCTTAACGTCTTTTCTATCAAATCTTCTTTCTTAATTATGTGTTCTAACTTCTAAATGGTGACGGCTTTCTCATTTTCCTCATGTTTACTATATTCATAATTTCTTCCCTGTCAGTATCGTACTTTCTTAGGATCTTCAAATTATGTTCTCTATGATCATACAACTTTTATTTTTTTTAGGTTTCCATAAAATACTGTTCTCTTAGCCCATTCCAATACTGACTATTTTGCTATTTACTATTAATTTTCCTGAATTGGTTACCTTTATTGACCTTTTTTTTTTTTTTTTCTTTACGTGTCTCTTTTTTGTTCATGCAAATTTTTACATCAATTTTATCAAAATCTTTTCCTTGAGTCTGATATGTTGTCTTTACTTTCCCCCCTTGGTGTTTATCCCATTCATAAGATTTCCCCTCCATAGACCATATTTCCATCTGTTCTATCTACCTTTGGCGGACCTCCGAAAGTTTGGAAACATTAATGTGGGATCATTCCAAAAAAAAATTTGACATAGAAACGCAGGCCATTAATTCTAAGGAAGACTCTCTTTTCAATTTATAACTGGGTTAAATGTTTACATATTGAGAGTCTAAGAGGCTGTTTGGTTAGCTTGTTTCCGTAACTTAATTCTCTGTTTCCATAACTCAATTCTCAAAAATGGTGGGACCCATATAAAAAGTTTGTTTGGCTACATTATTTTTTGTTTTCATAACTCTGTTTTCAGTTCTCAATTCTCACATTTTTGAGTTATGAGTTGTGGAAACTGAAAACAACTTTTGGCTGTTTTCAGTTTCCAATTTTCTATTTTCAATGGCAATTTTGTAATATCACAATACATTGGGTCCCACTTGTCATAACTCAGCCGTAACTTTTTGAAAAATCTACCCCTTTTTTTTTCCTTTCTTCTCTGGGTTCCGTGTTCTTCCTCTTTTTTTTTTTTTTTTTTTTCCTTTCTTCTCTGGTTCCATGTTCTTCCTCTTCTTTTTTTTTTTTTTCCTTTCTTCTCTGGGTTCCGTGTTCTTCCTCTTCTTCCTTTTTTTTTTTTTTCTCTCCTTTCTTCTCTGGGTTCCGTGTTCTTCCTCTTCTTCCTTTCATTTTTTTTTTCTCTGGGTTCGGTCTCCGTGTTCTTCCTCTCTTCTTCTTCTTTTTTTTTTTTTTTTTTTCCTTTCTTCTCTGGGTTTGGTCTCCGTGTTCTTCCTCTATTTTTTTTTTCACTGGTTTCGGTGGGTACTGAAAAAAAAAAAAAAAAAAAAGCTGCACCAGTGACAGTTATGGGACCCACAAATAGTGTGAAAAATATTGAGTGATGGTGCCAAACAACCTAGTATTTTAGAGTGATGAGTGATGAGTGATGGGTGATGGGTGATGAGTGATGAGTGATGAGTAATGAGTGATGGAAATTGAGTGACGGAAATTGAGTGAACAAAAAAGAGTGACCAAACAGGCTCTAATGCTCAACCTCCATATAGATAACCAGATGAATATTTTAGCGAGCCTATTGAAGTCATGCTGAGAAGGATGGATATGGATGAAAATGAAATGCAATCATTTGTGATCATGGCTTGGAATATATGGCAATCAACTACACCAAGTTCCTCTTTTTTAGCAGCCATTTATGTTCAAAGCATTGTAGATGATAGTGTTTGGCTGGAGTATTTATCTGGTAAAATTTATGCAGGTAATAGTTTCTAATTTTTTTTAAAGAGAGTTTCAAGTAATAGTTTCTAACTTAGGGCACGTTTGATAAACTGTAATAGATATTCCTATGGCATAACTATTCGGTTGTTTAGTTATGTTTTTATTACAATAAATAGTTATTCTTTATAAATAGCTATTCTTCAAAATGAGGAATAACTATTACTTATCAAAAGTACTGAATATCTATTCCTTCACATTATGTAATAACCTTTTTTTAAAATTTCCTAAAAGGCCATTAGTTGCCATATCTTCAAAAAGAAAGAAAATAAATTTTGCTTATTATTAATTATTAGCTCTATTTTGAACACTCTAAAATAAGTGTATTTAGAAAATTTGACTTAAAAATGATTTAATTACACATTCTTTTTATACTCTACTAAATTGTGAATGCATATTCAGGATTCTATTCCTAAATGGTCACCAAACTAATGAATAGTAATACTTATTACATTCCAACTTAATGTATTCCTTGTAATACTTATTCCTATTCTCATATAATAATCATTATAGTGTACCAACGAGCTCTTAGTAATATATATTTCTAAACTTTGCATAAAAAAATGATGACATGATAAAATCCAACCACTCATTTTAAAATAGATTAAATAATTTTTTAGAAAGTAGGCCATACACATTTTTTTGGCACAAAAGATAACTAAAATGTAGAATTACCTTTTAAAAAAAACTATTTTGAGGTTCCTTTTATCACTATATTCATACTTATGCTTGAGTCAATCAATATTATTTGTTGTCAAAAGTTCTATAAATCAATCAAGAGTTCATAATGTTTTCAACAGAAATATTTAAAGGTGTTGAGTATAAGGGAATCTACCTTATAATTTGGATGTCTAATAATATAATTATTACTGTGGTGAATTGACCAGTGAACAGGGCAGCCTTAATTACTCCAACTAACAGAAAGCCTGCAGAAGTGACTAATAGGACGAGTCCTCAGACATAAGTTCAGATGACCGACAAGTGGACGGTAGAGATCAACTAAACAATACTATATAACAGATAGAACCCCCAACGTAAAAAAAAGATGAGGCGGGAGGGGGAGGACCTAGGAAGAAAAATGAAAAAGGATCTCCAGGGTGTCCGAGGACAATCCTTGTGTATGTCAGTTCTAAGGAAATAGATCTTCGGACTGAGCCGAGGATGAACTTTCTTTACAAACACTTAGCAAAAATCATTGTTATTATCCTCCCAAACACTTAGTTAAATTCCTTTATTATTATTCCTATGAATCTCACGTCGACCAAAGTTCGCTTTGCCGGTGTTTAGCCCTTCTACCCATGCTCTACAAATATTATTGTTTGGATCCAAAACAATTTGAGTCCTTACAATTAGCGTCGTCTGTGGGAAGGACTTGTGCACTGGCAAATGCGGAGGTTAGTGTGAAAAGATTAAGAGCAACGCTTCTAAAAAAAAAAAATAAACAAAACAAACAAAAAACAATACAGCGTGCGGCAATAACATTCACTCAGAAGGCAACAATCACAAGAAACAGAAAGATGCGAAAAATAAAAGAGATGAAATGGGTCTACTTCTTTATTAATATATGAAGAGAAAGTTACATCTTACAATTGATGCCCATGCAGGCTTGTTCTAAAGCTAACTACAAAGAAAGACGCCTAAAAAGGCCGGTTGAGAAGTAAGAGAAGAGGAAAGGAAGGAAGGAAGACAACGTTGAAGGAAGGAAGGCAACGTTGAAGGAAGAAGAGCCCGTGGCGCCTGACGGTTCCACCTCTCGGTTCCGCCTGGTTTCCCTTCCAACCCCATCACTGCCAGCTTAGAGGGCTAACGGATCCAGATCCAAGGGAGGGAGGTTACGTTCTTTCTGGATCCCCCTCCAAACAGCAGGGAGGGTTCCACCTCTGGTTAGGTTGAAAAGAAGAAAAATCTTCGGCTTCTCCTACCCCAACCCCAACATGACGTCCAAGGTCGGGGTGCCATCCTTGGCTCCTGAAAGGGGCTAGGCTTCCTTGTAATCGCCCTTTCTAAGGGCCAATTCATTTTATGGGGCACAAACTGCTATTTTTGCAGAGCTCCTGAACAATGTGTTTGTGAAATTTGAATTCAAATGTTTGTGAGGTTTGAAGAAAAGGGTTGTCCCAGAAATGCCTTTTATAGAAGGTGAAAATTGGTAAGAGCCAACCCGCACAAAATCCTAGAGAGAAATTACAAGAGGCAATAACTTTGTCCAATTTCCAAGAGGTTTATCCGCCGCTAGATCCTCGTAAATCCGCAAGAACATTAATGAGGAGGTGCCTCATTAACGAGGAAGCACCGAAGCGTCAAAGCGCATTACTCGAACAGCCCAAGGGACGCCTCGTAATCAGAAGAGGCACGCCAAACGAAGAGGCTAGAACAGAGCAGCATCCCCTCTTCGGTAGAGCAAGTCAAAAAACTAGGTACTGGACAGAACCAAGGCCTTGCATGGTCCTCGGACTCAAGCCTCTGGGGAAACCAGCTACTTCAAACAAAAAACTAAGTGTTAGACAGAACCTAGGCATTGCATGGTCCTCGGACTTAAGCCTCTGGGGAAACCAACTACTTCAGACAAAAAACAAAGTGTTAGACAGAACCTAGGCATTGCATGGTCCTCGGACTCAAGCCTCTGGGGAAACTAGTCACTATAGAACGATCTAAGCACTAGACAGAACCAAGGTTTTGTACTGACCGTAGGCCTAAACCTAAGGCGAAGCCAACCCCTTTGGTGCTAAGTAATGAGCCCTGCTAGGAACGGAAACCAAATAAAGCTGAGCGCTAAAGCACAACAACTTAAACCTACCCATCCTAGGAGAACTAGGAAAGGACTCAGCCAGAAAAGTATAGACTAAAAAGAAAAGAAGACTTACAGGAATAAGGAAAAACTCCTCGGGCGAGCCCTTTGTGCTAAAGAAAGTTGCAGGGGCAGTTGAAAGGATGGATACACTGATAGAAAGGCAAGGTTCAACAGGGCAAAACAATAGGCCTGAAAACGTCAAAATCTTCCTCCCCGCCCAAGAGGTCGGACAGTAGAATTTTGAGGGGCTATTGTGGGGCCCCAAATATTTAGCAACCCCGACCCACTCCACATCGAGCCCAAGGTCCATGCAGAGAAGAGACAGAATCTGAGGATAAGCGGATGAGGCCTAAGTCATCAAAGGACCTCGCCAAGGATTCCCACGTCCTCGGCGAGGTGGCGTTAAAGGATGGAAGCTGTCACTCTCTCATTAAATGCATGCTACCAACACTCTGGCCGCATTAATGGTAAATTGACCAGTGAACAGGGCAGCCTTGGTTACTCCAACTAACAGAAAGCCTACAGAAGTGACTAATAGGACAAGTCCTCAGACATAAGTCAGATGATCGATAAGTGGACAGTAGAGATCAACTAAACAATATTATATAACAAATAGAACCCCCAACGTAAAAAAAAAAGGAGGGGGGAGGGGGAGGACCCAGGAAGAAAAATGAAAAAGGATCTCCAGGGTGTCCGAGGACAACCCTTATGTATGTCAGTTCTAAGGAAATAGATCCTCGGATTGAGCCAAGGATGAACTTTCTTCACAAACACTTAGCAAAAATCATTGTTATTATTCTCCCAAACACTTAGTCAAATTCCTTTATTATTATTCCTATGAATCTCACGTCGATCAAAGTTCGCTTTGTCGGTGTTTAGCCCTTCTACCCATGCTCTACAAATGTTATTGTTTGGATCCAAAACAATTTGAGTCCTTACAATTACCATATTATTTTGATTGAGAATCTAATAAAACTCCTAAGAATATGAAATTATTATGTTTAGATTATTCCTAAGAATTTTATTGGAATTATTTATATTTCCCAACGTATCCTTAAATTTGTAAACATAACTCAGTTTGGAGATGGTCAAGATGGTAGGTGGATACCATGAGAATACCAATTTGTAAGCAAAAGGTTAAGAACCATGTAAGTGTGATAATAAAATGAACAGCTCCGACAAGTTTGGGATAAAATTCATTGTGACTTTTGTAAATATATGTATGACTCAATTTATTTATTTTTTATTTTTTATTTTTATTTTTTTTTTTGGTGTGGTGGTTCTATGAATTAGGAATTGAGATTAGGTGGTATTACACTTGACGTAAATACTATCAATGGTTGATATTGATAGTTGCAAAAAGCAACTTTTAATCTAAACTATTGATTAAAAAATGTTTTAAAAAAAAGTTTAAAAAAAAGTAAAAAATGCTCTCTTCTATCACATAATTATAAGTTTCACTAATTAAATTTAAAGTGAAATTCATAATTTATATGAATGGAAAAAATACTTATTTATACTATTCTTGAAATATTTAATAATTTTTTTAAATGTGAAAAGCAAAAGCAACAGCTGCCCTTTCCTTTTGAAATTCCAAAAAAAAATAGCGCGAATAGAGGAATTCAGCTGCACTTGCACTTTATAAAATAAAAAATAAAAAAGGAGAGAGATACGTGGAATGTGGATGACAACGACTAATGTGAAGCGGTGGGGCCCACCCAAGTCAACACGCGGTATGGGCTTTTGATCGGCTAATGTGAAAAGCAAAACCTCTACTTTCCTTTTGAAATTCCGAAAAAAGCTAAAGCTGTAATGAGGAGGAAAGCTCCACTTTACTTTTACTCTACTTTCGAAGAAACCTCCCTCCTGAATGAAACGAATTTACAATAAAAAAGCCCTCATTGTCATGTCAATCAGCTGAGCCTGCATCCCTCGCTAGCAGAGTAGTAGAGTAGTATTAGATTTAGAGCACAAACAAAAGAGAGCAAGGCAGATTGCTCATGCTCTTTCTTATCTCCATACTGCCTTCCCAAGACCTGTCATCCACATGAATATACAAATGCGCAGTATCTTTTGAGTAGTTGGTTCGCCGATCAATTCTTTAATAAAAGAAAGCGCAGAGAGAGATCGTTTTATGAGAATGGAAGCCTGTTACTTGAGAAGCTGATTGCCTCTTGCAATGCCAAGCCTATTCCCATCCCTACCTTCTCCGCTCAGCAGCTCTTCCAAGCAACCAACAATTTTTCTTCTGAAAAGCTGGGATGTTATTGGGGCTATTGGTACAAGGGTTCTCTTGAAGGACGAATTGTTCTCATTAAGCGTTTAGATTATTTGGCCGATACGGCCATCAATGATTTAGTGATTTCTGCACAAATGAGTGGTCACAGCAATGTATTAAAGCCCATAGGCTGTTGTCTCCACACTCCATCTCCCATTTTGGTGTTTGCATTTGCCGCCAATGGTGTCCTCTTAGATCGAATTCATGTCTCCCGTGTTGCTGAACGACAACATCAGGCGATGGTGTGGGAGAGAAGGTTAAAGATTGCAAGGCAGATTGCTCATGCTCTTTCTTATCTCCATGCTGCCTTCCCAAGACCTGTCATCCACATGTCTATAACTCTGCACAGTATCTTATTAGATGAAAATGATGTTCCCAAATTGTCCAACTTTTTTTTGTCTGTATCAATTCCCGAAGATGAAACTGACGTGGAAGCTGATTACCGGCTTCGGAATTTTAGCATCGGCGCCCCCGAGATTAAAGCAACAGGCAAGGTAACTGAGAAAGCTGATGTATATGATTTTGGTCGGATTCTTCTAGAACTTTTAACTGGAGAGGATTCTCTTAATATAACCCGATTGACAATTGATAAAGATCCTACTTTAGTAGCATACATACATAACCGTGCTCAAGGTAGTTGCATAAACGAGATTGTGGACCCTGCAATCTTGGCTGAAGATGGGGATGGAGGTGTTAGTTTACTACGGCAGTTACAAGCTGTGGTGGACCTTGCCTTAACATGTACAGAGGAAGATCCACAAAGAAGGCCAACTATGGTTGATGTCACCAAACAACTCAGGCGGATTGAGAGGTTCGTTCCATCACTAATTACTTGCATTCATCCAAACATCTATTAGCTACGTAGTTATTAGCTTAAATTAACTAACGTCAATTGTCAAATGCTAGGATGATAGATTGAACTCAATTTAATTAATTATGATATAAAACGAATTTCAACTGTTATGGTAATTTGCTCATACAAAGAATCATATATTATTCTTAATGAGTGCAACCCAATTTTGCAAATAGCTTTAATATATAGCTAAATAGGTTCGCATTGTTGCATATTAAAATCTTCTAGCCATGACAACAAGCAGAATTTACTTAATTTTAATACAGATGGCCATGAATGGAATTTAGACATGTTAAAAGCTCACTTGATGAAGAAACGTATAATGCTATTATCAAATTCCCATTGCTACTGAGAAGCATACCTAATAAACCAGTATGCATGGTAAAGGAAAATTCTCTATCAGATCAGCTAATGGTTTTTCTCAATCACACAGATTCACACAGGAAGGTGAGGCGCTTTTGGGAAGTTTGCAGAATTTAAAGCTTCATGAGCGTTTTGAAATGTTATTATGGAAGATTGCAAATGACTTCTTGCTAATAGGAGCTCGAATGAAGCAAACATGTGAGATGGAAACTACTTGTTGTCCTTTGTGTGAAACTGAAGAAGAAACATGCCTGCATTTATTCAAAAACTGTTCTGTAGCAAAAGCAGCTTGGTTTAGCTCAAGCTGGGGGTTCTTTATTGAATCTTTGGATGCTAATAACAGCTTTGATCTCATTAAGAGTATAGTCAGTCCTCCAGCTCATGTGTTACATGAGCAGGTCACCAAGGTGCAGTTTGTTCTTATGGCAGCAAAAATTATGGATCACATTTGGAGATTGAGAAATCAAGTGATGTTCGAGAATAAAAAAAATAAATTTCCAAGCAATTCCTTTCCAAAATTTTGCAGAAATTTGAAGTGCATGATCCTGCATCATTGAAAGGGAAGGCTTCTGTTGATCATTGATGAAAGGCAAGTTGTGTAGTAGAAGTGACCTCTGGAAGGCCTCCTGAAGCTTAATTGCGATGCAATTGAATGATTACAAAGCTTCAATACTGTTTAGTTGGCTTGTAAATTTCAATTTCGATGCAAGTAAAATGGAATTTTATTAATGAATTATAACGTTTGATAACATTAATATTCTCAATGTTGAAGACTTCCAACTAGCTTCTTGAGTGATTACAGAGCTTCTATACTGTTTACTTGGCTTGTAAATTTCAATCTCAATGCAAGTAAAATGGAATTTTATTAATGAATTATAACGTGCGGTAACATTAATATTCTCCATGTTGAAGACTTCAACTAGCTTTTGCTAATTGATTGGTAACAATGGAAATCTGGACTGGTATGTTCATTTAGACAAGCAAAGTATTTTGTCCTTTCAATATAACAATTTATGAATAAGAGGACAGTGGAACCGGTTAATCATACAGAAGATTCACATTGCTGCATGTCTAAATGTTTTAGGCATGTCAACAGTTATAACTAAGTTGATTTCCTGATTTACAACGGCTCAAAGGTTATGACTCAAGAACTTTGTTGATTTCAAAAGGCTTCAATAGCTCAAAAATTAGACATTAAAAGGCAAAGCCAAGCAAGATAAGTAGCATAAATTATACAATGTATATATCCTTCTGGTAAGCAGAACCTAGTCTGGCAGATTTATTTCCACCTGACACTGTGGTTTTAATTGTTAATGTGAATTTGGGTAGGAAAAAACATATACACTATTGCCCAACAATTGATCATAATAACTGGTATATCTGCATTAACTCATCCCATTTCTCTTGAAAAAAATGATATCAATCATCCCTGTATACAGCTCTCAAAGAAAATACATATTGATGTCCCAAAAAGAATGAACCAAAAATTATCCGTAGAACAAACAGAGATGTGGCTCTTACCTAATCCTGACAGAGATGTGCCTACTGCCTAATCCTGCTTCAATATGTTATCTAAAAAAAAACTAAGATGGCACATTCTAAGGGAGATAAACACTAATATAATTGCTATAATTTAATACAAAACTTTGCTGAAGAAATGTAGCGGCATAGGCCTGCTCAAACTTTGGATGGAAGTGGACAAGAAACATCAAAAGTCAAAAGTCTAGGTCACACAATCTCATCCGATCCCCAGAAACTCTAATCCAATAGCCTTGGGTGTCAATCCATGCTGAGACAGATATTCAGCATTGCAAAACTTACTCAAATGCCTCATCCCACTGTCACAAAGAATAGTCACAATAGTGTGACCAGGGCCAACGGATTGTGCCACTCTAATTGCTCCAACACAATTCATGGCTGATGAACTTCCAAGAAAGAGCCCATCATTCTTCAAAAGAAACCTGATAGAGTTCAACCAGCATAGCATGAAAACACATAAATTAATTTTGTTATAATCAAGGAAAATGGGTGAAACAATGGATAATTTTTTTATGTTTCATCATCTGACAAATATTAATGGTAAACCAAAAAGGGAAAAGCATCCACAGTCCTGTAGAATCAGCAACACAACATACTCATCGAATTGGCACAACTTTTTCCCATTGGTTCCATTTTTCAACCTCTCAGCAAAATATGTCACTTTAAAAAAACAAAAGCATGCACTTACCTAGACATTTCAACAGCTTCCAAATCTGTGCCTCTGAAAGCTCCATCAAGCTTTGCCATCATGAAATTCTGTGTTAACCTGTTGATTCCAATTCCTTCTGTTATTGTGTCAAACGGATTCTTAAGTCTTTGTCCTTCAGCCTCCTCTCTAGTGTACATCACCCCTCTTGTAACCTTATTGAATAAACCAGAACCGGGAGGATCTATCAAGAAGCACTTAATGTTTGGATTTTTTTCCTGTTGAACATACGCTAAGGGACTCATTGACTGCTTCAATATGAACATTTAAACAAATGGAGGGAAAGAAATTAACCTGGAGAAACCTGGAAACACCAGCCACTGTCCCTCCTGTGCCTGCAGCCGCTACAAATGCATCTAAACTACCTCCAGTCTGATCCCAAATCTCAGGCCCAGTACCCTCATAGTGTGCTCAAAAGTTTGCTAGATTTTCAAACTGATTAGCAAAGAAGCCACCTTTGCAATTATGTGGTAGGGCCGAACTTTGTTTCTCTCCACCAGTTGTGTAATCAATGGTTTGCTCCAGGGATTCACCATTCATTTGGTCAGCTTTTCTATGCTTTGATGCTGCCTCATTTGCTTCTAGTGCCCTTCTGCGTGCAATATTGACAAAGTGGTCCCTGTGTGTAATTGAGACAGGTCTTACCCTCTCAACAGTATCTCCAAGGGATCCAATTATTTGAGACTCAGACAAATTTGCAAAGAGTAGAAAAGTTAAGTATGTTGTAGTACATAAAAGAGGGGCAAAAGAAAGATAAAAGGAGAGCGATTGGGGGGGGGGGGGGGGGGGGGGGATAAGCTATATCATATTAGAGTAGTTAGCCATGCATCCATTCATATCTTATAGCTTCCCTCACCATGCTAACATCTTTTATGAAATCTAAAAATTATTCACATTTCAGACACCTACTGACCTACAAACACTGGATTGCTACCTATGAAAAAATTATGTGAAAAAAATGGCCACAATAATCTGCCGAGAAATAAGAAGATAAATCTTTCTTTATCTTGCTTCAACCCTTATCTAACCACTAAATTGCATAGAGTGAGATCAGCATGGATATTCTAGTTCATGAGGCTAGGAAAAGAAATGGAAGCAAGACATAATCATCATTGTTTAAGGAACTTTATATATTTCAAGAATAAAGTATACCTAAATATGTCCTGCTGCTATCAAATGGTTCGTGATGCATAAATTCCCTAACAAGTCAATAATGTAAACCTTGAAGGCCGTAGCAGAAACACAGAACACTGCTCATTAAGAATACTTTCCACATAGACCTTCTCGATAGCAGCATCATCAGGGATAACCACATGGCATTTGCATCCATAGGCAGGAGCAACTGTAGCAAGGCTGATAGCAGTGCTTCCTGCACTCCCCTCAGTAACAATTCCACCTTGAGCTAGCTTCCCAGATTCCAAAGCCTGTACAGAGTCACAAATTAGAATGCATACAAAATAAGACCAACACCAATGATCAACCAACACAGCATTCTATACCTAACATTAATTTTCAAAATAATTGGCATTACTTTCTTTACTATTCACCAAGGCATTCATATCACTAGCCATTTATTATTTTAGAGAGGTTTCATTCATATTTAGCATTATTCCATCCTTTACTAAGCAATGTACCACTTGAACCAATTAAGGTAGCAAAAAAAAAAAAACAAGCATACAAATAACATTACAAGATTCCTATGATTGCCAATTCTTACTATTACCAATTCTTCAAAATAGCTGCTAAGAGTACTGAAATTTGTGCTTGATGGTTTGGTAAAATTCAGTTTCCAGAAAATTCTCAACTAAAGTCCGATATTTGTATTGATCTCAGTTTACTACAACTTCTTGAATACCCAAACAAAGATAAATAAAACACCAACATTAAAATTTCTTTCTTGTCCCCCTAAATCATTCCAACAACACCAACCAAAGAAGTTTAGATAACAGATATTTACCTCTTCAATGATTTTGACCGCAACTCTATCTTTAACACTCCCTCCAGGATTCAAAAACTCACACTTCCCAAGAATCTGAACAACCCCACAAACAGAACAAAACAGAAACATCATCCAAGGAAAAAAGAAGAAACTAATCTTTGGCATGAAAGTTGAAACTTCTCTCAAAATGAAAATTAAACGAACTGAACACCAAAAAAAAAAAAAAAAAAAACTTATTAAAAACGAAAACTAAAGAAAACCCAGATGATAAAATGAAAGGAAAATTGAAAAAGTGGATTGCTTTGTGTTAACCTCGCAACCAGTGGCATCAGAGAGGCTGTTGATGCGAATCAAGGGAGTGTTTCCAATGGCATCAATAAGCCCATTTCTGGGCTTCTTCTTTTTCTTCTTTAAGAGGGCCAAGTTGGGTTTTTTGGGGCTGAACAAGTAGGAAAGCACCGCCAGGGATGTAGCAGCAGCAGCGACAATAGCGCCTGTGGTTCTCACAGGCGCCATTGCGGCAGTTCGAAATCAAGGCCTCGGACCAAAAACCTTTAAGATTACTGCATTGATTGAAGTGTCCTAAAAGGACTGGAAATTTATTAAGATAGGTCACGTTAACACGTGCTAAGGCCAATCCTCTTATAAAAGTTTTTACACTATTTTGTTAAAAAAAAAAAACTTTACTTTATTATTTTTTTATAAAATATTTCTAAAAATAATTCTTAAACTAATAAGTGTCATCAGTTATCTTTTTCATTGTAAGATTAGCAGATAAATAAATGGATGTCAGAAGCTGAATGGGCCGAATTTGTTGATCTCTAATAAGTGTCATCAGTTATCTTTTTCATTGTAAGATTAGCAGATAAATAAATGGATGTCAGAAGCTGAATGGGCCGAATTTGTTGATCTCTTTACGCACAAATTGAGTGTCATTCTCCTATACCTTAAGAAATGAGAATGTTATTACCCCAAATTATAAAAGTAAAAGGAAACTAGTTGCATTTTTCTTGAAAAGTTTTCAAGTATCCTTCTAAACTATAAATTTGACCAATGTCCCTTATGAACTATTAAAAATAAGCAAATAATCTCTCTACTCTTACCAATTTTTGTTAAATTTTTAAATTTTAACTTAATTTAATTATGTCAAAACAAAAAATATAGCATGTAAGATATCAAGTATATCCTAGTTAAATAAACTAATCATGTTTTTTTAAAAATTAATCACATCGCATCTCTTTTTGCTCTCTCTTTTTCAACTCATCCTCTCTCTCTCTCTCTCTAAACAATTAGTATTATTTACAAATCTACACATTTATACAAACACAAGAACCGAATAGATGGTCTATAAATCTACTACTCACAAACACAAATAAATTCCCTAGCAAACCCATCATATACATTTCAAATCCACTGTTAACAAAACCCAAAAAATCATACCAATACAATCCCCATTGTGGACACCAAATTGCAATTACGAGAAATAGTGTTCAAAGATAAAGGAAGACTAATGTGGTTGTTAGCAAAGCATAATCACGATATTCATAGTGATGCATACACAAAGGGGCTCATCCTTGGAGACATAGGGAGATTGAGAACCACCGCCGTCCTTAGCAGTGGTGAGTGCTCTATAAGTGGTGGCAATAACAAAACAAGCACATTGACAATACCATGAAATTTCAAATCAAGAGAGAGATAGAGGCAAGGCTAGTTCAAGAGATGAATCAATGGCCAGGACAATCAATAGTGAGTGAAGCAAAAATGATGACTAGTTTGAGCTTAAATCGACCAAGGTCTACATGAGATGCTTGAAAGAGAAAAATGGAATGTATTTCAGTTAATAGTAGTCCCTGCGCACGCACGTATTCAAAGACTCTTTTTTTTTTTTTTTGGTAAAGATTAATGATTTGCATCAATTATAATTTAGAATTACTACATTTTCCAGTCACAAAAATACCTAGTAGAGTGATGCGCAAATTATTTCACCTACAAACGCATAAAACTCATCACACTTCTATGTATTTTTGTGATTAGAAAAGGTAATAATTTCAAATTATAATCAATGTAAATTATTAACTTTTACCAAAATAAAAAAGCCTTTGTGCACGCACATGAACGCATGTGCAGAGGCTAGTTTATTTATTTATTTATTTTTTATTTTTATGCTTTGGCGTCGAAAGATATTAAGACAAATGAAAATGATTTTGAAATTATATAAGACATAAATAATGTAATTGAAATTTTAGGATTTATATAAAAGGGTTTTTTTTTTTTACTCTTTTGACGATTCTTAACAAAAAAATTGGACGATAAGAACCTATTTGCTTACTCCTAATAGTTTATATGGTACATTGGTTAATTTTTTTTAGTTTAGGGGAGTTAAATTTGAACCAAGTGTTTGATGAGTTTTTTTTTTTTTTAATCTTTTCTTAACGTCTTTTCTATCAAATCTTCTTTCTTAATTATGTGTTCTAACTTCTAAATGGTGATGGCTTTCTCAATTTCCTCATGTTTACTATATTCATAATTTCTTCCCTGTCAGTATCGTACTTTCTTTGGATCTTCAAATTATGTTCTCCATGATCATACAACTATTATTTTTACCATTTATTTTTTTATAGGTTTAATTTCCATAAAATACTGTTATCTTATCCCATTCCAATACTGAGTTACTGACTATTTTGCTATTTACTATTAATTTTCCTGAATTGGTTACCTTTATTGACCTATAGTCTGATAAATTGTCTTTACTTTCCCCCCTTGGTGTTTATCCCATTCATAAGATTTCCCCTCCATAGACCATATTTCCATCTGTTCTATCTACCTTTGGCGGACCTCCGAAAGTTTGGAAAAATTAATGTGGGATCATTTCAAAAAAAATTTGATATAGAAAGGCGGGCCATTAATTCTAAGGAAGACTCTCTTTTCAATTTACATCTGGGGTTAAATGTTTACATATTGAGAGTCTAATGCTCAACCTCCATATAGATAACCAGATGAATATTTTAGCGAGCCTGTTGAAGTCACGCTGAGAAGGATGGATATGGATGAAAATGAAATGCAATCATTTGTGATCATGGCTTGGAATATGGCAATCAACTACACCAAGTTCCTCTTTTTTCGTAGCCATTTATGTTGAAAGCATTGTAGATGATAGTGTTTGGCTGGAGTATTTATCTGGTAAAATTTATGCAGGTAATAGTTTCTAATTTTTTTTTTTAAAGAGAGTTTCAAGTAATAGTTTCTAACTTAGTAATATATATTTCTAAACTTTGCATAAAAAAATGATGAAATGATAAAATCCAACCACTCATTTTAAAATAGATTAAATAAATTTTTAGAATGTAGACTATACACATATTTTTTTGGCACAAAAGATAACTAAATTGTAGAATTACCTTTTAAAAAAACTATTGAGGTTCCTAGTATCACTGTATTCATACTTATGCTTGAGTCAATCAAAATTATTTGTTGCCAAGAGTTTTTTAAATCAATCAAGAGTTCATAATGTTTCCAACAGAAATATTTAAGGGTGTCTAGTATGAGGGAATCTACCTTATAATTTAGATGTCTGAGAATATAATTATTACTATGTTATTTTGATTGAGAATCTAATAAAACTCCTAAGAATATGAAATTATTATGTTTAGTTTATTCCTAAGAATTTTACTGGAATTATTTATATTTCTCAACGTATCCTTAAATTTGTAAACATAACTCAGGTTTATCCTTAGATTTGTAAACATAACTCAGTTTGGAGATGGTCAAGATGGTATGTGGATACCATGATAATACCAATTTGTAAGCAAAAGGTTAAGAACCATGTAAGTGTGATAATAAAATGAACAACAAGTTTGGGATAAAATTCATTGTGACTTTTGTAAATATATGTATGACTCAATTTATTTATTTATTTTGGTGTGGTGGTTCTATGAATTAGGAATTGAGATTAGGTGGTATTACACTTGATGCAAATACTATCAATGGTTGATACTGATAATTGCAAAAAGCAACTTTCAATCTCAATCATTGATTAAAAAATGTTTTAAAAAAAGTAATAAAAAGTAAAAAGTTCCAAGTTAAAAAAGTGAAAAGTAAAAAAATTTTGAGAAAGAAAATAAGTGAATTGCACCCAGGGCACCGCATCCTACTCCATGAATTAGATAGCACAAACTCTAAGAATAAACATAAAAATTGAAGGGAAAAGCTACAAAGATAACAAAGAGCAAGAAATTCAGGAAGTGGATTCAAAATTTTATTTTGTATAAATTTATGTAAATTTTTAATTGTACATTTGTATTTAAAAGTTAAAAGAGCCGTGCAGTACATGAAGACCAAGGATTTTTGTTATTTAAACAACATAATACATATTTTCACAATACTTTTTCATTCATATGCACAACACTTAAACAATATTACTATAACAACATAATCAATCAAGCCCAAATTAGTTGAAACCCATGTTCTCCTTTTCCACGACCAAATTCTATTGTGAAGATCTGAATTTTTGATAATCCGAATAGTAATGTTGTTGATGAAGATATCTAGAAAGCTGTCCTCCCTACCTAGTACCTACATTGCAGTGGGGTAAAGAGACAAGACAATTTTTTTTTAAGATTTATCCCTATTTGTTAAAAAATGATTAGGATTAAGGAGGAATAGGCTAAAATCGTCCAAATATAATTTTAAAAAATGTAATTTTTTTTACTGGCATGGGAATATGAATACTCTCCAATAATCAAGGAAGGAAATTTACGTTGCTACAAAAGTGGAGTTAGAGTTAGATTTTGTTGTATGATTTGCAACCAAATATTATGTTAGAGAATTTAACATTTTCAAGAATGTAAAAAGAATACCCCATATCAAAAGCCTTTAAAGGGTTTTGTTGGAAGAGTTTGGCTTGGGTTCAATTTTACTAAACTCAATTGGATGCTGCTATATATCTAAAAGTCGTGTGCCAACATCCTATCGAGTCAAGTAATGAGTTAATTCAACCCAAAATATATATATATATATATATATATATTTTTTAAAAAGTCCAAATGAGCTATTGCAAAAATCAATACCATTGGTTCCTAAATTTAATATATATATATATATATATATTTTTTTTTCTGCGTGCCCTCACCCACAGGCCACAGGCGATCCTAACAAAACAAGTAATACCCATTTTAAAAAGTAGTAAAAAGTAACCAGACTCTAACTGGGGCCACCATGACCCCACATAGGTGGGTCCCACCAGCACAAGATGCTGCGAATTTCTTGCAATACCAACCGTTGGATACCAAAATAAAAATCTCAGCCGTCCATTAAAATTCCAGTATTTCAAAACTTTCACCCCACTCCTGACACCCACGTCCAACGTGGCACCTTTTTAACAGCACTTTAAAATCCGGGCTTGAAATCCGAACTTCTGTGAAATCCCCAAAATACCCCCCAACTTTTAGAGAGAGAGAGAGAGAGAGAGAAAGAAAGAGACCCCAAAGCCAAAATACTTGTTCCCAAAAACTCCAAAATACACACACTGACTCTGCACACAGAGAGAGTCCAAAGTCACACAGAGAGAGAAAGAGAGAGAGACTCTGTTTTTTGAAGCAAAAAAAAAAATCCCCAAAAATCTCTGTAAGTTTCTTTCAATTCCCTAATTTTGCAATCAATTTTTACAATTGTTTGTTATTTATTTTTATTTTTTATTTTGTTTTGATCTGGTATGGATTTTGTGGTGCAAATCTTAGGGTTTTGAAATTGGGTAAGTTACAAAGGTTTGAACTTTTCGACTTGTTGTGCTGTTTTTTACTGTTTTAGTTGTGAATTCGATGTTGGGTCTCTGTTTGTTTCCCGAGAAAATGTGGGAAACGCTGAGAGATTCTGTTGTTTGAATTTTGGGTGTTTATTATTCTGGGGTAGTTACGGACTGAGTGGGAATGAGAGCTTAGCTAAATTGTGGTTTTGTGGGGCCTTATTTAGCTCGGTTTTTGCATTTCTTAAAGCTGCATACAAGTCAAAGATTCGAAATTTTTCGTTAGTGTAAGTGTGTTTTGGCTTTTGAATTGTCAATTTTGATTGTGTTACTTGTCAATACTATGGTATTTTTTTTTCTCTCTTTTTGATGGGTCTATTCAAGTTTCTGGCTTTTTTAGATCTTGTTAGGGTTTTCAGTGTGTTAAGCTATCTATAATTACACTTAATTATACTCTTTTTTTTCTTTGGAATGTTGTTTATGTAGTTCAGATGTTTGCTCCAGTGTAGTTCATCTCCATTTATTGCTTTTCAATTTTTATGGTTTTTCCAAACTCCAATTTAGGTTAACTTTTTAATCTCTTTAATTATGGGGTTTTTTTTCCCAATAAAGATTTCTTTTTCTTTTTTTGCATTAATTTTATTTATTTATTTTGAGAAGCTTGCAAAACTTTATAATATATGGAAAATTGGAAACTTGCAAGTCAATTTCCTGCGACCTTAGCCATTTAAGTGATTATCAATTATACATGTTGTGCACTGCTTGAAATGTGACCAACATGACAGTATCTTTGTTCCAAGATTGTGCCACAACTTGGAGGAGTCAGTCATGGAAAGTGTTGTATCAATATAATCTGAAAAACTGTTTTCCTGAAAAACCAAAATTTAGGGCAGTGCTACTAACTGATAGTGTTCAATTAACACCTATGCTCTCTGGAAGTGAAGTTTATCTGATTGGGAACCTTTTTTTAACTGCATTATTTTGTTGTCTTTGCATTACTAGTTCTGTCAGGAGGGGAAAAGGCAGTTGCTGCTGGAGCATTTGCTTTGACTTAAGTTGATTATGGGTGAGGAGAACACAGTGAGTGAAGCTGCGGAGGCCACGGAAAATGGTACTGGCTTGCCAGAGAAAAATGGTGAAGCTGTGACTGAGAAGAAAGAGGTGCAAAACGGAGTAAAAGACATGGAAGAAGATAAAGATGATGAGAAAGATGAGGCTGGAAAAATGGATGAAGTAAAGGAAAGCAAAGAGGAAAATGGAAATGGAAAAGCAGAGGAATCAAAAACGGAAGCAATGGAAGAAGATACTAGTCCAAATGAAAAAGAGGTGATTGAAGAAAAGGGTGAAGCCAAAGATGAAGTGGAGGAAAAGGGGGGTGTGACTGAGAAGGAAGAAGGCCAGGATGAAGAGAAGGCAGCCGGTAAGGCAGTTAAGGGGTCAAAGAAGCGTGTGAGAGGGAAGAATGCACAAAAAGTAAAAGAGAAGACAAGGGAAGTTAAAGAGAAGAAGGAGAAGGAGCTAGAGCCAAGGACTCCTGCTATTGACCGCCCTGTGCGTGAGAGGAAATCAGTTGAAAGGCTGGTGGCATCAATTGAAAAAGAAGTTGTCAAGGAATTCCATATTGAAAAGGTGTTCATTATAATTTGCTTTTGATTCTATAAAGTTTTAATTCTGGCTTTTCTGAATTTTTTTCACACTTTAATTTCAAAATTGCAGGGCCCTGGTACCGCACTGAAAGATATACCTAATGGTATGGTTCTTAACCTGAGATGATTATGCTTCTATTGTATTATGCATGAAGGTGTTTTTTTTCCTCCCAGTTTTAAGCTGAATAAATGTTTTAAGCCAGTTATGGGCTTGAGAACATAACTAGATGATACATGTTTAACAGGAAGAAGAAGTGTTTTTTTTTTGAAGTCACTTTTGAACCTGCAGTCATGGGCTTGAGAACATAACTTGACGATAATATTTGATTAGATTCTATAAATTTTTCTGAGAACCTTTGGGGTGGTAATTCTATAATTAGCAGTTTTATGGAAGGACATATAATTTTATAATACTGGGTTTATATAGTGATAAAAATCTTGCCTTTGCTTGGTAAGCATTTGAGATATTTAAGGACCAAACATACATGTGGTGGTATCTATGGAGCAATAGATGAAACCTTAATATTTTTTCTGCTCCAGTGGCATTCAAGCTATCAAGAAAAAGGACTGATGACACTTTCAAACTGCTTCATACGATTCTCTTTGGAAGGAGAGGAAAGGTAATACATATTCTAAAGACTTTTGTGTGTATGTTTCTGTTTATACATTTTGCTTTTCTTTCCTCCTTTATAGTAGGTAATGAATTTGCACTTTAAGGCCAATAAATTGGACTCTGGTGTTGTGATTCATCCCAGATGTTACCAGTCAGTGACTCAGTATGCAAATCTGTATTCTATGTAAAATCCACTTTTTCTTTTTACAGGCATTTCAGGTCAAGAACAATATATCCCGGTTTTCTGGTTTTGTATGGCATGACAATGAGGTAATATTTGTGTGTACAAGTAACCATTTTCTAGACTTGGCATTGAATTTTTCGTTTATCATGTTTGGTATGTGGTAGCATGGCAGACTCGATCTCACTAATATTTCCATCATTGCAATGTTTTTCATCTTACAGGAAAAGCAAAAGATAAAAATAAAAGAGAAATTTGACAAGTGTCATAAGGAGAAACTAGTGGAAATCTGTGATGTGCTTGACATACCAGTTTCCAAGGCTTCTACAAGGAAGGTTTGTTGATTTACTACTGATGCATGCTAAGCCGGGAATGTACTTGTGGCTATATAACGTTGTACTATTTTTTGACACCTAGTTCACATGTTGATTCTGTCACTAACTGAGGAAGTCATCTGCTGGTGGATATTCTTTTATGGTTGATTAATATATGGTTAAGTTCTAGATCATTAAATGGCATTGTCTGTATGCCTGCAAAGAATGTGCAAGTAGACTAATCAGATAGTCTGTTATGCGTCAGTGTCACCTGGCAGGCCTGCATTTGGATGCTAGCTTTGATGCTATTGAAGGTTCTCATGTCAAGTGATATTGTTTTTAATGAGCTTAAGGTGCACATGCAGGAAGATATTGTTGCAAAACTGATAGACTTTTTGGTGGCCCCTCACCCTACGACTACTGTGCTACTTGCAGAGAAAGAGAAGGTTTGTTTACCCGACTGTTCATTTTTTATTGATTTTCCATTTTAGCAAATAATTGCTTTCTTGCTTTGAGATCTTCATTCTTTTTTTATTTTTAAATATTGTCTATGATTATCAGTCAAGTAAGGGCAGCAAAAAACGCAAGAGGGTGGTCAAAGGAAGTTCTTCAAGATCTGGAGGTTCTGCTTCAAAACGTTCAGTAAAGGTACTATTCTCATGCATTGGAATTTGATTTGAGTTAAAGCAGTTTGTATTTTTCTTGGATCAATAGGTACCTAAAAGATTTATAGAGTTTCTAATGCTGTGGCTTCTGATCTGATCTTGCAATTTGTATTGCTTTTATTATTGTTGCTGGACCTTAACCTTTCATCTGCATATCTTGCATACGTACAATTACTCAACTCTTATCGCTGGAGTAAGTGAAGCCTAGACGTACTGTATATGTTCTTAATCATTTGTGGAACCTAACTCCAATTTCTGGGCGTAGTTTAAGACAGAGATATGTCTATCTAATCTTAACAAATGAATGAACCAATGATTGAAAGTGGATTAAATGGAGTTCAATTCCTTTTAAAAATTTTTTTTTAAAAAGGGGTATAATTCCTCTTATGGAAGACCTAAACTTAAACTAGCAGATAAGCCAATGCATCAGAAAGAAGCAGAATCATGAAATCCTATAGAACAATCTCTCTCTTCCTCCATTTAGATCACTTTTATACTATTTATGCTGTTTCTCTCTTCTACTTTTCCTACTCCATTTTAAATGGTTTGACATATTCTCCAGAACCGAAAAAATACCGAGGATACATTGAAAATGGAGGATAAAAAGAGTGCAGCTGAGGAGGAAGATGAGTCTGAAGAAGAGGAAAAAGAAGAGGCTGAAGAAAATGATTTGGAGGAAAATGAAAATGGTGTTCCAGAAAAATCTGAGGATGAGATGCTTGAGCCTTCCGAAAGTGAGGAGAAAAATGATTCTGAAGATGATTCTGAAGAAGATGTGGAGAAACCCAAACGAAGTTCTAAATCGTCTTCTAGAAAGAAGGAATCTGCTGGAAAAGCTAAACCCAAGAAAATTACAGTTTCAAAGAAATCCATTACACCACCCAAAAGAACACCTAAGAGAGCATCTTCCAAACGCTCCAAGATTGATGATGACAGTGATACAAGTCCAAAGGTGTTTTCAAGGAAAAAGAAGAACGAAAAAATAGTAAAAGAAAAGGCTTCAACTCCCTCGAAACCTGCATCCAGGGAGAAAGCTGGTATAAATCATGGCCTCTGGCCTCCCCTTCCCTGTATTCTTATAGTTTATATTTTTCTGGTTTTTATGTTTAGAGAAAATGGTGGTTTTCCTACAATTTTTTGAGGATTTGAAATTGTTGTCATTCAACATGCTTAAATTTTTGCTAGGAAATAAATTCTAATTGTGAACTTTAAACAGAACAAGAATAGAAGCTTGTGTATTATTCTCTTTGCTAATCAGCTACACTAAGAATCTCTTTGGTGTTTTTTTAGGGAAAAAGGTTGCTAAAGGAAAGGACAGGGCCAGAGAGGAGAAACTCAGGCCAAGTGATGATGAGTTGAGAGATGCAATATGCGAAATTCTTAAAGAAGTTGACTTTAATACGGTAAGCTGCTGATATCAGTACTGTATAATGGTTGTAAGGGAAATTTTGAGAGATCTTGAGTAATTGATCATGCTGATCTATTCAATTGACCCTGCAAAAATGGAGCATTTCTGTACATATCATAATGGTGCTTTGTTGTGGTGCTTTGCTCTAGTACCTGCCTCAAAGCTGATTGTGATTGCTTGTATGGGTCATACGTTCTTCCTGAAATACCCATGAGTTTTGTAGGTTAAGATTAATTTAATGTGAATGCATACATATACAAGTACACATAGATGCATTAATGTCTGCATGTGCATATATGTATTTTCCCTTCTATCCAGGATTGTATGTTCTTGTCTCGATGTTGTTTCTCTTCATTACATGTTTGCATTTATAGTTATATACAGTAGAGGCAAAAGTAAGAATGAAAAGAGAAGGAACCTGGCATTTTGATTGCTGAGATAATGGAGAAAATGCAAAGTTTGAAATATTTAAGAGGTTGTAATGAGTTGCCGTTGCCTAATGCCAGATTTCTTGATCTCCTAAATCTTGCCTATCGAACTGAAGGATCTGTAAATATTTTGCTTTATTTTGCAGGCCACCTTCACTGATATTCTGAAGCAACTCGGTATGTTATTTTCATCTTTATTTTTACTATTGTATTTTATGATTTTTGAATCTTCAAGTATTAAATCATATTAATCTGTGGCCTTGGCTTTTAAACTGTAGTCCTCCATGCAATGCATTATTCATGTGTTGAAACTTAACAAATATGGGTGTTTTTAAAATTAAAAAAAAAAAAAGAAAAAAAGAAAAAAAGAAAAAAAAAGAACAAAAAACAAAACAAAACAAAAGCTTAAAAACTTTCATTTGTTGCATTATGAAGTAAGTTGCAGAAAAACCATTAATTTTTCATCAATTGAGCGATAAAAATAATCCTCAACAGTATAAGATCTGGGAAATATTCCTCCTTCCAAACGCTCCAAGATTCTTTTTTTATTAGTTTTTTTTTTTTTTAATCACAAGATCGAGTATCCTCTTATCATTTTAAGTAGTAGAAACTTTTTCAAACAAAAACCTTGCTGTTATAAACTGAGATTGCTACTTCCTAGAATTTTATGCATTGGTGGCTAACAGAGTTTTGACAATTTTTCAGCCCGGCAGTTTAGTATGGATCTTGCCCCCAGAAAGTCGTCCATAAAGCTCATGATCCAGGAAGAGCTTACTAAACTGGCTGATGAGGCAGATGATGAAGATGATGGAGAAGCTGATGCCGAGAAAGATGAAAACCAGTCTGCCGGCCAAGAGGTGGAAACCTGAACAATAAGATTGAACATGACTGCAAATGGAAATTAGCATAGCTGCTTATGTTTTCCTTAATTCCTGCCAACCTGTACTATTTAGTCTGTCACTGCATAAAGCTGGCTGTAATCTATTGTTCTTAGTTCTATTTGCCCGAAACAAACTAGTAATTATTAGAGATTAGCAGAGTACTGGAGCTGCGCTGTAGGATTCCGGCTTGTATACATTAACAAATTTTAGGAACTTTTCTGTTCTAATATAACTGACTTTCAGGAGACTTGAGGTTCATATTCATTCGTATTTCATAATTATTTTTCTGCCGTTTGGGAGTTTCTTCATATGCTTTGCAAAGCCTGGTATTATTGTCAAGTTATGTCAATTTTTTTTTCCTTTTTTGGTAAAGACTTGTGTCAATCTTTCATTAACAATGTTCTCTTATGAGCTGATTCAATGGGAGCCTATTTGTGGAATTCTAAGCGTTTATTTGATCTGTTGTGCGTGTTGTGACCCATCTCACTGAGAGCAAGATGCTTTGCATATAAAGTTATAAATCCAACAATCACCGACACATTAGGATACTGAATTGTCTCGACTTCAAGAGTTGGCTAAGCACCAAGAGACAAATATCTCTACTGTGAGGAATGTTACCAATGTGATCAACTCCTTGAGGTTTAATATATTACTCATTGAACAATGGTTTCTAGAATTCATGTTCTCTACTCGAAAAGTTTGGTGATATTTCATGGTCCAAATTGATCATAATGTTAGGCGGCCCAATGTTTACTAGGCATAAATAGTTGCTAAACGTTATGATGAAAACTGGATAAAGGGTCCTAAAGATAGAGTATAGTAGAGTAGGGCTAGCTGTAAGATCTCCTCCATCCAAATTGGCTATAAAGTTGTCGTATTATTGATAATTATATCTCGGTAGGGGTGTGCTAGGTAAATTTTAACCACTAGCCAAAAAAAAGTAGATTGTGATACTTATGAATTTAGAATCATATAATCGACCAAAATTTCAAATCCTCTTCATATAAAACTGATTTATACATCCTCTCAAAGAAATTGATCTATATTATGGTTCGAATTAAATATTATTACAATTAAAGATGTAGCTATTATAATATTATTTTAAATTTTAAATAATATTACACTATATAAAATGTTAAATACAAGATAAATGGACACTTTATTTTTAGAAATAATTTATGGTTCATATAGCATGGTTATAAGATTGATTTTTAACATGAGATAAATGGATGACTAACATGAGAGAGAGAGAGAGAGAGAGAGAGAGAATTGTTTGGGATTCTAAGTTAGCTTGACATTGTTGCATCACTTTTTGGGGTTAGGGCTGGTTCTCCAATTTATATTAGGCTTCTACTTAATTTGGGATTGGATTGAGTAGGAAGATCCAAATGTGCTATTCTAAGCAAAATAAACATGATAAGAATTATATTTGCACTAAGGATGTTGAACTCGATCCTCGAGTTAAACATAGGGTGAAATTGAAGGGGAAGAATTAGGTACTGTTCCTTAGGTTCACTTCTTAAAATTCTGCCATGTGAATTTTTTCTCATAGAATGAAAGTGTACTTTTTAGTTAAGTAACCACATGACAGAATTTTAAGAGGAGAATTTAAGGAACAACACCTAAGATACTGTGCCTAAGTTTTGTTCGAAATTTAAACACACCCCCCCCCCCCCCCCCCCCCCCTCTCTTTTCCTTTTCTTTTGTTAACATGGGTTTCCAAGAGTCTTAATATAACCCATCAAAAAAAAGAATCTTAAAGTATTTGACTAATTCTAGTTGTGTGTAGTTTACCTGATAATTCTATTGGGGTGGCCTTAAGGTGTTAGGCTAGGAGACAAAAATATATCACAGGTTAAAAATAAATAAAATAAAAAAATCTAGGCTTGAGCAAAGATAATTTAAAATTTTTGAAAAATGGAGGAAAATTGTACGTGACCATTAATAGAGCATTAACTTTCTTTGACACCTTTTTTCTGCCTGCTTTCAATTAAATTGTTTTGAGTGCAACAACCACTATATCATGGACCATCCTAGGACCTATACGTTAGGGAAAGTTCTGTTATATGGTTGACTAATCACACCAATTTTTGGGGTTAAGAAATCCAACTTTAATTGTCAAAAGTTGCAAAGTCCTTTTCATGTTTGTACGGAGGATCAATGCATTGCCTATTACAAGAAGAATGTAGCATAATTTTGAGAAAATTTTTTAAGTATTTTCAAAGTACAGTGAAATGGAGATGCTTGAGCAAAGATAATTTAAAATTTTTAGAAGGGAGGAAGATTGTATGCGACCTTTAAAAGAGCATTAACTTTCTTTGATACCTTTTTTCAGCCTGCTTTCAATTAAATTGTTTTGAGTGCAACAACCACTATATCATGGACCATCCTAGGACCTATACGTTAGGGAAAGTTCTGTTATGTGGTTGACTAATCACACCAATTTGTAGGGTTAAGAAATCCAATTTTAATTGTCAAAAGTTGCAAAGTCCATTTCATGTTTGTACGGACGATCAATGCATTACCAATTACAAGAAGAATGTAGCATCATTTTGAGAAAAAGTTTTAGGTATTTTTGGAGTATAGTGAAATAAAGATCTTTTTTCTCACATTTATGTTAAACTTCACCAAAAATTTAATAAATGAATACAACCATAAATGTAAGAGAAATGAGTACTATTTATCATATTCTTAGAGTACCTAAAAATTACTCTCATATTGAAGAGTTCATCAATAAGAGACTAGACCGTCCGACTTTTTATATGCAAGACAACACAAAACATCCTCCTATCACTTTTTTAATAATTGCACTTTAAACTTAGAGTCATGCTAACGAGTGCCCTTAGGGCACTCATTAATAATCTATTTTAAGAAAGTTTTAATATCACTTTTATGAGAAATGAAAAAAACTATCAAAATATTAATTACTTTTTTTTCATTTCACATAAAAACTTTCTTTAAATGGATTATTAACCAGTGCCCTAAGAGCACTAATTAGCATTTCCCTTAAACTTATTACTTTAAAAAACAATAATAATTTGTCAAAATCCTCCACTTAAAAAGTAGTGGAGCACTAATCTAAACTCTAGTAATCAAGACCCCTAGGAGACTAATTAGAGGCATAAGTAGTGGATGGCATATCATTTTCACGTTTTAATGTCTAATTAGTATTTTTGTTAGTGTAGTGTTTTGTTATCATTGTACTAATTGAAATTATTGTTTGGGATTATTTGATACTTCATGGTTACTATTTGTTTTCAATGGGTCTACTTTAATTGCAACGTGGAGAGGCTCTGTTTCTTATCAACAAATTAGTCACTCAAGATTATGATTTAAGGCTAAAGTCGGATACCGTATCATCCTATGATAGACTTGGTGAGTGCTTTCTTACTATTTTTTTTATTTTTTTTATTTTATAGAATGATTGAATGAGGTCATACAATCAAAATTCTTGAGTAGTTCTTGAAGTTCAACTATATATATATATATATATATATATGAGATGGGTTCAAGTTATACCTGGTGTAACATTAAAGAGTTACACATTTTTTAAACCATTAGATTTAAGTAAATCTAACGGTAAAAAAAAAAACCCTCATTAATACTAATATTCTAATTGATCTCATTTATTATTCTTTATTTTACTCCACATGTCTCAGTTTGTTTGTCCTCTATTCCAATTTGGGGTGTCCCAAAATATTGTCTTATTTCTAAAAATAAAAGTTATTAATTTACTAATGTTCCTATTATATCCCTACTTTATTTTCAAAACTATTTGAAAAGAAAACTAACAAATATTTAAAAAATCAATCTAATTGGGGCACCTTTGAGTTTCCTCATTCAGAATAACTCTTTAAAAAAAAAAGCTAATAAATTTATTTAAGGGTAATTGTAAACTTATATATTTTTATAAGATAGACAAAACGACAAATGATGCCCCTTAATTTGACTTTTCAAACAAGACAAACAAATTGGGATGGAGGGAGTACATTTTATACTTATTTCTAAACCCAAAAAAATTTATACCTCTACTCTTTCTCTCTCTCTTTCTCTTTGCACATTTCTCTCTTTATCTCCTCCACAGCTCTTGCACCTCCATGGCTAGGTCGCCAGTAGAAAAGAAAAGAAAAAAAAAGCCACAGCCTACCTAACTTTGATTAATAACAAAACTATTGTTATGTTGTTTTGCTGTTGTGGATGAGAACCAATTATGCACAAATACACATGGTTCTGCTATGCCGTTTTATTGCTTGGTCCTATCTATCTTCCAGATAGTGATCTTATTGTTGTGCTGCACAAGTAAAAAATACAAAGATAAACAACTATCTAAAGGGGTATACAACCAGAACCTCAAATTTATAGATGACTTCATAAACTAGTAATGGATGGTCCCCCTCTATTTCAATTTTTATTAGGTTCCTGTGTTGCTTAAGTCCACATGAAAGCTTTATAAAGCCTTTTGTAAAAGGTCTCACATTGTCTTTCTAAGCCTCATAGCATGTTGGTTGATAATGTGCATGTTTTGTTGGTTGTAGTTTAAGTCCTATCTTTGTTGCTCAGTAGAAAAAAATTGTCAGCAATGCCTAATTAGCCCATTCCAATTCCTAAGAACTCATGCTGGATGATTTAGGTAAAGGAACTAAGGAAGCCCTTTGAGAAAAATGAAGTTCTGTGACTGTTCAAAGATAGTAATAGTTGATGTATAAATCCCATCGTGGCCTGCTAATTACGTTGTTTTTGATACTATTAGTATGATCTATGGACATTCATTATGGTTCTGTAGAAGAAAAGTTTTTAATTTAAAATCTTGTATTAGAAAAATAGTTAGTGCAATGCTTAATTTCAGTTGTGTAATGCTTAATTTCAGTTGTTCCCTTGCAACTATTGTTAAATTGTTGTTGGCTAGAATTGCTGATGCCGGCACATTGCTTGCAGTTTCGTAGGGTTGTTGACAAGATAGAATTGACTGTCATCTAGAAGTAATACATGTTAGATATATTGTCAGATCCTTGATTTTCCATTGCTAAAGGGCTTTTGGTTGGCATATGCAGATGTCCTATAGCAAGATTGGGTTGTGGACCCTACTTCTCGAAAGCATTACACCAATAAGGGAGTCAAATTGTAAAGCATTACACCAACTATAATTATCATCTATATGTCAAAGGACCAAGCAATAAAACGGCATAGCAAAACCATGTGTATTCGTGCATAATTGGTTCTCATTCATAACAACAAAACAACATAGCAATAGTTTTGTTATTAATCAAAGTTAGGCAAGGTTTTTTTTTTTTTTTTTTGTTGCCGTGGAGGAGATAGAGAGAAACGTGCAAAGAGAAAGAGAGAGAGAGATGCGTATAAATTTTTTTGGGTTTAGAAATAAATATGGAATGTATCAAATAAGGAATAACAGATGAGATCAATTAGAATATTAACATTACTGAGGGTCTTTTTTTACCGTTGGATCTAATTAAATCCAATATTTTAAAAAATGTGTAACTCTTTAAAGTTACACCACGTGTAACTTGAACCCATCTCTCTTTCTCTCTATCTATATATATATATATATATATATATATAATAAAATTTGATAGTTGGGAAAAGGTAATTTGAACCATAGACATGTCTGTTGGAATTATTTGAAAGATCAAATTATTATAAGTTGATATAAAAGACCTCCATTCATGTAAATAATGCTATATGTTTTCACTTTAAAAAATAATATAAAAATTACATTTTATATCTTATAATTCCAAAATAAAACCTTTTAGCAGAGGGATTTAAAGTTAAATCCTATAGTATCATTACAAGTTAAACCTGTATTTTTAACATATATATTAATTCAAACCCTCCTCTAACAGTATGGCTCAAAATTTGAATTGAAAGGGATATAATTTGAAACATTTATTAAAATATAGGATTTAATTTGTAACTTATAAAATTATAGAATTTAATTTGAAGCCTCTACTATATTATAGGGTTCATTCGGTAAGATTTAAAATATAATTTCTCCAAAATATTTATAGGGGAATAGACAACCTTAAACAAATGATGCAAAGGTTAGTGAGTGAGTGAGTTTTCAGTTTATAAGATTCGCTAGTATTTACAAAGGTTAGGTCCTTTTATAAGTGTTAGTGTTGTAAGTCTTGTCTTCCCACTCCCTCCTTTCCCATTCCCTATGTCTTCTATCTATATTATCTATTAAAAAAAAAATTGATGCCAAGAATGAAGAGTTTGGTGAGATATATGCGTTCATACGTGCATATTTTAAAAATGGAGGATTTGGCATTATCCTTGTTGCATACGTGCAAGTCATTGTGGGTGTGGCCACTGAGCAAATGAGCAATGCCACCAGACACAAACCTCACTGGTTGATAATGCTATTAAACTAATAAGTTAGATAACGAAGATAGATTATTAAATGAAGATGATACATCAACTTTTCTTATTTTATTAGTACAAAATATTTATCTAACCCCTCTTAAACACTTTGGGGGGGACCAAAATACCTTTCAAAACTTTTGAAATCTAAGACCAATTGCCTCTTCAATTAGTGGTACGAGGTAGGTTTAAGTTTAATGCATATTTTTTTATGCCCAAGGTACAAGAATAATTCAAACTCATGCATTAAATCACTGTTTTATTTTTGACAAAATTCCTTTAATTGTTTAAGTTATCATTTTAATGGTTTCGAAATTGTAAAAAAAATATCATCAGAAGTCTTTTATGCAACCTGATATACTACTCAGACAAATTGTTATTAAAAGAATATCATTGAAGAAGCCAATCCTCTGAAAGATGGAAGGAATAAGGTTAAAAAATACTCTAAAACCTACTTTTCTCCATACCATAAATATCTTCTTCTTTTTTTCCCTTAAAAATAAGAGATATATATATATATATACACACTATGAATTTCATTTTGCATTTGGAAACTATTCTAGGAGACGTTCTTTAAAATTTTTTGAGTCATTAGCCAAAATTGTTTAAGACACATTATTGCATTAATTTATATTTCCTTGGGATAGAATATTATATTTTCAGTATTCTACCGATAAATTTGTAACTACTATTTTATATATACCTTTAACTCGTTTATTATAACTATAATTTTTGACAATTTTGGTTCTGGTCATTAATTTAATTTTTAATTTATATTCTCCATGTAATTGATTTTGTGATATATGTGGTTCATGTAGTGCATTAATATAATTATAGGCGAATAAGAAAAAGAGTAGGTGACCCTCCACTAGTACTCGGTGGTTAAAATGTGAGATAAACTTGCAAATCACATATTCAATCCACCACACTAACGGTCTAAGAGTTTCTAAGGTGCCTCGTGAATAGAGAGGTGATTAGTTTGATCTTTGACTAAGGCTAGAACATCATTTATTTATCAAAAAAATTAAGAGAGAGAGAGAGAGAGAGAGGGGTTGAACTTTTTTTAAATTCAGAAATAGTACTCATTGTTCTTGTCAAAATGTGTGATATTTAAAAAATGAAAAATATAAGTTTTATCTGTGTTATTTTCCTTTTTTTTTTTTTTTTTTGTGTGGAAGAATGGAAATATTAATATCTAATGAATTCTTATACTGTTCATAATTTAAAGAAATCTACACTCTCCATGAAAACTATATAGGTTTTATTTAGGTATAACATTCTATAGCTTGACCCATCTAAGGAAACTAAAAGCGCAAAGTGATAAACCAATTAAATTCAGGACCATTAAATTGGTCGTATTTATCTTAAGAGAAGCTTTTACATGACTTCTTCAATATAGCCCAAAGAAATGTTAATGTCTATTACAATCACTTTCGAATGGCTCAAAAAAATGCAACTGATCAGCGGTCTAGAAAATAAGGTTCTTGCTTGAGGAACAAGCCTGAGCACCTTAAGGAGAAAAAAAAAATTTCTTGAGTGATTACAATCTTCTTGAAGTCTTGAGAACTTAGTTGTTCATCATAATTCTTATTGGGTCACATAAATGTGGTTGACCTCCTTTTGAAAAGAGAGAATAAAGAAGTAGAAGTGTGAACCTTATATTCTTACATATTCATAAATAAATAAATAAATAAACCCTTATATTCTTTATTTCTTACATTAACTTACAGAAATCAAGAAACTAAAGAAGAAAATAAGCAAGTCTCATTTATACAGTACATACTAATAGAGTCGACAGAACCAACAAAAAGAAAAGGAAGCATATTCTTTTTAGGCACAAAATGCACACAGCATTTCTTGCAAGCCGTGACAACCAATAACACTTCAGTCAAATTTATTCAGTCAAATTTAATTGCGTTAAGATTGTGCAAGATTCTTATAAAATATTAAGCGGAAGGTTTGTGCACTCTAGCTATTACCAATTTTATTATTAAAAAAAATTATAAATTCAAGTGACAATAAATATAATTAGTATCATATTAATAACTACTGCTTAGAATACAATACTTTAAGTTTAGTATATACATACCGTGTATCGCTTCACATGATACTTGGTAGGAGTTGAGCGGTTCGAATAGTGACATTTTAACAAATGTATTGTACTCATAATAATAATCCTATCAAGGCCCTAGTGGTATAGAAGGTATTATCGATTGTCATCACATGGTTTGAGGTCAATGAGTCCATACCGAAGACTCTTTTTTCTTACTTGGCAAAAAAAAAAAAAATTTGATTGCCTTGAAGAAAAATAAATTATATTTGTGTTTTATTAGTTAATACAACCATATGTTTAAATTTATTATACTACACTTAAAGATATTGTATGTAAGTTTTATCCTCAAAAGCAAATACTTTATTTTTGTGAGAGATTTGTACTTTGTACACAATATTATGTATTTTTGTTAATCTACATAAAAAATCAACATTATATAATTAGGCATAAAACAAACAACAATACATGAAATACAAAATTTTAAAGACACTACTTTTTTTTTATTTTTTGTTTAAGAAATGACACTACTTAAGTTTGAATCTTTGAATATAAAATCACTAATTTGTTTTGAAAAAGAATATTCATAGTTTTAAAAAATACAAAATCACAAATTTGTTTTTAAAATGAATATTCATATAAAATCACTCAACAATGTAAACGAATTCGGTGATTAATATGCATCTTAACCCTTTGCATAGTTATTGAAATTTATAAATAAATAAATCAAAGACAATTGACTACATCATTAAAATAAAATAAAAACATTATCCAGGTCAGACCGACCACGTGCCAAGATGCGAAATCAACGGTCCACATCACCCTCCACTCACGAAATCGGACGGCTCCAAGCCCGTCCGTGCAAATACACGCTTATCGACTAACAACGGTCCACAACACTCCACGTGTCACCCTGGATTCGTATTATTAACTCTCTGATCCAACGGACCCAAACTCAATTCTTTTTCGCTCCCAAAAATTTCTCTCTCCCTCTCTCTCTCTCTCTAAACTCCGATTCGTCATTTTAATTTTCCGATCACCTCCGAAACCCGAAATTTCCGTTACGTTCAAAACCGAAAACTCTCTACACGGTTTTTGCTTTTGTTTCTGAATTCTAAACTCGCTATCTAAATTCACGACTCTAAATTTTTTTTTCAAAAAAAAAAAGTTTGAATTTGAAGAAAATTACCTCCAAGGTCCATCAATGGCGGACTCAGACAACGATTCCGGCGGGAGAGGCGGAGGGAGCGGCTCGGCCAATGAGCAGTCGCCGCGTGAGCAGGACAGGTTTCTGCCGATCGCGAACGTGAGTCGGATCATGAAGAAGGCGCTCCCGGCGAACGCGAAGATCTCCAAGGACGCGAAGGAGACGGTGCAGGAATGCGTGTCGGAGTTCATCAGCTTCATCACCGGCGAGGCCTCCGACAAGTGCCAGAGAGAGAAGCGGAAGACGATCAACGGCGACGATTTGCTCTGGGCGATGACGACGCTCGGGTTCGAGGACTACGTGGAGCCATTGAAGGTTTACTTGCAGAGGTTTAGAGAGATGGAGGGGGAGAAGACTGTGGCCGCGCGTGACAAGGACGGCGCCGGTGGCGCGTCGTCGGTGAGTGTGAGTGTGGGTTTGGGCAATGGAAGTGATGTTTATGCAGTGAGTAGTAGTAGTACCGGCAGTGGGATGGGGATGATGATTCATCAAGGACACGTGTATGGCTCTGGTGTGTTTCATCATATGTCGGGTGGCGGTGGCGGCAGTAACAGTGGTGGTTTAAGTGGACCCAGCTACGCAGGACTCGGGTCCAATACAGGTCGATCAAGATAACTACGATGACATGTAACATGTGTATTTAATGGAGTAATGCCGGAGACATAATTTGCCACACGTGGCGAGTTGTGATACAAAGTTGTAACAAATTATGTGTTCCTACCATTACTCGTATTTAGCGTTCCTTTCATATATATGTATAATTTTTACTGAACGAGTGTAGGTTTGTCGAACTTGGATACAATAGAAGTTGATTCAGATAATTGTCTCGGTTGTTTTATTAGTTATTTTATATGACCGGTGCATATACTGCTTTTCACATGTATGTATAAGATTTAATTCCAAAAATCTTATATGTAGGTGAGAGAGAGAGAGAGAAAAAATAAGGAAAACATGTGTAGAAAATTAGTGTCAATAGTGTTTTTATTAAATTTGTTGTGTTATTTCTAATCTTTTCTACTCTGATGTTTTTGTTTTGTAATTTGGGGTTAGAGAATGAACGAGGTTTGATAGTTTTATTTTTTGTTTGAATAGAATGAAATTGGTTCTTCCTATGGTGGGTGGGTGAGTGGGTAAATTTGGGTGAGTGGGTAAATTTATGCTTGAGTAGGTTGGTAGGAATTTTACTTTGAAACTTGGGCGAAAGATGAGGATATAATGGCATGGGAAGGTAAAATTTCAGTGCCATAGATTTGTAATCGTGAACTATAATTTTTGTTTGTTCCATTTTGTAATGGATTGAAGTTTGGTTCTAGTTAACGACTGTCTAAGTGCAATCGTGAAGATAGAATTTTATAATGCTGCCAAGCAACATTGTATAAGAAGTTGAGTCACTTTTAACCTAATGTCTAGTTTTTTAATAGATAATGTTAACAAATATTTTGAGTGTATTAGTTAAAAATTAATAAATGTTTAATTATGAGTTGTAAAACACATTTTTCAAAGAAAAAAATATATTTATTAATAATTCATTGACTTACACGCACAAATTGATTGTGGTTATATATGCATTTTTTTGTATTTTTTGTACATGTTGACCTTATTTTTGAAAAGTGTATAAAAATATTATTTAATAAAACATCAAATGCACTTTAACCATTCTTCTCGGTGCATTCATTGGCAAAATCCTTTTTTTTTAAATAAATTTTGTTATTTCCCAATAAAAGTGAGATCTCCTAGAAGCCTCCTTAACCTCCTTAACATGTGCTTAAGGCATTCATTAACAAAAACCTTGAAATTTTAGTGAATAATATTTCAAGACACCTTGGAACATTTTTAAGCCTTACTTCAAAAAAAAAAAAAAAAGTTATCCCAAAAACCTAGAGATGCAGTTCCCTCTCATCTCTCCTTTTTTTTTTTTTTTTTTTTTGTGAGCTAAAATTTTCAAGTACAACATAAATGTGTCTTATTAATGCAATGGTTACCCAAATGGCCAAGCATGGTGTGTGGAGTAAGGAATAAAACACTTCAAAAGAAATTTTATATATATAAGAAAAATTAACGGATGAAATATTTTTAAGAACTTTTTATAGGAAAATAAAAAAATAACTGTTTTTTTTACCACTTTTTTTATTTTTCATAAAAATTGTATCAAAACTTTCCTATAGTGATCCATTAACAAATGCTCTAAGCGCACCCGTTAATAAGACTCATGTATTAAAAGAATCACTGTAATTTTATGTCTCACAAGTATTTTGTAATCACTTATTGGAAGCAGTAAAAATATGATTGTTAGAGTTGGATAATTCAACTCCTCTAGGTTTGTGAACAGGTTCAGAATTGGGTCATGATCAAGCTGCACTTAACACCATCAAAACTTTCAACCAGCTACCAACTTGACCCAAGAAAAAAAGAACGTAATAAAGAGCAGTAAATTGCAGAGTCGTTGGAGAGCTCAGTCTGGATCGAACTAAAATTTTAGGATGGTTGGATTTTAATTTGAAAGAGACTGATAACACAAATTGGGCCCAACTGTGAATTTCGTGTAACCTCAGGACTTTTTGATGCCTTCACTATGGTTCATATCAACCCTTGTAACTCGGTCAACCCCAACAGTAAGCTGCATGAATTTTATTGCTTAGTACTAGCATCTAATGTCTTCTCCATTGGTACATTTTTGAAGGAGATGTGGATGACAGCATAATAGCTTGGAGTAGGTAACCAAAATTCGACAGTACCAATATCCTTTTTCCTTGTTTGATGCTTTCCCTTGAGTAATTATTTAGCCTTTTGCAGTCTCAACCTTTAGGCTTAGTTTAGGCTCTTGAAAACCACAAGACTCTTGCTTTGAATTATTCACCTATAGTTCGGAGAATCGATAGCTAGAATATTACAAGGAATAGCGTTTTGTAATTTGCGCCTCATATATGGTGACAAGACACATCCACTACAATTTCACCCGCAGGATAGGTCATGTTCTTTTGTGGTGTCTCAAAAGGCAACTGTAAGCAACATTGATGCATGTTATCTCTCATGGTTGCATATACAAAATACAGAGAGAACACAATCTCTATATTGATTCCATTCCTGCACTCCAAAATGCAACCTTTTAGATCTCCCAATCGGCATAGTGATTGCGAGAATAAAGTAGATGCAACAGGTGTGCTCTTTAATTTGCACACCATCACATCCATGGGGGGTTGCTGCTATTGTTCCAAAACAACAAATTTTAGCTACTCCACACAACGTGCATTTGACCTTTTCAATTTAACACTATGATTGGATGATTTAACCCCAAATTTGGATGGAGGAAAATGTGGGGAGAGCAAAGGAGTAAAAAAAAAAGGACCAAAATTTACTAAATTGTAATATATTTCGACTGTTTTCTCACCTACTCTCCTCTCATTTCCCAATAATTATTTTATGCATTAGATATCTACATATTCCCTCTCACATCATGTGAACCACATAGCCATATGAAACCCGTAGAGGAATTATACGGGTGTCCAAACCAATATCTCCCTCCATTCCAAACACCCTAATGGCCTGTTTGGATGTTTAAAAATGGAGGAGAAGTAGAGTAAAGGGAGGGAGAGTAATCTAATTATCTCATTTGGAAGTTTTTTAAGGAAGGAGGGGGAGGGATTAAGAGGAATTTGGAGGGGTTTCAACTACCTCCAACTCCCTAATTTTAATTCCCCCAAATTAGAGAGATTTTGAGGGAGAGTAGAACATATAAATTATGGAATAGGTAAATTACCTCATTTACCATTGTTATATTAAAAAAATTACACACGGGAAAGGGCTAATTACTCCCTTCCCCCTTACTAATTTTAAAAACTTCCAAACAAGATGGAGGGGAATCATTTTCCTCTACTCTCCTCCCCACTACTCTCCTCCCCTCTACTCCCTCTCTAAACTTTCAAACAAGCCATAAGTGTCTAAATAAGAAGGGGAACAAAATATCCGAACAGCTTAAAATAAGGGAGCAGGTATGCACATTATGAAAATTTGATCAACTTCAATATATCGATATATACAATGTAGTATATACAATTCCAGGGTTGAAAGAATTGCATAAATGAAATGGTTAGTATTCTACTTCTACATCTTCACAAAAATTTTGCATGGCTAACATGGTATTCTAGAAACAAAAAAATTGGGGTGAAAGGATACAACTAGACAATCAGAAAAGGAACATTACCAACTAGACAACTAAATCCTATTACATCACCATTCATACATTTAAGTTGTACAACAATCTACCACATTTCAGACTTCAGCAATTTCAAGCAACAACATTATCATCCACAACATTGGTTTGATCAAGTTCTAATTAACTAAAACATAAATGAAAAGAAAGCTAAAAACTTTAAGAAAGAGTTCTGCTTCCACATCAATGTAGGCCAACCAGTAAACACCATGCATTGTCTCTCCCAAGTAGAAGTTTGAAGTCCTCTTATCTCCAAGGCAACTCAGAGTTCTGCTGAACAGCTTTAGTTCCCCAGTGATCAAATATCCTTCAAGATATGAAACAAAGAATTAGATGATGAAGATATTTCCTATAATAACAATAATAAACAGAAAGCAATAACAGCGCCAAATTGATAAAGGACAGCACGAGGAAGTCCTCCTGAACAGAACCAGAAAGTATGTACAAAAATAGAAAATCTTGTTCATATACACCATATATAAACTACTGTGTCTAAATTTTATAACACATGATAAACATAAGAAGGCCAAAGGAAGTCGCTTTTACATAAAGAAGTATATTTTTTTTGATAGGTTACATAAAGAAGTATATGATCTCCTCTGCAACAAATCAGGTCTACGTGAACAACTAGATCCACAAGAATTGATAAAATGTAAACTAGATCTCACATCCATGGTCACCGTAAACATTAGCAAGCACTCCAAAGCAAGTAGGGCCTAGGAGCACATAAAAAAGTAATGCATCCACTGGCAGCCTATGCCAAAATATGCCTACTGAAAAGGTAAGCTAAATCAGGGTCAGGTCTAGCATGGTACATACATAGTGGCCCACTAACTCTATTTAGAGTAGCTTATACTTAATTGTTCACTCTGGGTTACTGTCTATAGCAGTATGGCCCAATGGAAATATAATTTAGTATGCTTAACAGGGCACAGAAAATTCCAAACCAATTTCACTTTAAATGAATAATTTCATCATGGCAGGATAAATGAAACATATTTCCAAGTCTCCCTGATTGGGAAAACAATGGGAATGTTAAGAATTTTCTCCCTCTCTTGGATAAGTAAGAAATTTATTAGAGAAAATCTACATTTGATGTATAAACTAGATCCTCTAAACAGAATCTAATTGAAAATTCAATAAAATCCAAGAAAGAATCCATGCAATATTGCCTAGTGCACACAGCCAATCATACAACAGGCTAGGAAAATGGTTTTGAGTGAGTTTCCATCTAGCTCGGCATCTTCACCTTTTTCCTCTCCCTCCAAAACATTAATAGTATAGTGGTGGGGTTACACCTGCTGAAGCTCATGTGACAGGTTATCTTGAGTAAATCCACATAAGCAGTTATGGTACTGCCTGAATAACTATGTGAAAGAAGGCAAATGAAAGATGAAACAACATCTCCCCTCCACCCTCCCTTTACTTCTTTGAGGGGAGAAGCATCTCCTCCTTTTATTTTCTTAATTAGTAACTTCTCATCCTCAGAGTGATCTATAAAGTTTAATATAGTAAGTTTGATGCCGTTGATATTAAGGTTTCTAAAAGCTACAGATATTTTCACAAATCATCTTTAAAAAAAAATACTAACTTATTAAAAATTCAAGAAACTGCATCAATGTGGTAGGAGTTTTGAACTTCCACTTGACATATTTCTTTTGAGGGAACTATGTTGCATAAATCACTGGAGCAATGGTGATGTCATAACCACATTCTGCCTCCATTCATGTAGAATCTACTCTTTCATTCAAAAAAGAAATAAGTAATAATACAAATAATAATGATAATAATAATTATTATTATTATTTAAAAAAGAAACGGTACTCTTAAGAGCAAACAAAGTGGTTAAAAACAAGAAAACCTAGGAAAAGGCACACGCTAGTGCAAGGTGCACAAAATAATAAATATAATGAGAGAAACTAGGCACATCAAAATTGAGAAAGAAATGGAAAACTAAAACAGGGGGGAAAAAAAAAAGGTCATAAATGCTGATGAAACCTTGTGCAACATCTCAAGATCTTTAAAATAATAAATTGTATATAAAACCACTTATATGAGAAGAATTCTTTTCCAAAGAAAACACAAAATAAAGAATTTGTACTTCATTGTCAACCAAAGATGAGATAAACATAAAAAGATGCGGTAACTTGATAGGAACAAGAGCAATAGCAACTTGATGAAGTCAAAAGTTAGCAAAAAGAGCAAAGTTTCCAAGTTATAGCTGAGACTCTAGATAAGCGAAACTAGAGGTTAGTAAAGGCAACAAGCGTCTGTAGCACTGTAGCCAACAAAAAGAGCTTGTTTATTGCAGTGGCATAAAACAATACCAGGAAGAACAAAAATGGTGCAAAAACTTCCCAAAATAAAAGACAAGCATCACTATCAGCACATGTATATTGTGAACTATTGACAGGTTCATAAGCCACAGACAAATTTCTCTACAGTTAAAGACTAAGAAGCAACACAACAGTACAGCAAAGTTAGAAGGAAAAAATTCCAACAAGCAAGTACAAGCATCAGAATGAGCATTTTTATAATGCACAAGTATGAGTAACAGTGTGTCAAGTGCACAACAACAGAAGCATGCAACAGTTAGAGAAGACTCATGATGATTATCCAACAATTACCATATGAAAGGGAAAACAAAATTGGATCTCAGCAACTTACATATCTTCACGCAGGGATGGAACCATGCTCCTGTGTTGAAGAAGCAGATAAGAAATTTCAGGCAATGAAGTGAGAACAGCTGTTCAACAAATCAAGGACCCCACAAACAGCACTTGAAGGAGAGTCCAAGTATCATGATGAATCCAGAGCTGTTCAACAAATAAGAAGCATTTGATTCAGTTATTCAGAGGTAAGCCTCCGTCTCTTCCCATAATCAGTATCCCTTGATCTTGAACGGTGATGCTCCTCCTCTTGTGATATCCGTGACTTGCTGTGAGTCCTTGATGACCGGCCCCTTTCCCATTCATCCTCATGCTCCACTTCCCGGTCCCTGTACCTATGATGATCAGCATACCTATCTCTGTCGTCTCTGTACCTCTCACGGTCACGGTCTCTATCACGAGACCTCTCACGGTCACGATCCCGTGATCGCTCTCGGTCCCGATCACGCTCCCTATCCCGTTCTCGACCAATGTCTCTATCATCACGGTGCCTTCTTTCTGTCCAGTCAGAATCATGAGCCATATCTTTTTCTCTAGGCATTTCCCTATCATAACCTGGATCTCTATCATCCCTATACCTTCTCTCAGAAGAACCAGACCAGTCCCTTTCTGAACCTCTATCTTTTTCCTTCATGGCATTCGACCAACCTGCTCGATCATGACTCACCTCACCATATTGATGGTCAGATGCAGCTTCCTCGCCATAACTTGACTCCCCAGCTCTCCCACCACCATGTTCCTCACCACCCCATCCACCCATACTAGGATCTGACCACATTCCCATATTAGGTCCATCAACACCAGATGTGGGCATCATGCCCATTCCATTCATTCCATTCATGGGCATCCCTCTTCCAAAGAATGCTGGATTCACATGTGGTGCTACTCCAGGCAAACCAACACCTCCTACAGGAGGGAATGAAGACAGAATCCCTGAGAATGGAGGTGTTGGAGCACCAGGAAAGCCTCCATAGCCTCCCATTCTCCCCATAGGCCCACCAAATGCCGGATCAAAACCCTGACCCATCATTGGCTGAGGGTGCAACAAAGGTGGGGTTGCACCAATACCCTGACCAAACCCATTACCACCATTACCCATTATACCTCTCCCTCCCATCCCACCACCACCCCTATTCCTCATTGGCCCAGCTGGCCCTCTATTCCCCATTCCACCTTGCCCATTCCCTCTGCCCCAATTCCCTCTCCCATAACCTCTATTATTATTGTTATAATTATTATTGTTATTATAATTATTATTATTGTTGTTATTATTATTACTATCCCCACCTTGATAATTCCCACCAGTAGCAATATTACTCCCACCACCACCACCCCCAGCATTCTTACCCCCACCATCATTAGGCCCACCTCTCCTCCCCTGTGTAACCCCAGATTGGGCCATCTGTTGATTCCTATTCACCTGAGCCTCCCCCATCCTCTTAACACTAAACGGAGATGCAAACGCCACCACACACGGCCTACCATTAAACAAATGCCCATTCATCCCTTCCTTACACGCAGTCGCTGAAGCAGGGTCATAAAACTCCACCTGACAGTACCCTTTCGACTTCCCACTAGCTTTCTCATCGAAAAATCTCACCTCCTTCACTGCCCCATACTTACACAACTCCGCCTCCAACTCTGCATCCGTTGTCCACCAATGCAAATCCCCAACAAACAATATCGTTCCCCCACCTCCACCTCCACCCCCTCCTCCACCCCCACTATTCCCAAACCCATTCACATTCCCACTAGGCCTCACTACACCCTCATTAGCTCCACCACCACCAACAACAACACCAACACCACCATGTAATTGTTGTTGCCCACCAACAACATTCCCTGGAACCCCAACAGGCACAGCATGCCCAACACCACTATTACTATTATTACCACTAATATTCACATTATTGTTGTTGTTGTTGCTATTGCTAAACCCACTTTGCTCCTCTACAACCTCATTGATCTTACTGTGTTGAACTAACTCAACCCTAATCCCACCACTCCCCTTCATCTCATTCCCCCTAAACCCTTGATTACTCTGACCAACACCAACACCATACCCACCAGAACCCGAAACCCTAACATTCCCACTACCTTCACCCACGCCAGGAATCGAAACAGCACCACGCGGTTGTTCCTGCGCTACCTTCGGTGGTGACTCTAACTTCCTCTCCTCCTCCCCCTCCTCAACCTCCTCTTCCTTAAACCCTAATTCCTCGCTCTTCTTCAAAGACTGCAAAAAACCCTCGCCAACATTGACGTCGTTGTACAAATCCTCATAATCCTCCTCGTCCTCTTCCTCTTCGCCGAGAAAGGCCACGTCGGCGACGGCGGATATCGCCTCGTTCCGATGGAACTGGTCCATCTGATCCGCCGTCGTTCCCTCCCCTTCGTCCATCTTCTTCTAGGGTTTCAAAACGAAACGTTTCTTCTTCTTTTTTTTGAATCAATTTTTGTGGTGAGTGTGAGAGTACGAAATTAAAGCATTTTTTTTTTTTTTGTTTATGGAAACAGAGAAATCAGAAACATAAAAAACAAAAAGATTTAGAGAGTGAGAGATCTTACCAGAGAGAGAGAGAGAGAGACTCTGTGTTTGTGGTTTCTAGAGAGAGAGAGAGAGAGAGAGAAACCCTAATCTGGAAAGTTGTGAACGGGTGTGAATTGAATTCTCTGGGGTTTTTTTTTTTTTTTTTCCTCTCTTTTTTTGTCTTTGTTTTTTTTGTGATGATGTGTAATGAGCAATCTGTTAAAATAATGGCGTACAGTTCTCGCTGGGGCTAAACGAAAAGCTGTGGTGCGTTTTGCTCTTTCCTCATCCGCCTATTACACGTTTACACTTAACACTAACCTATAAATTCTTTTTTAGCGTAGCCACAGTCAAATTTTACCAAAATTTTCATACATTTGTTTATGTATTTGTGTTATTGTGGACTTGAAATGGCAATGATTACCACCATGTCAGTTCCTTATTATCTCAACTAGTTATTGTAACTCTTAAGCTCCTACTCCTAGGGTATGGCTGCGATCATGACACGTCATTATTTTTAAGCACGGGTTATGATCACAGCGGGTTTAATGCACTGAAGATACTTGATAGAAAATAAAACCCCTTAACATATACATAATATTCATATTTCAAATTATCTTCTTCATTATAACTATTAAATTGTCCGCACAAAAATACACTCGCTAATGTTTATATATTAAAAAAAAAAGTCATTTCACTTCACTTCAAATTTAGATCTCTTTTTTAATGATAATTAATTTTATAATTTAACCAATATCTACCAACTTATTCTTATTGGACTTCAAAAAATTAGAATACTCTAATGGTTTGAATGTTTTTTTTATTTTATGAACATTTGAATGTAATACGGGATTGGTCAAGTAAACTAACCCATGTGTTCGACTTGATCGATTTGAATGATTGGTTTTGCAAGTGTACTTAGAGCATTCACAGCAGTGGTTGTAAAATTTTAGCTATTTAGCTACACAAAAAGTCACTTTATCTATTTTACCTTCTCACACCTTACAGCAGTGGAGCTATTTTACATTTTAACACAATAAAATAGTATAAATACTATAATAAAATAATATTTCATTCAACCACCAACACACCACCCCAACCACCGCCAAACCCATAAAAATCACTGCACAACCACAACCCCACCGTGCCCATCAAAACCAGTGAAGAACAAAATAAAAACCCAGAAAAATCAACACAGCCAAACCAGTGAAGAACAACAAAACAAAAACCCACAAACCCACACTATCAAGCAAACCCAGCCACCAACTCACAACCAATCCATGGCAAAAGCCACCATCGATTTGCCCCCAGCCACGATCCACCACCACAAACCCACAAAACCCATGTTCTTCACCAATCAGCACAATGCCATTAATTACCAATCCAAACTGTCAAAAGCCAACACAAGCCAACTGCAAACTCATCCACACCCGAACCCACCACAAAAGCTAGCAACCAACGACCACGATCCAACCAAAGAGGGGAGGCACGGCGGCGATCTACCCAACGGCACAGCGGCGATCCATCCAGTGGCATGATGCGATCCATCGTGGCCTGACAGTGACCCATCAGCGGCAAGACAGCGATCATCCAGCGGCACGATGGCGATCCTCGGTGTGACGGCGATCCATCCAGCGGCAGCACGATGGCGATCCTCGGTGTAACGGCGACCCATCAGCGGCAAGACGGCAACGATTTACTCAGAGAGGCACGAGAGAGAGAAGCTCGACGATGAAGATCGGCAAAGGAGAGAGAGTAGATGAGGAAGAGAAAAAAAAAATGAGAAGGAAAGAGGAAGAAAGAAGAGATGCCGGAGAGAGAATGAGAGGATAGGAAAAGATTATTTAATGAGAAGAGAGAGAAAAATGTAATAAAAATTTTTTTTTTTTTTTTACCTATGTGCTACAGTACACATGTATCTTTACACGTGTACTGTAGCTGTGGAGCTAAATCTAAAAGTACTGTAGCTGTGGAGCTAAATCTTTTAGATTTAGCTCCACTGCTGTAGGACGTTTTTTGTGATTTTGAGCTAAAAAAATAGCATTATACCTATATAGCACCACTGCTGTGAATGCTCTTACATATAGAGGGAATTCAAAAAAAAAAATTAATATAAAATAGGAATTTTACTCTAATCTAATTAAAGTGTACATGTTAAACTTGATTATTTTAAGTCAAATGTCAATCCCTATTTCTATAAACCAAATGCACCTAACCCAATAGTTTGCACAATGCTTTGCCTTGCCAATCATCATTATTCGTCACCTTCACCCTTCCTAGTATGGTATGATTCGATGAATATCTCAATATCTCCACCATACTAAACAAAGATCTTTAAGATATCCATAAGCTCACCATCTTTAACCACACTTAAAGCATCAACTTTAAACCTTTTACTAGAGGCACCATAGTTTCAACCAACACAACCTCACCAAAAATCAATTGATAATTCTTAGTGTCTTCGTTAACATTGATTAGATCAATATTCAACTTTATGTGATTGAGTTGGTTCACAGGATCAATATTCAACTTTATGTGATTGAGTTGGTTCACAGGATCAATATTCAACTTTATGTGATTGGATTGGATCAACATTCTCAATGACTTGGTCGACATTGATTGGATCAATATTCAACCTTATAGGAGTGAAAATGAACAATTGTGGTGGTGGTGATGATTTTTTTTTTTTTTTTCCTTTTTTGAAACGTAGCTTACAATTTTTTATGTAATTACCAAAAAAAAAAAAAAACGTTTTTTTTTTCATTAACTAAAATTTGAAGCCACACTACACACCAAATATTGATTTTTTAGAAAATCTTTTATTTTCAAATAATGGCCTTAAATGTTAAAGCTTCTTCAGTTCTTCTTTAATTAAAACTTGATCTTAATTAATATAAGTTTTCTAAACAATGATTACTGATGAACACAGGAAAATCAGTAGGCTGAATGTCTCGAACATTGATGATCTCAAGGTTACTTGGAATGTCCTGAAAAAGTAAACACAAAATCAGAGGAGACCGGGGAAGACCGGCCAAGAATCCTCCGATGGTAAAGTCAGTATTTTTGGAGTTCCAATTTGTGTGGAAGTGTCTGAATGAATTACCTTCTCACGGTTGAATACTTATATAGCACACACTTTGGGACATCTCGTCATTTAGTAACTGCACCTATCATTGAGGAACTCGAAAGACTTGGAGGTAACTTCTATAACTGCCATGGAAGTTACCGTATTTGGGCTTGTTCTCCATAACCGCCATTGGAAACTGACTACGGTAATGAACCTTGACCTTAGTGCTCCGTGTTGTGTGAGAAGCTCGTCCTAAGCAAATATGGGGAGAGACGTCTGGAACGCAGAGAGGTCGTCCAAGTGTTTCTTCTCATGGACGACCTCATCGATGGACGAGCATATCATGATGCAGCCCATTTGTTCCGTTTGTCCTTCTTCCCTTTGGACAACCTCAATGGACGAGTTTGGAGTTAGTGCGTTATATTACACCATTAGTTGCCCCCTTGTCCGTGAGTCATCCAAGGAAACGTGGAGTCCTATGCTGCCCTTGGATGGGCATGCTAATGTTTACGAATAGATGTGCCACGTGTCACAGCCTTATTGGTAGCTGGTCACGTCAATCGATTTTTTCGAGAGGCATGCCACGTGGTACCTTTTGGTTGGTTGTGTCGTTTCAGATGCCAAAGTCTGCTGCCTATAAATAGTAGAATTCCTCCATTACCCTTTACATTTTTGAGATTTTCATTCTTGACATTACTCATCTAAAGCTTTGTCTAGAGGTTTCTCTGCGTCCATAGTCCTCTTCCGTCTAGAGTAAGGTATTCCTTTCCTTCTCATCTTTAGGTTTTCCTTTAAGTTTTCCTCAGAATGTCTGAAACTGTTATTTCTTCATCTAGCAATAGTACAGAAAAGGCTATAGAAGAGTATCAAGATACAACCAGTTACAATGGTTCTAGTAATAGTAGCCATAGTAGTGAAGGGAGTTCCACGGACGAGGGATATACCTCTGGTGTTCCTGGGTTCCCTTTAGAAGTTTTCCAAGAACAACTTAGGAAAGCCTCTGGTTCCCAAGCTGGCACCCCGTCCAGTGTCCCTCCGTCCAATCCTTTGGACGAAGAGGAGACCGTCTATAGTTGTGCATTAGGTATCCTCTCCAAAACGAATGAGCAAAGGCTTAAAAACCTTAGGACATGGTACCAGATCCCGGACGAGCTTAACCCTAGGTTGCCCGTCTGTGGAGAATGGTGTTGCAATCCCCGTTTTGGAATAGGCGTCTACGAGGCTCATTTTTTGGGGGGTTTTAGGTTGCCTTTGAATGCATTTGCTAGAGAGTTATTAGTGAGGTTAGGTTTAGGCGTATGTCAATTCAACCATAATGCATGGAGATTAATAATCTCTATGCAAATTTTGTGGAGGGAAGTATTTAGAGGGGACTGTCCTCTTACTGTGGACGAGTTCCTCTTCTATTACAAGCCCTTCGAAATAAATCAATCCCTCAGCTTTTACCAATTCACAGCTAGGGGTAAAGATTGTAGGTTAATCAAGTCCCTGGCCTCGTCTGACAGGAATTGGAAGACGGAGTTTATCTTTGTCTCCGGTTTTTAGGTTGGAAACCCTGTAGACGTTGGTAAGGACCTTTTCGCTCCTTACTCTGGGGACTTAGGGAACCTTTGTCCTGAAAGTACGTCCCTCCCCTTTTTCATTTTTTTTTAATCTTATTTTTTATTTGTTTCTAATCCTTGTATGCTATTTGCTTCACAGGTGTTAAACGACCGTCCTTAAGTAAATTTTACCGTGACCGCGTCCACAGTGCTCGTCTTCACACCGATAGGAATTTTCATTCTTTGGTTACCTTACATCGTCTTGCCAAGTGGGGATTTGGTCCTCAACCATCAGACAAGGCTATTGCTCACGAGGTCACAGTGCGAAGAAGTAAGTTTTCATTTAATGGTCATTTAAACATTCTATATTATATTTTCATGATCTATTTGTAATTTGCCACTTATTGTTATTTTTATTTGCTTTCGGAATGTCAACAATGAAAGAAAACAAAGGGAAAAAAGCTATAGGTTAAGGGAGTCGTCGTGAGGCTCAGTCTCAAGCTCGTCCGTCAGCTGAGGACAAAAGGAAGTCTTTTTCTAAGAACCTTCATTTGGGAAATCTCCCCAGCCGACGAGGCAAAAAGGCTAAACATGGGTCATCCCAATCAGCCAAGTCCAACCTTCCTCAATCTCAATCGCCTACCCAAGTATTTGACGTGCACTTGTCCACTCCAATTGAGACCACTCCGTCTAAGACTCCTCCACCCAAGACGACTATGTCTGCCTCGTCCCAGCCTCCTCAACGGGCTCCTTCAAATATTGTTGAAAATGAAGACCTGGCTTGGGAGCATTTTCAGAAAGCTGTTTCAAACGAGGACATAAACACTTGTTACGACATGTCCCTAAAGGATTTCGAACATTCTGGTGTTCATGATCTTTTAAGGTATGTAATCACACACACACTTTTTTTTTTTAAGATACATATATTTTTTTATCTAACTCCTTTTTTTTTTCTTTTTTTTTTTACAGGCTATGTCAAAATTTATAGCAGCGTTTAGGCAGGCCACAGGATTGGACAAGACAAGAATCTTATTAGAGACAAGGATTCAGGAGGTGAAGGAATAATCTAAGAAATGGGCTGAGGTAGCTACCAAGGCCAAGGAAAAGACAAAGGAGCTACAAAACTTGATTGAGGAGTTGAGAGCTGATGTAGTGGAGAAAGATACTCATCTTGATCATCTACAAAAAAAGAACGACGAGCTGAGTATTCTTTTCTCCAAGGCGAAAGAAGATGCAGTGGCTGAATTCAAGGCGTCCAAGCAATACACTGATCTTCTGGACACCAATTACGCAGAAAGCTTTGAGGATTTTAGAATGGATGCTATGAAAAACTTCCCAGAAGTGGACTTTAGCTCCATTAAGCTTAACTTGGCTGCTGCTGCCAGTTCTCTCCTTCAAACTAACTCCGAGGACATCAATGTGGAAGACGACGTTACTACTTAGCCACTTCAAGACGATCCCAACGCTAATGCCCCTTCTTCATAGAGACGAGACTTCTAGAGTTAGATTATCCTTGTATTTTTATCTTTTCTTTCTTTTCTTCTTCTCTTTTTTTTTTTTTTTTATTTGATCCATTGTTTTGGATCTTTTTATTGTAACGCAAGTACATTTATCTTGTCCATAGTTTTAGGACGAGTTTCTAAACAACTGCCTTCTAGGCTTTTTATTTAGCAAGGGTTTTTGGACGGTGGTTGTCTATCCTTGAACTTTATGAATGTTTGTTTCCTTTCTATTGTTGTGTGGATGAATGTTTTTTTTTTTTTTTTTTTGCTAGTTATTTTAGAAGTATAACTCGTCTTTGGGGATGGCAACACTTTTTCCTTAGCTTGATTCGTCCTTAGACTTGGAAGCTGGTTTTACACCATCCATGAAGCCTAACATTTTACTCATCCAAAAACTAGATTGTTATAGTTGGCGTTCTGTTCAATGCAAAATATTCATGTACGCATTCGTCCATGGGTAGGTATAATGCACCAAAGGCTTTATCTCATCCATTATTTAAACGAATATGCCTTGCTTTTCCTTGCTTTACCCTTAGGGAAGCTTATAGACGTTACATCCCCGCATCCAGAGAATTTACTCGTCTTGGGTTTTTAGCCTTTTTGTGGATTAATTTGAATAAAGACAATATGAACACTAAGAATTCACACAACATTATGTACATAGCATAAATATTGTTCATAGGTGAGGCATGCGTTTAGAAGCTAATGCCATTAGGGAAACTAATAAATACAAACTCCATATTCTCGTCCATAGCTCAGCACACAACTTTAAAAACTAACATAGCTTTAGGAAATTAACACACAGAAATTAACACACAAATAAGGCTAATATTCAAAGAGACTTCAAAACAAGCTTTAGCTGTTTGTCCTAGGTAACGCTCGTACAGGCTAGGACCTTACTAGTAATACCTTCTCAGGTGTTCAACATTCCAGGGGTGCTCTAGTTTCCTCCCGTCTAGGGTTTCCAAGTAGTAGGATCCTTGTCTTTTGCAATTGATAACTTTGTAGGGTCCTTCCTAATTAGGTCCCAATTTCCCATGAGCTGGGTTCTTGGTTGCCAAAGAAACCCCTTTCAAGACAAGGTCTCCAATGTTGAAGCGCTTGGGTTTTACTATTGCATCATGTTGCCTAGCCATAAGGTTTTTGTACCTTGCTGTCCTGTGCTTTGCATCCATTCTTACTTCGTCTATCAAATCGAGGCTCAGGCGTAGTTACTCCTCATTATCCTTATCTTGGCACGTCATCACCCTGTGGTTGGCCATATGTACTTCTGCAGGTATAACTGCTTCACTTCCATAGGCTAGCTTGAAAGGAGTTTCTCCTATAGGGGTTCTCATTGTTGTCCTGTATGCCCACAGAACACCTGGTAGCTCGCCTGGCCATACTCCCTTTGCCCCCTCAAGCTGAGTCTTGATGATCTTCAATAAGGATCGGTTTGCTTGTGGATGGGCGAGTGAAGAGTAATGAATCTGAATCTTGAAGTGTTCACAGAAGTCTTTGAAGAACGCATTGTTAAATTGTCATCCATTATCTGATACCAACACTCTGGGCACCCCAAACCTACACACGATGTTCTTCCAGACAAAGTTCCTAAAATTTTGTTGTGTGATATTTGCTAAGGGTTTGGCCTCCACCCACTTTGTGAAATAATCAATGCCAACTACCAAAAACTTCATATGTCTTGTACCGAGTGGGAAGGGACCTAAAATGTCTAGTCCCCATTGTGCAAAGGGCCATGAAGCCATCATCGGGGTGAGGTACTCTGATGGTTGTCTGGGGACGTTACTAAACCGTTGGCATTAATCGCAGACCTTGACATATGCCTTGGCATCAGCTTGTATATTTGGCTAGTAATATCCTGCACGGACGACCTTGTGGATGAGTAACCTGACTCTTAAGTGATTGCCACATGCTCCTTCATGAACCTCCCTTAATATGTAGTTCAACTTGTCTGGAGCTAAACACCTAAGATAAGGCTGAGAAAAGCCTCTTTTGTATAATACCTCGTCCATAAGGATGTACCTGGCCGATCTAACTCTAAGCTTTCTAACCTCGTCTTTCTCTTCTGGAAGTCGTCCGTCCTTCAGGTATGATACAATTGGGGTCATCTAATTTCCTCTGCTCTCTACTTCCTCTGCTCTCTGATGGTTGTCTGGGGACGTTACTAAACCGTTGGCATTAATCGCAGACCTTGACATATGCCTTGGCATCAGCTTGTATATTTGGCTAGTAATATCCTGCACGGACGACCTTGTGGATGAGTAACCTGACTCTTAAGTGATTGCCACATGCTCCTTCATGAACCTCCCTTAATATGTAGTTCAACTTGTCTGGAGCTAAACACCTAAGATAAGGCTGAGAAAAGCCTCTTTTGTATAATACCTCGTCCATAAGGATGTACCTGGCCGATCTAACTCTAAGCTTTCTAACCTCGTCTTTCTCTTCTGGAAGTCGTCCGTCCTTCAGGTATGATACAATTGGGGTCATCTAATTTCCTCTGCTCTCTACTTGTTGTACTTCTAGGATGTCTATACTTGGGATATACTGAATCTCATCAAACTTGTCCATGGCTTCATTTGCTGAGGCTTCCTTAGCTAAGGTATCTGCTTCCACGTTCTTTTCTCTTGGGATTTGGACGAAGTCAGCTTCCTTAAATCTTTTCATAAGGAGCATCCCTCTATTAAGGTACTTCCTCATTCGTTCTTCCTTAGCCTCATATGTCCCATTTACTTGGCCCATGATCAATTGAGAATCTCCCAAGACAAGTATTGACTTTACTTCTACAGACTTAGCCAACTCTAGCTCTTTAATGAGGGCTTTATACTCAACTTCATTATTATTTATTTGGTACTGCAAACGAACCTTGTATTTCAATTTATCTCCTTCTAACGATTGTAGAACCACACATATTCCTCCTATATGCTGTGTAGACGAGCCATCCACATGGACAACCCACTTCTTACTGTTTTCTATCTCATCTAAATCATCATAATTTAGGGTAAACTCTTTAATGAATTCTGCTAGGGCTTGCGCTTTTATGGCATGCCTTGGTTGATATCTGATGTCAAACTCGCTGAGCTTAACAGCCCATTGGATTAGTCGTCCTGCAGCTTTCAATTTGTTCATTGCTTTCTTGAGCGGATGATCAGTCATGACATTGATGACATGAGCTTGGAAGTAATGCCTCAGCTTCCTGGAAGCCGTAATTAATGCAAAGGCTAACTTCTCTATTTGTGGATATCATCTTTCCACTCCCCTCAACGCTTTGCTTGTATAGTACACAGGCTTTTGTATCTTCCCTTCCTTCCTCACCAATGCCGAACTTACGGCGTGTGGAGTTACTGCCAAGTACAAATACAACTCTTCTCCTAGGACGGACGGACTTAGTAAAGGAGTTGTAGTGAGGTAGGTCTTCAGGTCTTGAAAGGCTTTTTGACACTCGTCTGTCCATTCAAATGCCTTTTTAAGTACCTTAAAAAATGGCAAATATTTATCAGTAGCTTTAGGGACAAACCAATTGAGGGCAACAACTCGTCCTGTAAGAGATTAAACTTCTTTGATATTTCGTGGATGCTTCATGTTTAGTATTGCTTGGATCTTGTCTGGATTTGCTTCAATCCCCCTATGTGAAACCATAAACCCCAGGAATTTCCCTAATGACATTCTGAAAGCACACTTGCTGGGGTTCAACTTCATGTTGTATTGCCTAAGAGTGTCAAATGTTTCCTGCAGGTCGTCCAAATGCCTTCTCTCGTCTTGACTCTTCACCAGCATGTCATCTACGTAGACTTCTATATTCTGCCTAATCTGTGGATGAAACATGTGGTTAACCAACCTCTGATATGTTGCCCTGCGTTTTTCAAACCGAAGGGCATCACCTTATAACAGAACAAGCCTTGACTGGTGATAAAGGATGTCTTATCTTGGTCTGCCTCGCTCATTCTTATCTGATTGTATCCAGAGAAAGCATCCATAAAGCAGAGCAACTTGTGACCCGCAATGGAATCTACCAACTGTTCAATACGTGGCAACGGGTAGTTGTCCTTGGGGCAAGCCTTGTTTAGATCGGTGAAATCTACATACATTCTCCATTTACCGTTTGCCTTCTTGACCATTACTACATTGGTCAACCAGTCTGGATAACAAATTTCTCGAATGAACTTCGCTACGGTCAACTTCTGCACCTCTTCTTTAATAACATTGTCTCTATCAGGAGCAAACACCCTTTTCTTCTGTCGTATAGGCTTAGAGGTAAGATACACATTTAGACGATGGGTAATAACACTAGGATCTATACCTTACATGTCCTCATGACTCCAAGCAAACACATCAATACTCTTCCTCAGGAAACAGACGAGATCCTTCTTAGTCTTCTCTTCTAAATCTACCCCTACCCTGGTACATCTCTCGGGGTTATCCTAGTCCAAGGAAATATTTTCCAATGTTTCAATGGGCTCTGCCACTACTCTCCTTTCCTCAATGCTCATCATTTGAACCTGTTCGTCCATGGCCAACATGGCTAAATAACATTCTTTAGCTGCTAGTTGATCTCCTTGTACTTGTCCTACCCCGTACTCCGTAGGGAACTTGACTGATAGATAGTAAGTAGACGTGATATCTTCCAACTATTTAAAGTTGGTCTTCCAATTATGGCATTGTAGGACGATGAACAATCAACCACGAGGAAATTTACGTCCTTGGTTACCTGTTGTGGATATGCCCCCACCACCACAGGTAATGTGACAGTGCCCACGAGCTGTACTTTCATTCCACCGAAACCTACCAAGGGTGAGTTCACTAGATGAAGTTGATCTTGCTCAAGTTTCATTTACTGAAAAGCAGGGTAATACAAAATGTCTGCTGAGCTCCCATTGTCCACAAGCACCCTTCTAGTTGTATGATTAGCAATAAGTAAGGTGATGACAATGCCATCATCATAGGGGTGATGAACTCTTTCAGCATTTTCGTCCGTGAATGTGATAGCTTGTTTTTCAGTGGTCCTCGTCCTTGGTGATTGTCCAGAGAGTTGGACGTTCTGCATTACCTTTAGGTATGTCTTTCTCGACTTGGATGACTGACCTGTTGAACTTCCTCCTATGATAACTCTTATTTTTCCTAGCGGAGGTCGTCACCTCTCTTCTGCCTTCCCCTTCAATTTCTCATCTTTGTGATCTCGTCCAAGGAAACTTCTCAATTTTCTTTGCCTAATGAGGTTTTCAATCTGCTGCTTTAGATCAAAACATTCATTCATATCATGCCCATGGTCTCTATGGAAACAACAATACTTATTCCTGTTACGTTTGTTCGGATCTCCCTTCATTTTTTTCGGCCACTTCAAGGAATGATCGTCCTTGATTTGCATAAGAACCTGCTCAAGTGGCACGTTCAAGGGGGTGTATTGTTGATTCCATGCTGAAGGGCTAGCCTTCTTGTTGTCTCGGTCTTTCTTATCTTCCATTCGTCCTTTCTTAGGACGAGATCCCTGTTCAGAGTGGTGGTTTGCTTCCATTCTCTCAGTTCTCTTCCTCTTCTTGGCTATGATTGCGTCTTCTGCATTCATAAAGTTTTAGGCCAAATGGACGAGTTCAGCCATGGACTGAGGCTCTTTCTCATAAAGTTTGTGTATGAATAAGTCAGGGCTTCCTTGTTGAAACGAGTGATGAAGGACCGCAGGCTTTCATTCTCTCCTTGCTCTATGGCTAACAGGCTAGACGAGGAACGTTTGTGTCTTTATCCCCCAATGAAGTTATTAACAAACAACTTGCTCAACTTTTCGAAAGAATTTACCTAATTCGGGGGTATTTTACTAAATCACACTTGTGCTAAACCTTTGAGGGTGGTAGGGAAGGCTCTACACATAATCTCATTTGGGACCCCTTGAAGGTGCATCGTAGTCTTAAAAGTAGTAATGTGATCAAACGGGTCACGCGTTCCATCATACGAATCCAAGGAAGGCATCTTAAACTTCGAAGGCAAAGGGTGACCGTTGATGGCAGCCGTGAAAGGGGAGTCTGTTCGGTGAACTAGATCTTCTACTGGATTTGCCCTTCTCATGTTCTCCCTCATCTCATCCATAACCTTCCTCATTTGATCTATCTCCCTTTCCAAGTGTGGCACCCTTCTTGATGTGGTACCCTTTGATTGGCTTTCAGGCTCAACATTTCTTCCATCTCCCTGGCTCTGGCCTTGCTCTTCTCCAAATGCCTCATGCCGTTACCTTCTGAGATTAATCTCCCTCGACAATTCCTAGTTTTGGCGAGTTAACTCCACCATAACGACTGTCATGGATTGCACATGTTGAACAGAGGATGGTTACATGGCAGGCGTAGATTGACGGTCGCGGTGGGGATTACTAGAGGCATCCCTACTCTCTTGATGGCCTGGACTAGTAGCCCTCGATCTTGTCCAAACCATTGCAACCTTTTGTCAGAGAAAGAAATTGTAGAACTCAAAGATGAAATCTAATAAAATTCAACTCCCCACAGACGGCGCCAACTGATGAACACAGGAAAATTAGTAGGCTGAATGTCTCGAACGTTAATGATCTCAAGGTTACTTGGAATGCCCTGAAAAAGTAAACACAAAATCAGAGGAGACCGAGGAAGACCGGCCAAGTCTGATGGTAAAGTCAATATTTTTGGAGTTCTAATTTGTGTGGAAGTGTCTAAATGAATTACCTTCTCACGGATGAATGCTTATATAGCGCACACTTTGGGATAGTTACTTATTTAGTAACTGCCTCTATCATTGAGGAACTCGGAAGACTTGGAGGTAACTTCCATAACTGCCATGGAAGTTACCTTATTTGGGCTTGTTCTCCATAACCGCCATTGGAAACTGACTACGGTAATGAACTTTGACCTTAGTGCTCCGTGTTGTGTGAGAAGCTCGTCCTAAGCAAATATGGGGAGAGACGTTTGGAACGTAGAGAGGTCGTCCAAGTGTTTCTTCTCATGGACGACCTCATCAACGGACGAGCATATCATGATGCAGCCCATTTGTTCCGTTTGTCCTTCTTCCCTTTGGACGACCTCAATGGACGAGTTTGGAGTTAGTGTGTTATATTACACCATCAATTACTAATGTTGACAACTGTGTGATGCATTATAATTTTTATTATTTATAGAAATTAAAGGTAAATTACATTTTAAATTTCATTGTTTTTTTTATGAAAAAAAAAAAATCATTGTTGATTTCCAATCAAATTCTACAATTTCAGAAGTTTATAATTAAGCCCCACATTTTTTATAATTTTTTTTTTAATTCTAACCACAAAGTAAAGCCATAATTGGAGAAGGCTGAAACAAACAATTACGTGGTTTTGAGTGAGAAAATATTTATATATTTCATCAAGCTCATGTATCGAATTACACAATATTGTTTTATTTAAGCAAATTCCATTATTGATGGGAATTTAAATTTTCTAAAAGTATAAAATTAATTTGAAACAGCTCATAGCCTCATACATAGTATTTAAAAGGTATTTTATGCAATAATATATATATATATATATATTTATTGTTAATTTATCTCTATCTACTATATATAAGTACATTCTAAAATATATATATAAGTAGACAAGATAAGTCATTGGATATATTTATCCAAGCCTAAACCAATAAACTTGATTTGCTTACTTTCATATAGGCAGTGGAATGGTCCCAAACAGTTGATATATAGTGTATTATTTATTGTTTTCCTTTTCTTTTCTTTTTTAATAACTTGACTGTTACAACAATGGGTAAAAGATTTCAATCATATATGATAACTCCATTGCTCCTTCGACTTTATTTTGTAGTATTTAATAAATTTTATTATTTTATCAACACATCCATAGCCAATTATATCTATTCACTTTCTCAAAAAAAAAAAAATATATATATATATATATATATATATCATATTCAAAATCTAATCTCTTATCATATATTGATTTTTTTTAAGTTACCATATATTAATTTTTATGTCAATATATATGTTCCTTAAATGGTAACTCCACGATGAGGTATGACTCGTATCATTTTTTTTTTTTTGAGAGAATTTCAACCTATGACGTCCTCTTTTGATGGTAACTATTTTATCATCATACTAAAACACTAATCAATTTTTAGTATAGGCGATGATTGAATCTCAAATCTTTTATTCAACCATTAGAGACTTTTCCAATTGAGCTAATTGAAACCCACAGGTATATGACTCATATCATACATTAACCCAATTACTCATATCATGCTTACCCATTATGTTTAATTCAAATTTCTAACATAGTGCATTTTAATTGCATGCCATAAAACTCCCACTTAAATAATAAAATGTCCGGTACTCGTTTATTGAGGAGGGGGAGGGGGGCGGGGGAGGGGGGGGGGGGGGGGGGTCAGTGTTCTCTAGAGTCTAATGGTCCACATAAAAAAGAAAAAGAAGCACAAGGCAGTTTCATAACTATGTAAAATTGTTGATTCAAATACTTATAATTTTTGCCATCACGTATAAAAGTTATTTTCATAAATTTGTTTGAATTTATCAAGTCATCAAATTTATCGAAATTTGCTCTGAAACTTTATTGTGACATCTTCTTTTAATCAAACATAACAATATAAATACATAAAAGAATTAACAATCACATGATGAAATTTAATATCTTATTATCATGTACACATGTGCTTAATATAAATAGTCAGGATTTTGTGTGAAAGTCAATGTCACTGTGTAAATTTGCGGCGGATATTAATTGCAGTATTATAAGATTCATTGGAAGGGGAATCTAATTATGATTCTCCTTATACCTTATAAAATACTAAAATAGAATGATCAATGTGACTGACTTGCAAAACTCTTGTCCACCAACACTCACCTTAAGGTGAAAAAAAAAAAAAAAAAAAACTCTGCACAAAAAATATTCTAAATATTTTCATGGAAAATTATTTTGCACTATTAATGATGTAGTATTCCTTATTCTCACACGAATGGTGGGTCATCTTATTAATTTAATTTGTACAAATCCTCATAGTCCTCTTCCTCTTTGCCAAGAAAGGCCACGTCGGCGACGGCGGATATCGCCTTGTTTTGAAGGAACCGGTCCATTTAATCCACCGTCGTTCCCTCCCCTTCGTCCATCTTCTAGGGTTTCAAAATGAAACATTTCTTTCTTTTTCCTTTTTTTTTTTTTTTTTTTTTGAATATGTGAAATTTTTGTGGTGAGTGTGAGAGTATGAAATTAAAGCTTTTTTTTTTTTTTTTATGGAAATAGAGAAATCAGAAACATAAAAAACAAAAAGATTTAGAGAGTGAAAGATCTTACTAGAGAGAGAGACTATAAGTTTTTGGTTTTGAGAGAGAGAGGGAGGGAGAGAAACCCTAATCTGGTAAGTTGTGAAGGGGTGTGAATTCTCTGGTTTTTTTTTTTTTCCCTCTCTTTTTTGTTTTTGTTTTTTTGTGATGATGTGTAATGAGTAATCTGTTAAAATGATATGTATAGTTCTCGTTTGGGCTAAACGAAAAGCTACGTTGCATTTTGCTCTTTCCTCATCCTTCTATCCTATTACAATTTACACTTAACACTAGCCTATAATTCTTTTTTAGACAAAATTTAGTTACAAAATTGGGTATAGCATAAGGTTGTAACCTTACTCAATAAAATAAATATTATTACATATTTTGAAAATCTAACCATTGAATTGCATGTTTTTTACACTCTTAATACATATGTCAACTTTTGTGTCAATCAGATGTTATTTATTACATAATCTATAAGCTTATATTTTATGCATAATTTTAAACTACTAAAACTTGCAATTTAAAGTATTTATTGATGACAAAATTATTGATCTTTAATTTTTTAGAAATTTTGCAAGTATGCGGCATATAAAAAGAAGATGTAATCCAACGGTAGATTTTTCAAAATTCAAATCCAATAAAAAGATATTAAGTAAATTTGTAGTCTAAAGTTACAACCAATTTTGTAGCTAAACTTTATCCTTCTTTTTTAGTGTTGTAGCCACAGTCAAATTTTACCATAAATTTCATATATTTGTCTTTAGATAAAGTTTAGTTACAAAATTAGTTGTAGCATAAGACTACAACCTTACTCAATAAAATAAACATTACTATATATTTTGAAAATCTAACCGTTGAATTGCATGTTCTTTACACTCTTAATACACATGTCAAATTTTGTATCAATTAGATATTATTTACTACATGATCTATAAGCTCATTTTTATGCATAATTTTAAACTACAAAAACTTGCAATTTAAACAATTTATTGATGACATAGCTATTAATCTTTAATTTTTAAAAATTTTGTAAGCATGGAGAATATAAGAAGAAAATGTAATCCAATGGTGGATTTGTCAAAATTCACTTTCAATAAAAAAGATATTAAATAAGATTGTAGCATTAAGGTACAACCAATTTTGTAGTTAAACTTTGTCCTTTGTTTTTGTGTTTGTGTTATGGTGTGAATTATAAATATAATGGCAATTATTACCTTTTACCTTCATGTCAATTCCCTTGTTATTGGTCAAGAGCTTTATAGTTAAATTTGTTTAGTATATTTTTTAATTTTTAAGATCTAGTTAGTTGTTAGTACCTCCTAATATGAAAATAAGATTTAAGGTTCAAATTATCTTCTTTATTATAATTATTGAATTATCCACAAAAAAAAAAAAACACTTTCTATTATTTATATAATTAAAAAAATCATGTCACTACACTTCAATTCAAAATTCCTTTAATTTGTATGTATCTGAATTCATCGATTTGAATGGTTTTACAAGTTCACTTAGAACACTAGCATCAAGTGTGCTAAATGCTAAATTTTTAGCATTTAGCACACCAAACACCAGAGAACAAGTTACATGAGATGTTTCAAATGCTAATTTTAGCATTTGTGACCGTACCATTCTACTTGTACAATAGTAGGGACCTAAATACTAAAACTAAAAACATTTTTTTACTTCCTTCTACCTCTGCTTGCCATCTCGCCCATCACACCTCCACACGCCATCGCCGATTTGAGTTGTCTAGGTTTATAACACCAATGATTTTGGTGGGTTTATGTTGGTGGGTCATGGGATGATTTTGGCTACTGGTTAATGGGTCGTGGGTTGACTTATATTTTTTCCTTCGGTGGTGGTGAGTTTCAAATGGTGTTCTGGGTTTTCTTTTTTTCTTTTTTCTTTTTTTCCCCAATGGTGATGAGTTTCAAACACAAATAATGTGGTTGTGATTGGTTTGTTGGCCGTGTGTAGTGTTGGTGTGGGTGTGTGTTCCAAACGCTTTTATTTTTTTTAGCCGTTGGGAATTTATGAGTAAAATAGCCATTGGGCAATTATGAGAAAAATAACAGTTAAGTAATAATTGATAATATAGTCGTTGGGCATTTATAGGTTATTAGTAACCAATAACCATAGACTATTATTTTCATAAGTAGCCTATATAATACTCATCACAACACCTTTTCTCATAAGTTTTTATTACTACTCTATATTTAGATATACACAATTCTATTATCTTTCTCTCCCACATATTTTTCTACAAGAATAGTTTTTTTTTAAGGAAAGACAATATAAGGTTGTTCTTAAACCTTTGTGAGTGGAAGTGTGTGTATCACAAATGTCGACTCTATAGTCTAATCCTGGGAGATTGTTTGGCCAAGAGAACTAATCGCACTAAGTTTTACTTAGAGTGACATGAATCAACTTTTGAGGACAATACTCTTTGCATGATTCTATAGCACTGTGAAATTGTTCTTAAATTTACATATATTTATTTTGTTATTACTTCTTTACTCTCTTACTAATTATTTGAGATATTGTTTGTTGTATACTTGTATCAAACTTGTTAATTCATTGCTATATTTCCAACATGTAGTGGTTAGTTTCAAACAAAAAGAGAGATAAAATTAGTGGAGAGGAAGAGAGAGAAAAGAGAGCTTCATATTAGAAAGCCAAATAAAGAGGAAGAGAGTGAAAGAGAGATAAAAGAATAAATAAAGGAATAGGATTTGAAAGTAGAACATGCGATGTAAAATGTATTGTCAAATATCATATTAAAGTAGCAAAAGTAAATTTTGAGATGTGAAAATAGAATTGTTTTGCAACCGCTAACATTGATGCTCTTCTACATTGAGGAAATTCAATACGTTAAACTGATGCACCTAACCCATAGTTAAGTTTGCACAAAGCCTTGCCTTGCCAATCATCATTGTTCGTCACCTTCTCTCTCTAGTATGGTATGATTTGATGAATACTAGACAAAGATCTTAAGATATCCGTAAGCTCGCCATCTTTAACAACACTTAAACCGTCGGCTTAAAACCTTTTACCAGAGGCACCATAGTTTCAGCCAACACAACCTCACTAAATCAATTGATAATTCTCAGTGTCTTGGTCGACATTGATTAAATCAATATTCAACCTTATGTGATTGGGTTGGTTCGCAGGTTAACACTTAATTACGAAGGTTTTTTTTTTTTTTTTTTTTGGGGGGGGGGGGGGGGGGGGGTGTGTGGGGGGTGGGGGGGAAAGTAGCTTACATTTTCTATGTAATTACACACACACACAAAAACGTTTTTTCATTAACTAAAATTTGATGAAGCCACACTAAACACCAAAATATGAATTTTTAGAAAAAAATTGATGCTGAAATAATGGCCTTAAAAGTTAAAGCTTCTTCAGTTATTCTTCTTTAATTAAAACTTGATCTTAATTAATAATTTAATATAACTATATAAGCTTTCTAAACAATGATTACTACTGTTAACAACTGTCAATTGTGTGATGCATTTTAATATTTATTATTTATGGAAATTAAAGGTAAATTACATTTTAAATTTCATTGTTGATTTCCAATCAATTCCAAAATTTCAGAAGTTTATTATTAAACCCCACATTTTTTATAATTTTTTTTTTAAAATTCTAATCAGTAACCACAAAGTAATTCCATAATTGGAAAAAGCTTAAACAAAAAATGTTATATGGTTTTGAGTGAAAAAAAATATTTATATATATTAGGCACATGTATTGAATTACACAATACTGTTTTATTTAGGTGAAACTACACTATTGGTCTCTCAAGTTTGCCGACCGAGCGCTCTTAGTTTCTCAAGTTTGAAGTGAATGCTATTAGTCCTTCAAGTTTAAAAAACGAGCACAATTAATTCTTTTGTTAATAACCATTAGTCCTAATGCTTATATGTCTAACAGAACTATGACATGGCAAATTTTAAATGATGTGACATCAAATTTAATATTAAAAAATCAATACACAAAATCCAACTCATTAAATAAAAAAAAAAAATAAAAATCCAACCATTACTAACCCATTTCAGGTGACCCACCCATTAAGAAACAAATGTTCCCAATTTGAAGCCTCGTGATTTGAAGAGAGAAATCTGAAATCCTAGTAGCGCAGACTTTAATTGCTGGCACCGCTGTCATCTACCCTTACGACCGCTTTCTCTCACATGCGCAACTGGTGAGACACAGATCTTAGACTTTCAAAATCCTATCACTGGCTAAGCATCACGCTCCAAAGTCACATACTCGCTTTATAAGCACTTCAGCGTTTAGAATCACGTCAAATGTTCTGTTTAAGATCCAAAGCGAATAGCCAAACAAATCATAGCACATAATGTCCATTTACAATGCTTAAATAATCTATATAGCCATATTGCTGCACCATTTGGAAGAACTTTTTGAAATCAGGACCGAATAGTTAGTTATTATTCCAGTGACTAATAAGCTGTGTTTGGTTCATGTAAAATATTTTTTGAAAAATAAATATTTTTCGGAAATGTTATTTTTGGGAAAAGAAAATATTTTTAAGTGTTTTGTTGCATTTCAAAAAATGCTTTGGAAAATATTTTCTAGTATTTGGTTATGTTTTGAAAATTCTAGTTTTTCACATTTTCTCATCTATTTTCTCAACTACCAAACAAATTTTATAATAGAACATTTCAATATATAAACTTAAAAAAACAAAAATCAAAACAACAACATTCGGTTAAACTCCACAATCCGGTCAAACTGAGAGAGGGAGGAGATCGGTCTAGGCGACGAGAGGGCGACGAGATCGGTCTGGGCGACGAGATCGAGATGACGAGATCATTGGTGCGATGAGATCGAGACGACGAGATCGGCAGCGCCGATGAGCACTGGGTCGAGAACGAGAACGAGATCGGTAACGTCGGCGCCGATGAGATCGGTTTTGGGTGGATCGGTCTTGGGTGGTGACGATCTAGATGGCAGCGCCGGTGTTGGGGTGCGATTGGTAACTTTCTCTCTCTCTCTCTCTCTCTCTCTCTCTCTCTCTCTCTCTTTGCGCGTCTGAGACCCGAAAATAGTTTGAAGTGAAAATAGAAATGTAAACCAATTTCCAGGTTAAAGCCATAAAACACACTATCAAAGGAAACCAATTTCCGGAAAATTTATTTTCCATGCGCAACCAAACACCTGCATTTACAGAAAAACATTTCCAGAAGTGATTTGAAGCCAAAACAAACACAGCCTAAAATGCATTTGAGTTGTCCGTCGCACCAATGGTTATGCATGTGAGAGGAATGGGTCGCAAGGGAAAAAGACAGCAGTGCCAACAGTGAATGATGACGACTCCGTTAATGATCTCTCTCTCTCTCTCTCTCTCTGCAATGTGATTTCAAATTGGGAAGACCCATTTTTTAATGGGTCACCTGAAATGAGTTGGGTGGATGAGTTTTTTAATGAGTCAGATTTTTTAAATGTTAAATTTGACGCCACATCACATAAAATTTGTCATGTAATAGTTATGTTAGCCACGTAGGCATTAGGACTAATGCTATTATCTTATCGAGAGATGCTACGTCTACAACAATTTTACAACATTTTTACAACAAATCACAGGTGGTTAGTTGTTATTGGTTCAAATTTGAATCTAACACTAAGATTACTTTTTTGCCCCAACAATAACAACCAATAACAACCTGCCACTTAGGAAATGTTGTAGAAATGTTGTAAAAATGTTGTAGACATAGCATTTCTCTTATCAGAATGACCAATTGCATTCATCTTTTAAATTTGAAGGACCAATAGCACCCCACTTCAAACTTAAGAGATTAATAGTGCTTGGTAGGAAAACTTTAGGAACCAATAATGTAGTTTCACATTTTATTTAAGCAAAATTCCATTATTGATTGGAATTTAAATTTTTTTTAAAGTATAAAATTTAATTTGAAACAGCTCATACCTAGTGTTTAAAAGGTATTTTATCCAATAATATATACTTATTGTTAATTTATCTATACCTACTATATATAATTAAACAAGATAAGTTATTGGATATATTTATCCAAGGCTGAACCAATAAACTTGATTTTCTTACTTTAATTTCATATAGACTTTTTTTTTTTTTTAAGATAATGCATTTCATATAGACTTTCATTTTATATAGACATCACCGCACACCCTTAGTGTGATGGTCACTTTACAAATATGAGTATTTGTGAGGTGTGGGGGTAAGGGCCGAGATTCAAGTCTCTAAGAGGGAGTTTCACACACATATATACTTAAATTAAGCTAGAATAGAATTTTTATCTTGTATTAAAAAAAAAAATCATATAGATGGTGGAATGGTCCTAATTAGTTTATATATAGTGTATTGTTTATTATTATTATTATAGTATTATTTTTAATAACTTTTTTTGTGAGAGAATTATTTTAAGTAACTTGATTGTTAAGACAATGGGGAAGAGAATTGAATCACTATTTATGGTAACTACATTGCTCTTTCGACTTTATTTTTGTAGTATTTAATAAAATTATTTTTTTTTCAACACATCTATAGCCAATTATATCTTTCTCAAAAAAATATCTATATCATATTCAAATCTAATCTTTTAAGTCTTATCATATATTGCTTTTTTTTTTTTTAGTTACCATAATATTAATTTTCATGTCAAGATATATGTTGCTTAAATGGTAACTCCACGATAAGTATGACTCATATCATACATCAACCCAATTACTCATATCTTGCTTACCCATTATATTTAATTCAAATTTCTAACATAGTGCATTTTAATTTATACGCCATAAAATTCCCACTTAAATACTAAAATATCTTTTTTTTTAGAGTTTCAACCTATGGTGTCCGGTCCTAATGATAGCTTTTTATCATCAGATCAAGACAACAATCAGTTTTTTATGTAGGCGGGAATTGAACATCAGATCTCTTATACAATCATTAAAGACTTTACCAATTAAGCTAGATAAAACTCACAAATACTAAAATATCTAATACTCCAAGTGAAATACGTCAATGTTGTCTAATGGTCCATCCACCCAATAAAAAGGAAAAAGAAGCACAAGGCAGTTTCATAACTACGTAAAATTGTTGATTCAGATACTTATAATTTTTGCTATCAAGTATAAAAGTTATTTTCATAAATTTGTTTGAATTTATCAAGTCATCAAATTTATCAAAATTTGCTCTGAAACTTTGTTGTGATATCTTCTTTCAATCAAACATGCCTATATATATTGAGAATACTAATTATTTTTACGCACACGGAGAGAGGGAAGGAGGTCTTAAAAAAATAAATCAAACATGACAATATAAATGCATAAAATAATTAACAATCACGTGATGAAATTTAATACCTTATTATCATGTACGTATATATTTAATATAAATCTTCATGATTTTGTGTCAAAGTCAATGTCACTATGTAAATTTGAAGCATATATTAACTAGCACTATTATATGATTCATTGGGAGGGGATTCTAATCATGATTCCCCTTATATAAAATAGAATGATCAATGTCACTGAGCTGCAAGACTTTTGGCCATCAACACTCACCTTAAGGTAAAAAAAACTAATTACTCACACACACAAAATTCTAAATATTTTCATAGAAAATTATTCTGCACTACTAAAGATGGAGTATAATGACACGGTATTCCTTATTTTCACATGAATGATGGGTCATATTATGAATTTAATTGTAGGACTCACCATTTACATGAAAAAATTGAGTTATACTGCTACATCACTCTACATCAAAAATACTAAATAATCACTCATATGTCCACAGTGTTGACATAATGACATGTAGATTGTTATAAAAAGTTCAGGAACATAAAATATTTTTTTGTTTGTTTAGGTGATATATTGTGTATTTCTTCTATGAAATGAGGTGATATTTTGTAATATAGTATCAGTGATTAAAAGTGATATTACATAGTTCAGGACTTATATGACCCATAATCTATGGAAAAAAACAAATTTAGATAGAAAAATAGTTATGTCAAACCACAATAGAAAAACAAATTGTGGACCCAATTTAATTCAGTGGGATCTTTCATTCACATTTTTTTTCCATCTCCTTTTTAGATAATAGGCATTGTAACTAATATTCTTGTAATGGGTTTAATCGAAATTTTTGTTTATGGTTCATTGTTTGTCACCTTCTCCCTCTCTAGTATGTTATGATTTGATGAATATCTCAATATTTCCACCATACTATACAAAGATCTTAAGATATCCATAAGCGCACCATCTTTGACAACACTTAAACCATACGTCGATTTAAACCTTTTACTATAGGCACCATAGTTTCAAACTCACCAAATCCATTGATAATTCTTAGTGTCTTGGTCGACATTGATTAAATCAATATTCAACCTTATGTGATTGGGTTGGTTCGCAGGTTAACACTTAATTACGAAGGTTTTTTTATTTTTTTGAAAAGTAGCTTACATTTTCTATGTAATTACACCAAAGAAAAATTTTTTTTTTTCTTTTTCATGAACTAAAATTTGATGAAGCCACAGTAAACACCAAATCCATTGATAATTCTTAGTGTCTTGGTCGACATTGATTAAATCAATATTCAACCTTATGTGATTGGGTTGGTTCGCAGGTTAACACTTAATTATGAAGGTTTTTTTTTTTTTTTTTTTTGAAAAGTAGCTTTTTCTATGTAATTAAACACAAAAAAAAAAAAGTTTTTCTTTTTCATTAACTAAAATTTGATGAAGCCACACTAAACACCAAAATATGAATTTTTAGAAAACATTTTATGCTGAAATAATGGCCTTAAATGTCAAAGCTTCTTCAGTTATTCTTCTTTAATTAAAACTTGATCTTAATTAATATAAGCTTTCTAAACAATAATTACTAGTGTTAACAATTGTGTGATGCATTGTAATTTTTATTATTTATGGAAATTAAAGGTAAATTACATTTTAAATTTCATTGTTGATTTCCAATCAAATTTCAGAAGTTTATTATTAAACCCCACATTTTTATAATTTTTTTTTTTAATTCTACCCAGTAACCACAAAGTAATTCCATAATTGGAAAAAGTTTAAACAAAAAATGTTAAATGGTTTTGAGTGAAATATATATGTAGGGACAGGATTTGTAGCCCAAGCCCAAAAGATATTGGATGTAAGCCTAACAAGCCCAATACAATGAATTTGTAGAGAGTGGGTGAAAGAACTAGGTTGTTTGTAAAATAAGCAACAGTTAATCAAGGTTTTAAAATGTGAGTCAATATAAAAAACATGCTCGAAAATTACATAAACTGTTGTCCGAAGAGATGTATTATTGTTTGCAAGGTCAATATCATTCTTAGAGCTACAGTAAACTCTCCTTCTTCCTTTTTTCTCCAATCCTCCTCTTATGAGAGGTCTCTTACATTTATATAATCCTCTTTCCTAACATCTTCATCGTACACTTGTTCCTCATCCAAGCATTCACTTGAGTACCTGTCCCATCAGATAGTTTCTTTGGCGCTTTATGAGGGGTAGCCGCTAAGATCACACTGTTCAGGGGTCTTTTCCACATAAATGCAGACAGAAGAGTTGCTGCAGGGTATTAAATACGGTGGTAGCAGCTTTTACTTTAGATATTTCTCTATTCTTATCATCTTTATGCGTGCATGAGGTTCATCCTATCGTTGGAACTTCCTGGAAGTTCATCCAAACTGCCCAGGTGTTGGCTTGACCGATATTCTTTAAGTCCGAGGAGTATACACTCCTCGGACTATCTTCCTCTATCTTTTCCTTATGCGATTCCCTATTCAGGGGTCTTTTCCAATCGTTTACTCCTCCTCGGATGTACCCATATCCTTAAATTGGGCCTAAAGCCCAATATCCGAATTTGGGCTTTTATCTCCACAATATATATTAGGCACATGTATTGAATTATACAATACTTTTTTATTTAAGTAAAATTCCATTATTAATTGGAATTTAAATTTTTTAAAAGTATAAAATTTAATTTGAAACAGCTCATAGTGTTTAAAAGGTATTTTATCCAACAATATATACTTATTGTTTTTTTTTTTTTTTTTTGAAAGCTACTTATGTTTAATTTATCTCTATCTACTATATATAATTAAACAAGATAAGTTATTGGATATATTTATCCAAGCCTAAACCGATAAACTTGATTTTCTTACTTTCATTTCATATAAACGGTGGAATGGTCCCAAATAGTTTATATATAGTGTATTGTTTTTAATAACTTTTTTTTTTGAGAGAATTATTTTTAATAACTTGATTGTTACAACAATGGGGAAGAGAATTCAATCACTATTTATGGTAACTACATTGCTCCTTCGACTTTATTTTTGTAGTATTTAATAAAATTATTTTTTTTTCAACACATTTATAGCCAATTATATCATATTCAAAATCTAATCTCTTAAGTCTTATCATATATTGATTTTTTTTTTTTTAAGTTACCTCAGTATTAATTTTTATGTCAAGATACGTGTTGCTTAAATGGTAACTCCACGATAAGGTATGACAATATCATACATCAACCCAATTACTCATATCTTGCTTACCCATTATATTTAATTCAGATTTCTAACATAGTGCATTTTAATTTACTTGCCATAAAATTCCCAATTAAATAATAAAGTGTCTGGTACTCCTGGTGAACAATGTCAATGTTGTCTAATGGTCCACCCGCCTAATAAAAAGGAAAAAGAAGCACAAGGCAGTTTCATAACTATGTAAAATTGTTGATTCAAATACTTATAATTTTTGCCATCGCGTATAAAAGTTATTTTCATAAATTTGTTTGAATTTATCAAATTTATCGAAATTTGCTCTGAAACTTTGTTGTGATATCTTCTTTTAATCAAACATGACAATATAAATACATAAAAGAATTAACAATCACATGATGCAATTTAATATCTTCAGGATTTGTGTGAAACTCATTGAGTTATCTTCTTTTAATCAAACATGACAAAATAAATACATAAAAGAATTAACAAGCACATTGTGTGAAACTCAATGTTACTATGTAAATTTGCAGTGGATATTAACTTTGCACTATTATAGGTGTAGGGATATTGGGCTCAGGAACTCACTATCTATGTATGCACTGGGCCTGGGGCCCAACTCGAGGATGTAAAGTTTTCCGAGGAGAAGTAAACGTAATCAGGGGAGCCCATGTTAGTAATTGGAGAAGTCAGTTTTGGTCATAAGGGCTCGGTAGGGTAGGTCGAGGATGAATACCTCCTCGGTTAATCAAAGCCGAAGTCAGAAGAGTTGGTCTGCCATCCAGGGGAGCACTCCAGGAAAGTTCTGTTGATATGGATATGCATTACAGGAACGCAGGACAGGGATGAATGTAGAAATATCTAAGCAAAAAGTTGCTATCACCGCATTGAATGCTCTGCAGCTAACTTTCTAGCTGCATTAATGTGGAGAAGACCCTTGAACAGTGCTGCATTGGCTACCCCAACATACAAAGCGCCTGAGAGGGTGTCTGATGGGACAAGCACTAGAGTAGAAGCTTGGATGGTTAACAAGTGAAGGGCCAAGATCGTCTAAAGAGAACTATAAAATGGAAGAGACCCTTCATGAAGATGGGATCGAGAAATAAAGAGAAAAACACTGTAGCATCAAGAACTGACTTTATAATCTAAACTGCAAGAAATATATAAGAACTGGTCTCTTCGAATTTTGCCGAGGATGATTTTCTTTAGTATAAACTTGTTTATTTTCATTCTCTTGTGATCTGAACTGATTGTTTGATTCATAGAGGCCCAGTTTTTCCAACCCACTTTCTACAAATTCATTGTTTTGAGCTTTGTGAGCCTAAGTCCATCCACCTTTAGGCTAGCAACTCAAATCTGGTCTTTATAATAGGATTCGAGGATTCTAATCATGCTTCTCCTTATAAATAGAATAATCAATGTCACTAAATTGCAAGACTTTTGGCCATCAACACTCCCCTTAAGGTAAAAAAAAGTTAAAAAACTAAAAACACACAAAAAAAAATTCTAAATATTTTCATGGAAAATTATTCTGCACTACTAAAGATGGAGTATAATGACACGGTATTCCTTATTCTCACACAAATGAAGGGTCATATAATGAATTTAATTATAAGACTCACCATTTATGTGAAAAAATGGAGTACTGCATCACTCTACATCAAAGTACTTAACAATCTCTCATATGTCCACTGTGTTGACATGTTGATTGTTATAAAAAGTTCAGAACATATAATATTTTTTGATTTGTTTAGGTGATATATTGTGTATTTCTTTTATGAAATGAGGTGATAGTATCAGTGATTAAAAGTGATATTACATAGTTCAGGACTTATATCCCATAAGCTATGGAAAAAAGCAAATATAGATAGAAAAATAGTTATGTCAGAACACTAAGAAAAAAACAAATTGTGGACCCAATTCAATTCAGTGGGATCTTTTATTCACATTTTTTTTCCATCTTCTTTTTAGATAATAGGCACTGTAACTAGTATTCTTGTAATTGGTTTAATCGAAATTTTTGTTTATGGTTCATATTTCAGATTGGGTTTCAAACAGTGAAACGTTATATAGTGTGGGTTTGGATTCAGCGGAAATGTTTCCGCTGAATGCTGCATCGCGTTTTTCCTTCTTTTTTTTTTTTTTTTTTTTTTGCTTTTTGCTTTCACGTGTTTAGGGAGACAGAATTTACTGTTCATGAGACAATTTTCACTGTTCACGCACTGTTTCGGTACTGTTCATGGGACCCACAGTCACTTTATTCAAAAAAAAAATTAAAAATAAGTCCCACGATACTATTCACATATTTAAAAATTATTTTGCTACAGAAAAGCTAACAAATGTGTTAATGCACTTGTTAGAAGGGAATCTCTTTTGCCTCAAGATTTTGTTTGTTTTTCTGGCACCTCCAGCGGAGGTTTCTTTGTTGCTTAGATTAGACTCTGCTGGAATGTTGTATAGAGCCAAACATTAGCTTTGTTGTTTCTTTTGTTTAGTTTAGAGCATGCCCTTGTTTACCAAAGAAAAATAACAGAGGAAGAGAGGTGTGAGGCTAGGCAAAATTTGCAAAACAGTATATTTTCGAGAAAAAATTAGGCAGATGGCATGCGTTCAAACTTAATTAGTAAGTTGGACTCTTTTTGGAAGTCGATTTTAACAAACTCGACTTCCTACAAAAAATCAGTTCTAGAAAAGCGTAGAACACCTGAAAGTCGAGTTTAACAAACTCGACTTCCACTAAAAGTCGAGTATGTTGAACTCGACTTCCAGGTGCAGTACAAATCAGACTTATTTACTTGTTGGATGAGGGGTTGAATTTGCCTGGAAGTCGAGTTTACTAAAATCGACTTCCAAAAAGAGTCCAACTTACTGAATAAGTTTGAATGCGTGCTATCCGACTAAAATATTTCGAAAATTGTACTGTTTGGCAAATTTTGCCGTGAGGCTAAGGTTAAAGTTGCTGGGCCCAACCTTGAATTTTGTTTTGTCCATCTTGATTGCCTGATGAGATTTCAGGCTGACGCTTTCTTGCAAAGAAAGGTGAAGGTAACTAGGTAGGGGCCTCTTTCAATCGAACAAACATTTTTGAAGGCTTTTCATGGTCGCTAGAGACATTCTCGCTTTGCTTTAAAAGGAAAAAGTTTATTTGATTTTGTATGCTCTTTTTGGGCCTATAGAAAGATTCCCTTTTGCTTTTGGTTCGATGAAATGAGTAAATCAAAAGTCGGGATGAGAATTCCGAAATATTGTTGGGTCCAGGCTAGACTAGATTCAAAATTGTTATAATGGAGTTTGGAAATTATATGGTTGGGATGGAAAATGAATTTATTAATCATCAAATGATATGTTTTAATATTTTCAATGAAAATGTTCAAAGTTCAAAATTCCACTCTAACTAATGAAACAAAAAATCAATTTATTAATCTATTTCTATAGTCCAACATGTTGTATTTTACTTGCTAGTGTTTCATTATTTACTTTCAGTTTCATCAAACTTCTAATTTTTTTTATTTACTTTTTAGAAAATGTGATTTAAATATGTCTAAGTCATTTTTATTAATTTTGAGTTGATTTTTATTAAGTAATTAAATACTAAGTAATATTGTTCAACTTTTTAAAATTGTATATCAACAAATTGAATACGACCAAAACATGTGGATAGAGTAAAATATGCTTATCCAAATTAGATATGATTGTGAAAACTTGTGTTTGTGTTTTTGTCGTTATGTACTTCTATTGATGAACTTCAACTAAATGGGATTTCTTGTGAATTCGGATGATCAAATCCACCATGTCCACCAGTTAATTTTTAAGAAAAATGATGTAACAAATAGTTATTGGTGAACAAAAAAGTAATTTCAGTGGTAGATTCAAACTAAAACCAATAACTACTTACCACTTATAATTTGTTATAAAAATATTGTAAACGTAGAACTTCTCAATTTTTAAATAAAAACCATTAAACATAAAACAAATTAAGATCCCATGCATATAGCATGGTTTTGTACTGTGAATGGGCTAATTTACTCATAGGACCAATTAAGCACAAAGCAAAGAGAAGAGAAATGAGGTTGAGAATAGTAATTTAAGAGTGATCACATCTGATCAAGTAATAAAAGAAAGAAAAAATCCACACCAAAAAAAAAAAAAAAAAAACCATTCAACATCAATTACATATTTTATTTTAAATCGAAGATATCTGGTGTAAAATTGAGAAAAATTCATTATTTGGTCATGTCATGTCATAATGTATCTTCACCCAATTACAATTTAATCGAAATAATTTCAAGTGCATGTGACTTTTCTTTAAAAATTATTAAAATCATGGAAATTCACTTAAAAGAAGGTGATGTAATTTATTGGAATTTGATTTTTTTTTTCTTTTTGGAGAAACTATTGGAATTTGAAACTAACATTTAGAAGTTCATCTGTTCAAGCAATTCAACTAATAAATAAGATGTCAATGATAATAGTGGTTGTCATTCACACACACACACACAAAAGGGAAAGAAAGAAAGAAAGAAAGAAAGAAGAAGCATTATCATACATAGAAATCATATAAAAAATTTGTACACGTGACAAAAAGCATGAACCATAAATCCATATAATTTGTGAAGAGTTTTGTAATGTAGCGGCATTGTTTTTTTTCCCCTTTTATGATGAGAATTCGGGTTTAAATTCCCTCTCTCCTATTATTGTAATTATCAATTTTTTTAAAAAAAATCTATGAACTTAACTAAAGGAAGCATACTACTAAATTACTAATTAAGTGAAAATGGTAAAAGTTATAAATAGTTTTTAGGTGTTGTACCTTAGATTCTTTAGTTAAAATTAAATAGGTGGTTACATTGATCAATGCAATATAAAAGATGTAATCTTTTCTATATACAATTAAAATCAATTATGTGGATCATTGATCAATGCAACCACATGTTTAGATTTAATTAGAAAACTTAGGTACAACATTTAAGTAACTATACACAAATTTTGTCTAGGTGAAAATATACTATGCATACCTAATTTGAGTTCGATTCTATTTTAGCTTTCAAATTTTGAAAAGCATTTTTTAGTTCTCAAAATATCATACACATGACAAGTTATTTAATTCATAACCTTATTGTTACGATGGAAAATCACATGAATTTGTCGTATTTTGATGACATAGGTTTTTTTTTTTTTTTTTAATGAAGAAGACATAGGCAATAATTATTATTATTATTATTTTGATGAACACGACATGGGCAATAATTATAACAACAATGTTACTCAATAGCTACTTTTCTTTTAGAACCAAGTGTACTCAATAGCTGATAGTATGTTCCATATGTATCTTTTTTTTTTTTTAAATATGTGCATAATTATAATCCACACCGAGCAACAATCAAATTCAACTTCAAGAAATCAATTTTCAGATACTTCAAATTAGCAAACAATTGAAAGAAACCATGATTGATTGATGAATGATGACCATCTTTTGTCAAATAAATGCAACACAAAAGGTTTATACTTCTATTTTAGCCATGCCAAAATCACCCTAAACATCACATTTTACTAGGAGATAAGAGATCTTCTCACCCCAAAAAAAAAAAAAAAAACCTTTGGAGCTAAGAAGACTATCATTACCAACTGAAGCACTCAAATTGTTCAAAAACCGACAAAGTGACCGGCCCAGCCAGTCGCATCCTTCCAAGTAACGGCTAACACTACCCACAATAGCCAGTAACCATGTACCTCCTCAGGGCCCACACCAACCCAACGGTCACATTTGCCTTAAACAAACTCTTAAAATTCACAACGTTTAAGTTTTCAACCTACAAACCTTTTCTCTTATATAAACCTCACTCTCTCCGATACCCTTTCATATTCTTTGGAAAACGACAACCTTTGAAAAAACTCTCTCAAACACACAAATAAAAACACAGATTCTTTTTCTTTCTTCTTCAAGTTTTGTGTGTGTTTCCAAACAAAGAAGAAGATGCATTGTCTTGTTGTACTTTCCATTTTCGTATTGTGTGTCTCAGTTTCACACAACAACGGTTTGGTACAAGCAGACAATGCGCCTTCTCCATCTCCAAACCCAAACCCAACACCAACGCCAACAAACTCACCCTCTCCATCAACTTCTCCGACCAGTCCTTCGCATTCTCCGGCGACTTCTCCGACCACTTCTCCTGCTTTATCGCCGCCTACGTCAACTCCGACAATTTCTCCGGCATCCCCTTCAAAGTCTCCGGCTTTATCACCGCCTACGTCCACTCCGGCAATTTCTCCGCCATTGTCGACCCCACCGGCGAAATCCCCGTCAGTTTCACCGGCCAAATCTCCGGCGACCACCCCTGCAAAGCCTCCTGCACAGTCGGTTTCTCCCACCCCAAGTCCGTCGGCAAATGGGTCTTCTCCAATTCCGTCCCCTGTAAGTCTTCCGACGCCGGTTTCATCTCCGGCCACCACTCCGGCGAGTACTCCAGAATCGGTTCCTGTCGGGGCTCCGAATTTGCCACAGCCTCCTACTAGTGCCGCCACTCCGGAGACCCCAGCTGGCATTCCATCGAGTTCGGCAACTCCGGCGGAGGCACCGGTAGTGGTTCCAAAGAGCAGTACACCAAATGCGGCGCCGGCGAGTTCTTCGCCGGAAACTGCACCAGGCCCGGTTAGTGATGAGTCGGGTTCGGATTCAAAGAATAGGGTTCGGGTCATTTTAAGTGGCCTGGCTGTTATGGCTGCTTTGACTCTCTAAATAAATATATATATTTTTTCTCCCACATTATTCATATTTATTTGGTATTGTCACTAATATTTTGTAAGACCCTAGTGTATTTCTTTTTTGAATATTTTGTAGACTTTGTGTTGTATTATTAATTTCTTATTGAATGATAAATATATTCTTAATCTTTTGATCATGTTGTTGTGCCTAGAAGGCTCAAACAATCCAACCTAGTTGGCCAGTATTTTCTTCTATGGTTTTCTCAGATATATTTTGGTATTGTCTTATTGTGTATATGGTATTATTAATTGTTTTTTCCCTTACGAAATGATAACACTGGCACTTTTAAAAGAAGCAAAAATTGGATTACTGCTACAACTGTAGAAGTCCTTGACCCCCCTAGTAATGATGTATGTTCCCCGGGTACAATTTTTTTCCCTGAGATTTTTTGTCGGGTAAAAGCAATAGCGCACACATACTTCCCGTAAACATGCGCCAATATAAAGCAATTAAAATCATATCTTCAATACACGATTTCAATTGCGCGGTCGTGTGTAAAAAAACTGCACAAACATGTATTCTAAAATGATCACGGATCCAAGTGCAGAAGATTTACTAGTGCACAGAGAAGTGTTACTCTGATTGTCAAGTGTAGTTTAGTTCTGTAACCAGGAAATGGACCAAAACTTTGGGTTAGAAATTGTTGGAATTCCACAAACCCACTAGATTTTTTTGTGCTAGCCCAACAAGGCAGAGTGGAGGCACCGTTGACCACTTTTTCCATATCATTAGGCCCATACACATAACAGCCTGTAAAATTGTAAAATGCGAAACAGAAAACAAGAATTGATTTGAGAGAAAAGAAAATCCTCTGAATTGCTTATCAATGTTGTTATAAGCTCTTAATAGATATTTTACTATAAGCTCTGTATTTATACACAAAAAGCAGGGGCTAACCATTGTGCCCAAAGACGTTAACTAACTATTTAAAGAATCAATGAATCAGCTATTGACATGTGGCAAGACTGTAACTAACTTTGCTAACTAATGCTTAAATGAAACGGTGCGTTTCTCTTTTCCTTTCTTCCTTGCCGTTTTGTATTTACAACCTTTATTCTTACTGTCGTTTTGCTCTTCTCTATTGTCTTTGTTGCTGCTGTCGTTTAAGTCATCTTCAACACTCCCCCTCAAGTCCAATGTCTCAGACTTTGTGACTTGATCTAAGCTGTTTCCCTTCAGAGACTTAGGCTGTAATATATCTTTCAAACCTAGTTTACTTGAGAGTCTTGTAAATGCTGCCATTCCCAGAGCCTTAGTGAAAATGTCAGCTACTTGAGAATTGGTTGTCACATGAAATGTTTTGATCTTACCCTCCAATATCTTGTCCCTAACCAAATGACAATCAACTTCTATATGTTTGGTTCTTTCATGGAAAACCGGATTAGCAGCTATGTAGAGAGCTGCCTGGTTATCACAGAATAACATATGTCACAGAATAACATAGCAGGTTTGTGGTGATCAACTTTTAGGTCCTTAAGCAGCTGCATTACCCAAGTAATCTCACAGGCTACACTAGCCATTGCTCTGTATTCGGCTTCTGCAGAAGATCTGGACACAACACCTTGCTTCTTAGACCTCCAGGATATTAGAGAATCTCCTAAATACACTGCATATCCAGTGAGAGACCTACGAGTGTCAGGGCATCCAGCCCAATCAGCATCACAAAAGGCCTTTATATGCAGCTCTGTGTTGCTAGGAAAGAAAATTCCTTTTCCTGGTGCAGCCTTGATGAACTGGAGAACTCTATGTGCTGCTAACAGATGTGGCTCTCTAGGTTGTGATACAAACTGACTCAGTCTGTGTACAGCATATGTTATGTCAGGCCTTGTTAAGGTTAAGTACAATAACCTTCCTATAAGTCTTCTATACATCCCTGGTTCTTCAAGTAATGCTCCCTCATGCTTAGACAACTTAAGGTTTTGTTCCATGGGAAATTGAACTGGCTTACTCCCTATGAAACCTGTGTCTTGCAATATTTCTAAGGCATATTTTCTTTGTGTCAAACTGATGCCTGCATCAGTTCTAGCCACTTCCAAGCCTAAGAAATACCTTAGTGTACCAAGGTCCTTCAATCCAAATTGATCATCAAGAAATTTCTTCAAGGCAGTAACACAATTAGCATCATTTCCAGTTAACAAAATATCATCAACATAAACTAAAAGAACAGTAAAAGAAGTTCCTTGTGAATGTATAAACATGGAGTAATCTGATTTTGACTGCACAAATCCCATCTGTAATATGGTGTTTGAGAATTTTGCAAACCATTGTCTTGAGGCTTGTTTGAGACCATAAAGACTTTTGTTTAACTTGCATACTAAACCCTCCCCCTTGCTGTGAAAACCAGGTGGGAGAGACATGTAAACATCTTCCACTAAATCTCCATGCAAGAATGCATTATTTACATCCATTTGATGCAAAACCCACCCTTTCACAGCAGCCAATGAAAGCACAATCCTAACAGAAACTGATTTGGCAACTGGGGAAAATGTTTCAGAGTAGTCTAGGCCAAGTTTCTGAGTGAAACCCTTAGCAACCAGCCGAGCTTTGTACCTTTCAATAGAACCATCAGGTAAGTGCTTGATCCTATAAACCCACTTGCAGCCTATGGCAGTCTTGCCAGGAGGTAAAGGGACTAAGGACCAAGTATTGTTCACTTCCAAAGCCTCAATCTCTTTGTCCATAGCAGCCCTCCACTCAGGAAATTGAACAACCTGATGAAAGAAGACAGGCTCAGAGGGAGTAGCACTGACTGCTAGGACAAAGGATTTGAAAGTGGAACCCAATTGAGAATAGCTCAAGAAATCAGAAAGAGCATAAGGCAGACCAGATTGGGGTTTGGCACTGACAACAGCTTTACAGGAATAGTCTGATAGATAAGAAGGAGGTACATGAGGTCTAGTAGACCTTCTTAAAGAAATTTGAACAGGTTGAGAAATGGATGTGATAGCGAAATCAGGATTGGAATCAAGTATAAGATTAGGAATGCAGGCATGAGTGGTAGGGTCTAAAGAATTGAGATCAGAAAGGGAAGTATGAGAAGGAGGATCTAAAGTGACAGAATCAGATTGGGAAGCAACTAGGTCAGAATCTGAAATGGAATTGACAGCAGTAGTGGAAGAAGGACAATCAAAGGCATAAGAGGAATTAGAATTGACATGAGGAAAAACAAAGTCATTCAAATAAGAAGTGGAAGGAGATGAAGTAGAGATGTAAGGAAAAATAGACTCATAAAAAACAATATCTCTAGAAATGTGAATGGAATTAGTGGCAAGATCTAACACTTTATAGCCTTTTATGCCATGAGGATAGCCCAAGAACACACATTTTCTGGACCTAGGTGCAAATTTATGTCTATGAGAAGATAAGGTAGATATAAAACACAGGCAGCCAAAACATCTAAGATGAGCATATGAAGGTAGAGAATGGAAAAGCATTTCATAAGGTGTTTTATTACCTAAAACCTTGGAAGGAACCCTATTGATTAAATGGACAGCAGTGAGGATGCAATCACCCCAAAAACATAAGGGTACTTGAGATTGAAATTTCAAAGCTCTAGCAACATTTAGGATGTGTTGATGCTTCCTTTCAACAATTGCATTTTGTTGAGGAGTATCAACACAAGACAATTGATGCAATATTCCATTAGATTGAAAAAATTCTTTGAGATAAAATTCAGTCCCATTATCACTTCTAATAGTTTTAATGGATTTGTTGAATTGGGTTTTGACCATAGAAGCAAAATTTGGAATAACAAATTGAGTGTCAGACTTAAGCTTGAGCAAATAGACCCAAGTACACCTAGAAAAGTCATCAACAATTGTTAAAAAATACTTGTAACCTTCAACAGTACAAGTGGCAAAAGGACCCCAAAGATCACAATGAATCAAATCAAAAGGGGCTGAAGAGATATGAGTACTGACAGGAAATGAAAGTCTCTTTTGTTTTGAAAAATGACAAACATCACAACATGTAGTTTTATTAAAAACATCAATGTTTACAACATCCTTTAACAATTGAAGTTTAGAAAATGAAGGATGTCCTAATCTATTGTGCCATAATTCTGTGTTTGAAACAGTAATAGGACTTGTACAGGTAGTAGCAGTGAGAGCAGTAGACTGTTGTTGAAGTGAAGAATCCAACAAGTACAAGCCATTGCTCTCTCTACCCTGACCAATCATGCTCCATTGAGCAAGGTCCTGAATGAAGCAACAATTACCAAGGAAAATGAGACAACAGAATACGGTTTTGGTAAGTTTGCTCACTGAAATCAGATTAAATCCAAAAGATGGAACACATAACACATCTTTTAAAACAAGAATAGATGAAATTTGCACAGTGCCCACATGTGTGACTAAGGCTTGATCCCCATTTGGCAAATAGACATAAGTGTTTACAGTGGAGGTGATAGAAGTGAATTGAGACACTGAATGGACCATGTGGTCAGTTGCACCAGTGTCTATGATCCAAGAATCAGTTTTGAAAACAGTTCTATCAATAATTTGGGCAGAAAACACAGAATGAGAAAAATTAGGAGGGATCCAAAAAGGATTACCTGAGAAATTAGAAGAATTGGAAGCTGAGTTGAAGGAAGAAGGTGATGATGTTTGTGGTAAAGCTGAATTAGTATTGGGTGTCATGACAGAAGCAACATGACTGGAGTGAGTGCCAAAACCTGAACCTGAAGCTGAACCTGCATACCCTTTGAGAAAAGAGAGCAATTGCTCACATTGAGCTGGAGAAATGGAAGATTGAGGCTGATAATAGGAAGGACCACCAACAGAATTCTTCTGCAGAAATGGACTGCCAACAAGATTGCCAGATGCACCATATGCAATGCCAAAGGGTGTATTCCCAACACCATTTTGGAAACCAGTTTGAGTACCAAAAGGAGCATTGACCAAATTCTGAATCATACCATCAGATTGGACTCCTTGAGTGGGCAAACCATTGGATTGAGCATTGGGAAAACCAGTGTGACTAGCATCAAACCCAAAAGAACCTGAAACTTGATTAACCATTGGCCTATTACTTCCTTTAGGCTTATAACCAGGAGGATATCCGTGGAGTTTATAGCATTTATCTGCTATATGTCCAGTAAAACCACAATAGGTGCAAACTGGCCTATCTTTCTTTCCTTTCCCACCACCTCTATTCTGAACTTGAGCACCTTGAAATGACCTATTGTTATTCACATACATTGCCACAGCATCTAGTTGCTGAACCATATTAACAGTATTTCCTAAATTCCTCCTTTTCTCTTCTTGTAAAACTAAAGAACACACTTTGCTAAGAGGAGGAAATGGTTCAATAAGCAAAATTTGTCCAATCAAATTGCCATAGTTATCATTCAATCCCATTAGAAAACGAAAAACGTGTTCTTTGTGTTGTGCATCTAACTGAGATGATTTGGAACCACAAACACAAGCACAAGTACAAACAGTAAAAGGTTGATTATTCACAAACTCATCCCATAAGGTTTTGAATCTAGTAAAATAAGAACTCACCGAGAGTGATCCTTGAACCAGATGAGAAATTTCTTTCTGCAACTCAAACAATCTCGGCGTATTATCTTGAGAAAACCTATTCTTGAGATCAATCCACAAATCTTTCGCAGAATTGATGTACATAACACTAGCCTTGAGGTCAGGACTGAGAGAGTTGGTCAGCCATGAAAGGATCGTAGTGTTGCACCAATTCCAAGAATTGAATAGATGTGAAGTTGGATTTGGTTCTAAAATTGAACCATTGACAAATCCAAACTTATTTCTGGAACTCAAAGCCAGAAATACAGATCTCGCCCAGGTCATGTAATTCTCAGGACCAGTAAGAGGCTGAGATGTGAGAATCAAACCAGGATTTTCATTCGCTGGTAAGAAATACGGATTGTTAGCTGATTCATCTGCCATGGCAGCACTACCATTTGGCGTAGATGAAGAAGAAGGTGCGCTTGAAGAATCTGAAGCCATTAGAGACTAAAAGATCAAATTTAGAAAGAAAGATTGTGTTTGGTTGGTGAGAAAGTGAAAGAAAATTGCTCTGATACCATGTAAAATTGTAATGCGAAACAGAAAACAAGAATTGATTTGAGAGAAAAGAAAATCCTCTGAATTGCTTATCAATGTTGTTATAAGCTCTTAATAGATATTTTACTATAAGCTCTGTATTTATACACAAAAAGCAGGGGCTAACCATTGTGCCCAAAGACGTTAACTAACTATTTAAAGAATCAATGAATCAGCTATTGACATGTGGCAAGACTGTAACTAACTTTGCTAACTAATGCTTAAATGAAACGGTGCGTTTCTCTTTTCCTTTCTTCCTTGCCGTTTTGTATTTACAACCTTTATTCTTACTGTCGTTTTGCTCTTCTCTATTGTCTTTGTTGCTGCTGTCGTTTAAGTCATCTTCAACACAGCCACTTTGAAAAAGAAAAAAGAAAAAATGTGAAATGTATAAACAAAGTAAGTTTGTGATTTGAAATTGTAAATAGAAAGAAAAGGCTAGTTCTTTGATGGTGTTTTTAACTTTTATCTGTTTTTCATTGCTATAATGAAATAGCTAATCGATATGAAGATTAAATGGTGAAGATTAAAATACAGATAGAAATCTGATTTTTCTTCCCCGCCTAAATTCACAATAACTCTTTTTAATTATGAGTTTTTAATTGAATTCTTATTTTTCTTCCCCCTAAATCCACAAAAACTCTTTTATTTAAGCCAAAAGAAGAAGAGGCTTGTAAAAAACCAAAAGAACATTATTTGAAGTCTGAATCAAAACTTTTACGTTGGAGAGAAAAGCATGGATGGGACATAGGATAAGCATGAATCTTCCTTGGTCAATTACAGAGTCGACAATTTGGCCATGTCCTAGTTAACAACCATTTTAGACTTAAGAGACTAGTGTCTGTCATAGTCCCACCTAGGATAATTTGATTACAGATTGAGACCTCGTGATACACACTTTAGTTCTTATCCATTTTGGATAGCCATCTCCTTTCTCCACCTCCTCACTAATTTCCTCACTAATTATCATTGTCTTATGAGTCCGCTCTACCACTTTAAGCTATAAATTGTGGATCACACATGTATGACAAGACGATCTCGTATGTTTGTGGGATTCATATGTCGGTAAGACAAAATGGACATATGCAAAACTTTCACCATGCATGATTCATAATTTTTACGTGGCTTACAAGATACCACCTCCTCCACTTTGAAGTTTGAACATATATTTTTGTTGTGATAAATGTTTGATAAAATATTATTTTTACATGTGTTCATTACTGAACCATTTTTATTATTACATAAATCACAATATATCACATTTAAGATTTTTTTAATACATATTTTTTAAAATATTGGTATTGTTTTTCCTTCTTGATATCAAATCAACCTATAATTTTGAAGCATAAAAATGAAATCGTATTTTGAGGAAATAAAAGGAAGAAAAATAGCCTCATATTTTTTTAATTAAAAAGAAGGTTAAAATATGAATTTATTTTGTTTATAACTTATTGTTTGCGTGTTTTATATTTTAGCTTAGACCGGTTCTACAACTTGCCTAATAATTTAGATTCTTATAGAATCATCATTCAAATTCTTTAATAATGCACAACAATTATAATAGCGGACAGCGTGGGGCCACAAATATTGTTTTTTAAATAAATATTTTTTAAAAAGCCTAGAAAAGTATTTTTAACGAGTTAATTGAAATAAATGAGATCCATCCATTAAACATGTCTTGCAAATAAAACTTATTTTAATGGAACGAGAATAATGATTTTATTATTGTTGATAATTGGAACAAGAATAATGATAAGGTTACAGTTTTTTTTTTTTTTTTTTTAATGATGACTTAATTTAAGTTCATACAAATAAAAATAATAAGAATCTAATTCAGTTGTATTAGCGTTTATTTGAGAATTATTTAATTTTAGTAGTTTATTTGCATAATATAAGATATAAAATTAAAATAAAGTTAGATTATAATAAAACAAACTGAAATTTAGATTATTTGAAATTTTTTTAGAAGATTTTCAAAGCGTTTATTAAAGAAGGATGTTCAAAATTTCAAATCACATACAAACAGAACATAAAAGAAGCAAAAATTTAACTTATAATCATTCTCAAATGTGAAATTTTATCATACAATATACAATTTTAATAATTATGAAAAAAAAAAGTGAAAATTTTTTAGGACTTATTATTGCTTTTCTTATTTTTTGAGGGAAAAAAAATTGATCACAATTGAAATTTTGAAGTGAGGTCAAAAGTGGACAACATCCCAGAAAACAAACCTCAAATATTTGCAAAATAACTTGAAACTCTGTGTCTCTCTGACTCTTTGTGTGTGTGTGGAGCAAAGGATCAATGACAACAGTTGAGAATGGAGGAGTGGCAAGCAATTACAGGCTAAGGAGAAGAAGCTACTATGGTTTCAGGGAACTGGGCTTACTTGAGAAGCCACAAATTCTGAGAATTCTTCGAAACGTTTCGATGATATCTCTACTCAGAAACGGCCTTTATACTCGCTGCCCATCTCCTGCTAGAAACACTTGCATTTTCAGGTTACCTCACTCTTTCATATATTTTTGGTTATTGGGTCTCTCTAAACTTTGTTTGTTTGCCAAGAAAAGAAGAGAAAGTTTTGATTTTGTTTCCTGAGAAAACTGAGGAAAAAGGCAGGGAGAGTTTTGAGTACTGTGTGTTGTGCTGGTTTGGTTTCTGAGAAATAAAAGGGGAAAATTTTGGATTAAAGTTAACTGATGCTGATGTTGAAAAAGAAATGAATAGGGAAGTTTTGAATTAAAAATAAATAAATAAATGAAGAAATGAAGTTTAGTTAAGCTGAATAATTAAGTGGGTTCAGTTTGGTTGGTGCAGCTATATAATGAAATTTTATTATTGTCTGTCTTGGGTTGGTTTGGTTTCTGAAAGAAAAAGAGAAAACTTGGCTTAAATGGTTTGGTTTCTGAATAATTAAGTGGGTTCAGTTTGGTTGGTGTAATATAATTATATAAGCAATGAAATTTTATCATTGTGTGTGTTGTGCTGGTTTGGTTTCTGAGAGAAAAAAGGAAAATTCGTCTTAAAGTTAGATAATGCCGGTGTTGGGCTTAGTTTTGTTTCTGAGAAATTGTAGGAAAAGACATGTAAAAGGAAATTTTGATTTTCTATTTTGGTTTTAAAAGTAAGTGAAGAACTCAGCTTAGTTGAGCTGAATAGTTAAGTGGGTTCGGTTTGCTTGGTGCAAATAATTTGGACAATAACTGGAAATGAATATTATCATTAATATTAATTTGATAAGTGAGTTATTGTTATTACTTTTGTTTGATAGTAAAAAGTAATAACATTAAGGTTGAGCATAAGATACATACTCTTCTGAATTAGTCTAAATATTTGTATAATTGTATTAGTTTCAAGTGTTGAAAAATCTATTGTTTTGTTAAATTTACTAGGAAATTAAATGGAGTTTCTAGGAAACAATGTGCTAGTGTGTTATTGCTGTTTGATTGCTGAGAAAAGCTGTAAAAAGTAGATTTAATAGAGAAGATCCTTACACTGAGACCACATGATCTCTGTCTTGCAGCATGGATTCCAGTGAGAAATCGAGATCTACAATATTGGAGACATCTAGACATAATAGGGTCCCTGTATATGTGATGATGCCGGTGGACACATTTGGCTTTGATCCTTCAGGGAGACCAAGGATTAGAAAGTAAGTTTTTTACCCTCTTAATTGTTAGATGTTATGTACATTATTGTATGTTTGTGCGTTATGTGCAGATATCTCCACCTACGTTGTAATTTTAAAATGATCTTCTTGTCTTTTTAGTTTTATTTGGAATTTTGATGTTGAAGGGAAAGGGAGGAATTTTTTATGTGTTTAGAACACCTTTGCTAGAGGATTGACCTTGATGTCATATCTATCTTTTCTATAAATAAAAGATGACGTTCTTCTAATAGGCTTTTGTTACCTATCATGACTTCTTCCAGATTTAATACACAAACTCATAGATTTTAATTTCTCTTGTTCCATGGTCTTATATTTGTGTTTTCTTTACAATTTCATTGGTGAGAAATAAACACTTTATATGTTGCTGCTGCTTTTTTTCCCCCCTCAGAATCAAGGCCTTAACTGTATCTCTAAAAGCACTCAAGTTGGCAGGTGTCCATGGAATTGCAGTTGAGGTTTGGTGGGGAATTGTAGAGCGTTTCTCTCCAGTTGCATATGATTGGTCTCTTTATGAACAGCTTTTCCAACTGGTATCTCAGCTGGGGTTGAAGTTGCATGTTGACCTGTCTTTTCACTCAAATAGGCACACTTCATCTGGTGGTAGTGGGGATGTTAGTCTCCCTTTGTGGATTCTAGAGGTTTGGTTGTTAAACTTTGCCACTTTGCTGTTATGTAAGTTACTCTGATGCATGCTAGTAATGTGCAGCCTCATTTGACGGTTCAGCTTTTACATTTCCTTGAGCCAATGTCATTAGTCCTCATGATCCATTGTACCAATGGTGGAGCTGTCCTGATAGCATAAGAATGGCTATAGATAATCCAATGTCATCATTTCTTCTCCAGGATCCCTTTTTGCCCGTGCATATCTTTTATTCTGTGTTCCCATTAGTAGACTTGATTTTGTTTCTGATGTACATAAAGCTTTAAATGTAGGGGTACGGTAGATATAAATCAGGCCTTTATTGTGTGTTATTAAATTACAGAAACTAATGCTTTTTATTTTTTATTCATTTGCCAGATTGGTGAGCACAATAAGGATATATATTATCGAGACCAAAATGGATTTTCCAATGATGATTATCTTACTCTAGGAGTGGACCAACTTCCTCTGTTTTGTGGCCGGACTGCCCTCCAGTGTTACGAAGACTTCATGTTCAGTTTTGTTAACAAATTTGAGTCCTTTTTTGGAAATGTAATTGAGGAGATAAGTGTTGGTCTTGGTCCCTCCGGAGAGCTTAGGTAAAGTTATAATAGAATCACAAGTATCAAGTGAAGCCATTACAAGAGTTTCATATGAACAATTTCATGCAGATATCCTGCACATCCTTTTGGTGATGGCAGATGGAAGTTTCCCGGAATTGGCGAATTCCAGTGTTATGACAAGTACATGTAGGTTAAACTCGTTCCTCTTAAATTATTAACTTGGTTGATATTGAAATTTGCTAACTAATGACAAACTTTATTTTCCTCTTAGGATGGAGGACTTGAGGATGGCTGCATCCCAAGAAGGAAAGCCTCAGTGGGGAGATAAGGGCCCACAGAATGCTGGGTATTACAACAGTCTCCCGTCTGGGGTTCCTTTCTTTGAAGAAGGAGAGGATGGATTTCTTTCTGATTATGGTCGGTTTTTCCTTGTATGTATCCTATTCATAGTTGCCTACTTTCATGTTTTCATTTCAGACAGCATAGTCAGGGCTTTATATTTTGTGTTTCACAAAAATGTCAAACCATTTATTGATTCCTTTCAATCTAGAACCCATGTATGTTGCACATATTGTGTTGAACGGTGGTGGGAATTAGTGTTGTTAACTGTGCAAGACTTATATTTATGCAACTCTGGCATTTAAAACATGTATGCTGTCAGCAGAAAGATGTAACCCTAAAAGATCTAAGTATATGTTTGGATAGGGCTGAAAACTTATTGCGTCTGCGTTTCACCTTTTTTTTTTTTTTTTTTTTGAAGCGCGTTCCAACACTTTTGAGAGATTCCAGTGGGTCCCGTGCACGTTCATAGGACCCACAAACATCTTTTTTTAACAAAACTTTCATTAAAAATGGGTCCCACGACACTATTCACACATTTAAAAATTATTTTGCTACAGTATTTTCAGTTTTCAGTTTTTAGCAAAATAAGCGGTATCCAAATGGATCCTAAATTTATACTTGGGAATAAGTCAACTTTTTTTGAAGACTGATGGATTGTATCAGGTGCTCATGAAAAAAAAAAAAAAAGAAAAAAATTCATTGGTGTCTATTGTAGTGGTAAAGAATTGATGTAGGGTTTATCATGGGTGACATGTTTGTTTCCTCACTAAGAAAATTCATCATAGAACTGTATGCAAAAGAAAACTAAGCATTTGTCTGGAGATCTGTGATTGGCAATGTCTTTTATTTGTATCTTCGTGTTGTAACAATATTTATAATAAGGTCTTATAGATTTGTCATTTGTTAGCTGGAGCCTAAGGGTTATGAAAACTGATTTATCATGTAGAGTATAAGTAACCTGACTTAATTTTCCATAGGAATGGTACAGTGGTAGGTTGATTCACCATGCAGATGTTATTCTTGCAAAGGCAGCTAATATTTTGAAGCAGTATGAAGGCAACGAGAGAACTACTGTTACATTAGTGGCTAAAATTGGTGGAATATATTGGTCGTACCACACAGTATCACACCCTGCTGAACTCACTGCTGGTTACTACAACACTGCTTGCCGGGATGGTTATGATCCTGTTGCTCTGATGTTATCTCGTCATGGTGCTGCATTGCATATTCCGTAAGATTCTAATTCTTTTGTTTCTTACTGGCTCCGTAGACCAAGCTTGACTTTGGATTTTTATGAATGTTGTTATTGTGTCAAAATAACCTCTTGTTGCCAGGGGTGGCGCCACTTGAAGCTCAGGGGGTTCATTTGAAATGAACCCCCTGAACTGACCCAAAAAAATATATTAATATAATTTTTAGTTGACCCTTAAAATAAATTTTTTAACAGGCTGATCCTAAATTTTTTTTAAGCCCAACTGAAATAAACTTGAATATCATCCTCTTATCAATATATTGGCATTCTTAACCCACAAAAAAAAAATGCCCAATAACAAATCAAATCAATTTGATCTAAAATCTAAAAAAACTGAGTAAAAAATAAAATAAGCCTAACAACAAAAGTAGTAATTTGTTAGTCTTAATTCTTAAACCTTAGAAAAAGCCCATTTAGATCTTAACAAGTTTGAAATAATCAATAAAATGTGAGATCAGTGGATGAATGATTACTTAGCTGGGTACATTAAAAGAGATGTAGCTCATAGGGTTGATAATGAAAATAACATGCAACGGTTTCAAAATATGAAACATTGTAGAAGGCAATTGTAAAACTTCATGTTTTTTTTTTTTTTTTTTTTTTTTTTTTTTTTTTTGTGATGTCGATATATTTAAGTTCTCTTTTATTTTAGATTTTGTATAATTTATGTTTCTTATTGACCCCCTAGAAAATAATCTTGGAGCCGCCATTGCTTGTAGCATTCTCATATCTGAATCTTTTACTATAGCTGCTTAGAAATGAGAGACAGTGAAACCTCACCAGCCTGTCTTTGCAGCCCAGAAGGATTACTTGAACAGGTAAGTGACGTCTTCTTGACTAATAAAATATGCTTCTGATCTTTGATTGTTAGAAATTTATTATTCTTCCATTGAGTCTATCCCTCTTTCATGCTAAATCCACGAATATGTTCTATTAACAAAATCTAATGTCCATTCTTCTGTATCATGTAAGTGGATGGCTATACTTTGGCTTATATATATGATGTGTGTGTTGGCCTTAAACATGTTTGAACCACTGAGCTTGGGGAATGTTAACTTAGCTGCATGTCTAGTTGTTTTCCCTGCAATTCACCTGTTTTTTCCTCGTCTTTCAATTGCTTATATCTATCCATCTTTCAATAGAGCTGATTATTTTCAATGCAGATTCGAACTGTTTCAAAGAAAAGGAGAATCAATGTGATTGGAAGAAATAACAATGAACGATTTGACAAGGTAATTACCATTCTTTTCTTGATATGATTTGATTTCAGCTTCTTACAATTCTTTGTAACATATTGTCAAACCACAGTGTGTGTATTTGTACTGTAATCAGGGTATAATCAATAAAATATGATTTCATTGTCGTTCTTTGCTTTTTCAACTTTTCTTTATAAGCAATATGAGTGATTTAGGTAAGTGTCTTATCCAGTTGAAACCACTTTTATTTATTTATTTTCCTTTTGATCCGTATCTTCACATGTTTCCTTTTCTTGCAGGCCGGATTATGGCAAATATGTGCAAACTGTTACCATCCACAGTCAGATTTTGTAACATCATTTATATTTTTCAGGATGAATGAAAAGATTTTTAGGGTTGAAAACTGGACGAACTTTGTCCCCTTTGTTAAAAAGATGAGCAGAGTTGTAAATACCTCTTAATTCTTTTTCTTTTTTTCTTTTTTCATTTACTAAACTATCAAGAGTGGTTGTTCCACTTCCATAGTATTTTTTTTTTTTTTTTTATACTTTGGGTTGGGTTGTGGGGTGGGGGTGTAAAAGTGTTTGTAACTTACTAGCCTATAGTGGTGGAGGACTTGATAGCCCATGATAAAGAGGGCTGAATTTGTAACAGACTTATTTCTGTTTAATATTATGAACTCCATGTTTCTACCAAAAAAAAAAACTTACTAACTTATTGAATGTGAAGGATGTATCTTTCTATTCAGATTGAGTGTGTACTGAGGACCTGACTTTTGATAATATTGGACATTTACTCAAAGTAACAAGAGCGTTATTAATGGCAAGAATAAAAAGGTTGAAATTAAAGGATTCATCGCTTTGGAATATAGCATTGGACGCCTATCTGACAATCAAGAACTCCAGCAGATGGAGGGGTATTTATTAGATGTGAAGCTGGTCTTGCAACCATGCTTGTTGCTCTTATGTAACTTGCAGCAGTTTCTTGTCCAGAAGGTGTAAAGTAAGCACCATTCAGCATCACATCTTCATCTGACCTCCAATTCCAATTCTGCCACTCCCCAGATTCTGAGTTTTCACGTTTAGTCACCTGAAAAATAAGTACATTTGAGAAAAAAAAAATGTGTTGGAATCAGATTCAAGGTGCTGGATCATGCAGGTAAAAGTTTGGCTGAGTCTGATCAGATCTAAACTGACGCATGTCCTCCAGAACCAGAACTAGCACTTGTTGGGTTAGGTGAAGGTTTCACCATCTGTTTTCGGTTTGTTTGTTTTTGATATCTAGTTTCTAATACTGGTTCAATTAATTTGTGCCGTTCTCTTTTAGTTTGAACTTTCCTTATGTGGTCCATTGTGTTTAACTCTCACACTAGCTACTAGGAGGATTGCGTAAAATAAAAGCTCCCTATCTATGTTTTAATGGTCTTAATGTTCTGTTTATAATTGATTAGTGATAGAGTTTGTAGAAACAAACACTTAAAATGGCAATTTCATGATAGTTATGTATAATAAAAGCTCCCTATCTATGTTCTAATGGTCTTTATGGTCTGTTTATAATTGATTAATGATGTTAGTTGTAGAAAAAGGGAAACACTTAATGGCAATTTCATGATAGTTACATATAATAAAAGCTCCCTATTTATATTCTAATTGTCTTATGTTCTGTTAATAATTGACTAATACCACCGCGCACCCTTGGTGTGGTGGTCATTCCACAAGTATAAGTGCTTGTGGGATGTGGGGAGTAAAGGTCGGGGTTCAAGTCTTCAGGAGGAAGCTTCACACACATATACACTTAGATTAGGCTAGAGTAGAAATTCTATCTTGTATAAAAATAAATAAATAAATAATTGACTAATGATTTTGTGTATCGTTAACTTCACAGTCTAATTGTAATTAAATGACAGTGACCAAGCTTGGTTGCAATTTCATAGGGAAACTGACCTCTTTTGTGGAGTTCTCATCATTTGCAAAAAAGACATTTCCTTGGCTATTAATTGTGGGATTGGCACTTCCACCAATTGCATACATCTCCCATCCAGCATAGAAATTGTTTACAATGTGAAAATATCCATGCCTACACCTGCAAAAATTTGAACAATATATAGTTTAAAATATTGCATTTCTCCTTTCACAAAATCTAATGGAAATTGAGATTAGAAAGAGAAGCATGAATCTGTGAATATTTGCACAAACTTTTCTGCTAGATTGATAATTCAAATACCTTGGCATTCTTTGAACCAGTCCTGCCCCAAAGAAGTTGAAGGCAATGGTAACTTGCATATTCTTGTCATCAAGGAAGTCATCATTATGACCCATGAGCATGACTTCATTATGATCAAACATGTAGCTGTTTGAGATTGTTATAGATGTTGATCCGTATACAGCATCAATAAGTCCATCATAGCAATTTGATAGTGTGCAGTGATCAATCCACACATCCCTAGCCCCAAATATGGATATACCATCTCCATCTGATTTTTCATCAGAATGCTGTGGTGCTACCTGCCCCATGGCTTTCCATGCTGGTATGCAGTCATGTACGTAGATGTTATGTATGATGATGTTACTCGCATTTTGAATAGTTATGCATGGTCCATCTGACATTTGTATGTTAAATCCTCTACCATCAATGGTCTTGTATGAGCTCATGATAAGCTCTTCCTTTAAATTGATGACCATGTCATGATCGAAAATGATCCAGAGAGGTTCTTCTTGGACTACAGCATGCCGGAGAGTGCCTGGAACTGGGTTATCAGGGTCATCATTGTATGAATCTTTGACAACATAGAATTCACCATCTCTTCCTCCAATAGCATTGCGTCCGAACCCTACTGCACAATCAGCTAGCATCTTGCGATTAGTTTCCCAGTCAGGGTCACATCTCCAGCAGTCATCAATGGGGTTTCCAGTTCTGCATGATCCTGTCCCCAACTGCCTTCTTGTTGAGCTCCTGTTTGTATAGCATAGATCAAAGAACTTTAAGACATACAAAACCAAGTCCAAAAGTTATTACAAAGATACATCTTTATGTTAGCTGAATTTATAGAAGACCCTTATAATCTTTGAAGAAATAGAAGGAAGCATTCTTTAATTTTTGTGTTTGGATTAACTTTTGTTGAAAGTCGGCAAAAGTGCAACTTCACTTTAAAAAAGCGAGGTTTTAGAAAGCTACATATAAGTAAATAAGCTAATAAACTAAAAAACACATGCCCATAAGCACACTTTATTAGAATGAATACAAACCATTCAGTTGCTTCTGATATCTGCATCAATGTACGTGCAGAGGATGGAAGGGTGGCATGTAAGAGCATAACTAAATAGAAGAGAAAAAAAGCAGACATTTTAGAGAGAGAGAAGGGGGGGGAGTGGGGGGGGGTCTTTCAACTACAACAACATTGGTTGATTCTGAGAAGCTAACTGAACTACACTGATAATTCGATGATGTGGACGCATATATACAACATGCAGAGCCTTTGTTCATTAAATAATGTGATAAATAGGTTAGGTAGACAATACATTATAGCTTTGCCTTTTCCCTGATTATGTTGGAAATGTGAAACTCAAAAAACCAAGAATGAAATTCAAACAAGTACCAAAATTGGCAAAGGTAATGGAAGTGATGGTGGCATTAGCTGGAAAATTCAAGAGCCTAGTTGACATGGCGTAAAAAACTGTTGGGTTGGCCTTCATATCTTTGGCTTTGAGAATTTTGGTTTAGATAAAAAAAAAAGTTTTTTTTTTTTTTTTTTTTTGAGAAGCAAAAAAAAGGGAACAAGTTAGGAATTAAATAAGAACCGCAAAAACTGGTTTTCTTGATCATGTTGGTCCATGGAAAGAATGCAACTTGAGGGAATGGACAGTTTCATAATACACCAAGTTTGGATCATGAATCTCTCTCTCTCTCTCTTCTCTTTTTGATAAATTGGATCATGATTCTTGAAAATTCACATTCATTGAAATGGGATCTTTTCTTTTTTTTTTTAATTATATAAAAGGATAGAGGTACATGCATTATTATTGACTTCAATTATATTGTTGAAAACCGAAAAGTTTGGTTGCTAACTATCAGTATTCAGTACTATAATTCAGCAAAAGTTATGGGTCCTATTACTATAAGTTATCCAGGCAAGGCTAATTAACAATTGTACATATAGTGAATTCAAATATTCAATGCCTCATTGCTATTTCAGTCTCCAGGAAAATACTCAAAATCGAAAAGTAATCTAGCACATGAAATGTTTAGTAATGTCCATGTAAACTTTTTTCTGTTAGATGCATCCTTATATAGTTATCCATACACAGACAAGTTTTAAAAGCCAATATGTTTATTTAGAGAGGGAAACAAAATCAAAGAAGAAAGGAGAAAAAAAACAGCTACTGAGAAAGGGAAATTTTATTATTAATTTATATACTGAACCATGCCTGATTTGATCATTTTTCTATATATTTATGTTTTTTTTTTTTTTTTTTTTTTTTTTTTTTACACAAGATAGAATTTTTACTCTAGCCCCCTAATCTAAGTATATATATGTGAAGCTCCCTCCTGAAAACTTGAATTTCGGCCCTTACCTCTCACACTCCATAAGCACTTATAATTATGTTTTAACTATACTGTAGTAACTGTACTTGGTTCTAAAAAAAGAAAAAGAAAAGCTAGAATGTACTTTGCTCTTCTTGTCTTGTGTTCTCATTGTACAGTTTTTGGGTGTGAATAGAAATTCTATTTACACCCAGAAAAAAGAAAAACAAATGGTCAAGTGTTTAAAGACGTGTTTCTATTCTCACCCACACAATTTCAAAATTTATCTAATTATTCTAGCCATATTTTAGATTTTTTTTTTTTTGAATTTTTATTTTGGCACTTTGAAATTTACATTAGCTTTGCTATAAATGAATTTTTATTAAATTTCAGTATATCTCATTCCATAATAAACAACTTCTATCTACAAATAATTTACAGTCAATCCAATTGTTCAATTGAACAAAGTGATATCTCTGTGCCAAAACGTTACATAAAACATAAAAGAAATCACCTCAAAACGGATAGTCACGTGCAAAATCAGGATTTTGTGAAAATTTTGACACATACACTGACACACATATAAAAAGTATAGTTTAGCTGGCTACTAACTCCCATAAAAAAAATTAACATAAGTACATATTTTAAAAATTTAACTATTAAATTAAATGTTATTTATGTTCTTAACACGCATGTCAAACTTTATGTTAATCGGATGTTATTTACTATACGATCAATAAACTTAATTTTTTATGCATAATTTTATATTAAAAAACTTGAAATTTAAACATTTAATTGATGACATAGCTATCAATTTTTTATTTTTTTGAAAATTTTACAAGTGTGGAGAATATAAAAATAAAATGTAATTCAATAGTAAATTTGTCAAAATTTACATTCTATAAAAAAACTATTAAGTAAAGTTATAGTCATTGTCTACAAATTAGTTTGTAGCTTTGTCCAATTTCTTACTCAGTATTCACATGTGAATCACTATTTTTTTTTTTAACTTGTCAATTGTAAGAACTTACATTAAATAATAATAATAATAATAATAATTATAGGGGTAATGGCCCAAATTCAATATTGGGTCTTAGGCCTTGGTCAAGAACATGGATGATCCGAGTACGATTAAACAATAGTTAGTGGTTTAAGCTCAGACCTTCATGAATATGATATGACTGGAAAGGTGGTCCGGGGAGGAATGTAGCTAGTTTAGCTAGCTACTAACTCCCATAAAAAAAATTAACATAAGTACATATTTTAAAAATTTAACTATTAAATTACATGTTATTTATGTTCTTAACACGCATGTCAAACTTTATGTTAATCGGATGTTATTTACTATACGATCAATAAACTTAATTTTTTATGCATAATTTTATATTAAAAAACTTGAAATTTAAACATTTAATTGATGACATAGCTATCAATTTTTTATTTTTTTGAAAATTTTACAAGTGTGGAGAATATAAAAATAAAATGTAATTCAATAGTGAATTTGTCAAAATTTACATTCTATAAAAAAACTATTAAGTAAAGTTATAGTCATTGTCTACAAATTAGTTTGTAGCTTTGTCCAATTTCTTACTCAGTATTCACATGTGAATCACTATTTTTTTTTTTAACTTGTCAATTGTAAGAACTTACATTAAATAATAATAATAATAATAATAATTATAGGGGTAATGGCCCAAATTCAATATTGGGTCTTAGGCCTTGGTCAAGAACATGGATGATCCGAGTACGATTAAACAATAGTTAGTGGTTTAAGCTCAGACCTTCATGAATATGATATGACTGGAAAGGTGGTCCGGGGAGGAATACCTCCTCGGACAAGCTAAACACGAACCAAATATGGATCCCATTGATCAAAACGACCTTTTAAGAAGCTCTAGTGACAGGAACGCACACCTCGAGTGTACCAAAAAGTGGAAGCTAGGAGATACCTAAGGAAAAGCTATTACCACTGCATTTAATGCACTGTAACTATTTTTCTGGCCGCATTTATGTGGAGAAGACCCCTGAACAGTGCTGCCTTGGCTACCACAACTCACAGAAAGCCAGAAGGGATGTCTAATGGGACAAGCACTCAAGTAGTGGCTTGGATGATCAACAAATGGAAGGCCAAGATCACCAGTAGGGAGATATATAATGTAAGAAACCCCTGAAGGAATGGGGATCGAAAAAATAGAAAAAGAATACTGTAGCAATCAAAGTTGCACTTGTAATCAGTTTAATGAATTTATAACAAGATTTACCTCCTCGGACGAAGAATTCATTCAGTCCTGTGTGCTTTATTATTGCTTGATCATCTCCTGAATCCACACTAGTTGTTGTCAAATTCATTAAGGTCCAGTTTTTTGACCTACTCTCTACAAATTTATTATACTGGGCTCATTGGGCCAACACCCCTTACATTTTTGGGATTGGGCTGCAAAACGTGTCCTTACAATAATAACAACAAAATACAAAGTTTAGATCTTTTGAAGATATTAAAAGTTTCATTAAAACTTCTTGTGTCGACATGCAAAGCAGAAGAATTCGAGTGAAGTTATAGTTATTGTCCACGAACTAGTTTGTAGCTTTGTGTAATGTCTTATTCAATATTCACATGTGAATCACTATTTCTTTTTCTTTTTCTTTTTTTAACTTGTCAATTGTAAGAACCTACATTAAATAGAACAAATGGTATAAATAATAATAATAATAATAATAACAAAAAAAATACCAAGTTTAGATCTTTTGAAGATATTAAGGCCCTATTTGGTTATCATTGGAGGTGGATTCATTTTCTCTTTTCATTTTCTAAAATTATTTTTTGTTTCTCAAATCTTGTATTCATCTTCTCTACCCAACCCACTTCATGTTTAACATTATTTTCTAGTCCAGTTTTTGCTTTTTTTCACTTTATATTTTTCAATTGAAAATTCAACCCAATTGAGAGAGAGAGAGAGAGATTTTTTATGGGACAAGCTAACCCACAAATTTGGTTTTTTTACGAAAATGCCATTATATTCAGTTTTTGTATTCAAATCTTTTTTTTTTTCTTTTTTATACTGAAAACGAAAACTGAATACAAATATAAAACCAAATAAGTTTTTAATAGTGAGTCCCATGAAAACTGAAAATGAATACAAAATACACCATTTTTTGCTCAAACCAAACAAGTCATAAAAGTTTCACTAAAACTTATTGTGTCGATATGCAAAGCAGAAGAATTCGACGTAATAGTTTTTTAGTAATGAACCGAACCCTCTTAACTATAACAAAGTCGCCATTACAACTGATAAAACTCACTAATACAGCAGCTTTTATAGATTTTGGAAAGGCAAAATCGCATCTTGCAAAACATATTCCTCAATTTTCTTACTGGGTTTTCTTTCTCTCTCAAAATTTTGCTTTTTCCTCAGTCACCAATCAAAATTTACAAAACCAATCCTCAAAACTCTCAAGAAAGACATGGCCATGTCCAACCTTCTCTACCCACTAAACCCAACAACTTTTACTCTCTCTCGTAAGCCACTTCACTCACCATTCCTATCTTCCTTCACCAACCAACCTTATCTCATCACTCTAACTAACTTTGCAACCAAACCCAGAAATAAAACCCCAACTAAACCCAGAAGTACACACATAACTGCCAAATCCAATGGTGACAACCCAGCTGACCCATCTGACCGTTTAATCTCAGCCATTTGTTACTTTTACCCTTTTTTTGATGGCATTCAGTATGGTAAATATGTTATCACTCAGTTCACTCCCATTCAAGCTGTCATACAACCTTTGGTACCAGCTATAAGGGTGTTTAAGAGCTTTCCCTTTAATGGGTTTTTGGTGTTTTTGACACTTTACTTTGTGGTCGTGAGGAACCAAAATTTTAGTAGGTATGTAAGGTTCAATACCATGCAAGCTATTGTGCTTGATGTGCTGCTGATTTTTCCTGATGTTTTGGAGAGGAGCTTTAATCCAAGAGGTGGGTTGGGGTTGGATTTGTTGATGAGCTTGGATAGCACTGTGTTTTTGTTCCTTTTTGTGTGTATGATTTATGGGTCTTCTTCTTGCTTGCTGGGCCAGCTGCCCAGATTGCCCATTGTTGCTGATGCTGCTGATAGGCAAGTTCTTTGATTTGAACACCCATTTGGACCTTATTTTGTAGCTTTTTGTAGCCAATTTGTAATATTGTTTTGTAAGAAATTTTCTAAAATTTTACATTTCAATGTACTTTGGTTAAAAAGAAAAAGTCATAGCTGCCATTGTTGTGTCATTATGTTTTAGTTTATATGAAAATGGGGATATTCTTCATTTGATGTTTGTTATTATTATTGTTTATATATATATATGGGAAATTAGGGAATTTCTCATTAGGAGTAAGACTGTCTTACAACTTCCTCTCCTAGATCTCACAGAAGCGGGAGCCTTGTGCACTAGTAAGAACTTTTTCCTTTTCACATTGTTAGGTTCATGTTAAATTGAATGGATTGGTAATTATCAAAATTTGTGATTTTGCTGTGCTTGGTGTTCCTACTGGAGGCAAAGGAATATCTTCATGAATCATTTAGTCTAAATTATTGTGTTATGGGTAAATTCATGCCAGTGTTGCTTGTTACTGTCAATTTGGGATGGTGTCACTGTATTACTTTGATAGAGAAGCAATGACAAAGGAAAAGCTCAGTTGCAATAGTAAGGAACTTGAAAATAGTGGTTTCAATGATTTATCTTTCTTATGCACATCTAAGAGGTGTTGAGCAGCAGTGGCACCAAATTGGAGAGGGTATTCTACAGTTTACTTAAAAGTATCTTGACATGCTATTTAGTATTGCAGTCTTATTGGATGAAAGACTAAGAAGCCATACATGGCAAGTTATGTACAATATTCCCAGCTCTGCTCATTTTGTCACCTGTGTCTGTGTAGAGCATTAGATACGTTACAGTTGTTTTTTGGTTTCCCTCATGTTTCTTGGGGAAGCCTTCGATGTATAGGCTATAGCTAAGCTAATGGGAATACTGGCGTACAAGTTCCCTTATTGAAGTTCCTAGTGTAAGAATTTGTGGACTACGTATAATTGCTGAAGGCAGGAAACAGTAGTGGATGCAACTGTGTGGTAGCAGGGATAGTGATCTTGTTAAATTTTGATAACAGAATGTTGTAAGTGTCAAGATACTTCTGCTGGTGATTAGTGAATTTTGGTCCATCTTGAGGGTTGTACATTTTCTTGAATTTAATGGAACAGAATTTAGTCATAATGCCATATACAAAGTCATTTTCCTTTGGCTAGCACCTTGTGGATCAGTGGACGTAGAGGCCTATTTATTTCCAGTGTGTCCCTAAGCTGCGCAGGAAATGCCAAACTAAAATGAGAATGAAAACATTGGATGATAGAATAAGAAGCTGTACATGGAGGAAGAGCTGAATTTACCATGGCTAGTTGTGTGCACATTTGTCCGTGTATAACATTAGATTAGACTATTAGTTACAGTTGTAGCTTGGTTTTCCTTGTGTTGCTTGGGGAAGCATTGGATGTCTAGGCCAATGCTAATTTGATGGGAATAATGGAGTTCAAGTTCCCTTCATTGTGGAATTCATATTGTAAGAATTTGTGAACTATGTAAAATAGTCATTGCCGAAGCCTGAAGGCATGAATTGGTGATGGATGGAACTGTTTGGTAGAAGGGCTGTTGATAGCGGTAAATGTTGATACCAGAATGTCATGATTCATGAGTGTCAGGATACTTCCATTGGAGTTTAGTGATTTTGGTCCATTTCAAGGTATCATGATTGTATAAGTACTGTTGAATTGAATGAAATAGAATAAACAAAGAGTCCTCATCCTTCGGCTAAACCAGGGTGTAGTCAGTAGTGTAAAGGCCTATCTCCAATGTGTCCCTAATCAGTGCAAGAAATGTAACCTAAAATGAAAATGAATAGTATTAGTTAGTACACCAGCACCAATGTGACAAATTGGGAATGCTTGGAAAGGTATTCAACATACATCTTCTGAGTTTCTTGTCCAACATTCCTCACACACACACACATATATATATTAAAGCCTTTTCAGCTTCTTTCCAGACAAGCTCCAATGCACGTTGATACATCTCTCTTAGCATTGTAACTTTGATCTGCTGTTTTCTTTTGTGGTGGTGTTAGGAAAATAAAATGAATAATTTTCCTTTGTTATCTTCCTCCAAAAGTTATGTTTCATCCGTTGCTGTTGCCTTAAAACAAGTATAGGATGTCTGTTGAGGTCCTTTTCGTTGTCTTGGTAGAATTGGTTCGATTTAGTTTATTGTTATAAGAGGAGTTACAACTTTTGGAGTTGCTTTAGCTATTCTAGGACCAGAGTGTTTGCAAGCCCATGATGAGTGAACTGTGCAGAAAAAAGCTAAATACACACCTAAAATCTCAAATATGCATTTAATGTTGATTTAACAACAATTTTTATGTGTTGTCTTGAACCCAAAAATTACAAAAATTCTAAAACTATACTCTTTCACACACTTTTTACTACAACTCTCTTATATGGCAGAGTGTTACAATCACCTAGACTCATCACTTTTTTTTTTCTACTACTCAGTTAGTCACATAGGATAGTTGTGAAAAAATGAAGTGTGAAAGAGTGTAATTCTAGAATTATTGTAATTTTTGGGTTCAAGACAACATACAAAATTTTTATTAAATTAACATTCAATGCATATTTGAGATTTTTCTTTTTTTGGTGCCAATGCACATTTGAGATTTAGGTGTGTGTATGTATTTAGCTTTTCTGCACAGTACACTCATCATGTGCTTTCAAACACTCCAACTCCATTTGCAAAACCTCCCAAACCCAAAACTAGGTGAAGAAAAAGGCCCTTTTGTGCCTTCCAAGTCACAACTGCCGCAAGTCATGGAAATACTTTTAGGCTCAAGCCCAAATAATAACTTCGTGAAGAGCAAGTTTGGTCTTTGGGCTTTTATGTCCATTCGGTCCCCTTTTTTCTCTAGTGGGTTGTCTTAATTTGGCCTCATCTATTTACTTGCCCATCTAGTTTCATTCTAAATCAATTATTTACTTGAAATTTCAGTTGCTTATGGTATGAAAGACAAAACCCATTTCGTCTAGTCTTTTGAATGATTGGGCATTTGGAAATATTTAGACCCGAAATGTGAAAGTTTAATCTTAGGCTTATCTCATTGCATTGGGCTGTAAAAATTCTCCAAAACAATGTCTCTATAATGTGATCAACCAGAATAGTACTTAGAGTGCTAGTACATACTTCACTCCAAATTTTATACTTAGCAATCTTGGAAAGCCAGTCCAACACAGTGGAAAGGTTCCATCTTCTTCTTCTTCTTCTTTAATCATTTAAGAATTGTGGAAAATGTTCCATTCCATCTTTTAGATTATCTAGCAATTGTTATATTGATGTTGGTTTTCAAAATAAAGAATGAGAAAATGGTAGTGTTAAAGAATGATTGTGAAATGATTAATTTACTGTTTTCTAATAATTTAAGTTTTTGGGACAAGAAATAGTTTATTTGACGAGAATAATGAATATAATATATTCCTCGTCCCAACTGACATCTTGAAAGCTCGCATAATCTTGTGCCCACCAAAACAGCACAAATTTAACTGGAAAACAAAAAGGTCACTCTATGAATGTATAACATATCTTCTAGATTTTGTTTAAATATAGTTTTAGTGGTCATTTTCCATAGATTGGTGGGTTTGACTAAATGTGGGAAAATGACTTGGATATGGGCCTACCACTTGCATAATTCAGCAGACATAAGAACAGCCCTATGTGTTTATATTGCATAACGGTGCCTAAATCTCACTTCAAATTCAAATCTAGATGACATTAATTATGGCTGTATGTAACTTATTATTATTATCATTATTTCTATATGTAAGGCCCTACTCTAGAGGATTTGAAATCTGAACGTGTTTCTTGAGAGAGTTTAGGAAGTGCCAACCTATCGTTGGCATATATAACTTAATTTGTTTTGATTATGGTGTCCTCGAATGTGAAATTACATTTTTTATTCCCAAAATTTTTATTCTTGCTCTTAAAGAGAAATGAGAGTAAAAAGCCAATAACTTAGTAATTTTATGTGATTTGCATGAAGAGAGATTAGAAAAAATTGATACCAACAAGAGAGAGGTTGTATTAATGACTATACAAATAAAATAAAATGGGTATTCAAGATTTGTAGATTTTAATACTTGAAGCAGCAATTAGAGCTAGCCAGTTAGACCCACATATTTGTGTCTTACTTAACATGTTAAGAATGATTGAAAATGTTTGTTTAAATGCCCTTCAAACAAAGCTTGTTTAAATGATGGTTCAAGAGCAACTTGGCCTAGTGAAATTCAACACTCCTTAATAAGTGTATAACATTATTCTAACAAGAAGATTTTGGCCCAAGCACATGCTTCTAGCCTTGTATTTCAAAGACAAAGACTTTGTCTTCACAACTCCAGCTAAAACTACAATAAGAGAGCCATTGGAAACTGATATATTAATTTTTTAATTTTTTTTTTTCAGAGCTAAAGCAAGCTCTTGAGGTTCAAACCAAGCCAAGGAACAACCTTTTCTACCTAAAATTGCCTTCTTCTTCTTCTTCTTCTTTTTTATATTCTAATATGTTACTTGATTGTCAGACCATTACTTGATTAACTCAAGTACCCCCAAAGAAATGGATACAAGTAATGTTGCAATGGCATTTGCATTGTTTATTCGTATTTATGAACTTCTGTTAAGAGATTGAGCTAAAGACCTCAAGTTTCTGCCCAAAATTTAATAAAAGCAAAATTAATTTGCAAAGCCACAGAATACAAATGTAACTTCCAATCGACCATATCTATTTCATTGATTAATTAGTTTTCTAAATATTATCTCCTTTTAACCATGCATGGACACGAATTAACTATTCTTTCTCCTTCCTCCCCCAAAAAAAAAATCAAATTTTCTTTTACAAATCACTTTTGTTAACGAGGGTTCTTGTGCATTTGTTAAAGAAGCTTCGATGGGTTTCACATATATTAAGAAATAATAAAAACTAATAGATATATATGTTTTAGATTGAATGTGTTGCAACTTCTATCGATTATATTATAAAACTTTACCTTAACAAGTGCATAAAGACACCCATGAACAATACCCTTAATAAAGCCATGTGATTCTACCATTAAAATTATATTGAACTAAAAAACCATCCAAGCATAACCTACTATGCCATCCTTATTCTCCATTCCCATGTACATAGATCTACTATTTCCTTATCAATTTGACTTCTTTTTGTCATTTAGAGATACCATTTTCATCTTCTCTATTCTTTTAGAGATCAAAATTACAATTATACTATGACCTATGAGTAATACTTATTATATACAGACTGTTTTAATCACGGCCTAAAAAACAATTAAAACCTAGTTATGATTTATTACTTTAAGTCACGGTTCAGTAATTTATTGGGTTACACTACTTAAAAAGATTAAGACTTAAAAATTTTGGATATAAATAAGTAAGCAAAATAAACCCAAAACAAAAACAAAACCAAAAAAAAAACAAAACCAAGCCAAATCAAGCAATATGAACCTTAAAAGAATAACCGTTGAAGGTAATCGTGCTTCCAACCAAGCTAATTAAACAATTGTCGGTGGAGAATTCTGCCGACGTAAGATAATTTATAATCATTCGTCCACGTGGCACACCTCTATGCGTTGGCGGCCAGCCTGGCAATATTTGGACTACTGTATCACTTTGCTTCCACACACTCCTTTCTACCAAACTACCCACCTATTTCATGTAAACTACAAAATTACCCCTCACCTGAAATCTTTTGCTCTCGTGTCACTGACTACTTCGCCGACATACCAATCTGACAACTAGTCAGTTAAATCAACGGTGTAAAGTGTTTCTGGAAAATAAAAAGAGATGCGGTACACGTGTCAAATTTTTAGTGGTTAATCTTCATTTTGACGGGTAGTGATTGTTGATTTGCAATCAGGCACTCGAATTTTGACATACTTATTTCAAAAGTCAGTCTATTGGCTAATTTGGCTTGCGGTCCACTACTACAAAAAGCTTTTTTTTTTTTTTTTTTTTTTTTTATGATCCAAAAGTTTTATTGACAAGCCAAAAGGAACAGAGGCTAACTAGCAACTACAGCAAATAAAAGTTCAGAATTAATTACATCGGGAGCACATAACCCTGACCAAAACAATTAGATAAATTTTTTCCAAGGTACCAAGAAGCTAAAACATGGGCTACTTTGTTTAATTCTCTAGGACTCCACTTGAAAATAAACTGCTGACCACGGAATGCCCACAAAAGGGTATCAGCTATTATGGATGAAATTTTCCAAGGCACTTCATTAAAGGGGGCTTTGAGAGCATCAATACAAGCTTTGGCATCGTTCTCAACCACTACATACTCAAACCCACAGTTAACAGCAACACAAGTCGCGAAATTAATGGCTTCAGCTTCTGCTTGGATAGGGAGGTTGGTTTCCACCCGTTTGGACATGGAATAAATGAATGATCTAACCCCACCGCCGCATCGCAATTTATTTTAACAACTCCTTGCTCAGGCCTGATCCAAGAAAAAAAAGGTCTAGGCAACAATACCGATGTTTGTTAAGAGATTTTTAATAAGTGTTGTGAAAATACGTGGGTGAAAAAATATTATGAAAATACATGTATTGTTGTTTAAACAACCATACAGGCCTTGATTTTTCAAAAATATCAAGTTTATTAAACACTATTAATATTCTTTTCTTTTTTCCTCAAAAATAATTTAGAGTAAGGTTATTTAATTGTGTTTCTCATTGTATCATCACATCTAACTTTTCTAGGTAGTAAAATTGGTACAAAATTTGACATCAAATGTGTCTAAAGGTTGTCTTAATAGTCGGTTAAAATTGAATTTCATCAATAAACTTAAACACGTTTGCACATATTCAACAACTGGTCTTGACGGCACATGTCTCATGGTGATTGTTTTGTGACAATTATAAGGGCATGTTTGGTAAAAGATTTCAAGTAACATTATTTAAGTGTTGTAAAAATATGTGTGGTTGAAAAAGTGTTGTAGAAATACGTGTTATGATATTTAAATAACAAAAACTGTTGTTCAAAATTGCGTACCAAACAAATATGCACGCTAAATTTTCTAGGTAGCCAATAGTAGTTCGATAGAAACCATAGATGAAAAAAGAAGCAATGAACTTGAAGGAGCAGGGGAAATTTCAAAATGGTGTTAAGTGCTAGTTGTGTTAGGGCTGTAAACGAGCCAAGTTTTGCCAAATAGTGTGTGTTTGAACTTGGCTCGTCAATAAAAATCAAATGCTCAAACTTGGCTTGAGCTTGAGACAAGTCTAAAAGCAATGTTGAACTCAAGCTTGTGAGAATGTCAAAAAGTTTGAGCTCGGCTTGGTTTGGCTTGATTAATTAGTCAAGCCAAGCTCGAGTTGAATATCAAGCTCAAACTTGAGCTCAAGTCAAGCTTTTTAGCTTGGGATCCATAAAAATAGCATCATCAAATGCTTATATCACCAAAAATCAAGTAAACAAATATACATATATATATATATATATACACATATAATATACTCATTTTATCATACTTCTAACACCTGTGATTAGAATTTGTTCAAAATACAATTTTTATTTCCACATTTGTCATTCGTACAACTATAATTTTCACAAATCTAAATAAATTAACATTTCAAAATACATATGAATAAACAAGCTATAAATTAACATTTCAAAACATATGTGTAATGTCATAATAATAAGTTTAATTAGTAAACATATATCAAGCTATAAACAAGGTTAAGCTCGGCATGTTTTGTATCGAGTCTTATTGTTCATGAGTTTGTTCACAAACAATTTTTTTTTTTTTGCTTGAGCTTGGCTTGTTTATCAAACAAGCCTAAAACTAAGGCTCAAGCTTGGCTTATTTGTCAGCAAAGAAACATGAACGAGTTTTTTATCGAGCCAAGCCCGAATTGTTCATGAATGGCTTTGTTCGTTTATAGTCCTAGTTGTGCCCACTACTTAGGGATCAAATTAGATATTTTTCTCTTGTATTAACACAACCTCATGAATAGTTTTTGGATTTTACCTTATTTTCTTTCATATTTAAAAAAAAAAAGTAAATAAATTAATTATCTACAACATAAACCTAACCAAACACACTTTCTTGTTTGAAAACTTTACAGCTAAAACTTACTAAAATTTTCATCATCCATTGTAAAAAGAGTAGGTTGAATTTTTAGGTTTCCCAATCACATAAATAAATTAGCCAATGAGATACATTGTTACATCATCTTGGTCAATGTAGTCACATGATAAATTTAATTGAATAAACTAAGCTACAACATTTAATAAACTGCATTAATAAAATTGAATCTGTATTAAATTATTAATCTTGATGACATACACAAATTGGAGGCCTATCATTTTGTGACAAAATAAAAGGGAACCCAAAAATCTGCAATTGGGGGCCCTATGTCTATGTGAAGTTGTGAACTGACTTTCCAGCGCGAGAATAGCTTCTGATACTATGCTTGCAGCATGGTCTTGGGGGTGTAATACACTATTTAAGTGACTACTTTTTGGTGCCTTGTGTTTTGGTGATTAGAATTTAGAAAAGATGCTAACACCACGTGATTTGTTCACAAATGCCTTCTTTACTCATTTCCCAAACCTTCACATTATTATTCTAAAAGTTAGTACCATTTCCACAAGGCTGTGAGGCATACTCCCTTTTTTGCCGGTTCAAGCAATCTGCACAGCTTGTCTACAAAATTTATATATTGTGCTATTCACGCCACTGTTAGATTATTAATGTTAATAAATACTCTAAGAGCATTAGTCTATGAACTATTTTTAAAAATATTTTTATGAAAAAATGATAAAACAATTAATTTTTCTAACAGTTTTTTATATTTTTCATTAAAGTGATGTTAAAACTTTCTTAATACAATTTATTAACAATTGCCCGACACCCATTAACATGACCCTTCCTTCTCAAACAAAAATATTATTATTATGGCATTAGATTATTAATTTTTTGAAGTTGAATAAATCTAACTTTGTAAAGACTTTGATGGTATTTTTAGTTTAATGTTACTTACCAATAAATAAATACTTATTTATCTCGAATCATATGCGTAATAAATGCCCCATCCGTAAAGAATTAGGTTGGGGATAGCAATTTAATTTTTTAAAGTTTATGTTGTACTAACTTCAAAGTGCTACTTTCTTAAAAAAAAAAAAAAAAAAACTTCAAAGTGCTCCATTAATTACACAATCAACTTAACTAAAGACGACAAAGATGATGCCAATAAACTAAAATTATCAAAAGAACAAGGAATATAAACTTATGGAACAGGACATGTATACTGCATGATGCTTACCAAATAAAAATTGTTATTCACTTCTACTTGAAAAGTAATTGGATTTAATTTATCAAAGAGAAATAAAAAAAAATAAAAAAGGATTGGGATTATTTCAATTTTGAACAAATTTTTCTATGTTTTATTACCTATTTTATTTTCTATATTTTTCATTACAACCATACCATTGGAATGTCAATATTAGTTAAATTTAAAACTTTTAAAGCTTTTGTTAAATACCACATTAACAACCATTAAACTCTATTAAGAAGCTTAAATAATCACTTAAATGGATCAACCTAAACATATTAAAGTACGTGTTTGAGATTAAATTATAAGCTAGTTTTTTTTGAAATCTTATTATTTAATATTTTTTCACAATATAAGTATACTTTAGCATATTTTAAAATAAAACTAAATAATAATTTATTTATCCATCTATCATAATAACAACAATCTTTAATCTCAAAAAATATATATTTCTTTTTTTAAAAAAAAACTCTATCTATTCTTTCCTATCATTGTCTTTTATTTTAAATCACACTCTTTATCCTCGCCCTTAGATCATCTATTAATAACATTTAAAATAAACAAATAAACTTCTTTTCGAAACCTCCTAATAATCACATTGAGATTTTCTTAGCTTGACTAAAATCTCACTTACTCTACGAACAAACAAAACATAAAGTGGGTCCCTCCAAAAAAAAAAAACACAAAATCCCAATGGCATAACCTGTAATTAAACCCAAATCCAAGCCTCATTTCCACTATGCCCACTATACTTACTACACTCCCCACTGTCTTCCCTCCCCTCACTGTCTCTCTCCTTCCCTCAGAGCTCACAAACAGGGCTCTCACTGCCACTTTCTCTCAGCCCAAAACGCCACCGTTTTTTCCACTTCTCAAAACGACAATGCAGCTCCGTTCAGTTACGACGGTTACTCTCCTTTCCATTTCCCTCCTTTTCATCCTCATTTCCAACGCCCACGCGCACAACATCACGCGCCTACTCGCCGACCACCCCGAGTTCTCGACCTTCAACCACTACCTCTCCCTCACACACCTCGCCGGCGAGATCAACAGCCACACCACCATAACGGTCTGCGCCGTCGACAACGCCGCCATGTCGGACCTCCTCTCCACCCACCCTTCCATCTACACCATCAAAAACATCCTCTCCCTCCACGTCCTCCTCGACTACTTTGGCGCCAAAAAGCTCCACCAGATCACAAACGGCACCGCCCTGGCCGCCACCATGTTCCAGGCCACCGGCTCCGCCCCTGGCTCCGCCGGCTTCGTCAACATCACCGACCTCAAGGGCGGAAAGGTCGGCTTTTCCCCCGAGGACAACAACAACCAGATCAACACCTATTTCGTCAAATCTGTCAAAGAAATCCCCTACAATATCTCCGTCATCCAGATCAGCAAGGTCCTCCCGTCTGACGTGGCGACGGCTCCGACTCCCGGTCCGGCCGAAACGAACATAACCGCGGTGATGTCCGCTCACGGTTGCAAAGTCTTCGCCGACACTCTTATTGCTGACGTGGACGCCGAGAAGACCTTTGAGAGCAATGCTGAAGGTGGATTGACGGTGTTTTGTCCGGTTGACGACGCTTTCAAGGCGTTTTTGCCGAAGTACAAGAATTTGACGGCGGCGAGGAAAACGGCGTTACTTGAGTACCACGGCGTTCCGGTTTATCAGTCTTTGGCAATGTTGAAGTCGAACAACGGGGTTATGAACACGCTGGCCACTGACGGAGCGAGCAAGTTCGATTTCACTGTGCAGAATGACGGAATGGACGTGACGTTGAAGACGAAGGTCGTGACGGCGAAGATCACCGGAACTTTGATCGACGAGCAGCCGATCGCGATCTACACGGTCGACAAGGTTTTGCTGCCGAAGGAGCTGTTTAAGGCTCAGGCTGATACTCCGGCGCCGGCTCCGGCTCCAGATGTGGCCGCGGATTCTCCCAAGCCGAGCACGAAGAAGACGAAGAAGGCACCATCTCCGTCGGACGAAGCGGACAGTCCGTCTCCGGTTGACGATGCGGCGGATCAGGTGGCGGATCAGAACGCAGCCGTTAGATTCAACGGCGCGAGGTTTGGATCGTTGATTGTCTGTGTGTGGTGGATTGTGAAGACAATGTTGTAAGTGTTTTCTTTTTTTTCTTTTTTTTTTTTGGTTCCCAGTTTTTTTATTTATAATTTGGTATTTATTGAGGAACAGAATAAGTGAGATAGTGATTTAATTTTTCTAGTTTGTTTTAGTTTCTTTCTTTTTTTTAGTGTGTGCATTTTTTTTCTTTCTCGGAGAGAATTTCAAACATTTGTAATTGGATTTTTATTGGTGGATGTTTGAAGAGATTTTATGATTTTTTTTTTAATGTTTAATTATCTATATACAATAGATTTATTGAATTTAATTATTATCAAGAAGTGGAAAATTGTGATTGGTGGGGAAGGAAATTCATATCGCTTCGTGCTTCGTAGCTTATACTATTTTTATTATCCACTAATCACAACTTATTGTACGAGCAATTGCGAAAAAAGTGTGCAATGTTGTGTCGATAGATTTATTATTTTGTATATTTTTTGTAGCAAAGAGTATGCTAATAGAATTGGATTTTACGGTATCCTTAATATTTTAATAAATTTGATTTCACCATTATATTAGTATCTAGTTAAATTGTTTGAAATGGATGGATAGAATTTTCAGAAATCTATGGGAGAGTTACCTAACACATATGTGAATCCCATGTGTTTATAATTACGGCGTATGGGGGGTTGCAGTAAATCTTCAGGGGGCAAAGGTAACACTAATAATTGTACTTGTTTCTTATCATAGGCAGGTTTTTTGGATAAGTTCTTGTCTAGTTTGTAGTTTGAACACTTAGCAAGTCAATTGTTGATATTTGAAGTACAATACCACACTGATTGATTGCTTGCTTGCATGGAAGTTTCATCATAGGTAAATCTTAAGGGCAAAGGTAAACTTCGACAATTGTACTTCTGTTTCTGATCATCAGATCATGGGTAGGTTCTTTAGGTAAGTTCAAGTCTTGTTTGAAGTTTGAACACTTTGCAAGTCAATTATTGATATAATTGAAGTACACCACCACACTGAGTGACTGCTTGCATGGGATTTTCATGAGTGTAAAATTATAAGGACAAAGGTAGACTATCAATAATTGATAATTATCAATAGTGTACTTTGAACACTTAGCAACTCAATTATTGATAATTGAAGTTCCATTATAGTGCAAATCTTAATGGTAAAGGTAAACACTAATTATTGCACTTTTAGTCTTATCATGGGTAGCTTTTTCTTGTGAGTTCTCTTGTCTGGTTTGAAGTTTGAACACTTTGGATTAGCTTTTTGCTTATTTTGTGGAAGGTGGCCAAAAGTATACTTATATCTAGAAAAAGTGGGGTGAAGCCTCCGTCCAGCGCATTGGAGCACTGGACAAGATACAATGCAGACAATTGGGCAATTTTGGACATGTGTCCGTATCGTCAGTTTTAAAAAAAATCTGTAGATAAGAAAATATTGATAATTGGTGCATTAAAGAAATACCTGAGTTTTTTTTTTAAAGCATAAGCATGAGTGATGTTATTGCATTGGAGTTCATTTTGTAACTTCATTAGTAAGTCAAATTTTTGCATTCTGCAACATGCACACCCATTTTTTGCATCGGAGTTCATATTGTAAATTTCTGTCTGTTCCCTTTTCAGTTTGAAAATTTGGAAGATTAAAAAAGTAAACATTAGAGAAATAGCATGAGTAATGTTGCATTCTACAACACATGCAAGAGTGCAGTTTTTAAGTCTTGTCTGTCAAAATGCATCACACAGGCCTAGGTGTTGGAGGAAAATAATCTTAAATGGAAATTTTATCGTTTCTTTACAGGAAATCAAGTTTTATCTGATTTTGAGAAGAAAACCTATAGGGACCTTTTTTCTTCCATAAGATGCAACAATAGGAATGCAGTCTCTAATTTTGTGTAAGTGACAATGGATTCTGATCTTTATCACATCTTCAAATGATTCACATGATTACAGCTAGAAAGTTGAGTCTTCAAAATGATAAATTAATGTCCCAGGCTGTGCCAATGAACCCCTTAGTTCAACTATGAGAGAACTGATAAACCAGTCTAGGAAATAAGAGACAATGTACTAATGTGGCAAAAATCTTGTTCAACATAATGAATAAATTCCTAAAAATTTGTTATTTACTTATGTATTTTTGCTTAAATTGTTAGGAATGTGTTATTTGGTTGTTGACATTGTATTAGAAACCGCATCAGTAGAAAAAAATGCCATGAAAATTAGTGTGAGAATTAAGAGAAATGAAAAATATTAATACTTTCTTGTGTAATTGACATGATGTGAGAAACCAAGTAATAGGGTTCAAGAGTAGATATAGATAAGCTGTAGAGAGAGTTACTGACTTGTTCTTCATTTGTTATCTATTATTAGAGCATCCACGTCAGTTCTTCTAAATTTTTTGTCTATTTTACACGAAAAAACTTCATCTTTCTATTTTATACTATCACTTTTACAAAATACCCACATCAATTTATCTATTTTACAAGATATTTCAATAAAATATTCATTCTTTTCAATTTTTTTATTAGCTACAAAATTAGTTGTAGCCTTAGACTACAAACTCACTTAATAAATTAAATATTATTGCATATTTTGAAAATTTAACTGTTAAATTACATGTTCTTTATACTCTTAATGTACATGTCAATTTTTGTGTCAATCGGATATCATTTACTATATAATTTATAATCTTATATTTTATGCATAATTTTAAATTACAAAAACTTGCAATTTAAAAATTTATTGATGACATAACTATTGATCTTTAATTTTCTTGAAATTTTACAAACATGGAGAATATAAGAAGAAGATGCAATTTAATGGTGAATTTATCGAAATTCACCTCCAATAAAAAGATATTGAGTGAGTTTGTAGCCTAAGGCTTCAATCGATTTTGTAGCTAAACTTTGTCCTTCAATAAAATATTCATTTTTCTTATTTTTTTTTATTATTTCTCAACTACCCTTCCCTATATATGCGCTCTCTCTCTCTCTCTCTCTCTCTACTCATTTTTTCTGAACAGATCACCACTCTCTCTCTCTCTCTCTTTCTCTTTTCTACCTTCTCTCATTCTTTCTCAAAAACTACCTACCCAGATCAGTTCTTCATTGGGTCCTTACTTCACCGGCTGAGCCAGAACCTTTCTTCACTAGCCGATCCACGAACCAAGCTCCGGCGACCCAGATCGTGTCTTCAGCGGCCGATCCACGAACCAAGCTCCACGACCCAGATCCTTTCTTCACCGGCCGATCCACAAACCAAGCTCCGGCGACCCAGAACCAAGCTCTGGCGTGTCTTCACTGGCCAATCCACGAACCAAGCTCCACAAGCACCAATCTATCTCTCTGTTGGTTTGTTTGTGTAGGTGTGTTTCTGTGTTGATTTGTATGTGTGGATGTGTTTGTGTGTGGGTGTGTTTGTGTGCATCTGAGGAAAAGAAGATGAGAAGCTGAGGTCGTTGTGCACGGAGAAGAGAGAGAAAAATTGGCATGAACGAAAATTAATAAAATAATAAATACACGAGTTATAGTACCCGTGTATATTTACATGGGTATTGTAGCTCATGGAAATATATACATAGTTTTACACATTTTTACACCTACTAATGTGGGTGTTTTTTTGCTCAAAATATGTAAAATTTGTACTATAGATCTATTTTAGAAGAGTTTAGATGATCTGATGTGAATGCTCTTAATATCTAGTTAGGCTTCATATAAGAATAGGCAAGCTCACGTTCCTTCACACAACATGTTCCTTTTAGGCTATGCATATCCTGTGAGGACCATGTGATTCACAAAGTGTGATATGTGATTTAGCGTGTTCCTGAATCCTTTGTGTGATCTATGAAATACCAACAGTGTTGCTATGAGTAAAGGCAGCTCATGTTCTATCACACGCCATGTCCTTATCACAGGCATGTTTCACGCATATACTGTTTAAGGACCACGAAAAGATACCTTCATCGGCTCAAAGAAAAGCAAAAAAAAAACACAAAAGGCATGCATATCTGTCCACTGTCGGCAGTACAAGCTTCATGAAAATGTTATTCCAAGTCAGTGACCCTTCTTTTAACGATGGGATCACGAGGGAGGGGGTATTCAAACCCTGCCTCTTCTTATAAAAGGGCAATGCCCACTTCACCAATTAAAAAAGAAAAAGAAAATCCAAATTTCAATGATAAAGCAAGCATTTTCATTAAGAGAGTTGTGGCTATTGCAAAAATCTGGTACCACAAACAAAAAGGCTTACAATTTTGCTGCAACTCTTTCCATGTGGCTAATGGTGGTGGAGAAAAAGTAATAGAGTTATGTGAAAATAGCAAGTAGCTAAAAACCAATTACAATTTTTTACGAGTTGCATTAAAAGTTGTAGATTTTTTTGTAATGGATCTATTCAATTATCTCACCTTCTAGCTTAAAAAAAAATGAATTGATTACCTCACCATTCCTGTAGATCTAATCGATTTAGTAATCACCAAGGGCTGTTTTTATATGAAAAATCATATTTCTTCATATTGAAAGATGAAAAAAGTAGGACAGAAGATTTAGAATAAAAAAGGAAGATAACAAAAAAAAAATAACTCAAGCTTGTTTACAATTCGTGTAGACTGATGTTTTAGCAATGGGTCTGATTAACGGATATTCTTCAAAAAATATATTATTTAAGGAAAGTTTGGTAACAAAAGTGTAAAGTGTAAATTAATATTTTATTAATAAGTCTGGTTAACGGGGGGACTCTCAGTTAATGGACTATTTGAAAGTATTGATAGCGGAATCTTTTATACTTGGAATGTGGACGGCTTAACACGAACTCCGTTGGTAACACGTGATGCAACAATAAATAAATAGATACTGTAAAGAGATAAGTATTTCGTTCTATAACGTTGAGGTGCTTGTCAATGTCATTTTGACAAAGACGAAAAGAAAGAGACAATAGCAATTTAAATCCAAGGAAACCGCTACAAGCCCCTCGTGTAGGACAAACAATGAAACAACTCTGCCACTCAGAGGATATACACTGGCTCTTCCTGCTACCTGGCACAGCCTTAAACCCCTTTGTCCCAACACCTTTCTCTCACAGATAAACAGCCAAAACACACACCCACACAAACAATTAATGGTTTAAATTTACTGATAATGTAAATTATACGCTTGTATGAATAGTATATAATATTGTATACATTTATTTACAATGTAATTTTTACATGAAGAGTGAAATATAAACTAATAATTTTCCAAAAATAGAAAAAGAAAAAGAGCATGATGATCGAATATAAACACAAAAGCCGTCCATAGTAGACATTATGAAAACAGGCAGAAAGAAGAAAAAAAAAAAAAAAAAAAAAAAAAAAGAGAAATATTATTTATGGTGATTAAAGAAGCTGAAAATAACACTAATAGCTAATATCAGTACTGATGACAATAGAGAAGGCTTAACTTATTGCAAGCTATTTCCAATTCAGAAAACATATGTTCTAGTAAACAGTAAGACCTGAAAACACACATGCACACCTAAGGCAAAACTACAAAGGAAAACACTGATATTACAATGGAAAAGAAGGGGGTTGGCAAAGGACTTGAAGCAGAGAAGCTGTTATAAGGAACATGTCCATAGATGGGAGGAGGGTACTGGTAAGTACTGGGAGGTGGGGACTGGCAGCACTGAACACCCTGTGTTGGTGGGCATTTTCCTTGAGCAGGTGGCCGCGGCGGCGGTGAGTAGTCTGAAAGCGGTGGGGGTGGCGGTGAAGGATAGCCAGAGAGAGGTGGGGGTGGTGTATTGCATTGATACGGATACTGACAAATTGGTGTAGGAATGGCATCTTTAGAAACCTTCCTTGATGCTACATAACCAAGGTTGGGGGATGATAGCCAAATTGCAATAAGAAACAATTTTTTTGCTAAAAACATACTTCTTTTCTACTGAGTAGAATATTAAAAAAGAGAACTTGGATAACAGAGGCTAGGTGTGTAGGAAGCTATAAAGGATTTAGATGATTCTACACTACACACTTGTTCAGTTTTGTCACCCCCTGCGCCTACTATGTTTTTGGATCTTTCAACATTTTCTTCTGCATCCCGGATTAGGTGCCGCATGGCAGACCATCTGTCATAATGGTGTACAAGTAGCTTAGCTCTACACTCTACATAAGGACAACATAGTTTCTTTTATCCATCTTCCTTCTCTTTTCTCTCTTTAAAGGCCTATATACTGTCAAGAATGGATGTGGTAATAAAGATTACGACTTTAGATTTTAGATAAGATAGAATGGTGGAGAGAAATACATGTGGTCGACCTTAACTAATTTGTTGAGATTCGATAACAGACCCTAAAATTTTGGTAATAAGACTTAATTGTTGTTTGGTACTGTCAATACATTGAACAGTACAACAAAAAGTAGGATTTTCTCAGCTCAACCCAACAAAAGCCCTAATCCTAATTAATTAAGGACCACTAAACAGTCTTTTCAGCCATTCAGCTCTTACAAAGACGAAGCTTATAAACCCTTCCAAGTTACACCTTGCACTCAAGAGTGGCTAATGAAACGCCTGATATATGTCGTCCATATAGAATAGAAAAACATTGACTAAAAAAAAAGCATATGCAATTTACCAGTTCTGGTCATGGAGCAAAGAGGAATATTTATTCATTCACATAATCAAATAATATAGAGTGATAGGGAATTGATACAACAAATATCAATTGTATTCTTGTCTAAGATTGATCAGAAGAAACCGGGGACTGGTTCAGATGTTGGCTGTTCAAATATAAATAACTCAAACCTTTGTGGAAAATTGAAGTCATAGGCACCGGTGATAAGCCAGTGTAGTCACCCTGTTCCTTTGCCAAGCATAGTTCAGCAATGTACTTATAAAGCTGATGATCCTGGGCAACAGGTTGGGCTGCATATTCCTCAAACGGCATCCACTGAGGAGAAAAAATGTCAACCATGCTAATATCAGTCAATTATGACATGCATTTTGAAAGCGGGCTCATAAAAACTATCAAAACAAAGGAACATTCACATCAGAGCAGCTAAAGGGAGCAATCCACATTGACAGATCTTGCAAGCATCTGATCTCAGCTCTGATTTTTTAAGCTGATAAAAGTAGATAGATAGCTGATCCAAAGGACCCATCTAAGTTGCAGGAAAACTCACCGGCAACCTAGAAGCCAAGAAAAAAGGACATTAATGATAATTTAAGCTTTTGTGTTGAAACTGCCTAAGGATCTTCAAGGGGAGAAGTATATATAGCTGACACCTCCATGGGCTCTGTGTGTATGTGTGGAAGGACGCGCTCAAGTCCACACTTCATTTGAGCTTAAGTCCTTGTTAATTGTTTTCCAGAATTATTAGTTCTTCCTTGTCAAATACAATACTTTGAAAGCATTGGGGATTGAATTGTTTTATAGGCTAATGAAGCTAAGATTGTTGTAGGAAGAACTTTGTTACAAGCAGTGTAAAGCTATAGATTTAAACATTTTATTTCCTGGTTGTTGTATATATTATGTCACATAACACTGTCAACCAAGATTTACCTGGGCTGCCTCAATTTCAAGATCTTGCTTCTTTATGTCTGAGGACAGAGGATGCATCATACAAATGAAAAATAGATCCGACTTCTGAAAGAACAACTTGTGTGCTTGCCTGTAAGATGTGTGAGAGGGAGAGAGAGAAATGAATGCATCAGGGTAACTTCTACAAGATTTGTAGACTACTTTAGATAGATTATACAAGAACTTTACAAAATCCAGAAGGTTCATGTTCATTACAGTAAGAGACTTATCAACAGACATAGCAAGATGGAGCGGAGTGGTAGAGGAAAAGAAATCCAAGTTACTAACTCCAAAATTAATTGAGAATTTGTTGACTTTCTTTGGGTGTTGCATCGAACTAACACTTGCAAGCTTGTTGATTTCAGTTGAACTTCTTAAAAATTTGATAGTAGGTTTTACGTTTGAACCAAAAAAGTGAGATTATTTTTTGTTGGTAAGTTACATGCACCCAATGGGTTTTGTATCTATGATTCACCTTTCAACTCATTCGTACGAGGGGAGAAAGTGTATTTTGAGTTGGAGCTCATGGGCAGGAAAAAAATTAAGATTTGCCATTGAGGAATATCTTTTGGGCCAGAAAGACACAGACCAAGCTATTACAAATTTAGAATTCCATTGATGACCAAGTCTTCTTCATGTTGGCATTTGAAAGCTAAGACTGACCGAACCCATGGAACCCATAACCTTATAAGATAAGGCCCAAAGGCTAGATGGAATGTAACTCAAATCTAAGAAAAATTCGATATAGAAACCTTGTCCAATTCCAATACAGCCAAACTTCTCACAACTGGTCACTGGATTTCACAGTCATCACCAGAAACTAACTTTTAATTTCTTTGTTTTAATTAGAACTAAATTATTGGTAAGGTGAAGCCTATTTCATGTTAGGTGTTTATAGACTTGACACATGGGACTACCACCGCCCAACTCGAAACCTATCCATCACATCTCATTTTTTATTGTAACCCAGAAAGCAAAAGATAACGGTACAAAAGTATGAATATGAGGTGGTTTTGTGGCTCAGTTCCTGATCATGATCTGTATCTTATATGATACAGCACCATCTATAACTGCTGATATTAAATACATGCTGAAAGGAATACTTGAGACAATAAGAACTTATACCTGAATGCCAGTATCTCCAAAAATTTTGCGTCAATCTGAAGCAATAAAAACCTTTCATCTTAATACAACCATCATACCAATAAATAACTTAGAAAGTATGAACAGCATTTATTGATATACAACTCTTACTCCTGTTTCTTCTTTTACTTCTCTTACAGCAGCCTCACTAATATTCTCACCCTGCAGATTAAGGAGCTCCTTTAATATCTGGTAACAAAATGCGTTTGGCTTTCAAATAATGTAAAATCAGATTAGTTAAGGAATATACCTGATCAACAACCCCAGTAGGGATTTTCCACACGCCCATTCCTTTCAATTTACCACTTTTTTCCTGAACTACAAGCAACTAGCACATAGAGAGAGAAATTCAAAATCAGCACTATAGGAGAATAAAAAGAGTTAAATTTTTAATAAAGCAAATACTGGTGAACCTACTTTAAGACAAGAACCAACTTTGAAAAGAGTCAAACCAATAATCAAGAGAAAATGAGAACAAAAGTGAAATTACAATGAAGTACCATAGTTCGTAAAAACATCATGTCAACAAAATGAGAGCAAGCTCTGTATATGGTATTGAGATCTGGTTAGATTGTTTCACACCATTATATAAATGAATTATGAATATAATCCATGTCAATCATTGCCATTACTCAAAGATAACCATAAGGCACTTTTTTAGATATTACTTTATTCTGTTCCAGCAACCAAAATAGCTCTGAAGAAAATAATTCTTGTGAATGTTAGAACCAGTGTTATAAATTTCAATCTGTTGACTGTGACCAGTGTTTAAATGTACCACGGAGGACATTTTCTATGACTTATGATGTATGTTTATCCAAAATAAATAGGAGAAATACCAGTAACTTCAGAGGAAGTACCTACCTCTCTTTTATCATTCAAGACAATAGCACCAATACCTACTCGGTGTGAAGCATTTGCGGGAATAGTATCAGTGGTTTCAGGAATCCAGCGAACCAACATCAGGTAAGTTGGCTCGGCATGGTGGTACCGAAATCCCTCCTGCCACCATTATGACAGATGCACAAAAGAGAAATTAATATGCATCAATCAACAAACCATGATTGAGAACTTGATCTTCAAATTGGAAGAATATTGAAAAAACGAAATAGAGAAAAAATTATCTTTTCAACTTTACTCTTTCATTTTAAAAATAAAAAGTGTCAACAAGAGTATCAAAACATTAAAAAATAAATAAATAAAAAAGAAGAGAAAGTGTCCCAAGACCATGAGTCAATCATGATGATGATGCTTCTAGGCCTTAATTAAGCACCAAGCTCATGCACTGTTTAAATAACAGAACATCAAAACCTCAACTTTAAACAAACAAAGAAAACTGAGTTAAAAAATGAAAATAAAGTATGACACTGATTCTTTCTAGTCTTTCTAAAATACTAATGTAATGGATGGCAGATTCAACATGGTTGGTTCAAGTCAAAGGAACGTTCACTGAGATGCTCATGGGGGTAATTTGACACCCACTTTTGGCAACTACTTGTTTGTCAACACTATGTTCTTTTGAGGCAGACAATGATTACCTTGACTGTAGGTTCAACAAGATTTACAAGTCCAATTGGTAACTTAATCCAGATGCCCTTCTTGCCCTGTAAAGTATATTAAAAAATTAATCAAAGCTAGCAAAGAAAAGTACCTTTATTTTCATCAACGGATAAGAATCTGTGTAGTTGACAACTTAATACTTACAAACAAATTTCAAAAAGAAAAGTAAAAACCATGAAATTGTGAAGATCATTAACTTAACAATAGTTTAAAACTCATGCTGGTTTATACATTAGATCAATTTTTGTCAAACTTTATTTCAAACCGTTTGACACCAAATTGAACCTGCAATGAGTTTCATCAGAACCATCCAGTTACATTCATCCAAGTTAATACAAAAGGGTCAAATATTATGTTGACCCTGGGCTATATGTGGACTCGCTTATGCTTTAACCAACAACTAAGGCTCCTGTTTGAGTTGTATTTGTTACTCTAATTGTATATAGCAGCTTTTCCTCTTTTATATTTATGCCTTTTAACCTAGCACAAGTCAATATAAAATAAAAACAAAAACAAAAAGCTGCCACAAATACAATTTGATCCTCTTTTCCTACTACAAGTTCCTTTTGTCCTAACCACCACACTGGCTATTTAGTTTGTGTCAATCTTGAAATTTCAATTACAGTGCAACCATGGCCCACCCAACAATCTGACTGATAACCCGTTAGCTGGTCCTTTTCTGGTTTGACGAACACTCCAGGTTGTAACTCATAGAAACTTAGTGTTAATTACTTTATATTGTCAGGGTCTTGTTTGGATGTAGCAACCTATCCACTCTTTGGTAACATCACAAACGCCTACAATGCCATGTGAGCACTTGGCAAAGTGGTTTACATCTACTGAATCAGTCTTACTAAGACACATATTAGATTCATTCTGTGAAAGCTTTAGATTTCAAGAGTTAAACACTTAACTTCAAATACCATACTTCAAAATATATTTAGCATCAGATACATCCGACTCCATAACAGTAATGGTAGATTCCAACTTAAGATTGAGAAGCACTAGGTAGCAAACCCCATGTACAGATCAGTTCAAGGGCGAACACTTTGTGTTTATAATAAAATCAAGAAAATATGTGGAAAGAAAGAAACAAAATCTTCTGTGTACTATGTTATGTACATTCAAGAAAATCCTTACCAATGAATTTTGATATATACTTTTTGCCTTCCTTTCTCAGTCACAATGGCAAGGACAACCTCTCCCTGGCATTTCTACTAGGGAAGTTGTAGCACTACCATATGTGCTGTCACTAGAAGAAATAAAATAGTGTTGTATTCCAATTTTGCACCTTAAAATGATTCTGGACTCTAGTAAAAGCATGATTAGCAAATGAGAGAACATTTTAAGAATCTAACTCACATATATAGAGAATCTGCCTTCCACCTATCTACTTCAATGTGGCTTTCGTTAGTGCCCAATTTTTGGGATTCAGAAACACCCTTTATGCCATTGGTCAAATGGCATCAAACGAAGCTATAGGAGTAAGAAGATAAAGAATCACAACTTAAATCCATCACCAAAAAAAAATCCCATTGAGATTTTTTGTGAACCAATCTTCATGGCAGTACAACAGCCTCTCCAAGGCCACAAAATCATTCATTAACGTGCAATCATGCATAACATTTGAACCCCCAAAAATGTCAAGAATAAAATTATCATGTACCATTCGTTAAAAAAAATTGAACAAAAATTTATACCAAGATGCTTATATTTAGTGCATAAAATTTGTTAGACACAACAAGCAATTGAAACAAACGTTCACACCATTCATCGAAGTAATGCAACAAAGCTCATTTATTGTAAAGGGGGTCCATAAGAAACAACAACCTGTTGCCTCCATGCGGAGATTGAATTTCTAAGCAAAGTAACAAACACCTTAGCATCCATGGCCTCCTCTATATCTACAATGACCCCTCCATGGTCATCGTTAGTTGCTGGCAGCAACCCAACATGCTCACCTCCATTTTCACACACTTTGTTTGAAACCATCATGGTACCAACCACAAACCAAAGTCACAAATATGATCCTACCGCCTGAAATAAAATAGATAAATAAAAAATAACTCCAAAAAAAAAAAAAAAAATCACCATTCACTTCCTCACACCACAATAAACAACATATTGTTTAGCTTCCAATTAATTCTTTTAGTTCAACCAATCTAAGCTAAAATTTTTAAAATATATATTTATGTAGTCTTGTCCTTAAAAGAAAAAGTATCAATCTAGTTATTTTGTCTATTTCCCTCCAAAATTTGCAAAATTTTAAATTTAAAGACAAAAACCGAACTTATACCAAATTTCATAGACAAAAATTATATCCAAGTCTAAAACAACAAATTGAGAACTAAATACAAAAACAGAACTTTGTCCAAGTTTGATTTTCATCTTTAAAATTTACATATACATATATTAGTGATGTTTTAAAAATATTTTAAAAAATAGCTAAAAGTTTTGTACCTCAACTAATATTTTTGGTGCTTTCAACAACAACATCGTAAGCAAACCACTTTCTGTTGTAACTATTGAATTTAAAAATCAAAAAAAGAAAAAGTGACAATTCTGTCCTTTTTTTTTCTTTTTGCCCGCCAAAAGTTCCAACTTTTTAAAATTAAGAGACAAAAAAAAATCCAACTTACACCAAATTGTGGAGATAACAAATACATTTTAGCCTAAAATCAACAAATTGAAAACCCATTAACAAAAACAAAGACAACAACTTCTACTGGTCTACAACATCATCCTCATCATCAAAAACAACAACAGAAACTGAATCCGATAATATGATAACAACAAATGTTATTTCACTGGTCTGGTCACAGCCAGTCCAACATTTGTATTAGTAAAAATACTAAAATCCTTGAAACTAAAAAAAGACCCACTAAAGAAAATAGCTAAAACATAAATACCCAATAACAGAATCCAATAAATGTTTCATAAAAACAACATCTTTACGGTCAAAGAAGCCCAAAATTTCATATATATTATGAATAAATAAAACAAAAGTACTGACAAAAAGAACTTACCGAATGATAAACTCTGAGAGAAATGCAGAGAGAGAGAGAGAGAGAGAGTTGTATAGAAGATTATTGAGAGATTCTCGAGAGTTCTTTTGATTTTTTGCGTGCGCGAGAGTGAAGTGAACGTTGAAGTTAAGGGTCGTGTGGCTGTAAGTATTTATAAAGGGTCGAGGGGTTAAGTCGGTGGTACGATGCGGGGAAAACTAATCTACACGAGAGAGTGCGTGGTGACGTTATTCGCACTCGGTTTGGAGAACCAATGGGATCTCTCCACTCTCCAAATACGTCACATGGGTCCCACTTTCACTTAGCCGCCGGGACAAGCCCATGTGTGCCTTTTTTGGTCTTAATTACGTTGTGGAAGGAGAGAGACGCGGTAGGTTTGGTGAGTGTAGCCGTGTGTTGTGTGGGTCGAGTATAGAACAGTAATGCACCATCATCGGCTGTGGTTTAATAGTAAGAGTTCTCGTATAATTTATATGATATTTGGCAAGAGTTAAACAGATTAAACAATATGGTTTTAACAACTGTATTATATCCATAATGATAGTTTCATTAAAGCCTCAATGGTATATGCAGTATTATTGTCACATGGCTTAGTGTCAATGAGTTCATACAGAAAATAATAATAATAATAATGTTAGTGTCACACATAGGGCAATTTGATTTATTTAGAGGTAAAAGCCGAAAACTGAAGACATTTTATACATTTCAATATAATTTTTTTAAAATTAAATATTACTTAAACTTTATTTTCTTGCTTTAGATGCAAAATTACTAATTAACATAAATCACTTTTTTATTTATAGAAAATCTAGGACAAAAAATTCAACAAAAATTTTCACACACGTTGATGTGGCAGATTAATAATGGTAAATAAAAATGTGATGTTAGTTGTGGACCTAGATAAAAACTAGTAAAAGTTTATTAACTCAACTGTTGTGAAATTTTTTGTATATTGCTCTTTTTTTTTTTCCCCTTTTTTAAGAAATACAACTTTCACAACATTTTCACAATAAATCTTAGGTATTAAGTTATTACTAGTTCTAATTTAAACCCATCACTTAAATTACTTTTTTACCCACTAATAATAACCAGTAACAACCTGTCACTTAGAATTTGTAGTGAAAAATGTTGTGAGCATAGCATTTCTCTCTTTCTTTCTTTTTCTTTTTTTTTTCATTTGATAAAAGAATATTATTTTATTTTTTGGCTAATATTTTAGCTTAATTAATATTATTATAATGAAAGAAATAACTCTATTGGTTAAAATTTAGAGGCCTTCTTTTTACTTGGGGGCCTTTGACAATCGCCTCATTTGTCTATACTATAAAGCCAGCCCTCATCACATACAAATGCATATACTTTGCCACAATTAACTTACGTGACAAACTTACATGAATCTATTATTTTATATTTGTTACTTACATTTTGTCACGAGGAAAGTGTAATATGTGTTTGTGTGGGGGGCTAGCACTATTGATTATAGGATCGACATTGTTTATGTTACTTTTAGTTGGTCAGTCTAAACAGACGACTTTTAGTCTTTTCTTTCTTTTTCAAATGACCATCTTTTGGTTGGTCAGTCTAAACAGACTACTTTGAGTCTTCTTCTTTCTTTTTCAAATGACCATCGTATCATAGTCACACATCCATAAGGGTTTACAACAGGTTATTAAACAATTTTCTCATAACAGTCTTACAAAATTATGTGTGTGAAAAGACTAAAAACACGTGCACAATTATTGATTCCCACCTACACATATATACATATGTTCACTTGGTCATTTTTCATCCAATAAATTTGGCTCCCACCTATACAAAATTAACTCCCCCACCAAAAATATTTGCATTTGACCCTAAACATTTTTCACAACAAATACTAGGTGTTAAATTGTTACCAATTTTAATTTGAAGCCACCATTAAAATTACTTTTTTGCCCACTAATAACAGTCAGTAACAACCTGACACTTAAGATTTATTGTGAAAAATGTTATGGACGTAGCATTTCTCTCTCTATTTTTCTTGTTTTCCATTTTATAAAAAAAATTTATTTTATTTATTAGATAATGTGGGGCCCATATATTTGGCAACCTCGGCCCACTCCATATCGGTCCCAATGTCCATGCCAAGAATAGCATAAGGGCCCAAGGACAAGAGGGAGAGGACCAAGTCATCAAGGAACCTCGCCGAGGATGCCCCTATCCTCGGCAAACCGACATTGAAAGAAGGAAACTGTCACTCACCCATTAAATGTACCCCCACCAACACTCTGGCCACATTGATGATGAATTGATCAGCAAACAGTGACGTCTTGGTTATCTCAACTAACAAAAAGCCTGCAAAGACGGCTGATGGGACGAGCCCTCAGACACAAGTTCAGATGGCCGACAAGTAGACGGCAGAGATCAACTAAACAAGACTATATAATAGATAGAACCCCCAATGTAAAAGGGGGGTTGGTTGGTTGCTTAGGGGGAGGGAAACGTAAAAGGGGTTTTCAGGGTGTCTGAGGACAACCCTTGTATTGATCGGTTCTAAGGAAAGAGCTCCTCGAACTAGGCCGAGGACAAACTTTCCTCAAGAACACTTAGTCAAATTCACTGTTATTATCCTCACAAACCCTTAGCCAAATTCTTGATTATTAGTTTTACGAATCTCACGTCGACTGTTGTCTTGCTTGCTAGTGCCTAGCCCTTCTACCCATGCTCTACAAATTTATTATACGGGGGCCGCCCCAAAACGGGCCCTAATGATAATATTTGGATTTAATTAATACTATTATAATGAAAGAAGTAACCTTATTGGTTAAAATTCAAGGGCATTTTTCTACTCGGGGCTTGAATAATACAGATGGTATTATCTTTACTATTAGTCGCTTAGAGTATTAGTATTGGTGGTGCTAAATAGCTATATTACTATTTTTAGCACCACCAAATACAAATTTATGACTATATTGGTAGAGCCAAAGCCAAATAATTTAGATCCATAGCTACAGTGCACAATCAAAGGTGATTGTGCACTATAGCTCATAGATTAAAAAAAAGAAAAGAAAAAAAAAAGAAGTATTATTAAATTGTGTGTTCACACTGTTTTATATTAAATATTATTTTATTCACGTGTTTACACTATTTTGTAGTGAACATATTATTTTATTATAGTCGATATATTATTTTATCATATTGTTTATATTATTTTATTGTGTTAAAAACTAAAATAAAATCACTGATGTTAGGTGTTTTGTAAAGTGAAAATGTAAGATAAATAAAATAGTTTTTTTATGGAGTCATATTACTAAATTTATGGCTTTACCAATATGGATGTTCTTATAAGCTTAGTTTTAATGAGTCTACACCAGACAATTTTTTTTATAACTAACCCATTATTTTATAGATATTTAGCTATTACATACGGTTTGTCACGTGCAAAGTGTAGCGTGTGCGTGGGTTTTGGGCTATCAATATTGATTATAGAATTGGCAATATTGATTATAGAACTGGCATTATTTATGTTAGTTTTGGTTGGTCAGTCTAAACAGATTACTTTGAGTCTTCTTCTTTCTTTTTCAAACGAGTAATGACCATCGTTATCGTAGTCTCACATCCATAAGGGTTTACACCATGTTATTAAACAATATCTCATAAGAGTCTTACAAAATTATGTGAGTCAATACACGTGCACAATTATTGACTCCCACCTATTCATCAGTTCACTTACTCATTTTTCATCCAATAAAACTGATTCCCACATATAAAAAATTTGACTCCTACACTGCATTTGACCCTAAACATTTTGTAAGATGAGAAGTAAAATGAGTGGCATATCTTAATTCAATCATGCTATAATTAGTATAGGTAGGTGTTCAAGGGGTCGAGTTCGGTTGAGTTGAGTATCGATAATTATCACCCGATATATGAGCATATTGAGTTGAAAAATGAGCCACTTTGTAGTTTGTACCCACTCATATGAGCACATTGGGACTTTGTTACATGATGATTTCGGTAGGTTTGTTGATTTGGCAAGTCAATACAAACGATAAAGGGAAAAAGTTAAGGAAGAGGTGGATTGCCAAATCAATTGAAGCCCACATGCTGTGATATCCCGACAAAGGGATCACAAAGAGATAGTGTTTGGTATTTGTAAGTCTTTAATCTCTCCAAGTTGAGTCGAGTATTAAAAATTATATCTTATTAATCTAATTTAATTTCGAACAAAAATCTACTTCGAGTTCAATACAAAAAACAATATTACATGTTCAAGATTGGATAAAGTAAAACTATGTCTAAATTTTTTTATTCATTCACAAATCATTGAATTTTTATCATGAATGGACTAATTAAATTATCGATGAACTATAAATAATAAATTGATATCATATGAACCTACTCACAAAATTATATAATTCAATCTCTAGTCTATACAAGTATATTTTTAAGCAAAAGTACACGTATAAAAATATAATAAAATTAAACTCAATAGTTAAATCGATCTTTATGCTCACAAGTTTGTCCACAAACACATTATTGTATTTAAGATTTTGCTCGTTTAATAGTTGAGTCTAAACCGACCCATAAGCACCATTAAATATGGTTCAATTTTGGTCGTCATGTACCAAAATCCAAAGTACGTACATATGAGGGGATATGAACAAATTTACCATTATATCCTAACTTCTAATATTCAAAGCAAGAACAATAATGAATTTGAGCAACATTCTTAACAACCCCTTTTGCGATAGAGAAATGTTATGTTCACAACATTTTCACAACAAATCTTATATGGCAAGTTGTTACGGGTTGTTATTGGTAGGGTAGAAAAGTAATTTCAGTGGTAGGTTCAAATTAGAATCAATAACAACTAACTATCTATGATTTGTTGTGAAAATATTGCGAAAATAATATGGACGTAGCATCTCTCTTTGCGATAAATCTAATAATACAATTTTTTTCCCACTACAACTGAGGTCATGTTGTGTATAATAAAAGTAATACTAGCTTGTAACTCAATGCATATGCATGGATACACTTAAATATATACAATAAGATGCATAATATAATTCTTATATACATAATTTAAATACTATTGATAGTTATATTTATATTTTGTTAACTTTTTTAAAAAATTTTGTAAGGATATTATTAGGTATAAAATGTAAATTGTCCATTTTTTTTTAATTATTGTGAAAAACTTTTTTTTTTATGGTTCATTTATTCTAAACTCTTTAATTTTTGTACTTAATAACTCACTTGGATGAATATTTATGATGTGGTCCCACAATTGATTCTAAAATTAAGAAATAAAACTCTTTAAGAATAAATAATTTAGGACACATGGCGCAAAATTAGAACTCTAATTTGAACTCTAATTTAAGAATAACTTTAAGGAGATGTTATTATGCGTGGTAGGATTTATTGAGTTTTAAGTAAAATACTGATGTGGCAATTTCTTTTTGGATGGCCCCATCCTTACCGAATTCGAACTCAACCCTTAAATCAGCTAAGGATCACAAATATCTTTTCTACAACATACTTCACTAAAACGGAGGATACAAAATTATAAACAAAAATAACCAAATATAAACAAAAGCAAAAACTAAATTTTAAAGTTACGTTTATTTGGATCTAATAGATGAGAAATACCACCTAATAAGAATCATAGATGCAATATTGCAAATTGCATCCAATAGCAATAAAAACGACTTGATTATTTGAATAATTGATCGTAGATGTATTGAGTAAGATGCTTCGTTACAAATCTTGAAATCTCCCATGCCACAACTCCTTAATAAGTATGGAAACTGCTTGGAAAAGGCTGTAGCAATACATTAAACATATATTATCAACACATGGGAGTAGAAAATGATAAATCCAAATGATTCGTTTATCATAGAATTTAGTGCATTGATCGTAGGAGTACTCAACAATCATAAATCATAACAATTGCAAGCTAAAAAACTTTTCGTTGTAAAAGTAAAAAAGAAAAAGAAATGTAAACACATTAAAAGTAATAGGTCTTACAAAATTAACCCCAAAAAAAGAAACAATATGTTCTACCAATTACTCAAATGAAAATCATATATAATGCCCAAATTTAAAAAGTAAAAATTAAAAATTTACCAAAAGCTGTTTCAGCAATTTGACAAAGGCGAAAGGGTGATAAGTGGTAGCCCTTAGATCTCTCTCTCTCTTTTGGTCCTTTTTTTTTTTGGGGAGTGAAACTAGCAATAACTTTCATTACATATGAATATGGTTGAAGCTATTCCATCCACGCCTGAAAGAGTCCACATGGCGAGCATATTAATTGAGCTAGTAAGTGAGCCATGGACTTACATGGGACAAAGCAAAACTACATGTCTACACCCATCAAAATTCTTGGTGTAATGTTTGGCATAGTGTAAAATTACTAAAATATGACCAATATATATTTTCATCATATATGAACGTTGGAGTAGTTCTAGACATATATGGAATGGACGAAACAACCTTTGAACATGGACAATGCCATTATACATGAAGAGTATCTTGTGGAACTTCATTACAATTATTACAAAAATGATCCTATAAAATACCTTGTTGCGATAGTGCTATCTTCGTGGGGAGTGAATCAGTATTTGCTCACCATAAAAATGCCTTTAGCCTTGGCAAAATCTTGAGAGACCATAATTGATCTCACAGTTTAGACTGTTGTACAGAATCCCTAGTACTTGGCCGCCCTCTATTTTGTTCGTCCACAGCAGATTATAAGCAATATGTAATTATATATAGAGAATTGATCTTTCTGTTTGCCACTTCTTTCTTGGCTTTTAAGTTTTAACAAATTAGGCCCCTCGGTTTTCTAAGTGGTATAAATTCCTGCACAAAAATTAAAACAATCAGCTTCTCCTTTTTTGTACTAAAAAACTTAATTGACACTATTAAGATGGTTTTATTCAGCCAAAAAAAAAAAAAAAAAAAAAAAGCACAGCCCTTAAACGCAAAATGCAGAATTCAAGATAGAGGAGGTTTACTTAACTTGTTATTCAACAGGAATAAAAAAAAGGGGGCACAACATTTGTTTTAATGAGAGTGGGCATTGATGGATAATTATAATGTGGTCTCACTTAAACTTAGACAGATGTAGCAAAATTAGACTCCAATTTTATATTTGAATTGAACAATTGAAATGATAATCATGGTGTGGTCTCCACATAAACCAAGACACATGGCACAAAATTGAAACTCTAATTTGAAATTTTAATTTAACTTTCTCTCAACTTCACTTATTATTATTATTATTATTATTATTATTATTATTATAATATATATATAAATATATATATTTAAATTTCTCTCAGTTCCACCTATTATTATATATATATAGATTAGTAACACCTATTATTATTATTATTATATATATATATATATAGATTAGTAATTATCTCATGTAAAAATGATATTATATTAATCATAATTAGCCGCCGCCACCACCAACAACAACAACAAACTGAAATTTGTTGTGCCTAGCATTGTTGCCCCTTTTTATTTCTAACTTTTTTTTTATGGCAAACATATCAAATTGCTTTAAATGAGAAGACCCCAATAATTTTTTTTTATTCGCTGAGCAAGCATGACCTCAGTAATTGAGCTCATCTTATTATTGGCCTTATACGTCATCTAACGAGGATAGTGCTTGCTTTCTAATGTGATAGATCTTTTTTCACTCCAAAAAAATGTGATAAGATCTTTTTCACTCAAAAAGAAAAAGGAAAAAGTAATATATCTTTTCCCATAAAATAAAATAGAAAAAAGAAATGAAGAAGATATTCTTACTAAAAAGGAGTTGCACGTGGATTCAAGGATATAAAACTATTTTTTTTTATAATCTCAAGGATATAGAACTAGGAAGTTCGAATAATTACTTGTATAATTTGTTTGACGTTAACCATGCGATGGATTTGAGTTTCGAAGATTTTTCCCCATCAAAATACATGTGTTTTAGAATTTTAACTTGCTTACACAGTTAGAGCACTCTCATCAGGTGTGCCAAATGCTAAAAAATTTGGCACACCGCTATAGTACCGTCTCAAATATGAGACGGTACGAACATGAATGCTATAATTTTTTTTCTTATTTTATTCACTGAATCACGTTTCTCTCTCCTCTCTGGTCTCCATATCTCCATTGCTCCTATTCCCTTCTCACTTTCATTTTTTTTTTTCTCACTCTCTTCCTCTCTCCATCTACAACAGCTCTCTGGTTGGATCTCCGTCTGCAACAGCTCGTCTGCAACGGCTCTCTGGTCGGATCTCCGTCTGCAACAGCTCGTCTACAACGGCTCTCTAGTCGGATCTCCATCTGCAACGGCTTTCTGGTCGGATCGTCGATCTCTCTATCTCTCTCTCTTTTGGTGGTTGTGGCAGTATTGCTAATGGTGGTTGGTTGTGGGTATTGTTGGTGGTTGGTTGTGGGTATTGTTGGTGGTTGGCTGATTATGGTTGAAGGTGGTGGGTTGATCGGGTTGTGGGTGTAAGGTTTGGCGACGGCAGCGGGTGGGTCTGCGATGGGTGGGTGTGTGGGATGCAGTGGGTCGGTGGTGGGTTGTGTTTTTTGTTTTTGTTTTTTTTGTTTTGGTGGTTGTGATTCGAGTGGCTGTGGGTTGATTCGAGTGGCTGTGGCTGTGGGTGCGGCGGTTGTGGGTGCGGGTGGGTTGATTTTGGTGGTTGTGATTGTGGGTGCGGCGGTTGTGGGTTGTGATTCGAGTGGCTGTAGCTATGGGTGCGGCGGTTGTGGGTTGATTTTGGTGGTTTTCTTTTTTTGTTTTTTCTGGTGGGTGCGACGGCAGTGGTTGTTGGTGGCAGTGCTAGGTGTGCCGTTGTTTGTTGTTGTTGATTTGTTGAAGATGATGATATATTATTTTAATGTGTTGAAAATATTATTTTAATGTATAGAATTGAAGAATAGAACATCTGATAAATGGTATGTTGTAAAATGATATGTTAAAATGATAAAGTAGGTGTTTGGTGTATCAAAATGGCATTTTTTATAGAACAGCTGATGGGAATGCTCTTACACCTAATCATTTCAAATACGCTCAAATGCTCAAACCCACACATGAATTTAATCAATAAAATTGAAAATTTTCTTCTTTTTATTATCTGAAAAATGTTATGTCTACAACATTTTTACAATACTTTCATAACAAATTATAAATAAAAGGTTATTACGGATTGTTATTAGTGGGCAAAAAAATAATTTCAGTAACAAGTTTAAATTAGAATCAATAATAACTAACGTTTTATTATTTATTATGAAAGTATCGTGAAAATGTTGTGAACATAATAATTATCTTATTTTGGATAAATTGCAAATTACACCTCTAAAGTTTGGAGGTGATTGGATTTTACACTCTAAAGTTTCAAATTTTAGATTTTACCCCATAACTTTTGGAGGTGTTTGGATTTTACACCCTAACATTTCAAAATTTTGATTTTAGCTCTTATATTTTAAGAGTGTTTAGATTTTAGCCCCTAAAGTTAGAGAATATTTGAATTTTACATCCTAAAGTTTCATAATTTTGGGGTGTAAAATCCAAACACTCACAAACTTCAGAGAGTAAAATCTAAATTCTAAAATGTCATGGTATAAAATTCAAACACCCAAAACTTCAGGGAGTAAAATTTAAATTCTAAAACTTTAGAGTATAAAATTCAATTACTCCGAACTTTAAGAGTTTAATTTGTAATTTACCCTCTTATTTTTAAATGAATATTTCTCTTGAAATGAACTCCTAATGTGACACTTGTGCTTCAAACTATAACCACCACTAATTACTTTGCAGACTTTGCTCATGGTTTTAATTTCCAAGGCATTAGTCATGATGTTGAAACAAGGATTTGTCAACCTCCGTGTTTGAAAGCCTTCACCCAAAATTGCCTTTAGTCCTGTAGATAGTTTGAAACTTTGAATAACGATGAATTATAAAACTGTGAATCTAAAGAATATAAAACTGTCAATATCAATCATCTGTGAAGTCTAATTTCACAGAGCAATCAAATGTGATAATTAAAAAGATAGGTTGGTTTACATGCATGTTTTGACTCATACAGCTTCAATTTGGAACGTATCAAAAGGTGGTACATAGTATGTAGTCCAATGTTGGTCTTGAGGACAAAGTTCATTACAAGTAGTCGAATATAAACAACGGGTAAGAGTAATGGGACAAGGATCTTTTTATCTCCTAGTATGATTAAACCCCAATTATGTTTCTCACTAACAAACATAAAACAATAAAAGTCCCTATATGCCAAACTATAGTCAAAGTTAGAACTGCTATATATTCCCACTAATTTTGGATTTTTTTTAAAAAAAATCTAAAGTACATCACTTGCTCGAGCTTCTCATTGCACAATGCCACATTATCCATTTGAGTGGTTTGAATCATGATTGATTGTTTTAGGTCAAAGTAGTGAAGATGCTAAAGTTTGTACAATTGTGATGAAGATTGAATATCACAACGAATTTCTAGAAATAGTAAAAGCTAGGCACTAGTTTGGATAGTTTTAACCTAAAGTCATTATTAGTAAAAGTCTAAAATCATACCATTAGGGTGTGCATACGTACGTATTACGTTTGATTTTTGTGTAAATTCACCTATGAGCAATTTTGTAGTATGACCCTCTGAGCTTTAAGAATTGTCCAAATGGATCATATCATCCTAATTCCATCTACTGCCAATGGGAGTAATTTTATTGGAATCAGAAGATCATGAAATGGTATTAGCTGATCATAAGGAGGTTGGGCCCCATCAAGTCTTCTTTGAGGACTTGGAAATGTATTATTTGTGAGAACGAGAGATTGAATAAAGATAACGTACATTCACCTATGAGCAATGAACACCCCCCCCCCCCCCCCCCCCCCCCCCCCCAAAAAAAAAAAGAAAAAGGCTCTATAGGTTTGGGTCAGTTGCAAATTAAACTCATGTACTATCAATTTTGTAGTATGACCTTTTGAGTTTTAAGAATTGTCCAAATTGATCATTCTATCTTCGATAGGCCAAGAATGTATTGACCACTTTTGGTAAATTAATCAATTAATTATCCAAGTGAATTAATTAGATTCAATCACATGCAATAAGCGTGGTAGCACAAACAAATCACCAACTAAGTTAAATGCAGCGGAAAATAAATTTGACACAGGTGATTTGTTTACGAATGGGGAAAACCACCAAGGCAAAATCCCACCGGATGAATTTAAGGTCACAACTCTCGAAAATCCACTATTATCAAAACAAGCGGTTACAAGTAAAAAGAATCTCAATACCTAATACCAATAGTTGAACCTTTATCCTAATACCCAATTGGACTTATAATGTAGTGGCAATCTCTCCTTTCAACGCACGGCTCCCAATATGTGACTAACCAATAATGCACGGATCGCAGTACGTAACTAACACACCAACTTAAGGAAGATGTTGGCTGCAAAGTTCTTTAGTTCATCCTACAATGAAGATCAAGAAGCTCCTTGGTTACAAAACCCTTTGTGCAAACACGCAGTAGCTTCTAGAGAGAATATGATGAACTAGGGCAAATTGTCTCCAGTCACAATATGCATGTATAATCACTTTGCATCAAGTTGCATCTTTTATGTTACAGCCCTTAAAATAATCCTTGTATATGTTTAGGGTTGTGAAAAAAGAAACCCTACATAAATACACATGGATATGCGTGTAATCAGATTTGAAAATTATGATTTCATAATTCTCAATAGATACAACTGATTTCGAGCTTTAACATTAAACCTCGATAGATATGATTCTGTCGAGATATCTGTCGAGTTTTAATAATTAACACTCTTCACTTGTTTCTTGGTCAGACTTGCATGGCTTCAATACTAAACTTGAACACTTGTTTTTTAAAAACTAAACTCATACTAGATCTACCCACTTACAAGTAAAGTATGTTTTGTCAAATGATTAGCCAATTACATAAAATATGTCCCTAACAATCTCCCCCTTTAGCAATCTGTAACAAAACCATAACAATCAAAATAATCATGAGAGTCATAAATCACTAAACTCATAACCACTTGTTGGAATACAAAAAAAAGCTAACCTTAACATAAACTCTTGAAAAACTTTGCAAGAAGAGAGTTCATAACATGATAGATTTTCACAACCTGTCTTTTTGAAATACTTTAAACAAAACTCATCAAGACATCTTAGTGTGAAAATATGTTCCTAACAATCTCCCCCTTTAGCAATCCGTGACAAAACCATAACAATCAAAATAATCATGAGAGGAGTCATAAATCACTAAACTCATAACCACTTGTTGGAATACAAAAAAAAGCTAACCCTAACATAAACTCTTGAAAAACTTTGCAAGAAGAGAGTTCATAACATGATAGATTTTCACAACCTCTCTTTTTGAAATACTTTAAACAAAACTCATCAAGGCATTTTAGTGTGAAACAAAATTAAAGATTGCATACATAAAGAAACATGTGTACAAAGAGAGAAAAGAAACAACACGTGGAGAGATAGGTGAAAAACAACATACATCATCATATATATATGAAAAAAATACAATGTATGTCATAAATAAATGGTCACAAGACTGGTGTACAAGAGGATAATGTAACTAAAGAGAAAGAAAAGAAAAGTACATAAGAACCTCACTACATCCCTCAAAAAGTATAGACACTCCCCCTAACAAAAATGTTCTATGCTAACTCTCCCCCTAAATACAAGACTACTCTCATCCCAAAATAACTCCCTTTTTTGGTAACGGATTGCAAAGGGTAAGTCACCGAGAGGTCGTCATCTCATCATCACTGGAAGAGCTAGCATCCTCATCCTCATCCTCATCATCATCGTCAGCACCATCATCGCCATCCTCATCTGCTGAAGCCTCCGGAGAAGGAGAGGGAGAAAAGGCAAAACTACCAAGGCGAGCCTGTCGTCGTGCAATACGACTAACACTTGTGTTCACTTGACATAACTCATCACTGTGAGTGTTAAGGCGAGCATCCATGCGCTGAAGCTGCGCCATGATGGCCTCAAGAGTCATAGCACCATCCGAGAAAGAAGGAGCGAAGGTGGAAGGAACAGCAGGAGTTGCAGGTTCAGTCGTCTCTGTCCGTGGCCGCTTCGGTCGAAGCTGGGCCTCGCTCTACTAAATAGAAGCTGCACTGATGGCACCCATGGTGGTGAAGAAGAGAGAATTAGGAATAGGGATAGAAAAATGGCGAAGGATTCATGTGATAACCAAAGGAAAGATGAGCTTATCACAGGTCGTCGTATCTTAATAAATATCAATAATGGAAGTGATGAAGTGAGAGGGGAAGTCTATAGAAAGATCCTCAAGGACGGACAAAAGAAATTGAGCACGAGACTCTGTGATAGAGTTATAATGAGACAGTGGAGTAAGAACAAATGCCATCACCATATTAAGGAATCTTGGACCTTTTGCAAAGCTTAAGCATAGGGTGTCTTGACGCTTACCCCATATGGAAGGTGTCTCATAGAAATGAGACAAAAGCTCATCTATGGACACAATTCTTAGACACTAACAACCGAGGTAATCAAGATGTGATACCCTCTGGACATGTAGTATCTTGGATATAAGATCCGAAGTGACTATGATACATGTACCTCTGAATGTCGTGGCAAACTGAGGTACAAAGGTATCGATACCGTGTTTATTGGAGTAAAACTCCTGTATAAACACAATAGGGCACCTCAAGGGTATCTCACAAAGAGATTCCCATCCTCGAGTCTGAATGACACCGGGTAGAGAAGTGTCAGAAAAGTTTGACAAAACAACATGGCGTTCCGGATGAACGCCACGTTTTTGAAAGTTCTCAAGGAAGTCCTGCTGGACCTTCTCATCATGGAACTGAACGTGAAGAGGGGGGAATGGGATCAGAAGAAGAAGACCTAGAACCAAAAGGGTTTTGAGCCGAAGTAGATTTGCGCTTAAGTGCCATGCACAGTCTATCCGTGCGAGAGAGAGAGAGAGAGAGAATGAAACAGAACACAATCACAATCTAGAAATATGAATGAAAGAGTACGTATGCATGAAATATGCATGAACATATGACGTGCTAAAAATAAATTGCATCATGGGTTGAAATCCAATCTAAACCTACCAGCACACAATTTTCAATATTCAAGTACACATCTAAATGCATGAAATATTGTTATAATGCTAAAGGAATGCAATGAATGATCATATATCATCAAATAATCAACACCCAGCCCAACAATTTCACAAAAATCTTAAAAACCTCAAAACTTTTCAAAAACCCCAAAACCTAGGTCTAAGATGCATGAATGCATGAGAAATGAGTGTTAAAGAACACATACCAAAGGATTAAGGCTTGATCTTGGCCGAAATAGGAGTAGGTGAGGAGATTTGAGTGAAAGAAATGTGTTTGGGTCGAGAGAAAAATGTTTCTATCGAGAGAGAGAAGAGAAAATGAAATTTGATTTCGCGCTTAGCCCTTAAATAGAAATTGCAGCTCGATGGATCGAGGAGCTATCAAGATCTGTCTAGCACTAAATCTCAATAGAAGTGAATCTGTCGAGGTGTTATTAAGGATCAGTCAATGGCAAAAATACGTCGATGGATTGAGAAGCTATCGAGACAAATTCCAAAGCGCTCGATGGATCGAAATTGCACTAACTTATGTCGAGAAAAGAAGAAAGAGGGGCTCGATAGAAAAGAATCTGTCGAGGATCTGTCGAGAAACTGTCAAGCTTAAAGAAAACAGTTTTTCAAAAAGAGGAAAAACACAGAAAGATGAATGCAACAAGCAAGCTACTCAAACATAGATCCAAATAACATATTAAGCTCTCAAAAACATCTCTCAACAAAAATTGCAAAGCATTCAAAAAACAAAACACACACACACACACTAAACAAGTCTAGCCAATTTTATATTTCAAAAAATAGGTTATGACAGTTTAGTGAGCATACATTAACACATGTATTCCTTGTAACGGCCAAATCACATTGTACCTGCATATTTATCAAAAATAGCAAAGAATTTGCGTGTTGTGTGTGAAAACAAGCAAGAGTGCATAAGTGTCTTATATTATGATGATTCGAGATATGAGAAAATCAAATAAACTCACACACAATCATAACTGCTTGATAGGGACTAGTACCTTTGAGGTACATCCTATAACTCTCACATCTCCTAGAAACGCGCTTACAACCATATTTAAAATCATTTTGATTCTTTTTGCTTTTGTTTTTCTTTGCAAATTCTTTTTCTTTTTGAGCATATCATGCATGGGCATACAAGAGAGAGAGAAGAAATACCCTATTATGTTAAGCCACAAACATCACACTTTTGCTATGTCTAAGCACACAGATGTTATATATGATTGGCGGGTTTTAGTGATGAGATGGTTATTTATGCCTTTCTCTTAAGATTTTTTAGTCATTCCCGTCAAAAAGAGTGATATGAGTGTTAAGTATAAGAGATTGCTTAATCGTACTCATCACCAACATGAGCCACAAATCTCACTTACTTAGTTGTGCATTAAAATGCTCATCTAAGTTACAAGAGATACAAAGTTTAGAAAACTTTATTTCAATGGCCATCCAAGGTACACAAATACCAATAAACACAAACACACACAGTTTTTGTATTTTTCTTATTTTCCAATTTTTTTTTTTTGAAAAATAAAATAAAGCAAAACTGAAAACAAACAAACAAAAACATGTTAAACAAAGCAAAGTATAAAAGTAGATGCAAATGCATGAGAAAGGAGGAGAAAGAGAAGAGATCACTCCATAGAGATTACATCATTGTTTTGGCGTAGGAATTCAAATCGTTTGCTATCAAGAGGCTTAGTGAACAAATCCGACTTCTAATCATCAGTATGAATGAACTCAAGAGTGAGTGTGCCATCTTCAACAAGCTCTCGAATGAAGTGATGTCGAATCTCTATATGTTTTGTTCGAGAATGTTGCACAGGATTTTTAGAGATGTTAAAGGCACTGGTATTGTCACAATAAATGGTAAGATGTTCTTGATGAATACCATAATCAAGAAGGAGTTCTTGCATCCACAAAAGTTGGGTGCAATAGCTACCAACAGTGATGTTTCAGCCTCAGCAGTGGATAATGAGATGGAATTCTGCTTCTTACTCATCCAGGAGACAAGATTATTACCCACATAAAAACAACCCCCTGATGTGCTTTTTCTATCATCAACATTCCCAACCTAGTCTGCATCAGAATATCCAACTAAGACATCATTTGTGTCCTTACTGTACCATACTTCAAAATCGGCAGTGGTTTTGACATATTTTATGATTCTTTTTAAAGCAATCATATGAGACTCTTTGAGGTTTACTTGATATTTAGCATACACTCCCACACTGTAACTAATGTTAGGTCTATTAGCAGTAAGGTAAAGGAGATTACCTATCATGCTTTTATATAAAGATGAATCAACACTTTTGCCTAACAAATCAACAGCGAGTTTGATATTTGGGCTCGTGGGAGTTCTGACAGGACTAGCAGATTCTAAACCAAATTTTTCGTAAGATTCTTAGCATATTTAGATTAAGATATGAATATACTTGACTCTTATTAGCAAATCCGCAATCCAAGGAAGTGACTCAACTCTCCAATATGCTCATCTCGAACTCAGCCTGCATAAGCTTTGAAAAGTCATGAGCAAGTTCATCCTTTGTAGACCCGAAGATGATATCATCAACATAGACTTGAGCTACTATCAACTCGTCATTCTCCTTTTTGATGAAAAGAGTTCGATCAACTTTCCTCTTGTGAAACCATGTGAGACCAGGTATTGTGTAAGCCGGTTATACCAAACTTTGGGTGTTTGCTTTAATCCATAAAGAGCCTTATTGAAGTACAACACATGATTTTGAAAGTGTGGATCAATGAATCCTTTAGGTTGAGCAACATAGACATCTTCTTTAAAAAACCTGTTCAAGAATGTAGTCTTTGCATTCAATTGGTAAAGCTTGAACTTTAAGTAACAAGCCAGGGCTAAGAGAACCCTAATGGATTCCATGCGAGCTACATGAGCAAATGTTTCATCAAAATCTACTCCTTCTACTTGAAAGTATCCTTAGGCCACCAAACGAGCCTTGTTACGGATCACATTTCCCTCCTCATCAGTTTTGTTGTGTACTATCTACTTTGTGCCAATGATTTGCTTTCCTTCTCGTCTAGATACTAAGGTCCAAACATCATTCCTTTGAAACTGGAGCAGTTTATCATGCATGGCCTCAACCCAGCTTTCATCTTGGAGAGCATCCTCAGCCTTGGTGGGTTCAACCTGTGACAAATAGAAAGAATAAGACACAAATTTAGCAACACATTTATCAATTGTACGCTTTCTTAGTGTAAGTTCATTCATATTTTTCACGATAACTTCAGGAAGGTAATTCAGCTTGATCCTTGAGAAAGGCCCTTTCTCTTCATGAGATTCAAAATCAGGTAAGGTAGGAATGTCTGTTGAGACTTCTACAACACTTGGAGTACTTGGAGAGACGAGCTCTTGATCAACTATTTCTTGAACAACCTTAGGCTTTGAAGGAAGAATTGCCTTAGATATTTCCTCACTAATTTTCTTAGAATCTGAATCTGAAGCTTCATCAATAATAACATTGACAGTTTTCATTACCTTCTTGGTTCTTTTGTTGTACACTCGATAAGCTTTGCTTGTGGTGGGGTATCCTAAAAATATTCCTTCATCACTTCGAGAGTCAAACTTTTCCACATTCTTTCTATCCTTAAAGATGAAACAAATACTTTCAAAGATTCTGAAATATTTCACATTTGGTTTTCTTTCCTTCCACAATTCATAGGGAGTTTTCTTTATACCAGGTCTGAAATACACATTGTTAACCATATGACATACGGTGTTGACTACTTCTCCTCATAAATTTCTGGCCACATCTTTATTATATAACATGGCTCTATCCATCTCCTAAATGACTTTGTTCTTTCTTTCTACTACACCATTTTGCTGAGAAGTAATAGGAGCAGAGAATTCTTGAGATATACCAGATTTAGTGCAAAAAGATTCCATATATGAGTTCTCAAATTCTTTACCATGATCACTACCTATTCGATCAATCTTCATGTTCTGCTCATTTTGTAGTCTTGTACACAAAACTTCAATGTGCTCAGGAGCATCTGACTTGGATCTTAAAAGAATGACCCAAGTGTACCTAGTGAGATCATCTACTACAACCGTGATGTATCTCTTTCCTCCAAGAGATTCAGCTTTAGTTGGACCCATGAGATCTAAATGTAGTAGCTCCAAAGGTCTAGATGTAGCCGATGTCTGAGTGCCTGGATGTTTTGCTTTCGTCTGTTTCCCAAGCTGACACGGTCCACACACAACATTGCTACCTTGCTGGACTTTGCTATTCCTAACACTGATTCATGCTTAGATACAATTGACAGATGTTTGTAGTTAGCATGTCCCATCCTTTGGTGCCATAAGTCTTCATTTGGCAATCGAATACTGTTGCACACAATATCAGTATCAAGTACCAATCCATAGCAGTTATCCAGAGTTCGGACTCCGCTTATGAGTTTCTTCCCAGACTCATTCAATACAAGGCATTTCCCTTTTGAGAACAACACCATGAAGTCTTGGTGGCATATCTGACTTATGCTCAACAAGTTCACTCTCAGACCTTCTACATACAACACATTTGCAATGTTTGGTGGTTCAGGTAAAGAGATGGCTCCCTTCCCTTTTATTTGAGATTTGCTCCCATCACCAAAAGTGACATTTCCACATTTTTTAGACTCGAAAAACCTTGATGAGAGAACGGTCTCCAGTCATGTGTCTTGAGCACCCACTGTCAAGGTACCACAAACATGTGTCAATTACCTTAAATGCAAACTTCATCATAAAGCACACTTTATGCTTGCCTGACAAATCAATAGGAATGGTTTTCTCTTTCATCTGGCATTTATGTACAAAATCTTTGATTTTCACCATTCTCAAACAAACTCCCTTGCACATTCTCATTTTAAGGCAGTCTAGTTTATTTCTTGTCATACTAAGACCTTTTTCAACAATCATCAAAGTAGCTTTCAAATAACTTTTAAACTTGCATTTTTTGAAACATTCAATCAAATAGAGATTAGAAAAGCAAGATGTATTTGAAATAATAGATCTTTTCATACCACTTGTAGCCATTACAAAGGGGGTTAATGGATTATACAGCAAATATTAAATCTAATCAGAATGTGTCTGCTCTGATACCACTTGATAGGCCAAGAATGTATTGACCCCTTTTGATAAATTAATTAATTAATTATCCAAGTGAATTAATTAGATTCAATTACATGCAACAAGCGTGGTAGTACAAACAAATCATCAACTAAGTTAAATGCAGCAGAAAATAAATTCGACACAGGTGATTTGCTTACGAATGGGGAAAACTACTGAGGCAAAACCTCACCGAATGAATTTAAGGTCACCACTCCCAAGAATCAACTATTATCAAAATAGGCGGTTACAAGTAAAATGAATTTCAGTACCTAATATCAACCTACAATTGAACCCTTACTCCAATATCCAATTGGACTTGTAATATAGCGGCAATTTCTCCTTTCAATGCTCGGCTCCCAGTACGTGATTAACCAATGATGCACAGATTCTAGTACGTGACTAACATACCAACTTGAGAAAGATGTTGGCTGCAAAGTTCTTTAGTTCATCCAACAATGAAGATCAAGAAACTCCTTGGTTACAAAACCTTTGGCGTAAAGATGTAGTAGCTTCTAGAGAGAATATGATGAACTAGGGCCAATTGTCTTCAGTCACAATATGCATGTATAATCACTTTGCATCAAGTTGCATCTCTTATGTGACGGCCCTTAAAATAATCCTTATATATGTCTAGAGTTGTAAAGAAAAAAAACCCTACACAAATACACATAGATATGCATGTAATCAGATTTGGAAATTCTGATTTAGTAATTTTCGACAAATACAGCTGCTATCGAGCTTCAACATCAAACCTCGATAGATATGATTTTGTCGACATATCTGTCAAGCTTTAATGAACAACACTCTTCACTTGTTTCTTGGTCAGACTTGCATGGATTCAATACTAAACTTGAACAATTGTTTCTTGAAGTACTAAACTCATCCTAGATCTACCAAATTATAAGTAAAATGAGTTTTGTCAAAAAGATTAACCAATTTACATAACATATGTTTCTAACAATTCTCACATATGTCCTAACAATCTTAATTCACCCTACCACTAATAGGAGTAATTTTATCGAAATTAGAAGATTGTGAAATGATATTAGCTGATCATAAAGAGGTTTTGGGCCCTATCAAGCCTTCCTTAAGGACTTGGAAATGTATTATTAATGAGAATGAGAAATTAAATAAAGATAATTCCCTCCATCACATTAATGCATAAAAATAAAAAAATACCTCTGAGCCTATTAGCGAGACCACAGAACTAGACATTGACATTCAATATAGGAGACAAGTGCTCAGAAAAGGCGAAGAGTCTATATCACGTCCAAATATTTAAGCCTAAATTGTCATTGGCTTGGAATCCCAAAGACAGTTCACACTGTTCAGCAAGGGAGAAAGGTCCCCTAAGTCAAGTTTCTCATTGAAACTCGACTTGACATTTGTGGTTTTGAAAATTAGGATGAGACATGGTCTTGGAGTTTCAAGAATTGAATTGGGGGGCGGGGGGGGGGGGGGGGGGGTGGCGGCAGTTTAGCTCTATTGTGGTAGGATAATTTTAACCTTAAGGTTATGAGGAAAGCACATTCCCATGAATTCATATGGGATTTGAATATGGAGGTTGCGTGGATATTTAAGGATATTAGTTTGATTTGTGAAAGTTTTTATTTTGTATCCTTTGTTAGTGTGCTTTTACAATTTAATCAAGCTGTTTTTTCTATTATTAGTGATGCAAAAGAAAATGGGGAATTGATTGTTTGACTAGAAAAATGCCCATATATTCTCTTTCTCATTGTATAACTTGATTTTAAATAAATAGCATTTACTATCATTTAATTTTAAATAAAAAAACATAATTACAAAAAAAAAGGGACAAATATACACATGATCACCACTTTATTGTGAAATAAAATCTTTAAAAAAAAATACTTTAGGCATCAACTTTGTCTTTGTTTTGTGGATCCCCCTTCTCTTTTGGACAAAAACATTGTGAGTTTTCTGGAAATGTTCAGTTTTTTGTCAAGGCTGTGAAAGACTTGATCTTTGTTTCGTGAATCTTCCTTCTCTCTTTTGGAGCCAAAAATTGTGACTTTTCTAGAAATGTTCTGTTTTTTGTCAAAGTTGTGGAAGAATGGTTGATGGTTGATTTGATATGCTTGGTTGGTGGAATTTTTTATGGAGATGTTTTTGTTGTCATAGTTTTTTTCTTTGTTTGGGATAAGCAATATTTTGTAACCCTTGAAAAATTTTAGCTAGCAATAAAAAGATTCAAATGTAGGACATCCAAAATTTTGTAATGATTGATTCCATTGTTCCTTATGGGTAATTTTTCTATGATGCTAGTAGTATCTTAGCTTGTAATAAGAGGATTCAATTAATTGTAGTAGGATTCAAAATTGTATTCATGTAATTTTTGATGTTTTCTTATTAATCAAATAGGTTTAGTCAAATGTAATTTTTTAATTCAATTTAATTTTACGATTTTCATTTAGTCGAATGTGATTTTTTTCAATTAATTAAATTTAAATTTAAAATTTATAAAACATTAAATTAAAATTTAAAATAAATATTTTATTTTGAAAGTGATGTGTATATATATTAATTAATTAAAGTGATCGCGTGCACAACATGTGACCATTTTTTTTTTTATCATTTATAGTTAGCAAAATTGAGATAGAATGGTCAATTTGGACAATTCATAAACCTCAAAAGTCAATAATACAAAATTGATAGGAGATGCGTTAGTTTGCAACTAATCCAAATCCTAGGAGATCTTTTTGCATTTTGGCACAAAATAAAAAAAGTAATATGATGACAATCAATAACAATGAAATATTATTATATTTTTGTATCCAAATATCATACTACTTTAATAGTGAAATTAGGGTCAAGCCAATCACATTGGGTTTGACCAAGAACATGTGGGTTGTGTTGACCAATTCAATAAAGTTATATTAGCAATTGAATGAATTTATCAATGTTGTGACCTAGGGTGACATTGATGTTAGCAAGCTAATAAAGATCTTAAGAAATCCATTGGATCTAGTGGAGATCTTAATGTCATTATCGTATTTGGAAGAGATCGTAAGATCTTCACCAAAGCTCATGTAGATTAGGGGCCACAATGCCGTAATGGGAGGGTAAAGGACAACAAGAAATAAAATGGGAACAAGGAAAGGAATGATGCCATAGTGATGACTAATGAGATAAGGTACTAGACACAGAGTAATTTTTAGGTATTCTTGGAGCATGGAGATCTAAAGGTCATTATCGTATTTGGAAGAAATCGTAAGATCTTCATCAAAGCTCATGTAGATTGGGGGCCACAATGCCGTAATGGGAGGGTAAGGGGCAACAAGAAATAAAATGGGAACAAGGAAATGAATGATGTCATGGTGATGACCAATGAGGTAAGGTACTAGACACAGTAATTTTTAGGTACTCTTGAGCACGAAGAACGGTGTTCCCTCCTCTCATATTCATGGTGGCATTCATTCATTAAATTCATGGTGAAGTTTACTATGAATGTGAGAGGAGGGAGCATCATTTCACTATACTCCAAAAGTAACTAAGAATTTTCCCTAGACATAAAGTTTAGGATGAGTTAGGATTATTAGGTTTCCCCTATAGGACATTCAACCCAATCTGGGTTTCATTATTTATATTAGGCCAAATTCCAAAACTCACCCTCTAAGTTTCACTGTTTTTCATTTCAGTCCTCTAAGTTTGCGTTTTTTCATTTCAATCCTCTAAGTTTCAAAACTCCCCAATTCAGTCATAGACATCCATTGTTGCTGTTAAATTCCCAAAGCTATGTCATTTTGTCCCTAATTTAATATTTACTTCTTCATTTATTAAAAAAAATTAATTAAAAAAAAAGTCAAAAACAAAAACAATTTCCATACACATGGTCAGTCCCCTCCTTAGTAAAATCAAAATCCTTACTCAGTTGGGTAAGTTTAAAAAATTTTGGATTTTTAGTTTCAATTTGTTTGATTTCATTATTTGCAAATCAATTTCCCATGTGAACCAAAAATATAACAAAGTCCAGATATTTTGGTGATGACTGAAATCAAACAAACCGGGTAGAGGTTGGAGATGCTGAAAGGCGGTCGAAGACGCTGAAGGGTGGCTAGAGATGTCAAAAATACCTCCCTAGAGCCGTCGAAGTCGATTTTATTTTGGGTTCCCTGGAGAATCCGAAAATAGATCTCTCTCTCTCTCTCTCTCTCTCTTCTCCCTCATGGTCTCAATCTCCTTCTCCATCTCAATCTCGGTTTCCTCTTTTCTCTTTCTCTCTCAGTTGGGTTAGGGTAGGGATTTTGGGAATGATGGGTTTTTTTTTTTTTTTTTTTATTGCGAAGGGGACCGTGTATGGCAATTTTTTTTTTAATTTTTTGGACTATTCTTTGATTAACATTTTTTATAAATTAAGAAATAAAAAATAAATATTAAATTAGAGGCAAACCGATTTAGTTTTGGGGATTTAACGGCAACAATGAATGTCTACTTAATGGAAGACTGAATTGGGAAGTTTTGAAACTTAGAAGACTGAAATGAGAGAACACAAATTTAGAGGACTGAAATGAAAAACAATGAAATTAAGAGGGCGAGTTTTGGAATTTGGCCTTTATATTAATGTATATAGGTCCATTGGGTTCTAGTCCCAATTGACTTGTCTTCCACCACACACATATTTGTACAATCTCAAGTAATCTGTGATTCTAAAACATTAAATTAAAATTTAAAATAAATATTTTATTTTGAAAGTGATGTGTATATATATTAATTGATTATAGTGATTGCGTGCAAAACACGTGATCATTTTTTTTTTATTTTTTTATAATCATTTATAGTTAGCAAAATTGAGATAGAATGGTGAATTTGGACAATTCATATACCTCAAAGGTCAATAATACAAAATTGATAGGAGATGAGTTAGTTTGCGACTAATCCAAATTCTAGGAGATCTTTTTGCATTTTGGAACAAAATAAAAGGTAATAAGATGACAATTAATATAACAGTCAAATATTATTATATTTTTGTATCCAAGTATCATACTACTTCAATAGTGAAATTAGGGTTGATAACAAGTTAATTAGTTTCAACTAAAGTATCAACTGACTCAACCTACCAAATCCAATCAAGCCAATCACATTGAATTTGAAAGAATTCCATTGTCATTGACCAAGAACATGTGGGTTGTGTTGACCAATGCTATGACCTAGGATGACATTGATGTTAGCAAGCTAACGGAGATCTTAAGATCTTCATCAAAGCTCATGTAGATTGGGGGCCACAATGCCGTAATGGGAGGGTAAGGGACAACAAGAAATAAAATGGGAATAGGGAAAGGAACGATGCCATGGTAATGACGACTAAGGTAAGGTACTAGACACAGAGTAATTCTTAGATACTCCCAAAGTATGAAGAATAGTGTTTCTTCTTCTCACATTCATGAATAGATCCCAACATGAATGTGAGACCATGAATATAAGAAGAGGGAGCACCATTTCACTATATTCTGAGAGTAACTAAGAATTTTTCTTAAACACAAAACTTCAAATGAGTCAGGCTTATCAAGTTTCCCCAATGGGACATTCAATCTAATCTCATAGGGTTTCATTATTTATATTAATGTATAGAGGTATATTGAGCTCTAGGGCCAATTGTCTTGTGTTACGCCGCACACATGATTGTACAGTCTCAAGTAATCTATATACAATAACTTTACAACCTCTAGCTAACCAAACTAGCTTTTCAAAGATTATTATTTCACATCAGATCAGCTTGGGTATGACAGATTTTGTCTAGTTCAGGTTTGCTTAAGCATTCTTAAGGGTTTGGATTAGGTCCAGTGCACTGGACCTGTCGGATTGTGACACATGTCCAAAAATGGACACGTATCACCATCTCAAGTTCTCAACGGGTCTAGTGTCACTGGACATTGGACCTAAATCGCCTCCCACTCTTAAATTGTTTAAATGCATATGAATGGAAAGAATCTAATAAATTGTTCGAGTTTAAGATAAAGAAGCTTGAAGATTTTTCTTAGCGGGATCTTTTTTTTTTTTACAAAATATTTTCTGTATTTTTGGTTTTTAATATGACAAAAAACTCTGATCAATAGGAAACTTGTATCCTGGCCATGGAAAACAATAAGATTTGGAGGGGAAGCCCCTTTTTTCACCCTTAAAACAAAGCTGTTAGAGTTAAAACAATTTCCATTTTGGCATGTTCAACTATTTTTATGGTTACATAAATGGTTTGAAATGTTAACTATTTTTCATAATTACTTGTTTTATTTTTTAAAAAATATTTATGAGCTAGTAAATGTGTATTTTTCATGTCTTCTTTTCCCCTTCCTAAAGTTTAAACCTTCTCTAAAAAGAGAGGCTGATGATGTAGCTGCTCTTCATAAATATTCACGATGTGAATGAAAGTTTATTCATATAATTGTTTGAATTTAGATAAAATATTAACGATTTTATATTTAGAGCAATTCTACATATACGTTTTCACAAGTTTTTTTACAACAGTTGAGTTATCAAAACTTTTATTGGTTCTCATCTAAACCTACTACTAATATCACTTTTTTACTTACGAGTTACAACTAACAATTTGCCACATCAGCAGTTAAGAAATTTTTTATCAAATTTTGTGTGTCTACAGACTTTCTCTTCTATTTAAGTTGTATATATATATACATTTCAATTCACTTTCAAGATGGCAACTAAAAATGAAAAAAATGAGTCAATATCTCCATCAAAACATATAAAATGCATTAGAGCATTTGTACTAGCTCGTGCAATTTTTTTTTTTTTTTTTTGTCTATTTTAGCATAATAACCTACTTTTCTGTTTTACATAATCATTTTTTAAAAACACTCATATCAGAATCTCAAATTATCTATTCTATTTTTTATTTTATTCAAATATTAAATTTTCTTTATTTTTCACTTGTTTCTCTATTTTCACACGTCACAACTATCATCAATTCTCTTCCTTCATTATCGAAAATCATAAAGAATGAATAAAAAATGCATATACATTGTACAATAAATTTACAAAGTTTTTCCTATAACTAGAATGAAAAATGGACAATAGATACGTAACTTTACAAAGACTAATGTGCAATTTTTTTTTTTAGGTTGATTGGCCAAAATTTTCTATTTAGGCCATTTTGCATGGGCTGATGCAAACTATGCAAATTCTCTCAGTAGATGGTACATACGCTATGTAAATGGGCTCTGAAGCATGGTTTTGAATCTTTTGATGGGCTAATGGTCTCCAATAGCTTCTTCTCTGATATTGTTCTGTTTTCTTTAGTCATGGATCAAATCTTTCCGTCCCACCTTTTTCTTACTTTGCTAGAAGTGGCCCAAGCCCCAAGGCTTAGCTAATGCTCATACCCTTGTATACTTCTTTACAATAATAAAACTATCTTCCTTAATTTTTTTATATATAAAAAATAAAAAAATAAAAAAACCTTTTTTTTTAAGGTTTAGCTGTGTGATTTGTCTATGATCAAATTAATGAAAATTTCCTTTCATTAAAAAAGAAAGAAAAAAAAAATATCTTTAAACTTTAATTTAAGGATCTAATTAAAGGAGTTGCACAACATTTAATTAATAAAAATTTTTGATTATTGATTTTTGCTACAGTAACACCCATCCTTAATTTATTTAGAGCATTTCCATCAAAACTTCTAAAAAATTTAGCATTTACCATCTCAAAAACCAATTTTATAACATATAACACATCACTTTACAATATCCCTTACATCAAGATTTCTATTTTTTTAACACTTCATTTAAATATTCTTTCTTTATTATTTTTTATTCATTTTTTTATTATTTCTCACTCTCCATCTGTCTCTCTCTCCCACTATCTCTCCATCTTTCTCAACCCAGTCTAGAAGCTTTTCCCTCTCTCTGATATTCTGCTCCCAAAGCTTTTCAAGCTCATCACCTCTAACCACGGCCACAGCCACAGCCACAGTCACCACCACCAACCACAACCTCAACCCCTAACCAAAAAAAAAAAAAAAAAACCCATGGCACAAACTGCAGCCAAAACCCACCCCAACCTCTCTGATGACCACCACCCCAGCAACCCAACCACCACAAACCAACAACCAACGGGCTCAACCCACTGGCACAACCAACCTTAACCCATGACACAAACCCACGGCCTCAACCAACTTCAACCCACAACACAAACCTACGGCCTTAACCAACCTCAACCCACGGTCTCAACCAACCCCAACCACCGTTGGACCCATGACCCACTTGCAGTCATCGAGACCATTAGACCCACGAGAGGGAGAATCTGAGAAAGAGAGATTAGAGAGAACAAGAATGAGAGAGTGAGAGTGAGAGTGATAGTCTGAAGAGAGAGAAATAAAAATATTAAAAAAATGATAACACCTTACTATAGTGTGCTCTAAAAAATGAGAGCGCACTATAGCAAGATTGCAAAATTTTTAAAATAGAGCATGTTTGATGGAGTAGCATTTTGTGGTTTCAAATGTTAAAAATAGTATTTTAGCACTTATAAAAAGTTTTGATGGGAATGCTCTTAATAAGAAAAAAAAAAAGGACTCTTTTATTTTTTTGTTTTTTTGGATAAGAGAAAAAAGCAGTAATTTTAGGACATTCTGTAGAATACACGGGGAATGATAGTACAACAATGGTAGGTAAAACATGTGAGTCCAAGTTGAAGCTCCATCTTTTTTTTTTTTTTTTCTTTTTTTGCTGAATAGTTGAAGCTCCATCAGCAGTCTAATCTGATTGACCCCATGATGTTTCTTGCTTTGAAGCATGAATCATAAGGTCATTTGCTAATGTAATGTGCCAAAAAATACAGATAGTGTAATGATTATAAAAGTTAATCTGAAAGCTTTAAGCACATTCAAAGTCAGAACTCCCTTTACCACTTTTAAGCTCCTGGGTGTTTACATTACACTAATCTTGTCATATTATGTGTAAACTGAATATAACGTGAAAACAATGGGGAAAAAAACTTGCAACTTCGGATAGAATTTAAAAGATTTGGAAGTTTGTTTGTTTCCCAGGTAAACTTCTTGGCTAGGCATGTTTCATGTTTGGTATGGTTTGTAAATTGTAAGTTGGTTTATTTATCTTTTAAACTAGTTTATATGTCTTTTTTTTTTTTTTTTTAAGTACAATTATAGTTTTACTTATTTTATTTTTAAACAAAATAATTCAATAAAATAAGTTATTCCACACTCATAGTGATTGGTGAGTTAAAGCCTGTACCAAAGCAGCATGACATGGAGGCTGCCAGTGGCAAAGTGCAGCTACAGACTCAGTTCCATTCTAACTATGTTTTTTTTTTTCAAACTAATTTGGAGAGAAATTTTTTAAATTTCACATATATATTTTTTTTTTTGTGAATTTTGAAAATTTAACCGTTGAATTTTATGTTCTCTATGTTCTTAACATGCATATCAAATTTCGTTCAAATTGGATATTATTTATTATTCGACCAATAAACTTATTTTTTATATACAATTTTAGATTATAAAATTTTGATATTTTAACATTTGTTTGATGAGATAGCAATTGATTTTTGATCTTCTTGAAATTTTACATGCATGAATAATAGAATAAAAACATGTAATCAAACGGTTAGATTTTCAAAATTCACACTCAATATAGAGATGTATGAGGAGTTTGTAGAATTTCTTTTCAAATTAGTTTGGAGAGAAACTTTGTTCAGTTCTAAATGCCTCACTGGGCAAATCATTAATGCATTATCTCCTTAACTTATCTCACAAAAGGCAACAAATGACAATTAATGGCTGTCTATTAGAATTCCCCAATATGCACGTAACATATTTCAAACCATTCAATGAAAAATGCTATATTTATATGAAATTAAGATAATAAGAGATACCCTTCTCTTTTTCCTCCGGTATCTGCACAAGACACACAATTATATGGTTGCAATATATATATATATATATATATATATTTGCAGAATGAAAAGTTTCATAGTTGGAAATTAGAGCGCAATTTGAACAAGGGCAAACTTTTGTAAGTTCAATCCATTCCTTCTGTACATAATTTTTAGCAAAATGGACTAGTGAAGTTGGCACACATGTGGCCCACTGGCCCTAAAAAGCGTCTTAGCCCAAGGATATTGAGAAGAGCATCGATTACCTTAAAAAAAAAATTTTGCGAGTTTTAACCTATGACATTCACTCTTAATGATAACTCTTTATTATCAGATCAAGACATCAATTTATTTTTGGTATAGATAGGGATTGAATTCCAAATTTCTTATTTAACTATAAAAAATTTTACCAGTTGAGATAACTAGAACCCACGATTACCTTACGTTAATTTACATCGAACACATCATCCAATTTAAGTTTTAAATATGAAAATCAACAACAACAAAAATTGTATATATCACATATGAAATTATAGATGTTATATATACAAAGTGTATAACAATAACATAAAACAAATCCATTACGCATCTTTGGTGCAGTGGTCACTCTACAAGTATAAGTGCTTGTGAGGGGTAAGGGCTGGGGTTCAAGTCTCCAGGACGGAGCTTTACACACATATACACTTAGATTAGGCTAGAGCAGAAATTCTATCTTGTATAAAAAAAATAAAAATAAAAACATAAAACAATAATTTTTCTTTTAAGAAAATTTAAGAATATAACTTTTGTATCACAACTTTGAAATGGACAATGAATGTAAAACAATTATTCCTCTATTAAGAAAATTTATGACTTTTGTATCAAACTTTGAAGTGGACAATGAACATAAAACAATAGTTTCTCTGTTAAGAAAATTTAAAGATACAACTTTTGTATTACAATTTTAAAATTATCAATTAAAAAGTAGTGAAAAAAGTGATTGTCTATTAATGACTTTATCAAGTTGTGATAACAACTGTGATAAGGAACACAAAAAGTCACTAAATTCAATAAAATGTATTGACAAAAAACATTATATAATAGGAGAAAGTATACCATATTTCGGTAATACCAACTCAGCATCTATTTTGAAATAGACAATGAATGTAAAACAATTATACCTCTATTAAGAAAATTTAAGAACACAACTTTTGTATCAAACTTTGAAGTGGACAATGAACATAAAACAATAGTTTCTCTGTTAAGAAAATTTAAAGATACAACTTTTGTATTACAATTTTAAAATTATCAATTAAAAAGTAGTGAAAAAAGTGATTGTCCATTAATGACTTTATCAAGTTTTGATAAAAACTGTGATAAGGAACACAAAAAGTCACTAAATTTAATAAAATGTATTGACAAAAAACATTCTATAATAAGAGAAAGTATACCATATTTTGGTAATACCAATTCAGTATCTGTTTTGGTATTTTTTATTCAATAAATAAGTGACACTTGTTTCAAAAAATCATATTAGATTACTCTAATAAATGATTAATTTATCTTCCAATACTATAAAATAAATTAATTATTTATTAGAATAATCTGATGTGATTTTTTAAAACAAGCACCACTTATTTATTAGGTAAAATATACTAAAATAGATGCCAAGTTGATACGATATACTTTCTTTTGTAATAGAGGGAAAATCAAGGGCATTGTGGTAATCCAGAGAGGTGTATGCAAGAAATTCTTTCCTGATATGCAGGGAAGTGAGTCATGATGAGTTCTAGTTTTGGCTTTTGAGGGGTCTCCTTAAAAGAAGCAAAAAAATGTTTGTAATTATAAATGCCCTGTCTGTGTGAACAATAGAGAGAGAGAGAGAGAGAGAGAGAGAGAGAGAGGGAGGGGGGGAAGAAGAAGCTAAAGGGTCTCTCTCTTCTCCCAAGTCTCAAACTTTTTAAGTTTTTATCAACTTTCTAGAGAGAGAGAGAGAGAGAGAGTGAGGTTTTTAGAGAGAGAAAGCCAGCTGAGAGAAAAGAGTGAGTGAGACACACCATGTCTTTAGGCTACGCAGAGAAGCTTTCGTACATAGAAGATGTGGGCAATGTTGGAATGACAGAATATTTCGACCCACCTCATGTTTTGCAAGAAAAGGTAGAGACTTTATCTCTCCCCATTCACACTCTTGCTCTTTTGGGTCTTTGTTTTTTTGGTTTTTTGGGTGCTTCTAGTTTGCTTGCTAATTAACCTTATGGGTTTGATAACTTTTGATGATCTTGTATGACACTGTGATACCCATGAATGTAACTTAGTTTTATGTGCTTAAACTTGGTGAAAGTTTGGGTTTTTTGTTGGTGGTTCTGCAATTTGTTTTGCTGTGGAAATTTGTTCTTTGTTCCATTCTGGTTTGTTTTGTGAGATCCCATTTCTGGGTTTTGGCATTTGGATTCACTGGAATTGAATTTCACTTTGGTTTGTTGGTTATTAAGCTGAAATTCGTATACCCATTATTGATCTTGTGATATAGGTATGATGGTTCAGTATTGTAGGTTAATAATGTGAGGCATTTTTTATCACCCATACGCATCTCATGGGAATTTGCAAAGGTTACTATCTTTTCTTTGGGATCCCAATTGTGTTGAGATGTGAAAATATGCATGCAGTAGTTGAAGGATTTTGATGGGGTGAATTGTGTTTTTGGACTTGGGATGCCAATTTTGTTGAGATGTGAGACTATGCATGCAGTAGTTGAAGGATTGTGATGGGGTGAATCGTGTTTTTGGACTTGGGATGTTGAAATTATACATGCCTAGGGTTGTAGCCATGTAGGTTTAAGGATTTATATCGACTTTTTGGATAGTTGTAGAACTAAGCTCTGTTTGGTACATAATTGAGGTACATCCTGATACTCTCATGATGAGGAACGGAAGGTAATAGTGTGGAATTATCACTGATGTAATAGAAATATGGCTTTTTCATAAGAATCAAGTGTGAGAAAGATGCAATAGAATAATGAATTTTTATAGAGTGAAATGATTAAAAAAATTAATGTGGTTTAATATTGCCAACTATGTGGTTGGTCTCAAGAAAAATTTGGCTATGGATCCTTGATAGATTATTTGATGTAAGGAGAAAAAAAAAATGTTTCGAATCCTCCAGATATATTTGTAAGCTTAGGATTTTTATATGTTTTTCCTCCTTATTGTCATCTTTTTGGCATCCAAAAAAATCAGAAGACACTCAAAATGTTGGTTTGTTCTTTGTTGCTCAGATTTCATTCTGATACACTGTGGAACTATCTATTGTGAATTATATTCATTCTGGTGAAAAGCCCTTTTCCACTTAATTATAGTTTTGAATTAGCCTTTTTAAATTTTATTGGTTCAGTTAAACCAAAATCGCTATTCATACCCTGTGGAAGATAGTATACGTTCTAGCTGCTTATTCAATTAATATTATTGCAAGCTTCTTCACTTATGTGCTGTTGATTTCTTTAAAAAATTTCTTCCTGTGTTTAATAAATTGAAATTATTAGGAATTTTTATGTGTTTGCTATTTTTGCTGACCTTAGCATTTTTCTGCAGATTGAACGACTTGCCTTAATGGTAAAAAAGGTTTGAACTTGCAACATCTCACTCATCTAATTGATGTTAGCTAAGTTCTTTTGAGATTTTCTATTAATCAATGCTGTCATATTTTTTTGTTTCTACTTGCAGAGTAAGCATCTAGTGGTGTTTACAGGTGCAGGAATATCAACTTCTTGTGGTATACCAGATTTCCGAGGTCCCAAGGGAATATGGACCCTTCAGGTGATAATTGTGAAATTCATACAGTGTCATGAGTTTAAATAAGACCCTCTTTGTTCGTTATCCGAACTGTATTAATTTAGTAATCCTTTATCCCCTGCCTCAATAATTTCTGTTGAACCTAGAATGGGCTGTTTAAATTTAATAAGCAGCTTATTGTCAACTTTTTTACAATTAATTTAAGATCTATTATAAAGTTTTTTGTTTTTTTTCTTATTGTTCAAATGCTACTCATATGATATTTATGTTTGTAAGCAACTTAACTTGAAAAAAGAAGAAGAAGGAACACATTTCTTTAAGTTCTCAACAGCTGCCATGCTTTTAGTGCAGTTGCTTGCCACATGCACCTTACCATGGTTTGTCTTAGCATTCAGAAAAATAATCACCCATTGTAAATCCCTATGTATGTGTCTTCTAATCCTCAATTATTAGTACAGCGTGAAGGCAAAGCCTTGCCTGAGGCATCACTGCCATTTCACCGTGCAATGCCAAGCTTGACTCATATGGCTTTGGTTGAACTTGAGAAGGCTGGTATTTTGAAGTTCCTTATTAGTCAGGTATGGCTGCGTTATTTCCGTAACTGTATTTCTGATATTATCCCATTGGGAAATACTTCAGCTCGAACTTTTATGAATGAGTGCTTAATCTAGTTTCATCATAATTTTGCTTAAAATCTGTTGCCTTCTTTTGATGCTCGCTTGCAATTTCAAGCTATCAATTGTTAAAGTGGTTTTTTTGGGTCCCGTTACCATAAATGTGTGGTGATGAAGGTTCATATATTTTTTGCTATTTGGAATAGTTTAGACTGCTACTGATACTATGCTGGCATTCTGGGTCTTTGGTTAGTTTTGGCGACATTGCTTATTCTTTTCTAAATAATGCTAAGTGCAAAATAATGTCAAAAGGTGCAAAGACTTTTTTATTTTATTTTTGATACGTCAAAAGATGTAATCACTTAATGTTTTTCTTGTGTCTTTAAGCATTCCATCAATTGGGTTTTATGTGGAGTTATTTGAAAACATATTTCATATCTTACAATCTGTTGTTTTAAATCCTAGAATGTTGATGGCCTCCATCTTCGGTCTGGAATTCCAAGGGAGAAACTTGCTGAATTGCATGGGAACTCGTTTATGGAAGCTTGCCCTTCATGTGGAGTCGAGTAAGGCTATATATTTCGACAGAAACTGATTTTATAATCATATTGTATTACTATCTTTGGATGTTTCTCCCTGTCCCTCTTCTTTTTTGGGTTCATTAATATGCTGTTTAAGTTGATATTTGGCCTGAAAATGTAGTAAATTGTTGATGTTCTTATTACTCTGTGGAAAGTTTCTCTCTTCCATTTATGAAGTTAGAATTATTATTTTTTGATAAGTAATAATATTTATTGAATGAGTGGATTACTTCATGCTCATTTTTTTTTTTTGATAGGTAATAAGAATTTCATTGATAAGAAAAGTACAATGTGTTTACGATAGTACACGCACTGCACATTGATGAACATAAAGTATCTTAAGAACTACAAAGAATCATACAGAAAGTTGAAGTGAGTCGTAGAACTCAAAAATAGAATTACAATATTCATAGAATTAGAAAAAGAAAAAGCAAAAGAATTACAATGTGTAAAACCCTGCAAGACCAATCAAACAAGGTACGAACCAACAATGATTTCAACTGATGAAGAGTTCTCTCAATATCCCCAAAAGTACGGCTATTACATTTTTTTCCACACTATCCACATTAAAGATAATACGGTAAGATTCCAAACATCTGAAGAGTGCTTCCCAAAGCAATTCCTCTACCCAAATAATGGGTCTGCTACTGTCAATGACACCATCATTGAGCCTCAAACATATCAAAAAATGCACTCCACAGAACCTAAGCAACATCACTGTAGAGCAACAAAATGGTCCACCATTTCCCATTGCACTGAGACACACAGCACCAGCCAACTACAGAAAAACCCATCTTGATAAGATTGTTATAGCTAAGAATCTTACCCCAAGCTAATGTCTAGACAAAGGACACCCTCTTTGGGGCCTTGACACACCATATACTATTCCAAGGGAATGAATTAGTATTGGTTCCACAAATAGCCATATAATAAGAGCAAACATCAAACTTACCTCTCCCATTCAAACACCATCTCATCCTATCACAACCCATCCAAGATTCAGAATCATTATTCCTGTGTATGAATATCACTTTTATAACAACATAAATTTAAATTATTTTTTACATCTGTCTAGGTACTTGCGGGATTTTGAGGTGGAAACTATTGGTTTAAAGGAGACATCAAGGCGTTGTTCCGATGTAAAATGTGGTGCTAAACTTAAGGATACAGTTCTTGACTGGGAGGTAATAATTTTACTTTTACTTGTTTCCGTTTGGTGAGGTTCAAAATTTAAAATTATTATTTGGGATCAATGATTGCTTGGAAGTGATTTCAGACTAAACCATTTGTTTCTAATGCAAGTTTATTAATTACTAGGAAGGCAAGTTAGTGAAATTTATATTCATAAGAACATAAAATAACTCCACTTGTCCTTGTACTTAGTATCATCTATATATATATATATATATAACCGAAACCTTTAGAGCTCCCACATTTTTACACATCAGCGTTATTAAAAAAATAATAATAAATATCTTTTTTTTCCCATCAGATACAAATTACCAATCCTGATACTTCTTTAAAAAAAAAAAAGAAAATTCTCTCTTCTCATCTCTCTTCTCCCTCCTTCGAAGCAGCTACCCTCTCTCTCTTTTCTCAACCTCTCAACCAAGGGAGTGAATATGGTACCGTACTTGCTGGTATGGCCGACATATATATATTTTTTGATAAGTAAGAATGATATATATACGAAAGGCTACTCTATGCATGAAAAACATAGATCAAACCTAGAAAATACAAAAAGAGGAAAACAGAGAAAAAACATAAAAGAAAACCAAACAGAAAAATTACAAAAGAGAAAGGTAGCAGAGAAAAGAAGGGAGGGAATCACTAGACGTAAGTCCTCACGCCTGAGACCAATCAAAAAGAGTTCCACTAAAAGAAGCAAGCATCTGAACACTGGAGCTATCCAAATCCTCAAAAGTCCTCTGATTCCGTTCCTTCCAAATACACCATAGGATGTACAATGGGACTAATTTAAACACAAAAACGCAGTCCCTTACCAAACAGAAAGAACTTCGGCCATTGCTGCTGAGAGAGACCTTCGTCTGTGGACCAATACTTGATGCAGTGGCTGCCAGTTGTATGAGGAAACACAGAGAGATCTGCAACTTGTATGAGGAAAAACTGAAAGAGAGTGAAATTTATGTTTTTATTTTAAATCAGATCTTAATTTACCCTTTGTGGACGTGGAGCAGTGTGTCAAATAGTGTGGAGAGGTAACGTGTGTCAATGGCTGATTCCAGCTATGGAGCAGAGAAAATAATATGCAAGAAAAGAGAGGGAAGAAAGTAAAAAGGAAAAATAAAAGATATTAACGTGTAGAAGAGTAGATAAATCATAAATATAGTATTTTTTTATACGTGTAGAAGAGTAGATAAATCATAAATATAGTATTTTTTTATGGGTTTAGCTTATCTCAAGTACTTTTTTAACTGAAAATCTTCTTTTGTTTTAAATATACAATAGTAAGTGGTAGTGAATTTTAATCTCCGCTTTTTATTTAGTTAATGAGTGATATGATAGTTTTTCATTAAAAACAAAAGGAGATTCCAGATAAAAAAGTACTGGAGACAGGCCAAACCCTTTTTTTATAAGTTTAAATTAATATATAGATATACGTTTACCTTGCGGCTTGGTTTAAAAAGCTAGTTTTTTTATTATTATTTAGCTTATTTTTGCTACTATTCATGGGTCTCATCATTCTTTTTGATACTATTTATAGATCCCACTATACTATTTCAGTTACCTTTTAGCTTTATCTATGGTGCTTTCAGTAAAAAGTTTTTAGTTTCAGCTAAATCAGCTGTTCCTAAATAGAGTGTAGAGTTTTTTCTTAATCAATTATTAACTTCTACAGTGGATAAAAGAAAAAGATAAAAATTAAATAAAGATTAAAGATAAAGATAGGAGAGAAAAAATAGAAAGAATAAATCAAATCAAATAGGAAAAAATAGAAGATTGTTTGTGTGAGTGAATAATCTTCTAACTCATATTTAATAGCTTTTCCGTGCGTTACACGGGTTAGCGACTAATATATAATATATTTTGTTCACAGTTGATCCCAAGCCCGGAAAAAGGGTTATGGACCAATTTTGATGACAATTGTTATGATTTATGCAGGGAAGAATTTCTCTTTTTATACTCTCTCTAGTGAAGTTTTTTTTCAAACTACTATTTATATATTAAAAAAAAAAGAGTATTTTTTGAAATTACATATCTATGAAATTCATAAATAACAGCCGATATTTGGGCAGTCACTAGGAATTGTTAAAAGGCTAAGATTTGCCACAGTGCAATGTGCCATTCTATGAAACATAAAATGATAAAGGCTTCATGGAGTTAATATGTATGTATGCATGTATAGGCTAAAAATGGTGAAGAAAACTGGATGATGCTGGTGTCTATGTGTGTTTGTATATATATATATATTTTAAAAAAATTCATTGAAGAACAGTTTCCTGATAAATACTCTCTTTCTGCAGGATGCCTTACCCCCTAAGGAGATGGATCCTGCTGAGAAGCACTGCAGGATGGCTGATGTTGTATTATGCTTGGGGACAAGGTAAGAGCAAGATTTTTTACTTGACAGTATTAAACTGCCCCCTCCAGAATTCTCAACTTATCTTTTATGAGAAATCCATAGTACATTGCCCCATTTTCAGTTCTTTTGTTGACATCCTTGGCAAATTGGATTGAAGATCACTTGTGTTTCAACTATGAGTCTTCTCCCATTCATGCTTTGTTTAATGGTCATGTGCATAATTTCTCTCTGCAGTTTGCAAATAACTCCAGCATGTAACCTACCTCTTAAATCACTCCGTGGTGGGGGAAAGATTATAATTGTGAATCTTCAGGTACTTCCTCTCTTGTTCAAAATGAATTCACTGCCTACTTGGGGGGGGGGGGGGGGGGGGGGGGTGGAAGAGGAAGAAAAAGTGCATTAAGAGCTCAATCATAATCCAAATTGAAAGCTGGAGTGATGATGAGTGGTTGGGGCTTGCACTTATAAACTCACTCTAATATTAGTTATTTAATTTTATTATCAGTTAACAATAACAAGTTATCATTTTATTGTCTGTCTCACGTAACAATTTCTTACCAATGCTCTTAAATATCTAAGACCACAATTAGATAACAAATCTGGATTTTATGTGTTTGGCTGAAGGTTTGTACCAGCTGACACTAGGATATTTTATAAGTTTTGTTATTTGGCTTATGATCTATTTGTTTACTAAAACCGTTTCCTTAATTACAGTTCATTCTTTCCTGTTTAGAAGCCAGTCTCATATTTTAAAAATAAACTGGTGCTGATAAATTACCAATTGTCTCAAAAGCTTTAGCTATTAGAGAATAGTGAATTTAATTATTTAACCAACATTCTAACACTTCCCCTCAAGTGTGGGCTTAAACTTCCACTTAATAAATGGATCCCAACACATGAGACTGATAATTTTTTAAATCGAATTAGAGCAAAGACACTGTTTTAACTCAAAATCATGTGCTCTAATACCTTGATAAATTCTTGATTGTCCCACAAGCTTATGCTATAGGAAATGGTAAATTTAATCATCTAACCAATATTCTAACAAGTAAAATATTGAATTGTCAGTCTCTCTATTTCTCCCTTAATTGCTGGTTCAATATTTTTGAGAATGGTATATACATTTTTGCTTATTAGCCTAAACTCTTGTTACCTAAAATGTGCATTCTTCAACTTTACAGAAAACTCCAAAGGACAAGAAAGCAAGTTTAGTGATCCATGGGCGGGTAGATAAGGTATTGCAATTTATGTCTTTTAATTGCAGAGAGATCTTTCCTGTTTTCTTTTCCCCTTTGGTTCTGAAATTTTGAAATAGCATCAAGAGGCACTGTTTGCAGTTTCTTTTACCTAGCTGAGGTCCATTTACCCTCTTGAGTCTATATCTATATATGGAATCTATGTGTCTTAGCATTCAAGTCTCATAATAAAGATATATTTCAATTGGAGCTTGTCAGTTTTAACATTGTAACTGCACTTAGCTTTTAATTGCTCATTATCAGGCATACGTTTGCAATGAATTATTAATTAATTTGAAATAGAACAGGTCATTGCTAGTGCCATGGAGTTTCTTAAACTGCAGATTCCGCCATTTGTAAGGATTGATCTTTTTGAGGTCATTCTAACTCAAGCATTAAGTATAGGTAAATTTCTTGGCTTTGCAATATTATGTTTCTTAGTCTGGAATGCTGTCACAATGACATGTGTTATACATGTGAAGCAGATGTTATCTATCCAAGTCCAACGGGCTCATCTTTAGGCTATTTGTTGACAATGACAAATTTAAGTGGTAGTGATGGGCTTCACCATCTGCATTCAAAACTGGATGTGTACTTTTAACATATATATATATATATATTATTATTATTTGTATATAGAATAAACTGGATGCTTACTTTGTCCCTGAGTTTACCATTAGATTTGGCATTAAAGCTCACGTCTTCCGCAAACAACTATACTTGACCTTCCTATTTTACTTTGTGTAATGCATATTGCATCTGGACAAAATCTCCTTGATTTCTGTTTCAGCAGACATAAGAACTTCATTAGACTTTGAACAAGGACCTTTTTCTGGTTCATGTCACTCAATTTAATTGGGCCAAGTCTAGGTGACATTTTTTATGAAATTGTTTTCTGTTAAATTAATTAACCCTGTGAGGGTCAAATTATTGTCTCTGTTATATTACTAGTTCCTAGATGTCATTCTTATGAAGCGACCAAAACAAGGAGTTATAGGAACTTCTTCTAATTATTTGAGGCTTTAGTCTTATAGTTTTCTTACATAATCTTTCTACTTGAACTATAGCTTTTTTACATAATCTTTCTGCTTGAACTACAGATAGAAAATATGTGAACTGGACCCTCCAAGTTGCTAGTGCACATGGACGGCGAGCTCCATTGCCCTTCATCAAATCTGTTGAGGTGATTTTATGTTTAGAAATTCATGCAGCTGCTCATTTCCCTTGAACAAGAATTCTAAAGTCTTTGTAAAATTCTGTGAGAGTCTTTATTCTAACTCTCAAAGCAAGGCTGTGAGCAATCCATGAATGCATATTTACAGTTTATTTTGACTACTTTAATGCAAGGTTGTATGCTTGTCTTTATTAACAAGAAATATATTTTAGTCATTTTCTTGCTCTGGTGTTTACTTCTCTGCCTCTCCATGGTAAACAAATAAACTGTAAATATGAAATCAATGACTGTTACTCCAAAAGATTAACTTATGTAAGACCACTTTAGGATGGTTATCATACTCCCTGTGTCAAACATTTTAATTACCAAGTCATTTTGTTTATGTAGCCTTCCAATTAGAATTAACTTTTCTGCTGCATGTCTCCAGGTTTCCTTCTTGGACAACCAAGATTATAAAGAAGCTATCCTACAAATGCAACCATTTCGTCTGAAAAGGTGGCTTCAACACTATCTTTATGCCTTTTTTGTTTAATAGAACAGTTTTTATGCTGTGTTTTGCCAAAAAAGAAAAGAAAAGGCAGACCTAAATATTCAGTAATTTGCAATGTCATACTGTTCCACACTGTAAAGATTCCATTGGAGCTTCAAAAATTTAGATAGATTTCATTCAAGTTAAGGGAACAAAAAGAGGAAGAAAAAGACGTAAAATAACACTAGGAGATGTAATAAAAAAGGATATGTTAATTGAGGTGGTAACAAAGACTATGATTTTGGATAGGATAGAATGGTGGAGAAAAATACATGTGGCCAATCCCAATTAGTCTCTTGAGGATCCATGGTTGACCTAAAGTTTTGAGACTAGGGTTTTGTTATTGTTGTATAGTTAATCATATATGCTTTTTAAGTAAAAAATAAGCTTCCATATTTAATGAGACTTGCTTCAAAATGAGAAAATATGGCATCACGGAACTTAATTGTATATGATTCACTGAATGATGTATGGTACTTGCCATATTTTAGACTCATTGCACTTGTATTGCTAATCTTATAGCTTCATTTTCCTTTTTTAGTTTCATTCTGTTTTTTAAATCTCTGTATACTTCCCGTATACGCTTTTCCAAGTTTAATAAATTACAATTATTTGCCAAAAAAAAATGATGTATGGTACTTGCCAATAATTTTGGTTTGGGCAAGTTGCTTGACTGTTTATAATCAAAATGTGAATGGACTTATTGACCCTTAGAGTGCGCATGGTTGGGTGGAAAAGTGAGAAGATAGAAAAGTTTGAAAAGAAAATGGAAGATGGATTGATATTATATCCGTTTGGTAGAATAGAAAAGTGGAAGAAATCTGCCACTTTTAATCTTCTCAAAATGGGAGGAAAAATAGGAGAGAATTAGATTATTTGACAATCTTATCCTTCTAGTTCATGAAAAAATAAATCAATACATGAACATAGTATGAGTTCAACAAATGTTTTGTTCTCTCCGCTTTTCGAGTTCACCTACTAAACACCTATAATGGAAAATATTAATCACTTCTTTCCCCTGATAGGTTGGCTAGACATTATTTTATTTATGCTTCTTTTTCTTCTTACATGTTGTCATTGATATGTGTCAGGAGAACCATGCAGGCAAAATCATTTGAATTGGTCTTAAAAGTCAACTTCATTGATGGTTGTGGCTGTCAGTCTGTTGAAATTAATATCCCTATTGATTTTAAGGTGAGAAGAGGGACCAGTTCTACTTATTTCATGTGTGTGATTTCTTTTATGGGAAATGCTAACGAGTGCCTGTAGGGCACTCTTTAAGAATCCATTTAAAGAAGGTTTTTATGGGAAAAGAAAAAAAAGCAATTAATGTTTTGATAGTTTTTTTCATTTCCCATAAAAGTGATGTCAAAACTTTCTTAAAATAGATTCTTAAAGAGTGCCTTAAGGGCACTCGTTAGCATAACCTTTCTTTTATTTAGGTTGTTAATTTTGTAATTTGCACAAGCATTTTGAGATCACCTTTTGTCCCATTAATATGGGGTGAGGATGTGACATTTAAGCCAGAGCTCATTAGGCCATCTCTTACACGTCTTTTTCACTTGCTTGATAAAACAATGGCACACGATACTGATGGTAGCTTAGAGTGCTTGTTTGGTATTGACTTAATTTTAGGGTGCTCCTTTGTTTGACAACGTTCTAGGTTTTTTTTTTTTTTTTTTTTTTCTCTTAAAGAAAAAAAAAGGAGAAAAAATAATAGAAATGACAGAAGAATCCTTAGCAATCACGAGCACACTACAAATATTTAAAGTTTCTGAATAACTTATAAAATATGCCAGCCTGTTGGTCATCACATGTCAGCCATTGCTTTTGTCAGCATTTTTAGTTTGTACTCGATCTCTCCAAATAATTTGAGTACCTGTATGTGAGAATGAAAATATGTATGCTCATATGTATATACATGTTTGCATGTTAGTATTTCTGTCTGTAGATAAACACAGACAGCTGAAGATCAGACGATTTTCCGTGTATTGATTGACCTTTGATGGAGATGTTCTAGGTGGATTAAACCGATACTCATTTGCTCTCACATTTGTATAATAATCTTGTTCCTACCAAAGCCAGACAAATTATACCTATCTCTTTGCAGGTTTCAATTAACTGCTTTAACCCTGACAAAGACGCTGTACTTCAAAGGCTGAGAGACACAGCAATTCAAGATTTATGCTGCGGGCAGAATGCAGTTATTGAGAGAATGGCCTTCTTGATGCCGAAAAGTGAGGTAACTGTCTATGCCATTGTCACCAACATTGTTCAGTACATCAAAACCTCCAATGTCTTAGCTGATTCTCTCAGTAATGGCAATGTAAAAAGGCAAAGGGAAAGTGTAAATGGTACTGGAACATCTAGGAAGCGATCAAAAGTGCATAGGAGAAAATCTAGATTTTAGAAAATAGAAGGCTGTGGTTTGAGTTTTGTATATATGGTATTCATTAAAACTAACAAAAATTGTAATATGTAGGGACTGGGTGAATTTTGTTAGATACTACACTCGGTCTCCCCAGTTATATGGGTTAGGGGATGATGTGTTGGTTAATTGGTTAGCAGAATTTCAGTCTGTAAGTTTCTGAGATCATTGAGGATTCCATAGTGACCATTGGCTAATAGCTTCTCAATTGACTCCTCCCCCACCCCTTATTTTTAGTATGTACTGGTGATTGCAATCTTCAAATGTGTTATTATTTCTCCTACAAATTTATAATTCAAATGGTGTCATATAACCAAATATTAGCACACGAAAGATATCTAGTTGTCACTATGCAATGAGCATTATGTGAGACGTGAGAATAAAACGCCTCTGGACCTCCTTCTTGTGAGGCGTGCGGTGGTAGATACCACCTTGAAATGGAAAGCATGGCACCTTCTTGACTTGCTTGGTTTTATTTTGAGTGTAATTTGAATCCGTATGACCCAATGCAATGAAGAAACATTAGAAATTTATAAGGGGGTCAGTTCAAAGGCCAATAGCCCTAAGCTCGGTCCCTAGACTTTCAATTAGGACAAGAAATGGTTAAAGATGAGATGAATCCACAATTTATAACCCAGAGATGCGTTTTCATTAGGTGGAAAGGTGCTTTAGATCTCCATAACTAGTGGGTTGCTAATTCTAAAGCAGACAAAACTCAACATCATCTGAATATGGTACCCATTTACTATGACAATCCAAGTGCTCTCTCATAATAACACCATTCAAATGGTCTATTTTTTCCTTTCAAAGGAATGGTATTCCTGTTGTTTTATCATTGTGTTTTTACCTTTATTCCTTTATTTTACAATTGCATTTATTCATGCCTTAAATGGTTTCTTAGTTACATATGACCTTAAAATATTAGTTTGTTGTGATATATCACCTACTAGAAGAAAGTGGGATTAACAAATCTCACACCTCTGGACCTCTCTCTTGTGAGGCACCTAGTGCCTAGTGGTAGACGCCACCTTGTGGTGGAGAGCATGGCACCTTCATGATTGGCTTGGTTTTATTTTGAGTGTTATTTAAAACGATATGACCTAATGCAGTGAAGAAACATTGGAAATTTAGAGGAGGCTCAATTTCAAAGACCAATAGCCCAAGCCCAGCCCTTAAACTTTCAATGGGGTAAAAGAAACCACAAAGAAAAGGGCGTGGGAAAGGGTGGTAGATATAACACTGCTAGTCCGTTATTGAGGAAAAAATGGTTAAAAATTGGATATTGCAACTAATAAAAAAGATGAGATGAATCCACAATTTATTACCCAAAGATGCATTGTCATTAGGTGGAAAAAGTCCTTTAGATCTCCTTATCAAGTGGATTGCTAATTCTAAACCCGACAAAATTCACCAGCATATGAATAGGATACCCACTGTTTATCTCAATCTTTCTCATACAATAACAGTCGAATGGTCTCTCTCTTCCTTACTTAGGAGTGTTACTCCTGTTGTTTTATTATTATATATACTCTCTGGATGCATATTTATCTAGATATACAACACTTGTAACCAAGGCATCACAAGAATTTTCATGAACAATACTCAAAACGTGTCGCCTAAATGACAAACTTTTAATTTTAAGAATGAACCAAAGTATAATAGCATCAGAAGCACTTGAAATGAACTTTCTTAGTTTAGTTTATAAAAATATGACAAGTTTGTCTGGGCACAAACAATAACAATTGTTCACTTTCAGAAAATGAAATATATTATTTCTTCAAAGGGCCAATGAAAGTTCATTTTTATAAATATGACAAGTTTGAAATGGTAAAAGTGTTGTATACATCCTTAATAAGTGTGGAAGCCACAGAATTTTGATAGCAAGTAAATAAATGGTTATTAAATTTTCGTTAAAAGAAAAAGATTTTTTTAAAAAAACTGCTTATCAATAAACACGTGAAACGTGAGATAAAACCTTATTATCAGGTATCACAAAAATCTTTATGAATAATGCTCGAGACACATTACTGTTCAAACAAATCTCTTAAGAATGAATAAGAAGTGTAAGAAGTTCAAAAGCACATGAGATGTCAATAACTTCCCACTTTAGTTGATGGATTTATGGCAAGCTTTTTTGTGACAAAGAAAATAACGATTGTTCTTTAAAAAAAACGATAATTAACATTCTCTTAAAAGACCAATGAAAACTCATAAGAGAACAAAGGTGTTGTCTAACTCAACCGATAAATGCATTTTTATTAAGGGTTTGGTTTACTTTCAATACTTGTTTAATTGAAATCTCTTTTTGTTTTAATGAGAAACTGACACATCACTCACTAACTAAATAAAATGTGAAGATTAAAACCCACTACCACTTACCATTGTGTATTTAAAATAAAAGGAAACCTCTAGTTAAAAAGTACTAAAGGTAAGTCAAACCCTTTTATTAAATATTGTAATTGTTGCTCCTTATAATAAGTTTATATGATTGTTAATTATGTTTACAAAATAAAAATAGAATGTGCATAAAAAACAATCAATGTACGCATGAGAAGTAATAGGGCTGGATTGGCTTACCTCTAGTGCCCATATGCGTTGAGGAGGCATAGGCACAATGCAAGACCATGTGTTAGTCCAATGTCTGATGCATAGGAGCATTGGATGGAAGCTTTACTCAAAGTAAAATAGTACACTCATTAACTAGCATTACAAGAATCTCTACGAATTTGGACTTATCACTCTTAAGATGAAGCTTTTAAGATTGAACTAAAAGTATAAGTAAGAGCTTCAAAACAAAAGCACGTGCATTGTCAATAGCTTCTCTTTTTAGTTAATGAGCCTATGACAAGTTTATCTCGACACAGCCAATAACAGTTGTTCACTTTAAGAAAACGACAAATAATATTTCTTCAAAGGGCCAATGAAAACTCATGAAATAGTAAAGGTGACGTATACATTCTTAATAAGTGTGGAAGGCACTGCACTTTGATAGCAAGTAAACGAATGGCTATTAAATTTTTATTTTAAAAAAAAATTTCATTTACCAATATATACGTAAAACGTGAGATAAAACCTCATTATTAGGTATCACAAGAATCTTATGAATAACGCTCGAGACATATTACTGTTCAAACAAATCTTTTAAGAGTGAACAAAAAGTGTAAGAAGTTCAAAAGCACACGAGATGTCAATAGCTTCCCACTTTAGTTAATGGATTTATGACAAGTTTTTATGGGACAAAGAAAATAACAATTTTTCTTTAAGAAAATGACAATTAATATTCCCTTAAAAGACTAATGAAGACTCATAAAATAACAAAGATGTTGTCTTAACTCAACCGATAAATGCATTTTTATTAAATATTGTAATTGTTGCTCCTCATAATAAGTTTATATGATTGTTAATCATGTTTACAAAATAAAAATAGAATGTGCATAAAAAAAAAAAAATCAATGTACACATGAAAAGTAAAAGGGCTGGATTGGCTTACCTCTAGTGCCCATATGCATTGAGGAGGTATAGGCACAATGCATGACCATGTGTCAACCCAATGTCCGATGCATAGAAGCATTGGATAGAAGCTTTACTCAAACTAAAATTGTACACTCATTAACTAGCATTACAAGAATCTCTATGAATTTAGGACTTGTCACTCTTAAGACAAAGCTTTTAAGATTGAACGAAAAGTATAAGTAAGAGCTTCAAAACAAAAGCACATGAAATGTCGATAGCTTCCCATTTTAGTTAATGAATCTATGACAAGTCTATCTCAACACAGCCAATAACAGTTGTTCACTTTAAGAAAACGACAAATAATATTTCTTTAAAGAACGAACGAAAACTCATGAAATAGTAAAGGTGTTGTATACATTCTTAATAAGTGTGGAAGCCATTGCACTTACATATTGTTATTAAATTTTTGTTACAAAAAAGGGGCCATTTACCAATATACATGTGAAATGTGAGATAAAACCTCGTTATCAGGTATCACAAGAATCTTTATGAATAACGCTCAAAACACGTTACCATTCTAGCAAATCTTTTAAGAGTTAACTAAAAGTATAAGAAGTTCAAAAGCATATGAGATGTCAATAGCTTCCCACTTTAGTTAGTGGATTTATGATAAGTTTTTTCTAGAACGAAGAAAGTAATAGTTGTTCTTTAAGAAACAACAATTAATATTCCCTCAAAAAACCAAAGCAAACTCATAAAACAATAAATTTGTTGTCTTAACTCAACCCATAAATGCATTCTTATTTAAAACTGCTACTCCTCAGAATTAGTTTATATGATTATTAAACACGTTTACAAAATAAAAATAAAATGTGCATGGTTAATAATCAATGTATACATGGAAAAGTAAAAGGGCTAGATTGGCTCACCTACAGTGCTCTTATGCATGTAAGGAGGCTTAGGCACGACATGACCACATGTCAACCCAATGCCCGTTGCAAAGGAGAACTGGATGGAAGTTTTACTCAAAGTAAAAAAGTACACTCATTAACTAGCATTACAAGAATTGCTATGAGCTTGGGACTTGTCACTCTTAAGACAAAACTTTTAAGGTTGAACTTAAAGTATAAGCAAGAGCTTCAAAAGTACATGAAATGTCAATAGCTTTCTATTTTAGTTAATTAATCTATTACAAGTTTATCCGAACGTAGAAAATAATAGTTGCTCACTTTAAGGCAATGACAAACAATATTTCATCAGCGAGCCAATGAATGGTCATGAAATGATATAGGTATTGTTGTAATTCAACTCATAAATGCAATCTTATTAAGTATTTAAGTCGCAGCACTTATTAGCAAGGCAGCACAAGAATTTCTATGAACAATACTCAAAATGTGTCATCAATATGACAAAACTTTTAAGAATGAATCAAAGTATAACGGCTTCAAAAGCATGTGAAACGAACTTTTCTAGTTTAGTTTATAAAAATATGACAAGCTTATCTCGACACAGACAATAACGGTTGTTCACTTTAATAAAACGACAAATAATATTTCTTCAAAGGGGCACTGAAAACTCATGAAATGGTAAAGGTGTTGTATACGTTCTTAATAAGTGTGGATGTCACAACACTTTGATAGCAAGTAAAAAAATGGTTATTAAATATTTGTCAAAAAACATGAAAAGAAAAAAGTCATTTACCAATATACATGTGAAAGTGAGATAAAACCTCATTATCAGGTATCACAAGAAGCTTTATGTGAGACACATTACTATTCTAACAAATCTTTTAAGAGTGAACTAAAAATGTAAAAAGTTCAAAAACTAGGGGTGGCAATTCGTGTTCACGGGTCGAGTTCGTGTCATGTCAAGCCATGAGTATTCGGCTAAATGGGTTGACCCGAACCCAACCTTTTTAGTAAACGTGTCAGGAATCCTCAACTCGAACATGACCTGTTAATTAAACAAGTCGACCCGACCCAATACGTTTAACTCGTTTAATTGACAAGTCATGTAAAATTAAAATACAATTACAACCATAAATATAGTAATAAACATATAAAAACAACCATAAATCAAGCAATAATATATATTAAAAAAAAAACTAAACTAATAACTTAATAAGCTAAACAAGTCAGATGGGTTTGCATGTTGAACACGAACCCGACCCGTTTATTAAACGAGTTAGTCGTGTCAACCCGAATATGACCCGAACCCGTTTAGCCTCAACCCATGACCTGTTTATAAACGGGTTAATCGTGTCGGGTTTGCGGGTCGTGTCAAATTTTGCCACCCCTATCAAAAACACATGAGATGTTAATAGCTTCCCACTTTAGTTAATGGATTTATGACAAGCTTTTCCATAATGAAGAAAATAAAGATTGTTCTCTAAGAAAACGAAAATAAATATTTTCTCAAAAGACCAATGAAAACTCATTAAAAAAAAGGTGTTGTCTTAATTCAACCAATAATGCAATATTTAAACTACTGCTCCTCATAATAAGTTTATAAAATGATTACTAATCATGTCTACAAAATAAAAATAAAATGTGCATGAAAAAAGATCAATATACACATGGAAAAGTAAAAGGGGCTGGTTTGACTTACCTCCAGTGCTCTTATGCACTGAAGGAGGCATAGGCATAACACATGACCATGTGTCAACCCAATGTTCGTTGCATACGAACATTGAATGGAAATTTTACTCAAGATGAAATAGTACACTCATTAAAAAGCATTACAAGTGTTGGGTTAAAAATTGACCCTAACTAATTAATCCATTACCCAAGTTAATTAATTAGTCAAATTACATACAAATCAAATTATGGCATAATCAAATCACCAAACTAAATTAAATGCAGTGGAAAATAAGTTTGACACTATGATTTAATCATAATGGGGAAAACTCTTGCAGGCAAAAGTCCCATCGGATGAAAGTTAGATCACCATTTCTGGAAAATCCACTAATCAAGAATCAAGCGGTCACAAGTACAAGGAATCTCATCCTAACCAGCCTAATCCCAAAGTACCTACCAACAATAGAATTTACTGACCTATACCAGTATTAACTCCAAAGCCCGATTGGACTTGTTCTTGTAGAAGACTTCTCATTTGCATGGATTATCGTATGTGACTAACACCACAACAATTGTTGATTGTTGTAGTTTGGCGGAGTTCTTCAATCCACATTTGAAGATCTAGAAACAACTTGGCACAAAACCCTAAGGCGCACAAAAAGTTGCAACAACGTTTGTTAAGCGCGTATCTCGTTGTGTTTCTTTGTACACCTAATGACAGCTGTTAAATGTCTTTTATATGTTTTGGAATCCTAGTACACAAATCCCTATAAAGCCTTGCCATCATGGGCTGAAAATTGATCTTTGGAATTCAAAATACCCAAAGCTCGATAGATCAAGAGGTGTCGAGAAGGCATTGAGGAGGCATCGAGGTTCATTAAATCTTGATAGACCGAGAGGTATCGAGCAGGTATCAGCATCTGCAGTTTCAACTTTTCTTGAGCAGTTCTTTGAGCGTTCTTGTTTCTTCAATAATACCACTTGTGAAATTGCTTTAAGGTCTTCTTGAACACACTAGAAACTAAGACTCGAATACATGTTTTGTTTCAAGATATGCCAATTTGCAAATATGACTCTTACAACAAGAATCACTATGAACTTGAAACTTGTCACTCTTAAGACAAATCTTTTAAGATTGTGCTAAATTTATAAGTAAGAGCTTCAAAAGCACATGAAACGGCAATAGGTTACCAATTTAGTTAGTGAATATATGATAAGTTTATCTGGACGCAGAAAATAATAGTTACTCACTTTAAGATAATGACAAACAATATTTCATTAGTGAGCTAATGAATTGTCATGAAATGATATAGGTATTGTTGTAATTCAACTCACAAATCCACTTTTATTAAGTATTAAAGTCACAACACGTCGATGGCAAGTAAATAAATGATTATTAAGCATATTTATTTTTTTTTAAAAGAAAAAAAAAAACTTAAGTTGTTTACTACTTGAAAAAGTAAGATAAAAAACTCATTACCATGAAATCATAATAATCTTTATAAATATAACACATGAGACGTGTCACTGGAAAAATCTTTTAAGATTGAACCAAAAGTATAAGAATTACAATAACACATGAGATGCCAATAGCTTCCCACTTTGGTTAATGTGTTTATACAAATTTACTTGACACAGAATATAAAAATGTTCACTTAAGATAATGCTAAACAATATTTCCTTATAACCCCAAATAGCACAAGCTCTCTCATAATGGGCTATTTTTGCTTTTCAAGCAAAAAAGGAGAAGGAGAAATTAAAAGAAAGAAAAAAAAAAGTACAAATAGGAAGCCATAATTTAAAATCTTCAAATACATGCCCCCACTCCCTTTTCTCCCAAAAAGAAAGGAAATATTTCTAAAATTTTGAGGAAAATGTCCCATGAATAACTCAAATGACAAAGATCAATATCATAACTTGTGGTCCAAGATGTAGTGAAAGTCACCATACCAATATTAAATAAACCAATAATCATTTGCTATGTCAAAAAAAAAAAAAAAAAAAATCATTTGACCACATTTAAGAATAGCCAAATAGTCTCAACAAAATTATAAATATTTCCTCTAAGAAAAGTGTAGTAATAAATCATATGAGCACACTTCTCATTTTACCTCATTAATTGAGTATTAAGTAAAATTAACACTCCTCTTTATGGCTAGAGGTGTCATTAAACAAGAAGCATTAATTAACAAGAGCATTAGTCACAAATAGCCTCGTAATCAAGCCAAGGCTATTGAAGTCTTACACATGGGGTTATTGATTGGCCACCTGTTACAGCCGGTGAAGGCAACCCCATCAGCCAATCACAGGGGCTATCACTACCGGCATTACTAGGTACCTCGTTGAAAACGCCGGTTTGACACTTGGACTCCACCATAAGGAGAGAGGTCTATAAATTATGAGTCCCATCGCAGTGGTCTACTGCCCATTCAACAGACAAAGCTTTAGAAAAATATATATATATATATACAATACTGTCAAAAAGTTTAGAGAGAGACAGAGAGAGAGAGAGAGAGAGAGAGAAGAGAAACTATGGAACGTGGAGCTGAGTTCCCTCACTTTGGCAACAGACATGCAAAATCAAGCTCTGGTAAAGTATAAAATATATAATGACTTTTTATTTTTTGTTGATTTTAATTTCTTTCTTTTGTTTAATTATGTGTGTGGTTTACATTTTTACATTGCTTGATCAAAGAAAATGTATAGGCCTTTTTTTTTTTCGTATTTTTGATATATTGCATGCATGTGTTATATCTATTTCTTTTTTTTATTTGTTTACAATAAGTGGGACAGAGTGATTTAAACCCAGATTTTCTTTTTGGGAGACTAGATAATACCAATGAGATACAAGACTTTCAATTGTTGAATTTTCTTCTTTGCTCTCTCTCTCTCTCTCTCTCTCTCTCTCTCTCTCTATATATATATATATATTATGGCCTTTGATTAAGATTTCCACAATATTTGTTGTTGATAATATGGTTCTTCTTGTCCAAAACCTTGTAATTCATCTGATTTTTTCTGTTGTTTCCAATAGAGACGTTTAAGTTCAAATCTCTTCTCCCCAATAATCGATTTCATTTATATATAATTTTCTTTTTAGAACCATACAAGTTTGCCTCCTCTTCATAGAGAGAGAAAGGGAGTGAAAGTCAGAAAATAGGCTTGGTGTCCCTAAAGCTTCTTTATAATCTCTCCTTAATATCTTTTACAAGGTTCCAACCTTGGCCTACTCTTTAAAGAGAGGCAATGTCAATCAATCCCAAAACCCTTCTTTTTCCTCTCTATTTTTCTTGATAAAGGATGTATATATTATATATGTAAGGGTATTATTAATTTTTTTTATCAAAAACTTTAACATTGTTTCTAGCTGATTTTCAGGGTAAGGGGGTCGAAAAATAAAAGAAAGATGTAGTCTATTTTTGCAACCTTTTTGACCCTATTTGTCGTTTTACTTCTACTGTAACGCTTGCTCAAAAGGGTCCCTCTTTTAAGTCTTCTCTCTTTTAAGTCTTCCCTTGTTTACCATTGTATGAGTCTCTTTACACGAAAATGAGATGAACCAGTTTGTGTTTATTCTATTTATCCTTTTGAAAATATTTTAATGACGTGTCACACATGCAGGACTCTTGGGGCTCAGGGCCTACAATCTATATAAGTGGGTCCATCCTATTTAGTCACCGGAAAATAAGAGTGATTATAAACCCCATTTGCACCATTTTATATATTCTTAAAGAAATTTTTAAGAAAATTTCTTTAAAAATAAACTAATTTTGTGTTTTTGTTTTCTGTTCTAGGCATTAAAACAAACTTAATTGAATGTAGGCATTGAAAATGTGTGATATTTTCTGCATTTTACCAAAAGAATAAAAGAAAAAGATTCTTTCTCCATTACCTTTTTCGTGAAGAGAGAAAAGGACATTAATTATACCTAAATGAGTTTTGTTGTTTTTATATACTACTTTTTTTTAATGAGGAAGAGGAATTCAATTCTCTAAACGTTTCAGTTAGAAAGATGACGAGATACCAAATTAAATTAATATTCCCAAACTAGGCTAGCCAAATCACTAGAACAGGAGACAATAGAGAATAGACATGGGAAAGATGGAGAGATTGAGAGGAAAAGGTTTTGACTTGGGAGAGATGGAGAGACCCAGCTCTGGCCTTAGCTAAGATTTCCTAGTAGAGTAGTACTCCATGTTAATATGTTAGAGATTATTAAACCCATTTTAGAGTAGAGAAATTATTAGATCTGTTAAGTTAAGATTTCTTACTTAGAATAATACTCCATAATAGTATATACAAGAAATAATTAAATTCGTTATTTTAGTACATACGAGGAATTATTAGATTTATTAATTAAACCGATTTTCTATCTTTTTCACATAACGGTAGATAACAATAGGTTCCACTCATAAGCCATGTAGATATTTACTTATGTGTCATAGACTCATAGGAAACTAATATTCTCTACTTTGATTCATTTAATAATTCAAATAAAATTTTATAAATTTAAAAATAATAACGTGACGAAATATATATTATTAGATATAAGAAATTAAATCTTAAGGGATCATTTTGTAAGCTTGAGATTGACTAAACCCGACCCAATTGACCCGTCAAACCTAATATTTTCTTAACATAGTTTTAAGTCCAAGCATATTCTTTAAAAAAAAAAAAAAAAAAAAGTTATAGTACAATCATAGAATCTGAACAGTGGTTTTGTGGAACCTACCTGGGGTGGCACGTTGGTCATGCAAGCGCGTGAGGTGTCGGGTTTTTTTGCTTCCAGGTGGGATTTTTGTCTGGTTCATTGTGTTGGTTATAGATTCATAGAAACATACAAAATTGAGTGATGGAGATGCTTCTTTTATAAATGGCTTTAGACCTTTTTCATTCGGAAAAAATTGTAGCACCACAAATTATTTATTACATAAATTTTTTGTCATGATTGTGATGAGGTAGAGTGTGATTAATGAAAACATTGGGCCTATATATAAATAATAAACATCACTCACAATTTATCACATCAGAATTGTGGTAAAAAGTTATGAAATAGTTTGTGATTTTAGAACCACTCTTTTCATTCTTAGTCTAATATCTAGTATTAAGGTAACTAGAGTTATTGGGCTCATTCAAGGCCCAGTCAGTGGCCTGTGACATGTGTTTATCACATTCACTTTTAATATCAGTTAGCCTAGGGCTGTCCAGAGTACCCGATTACCCATCGGAACCGACCCGTCACGGCCGACTGACACCTTCGACGGGTCAGTGATGGGTCCCAATCTTTAGAACCCGACCCCTGCGGGTCGAGTGGCAGGTTACGTCCTCAAAAACCTGATCTACCCGACCTGCCTGACAAAACCTCAAAAAGAAGGCCGAAATTCGGCGACGTTTGGGCTTCTCAGCTCCGATCCGGCCACGTTGGGCCTTCCTTTACTCAAATCCACTCAAATCCTCACTCTGATAAGCTTAAATCTAGCGAATCTAGCCTAGATCTACTCAAACTCGGCCAAACTCGGGTAAGCTCGACCCTAACTCGGCCATATTTCCATAGATACAAAGGAATATCAGCCAAATCTCGTTAGATCCAATAAGATTTGACAAGATCCTACTAGATTTTGGCCAAAATCCGACGAAATCGGAAAACATGAAACTGACCGAGGAAAACCCAAAATCTGATACGACCTAACCCGGTTAATTTGAAACTGCATTCGGGTCAGTTGCGGGTTGAAATCTTCCTTACCCAAGAAGGTTAGGTCGAGTCCGGGTTGGGCACAAACTCGACCCGTGGACACCCCTAAGTTAGCTACATATCCCCACTTCTTGATACAATCTTCTTTTTCTTTTTTTTTTTTTTCTTTTTTATGTGTAAATAATAAACACCACTCACAATCTACCACATTAGAATTGTAGTAAAAAAATTATGGAATAATTTGTGGTCCTAGAACCACTCTTTTCATTCTTAGTCTAATATCTAGTGTTAAGGTAACCAGAGCTACTAGGCTCATTCAAGGCTTGGTCGGTGACACATGACGTGGCTATCATACTCACTTTTAATACCACATACCCCCACTTCTTGACACAATCTTTCTCTCTCTCTTTTTTTTTTTTTTTTCATGTGTAAATGATAAACATCATTCACAATTTACCACATTAGAGTTGTAGTAAAAGTTATGAAATAGGTTTTAGTCCTAGAACCACTCTTTTCATTCTTAGTCTAATATCTAGTATTAAGGTAACCAAAGCGATTGCCACTCGGTCGATGGCGCGAGATGTGTTTATCACATTCATTTTTAATATAAGTTAGCCATATACCCCCACTTCTTGACACAATGTTTCTTTTTTCTTTTTCTTTTTTCCATGTGTAAATGATAAACATCACTCACAATCTACCACATTAGAATTGTAGTAAAAAGTTATGGAATAGTTTGTGATCCTAGAACCACCCTTTTCATTTTTAGTCTAATATCTAGTATTAAGGTAACTAGAGCTATTGGGTTCATTCAAGGCTTGGTGAGTGGCGTGTGACATGTGGCTACCACACTCACTTTTAATATAAGTTAGCCACATACCCCCACTTCTTGACACAATCCTCTTTCTTTTTTCTTTTTTTTTTTTTTTTTTTTTTTCATGTGTAAATGATAAACATCACTCACAATCTACCACATTAGAGTTGTGGTAAAAATTTATGAAATAGTTTGTGGTTCTACAACCACTCTTTTCATTCTTAGTCTAATATCTAGTATTAAGGTATCTAGAGGAATTTTTTTTTCTAAATAACAATAAATATTAAAAAATTTAGTTAGTTATCATGTTGTAAAAGAATGTTGAAAACTAGCATCTCGAGTGTCTAAAACTCGAGTTCCAATATAAAACTCGAGTTTTTAAGTCTCGATTTGCATGTGGTGGTAGCTGAAGCGGAGGAAAAGTCCACGTAGAACTCGAGTTTTTAAAACTCGATTTCATGGGTGGAACTCAAGTTTTAAAGACTCGAGTTCTATAAAGATATTTCACACCCCAAAACAGACATAAAGAACACCAGAACAGAAAAACACCAAAACAAAAACACGAGGAACACCAGAACAGGAACACAAAGGAATAACCAACAAATCAGAAGAAACACGAAGGGACAACAAATTTGAACAACAAATCAGAAACACCTACACGAACCCAGATCTCCCTAACCCAAGAGCGACGGAGGCAGCGGCGGCGAAGCTCTATTGTGTTTTTCTTCATCGTGTTCTTCCGTCCCAGGAGCGACGAAGGTTGCGGCGGTGAAGCTTTGTTGTGTTCTTCTCCATCCTGTTCTTCCGTGGTTCTTATTCTTCGTCGTCAGATCGCTGCGTTCTTCAGGTCTCTTCATCTCTGTTCTTGCTCTGTTCTTGTTGCGTTCTTCAGGTTTTGTGTTTCTTCAAGTTCGACAAAAATCGAGTTTGTAAGACTCAGTTTTGGTTTTTTAGAACTTGAGTCTTATAGACTCGAGATCTATGTGGCACTTTAAGCCCAGTCAGCAATTCACAGCAAGTGCAAAGTGAGTTTCTAAAACTTGTTTTTTAATTGGATCTCGAGTTTCTAAAACTCGAGATACTGGTTTTCTTAAATCTTGCAAACGTTGCCTAACTTACTACATACAACCCCCTCACACCGTTACTCTGCAAATTCCCCCGTAACCAGAGCTACTGGGCTCATTCAAGGCTCGGTCGGTGGCGCGTGACATGTGGCTATCATGCTCACTTTTAATATAAGTTAGCCACGTACCCTCGCATCTTGACACAATCTTTTTTTAGGGATGGCAATTTCTACCCGACTCGCGGGTACCCGGCCCAGCCCGACCCTAATGGGCTGGGTTTTACTCTGTCCGATTAGGAATAGGGTCGGGTATGGGTTTTAAAAAAAAAAAACCCCGATCCGAGTCTGGGTCGGGTCCGGGTTTTTACAAAAATCCGACGGGTACCGGACCCGGTAATTAGGAAATTACAAAAAAAAAACCCCATATATATATATATATATACCTATAACTAACCCTAAATCCCTAACTTAGTTCACGCCTCCCTCATCTCAGCAGCAGCTTAGTGCTTATGCCTCCTTCCTCACCTCACCCTCACTCCCTCATTTCAGCTCAAGCCTAGCCTCCTCAGTCCTCACCCTCTCTGCCTCACAAAAGCACACGGCCTCACATAGTCTCACGCCTCGCCTCTGCCTTTCACATTCCTACACAGCCATTCCTACACAGCCTCACACCTCGCCTCTTGCCTCTCACAGTCTCACGCCTCCTCATTCTCGTGCTTTGCTGCAGCCACGCTCTTCCTCAGGCACACCGTACTCCTCTTCTTTCTTTCTTCAGAATTTTTACTACGTGGGTTTTTGGGTTCTTTACACCTGGTTTTGTTGTTTGTGTTGTTTATCATGTGGGTATGCAATAAATTCAAAGTGGCTCAAAGTGAAGGTCCAAAGGAAAGGTTTAAGAACATTAGGTGTTTGTAACTTTGTACCATAAGCAGGCTCAAATTTGTTTTCTGGGTGTTTCTGTGTTTAGTCTAGTGTTGTGCTTATTGAATCACTTTTATTGGGATAGAAATGGTTGGTCTGATGAAGGGCTAGTGACCCTTTTTTTTTTTTTTTGGGCCACGAATTGGGCCCAATCCCTTAACGGGGCCCGCGGGACCCGGCTGGGGCGGGTCCGGGCCCCAAGAAAAAAACCTGCTTAGTAAACAGGCTAGGTCCGGGCCACGGGTCTTGACCCGAGAGTCGGGTCTGGGTATAGAAAAACCCGGCCCGAATCCGACCCGTTGCCATTCCTATCTTTTTTTCTTTGTTTTGGTTTTGGACTTCATATAGGCTAAGGTAGTTTTCCTTTCTTTTCCCTGTGTTTTTCTTTATTTGGTCTTTGTGTTGAAGACTCCAAGGACTAAATTTTTATTTATTTTTCTTTTTGAGAAAAAGACGATCAATATGTGCTTTCTACTTATGTGTTTAGTGGTTGTAAGAACTACTAATTCTTATACTATGGGTCCATTTGGATAGCACTTATTTTGCTGAAAACTGAAAACTGAAAACACTGTAGCAAAATAATTTTTAAATGTGTGAATAGTATCGTGGGACCCATTTTTAATATTTTTAAATGCGTGAACAGTGTTTTTTGTCCCTTGCACAGTAAATTCATGTGATGTTACTATTTACGCGCTTACAAAAAAAAAAAAAAAAAAATGGAGAAAACGCAAGGGACAAAACGTGCCGCACTGAAACGTGCTATCCAAACGGGCAATATGTCTTATTGTAGTTATTGTGTCCCAAAATGGATGTTCTTGGTTTTAGATTTTTTTTTTTTTTTGAAAACTGGTTTTAGATTTGTTTTAAGTTTGGACACCACAATAATTGACATAGAAAAAAAAAATGTTTATTCATACATCTCTCTATCTCCGGTAAAATTATTCAAATGCACTTGGTTTACTAGATCTTTTTATCATTAAAAGATGGGTCTTATATATAGGATCAGCTTATATGTGAAAAACTTGTGAACACCAAGTATGAATAGAATGATTCTTAATTCTACTTTTAATTTTAAATTAAAATTATAGATAGACATGATAATTGGATGTGAATTGTGATATTAATCATCTAATATGAGATTTGGGGAAATTATTCGGTACACCTTGTGCACCATATCTTTCTCTCATAGAAAGGTCAATTTCTTGTGCGAGATCTACATATAAGGTTCATTTTAATGCAAGAGAATATTATAATTAATCATGTGTGCTAAATAATTTCACTAAAAATTAATAAATACAAGAGTTGTACAAGTAACACTATCATTGTAAATATGTATACTTCTATTGTTATTATTTTCATTATTATTACATCTTTTTGAGGTTTTCATGAGTGTACAATGTTGTGTTTGTTTCATTTCAGCTCCGAGGCTAGTATTGCCTGTCAACCCAAACAGCAACATACCCAACTTCATCACCAACATCAACACAAACAATGCCAATGCCAATGCCAATGCTAATCTCAATGTCAATGCCAATGCCAATGCCAACACTAGCAATGGAGATCAACGTGCCCACCCATGCGTTATACGCGAACAAGACCAGTACATGCCTATAGCCAACGTGATACGCATCATGCGCCGCATACTCCCATCCCATGCAAAGATATCGGACGATGCCAAGGAGACCATCCAAGAGTGTGTGTCCGAATACATCAGCTTCATCACCGGCGAGGCCAACGAGCGTTGCCAGCGCGAGCAGCGCAAGACCGTGACCGCGGAGGACGTGCTTTGGGCAATGGGGAAGCTGGGATTTGATGACTATGTTGAGCCACTCACTGTGTACCTCAACCGCTACCGTGAGGCAGAGAATGAGCGCAACAATCTGCGTGTTGATCAGCTGCCTTATGTTGGTTTTAAGCGTAGCATGGATTATGGGCCTGTTGGTGTGCCTCCAGGCCCACCGCCTTATGGTCCGGGCTTTCCGATGGCCCATCACCCTGGTATGTTCGATGCTACTGCAATGGGTGGTGAGTACCATAATGGGTCTGGTGCTGGAGGGTCTTCTTCTTCTTCTTCCAGTGCTCAGAACAATGGTCTGCCTAGCTTTGATCCTTATGCTCAGTTCAAATGAATAGGTAGTAATAGTGATGTTGGAGTGGCAATTCTCAATAAGAACTTAATATTTATATACTGTTATAGTTAAAGGTTTTGTCTGAGATGGGTTCGGAGAGACATTATTAGTCCTTTTGATTTTCAATTACAATGGATTTCTAGTTCCTATAAATGTTTATTGAGTCCTTAATGAACATTTTTATTTGTTTGAGTCAATTTTTGGGCTTGCATTATTAAACCATTGTTTACTCTTCACATAAAGATGAATTATAGTCATTGGTTCAATGGCTCAGAGACAGTTAATGTTAATCCTTCATCTTGGGATCAATCTCTTTGAGCTGAAAGAGGTTCTTTGTAAGTGATGGTATAGCCATTGTGTTGATCATATAAATTCTTGATGTTTTTAAGAAGGCTTGAGATTAGAAATCATTCAATACAATGTGAGAACAGCCTTGTGATCCTCCCAATAAGTAAAAAGAAACAATTCTTTAAACAACTGCCAATTTTATAGAATCAGGTGTGCCAAATGCTAAATATTTGGCATTTGGTATACTAAACACTAAAAACAGACTATCATGAGATGTGTTAAATGTCAAAAAGTTTTGGCATTTGCTATAGTGAAATCTCGTCTTTGGAACGGTATGAAAGGAAATGTCATTTGGTTTTTATTATTTTTTATTCATCTTTCTCTCTCACCTCAAATAAAATATCTATTTTTATCTTCACTTTGAGCCACACGTTCACTACTTCACCCTCTCCACTCTCACAGACTCTTTTGTTCTCCCCCTCTTCCCTTTTGCTCTCCTCTCTTCCCATTCATGAGCCACCACCAATTTCCTCTCTACTATCATACAAATTCCATCATCACTAATCTATAAAATCTCCTTCATCATTTTTTTTTTTTTTTTTTCGCTCTCTCCTCTTTGTTCTATCCCATACGCTAAAGCTACTTGGTTTGGTTTAGTTCATCTCAGAGCAAAGCATTACTATTTCGTCTAGCATCTTAACTTATTGGATTTGTATTTCGATGTAGCCAATTCGCTGAAAGTATCACCGATTCAATCTCGGTATTGCCAATTTACCATTGAGGCAATGGTTTTTGTTATGAGTTGTGGTGGGTTTAATTTTGGGTGTTTCTGTGGTGGTTTTGGTGTCTTTGATGGTGGGTTGTGGGGTGATGGACGGTAGTGACTAGTGAGGTAGGATGTGGGGTGGTGGGTTTTTTATTTTGTATTTTTATATATTGTTGGTTTTTTTAATGTATTGTATATATTATTTTAATATATGAAATTGAAGAATAAAATATATGATATAAGGTGTATTATAAAATGATGTACTAAAATAATAAAGTAAACTTTTTAGTGTCAAAATAAAATATTTATAGAACCCTTGATAAGAATGCTCTTACCGTTACTAAAATCCACCATAGTTGCTTCAAAAGAAATCCATAATAGTTTTTTTTTTTTTTTTGAGAAACGAAACTCATAATAGTTGAATTGTATTAATTGGGAGGATCACATTCCATCATACCAAATAATTTCTTGAATGGGATGCCCTCAAGAAGGCTTGTAATACTAGTCAAGAGGTCAAGTCCAGTTAGCTTACACGGAATTGTTGTCAAAATCTCATGACCAAAAAATTCAGAAAGTGGACTTTCAATTTCAAACACATTTATTGCATGCATTCAAACAAGACATTTTTACTTGAAAGATACCATGTGCTATGAACACAGTTTATATTGGTTGTTTCGAGAAACCAAGCCTTCAATTTCTCAAAAAAAAAAAAAGCCTTCAATTTGATAGACTAGACCACTTCAAGAAAGTACAGACGTACAACTTATTATTTAAAAATTCATGACTATTTTTATTCATTGTAAACATTTGAATTTATCTTCACCAAAAAAAAAAACCATTTGAATTTATACAAACTTCCAAATAGATAAAAATAAATCATAAAAAATACCTATTATCTATCAATAAAACTAGTCTTAATCCTAATCCAAACTCATTTTTTTGAATAAATAATACATATCTCTATCATTATTTATCCAGTATTAATTAAAATAAATTAGGCACATGGCACTATATAACCTATGCTATGGTTATTACAGATGATGATCAATTATGTACAGTATAATATGATGATGAAGAGATCATCACTTATCATCTGAGTTCAGGTACAAATGCTGTTCTCTTATATAATCAATCACTTCATCTGCGGTCAGATATTTTATCGACAACCCTCTTGAAATGCAGTCCCTGAGATACATATAAATTTAATTTTTTTTTTTAAAAAAACCTTCGGTGTTAAATTCATCTTTATATTGGCAATAAACAAATATGCTTTACTTTTACCTTACTCTTGTTGAGCTGATTTGGTTTGGTATGAGCTCATCCACAACTTTAATGTTATCCTGAAAAATTCAATATTAGAGTTGTAACATTTAGGGTAGACCAGCAAGCAAAGGATCGTAAAGCAGCCATCAATTAAAACAATTGAGTCAATAAAAGCCACTGGGGTGAAGCTCCTTTTGAGACAAAGGATTCAAATTCTGAAAACATGAGAAAATTTGGACCACTTTTAACCTTCTCAGATGATTTCCAGAATTTGGTCAATTGCAAAAATGTGGACAATCAATATGCAAACAACGACGGATATGATATATATTGTAGTTCAAAGTTGAAAAAACATCAAGAAACATGGGAACAATTCAAATATTCTGGTTACCCTGAATTCATTCAAAATTTCATCATCAGAGATCATTTTCTCAACATCTTGTCCTTCTCTGCGAATGCAAACCACACCATAATCTCTGCATATGGTCCTGACCTGGAGAACAATAACAAGATTTATAGAACATTATAATCCAAGGCAACTAATTATAGATCAATTCAAACAGGTTTGATCCATATCCCATAAAGACTTCATATCTGCATACCGAGGAAATTCAACACCTGATTAATTTTACATATGCATTTCAGCCCAAGTATATGCTCCTGATATTAAGAAACATTTAAATAAATCTTTCTACTTGAACTTACACACTACCATTTTATGAAACTGGCATTTTTACACTCCCAAGAACTAAAGAACTAAATATATCCAAATTTCACGATCATGTCATTGTCTTCTATAGCAAAAGAGAATTAAATGACAGTAGTATCCCCATATCAAGGACTTAGTGAAATATTTATCTTATTATAAGCGCCTAATTTGTGTGAACCAATATATGTTGAGAGTACATACTTGGTCTGGAATCCAGGCTTCAGGAATGCCAAAAGATTGGAGCAGATCAGAACCGCAGACAAGCATAACCTTAAGGGATTCTAGAAGCAGGAGAAAAGCAAGTTAATGTTATTCTGCCTAAAGCAACAATGAAAACCCATAAATATGACCCAGGTTAGAAAAGAAATTCATTAAACATAATAAATCAAGGTCATTAATACAAATATATAGTCAAAATCAGTAACACAAACTACTATATTTTCAATCTAAGGACTAAGGGTGATAGTAAGCTGCCAATCAGAGGTAGAATTTCCCCTCTCCTTCCCCAGATCCCTTCGCCCCCATTGGTTGAACCCAACCGCGAAGGCCTCCCTTTTAAAGGGTGTTTTCAACAACAGATCCCCCCATACAAATCCAAATATAAAATGACAAAGCATTCCTGACCCAATCTCCTAAAATGAAAGCCGTCCAATTTTTATTTGTGAATGTGCATGAGTGCTCATCCGTACATGTGTTTATATGCAGAAGAAAAAGATTCAAGATAATGTAATCACAGTTATTTAGTCTAGTCACTCAAAAGCAAATAAAAGATACCATTTTGTCTAAACATACCTCTGGGTACCTGCCCACTCTCGCATAAAATACTCTTAACTCTAGATAAAACAGTTAAAGAGCGTTGGAAGGTACTTTGTCTTGCCTGTAACAAGAGTTTAGAACTTTGAAAATTAGATTTCAAACCATGCAAAACATGATGAGATAAGACCACAGTAGAATTTAACACTTGAGGATGAGAACACATTTATATCAAAATGAAACAAAGTACTATTCAAGCAAGCATCAGCTCTAAGTTGCAAAAAAAAAAAAAAAGAACTTGAGAGAGGGAGTAATTTACCTCCCATGGGTCAACCATTACAAATTCAGAACTTTTGCTCGCCAGATGACACAATTGAAGACGATGTTCAGCAGATAAAAGGCCCTGCGAAAAAACTCAAGTTACTACTTTGTTACACTGTATTGATATTTGGTCACTGAAAGATAGGGGGTACATCACTTTATGAAGGCAGGATGGTGATAACTAAAACATAGAATAACTTAATAAAAACAAATTCAATCAAGTAACCCATGAGTGATGATATGAGATATCTATCAATCATGACAAATGATAATAGCATCAACATTGTCTGCCATGCAGGAAAAAAAAAAGCCCCTACAAGGCAGCACTCAAATGGATAAGGTTACACATAAGTACTCCAATTAAATTGGAAAGTGCCTCTCAATGTTTGTGTTTCGATATATTTGTGTGTGTAGTAGTAGTTTTAATTTCTCTATCCCAGCACATAGTGTGCATTGGGAAACCCCACCCCAGTGGGTTGGGGGAAGATAGGGTTGTTAGATAGTTACAAATCCAGGCATAGAAATTGATGAGAAGTCCTGGAGAAATTGAGGTTTGTAACTCACTTCCTAAAGAGGCCATTTGCTTTAATGTTTTAAGAAATGTGTAAAAAGTGAAAGACATCCATTTGCTGACAAAGGCTACTCCACAAATTACATTTCTATCAATATGATACAAGCAACTACATACCCTTTTCTTGTATGCGTCATTAACAGGTGACATATAACCTCCTATAACACAATAGCCTTCTGCATTCAGCGCATCTCTTGCCAGCTCTAAGAACAACATTGGAAGTAATCAAATCAACATTATACCTATGAAAACTAAATAATGCATTCCATCAAATTCATATATACATTTAAATAGAACAGAAAATACTTTCCACAAATTTCACCATTCATGAACACGAATTTTAAAATGAGATCTTTCTGTATGAAACTAGCCAGAATTCAGGTCAAAAATGATATCCAAGAAGGGTTCATTTACAATAAATGGAGAAAGATATCATCTTGCTGAGGCACCACAGTTAAAATGAAAGAGGGAAGTAAATTTTACTTGTTTTGAGAACAAATTTTCAACAAAAAACACCTTCATTAGCCAACCCAAGACAACAAGTGATAGCGGCATGTGAGTTTTCAGAAGAAGGAATGGCCACCATATACTTCAATCAATTTACGCAAATACAATTTCATTGAAGAAAGAGTGAGGTGTACAACTTTATTATAGCGTTTCTCGTTTCATACATATAAAATAATATCTGGCACTTCAAACAACAAATAGATCTGCTAAATTATTATCTGAAAATACACTATTGCAATGCTCAAACAATGACTTAGCAGGTAATGCTACTAGTAATTATGATGAGTTAAGTTCAGAACTCAGTACATCCGATATAGATTTTATTTATCTAACTGCCATGAACCCATCAAAATCAACAAGGTCTAAATACTAACAAATAATATAAATCTAAACATGATTAGATATATAAGTTGATAGTATTTATAACATGCAGTGCAACATAAATCATCAAGTCTATTTCATAAGCAAAGTATCGCGGCTACAAGTTTCATAACCAGTATGTATGTATTATTAATTTTTTTTTTATAAGTAGGAAAAACTGTATTAAGAGGAGACTACTTCATTAAAGAAATGAAGTAGGCATAAATATGTATGTATTATTATAACAATTAGTAACAGAGTTCTACATTTAAGTTGCACTTATATATTTAGTAATCACTGAGTTTTGTTCTTTCTGAGAGGGCATCAATTTTTTCCATTTCAATGGCTTTTATTCAACAATTGGCTCAACATCTTGTCAACTGTAACTTAGAACTACACTCATGAATTAGCCAATGAGCCTAGCACAAATGGCATCTCTTCCTCCCACAAAATGGGTGAAGTACTAGTAAGGCTGAACAGTGCCCAATATAATAAAACAATTCTTACACAAACAAATAGTCAGACATCTTTAAAGGATCACTCTTTTTGATTGGTCGAAAGCTTGGGGTTTAACACAATGTTCTTCCGTTTTTGAGTTCCTAGCTTCTCTTAGATCTTTCACTTGATATTCTTGTACTTAGTTGATCCTTTGTGTTTCATCATTGTGAAGATAAAGTTTTTGTTTATTTAATATTAATAGAACAGCTATGCTACCTATCAAAGAATAATCTTCGACGGATTACCAATTAATGAGAACAGAATCGGGGTCATCAAGGAAATTTGATGAGTGAATATGAAAAACATCCAACCAATTGAATCTACCAAAAAGAGACTGCAGTTTTTTTGTTTCCAAAATCCAACTTATTAATAACGTTAACTTGAGGACCAATTTTGAACTAGGCTTTAAAATAAATAAATAAATAAAACATTTCTGAAGTAGGCTTGAACAGCCATAATAGTCCCAAATATGTTAAGACCCTGTCTACCCTGCCTACTTAATATTGGTGCTGCTGGTAGTTGTTATACAGCAGCCTTCAGTAGAAGCCTTGAGTGATGCAGCAGCAGGGTATGCATTTACAAGAGTTATGCAGTGGCTTATCAAGATATGCAGTGAACTATGTAATTAGCAACTAAGCAGCTATCTCACTCAGTATAGTAGCAGTGAATAGCTCATCTAATCAGTTAGAGTAGTCTATCAAGCAGCTGGAAGCAGCAGACAGTAGTGTCTAGAGACTGCAGCAGTAAAGCTTAGGCAGTAACAGCAAGCATGCCAGTGAAGCACAAGTTATGTTAGTTGGTAGTTAGTCTTGTGGCCTTGATATACTAGCCTATTGGTTGTAACTCTCTTGTATAGTTGCCTAAGTAATGTTAGTTAGAACCCACGTGCTTAATAGCATTTACCATGTGATCAATTAGGCTAGCTGTTAGCAGATTCGTTATCTAGTTAGGGAATTCCTGAGCTTGCACATATTAAGGCAAGCCTAAATAGCCGCCTGCCACTGCTGTAAGGATCATAACAGTAGAGTACAAGCAAGTTCCCTCTTTTCTCTAATTCTCTCTCTCTCTCTAAATCTTTCTTGTCCTTGGAGGCCAAGCTCCCTCAAAGCAGCTATCCCTTTTAGAGCTCACTTTCCCACTAGAAGTAGGTTCTTATCAAAATACTAAGCACATTTTAGTTTGTAATAAATTGTTGTTGGGCACATTAGTCCGTACTAAAGTTTAACCTAAAATAGTTTATTCACTAAGTTTCCTAAATGAAGCCAGCCATCATAGCACAACAACTGCTGCCATAACCCTGCCAATACCAACATCAACACTACCCATCCCCCCGCCATACATGGCATACCATCTGAACTTCTCTTCACTTCTATACTATCACTCCTTACTGCAAGCAGCCCCATGTAACCTGCAGATAGGTGAGAATTCACAAGAACCATGTCTGAATCAACAAACAAGGTACCAAAATCCAATCCCTTAATGCTTCTACGAAACATGATTTAGCCTACAATAATAATCCATAAGCAAGTCCAAATTCATGACACCTATCATATACAAATTCATATCAACCACCACCAGACAATGCTCCATGTGCCATGGTACCATCACTGCTCCACCGAATGTACATCCTAACCATTATAAGGATAGTTGATACACCATCAATCCATAGAGATATGACAAGACTACACTCACTGCCTCCACTACTAGCATGGCTAATGAGCACAAGCACCAAGTCATGTATGCCCATCCACAACCACATACAGCAACCTACCACTTATGAAATTATTCACCTCTCTCTCTATAAAATGTTGCAAATAAGACTTTGGAAAAGTTCTACAAAATTCTAAAAGGCATACAAAACTATAAACAAATCCTAGGAGATTCCAAGTGCAAACAAAAGAAGTAAAGTCAAAGGGCCAATGGTACATCACTATCACACAATAGATCCCCAGAAATCAACAAGAGTATCTAAATCTTTACACTTCTATTTTTCTTTTTATTGGTAAGTTACACATGTACCCAATGTTTTTGAACCCACGAAACCTTAAACATATGTACTTGATTTAGTTCCTCACTTGACAAATAACATAGCCAAATGGGTAAAAAATATATTAAAGCTAAAGTCTTTAATTCCCATTTTGCACTCTGAGTTAGATCATCAAAAACCCCACCACACCCATCATCACCCATGTCCCTAAAACCATAGCCATTCAAATAAAAAGAAGAAGTGGGTTCCAGTTTACTCAATTGGTAAAGTCTCTTGTAATCGACTAGGGGACTGGAATCGAATCCTCTCTTCACCAAAAAGACATCAATTGATGTCTTGGTTTAATGATAAAAAGCAACTACCATAGAGCCAACGACATAAAATTAAGGGTGAGTTTGCATGATTTAGAGCAATAACCATAAAGTGAACCACATAGGATTAAGGATGAGTTTGTCCACCATCAACTTTCTCTTTTAACTCTTTAGCATATTTGCTTACATACAGCATTTTAGCCTCACTTTATCTAAGCACAACTATACTTCAAGCAACTTTCAGCAAAAAACAGCATCTAAACAGATATAAAACCCTCAATTATCTACAGAAAAACAACAAAAACAAAAAGTAAAAACATGAAAAAACAAAAAAACAGAAACTCACACCCCAACTTACCAAACATGCGTAAATGCATATAAGTCGGAGGATTGAAGCTTCCATTCGCTACTAAAACCACATACACCTTCTCCCTAGTTTAGAACAAAGCAAAGTTACCACTTTTTTCCAATTAAACCAAGGACTAATATATAACAACAACAACAACAGAAATGCAAAACTTTATAAGACATGTTAGGTGGCATCTGGGTATCCCTCAGAAATGAGCTTGTGATACTTACTTGGGTGTGGTTCCAGGCGAATCTTCATGATCAATCAATCCAAAGGATAATTTAGAGAAGGGTAATGGGGTATCCATGACACCTAGAAAATCAAATTCAACAGAGAAAAAACGTTTACAAGTGGTTTTTGAAAAGTAGAGAGAGCTTAGTTTTATAGATGGGATTTGAAGTGAGAGAGAGAGAGAATTCGCTTTTGCGGGTAAACAACGCGGATTGAGTGTGAGAAACCTTTGCGGGTAAACAACGTTGTTCAAATGGTCCAATCAAAACTAGACACGCCAAAAACAAAAAAAGTAAGGTCCACGTCAGCAAAAAGGAGAGAACGGGCCCAACTACGCCGTTTTAGGCACCGAGGTTTTGCTCAACTCTCTAATGTCTTATCTACAATTGGCGATTTTTATTTTGAGAAAGTGAGGATGAAGTTGAACTAGTTTGTTATCCCTTTCAGAATGAGAAAGACAACGATTGATTGGTACGTGATTTCAGATCTCTGTCAATTTGGTTTTTGAGTTTGAGGAAGGTAACGTGCAAGTTTTTTTTTTTTTTTTTTCGTGCAAGTTATTGGAATATTAGTTTTGATTGATGTCAGCTTGATTAATGGGAAGGAGATTTGGGTTGGGTTCGATGACTTCTGGGGAAGGATGTTGAGGTTTTTTTTTTTTTTAGGTTTGAGAAACTGATATTTTTCTCTGAAGATGAAATTTGCAGAAGGAAAAAAAACAGTTCAATTATTTGAATAAGCAAATAAAAATTTTCTTTTTGGGACAGAAAATACATATAAATCCTATTTGAATAGTGTAAATAAAGTTTATTTGAAAAAAAAAATTAACTAATAAAAGGTAAGGTTTTAAAAAATTATGCATAAAAAATACACACCGTATTTCTTAAAGTTTCTCTAAAGGGTACGTATGCGTTAAAATAACTATTTCTAATATGAGTAATGTTACAATTATAAATTATTTTACAATATTTTTACAAATTGTTAATTTGACCAACTTCATATTGGTTTTTATTTAAACCTACTATTAATATCAATTTTTCATTTATCAATAATCACTCATCACATCAATAGTTTGTAAAATTGTTTATAAAAAAATTTATATATCTAGGATTACTCTTCTAATAGTCTTAGGTAAAGATTTGGAGCAAGGATCTAGGAGTAGGACTAGGATTTACCAAAATTCTCAAAGATGCATTTATAAATTAAAGAGAGAAACATAAAAATTTGTATGAAACAAATGGTCTTAGGTGCCTTTAGGGTTTTTTTTTTTTTTTTTTTTTTTTTTTTTTTTTTTTTTTGAAAAAGAGGTGCCTTTAGGGTAATTGTTAATAAAAAATTATATAAAACATAAAAACCATTATGAAAAAAGTTAACGAATGTTTTAAGGACATTGGTTTAAGAAAAGTTTTTAGAAGTTTTTATGAAAAAAAAAAACTCATGAAAGTAGTATTAAAACTTTCCTAAAATGATCTATTAAAAATGCCCTAAGCCCCTAAGACATCTGTTAATAGGACCCAACCTTTATATATGAATGAAAGACCCCTCTAAACCTATCAAAACAAAAACAAAAACAAAAAAAAAAAAAACTCATTTTTCCATAATCCCAAGCCCCAGCCTTAATCACCACCTCCAAAAACTTCACATCGTCATAAACATTGCTTGACTTCCAAATTTGTTTATGAGTGTACCTGATACTCTAGACATGATCCATCAATTCATTTCAATAAAGTCATATTGTGCAATCAAATAAATGAAAAAAAGAAAAGAAAAGAAAGAAGGTAAATTTTAGATAACTATCCTGAGATTTAGTCTAATACCAAACACATCCGAGACAATTGAAAAACAACCATTTTGGTCCTTAAACACAAACAATTTTTTCTTCACTCCACGTAAAACAAAATCTGCACAGTGTTTTTTCATTTCCAAGACTGCATGTTCAAAAAGGATACCCCACAAATCTCATTTGTTCCAGCAAACCCAAATGCAGATTTGATCATCACATTTTAGTCCAACACTCCAACAGGTTTACATCATTTTTTGCTCTCCCCAAGAGCAATAAGTGCTCTTAATATAAACCAAAAGAGAGTAACCCAAGTCATGGTTGGTTCAATGGCTCTCTTCAGTCTTCATCAGAGTTAGAATTTAGACTTTCATTCAAAAAAAAAATTTTCAGATTGAACAAAGAGAAAGAGGGCTTTTGTGCAAGTTTTATTCTAAAGAGGGGTACAAATTAGTTCTTGATATCAAAATATAGCTAAAATTCTTGTGATGGAAGAAGTATTAGTTACTTGAAAAATAGTTGATTTAGTTTTTGTTCTGGTTTCTTTTGTAGGTTGGGCTTTTAGCAACTTGGCCCTTTTGCTTGATAATTTCGATTCTTTTTGTATGTAATCTTGGATTTTTTTTTTCTCTCTCTGAGTTATAGGTTTTGGTATGTAAAGAACTTGATTTTTATGGAAATCAAAGGATAAACACTAAAAATAAGTTATGATCGACTAAGAAATCCTTGACCTCAATAGAATTTTTTGCATAAATGGTTTATTTGATGATTTTATTCCAATAAACTACTACTACTTTTATACAAGATAGCCCCTACATAAAGACCTATCTTAATAAAACTCAAAGAGCTCCATTAGCTGTTACAATCCTATTGAGGCTATTTCGGAATCAAAGTTTATTCATCGTGAATATCATTTAGGTGGAATGATATTCTAAATGATATCATTTAAGTATTTCCTTTATTTAGCACAGATTTGATTTTGGCTGTCACGCTTGTTGTAGTTGCTAGATTCATGGAACCTTGATTCACGTGTGCTTGATTAATGATGAATAAAATTTTATTCCGAAATATCCTCAATAAATCCAATCAAATGACCAAGGCCTTGTTTGGATTTTGGTAAACTGAGTTAACATATCTCAGTTTTGTTAACTCATAACCCAAAATTGGTGGGCTCCACGGGTACCAAGCTTGTTTGGATGATTTATCAAACACTTAACTCAGTTAAAATATATCAGTTTTTTGGGATATGAGTTAACAAATTCGGAAAAAAGAAAAGCTTTTTTTCAAGTTATGAAATATAAGTTTTGTGGCAATATTGTCATTTCATTCACTAAATGGGACCCACTACTCAGTGCCTTGTCTAATCACCAGCTCTCTTTCTTTTTTTTGGTTCTTTTTCTTTCTTTCTTTCTTCTTCTCTTCACGTGTGCTTCTTTGTTTCTTCTTTTCTTTCTTTTTTCTTTCTTTCTTCTTCTCTTCAAGCCTGATTCGCTCTTTCTTTCAATTTTTCTTTCTTTCTTCTTCTCTTCATGTTTGCTCCTCTAAACATCTTCAGCTCCGCCGCTCCAGTCCGCTACAAAGCACAGCCACTCTTAGTAAACACAACCTCATTCCTCTTCATCTTCACTGGATCTACCCTCCATCTCTTTGTTATTGGGTTCTTGATGTGAAGTTGTTTTGGGTTTTATGTTTACATCTCCCTCTAGTTTCTGCCTCCAGTTTAGACCTCCATTTTTTTTGTTTATTTTATTTTATTGTTACACCTCCAGTTTTTTTGGTCTGTCAAAATTGGAGCCATCTTTGCACTTGATCACTTTTTACCTAAGTACTTTTCATTTGCAAGGCGAAGGGAACAACTTCAAATTCAAAGGAAATCATAGACTTGGGTGATGATTGTGCATATGGATATTGCTTTAATATAAATTCCTATGAAAACCCAAATGAAAAGAACCAAAGACAATTATTTGGACTACTAGAGAGGAAGGGTACTGCACCATGGCCCCACCAACCAAGTGATATTTTGCTTTTTACAAACCAAAAAACTAATAAGATATTGGGTGCCAAACAAGACTTGAAATTGAGTTAAGAAAAAATGAGGAATTATGAGTTATGAGTTGTGAGTTATGAGAATTGAGATATGAATTATGAGATATGGGTGAGGCGTAAACCAAACAGGGCCAAACATATTCCCTTATCCTATTAAAATGCAAATACAAATGTAATAAATTCTAATATCATGCAACAACTTATTCTGATTCTAAAATTATGCAAAATATCTAAATATTATGCACGTAACATTTGTAGAGTGTTTTATTGTTTTCCTTTTTTCTTTTTCAATTTTAATTGAAGCCAAGAAGCCCAATGTGTTCAAGGCCACTTTGTGTCTTAGTTACTATTTTTTTTTCAAACTTTATTGTATAAATATCAATGGCAACAACACTAACTCTATTTTCTTTGCTTGTCCATCATAGTCCAACAACATCAATCATTCACGATATTGATCGAAATCGTTATTCATATATGGATGTGTCAAGATGTATTAGAGATTGTACTTGTGGACTTGCTTGCAAACATAGGTGCAGACATCAACATCAAGTGTGAAATACCAAATTCAATGGACATCATGAATGTGAATAATGATACTGATATGCAACATACGTTTAACGCATATGAAGATGAAGGGTGTAGTAAAATTCGCATTCATGTTTCATTTGCACCTAATAAGCCTCAATGCACTACATCTCAACCCATTCAAGAACAAGCTATAGTTGGTACGACTTATTTATCCGAAGATCCTAATTTTAGTGACATTTTTGGCAATGCTCTTTTTGCTGGGGCTGCTATGAATTTTAGCCATGACATTAATGTTGTCAAGGGAAAAGAGGTTACTGATAAAATGCTATTGGCATAGGCTAGTGTTTCTAAGGATTTTAATATTCTTGCTCCTATGGGTGTAGAGTTTGATTATTTTGAAGAAGAATTTCATATTAGTGCTTCTAATGAAGAGTGGCAAAGTGAAGATGAAATTGACAGTGATAGTGAGTATGAAGTAGATGGGTCTGTGGTTGAGAAAAATTTTGAAGGTAAGGATGGTGGCCTCTCAGACTATGGCTTTAAAGAAGTTCATGAGGATGAGTTTGATTCTGAAGTTGACATAGAGCATATTCATGTGAATAGGGTTATTCAAGGAAGAAGGTTCATTGTAAAAGAAGGTTCAATAAGGCTAGAAAATGTCATGGTATTTACTAATGTGAATGAGTTTAGGGAAGCATTAAGGGATTTTGCAATTTAAGAAGGATTTGAACTTGTTAGGGTGAGGAATGATAAAGCTAGAGTGATTGCACATGTGCCAGTGATGGGTGTCTGTGGCGGATTCATGCTACTATAACACCCGATGAGATTACATTTAGGATCAAAACCTACAATTCATAACACACATGTATTAGGTCCTCCAAAAATTCAAATGCAACATCCACTTGGATTGCTAGGAAATTAAGGAGCAAACTTTATGCTAACCCTGACTTGAGGTATTCTAGCATGCAACAAGATCTACTTAACAGAGGTTTGAAGTTCAAGTCAGCTAAAGGAGGTTATCTCGAGCAAAGAAAAAAGCTAGAGAAAAGGATTATGGAAACCATGCAAGGTCTTATAAGAAAATAACAGCATATGCTAATGTGGTCTTGGAAAACAACCTTGGCAGTGTAGCAAAGATTCAGTATAAGAAACTCGACATTGCAATGAATTAATCCTACCTTGAAGAGGTTCTTTTTATGCTTTGATGCTATGAAGAAAGGCTTTATCAATGGTTGTAGGCCATTTTTAAGAATTGATAGTTGCCACCTCAAGGGGCCATTTGGAGGTGTTCTACTTGCTACCATTTCTCTTGATGGTGACAATGGCTTATTTAAGTTGCAGTCGCCATTGTAGAGGTTGAATGCAAGGATATTTGGCTATTTTTCTTGCACCATTTAGATCCTACATTGGTTAGCATGACTGATAAGTGACTAGAACATTGATAATTGATTCTTTTAATACTTTAATGTGTCAATTTTTACCCTAAGGTGTTATTTATTTTTTATTTGAGGATGTCAAATGTATCTAATATGCTAGGACTATAAAGTGACTAGAACATTGATAATTTTGATCTTATTTGATAGTGTCTTTACTCTCTTTTTTTTCCCTTTGTTTAGTCTATTATAGTTGAATGCTAGCACTTGCGATATGGTAATCTAGTTAGATATTATTTTGTAAAGCTGTTTTATTTTTTAAGAGTTAGTATTATTAGATATATATTGTATGTTTGTGCTATAAACATATTCTATTCTTTGTCATTATGGTTTCTCAAGGTTTAATTGTTGCTGTTAAGGGTGTTCACCAAACCGCAAAAACTGCACAAACTGCAAAAACTACAAAAACCTCAAAAACCGCACCAAAACCGCCTACAAAATGACATAACCGCACCGCATGATGCAGTGCGATTTGCGGTTTTATAATATAAAAACCGTATAAACTGCACCGCACTGCACCCTCTATATATATTAATATATTTATTTATTTAATATTATATATATATATAATAAGGACAAAAGATCAATACATTAATAATTTAATACCCTAGCCGCTACACTTTAACCTAGAGTCCTAGACTACTCACTACCGTACCAATTGCTTCTACTATTGAGGTATTCATGTGTTCAATTCAAGTTTTTATTTGTTAAAGTTAATCTATTGGCCTATTATACTATTCACTCAGGACAAGTTGTTAAAGTCAATCTATTGTTAAAGTTTTTTCTTTGTTCAATTCACTGCCATTGCACCAGACTATTAGCCATATCTATTAGCCGTATCTCATTGTTCTATTGTTAAAGTTTTTCTTTGTTAATTATATTATTTTTTTTTATTGATTGTTGTGTTGCCATTGGTATACTAGCATTGGAATATGTTAAATATTTAGGTTAGATTTTTTATTATTTTTTATTTTTTATGTTAGATATTGTTTAATTTAGAAGCTATAGGTTGTGCCGTATCTCATTGTTCTATTGTTAAAGTTTTTCTTTGTTAATTATATTATTTTTTTATTGATTGTTGTGTTGCCATTGGTATACTGGCACTTGGAACTTCCTATGTTAGATATTTATGTTAGATATTTAAGTTAGATATATATATATATATATATATTTTTTTTTTAATGTTAGATATTATTTAAGTTAGAAGCTGTAGGTTGTGATCAATTTCCATCTTCAAGGAATTTGTTATTTTATATTAAGTTAGTATATATATATATATATATATATTATCTTTTTGAAAAGACAAATGTGGCATAATTGCTGTGTTCAATTCCATTCAATATATATATATATATATATATATTTTGCCTTGACCTCCTGCAAAACTCCTTTTCTAACCTATATATATGTGTGTGTTTGTTTTTTCAATGGCCCTAGATGGATGCTCCCTCAAATCCAAATCCACCAACACCAAATGGCCCTAATGGCCCTAATGACCCTTTGATTGTGGATGATGAACCCATACCAAAAAAAGCTAGAGTTAATGAGAATCGGTCCACCAGAGAGCCATCTGATGTTTGGGAGCATTTTGTTAAGTTACAAAATCGTGAAAAGTTAGAATGCAAATATTGTAAGAAGCAATACAATGCTGCAAGGAGGAATGGGACCTTATCCATGCGGGCTCATTTGCTAAAAAGTAAGAAGATTTCGGGTGTCATTGACACAAGCCAAACCACTTTGAGTTTCCAAGCAAAAAAAAACTGGCGATGTTGAGGGAGAGTTTAGTAATGAGCTTGTAGTTGCTAAATTTTCTATTGAGAGAATTCGGATGGCACTTGCAAGGATAATTATAGTGGATGAGCTACCTTTTAGATTTGTTGAGCATGATGGTTTTATATACTTTATGGGGGTGGTTGAGCCTAGGTTTCTTATGCCTTCTCATCTCACGCTGGCAAGAGATTGTATTAAAATTTGGTTTGGGGAAAGGGAGAAGTTGATAAGCTATTTGAAATTGGGGCCAAAGGGTGTCTTTGACTACTGACACATGGACTTCCATTCAAAACCTCAACTACATTTGTTTCACTTGCCACTATATTGATGGTGATTGGACCTATCAAAAAAGGATTTTGGATTTTTGTATAGTTCCAAATCATAAAAGGGAGACAATTGGGAAAACTATTGAAATGTGCTTGAATGATTGGGGTATCAAAATGGTGATAACTGTCACAGTTGATAATGCTAAACCCAATAACGTGGCTCTTGATTATTTGAAGAAGAAGTTAGAGATGAAGGATGGTTGTATGTTGGGATGCCGGTTCTTGCACATGAGACGTGATGCTCATATATTGAATCTCATTGTGCAAGAAGGATTGAAAGGCATTCATAACTCAATTGTTAAGGTGAGGAATGCAGTACAGTATGTTAAATTATCTTCAAAAATGATGAATAGGTTCAAGGAAGCTGTAGAGGATGAAAAAATCCAATCTAAGAGTTTGTTATCTCTTGATATCCCTACTAGATGGAATTCCACATATCTTATGTTAGAGGCAGCCGAGAAGTTTGAAACAGCCTTTGATAGGATGCATGAAGAGGATGTGGAATTTAGTTCTTACTTTATAGAGGTAGATGGAAATGGGAAACAGAAGCACATAGGTCCTCCCAAGGGTGAGGATTGGGTGAATGTCAGAATGTTTTGTAATTTTCTCCAGCTTTATTATGAGGTAACTTTACGTTTTTCTGATTCTTTATTTGTCACTTCAAATACTTATTTTTATGAGCTAGTGGGCATTCAAAATGAATTGCATAGATTGTGTGGCATTGATGGTGATCCTCTCTTAAAAGAAATGACACAATCTATGAAGGAAAAATATGAGAAGTATTGGGGAGACATTGAAAATATGAATTTGATGATGTTTATTGTCGTGGTTCTTGACCCAAGATATAAGATGAAATATTTGAAATATTGGTTTAATAAGTGGTATTCAAAAGAGAAGGCAGGGTTTGCTTTAAAATAAGTAAGGGATGCTTTAAATGAGTTGTATGCCCACTATGCAAAGGGTATTGAATTATCAAGTGCTAGTGGCAATGGGCAGGCCACTAATGTTGGTTCTTCAATAGAATCAAGTGCTAATTTTCCATATGATCTATGGAAGATTGCTTCACATGAGTTCGATGAACACAGCTACAAAAGATGATAATGAATGCACTATTGATGTGGACAAATATCTTAATGAAGCTAGTGAAAAAAATAGGGAGGGTTTTGATATTTTGGTTTGGTGGAAGGTGAATTCTACTAGATATGTAATCCTTTTCGAGGTAGCACGAGATGTCATGGCTATTCCTGTGTCTACCGTTGCTTCTGAGTCAGCCTTTAGCACGGGGGGTCGTGTTTTGGATCCTTTTAAGAGTTCATTAACTCCTAAAACTGTGGAGGCCCTTATCTGTGCTCAAAATTGGTTAAGAAACCCATCTAAACCAATCAATCTTCGGGAAGCAATGAATGAAGTGGAAAGTCTTGAGCAAGATGTTGAAGCGGGTAATTTTCTAAAACTATATATTTAAATTATATATTAGTTTATTGTTCTTTGTTTATTAGTTTACTAGCATTTTCTGTATTTATTTTCATAGAATTGATGAAATTGGCAACAGAGAAAGAAGATTAAGTGAAGACTTGGAGTGTGAGCTATAAAATAGAATTGGGAGGGGGAGAAGTATAGCATTGGAAGGACAGACCTTTTTTTTTGTTGTTGCGTTCATGTTCATTTAAACAATTTCTTGTTGGGTTTACAATTAATACTTGTTTTGGATTTGTAATTCATTTCATGCTTTGCTTTAGACTTGTTTACATTATGGTTTTGATAATTGAAACTTGAAATTAGTAGGCATGACTAGAATTGCTTTGAGTATGGGTAAATCCTTTTTGCTTTGTACCTGGTGTTTCACATAAACTCTTCACTTCATATTCTTGATCTAAAGTGAGGACTGAAGAGCATTAGATTTTGATAGTTAAAACATTTAAGTTGCTTGCCACTCTACCTTATTCAAAGTACTTGACTTCATTACATGTTTGATATATACTTGAGAATTTGAGATAGTGATATTACTGATACATTTTGAATTGTATGGTGATATATATGTTGAATTTTTATATAGCAGGTGAATTTTTATACACAGCACCGCACATGTGACCGCAAAAATGAGGTGCGGTGCAGTTATGATTTTGGCTAAACTACACCACAAAGTGCAGTGCTAAAAATGGCCTAAAACCGCATCGCGAACACCCCTGGTTGCAGTGGTTCAAGTCTTCCTTGGAGCAAGTCATAGGTTATGTTGTAGGCACATATACAGTAATTTCAAGGTTAAATTTCCAGGCCTCATGCTTAAGATAGATTTTGGGGCTGCTACAAAAATGTACAATGAATTTTTGTTTAATAAGGCTAGGCAATGTATAAGAGTGAACAATGAGGCAGCCTATGTTTGGTTGTTAAGTAAGCCCAAGGAAATATCAGCTAGACATGTATATGATCCAAGAATTAAGATTGACCATGTAACTAAGAACATGATAGAATCATTTAATCAATGGGTTGGGGACCTTAGAGCTAAACTAGCTCTTACCATTTTAGATGGAATCCATATCAAGATTATGGGAAGACTATATAAAAGGTTTGAGAATGCCAACACATCAGATTCTTTGGTTACTCCTAAGATTAATTAAAAAAAAAACAAAAAAACACTGGACTTGATCCAACAAGATTTAAGGTTCTGCAAGGTAATAGCAGCTGGTGATGATGAGTACTAGATTGTAGATGGTATTACTATATTTGTAGTGAATTTGATTATAAAGACATGTGCTTGTGGTTATTAGAAGATAAGCAACTGCAAAAGTGTATAATGAATTTTTGTTTAACAAGGCTATGCAGTGTATAAGAGTGAACAATGATAAGTGGTTTTCTTAAGTGGCTTAGTGGGTTAAAAAAAAAAAAAATTGTATATAAAATTAAAAGAACAAAAAACACAAAGACTATTCCAAGTTTTTATACTAATTTTAACTTGTTGTCAATTTTTTTGAAAAAGAATAAGGAAGTGGCATCTATGGGTTGGTGCAGGTTAAGTTTGTGCTTAACTCACATCGGAATTGGCGACATCGAGTGGAAGGCTGAAAGACTTTCCCTTGACCACGAACAATCATGGATCAAGTCGAATCAGTCTTAGTTAGACAACGGTCGGGCTCGATTGAAGCCCATGGAGGAGTTGTTAGAGGTTTTGCTCAATCTTTGGGTGGTGATCTCTATATTTTTCATCGAATCTAAGTGAAAACCACTAGATCTTGGACGAATTTTTGCAAAAAACACCGCATCATGCCCAGATTTGAGCGAAAACCTTCATCTTGTCATCAGATCTAAGTGAAAATGACTAGGTGCCCGTTTGGATTCCGCGTCTGTGTTTCAGTGTCCGCGTTTTCCTTTCTTTTTTTTTTTTGCCGCATTATTTGACTTTGGGAGACAAAAATACTGTGCATGAACAATGCGTGCACTGTTCACACACTGTTCATGCACTGTTCACGCAATAAAAAATATTAAAAATGGGTCCCACTGTACTTTTTACACATTTAAAAATTATTTTGCTACAGTGTTTTCAGTTTTCAGTTTCAGTAACAATAAGTTCAATCCAAACGGACCCTAGACCTTCACCAAATTTGACTAAATACTACCAGATCTTCACTGGATTTGACCACAAAAAACCATATCATCGCCAGATCTAAATGGATCTAGGTAGATTTGGCCTTATTTCGATGATTTGGTTAGTCAGTTCGGGTAGTTTGGGTTTTAGAGAAGAAGACTTGCCACATGACTTGCTAGAGTCAGTTCTTGGAGCCTAAGACATGCCACTAACCGACTCCTTGCTCGGATTGAGTCGGTTTTGGTTCGGGTAGCTCCGAGTCGGATTTGTCAGGTCTTGATTGAGTTTGGATAGACCTAGGTGTCTCAACTTTTGGCTAAATTATTCCCTTTTATGCCTATTAGACAACTCAAAATTCCCACAAGCTAATATTTTGATGGATGAAACTTAAGGAATTAGGATCCGGCGCAATTCACCCATCTCCTCTCACAAATTTTTTTCACTTATCACCTTTTTAACTTTCACTTTTTACTTCCCTTAACTTTTTTTTAAACTTTTTTGAAACAATGGTTGAGATTGAAAATTGTTTTTTGCAACTATCAATCTCAACCATTCATAGGAATTGTATATTGCACCTGATCTCAATCCAAACTTGAGACCTTCAAAGTTATGGCATATTCCTTAGATCCATTGATAATTAAACCCACAAGTAAGTGTCACCGAAGAAACTTATGTCATTTATTTTAAATAGAAAAAATATATTACACTTCTTGTAAGTACTTCAAAAATTGTTTGAAAAGTTTTCAAGCAAAAAATAAAAAAAAAAATCAAATAAAGGTTGAAATATATTTTTCATCGCTAAAATTTATCTTCGGTTTAATTTTAGTGGTGAAAGCTTTTAAAACTATCAATTTCATTTATTCTAAATTCATTATAAAGCTAGTAAATTTTTTAAACATGACATGATTGAGACAACAAAAAGTCAATATTTTTTTAATAAAAAAAGGATTAATATAAAATTTTAATTAGAAGTAAAAAAATCAATTAAACCAAATATTAGGAGGAAAATTAGAAAAGAAAAAAAAGTAAAAAGTAAATTTTTTTTATAAGGAAAAAAAAAAGTTTTTCGGTTTGTTGGTTATTTATTTATTTTTAAACACAACGTAAACTTTCCTTTGTACCTACACGGCTACACGTTCCAATTTGACTATCTATTTCCCCAAAATTTGAAATCCCTTTCCGCGCTAAACGCCACTCTATCCTCACCGTTCATCCCAAACCCCTCTCTCTCTCTCTCTCTCTCTCAGTGAATCTCCATGGCCATTCTCTGAAGAACGAAGAACGAAGAAGAAGAAGAATGTCGACGATAGAGAAGCTATTGGCGCAGATCTTCGATCGGAAACGGTCGATCATCGACCAAGCCAAGCACCAAACCCTTCTCTTCGACCAAAACCTCGCTTCCAAACTCCTCATTGACGGAATCGCCCCTCCTCCATGGCTGGTGCCCCCTCCGCCCCACGCTCACTCCTCCGATCCAAATCGTAATTTCGCACCTCTCTCTAATCGTAATTTATTCTTTTAGGTTTTGTTTGGATACCGTTACTTCCGAAGTGCGTAATTTGTAAATCGAATGGTGAATAAACGCTTTTGATTTCGTTGTTTTGGAAAATTTTCGAGGTTTCTGGTTCGATTTCTTCGTGTGTATGTGTTTTAGGAATAGTGAAAAATCTGGTTCGATTTTTGTACTTTGTTTTGCTTTAGAATTCAGTAAGGAATTGTTTGGTTAGCGTTTCTGGAAGTAATTTTCTAACTGCTTTGTGAGCAAAATTTATTGGAAGTTCATATTTAAGAATTTTCTCATTAACCAAACAGAGTATAAAAAGCTATAGTGTGACTATTGAATAACACTAATTCTTGTACTTCACAATTCTTATAATTTGTGTATCCATAATAGCTTCTTGTATAGTATAATAAACCTTTAGATTTAGGGCACTAGTTATAAAATTTCACAATCTCTTCTAAATAATTAATTTATTTCATAGCTCAAACTGGATTTACATGAAATTGTGTTTATATGGTAGCTTTTCTAGTATGATAAGAACTAATGTCCATGGCTTCATAATCATTTTTTTTGTCACTGCAGAGTTCAATAAAGAGGAGCTCATTTCGGGATTGTTGCTCCCACGCCCACAACCCGTTATCCCTTATTCTAGTAGCCGTTACTCTCAGTACAACAAGCCGGTTGTTGCAGGTGATAATTGTGCGTCTCAAAATGGTTTGTTGAAAGAAGTGTGTGTTTTGGACAAAGGCCTTGATGCCGGAGATGGGCCGTCATTTTTGCCACAGTGTCATGCTGGATGTGCACCGAGTGCTGATTCTGAGCTGGGTCCGAGTGCTATATCTCCTCAAGATCTGAGAGAGAGGAGAATATCAGACACTTACCAAAATCCGGCTTTATCATTGGCGAGGGTTCAAAGGTCCAAGTCAAGACAAAGGGCTCTGGAGCTTCGCAGTAGTGCAAAAGCAGCCAAAAGCTGTTCAAGGGATGAGAATATTGTTGCTACTTTTGGTGGTGGGATTTCGGGGTCTGCAATTGCTTCCCTCCAGTCTGACCCCGTTGATGAGTTGGTGTTTGTCAATCCTGTAGAAACCAACAATGTTAGTTGTGTAGCGGAAGAAGTAAAAATAGGTGATTGTCGGAGCCAGGAAGATGGTAGCAATATTTGCTCTGGTAGAATGACAAGATCTAGGAGCTCTAGCCAGCAAGTCAGTTCTTTCAACAAGGGTAACTCTTCTTATATTGGTAGGGAAGATGCTAGTGTACTTGCAAGTTCTATTATCAAATCAAAAGAGAATGAACCATCAGGTTTAGCTGAACCATCTTGTATTACTGATGGATGTAGTAGGGGGAGGAAATCAAAAATAGGAGATAACTGGAGTGAGGACATTCGAAGCAATGTTTACCATGGAAGAATAACAAGATCTAGAAGTTCTAGTCGACAGCCCAACCGCATGAATAAATTGATGAAGCTGGATAGCTCTTATGACAAGGTAGATGGTGTTGGACATTCCAACCATGTTGATCAATCCAAGGAATTGGTCAAATTCTCTGTTATCACTGATGAGAGTTGTGGAGCGAAACAAGAAGTGGACTGTGATAGCAATGCTAATTTTGGTAGAATACTAAAATCTAGAAGTTCTTCCCAGCCATCCAACAATGTTAACGGTATCACACAGGCACAGTCCATTAGCAAATCCATAGAACCGCCTCAATCTCCATGTTGGGTTGGAGGAGATGCTGCTTTTCAAAGTGGAGAGGGCCCTCAGATGTATGATGGAAGGTCCTTGCCAAGTCAAAAGGATCAAGAGTTTCACAGAGCAGATGCAAGCGAACCCTCAAGGAAGGGGAATTCTGAAGCCGAGTTTATTTCCAGGAATTCAGAATCACTCGCTACTAATAACATTAAAATAAGTTCAAAGGCTGTGTGCTCCGATGTGTCTGATCAAAGAGTTACCCGTTCCAGATTTGCTGCTTCCGGTGAGTCTAATAAAGTTCAGGGTGCTCAAATGTCCAATGGAGGGTCATTGCCAATTCAAGACAAAGAAGAGTCATGTAAAGTTAATGCATCATATTATTCAGATGAGGAAAATATTGCTGATGGCAAAAATATAAGGGGAGAAACTACTACCATTGAAAAAATATCAAAACCTGTCAACTCCTCCCATGCTTTAGGTTGTAAAGTTACACGCTCCAGATCTAATGCTTCTAGCAAGCCTCCACTTGCACAATCTCTAAACAGGTCCAAGCAAATTGACCTTAAGGAAGTGTCAGGCACTCAAATAGAAGTCCTGCCTTGTACTCGCACCAGTGATACTGTTGGTCCAGAGAGATGCGCTTCAACTGCTGCTGAATCTGAGATTGATCCTGATGAGCATGTTGCTGCTCGTTCAGGTTTTCCTGGGTCTAACTTGGACGTTGCTAGCCTTAGGATTGGGGTGGAAGTTTTAGCCACGAGGCCACCCTCTGATTGTAATGTGCTTATGAGGCCCAAGCAACTTAATTTTGATGATGTGGAAGAGTCCAATTTGAATGTAGTTTCAAGTCCTGCATCCGAGAGGGAAATACAGGGCAGGTCATCAGAAAGAAGTCCTCTTACCTTGCCTGATCCTGCAGATATAATGGACAAAGTGGCCTCTGTGAGTTACCAAGCAAATTGCAACTTATCTCAAGAAAAAAATTTGCTGGAGGAGCAGGAAGATCTGAGAAAAGAATTGGAACCGAGTTTTTCATCTGAAGTCCATGTGGAGAAGATAGATGAAGCCAACAGAAGCTCAGATGGAAATGCTGTGTCAGCAGTAAAAGAGACATATCAGGTTCCTAAGGATGCATCTACACACACTTTGCTAGAAAGTGACACAATTATCAAAGAGGAGGAATTTTCTTTGATAGATCATTTATCTCTATCGCAATTTGCCTGTGAAGATTTGCTTGAACTTCCAAAACAAGTGGGGTATAACGTGTTGCATGATAGTGCTGATACAAGGACGGATGTTTCAATTGAGAAGGTTGTCATGGAGCGTGATGGTGGAGAATCTACCAAATTGGTGTTTGAAGACAGTAAACTTGATAGTGATCTCTGTGGTAATCTCAAGCAATTAACAGGTGCTGATTTTGCAATAGTTAGGGGATCTGGTCCTTTTGAAGATTCAGATGCAACTTTAAGAGATTCTACATTTGAGCTTCCTTGTGCTGTTTTGGTGGAAGAAATGGAAGGTACTTTGATGCAGCAGACTACAAATTCACGCATTTCACAGTGTCAAAATGAAGACTCCTTGGGGAGATGTATCAGTGAAGACAAACATGTATATAGTTCAAAATCAACTGAAGAGCAGATTTTGAAGAATGGCATGCCAAGTGTAAGTTTTAGCTTGGGCTTGCATGATTCGCAGCCTCAGCATAAGCGGAGAAAGATTGAGTTTAAACTAACTGAAGTCCTTTCAGCTTCACCAAGCCTGAGGAAAGAGGGACTTAAATTGATTAACAGGGATTCTGTTAGTGAAAACCTGGATGGTGCTGAAGATATTCTGAAGGCTGTCTTTGAATCTCAACACTTGTCATTATCTCATGAGGAGGATGCTGCACAATCAGATGCCAGTAAGAGCTCAGTTGAAGAATTGCAACAAAATGGGGAAGGCCACATCATAGAAGGGTCTGAAGCTTCAACTAGGCTGCAAGTTGAAGAGGTACTTGTTTTTCTGTCATACATTCCAAAACTTTTTAGGTTGATTTATGTCACATCAACAATCCCAGGAAAAGTATACTGAGTTAGGACATTCTTTGATTTGTTGTTTGATAGTCATTTCAATTTAAAAAAGAATACAAGGTTAGGTTGGTCACTTACCATCCATCCCAAAAAACTTCAGGTAAAAGTGATTTAAGTAATGACAGTTGCCTTTGGCATTGGCAATCACTTAAATATCATAATCTTCAAGTTAGAACACTCGTTACTTAAATTTTACAGTTGGTCCTCTTTCTGTTAGTGACACTTTTTGTGATATTATGTTAGATATTTACATTCCCCCAGAACGATTTTTGACACTTTAGATAATTGTCACATCTGCAAATAAGCACACCAAGTTTACCCATAACCTTGACAAGGTTGGTCAATGATATCTCATTTTCCTGTGGTGACTAAACAGAGCATGTGTAGATAAAGTGAGGAAACACATGGCTTTAGCTGAATGGCTAAAAGGACTCATGTATCAGCCTCAAGTAGTTGGGATTTGGAAATATGTCTATCAGAAGAGATGGTTTGGCCTGGTAGAATTCATTTTAATCACCAATCCTTTTTCATTGCTAGTGTGGTCCAATTATGGATGGATGGAGTTTGGGTATATGGCCTTATGCATGTGTAACTGAATACACTAACAAGGAATTGTTAAAATGTAATATAACTGTGCAATCACTTATGATAAGCTACACACTTGTCTGTTGTGTATTTTGCTCTTACCTCATATAACTTTGATTACCATTTTGTTGTTTTATTGTAAGTTGTTGCAGGTTCGAAACATCTTAACTCCACAGGTTGCATTTTTTGCTTTTCTTAAGGCTTTTCTGATATCGGATACGTTGAAATATTGTCTGACAGGTTGAACATAGCTTGGAGGGTTGGGATGGAAACACGCCTTTCACTTTTATGGATGATGGGTTACGAGTTTCCTATATCTCAAGTTTGATTAACCAGGTAGCTGGTGATTCTCAAGGTTTGGCAGAGGAAGCAGGAGTGGCTGATCCAAATAGCAAACTCTTGGATGAAAGAATGCAATGCTTTGTAGAAGAGAACCCAGTTCCTTTGCATCTTGAAGATAAATTACAGCTGGGAATTACAGAGCATTTTTCTAATAGTGAAAGAACCATGCAGGAAAAGAGAACTAATTTGGAAGGGAATGAAAATTTTTCATATTGCTCAGTTAATTCTCCGCATAGCCAGTCCTTGGATTTGACTGGGGCTGATGAGATTATGCCAGATTTTGAGGGTTTCATTATGCAAACAGATGACAAAAAGCAATGCATTGCTGAGGAGGGAATTAGCTTTGACCTTTCAAATACTGCAATAGAACGTGCTAGTGTTTTGGAGCAGCTATGCAGATCTGCTTGCATGAATACCCCATTATCCTGTTCTTCAACTTCACATAAATTGCACAGAATACCAAGCCTTTACCAGTCTGTTCCTAATGGGCTTCTAGAGGGCATGAACATAAGAAGCACCCTTTCTATGAATAGTACTGGCAAGCAGCTCCATAATGGTTGCTTGAGTGAAGAAGTTGGGTTTGCTTTTCATGGAAGGTCCTATTCTGATTGCCTACCAACTTCTAGTGGTCAATCCACTTGGAATATAAGAAATCCCTATTCATCTCCAGTTGGGAAATTCTGGGATAGAATCACATCAAACGCTGGCAGTTCAGAGAAGCAAGTGAGCTTAAATCCAGAGCTTCCCTGCATTGATGAAGAAAATGAGAATGCAGATGAGGTAGCTGAGACATTACCAGAAGGCATTTGTTCAGAAGTGACTACTAGCTCAGTCAAAAGAGTACCGCTTGCTGACATTACAGAAAATCCAAATCCTCCTGCATCAGTTTCTGAAGTGGAGATACATGCTGATAGATACAGTCTAGATTCTGTAAACACGGAATTCAGCTTCACTGGGACTCGTACTGGGGTCAAACAGAAGCATGGAAACCAAAACAGCTCTAGGAGAAGATATGACAGGAAGGTGAAAGAGAAACAGAGTGTGTCAATTGGAGCAAATGGTGTTAAGAGGGCCAATGAATCATTCCATAGCAGGTTCAGTAAGACAAAATTATCTGGAAAAACCAGTATGAGAAATGGGGCCCCTAGTGGGAGGGAGTCAAAGACTAACAATATAATCTCCAATATCACTTCCTTTATTCCCCTTGTTCAACAAAAGCAAGCAGCTGCAGTTGTCACAGGTAATTTTTTTCTCTTCCTTTTTTTTTGTTGTTGAAGAATCACTGTTTTTCTTTGACATGTGGTTACTGAAAAAAGTTGAGATCTCCTCATTTTGGTATCCAGCTTCACATTTATACAGATGCTTCAAGATCATGTACACAAGATCTCCCAACTTGATTTTTCATGGATCATTTGCTGTTCCATTGACCATGCAACTTGGTGTTGCAACCTTAACTATGGCCATAAGAAAGTCTCAGTTTTCTTTTCAAAGTGCTTTGTTGAACTAAATTTTGGGGTCAATTTGTTAGCTTGTTTTTTTGTTTTTTAAAATTTTAAATTAGTCTATGCTATTTAAGTCAGATATTTTGGTATCCATCTCTTGATTTTCTGGAACTGAAATGCTGTTGCTATGCTCGCTTCTCGTACTCTCAGCTTATGTCCTTTAATGTTTCATAAATGTCTGAAATCAGACTATAAATAATTCTTTGCCAACAAACTGTAGGATCAGTAGTGCCATATGCCTTAAAGTTTCCAAGTAAATTATGTACCCTCAAGATAAATTGTAATAGAGAAGTGGATTCTGGTATGAATAGGGTTTATGTTAGAAATCATCTCTGAAATTGAGGAGTAATCTGCAATAGAGACAATGAGCCATGGATGAAATGCTTTGCACATGTTTTGAAAATGCCTGGCATATACGCTGAGTATTACCTGAAGAAATGGAATCTCTGTTTTATACATTATTAAAAAAAGAACTACAAGCTCAGGTTGATTGTGCCATAACCTGATGTGATTACCTAAATAGATATGAATATAGTAATAAAAATGGAATGCTAGAAGGATTTATGTTGTTGACCTTAAGGAGTTCAATAAAGACTTGTGGATAATGGGAAAGTATGCTGTAGCTAAAATTAACCTTCGTTATATCTCATATGCTTAGTAATGGTTTCCTCTAAAAGTGAAGCTGCTAGTTAATCATGTCTGTAATTCTGTGGTATTTAAGAATCTGATTGGAATAAGCTTCTTTTAGTTGTTGAATTGGCTGCTAGTTTATGTTTTCTGAAAGTTCCTTATTTTATTTTAAATGATTATATAGTATTTTTGAAAGTTCTCGTGCTTCTTCATAGGGAAGAGAGACATCAAAGTGAAGGCCCTGGGGGCTGCTGAGGCAGCAAAACGTCTTGCAGAGAAGAAGGATAATGAACGTAAAATGAAGAAGGAAGCTTTGAAGCTTGAGCGAGCTAGACTTGAGCAGGAAAATTTGAGGCAGTTGGAGTTGCAGAAGAGAAAGAAAGAAGAGGAAAAGAAGAAAAAAGAGGCTGATATGGCAGCAAGGAAAAGGCAGAGGGAAGAAGACGAAAGGAAAGAGAAGGAGAGAAAGAGAAAACGTGTTGAGGAATCACGTAGGCAGCAGCGCGAACATGAGGAGAAGTTACATGGCGAGAAAGATGAGAGAGAATTGAAATCCCGAGCCACAGTAAGATGCCTTATGCTCTTATATATTTTAGGATTGCTTTGTGCTTGCTATTTTAGGAATTAACATATTTTATTGGTCTGTCTGCTATAGGATAAAAGAACAAATGAGAGGAAGGAATCTAACGATGAAGCAGATAAGCATAGAAACATTGAAAATTTTAGGGATGACAGTATCAGTAAGGTGCCAGAAACTGAACTTAGGACCACCAGCATTCCAACAAGTGACATCATTAAAGCAAGCATTCTACATGAAGATTCTAAGGCTTTGAGTGGTTCTGGTAACAATGCAAAGGTAAAGTTCATTTTTGTCATGATTTTTCACCAAAGAGTTCTCCTTCATGGTTTCACCTTTATGTATTATAGAATTTAATGATAGTGAACTTAAAATCTGAGGTTCATCACAGATAGCAAGCAAACCTGTTCCCCCCCCCCCCCCCCCCCAAAGAAAAAAAAAAGCTAGAGTTTCTCTTAATGGTGAGTGGTTTTGCACTCATACTTCAGAAGTCATGTGATATCTCAAATTAAGTTCTAGGTGTTATGACAACCTGGACTGTAGTTGTGCTAGGATGTAGCAGATTGATCAGATGAATGGTTGGCTTGAACACAATTCCTTTGTTGTTATTGTTTTCATGAACCTTTTAATACCGGTCGAGGCCTTAATGTTTCCATTCTACTCTTCCTAGTGCAAGGATTTATTTTTGTTAAATTTATAATAGCTTAATATAATTCTTAATCTGAAATTGTAGAAAGTTATATTACTTGAACAATTATAAAATATTCTGTATATATTTGATTTGCATATACTGCCTCATGCTGAGACTTCCTATATTGTTTAAGGTAACAAGCAATTTAGACAAAGCAATAGAGAAAGACAACTCGTTTGCCAACACAAATCAAGAACAATACGATATATCTCCATACAAAGTTTCAGATGATGAAGAAGATGACGACGATGATGATGATGTACCAAACAGCAAAATTATTCCTTCATGGGCCAGGTTTGTAACTCAGTTTTATCCTCATAAATGAAATATGGCTGTCAAAATTCAAAACACAAGAATCACTTCACACGCATACATAGCTAAGCAACTGTGTAATGACCTGATTCATAGCCATTTCTCCTTTTAGAATAAGTGCGCCTGATGATATGATTGCAACCATTTCCTTGTTGATTTGTATCCTGGTGAAAAGGCATAGAATCCTGTCGCTGCTTTGACTTCTCTTTGTGTGCCTCTATGAATGCTCACAAGTCTCTGTTTTGTTTCTGCAGTAGACATTGTGTGGCTAAAGTTGTTTTTTCCCAGCAAAGAGTAGATCCTGAATCCATTTTTCCCCTAGAAAGCTTTTGCAATATAGATGAAGGTAAAAATATTGTTATTATTATTTTTTAAAAGCTATAAATGAAAATGGACTAAAAAAATAAATTATGCTTTTGCAGTTCTTTTAGCTCGGAAGCCTCAGAAAAAGTAGCATGCTGGGGAATGAAAATGCAATGTATAAATTTGCACTTCTTCGGTCATCTAGTATCAGAGATTCTGTTTAGGTATGTTTCCTTTAGAATGTGAGGAGCATCATGTCTTCCTTTTTACTTTTTTAGCTTCTTTTGTGTGTTATTGTGCCCATTCACATTAAAAAAAGACTCAAAATTAAAGAAGTAAGATTTTTACCCCCCTCTTTGGTTTTCAAAATTTGGAACCGGAAGTCATTGTTTGTGTTTTATGTGGCAGGCTTCCAAGGAACATAACTGTGAAAAGTTTAGGGTTTGGTGATTCCTTTCCAACATGATTGTACCTGAAGATTGCAGAATTTATGATGTATATAATTCTTTTGTGTCACATTGGATATTTCACAATCTGATCTTAATTTCTAAGTTCCATTGTCAGTGGGAAGGGCTATTGCAAAGCTGTTGGTCAGCTTATTGGTTTATCAAGCCAAACTTTCCATGGCTGCCATAGAAGATAAACCAATTCTGACACTAATCCTCCTACTTCCCCCCTTCTCCTTGCTCATTGCTAATTCCTAGTTCTAATTTTAAAGCCCCCAAGCGTTCAATGAATTCCAGTAAAAACAAGTTTCTGACCTCTAGATGTACTGTCTGTTGCTTCCACAGTGGCTCATTACCAAAGCAGGAAGACAATAGTCCAGATAAAAAATTGTAAAAATAGTGAGTTTCTGTGTATCTTTTTGTAGTCTTATTTAATGGAAATAATTTTTTTTTTACGCTTTAGCAGAAATTCAAGGAGCCTCAAGTTGTTTCAATACATATCTAAACTGAGGATTTGGCGTGCAGGAGTTCTAGAAAGATGAAATTGTAAATTGATTGTTTAAAAAGTTGCACATCTGTCCAATCTGTTTCCTTTTGAAAACTAGTCAAATAGAATAAGTTGATTTCTAGGTAACACTTTTGAGGTTTGAAAGGAAAATTTTGATATAGGCCTTGAATGATTGAAGCAAATTTCCTTGGATTATGTATAGGTATTCTATAAGAAACATCAATGGCTTTGGACCATCTACCAACTGTTATTAAAGACTTTAAAGAGGCCAGTTTCTTTTTCTTCTCATCACACCACACCACACCAGTCCACTACAAAAGTCCATAATTGTAACGGCTATATGACATGTGATTCTATTATTTTTGACCTTTTGAAATAATGGGTTTAGATTTGGGACCCATAATCACATGGCCTCCCATTGTCATTATTGGATTCTACAAACTAACAGTGACCCAATTTCCGAAGCTCGATGCCAGATAGAGAATCTTTTTATGTTGCCGTTTAAATTCCAAATTCATTAAGAATCATTTTAGGGACTGAATTCACCGACAACAATAGTGAAAGAATTTTTGTGAAAAGCTTTTAAAAATTGTGAAATTCAGTGACATTAAAGTCCCCAACTTATCAAAGGAACAGAGCTGACTAACAATTTAGAATCTTTTCAAAGCGTATAATACTATTTTCTATTGCTATTAGCAGTCTCATCAATTTTAGTAGTGGGCTAATGAGAACGCGGATGAGCAACATGCTCATCATGAAAAAAATACTAATTAATACACACATCTTAACAGAGAAAGGTTACCTTTATTTTTTGCTGAATGAAAGGTTACCTTTATAGTACTACCTCACTAAGTCTTTTTTACTCATTATATGACCTACACCTTTTTTTTTTTTTTTTGAAATGGACCTGCACCTTATCCTATATAATTCAATGCGCCCCAATTTTTGACTGAGTCCAACTAGCCCACAATGTCCCCACTCTCAAACGGTGTCGTTTCCTTTATATTCTACACCCACTACCTCTAGTTTTTAATGACCGTTACAAACCCTATATTCTTTTTCCCTTTCAAACCGACCAAGGCTCCTATTTCCCCACCGTTTAAACCCCATTTTCCCACCCATCCCACATCTCTCTCTCTCTCTCTCTCTCTCTCTCAAAATCTAACCTCTTTGGCTCTCTCTCTCTCTCTCTCTCTGGCCATCTTTTTGGCTCACACATAGACACCCACTCTCTCTGCACACTCACTCTCACAGTTTTGCAAAGTCATAACCTTTTTACCTCTCTCTCTCTCTCTCTCTCTCTCTACAAGAACCTCCCAAGTTCTTGAAATCCCATATCCTTTTACATTCAATTTTGTTCAATGTTGTGATGCTATTCAACAATTCCACACCCATGTCTCCAAGAAGGCTTCTTGTTTTCTTGGCATCACTATTCCTTACTCTCACCACCTTTGCCTCAGCCAACAACGTGAATCTTGAATTCCCCACCTTCACACTCCGAAACCTCACTCTCCTCGGCGACTCCTACCTCCGAGGAGATGGCGTGGTTGGCCTCACCAGGCAGCTTGGCGTCCCGTCTTCGAGCTCCGGCACTGCAATCTACAACAAACCCATCACTTTCTTCGACCCCGAATCGAATACCACCGCTTCTTTCTCCACAAGATTCTCCTTCTCTATCACCAGTGTCAATCCGAGCTCGTTCGGAGACGGATTAGCATTCTTTCTCTCGCCGGATAACCAAACTCTAGGCAGCCCAGGAGGCTATTTGGGTCTTGTGAATGAGTCCCAATTCACCAAAAACAAGTTCGTGGCCATCGAATTTGACACACGCCTCGACTCGCTCTTTGGTGACCCGAACGATAACCATGTCGGCTTGGATATAGAAAGCCTTAAATCCATTGACACTGCCGATCCAATCTTGCAAGACATTGATCTCAAGAGTGGGAATTCAATCACAGCTTGGATTGATTACAAGAATGATAAGCAAGAGCTCAACGTTTCTTTGAGTTATTTGAAAACTAAGCCCGAAAACCCAATCTTGAGTGTCAATTTCGACCTCTCTGATCATCTAAAAGAGGTTATGTATCTGGGTTTTTCAGCTTCAACCGAGGGGAGCACTGAGCTCCATTTGATAGAAAATTGGAGCTTTTCGACTTTTGGGTTTGTCCCGGCAAAGCCAAGATCAAGGCCTCACAATGTGTCTGAAAACACGGTGACAGTGATGCCGGAAATTCCCGTATCGAATTCTAGCAATAAGCATCACAATAAGATTGGTTTCGGCCTTGGGATTGCTGGTCCGGCCTTTTTCTGCGTGGTTCTTGCAGTTTTTGGTTACGTTACTGTTAGAAAATGGAGAGGCATTAGGACACAGATGAGCTTCAAAGCAGAGTTGCTTGCAGGGCCAAGAGAATTTAATTACAAGGAGTTAAACTCAGCAACAAAAGGTTTTCATTCGAGCCGGATTCTCGGCCATGGGGCGTTTGGGACAGTTTATAAGGCCTTTTTCACGTCATCAGCCACGGGGGGAACAATTGCAGCGGTAAAAAGATCGAAGCATTCCCATGAAGGTAAGACTGAATTCTTAGCTGAATTGTCTATTATAGCTGGTTTAAGACACAAGAATTTGGTTCAGCTCCAAGGTTGGTGTGTTGCCAAGGGTGAGTTACTACTTGTTTATGACTTTATGCCTAATGGGAGTCTTGATAAGGTGTTGTATCAAGAATCTGGGCAGGGTACATCGTTACATTGGTCTCATAGGCTTAACATTGCTGTTGGGTTAGCTTCAGTTTTGACATATTTGCATCAAGAATGTGAACAACAAGTCATTCATAGGGACATAAAGACTGGTAATGTATTGCTGGATGGGGGGTTTAATGCAAGGCTTGGTGATTTTGGATTGGCAAAACTTATGGATCATGATAAGAGCCCTGTGTCAACACTTACTGCTGGAACAATGGGATACCTTGCACCTGAGTATCTTCAGTATGGGAAAGCAACTGAGAAGACTGATGTTTTCAGCTATGGTGTGGTTATACTTGAAGTGGCTTGTGGGAGAAGGCCAATTGAGAGAGAACCAGATAGTATGAAGATGGTGAATTTGGTTGATTGGGTTTGGGGATTGCATTCTCAAGGAAAGGTCATTGAAGCAGCTGATGCAAGGTTGAATGGGGAGTTTAAGGAGGAAGAGATGAGGAAGCTGTTACTGGTAGGATTAAGCTGTGCAAACCCGGATAGCGCGGCTAGGCCAACCATGAGGAGAGTGCTCCAAATCCTTAATAACGAGGCGGAGCCACTCTTTGTGCCAAAGATTAAGCCTACTTTCAGTTTCTCTTATGGTTTGCCTTTGAGTCTAGAAGACATCGTTTCAGATGGTGAAGAGTGTGAGAGCCCCAACTCAATGCGTGAGATTATAATTGACTGAAGAAAGAATTCATATTTTTTCTTATACAAAGCTTACTGATAGTTTGAATTCTTTTATTCTTTTAGCTATATTCTTGTGTAGTTATTTTGTAGTTTGGTAAATAGAGGCTGTAGTCTGTAGGAGTTAACTGGCCTGAGTTCAAAACACTTCTGTTGAACTATGTGGTCTCTGTTGTATCTGGGACAAAAGAAACTGCCTTAATTGTTTCAATTGTGAACTTGTTCTCTGCCCTAACTCATCTTTTTGGCTATTGAAATGAAGCTTTTCTTTAAAGTTTAATCTGATATTGTTTTCTTTTTTCTCTTGCAGTAAGCAAGGAGTAATATTTGACATGTTCTGTAAAATTTGTATTAATATAAGCAAATGAATCTCAGAACAAATTTTGTGATTTTATAATGCGTCTGCAGGCAGATTGATCTTTGAATGCTGAACTGCCTTGCGATGGGGGAGTCTCTCTATTGAGCTTCATTCTAGAGCCTTAACTTTGTGTTTGTAGCTTTAGTGAAGTTCTTAGTATAATGATTAGAAGTAAATGAAGATGTATAATAAAAGTCAAGTTTTTTTTTTGCTCTTAAGTTTCAAGTTCCTTGCTTTATAGGTGTGTATTAAGTGTACAAAAGTTTTATGCTTCAGAAAACTCTGGGCTTGAGATTGGCTTTAACAATGGAATAAGGATCTTCTGGATTTAATATTTCCCTTGGCAAACCATTCCTTGTTTGGGGGGTTTGAGTCCAAGATTGCAAGGGTAGTAAGAAGCTTAAGAGTGTTCGAGTCACAGGTACAATATGTAATTGAATACAAAATGTGACCTTAATTTTGGAAATAGTTGAAAGTTTTTTTTATGTCATTTGGTATTAATGTTAAAAGTGGTTGATTGGATGGTATATTAAGCAAACCACTAAACTCATATTTGAAATCAAATTACTGATATATCTTATTTTGCCACAAGAAACTGAAAAAGTGATAATTTGAATGGAATATTATTTATTACAACCAAGAAGTTACATAAGTAAAAATGACTAATTACAAAGAGTTCTTATCCAATAACTCAATAACTCCAAATCAATCTTCTTCTCCAAGAGAATACAAAGTATTATTCTCATTTCCTTTTTGGAAGAAATCCCTTAGAAGATAAGGCAAAGCCACAGCATAAAGATCTGCAATCAGGTCTCCCAGCATTTGGGCTTAGTTTGTTAAAATAAAGTTGATGTACCTCCTGCTTGACTTGGGCCACTGTATGTGCCTTGGGCTGAAAAGCTTGGTCATGATACGTGTGATGCCTCTCTTGTCAACTGTGAACCTTCTGATCCAGCATTTACAACGGGGTCCATTTCTTCTTGTTTGTACTCGGCTTGTACAGCAACCTGAGATTTTTGTTCGCTAGTCCACTTGTGTGATATTAATGCAAAATGCAAAGAATGCTCTTTTTATGATTGGAATAGTGCAACTGTTCTTACTGCTTTATACAGTGCATTAATTTACCTGTACATCTCATTGTATGATCAAAAATTTTGGAACTCAAAGAATTAAAATCCCTTAAGAGGATGATACGTACCACAAACATACAAGAAGGCTCTTGTCACATGATATAAGGAAAAATGATTTCCCTCCAAATTGACCATTATGTTTGCAATTACAAAAGAAGTCACAGTTCGGCCTTTCAACATTGGATTCAATGCTATTGAAGATTCAAAACCAATTATATTGAAAGAACTAGTAGGCCTAAAGCATCATAAACAAATATTTGGAAGCACGTAAAGTCAGTTTGGAATAAATAAGTAAAATCTTTATGCAATGAAGCATGCACAAAAAGCACATAATAAATAACATAGTGGATGATGTGTACCAAAAACATATAAGATGGTTTTTGTCGCATGATATAATGAAAAATGATTTCTCTCCAAATTGACCATTATGGTTGCAATTACAAAGAAATCACAGTTCAGCCTTTCAACATTGGATTCAATGCTATTGAAGAATCAAAACCAATTATATTGAGAGAACTAGTAGGCCCAAAGCATCATAAACAAATATTTGGAAGCATGTAAAGTCAGTTTGGAAGAAATAAGTAAAATCTTTATGCAATGAAGCATGATAGACCAGGCATGCACAAAAAGCACATGATAAATAACATAGAGAATGTCAAAAGATAACATCTTTTAGGATTAGTATTACAGCTCAGTTGCTTGCGTTATGATTGAAAAGTTCTAATATGCTTTTAGGGTCAATTAAAGTCTATGAATAGGCCTTCTTTTTTAATAAATAAAACATAGGTAACATTCTGTATATATTAGTGAATTTTAGATTACTAGGGGCTACCAAATCCCCTAGAATTGTGGTCCTGTACTTCTTCCTATTATAATATCATATTTTACTTCATTATTGTCCTTATAAGGAATAAAACCCTTTCTGCGTCTGGTGTGGAGTTCACCAACGGCAACTTTTGCTCTGCAAATCTTTTTGATCTTAATCCTTTCACTTGTAATATCATTAATCATGTTATTAAAAAAAAACAAAAAGAGAACATTCCTTCACCTCATGATCTTCTCAGAGATTTGCACTTAGACTCTTGAGCTGTATATTTAACATTTAATATCTAAAACATATAAAGCAGATGGTAAACCTCATTCTCGACATAAGCATTGCATGCTAACTATATAGTAAAGTCATCCCAAAAATCAAATGATGTGAACCATTCAATGTCACTAACATTGCTCTAAATCATAATGACAGTGCTAGAGTTTTGAATTACTGTCATTCTTGTGTTTAACCAGGGTTTTTTTCAGTGGGGCCTGTCACAGGGTGCCAATTAACCAGGGTTTTTTCTCATACACTTTTGTGGTGTCAGAAAATATTCTTCCCTAGTAGCAGCCAACAGAGTACTGGAAGCTAGCTTATGGACTATGCAGTGTGCATCACCTTGTAAAATTTTTAAATTGACCTTCTTTGAGTGAAGCGCTATGTGTAACCACAAGAAAAATACAAGGAAAATTTCAGCTTCTAGGGGGGTCAAGAAAGTCACATTTTCTAGTAAGTTGTGCATGTCCTATTAGTTTTAGCCATATTCTTGTAGATGATGATGACACTGCAATTAGAAATGCATAATGAAAAAAAAGCTATGTTCAAAGTTGCCATATATATCCTCTATTTATTATGTCAAGTACTTTTTCTATAAATGGATGAACTCTGCCTCATCATTGTATTTTATCATTTAACACAAATACATAATTTCCTCCCTTTGAAATAAATAAAAATAATTTCCTAAAAATTTAAATTGTAATCCTTGGTCTTTTAAATCTTCATTTTCTCATTGTTGATGCCTAATTAATTAGCATTCCCGTTTGCTTTTTCTCCAAGAGTAATGGCATAATATTTTTATAGTCTGTAATAATTGGAGTAACATATTTTTCGTTTGTATCCATAAACACTTTTTTTATTATATCTATAATCACAACAAATTATGTCAATAATTATGAAAAAAATGATGAAAAAATATTGTGTATCACACTTATTGTTTTTCCACAAAGGAAAACTTTTTTTGTACACGGAGGAAAAGATAAATGTAATTATGGCTTCTTGACTCAGAATGAACCAATTTCAGTACCAAGTATGATTTAAACTTTAAGAAGATAATAATAAAGAAAAATCTTACACTGCCATTGGATAAGGACCAGAAGGTTAAAGTAATGTAACTGATGATGACAGAAGAGGAGAAAGCACACTCCCAACAAAGACAAAGACTCTCTTTAGCCAATGGCGGGTTGTGCTCTCTCTCTTCTGTCAACATGAACTCTCATCCCATTTCCAACATCCACCATCAATGCCATTGCCTTATATGCATTGCATTCCTCCTCACCAAACAAGCACTGAAATATTGGAAAACCATGAAAATTGCTTCAGTATAAGATCACAGCTGATCAGATGCATGCATGCTTCTGTGTATATATCTGAATCTCACCATATGATGTATGAACTCATACATGATCAATATGCATGAAGCCACAAACCATGCATATTCATGTATATGTTATATTCATCAATACAAAGGAATTGATTGGGAAAGAGAGAAACATAAAAGCATACTTGTGGGTACAAAAATTTACCATAAATATTAAACGAATAGTTTTTAGGAAACTAGTTATCGTAACATATACTCCAAATGAGACAAAAGGGGAAGACTTTGTAATAGGGTCTTTGGAGTTAGAATCCATCAACAACAACAAAATTGAAAGTCTCAATCTCTTACATAAAAACCATGTTTTTAAAAAAAAAAATTACATATGTACGCACCAATTGAACAAAAACACAAATTAAAATCTTTGTATGGTACCATGTATTGCATAAATGAATTGTCTCATTAGCCAAGATGTTTGTACAGTACAATATATGCATAAATGAATTGTCGGTTTGGAGCTAAACTTTGTCCTCGTTTTATTAGTCATTAGCCACGGGCTAACTTTTGAGTCAAATGACCCTTCTTTGTGTTGTGAAATGGTATTTCTTGGTGTTCTAATAGTGTCCAGGTTTTAATCCTTCCTCCCCCATTAAAATATATATATATATATATGTATATATATTTTTAATATATTAGCATGATTGTATGGATGTGCAGGGATTATATCAGAATATATATGAAGTTCCAGACGCACAGATTACCCTATAAAAAATTAAAAGAAAAAAAAAATAAGGAGAAGCACCAAGTAACTTGCCTGTTCTGTGTATACAGCAGTTCAAGATTCTCCCATGAAATGATTATTATTTCTTAGACCACTGAGTACAGATTATGAGCTGTGTAAGATTTAAAAATACAGTGAAAGAGAGACCGATGGGTTTGTTAAAACTGAAAGTTTCTCTTCTTTTCCATGAAAGAATCATTTTGTAAAAGAAACAGAACTTGATATTAGCATCAAAATTTCAACCAAAAAAAAAAAAGAAAGATATTAGCATCAAAATGGATGGTTTGTTTGGAATGAAAGGATGATTTTGGGCTTTAGCTAAAGAAACAATCATCAACTGGTTTAAACATGAAGAAAACAATGAGAAAAAGAACATTTCCAATCAGGTGACAAGGCAGAAAAATGAAGATGAAGCTCAGAGAGAGAAAGAGAGAAAGAGAGAGAGAAACGTAAAAGCTAAAAACTCTTGACCACAATGGAAAACATTGCGCTACTTGAGTCTAGCTAGATAGCTCTTCTTATAGACACCTGGCCCCCCGGCTACAACCAGTAAAACATGGACTGGACTTGCAATTGAGAGTGCATGTGGACCTCTCTCTAATTACTACCATGCTTTCTGCAATTTTTTTTTTTATAATGATTTTGCAGTTACTATTTTAATTAGGATTCTTCTGGGTTATGATTTCTAATACTATACTTTTGAACCATCACTGTCAAATTTATTAATTTCCCCAAAAAATAAAATGCGCATTAATTCATTATGCCAATGTGGATGTGATATGAACCACTAAAAATATTCACCACATCTTGAGTATTTAAGTCCTCTCAGATAAGGGTCATAGATCTTGCATATTAAAAACACACCTGTGACTGTGAGACATAATATACTGAATGTACATAATATTTTTTTCTTACAAATGAGAATAAACACAATAAAAATATCTAATTTGTATTTTATTAATATAAAATTATGTTTTTAAAATTCTCAACATTGCATGATAATTTCTCATTGAAATTTATAAGATTATTGAAATTTATAAAACCTTAGATGAAAAGATGATACCTAATTAAAACTAATAATATTAAAAGTTCAAAAAAGAAATTGAATTAAGAGCTTTTGAGAGGTGTTATTATACTTCATTCTTCTAAAGCATGAAATTTTTCAATCGGATATATGTGTGCGCATGGGCGTGCGTGTGTGTATATATATATGTGTGTGGGCTAGATTCAAATTATACATTGCATAAATTTTAGCAATTAGGAGCAGATGTTATAAGTTGAAACTCTTTAAAAAAAATTAGCAATTATTGTTACACTATACTAAGTAATTTTATATTCAATATAATTTTATTTTTAAAACCCACCTTTAGATTACCTTTTTTTTTTCCTCCTTTGTTTGACAATAGGAGGTTTTCTCAGTTAAACTATTATTTAATATATTAATGCAGCTTAATTTGTGTTTGTACTATCGATATTCAATGTCTGTGATGTTAGTGAAATTCACCCGACTACCCTAAGGAAGAATTATTGTTACGTTCTGTAGCCTTTCATGATGATGTATATGAATAATTAATTAATTGGTAGGATTCATTGAATCCTACTGTTACTTATTAATTAATATTGTTTCATGTCTGATTTTAGCATTAAAGTGCTTCATTATTCAGCAATGATCATATTCCGTTGAAGAATTTTAGTCCTTTTTTTTTTTTTTTTTAAATTTTAAGAAGAATTTTAGTCCTTAATGAGTGCTATTGTTGAATTTTCAATTTTATTTCTACTTACCGAGTAGAATCCTATATGTTGTCTAACATGTAAGGACTAGGGATTGTACACAAACTAAGAAAAAAAAAATCCTCCTACACTTGTTTATATCAATTATTTTATACAAACATTAACAATTGATGCTAAATGTCCACAATTTAAAAAGTAAGAAAAATATCCATTTTTAAAACATGAAAGTGGATATAAAAAATATATATATAAAAAAAACATGTTTGAGAGTATCATTGCCCCTAAATTAAACATGTCTAACGTACGTGTAATAAATAAAGTTGAATACAAGTAGGTTCCAGTTAACTCAAGGTTGAACTTTCTCTATAAAAAAAAAAAAAAAAGTTGAATACAAAATATATGTCTTATTTTTTGTATTTCACTTTATGCGCTATCCATTACTGTATATAAATGTCTGATTTTATTTTTTTCTTTCTAACTTATCAAGCAATCACGAGTGTCACGAGTTGACTCGTAAACAGTTTGCAGAAAGGTAGTCTCCTTAGCGAGAAATTATTGGTTCCTCCGGGAGGACCACTGATGTGATCCTCCCTGCTCTTGCCAGCCAATAAAAAAGTGCAACGTGACCATTTTTTCTGATTCAACTCCTCAGCATTATTTTACCTTGGGGGTCTGGTCCCATTTTCTTTTTGTTTTGAAGCAAACCTCATAAATGGGTAACCAAATCTCAAGAGACTGAGGGTGACTGGCTAATAGCAAGTAGACCCCGTTTTACGCATGGGAGTTAAGAGTGGCTTTTTTCTCGTGTTTTTGAGAATAAATTGACCCCACTATCATGCCCCGTGGAATGCATGCAGGAAAGAATTTTGGACTTACTTGAATGTTTTTCTGTGGTGAAATATGGAATTTTTAAAAAATTATATTATTATATATTTGACATATTGTAAGTTTTATTTTAGATGAGGTAAACTCAATTTTCAATAATGCAAACACAAGTTGTAAAAAAATTGTACTATGAAATAAAGACTATATACATATATTTACTGATTCTTTTGCTTCAACTTTTTTAAGGAATCATTTCACCTTTCATCATTCCAATTTTCCCTGTTGAAAAATTCAATTCCCAATAATTAATGCAAACTCGAGTTGTAAAAAAAAATTGTATAAATCTTAGATTTATATACTTATATTTACTCATTTTGTTACTTCAATATTTTAGGGAATCATTTTACCTTACATCATTCCAACTAGCCAGGTTGAAAAGAGCAAATAAATTAACCTGAGTTCTGCTTAGGGTTGAAATACTGCAACCTAGAGTTACTCTTTGTGGTGTAAGTATTATTACAACCCAAGAGTTAGCTTAGGATTGACTATTGTATATAATCTATATTGGATTCATTATTGTTTATATTTTAAAGATATAACAAAGTGCTTTTCGTTATAAATATAGGTCATCAAGTTCAACCATATTAATTTTTAAACTAAAATATATTTTTACCCCTTAAAGTTTGGGATTGTTTTTATTTTCAAACTTTATGTTTTAAAATTTTAATTTTGACCTTTTATGTTTGGTTTCATTTTCATATTGGCCATGTTGTACAATTTGGTTAGTAATTCAGTCTATTAAGTGTCAAATAAATGTTATGAATCTGACCATTAAGTGCTAGATAAATGTTGTTCATTAAGATACATTACCCTTATAAGTCAATTCCTATTAGTAATCTACTTATTAAGTGCGAGATAAGTGTTGTCTATTAAGACATGTCACCCATATCATGCTAAGTATCACCAAATTACTAACGAAAATAGACGACATGAAAAATATGAAAATGAAATCAAACTTGAAGGATAAAAATGAAGATTTTAAAATGTAAAGGGTTAAATGAAAATAACTCCAAATTTTTAGGGCCCAAAATATACCTTAAGCCTAATTTTTGTTTCTGCTTTTTTCTTTTTCTTTTTTTCATTCAGTTTTATTTGAAAGGCAGTAACAAAATGAAACCAAATTCCACCCACATTATGTGCACTACTTAAGCACTTACCATTTTTCTAAAATAGGCATTAGCAATCTAAAATGGAAGTCTCTACATCTTCAATTAGGGGGTAAAGTGTAATTTTTCCAAAAACAAGAGTTGTTATAGGTAAACTTTTATCAAAATTTTCACTCTCTCGTGCATTCATTTCATTTGGACCAATCACAATTCACAAATGAAAAAAAGAAAAGAAAAGTTTTTTGTGAAGATTTTGGGAAGATGACTTGACCATAGTATGCATGTCCCTGTTAGACAAGGCTTCCGTGGTAGATAGGGCAAAATAATTGTCACAACAACTCTCTTGGAACCCACATTAGTTGTCCATCTCCAACAGACTCTACTGACCTCCTCCATATTTCACAAAAGTCAATAGCACAGAGTACTGGGGTCCTTTGATGAATCTATTGTATGAGGAATGATTTTGGTAGTTGTGAACAGTTGAACTTTTTTCACCAAAAAAGATAAGAGTTGAACTTGGACCAAAATGAATGCTCAAATAGGAATAGATTGTAGCACAAGAGTAAATACTGTACCAATTAGTAGATCAAAAAGTAACAATTGCGGTTAAAAAAAAAAAAAAGTAACAATTGCAACCTACATTTCTAAAAGTGGCACTCAAGAAATGTCAATTCATTACTATAGTAAATGGGCTAAAAAAAACAAAGAAGAGGAAGAAGAAGAAAAAAACAAAATTTCTATATCACCATAATGAGATTTGCTCCCATCATTACTTTCCTTAATAATTCTAACCTTTGACAATGTTTGCTGACCTTAATTTGGGGTCATTGAATTGAAATACCAAGGGCGTGGGATCCCACCATCCTAGGACTATTCTTTCCGAACCAAAACACAAGTTTCACCTCCTTGATATGACAACTAGATCTATTGTTATTTGGCCAAAAAATAATAAATGAGATCATAATCATATATTGTACCAAATTCATTTTCCATTCAAGGAATGTAACTTAAATCTTAAACAGGAGCCTCAACAATTAAGGGCTATATATCTTGATATTTAGTGTGATTAGATAAATTTAAAGTTAAGCTTATTTTCATTGTCACATATGTACAATTTTTTTATTTCTCGTTATTTTACATAAAATTTAATTTTATTCAGCTTATTTTTTTTAAAATAAAACAAACCAATCATCTTAAATTTGACCATCAACTACTTGGTTTGACACTCTAATTGACATGGGTGCCTCCAATATTTTCTCCATAGCAATGTTATATGCACAAAAAATTTCGTAACATTTTTCATAATAATTAAATTTGCAAGTTTGTATTGATTCTCATTTGGGTTCACTTCTAATATATATATATATATATATCAACTACTAACAATTTAGAATTTACTGCAAAAAAATTTTGTGTTTATAAACGTTCTCTTCCTCCATGTAACTGATATCACAGCCAAGCAATCAAATCAATCGTACAGTACACAACCAAGCTCAATTTTTAGACAATGTTCATCAAAATATTATTCTAATATATTAGGCATTTTCTGTGAGAAATGATTTTAGCTTGAGTCCAGTATTCTAATACTCAAGAAATCCTGAAGAGTACAGTGTACTAGACCAAAGTTTTGCCAAAGAGAACTATCCAACTTGAAAATTTTAGTACTATAACCAACATGGTCAAGCTCAGAAGAAAAGAAAACATAGAAGAAAAAAAATTAAACACATTATTTAATTTCCAAGTGCTATAATCCAAATGTACCCATGCGTGCGTCCATCATTACCTTTCCAAAATTATGTTCATTGACATCACTTTCAGGTTCTTGTTTTTGAACCATCTCACGCTTCTTCCATATGAATATATCATCTTCAACACATTGATTTGTCTGTCATATATTCCATTAAAATCATTATATATACATTGGTAACAATAAATTTAAGGATGACATCGTATTGTCACATTTAGTTTTCCATTTAAGCTATGTAACTTCAAGGCTACTTAATGCATGCAGAGGCAAATGAGGTAAGCAAAAGAAGCCATAGATGACCTACTGCAAATATTCTTTTGAACTTTCCTCTTAAATGGGGTACACGTTCAGTACTCAGTACTGGTTCTGCAAAAAGATTACTGTGGTTTCTGTAACTCACGAGCTCGGTTCTGTGTATTTCCTCAGTCAAGTTGCGGAAGATGGTCACGTCTTACGCCTCTATTTGGTGGTTGTTTTGTTTCGTTCAGTCAAGTTGTAGAGTCGTACATGGTTGAGGCACTGTTTTTACGGGCTCTGTCCTGTACTTTTGTATTATTGTTGTACCTCCTGAGTTATATACGGTTTACACAACTCAGCTGAGATCGTGTTTTGAAAACACCGACATGATTTCAACTATAGTTATGAAATTACAATTTTTGACCATCACCACTCTTATATTTTACTCTGTTTAGTTAGGTCTTTATGTTCTCTAAACTCTAGCTTAATCTAGTACTAGCTTTAGTGTGTGCTAGTTTTAAGAAAAAATGTATTTGATGATGTGCTGAAATTGTCAATGAGTTGTAAACTCCAAGCCATGCCAATGAGTACCTGCAGAATAAAAACACAAGGACCAAACAGGAGGCACCGGTGTGGAATTGGCCAAGAATCCTTTGAATGTCAAGTTAGCAAATGAGAAATCTTTAAGAACTCTATAGTGAGGGAATTAGGGATTTTCTGCGTACATGAGAAAAGAAGAGGCCTGGTATTTATATAATAATAAGTGGTGAATCGGGATCCCTTCAAAGTAAGGATCTTTCCTAGTAGGGGAGATTTGATACTTAGGATTTCCAAGATTTTAGGGTGTCTTTCCTATGAGGGAGATATGGACCAGTAGTGGGTTTTTGTGTGTGTTACGCAAGATATTTCCTTAAATGAGTAATCATGAGAATCACGCAATAAGGCCACGCTGGACCCGTCAGCTTTTTCTTTCCGTTAGTCTAAGGTCGTCTATTGTTTCAGAGATCCCCATTGGTCAGTGCACTCGTCAGTCCCTGGAGAGAGACAGACGCCGATCACTTGAAGGGTCTATCTGCCTCCGTGGAGTCGATGACTTCACAGGGTCATCAGCTTACATAGGCAAAAAGCGTCCCTATCAGTATTAAACATGCTTGAGATATATTCAAATAAAGAGTGTGCTAATTTTTAGGGAAAAAAGTTTGTATTTTCTGAATCCTCTTAATATATAGAAATAACTCTCATGTAAGGGAAGAAAAAAAAAACCCCGATTATAATTAATGACACAAAATTTTTTAATTATTGAGATGATTTGTTGTTAGGGGTGTGTATCAAACCCACCAACTCGACAAATCAACCCAACCCAACATGTCAAGTTGGTTTTTATGAGTTGGGTTAAAATTTTATTTTGAGTCTTGTGTTGGGTCGAATTCGGTTGACAGTTATTAACCTTTTTTTATAGTTTTAATTGACTTTGGTATATTGAGAACAAGTTTTGATAAATTTGAAAATTTTTAATATAATTTAAGTATATAATGTGAACTGTAATAATTTATTTTAAAAATTGTGTAAATAATTGATATGACCTGTTGTTAGGGGGGGTGTATCAAACCTACCAACTCAATGAAATCAATCCAACCCAACGCAACGCATGCAAGTTGGTTTTCGTGGGTTGGTGGGTTGGGTTAGGTTAAAATTTTATTTTGAATCTCGGGTCAAGTCAAGTTTGGGTTGACAATTAATATTACCCTTATTTAAATATTTTTAGTTTAATTGAATGTATTTTGCTAATAAGTTTTGAAAATTTTGAATATAATTTAAGCATATTATGTGAACTATAATAATTTATTAAAAATTTGTTTAAATAAATGATAAAGGTACAATTTTTTACAAGACATAAACACTTGTATACCCAATCCATTGAGTGAATGCAACCCAACATCAGGTTGGGTTGAAAAACCCTCCAACTTGACACATGCATGCATACCCCTTGTTATTGTAATTGGTTTATAAATAAACCTATCAATAGAATATAAAATTTTTAGCTAGTATTAGAATACGGTAATGTTAAACTCCTTCCTTGAATGATGGATTTTGGTATGAATTTAATTAGTATGACTTATTATCATATGAGGGGGGAGTATCAAGTCAATGTACTCCCGAAATACCAAATTGTTTTTTGATAGATACAATAAAATTTTAAATTATGACGCTCATTTCATAATAGTTATTTTTTATTATAATCACGCAAAAATACCAATGAGCTCTTGCTGTAGGCCGAGTCTGAATCTCAAATATCTTATTTAACAACAAAAATTTTCCTAATTGAGTTAATTGAAATCACAAAAATATTAAATAGTTATTCTAGTAAGTATGCATAAAACAGTAAAAATAATATTACTCTAATCACAACTTTAAAAATAAAAAATAAATTATAGATAATTTCAACCTATGATATCCACTCTTAATAATAGTTTTTTATTATCAGACTAAGACACCAATCGATTTTTGGTATAAGCGGAGATTGAACCCCAGATCTCTTATTCAATTATACTTTAGTAGTTGAGCTAACTGGAACTCATAAGAAACATGTTAATAACGTGTAAAATTGGTGTCACAAGAAAAAAGATCTAAACCGTTCAACCAATTGATCATAGAACGTGCGAACACGCATGCACGTGCCCCTTACTAGGTGGTGGTCTACTACTACTATTACTAGGTTTTTAACTGCCCACCTCCCCCGCTTCACACCAACGTGTGAGGAATAACTAACTTAACCGACATCCCACTTTCTTTTCCCTCTCATTAAAACTCTCGAATTGAACTCTCTTTCTTTTTCATTAGTTCCATTTTGCTGAATACTCTTCACTGGCATTTGACAATGGCTTCTCCTTCAGTTACTAAACTCTTCAACTATGTCATGTTCTTTTCTGCATTTTGTGTCACTTTAGTTGCTGTGCCCGTGTCTTCTTTTCAGTTCCAAGTTGGTGGCGAGATGGGTTGGATCAAACCCTCTGGAAATGAGTCTGATACTTACTTCAAGTGGGCTACAGAAAATAGGTTCCATGTTGGAGATATTCTTTGTAAGTTCACAGCATCATAGGGTTTTCTTTAATGGAATGTAGTTGTTGAATAAGTTTTTGGTATTGGAGGGTGTTATAATCTATTGTACGCTTTAAAATTTTGGAACTAAGACTTGGTTTTTGTTTTTGTTGATGAGGATGTTAATGGTGATTAGTTAAGCTTTGAGAAGGACTTGTGTCTTTTCAGTTACCTAAGGCAATAGTATCTCTTTGCTATGAAATTTGCTTCTTTCTTTTGATTAAAGACTTTCTGACTAAATATTTTCTATCTAAAGCAATAAAAACTTAATTGACACTCTGCTTACTTACTTTAAATGTCTTACAGATTTTAAGTACCAGAATGACTCAGTGCTGGTAGTGAACTACACTGATTACCAGAACTGTGTTGTGTCCAACCCAATCTCCAAATTTGAAGATGGAAATACAGTTTTGCGAATTGATAGATACGGGTTTTTCTACTTCATCAGTGGGCAGCCTGATCACTGCAAAGCTGGTCAGAAACTGGTCATCCGCGTAATGGTGCAATCCGAAGTTGAGTCTCCAACTTCCGCACCTTCACCTAAAGGAGGTGGTGATTCAGGCGATTATGATGCTTGGGATTTCAACTGGGGGCCTCCACTAAATTCTACCATCAAGCTGTCTTTTGCATCATATTTTTTAACTATTCTTGGGGGTGTGTTGCTTATTTTCTATGTTTTCATGTAGAATAGGATAGATTATATTAGTTAAGGTAATCCTCGTCCTAGGGATTAATCTTTTATTTTTATGGTCGTTGGTATTGTAAATTGATTGATCAATGCCTATGAAGCATTGTATTATTTAATTTGCTTTTGTTGCTACAAGTTTCATTCAATGAGAAATGATATGTCCACAACATTTTTACAACAAATCATAAGTGACAGGTTGTTACTGGTTGTTATTGTTGGATTAAAAAAGTAATCTAAGTGCTAAATTTAAATTTGAACCAATAAAAACTAACCACCTGTGATTTATTGTAAAAATGTTGTGAACGTAACATTTCTCTTCATTCAATAGATTGTACTTTGCCTGTTGTGATTACTAATTAACAAGTCTCAGTACAACAAGGAACCACTGAGTTGATGCAACTCAGTCAGTATTTGCAAACCCTTAATACTGTGCAGTTGCTTTTATTCAGGCTTTCATGCCAGTTGATGATAAAATGAAGTAACTAACGTATTATTAAATTGTGAACGCACAAATATTACATGGCTCAAAAAGTATAATAAAGAGAAATGAAAAGGCCATTCTGATGCAAATTCATTATATAATTTCCTTTGCTGTTCCTATTTGTTACATTCCTAATCCTACCATTTGTAAACCAAAAACAGAATTTATTAATAAAATACAACGCTTACAAGGCATTTTTTAAATGAATTGCAATGGTACAAAATAAAGTTCAGTAACAGATTCCGCAGCTTAGGACCAAAGTCACAAGTTATTTGTTCTAATTTGATTGACTTCAGCAGCATATAAAGAATCTATGATCTCATAATTGCCACCCAACATATCTTTTTTCGCATTGTGTACCTTCCCTTGCTTTGACTTTTCAGAAGATTTAGTAGAATTGTTTACTGCATTTTCTTCCCAGAAACTCGAATGTTCTTTGCTCTCCACTGCTATCTTGGGTTCCACAGCTTCCCTCTTCCATTTAATACCAACCGCCTCTGCGTGATTGGCAAACAAGACTTTCGAAATGGGTGAGCTGCAAATCTCTTTATAAGTTTCATAATTCCCAGCATGAGTGTTTCCACCTTCCAAAAGTTTTGCAAGAGGGTGCAAAACTGAGATTGGACCATCACTTTTCTCTAAAGTTTCCTTTAGAAGCAGAAAATCAGAGACAAATTCTGGCTTGCTGAACTGAACAAACACTGCAGTTTCATCTAAGTGGTAAACAGAAGTTACAGAGGTTGGGCCGAAAACTTTAGAGACGCATTCTCTTATCTCTCTTGCCTTAAATTTGGATGGGAATCCCCAGATTAAAACAATGTTCTCAAACAAAATATTTAGGTACTTCTTTTTGAAGTAATTAGTTCCAAACAACTCTGCAACCTTATTACCAGTACTTAAATCAATGATGTCTCCATTAATCCAACTGAGATATAGATGGTTGACGTGCTTACAGAGCTTTTCATTGTGAGCTAAATTTTCAGAGGGCGAATGGAGTTTAAAATCAATGCCTAGATAACTGCAGGCCTGCACAAAGATACATCCTGTCATAAAAGCATCATACCCAGCTTCATGCTTGGCTCCAGAGTTCCAGTTGGAGGACCTGCAAATATTTTCAATAGAGGTATCAACTCTGCCACTTGGATAAGAAATGACTAGTAGTTACTATGCTTCGTTAACAATTTGTGCCAAGATAAAATGGTAAACAATTTATGCTTGAATATTTAAGCGTTGAAGATAACTATGATGTATGAAAGACGCAGAAGCAATATGTGCCCAACTATACGTCCCATAATGCAGATATTTAGTGTATTAGACTGAATATATACCAAGTTTGGATGGTTCTCTAGTGTATAAGTCTACAATGATAACTTAGTTCCAAAACCAGATGGAATAAAGCACTACCAAGCTAGTTTTAAGGGCAGAATGGCAAGCACACCTCATATCATCCACTTGAACCTCCACTTGCACACATTGCTGAAAAGTAAGCCCCGTGCTTTTAGAACTAACAGCAATTTGTGGACACAACAAAGCAAATGCTGAGGATAGTGATGTGCTGGACTTCTTCATTCGTTGTTGGAGTACATGATTGGCATTCAAGAGTATTTTGGTGTCAACGATATGTGGAAAGTACTTGTTAACAGAGGAGACAAATTCTTCAGCAGCTGAAGGAAGAGGACCTACGAATTTGCTGTATACATGTGCAATATCTGTGTCACAGATGGAGAGTACTTAGTAATACTAAAAAATGATAACAACCTCTTCATGAAACTTGGAATGAAAATTGTACCCAGGAAGCAATTATGACCAACAATCAACTTCTTCTCCGCTGAAAGGAGGTCAATAACATGGCGAAACCCAATTGCAGCCTGGATTTTCATCTCTGCTACTCTGCGATTCTCATCTTTCACCTCTTTCTGCAAAAGATTAGGATACAGAATATTTTAATTTCTTGTGAGGTACAGATGAAATCACTCAAAAAATAGATTTGACATGAGATGCCAAAAATCTAAGCCTTGGAATTCATATTTTCAATATATATTTTTAAATTTTAATAATTCTATCCTTTCATCCACTGAAATTAAAATTCTGAGCTCAAATTTTAGAATCTAGCCAGACAAAACTTGAAACCATTAAGACTGCCTTGAAGGGAAAAATAAATTCAAATTACAGTTTTAGAAATTGATAATAATTGCTAAAAGCCTCAGTGGCATGGCCCAGTTAGGTTCGAATCCCCCCTTCCCCCCACTTGTTGTAAGCAAGAAAAAAAAATTAATTGATAAAAATTTAACCAACTTCCATATCAGAACATTTGGAAAATAACTTCATATGTATGTGCACATCAAATAGATTTTACACCAAGGACTTATATAAACTTATCTTACCATAAGCATGCCCCTGTCATCCTTTGATTCCGTATACACTACTAAATGTTGTGAACATAAATCATCACCATTCACACGAACATATGAAAGATCTTTGAAGTGCTTGTTAATGACCTGCATATTTTCAATTTCATATTCAGCTAGATAAAGCCATTGTGTGAGAAAAGAAGCATTGTATTATCTACAAAAAGGTAAATAAATGAATGAATGAATTCAAACATGTTAGATATAAATTGCAGACAAAACAAAGATTTGGAGATTAGAAAGAGGACTTTAAAGTTCTATAAGGCAGACACTTGATAAGTTAATAAATGCATTTGCAGATCTTATTAGGCTATAACTATATAGAACCAATATGCATGCTAATCCTGGTATATTAACAATGAACACTGCATAAGACAAAAGGAAGTGTTAAGACAGAAAAGGCAAAACATAACTACAAACTTGCAATCCAGTTGAACCATCAATCATCCAAAATCCACCTTCCTATCTTGCATAGTAGAAAAAAATTAGAATTGAAATTGAGTTAAGAAGTTTAATGTCTTATACATAAGTTTTTAATATTTCAAAGTAGCTTAGACAGAGCACAATAGAATCAAAAAAAAAATGTTGAATTTCTCAAAATGTTTTATGAAGACTGGAGTTGACAACAGCTTTTAGACTTAAGATCGTAACACATTTTAACTTCAGCTAACAGCCAAAAAGTGTTTATGACTATAAGATATATCAAAAAACAATGAGAAAAAATTGAGGAAGTGTCAGTTAAGTGTTAAATGGTTTCAATGTACATCATGCTTCATAATAAGCAAGTGAATAACTAAATCCAGGTCACAACTCCTAAATGCCTAATGCTCAAAACATACATACAAAAACCTTGAGCTATGCTTGCGAGAAGCCTAAGAAACTAGGTCTGCTAAGGAAAAACTGAGTTAATTAAATTTTACTTTGTTTTTTAGGTAATATACAGCTGTAGTGCCGTACGTAAGTCCACATCTAGCATATAAAATGATATAATTTTCTCTGAATGACAGAGGGTGAGTGGATAGACAAGGTCTGACTGACTTTGGGAAATTACCAAACAGTTCTCAAGGATTTTTATTTTTATTTTTCAATTGGTAAGTTAGACACACCGAGTTTCAACTTTCAATCCCACAACCTCATTCCTAAGGATAATTTTCCAAACTACATTTCTAAGAGAATTTTCTCACAATTCACAAACTTAAATTACAAGATAAAATGAGAATACAACACATTACCATTTGAATTAACCTAAACTGATGAGAAGTAAAGCCGGCCAGACTAAGAGCTGGACGCATTTTAAAGAAAACAGTTTGAAATTGTTGCTTTGAGTCATTTGAGTTCAATTGACGTTGGGACCCTCCATTTCTATCCCGTAATAATCCATCGCGCCATTCGCTGAATGTATTCTTGATTCGTTCTGAAAACAGAACGTCAGCCATGCGGTTTATTGGAATGTCTCTGACTTCTTTCAAGTTGCACCATGTATCTGATAACTCATCCTCGTATGCCATACTCAAACGTCTTAATGCCTCCTCTTCTTGTCCTCTGGATAAATAAGATATTCCTGAGATTATCCAAGATTTAAATTCTCAAACTGAAAGATCATAAATAGCATGATGAATGACATGGTGGAAACAGGTGTTAATTTGTAAGGCAAAATAATCAACCCTTCCCCCACCCCCGCGGCCTCTCTCCCTCTCCACAGGGCAGCAGCTCTGCTTATCCCTGCAGTTTTCTCATCTTAGATCTTAATAATCAATACTATAACAACAACAACAACCAAACCTTAGTCTTGAATTTTTTGGGGTCGGCTATGGATCCTAAACATATTAGACAGGGTTGGCCACATGTACTCTTTTTCGCCATTCTATTCAATCCAAAGTCATACTCCCTATTGACATGTCATTTTTTACTACTTCCTTAATTGACAGATATTAATAATCAATGCAACAAATTGGAAACATTTTTGGCTTTATGCATTCAAATCCGAATGTTCAATCTACTGGCAGCGGGGGAGAGCATGACCAGTTGCCCACCCTGAAATCCCTCTAACTTTCTGTTCTACCTTTTCATAATTTTATATATAAGACATCCTGGGCGTTATTGTATTTAATTTAAGGCACTACATGCCCATTCAAACACAAATTCCATACATTACAACTTTCACAGGTAAAACAAAAAACCATGTGCAATTACTACAATATCGTAATAGTTAGCTAAAGGTCCAATACAATTCAACCCAAAACAAAAGCAAGATAAACTACCTTCTCGTATGCAGGCATTGAAATCAAACTGATATTTGGCTAAGAATTCAATTGATGTTGTCTGCCAGAGAAACTCGTAAGAGGGGCCATCAATCGGAACCTCTTGACGCGGAAAGACATAGAAATTGTGCCTGTCAAAGCACATGATAATCGTCAAATTTATCAAAGTGAGAATAACTTCAGACCATTTGACTTCTATTTTTCCTGGAGCCAAAACAGTGAGTTAATTACAGCTGTCAACTAAAAACTATACGGAATTTGCAATGCGAATCCCAAATTATAAAATTTGGCAGTAGCACCCTGATACGAGATTATTTTGCAATGTCCACCGCACTGTCCAAATCAGTTTCTAAGTTTACACCTGAAGCATTTGATGGGGGCATTAGCAATGTGCATCTTAAACTATATCCTGATATGATGAGACTAATCTGTTAACTCAGATAAAAATTTGGATAGTGGTTCAACATTACAAATTAATATCAAATTAGGGTATTCATTGCAAAATTTCATAGATTAAAGTAAGCACTGCAAATCTCTCTCTCCCTCTTTAACAAGTTTACATTAAATTTGGACGAAGCTGAATATCTGAGAAGCTCATAAACCTCATTTGGCATTGTGCAAGCATCCCCAAACAAACTCACTCAATTGAACAGTCAAAGTGAGCAAATTTTTCGATAGCGAAAAAATGTAAGCAAGCAAACAGAGCATATAACTTAACATCCCAAACCATAAACTCTCTATTGCTTATTTCCCTACATTTTCTGAACCTAAACACCAAAAAAGCACTTTTTAAAAATAAAGAAATCCAGAGCAACCAAACAGAGCACAACACTGCAAATATCAAAAATCTCCCTCCTTCCTATTGCTTATTTTCCCTACATTCCTCTTCACAAAATTTAATAATATAATAATAACGAAGAAATTCTGAGCAACCAAACAGAGCGTGGAAAAAGAAAAATGTGAGGGAATGCTAGAGTGACATACGGGTGAGCGATGAAGGAGAGCTTGGAAGAGTCCCAGCGAAAGGGACAGACGCCGAATTGAACGACGGCGAACTTCTCGGCGGAGTCCTTAACTTTGAGGTAGCGGACGTCGGAGCGATCGAACCCGAAGGACTCGCGCCAGGGGGCGCTGGTGACACCGCTCATCTCCAAGTCAATGGCGACGAAGTCCGCCGCCGCCACGTGGCGGCGGAGCTCCGCTAGAGCCGACTCGAAGTTCCCCTTCGTCACGTGCTTCAGAGGGAACGCAGTCGATTGTGGTGAGGCTGAAGATGAAGATGAAGATAAGGCACGTGAGAGCGCACGTGAGAGAGTAATGGGATAGAGCTTCTTCATTGTTGTGTGACTGTCTCTGTGTCTGTGTCTGTGTCTGTGTGAGCATACTGTTTGTTTTTTTGTTCGTGGTTTTGGATTTTGGGGTTTAGAGGAGGTAGTAGAAGAAGAAATATTACTGGGTGGGTGTTAAACTAAACGTCGTCGTTTCGTCATGATATTATTTTTAATAGTTAGAGAAAAAAAGAAAAATATAGGTATAAAAAAATGTTTTGTAACAGTTTAGGGATGAAGAATATCTTTCTTTTTTTTTTTTTTTTTAAGTTTACAGACAAAGTAAAACATTTTTAATAATTTATGGAAAAAAGACAAACTTTTCAATAGTATAAGGACAAAAAAAAACAAATTTTGAAAATTTAGAAATTAAAAATAAATTTTTGATAAAGTTTAGAAATTAAAATAGTATTTCACTCAAAAAAAAAAAAAAAAAAAAGTTGTGTGACTGAGGTTGAAGATGATAGGGCACGTGAGAGCGCACGTGAGAGTGTAAGGGGATAGAGATTCCTCATTGTTGTGTGACTATGACTGTGTCTGTGTGAGCATACTGTTTGTTTTTTTTTGGTTCGTGGTTTTGGATTTTGGGGTTTAGAGGAGGCAGAAGAAGAAGACTACTGGGTGGGTGTTAAACTAAACGTCGTCGTTTCGTCATGATATTCCTTAACTCTTTTTATTTTTTGGCTAAATTATAATAAATAAATTAAATTAAAAAAAAAAGACAAAATACTATTTTTAACCCTAAATTTTATCAAAAGTTTTCTTTTCTCCCTAAACTTTAAAATTTTCTTTTTTCATCCTTAAATTTTGTAAACAATATTTTTAATAGTTAGAGAAAAAAAGAAAAAAAAGAAATAAAAAAATATTTTTTAATAATTTAGGGATAAAAAATATCCTTTTTTTTTTTTTTTAGTTTATGAACAAAGTAAATCATTTTCAATAATTTAAGAAGGAAAGGCAAACTTTTCAATAGTATAAAGACCCAAAAAAAAAATTGAAAATTTAGAAATAAAAATAAATTTTTGATAAAATTTAGAAACTAAAATAATATTTTACCAAAAAAAAAAAGTTGAGAGTTAACAACACAATTTTAACGGAGACTAACAAAAAGACTAAATTGAACAAAGTTAAAAGTTAGAGGACTAGGTTGCATTTCAAGCAAAGTAAAAAGGTGTAATTTTTAATTTAGCTTTTTTTTTTTCTTTTCTTTTTGCTAAAATATAATTTCTTAACCACAGATAAGACAGAATCCTCCGTTAACTTCATAGTAACATTAGTCAGTATCTTTTTAAATGATGTGGCACATGCTAGCCTTTCATTTATTTCAAATCAATCCCGGCCATGAAAGGGTCACTTTCCTTTTCAAAAGGAAATGGAGAGTATCCAAATCCTTTTTTTGCGTTGTGTACCTTCCCTTGCTTTGACTTTTCAGAAGATTTAGTAGAATTGGTTACCGCATTTTCTTCCCAGAAACTCGTATGTTCTTCGCTCTCCACTGCTATCTTGGGTTCCACCGCTTCCCTCTTCCATTTAATACCAACTGCCTCTGCCTGATTGGCAAACAAGACTTTCGAAATGGGTGAGCTGCAAATCTCTTTATAAGTTTCATAATTCCCAGCATGAGTGTTTCCACCTTCCAAAAGTTTTGCAAGAGGGTGCAAAACTGAGATTGGACCATCACTTTTCTCTAACGTTTCCTTTAGAAGCAGAAAATAAGAGATAAATTCTGGCTTGCTGAACTGAACTAACACTGCAGTTTCATCTAAGTGGTAAACAGAGGTTACAGAGGTCAGGCCGAATACTTTACAGACGGATTCCGCTATCTCCCTTGCCTTGAGTTTGGATGGGAATCCCCAGATTAAAACAATGTTCTCAAACAAAATATTTGGGTATTTCTTTTTGAAGGAATCAGTTCCAAACAACTCTGCAACCTTATTACCAGTACTTAAATCAATGATGTCTCCATTAATCCAACTGAGATATAGATGGTTGACGTGCTTACGGAGCTTTTCATTGTGAGCTAAATTTTCAGAGGGCGAATGGAGTTTAAAATCAATGCCTAGATAACTGCAGGCCTGCACAAAGATACATCCTGTCATAAAAGCATCATACCCAGCTTCGTGCTTGGCTCCAGAGTTCCAGTTGGAGGACCTGCAAACATGTTCAATAGAGCTATCAATTCTGCCACTTGGGCAAGAAAAAAACTATTAGGCACTATGCTTCATTAACAATTTGTGCCAAGATAAAATGGTAAACATTTTATGCTTGAATATTTAAGCGTTGAAGATAACTATGATGTATGAAAGACACGGAAGCAATACGTGCACAACTATACATCCCATAATGCAGATATTTAGTGTATTAGACTGAATATATACCAAGTTTGGAGGGTCCACTAGTGTATAAGTCTACAATGATAACTTAGTTGCAAAACCAGATGGAATAAAGCACTACCAAGCTATAGTTTATGGGCAGAATGGCAAGCACACCTCATATCATCCACTTGAACCTCCACTTGCACACATTGCTGAAAAGTAAGCCCCGTGCTTTTAGAACTAACAGCAATTTGTGGACACAACAAAGCAAATGCTGAGGATAGTGATGTGCTGGACTTCTTCATCCGTTGTTGGAGTACATCATTGGCATTCAAAAGTATTTTGGTGTCAACAATATGTGGAAAGTACTTGTTAACAGAGGAGACAAATTCTTCAGCAGCCGACGGAAGAGGACCTACGAATTTGCTGTATACATGTGCAATATCTGTGTCACAGATAGAAAGCACTTAGTAATACTAAATAATGATAACAACCTCTTCATGAAACTTGGCATGAGAATTTTACCCAGGAAGCAATTGTGACCAACAATCAACTTCTGCCCCGATGAAAGTAGGTCAATAACATGGCGAAACCCAATTGCAGCTTGGATTTTCATCTCTGCTACTCTGCAATTCTCATCTTTCACCTCCTTCTGCAAAAGATTAGGATACGGAATATTTTAATTTCTTGCGAGGTACAGATGAAATCACACAAAACTTGAAACCACTAAGACTGCCTTGAAGGGAAAAATAAATTCAAATTACAGTTTTAGAAATTGATAAAAGCCTCAGTGGCATGGCCCAGTTGGGTTCGAATCCCCCCTTCCCCCACTTGTTGTAAGCAAAAAAAAAAAAAAAATTTAACTGATAACAATTTAACCAACTTCCATATCAGAACATTTGGAAAATAACTCTCATATGTATGTGCACATCAAATAGATTTTACATCAAGGACATATGAAAACTTATCTTACCATAAGCAAATCCCTGTCATCCTTCGATTCTGTATACACTACTAGTTGTTGTGAACATAAATCATCGCCATTCACACGCACATAAGAAAGATCTTTGAAGTGCTTGTTAATGACCTGCAAATTTTCAATATTATATTCAGCTAGATAAGGCCATTGTGCGAGAAAAGAAGCATCTTATTCTCCACAAAAAAGAAAATAAATGATTGAATTCAAACATGTTAGATATAGATTGCAGACCAAACAAAGACTTGGAGATTAGAAAGAGGGCTTTGAAGTTCTAGAAGGCAGACACTTGATAAGTCAATAAATGCATTAGTAGATCTTATTAGGCTCTAACTATATAGAACCAATATGCATCCTAATCCTGGTAGATTAACAATGAATACTTCATAAGACAAAAGGATGTGTTAGACAGACGAGGAAAACATAACCACCAACTTGCAATCCTGTTGAACCATCAGTCATCCAAAATCCACCTTCCTATCTTGCATGGTAGAAAAACTTAGAATTGAAATTGAGTTAAGAACTTAATGTCTTATGCATAAGTTATTAATATTTCATAGTAGCTTAGACAGAGCACAATAGAATCTAAAAAAAAATATATATATATATATATATGTTGAATTTCTCAAAATGTTTTATGAAGACTGGAGCTTTTAGACTTAAGATCGTAACATATTTTAACTTCAGCTAACAACCAAAAAGTGCTTATGATTATAAGGTATACCAAAAAGAAAAAAAAAAAGAGGAAAAATTGAGGCAGTGTCAGTTAAATGTAATTGGTTTCAATATACATCATGCTTCATAATAAGGAAGTGAATAACTAAATCCAGGTCACGCCTCCTAAATGCCTAATGCTCAAAACATACATACAAAAACCTTGAGCTATGCTTGCAAGAAGCCTAAGAAACTAGGTCTGCTAAGGAAACACTGAATTAAATGTTACTTTGTTTTTTATGAAATATGCAGCTGTAGTGCTGTACATAAGTCCACATCCAGCATATAAAATTATAATTTTCTCTGAACGAGAGAGGGTGAGTAGATAGACAAGGTCTGACTAAATTTGGGAAATTACCAAACAATCCTTAAGGATTTTTTTTTTTTTCAATTGGTAAGTTAGATACACACAGTTTTAATCCCACAAAATCATTTTCCAAACTACATTTCTAAGAGAATTTTATCACAAGTCATAAACTTAAATTAGAAGATATAATTGTGAATACAACACATTACCAATTGAATTAACCTAAACTGATGAGAAGTAAAGCCGGTCAGATTAAGAGCTGGACGCATTTTAAAGAAAACAGTTTGAAACTGTTGCTTTGAGTCATTTGAGTTCCACTGAAGTTGGGACCCTCCATTTCTTTCCTGTAATAATCCATCGCGCCATTCACTGAACCTATTCTTGATTTGTTCAGCAAACAGAACGTCAGCCATGCAGTTTATTGGAATGTCTCTGACTTCTTTCATGTTGCACCATGTATCTGATAACTCATCCTCGTATGCCATACTCAAACGTCTTAATGCTTCCTTTTCTTGTCCTCTGGATAAATAAGATATTCCTGAGATTATCCAAGATTTAAATTCTCAAACTGAAAGATCATAAATAGCATGATGAATGACATGGTGGAAACACGTGTCTAATTTGTATGGCAAAATAATCAATTAAATAAAATAGCTTTTCTAGCATGCTAGATGCTGCAAGCCACCCCCCCCCCCCCCCCTTCTCACCCTCCTCTACACAGGGGCAGCAGCGCCGCTTATCCCTGCAGTTTTCTCATCTTAGATCTTAATAATCAATACTATGACAACAACAAAAACCAAACCTTAGTCTTGAATTTTTTTTTTGGGGTCGGCTATGGATCCTAAACATATTAGCCAGGCTTGGCCACATGTATTCTTTTCCACCATTCTATTCAATCCAAAGTCATACTCTCAAATGAAATGTCATTTTTTATAACTTCCTTAATTGACAGATCTTAATAATCAATGCAACAAATTGGAAACATTTTTGGCTTTATGCATTCAAACCTGAATGTTCAATCTACTGGCAGTGGGGGAGAACATTACCAGTTGCCGACCCTGATAACCCACTAACTTTCTGTTCTACCTTTTCATAATTTTATATATAAGACATCCTGGGTGTTATTGTATTTAATTTAAGGCACTACATGCCCATTCAAACACAAATTCTATTCATTACAACTTTCACAGGTAAACCAAAAAACCATGTGCAATAACTACAAAATCATAATAGTTAGCTAAAGGTCCAATACAATCCAAGCCAAAACAAAAGCAAGATAAACTACCTTCTCGTATACAGGCATTGAAATCAAACTGATATTTGGCTAAGAATTCAATTGATGTTGTCTGCCAGAGAAACTCGTAAGAGGGACCATCGATTGGAACCTCTTGACGAGGAAAGATATAGAAATTGTGCCTGTCAAAGCACATGATAATCGTCAAATTTATCAATGTGAGAATAACTTCAGATAACTTCAGACCATTTGACTTCTATTTTTCCGGGAGCCAGTAAAGTGGATTAATTACAGCTGTCAACCAAAAACTATACGGCATTTGCAATGCGAATCCCAAATTATAAAATTTGGCAGTAACACACTGATTCAAGATTATTTTAAGTATACAACTTACTGAGCAGCTAATAAACTTCATTGAAAAAAGATGAAAGAAAATACAGAGGAATAGGCACACAGGCAGTGTGCGAAGAGGCAACAAAAGAAATAAAAACAAAATAACAATGAAAGTACAAAAATTAAGCATATCAGGCAAAGAATTGAAAGCAAAAACAGCCGAAGCATTTGATGGGGGCATTTCCAATGTGCATCCTAAACTATATATCCTGATATGATGAGATTAATCTGTTAACTCAGATACAGAATTTGGATAGTGGTTCAACATGACAGTTAATATCAACTTAGGGTATTGATTGCAAAATTTCATAGATTAGAATACAAACTGCAAATCTCTCTCTCTCTCTCTCTCTCTCTCTCTCTCTCTCTCTTAATGAGTATACATTTAATTTGGATGAAGATGAATATCTGAGAAGCTCATAAACCCCATTTGGCATTGTGCAAGCTTCCCAAACAAACTCACCCAATTGAACAACCAAAGTGAGCAAATTTTTCGATAGCGAAAAAATGTAAGCAAGCAAACAGAGCATATAACTTAACATCCCAAACCATAAAATCCCTATTGCTTATTTCCCTACATTTTCTGAACCTAAACACCAAAAAAGCACTTTTATAAATAAAGCAATCCAGAGCAACCAAACAGAGCACAACACTGCAAATATCATAAATTACTAAATTGAAACTTAAAAAAAAAAAATTAACAAAATAATGAAAACAAAGAAATTCTGAGCATCCAAACAGAGCGTAACACTGCAAATGGAAAAAGAAAAATGCGAGGGGATGCTAGAGTGACATACGGGTGAGCGATGAAGGAGAGCTTGGAAGAGTCCCAGCGAAAGGGACAGACGCCGAATTGAACGACGGCGAACTTCTCGGCGGAGTCCTTAACTTTGAGGTAGCGGACGTCGGAGCGGTCGAACTCGAAGGACTCGCGCCAGGGGGCGCTGGTGACGCCGCTCATCTCCAAGTCAATGGCGACGAAGTCCGCCGCCGCCACGTGGCGCCGGAGCTCCGCTAGAGCCGACTCGAAGTTCCCCTTCGTCACGTGCTTCAGAGGAAACGCAGTCGATTGGGCTGAGCTTGAGGTTGAAGATGAAGAAGATAGGGCACGTGAGAGCGCACGTGAGAGAGTAATGGGATAGAGCTTCTTCATTGTTGTGTGACTGTGTCTGCATACTGTTTGTTTTTTTGGATTTGGGGTTTAGAGGAGGTAGAAGAAGAAGAACAAGAAGAAGATTACTGGGTGGGTGTTAAACTAAACGTCGTCGTTTCACCATGCTTTTCCCTCACTCCCCTTTTTTGCTAAATTATGAAGGGAAAATTTATAGGAAATATTTTTATTTTTATTTTTACAATTTTTTATATTTTCTATGAAAGTTAAGTGGTATCAAAAATTTTCTAAAATAATCCATTAACAAAATGTTATGAGAGCACTCGTTAACAAGATTCAATTATAAATTTGAACCCTTTTTAACTTTATTTAAAACTCAACTCAATCCTTTAACTTTATTTTCTTACAATATAGTTCTATAACTTTCAACTTTGTTCAATTCAGTTATTTCGTTAGTTTTTTTGTCAGAATTGAGCCATGAAGGATCCCTAATGTAGTTTTGTTACTTTTGTATCAAACAAAGTTTAAAGTTAACAATGCAATTTTAAAGAAGACTAACAAGAGGACTGAATTGAACAAAGTTGAAAGTTAGAGAACTGAGTTAAATTTTAGACAAAGTTAGAAGTGGTCATTTGTAATTTAACATCTCTTTTTTCTTATCTATTTTTCCTTTTGCTAAAATATAATTTATTTCTTTAAAATTTAGTATTAATTTTGATATGTAATGGAGATATCCAAATTTCAAATTTCCCTCCCAACTATCAAGTTATCAAAATGAATAAAAGTTAAACTTACAATTTAGGCCCTTGAATATTACATCTGTATGAATGTATCTTTTAACATTAGTTAAAATCTCTGACCCAAGCAAAAACAATGTTGTTTTCATGCGAGTTAATGGTAAAAATGTGACGAACCATAGTGAAAGATGTACGTTGATATTGTTGTAATAAACAAATGTGTAAATTAATTGCAAGTGTTGATATTGTTGTAATAAACAAATGTGTAAATTAATTGCAAGTTTTGAAAGTTGAGTGACTGATTCAAGGGCAACCCCAAATTTAGATGATGTATAGTGCACTTTTAATCTTTTAAAACATATTATAGGAGGCAGGCAATAAACTTATATGTAACTATTCAAATAAGCTTAGGGTTACAAGCCTATTGAAGTGAAATGTTGTGGTTGTCAACATGTTACCAATAAAACTAATGTTAGTAATGGATTCATATTAAAATTGATATTATTCCAATTATGATTTTTGTGAAAGATGTTGTGTTATTTGCATGATTGTTAACTATTAAAAGTAAAGATATATACAAAACATGATTATTCCACTATTTTTTTTTATGCTTAAAACGACCGATATGTACAATTACATCAATATATTTTCCATATTCATGCACAAACGTGTTATCTTCTCACAATAACAATTAATTCAACTATGAGATTTATTGGCCAATGTACAACATGGTTGAAATTAATTAAGGAATTGTACCTAATTTTGTCATATAGATTTGAAGAGGTTTATGCCACTATAATATAATGTAGTCTCCTTTTCAAAAGAATCAAGATATAATTAACATTCATTATATTTTTGTGTAAGAAAAATCTATTTCTAGTCCGTCAAAATACAATGATAAAAAAAATTAAAAATTAAAAATTGAAAAAAAAAAAAAAAAAAAAACAATGATAAAAAAAATTCAACACTCTTCTTATCCGTTACTTTTGTAAATAATACCTTAATATTTATCAGAATAAAAACCAAATGTTTATAGATATACTTAAAATATGATAAATAAACAATATCCAAGCATTTTTCATTTTTGTTTATAAATTAACTTTATGGGTATAGATTATTTTGATTTTTGATCAATGAAAATCTTCAGATTTTAACACATAAATTTGGATATCCTTTAGCAGCATATGGAGACTTTAACTTTACATTTTTATGGGTGTGCAATAGTTAATTTTAAATTTGAAGGTTCTTCTAAAAGTATTCTTCCCATGCGTTGGCATGAACTTAAAGTCAGCGGTTACAAAATTGCATTTCATAGTAAGACAACATGATGCTACAAATGATCCTCTGGTTTTACTGATCCATATTTACACTGCAGTGTCTCCTATATAAGACGAAGTTAGAAACTATTGTTGGTTAGAAGCTATCTTGTGCATCCAACATATGCATCATCTCCCTCACAAGTGAGTCTCGCATAGTGTAGGGTCCAGACTTTTGTGACAAAGATGATGCATGAGATAATTATTGTGTTGATGACTTGGTGGAGCCCCTCCTGTAGCTCCCTAGTGCCATCTCCCAACATGTGAATCAATTGGGACCTTGTTGAACCAAAGGAGGTGTAAAACTTTATCCCTTTGCTTGTCAATGCATTGATATCTTGTTTCACCATGTTTTAAGCAGCCCTGACTCAGAAACTGAGTGATCAAGAGAGAATGCTCCCCAAGCACTTGATGAAGGATGTAATCCACATGAATCTCCCAATGCTCCAGCCTCAGTGTACTGAATCACCAGGGAATCAAGGAATATCAGTCATGCAGTGGGAATTGAATGGCCCTAGAATAAGAAGATTGCATATGCCTGTGGAAGAAAGCTATTTCCTTCATAACTAATTTCTGAGTGTGAAATTTATCCTACAGATGGTAAAATCCCGGCCTCTATATTTCCACAATATTAGAAATAAGTAATCTGAAATAGATGTGCTGAGATTGCCAGGGTGGCTATACTTACATCTGTTTTATGAGGCTCGAACTAGACGAGCTGCAAAGGCCCCATCAAGTAAATGTTTTACTGGGTTGGAGGAATAGAAACCATGTTCCGTTACAAAATCAGGTGGCACATATCTGTCAACAGGATCTACAGAAAATTCCTGAGACCCAAAAAAAAAAAAGTACAGATAAACACACTTTTCTAACTCCAAAAAGTACCATATATGAGTGCATGTCTTTATATTTGTATTTATAAACATGCATGCTCATTTTTCCTTTTCTTTTGGTTTAACTTTCAAAAGTACATATTGAGTTTGATCAATTATCCCAGATATCCAAGGAGAATGATGGCATACAACAGAAATTTCATCCTTGGTACGTTCTCTGACATATTTTCTAGGAGAATCTGACATATTTTCTAGGAGTAGCTGGAAAAGTACATGTGATTCTTCGTCTAAGCTTTTGATTTACCAAATAAAAAATGGATTTGCAGGGAAGTTCAATATCATCCTCTTGAAACTACGGGGTAGTTTGCACCTTTCTTAAAAGTATTAGCTGGAAACATGAACAAAGCATTTAAAAAAAATCATGTGGTAAACCTACCGGATGCCGGAGAAGAAATGAAGCCACCCTCTCTTCATTCTCTTCAGGATCTATTGAGCAGGTACTGTATATTAAAACTCCACCAGGATTTACCAATCTATAATGCACAATTAAAACAGATAAACAAAAAAAAAAAAGTTGATCAAAGGATATGAAAATTTTCTCTTATACACCCTACATGTGTGTGTGTGTGTGTGAGAGAGAGAGAGAGAGAGGGAGAACTTCTGGTCATACATGGATGCTGCATCCAACAGCTCATCCTGTAAATTCTTCAGCTGTTCCATATCCTCTAACTTCCTATTCCAGCGCAGGTCCGCTCTCTTCAAAAGGTCAATAAGGTACACAACATTTTGGTAAAGTCAAGCAGTCAAGAATTGAAAATATAATAGATACTGAATGCAAACAAACATATAAAGATACATGTGGTTCTTAGACAATCACCTTCGAGAGAACACCCAGTCCAGAACATGGGGTATCCAACAAAACCTTATCACCTTTCACTGGATTCTTTTCCTGTAAAATGGGTTTTTGTAAGAAATTAAATGTTTGAAACAGGGATCCAGAATTACATAAGATAATAACTTACAGCGACGATACGAAGATCACTATGGATGGTGGTGATGACACCATCTACTTGGTGCAACTTGGCTGCCTCTTTAAGGATTCTTAACCGGCCTTTGTTTATGTCAATTGCAGATACCATACCTGATACACCATAATGCATTTTCAGTATTATTTATTATTGCTAAAAGGTGGAAGTAAAGAAAATAAAAACTTAAACTTTCGTCAGTTAGATCAAGCTATTCCACCATCCTGGTATAATTTTTTATTTTTTTATATATTTTAAAAAGTCCAATTTATTATTACAAAAATAAGATTGTAGATATTTCTTACTACAATACATTATAATAACAGCAATCAAAATAGCCACCAAATCAGCTATTCTGCAGCTTGAACTTGAGCTTTAAGGAGGCTATCTTCCATCTATAACTGGAATACTCCAAAGTAAAAAATGTAAATTGAGGATCTAAAGTGCTTCATCTAAGAACTTAACTCAGTTTAGGAAATATGAGGTGTGAAGCCTTCCAATTAAGTTCTCATTTCTCACGTATGCCCCTCTTCACCCCAAAAAAAAAAAAAAAATCATCTAAGCAGTCAAAAAGGAATAACACGATATTCCGTGTTCAATTGTAAGAATGACTGCAAACCTCTCATGAATCATCTTATGAAAGAGTCAATGGTTTTGCTATAAAAATAAATAATAAAAAAATATAATAAAAAAACAATGATTTTCATTTCTGCTCTCTCTGCTGAGAGAAAATGAATAGGCATCCGCATTACATGAGTCCTTATTCAAGCAAAAAGGAAGATTTTAAATAATTCATATGTAGCAGAAATCACTTCAACTGAACAATATGACGTTTCTTGCAATGAAGAATACCTTGGCCACTTAATTGGGATGCAATGTAAAGAGTCTTTCCTCCTGGAGCAGCACAACAATCAATTATTCTGTCACCGGGTTGAGGATTTACAACAGAAACAACCATGCCTGCAATTAGTTGTAATATAATGTTAGAGGCATCAATTTACAAACTCCACACAGTTGAACTGAAGAGTTAAAGTCAAATCCTTGAACATTTCCATACACTGTTCCCAAGAATTGAAGAAAAATAGTGCATGGTCTAATACGAAATAGAAATGTATCCATGTACATCTAGGCATGATCTATAAATATATAAACATGGACACTATCGGTCTTGGTAAGACTATCAAACACCCATTCATCTTTGACCAGATCCATCATATTGACCACAACATGTCAGGGAAAGATATATTTATGAAAATTCACTTCCTTTTTTTAGTGGAAGCCATAATTTGACTCACATCCAAATTAAAGTTAGGATAAAATGACCTGCACTCTCATCCTGGACAGAACATAAACCTTCTTTGAGTAAGCCAGCTTGTATGACAATCTGAAATGAAGACATGTAAGTAATTAGAAAATGAAACCGAACTTGAGCGCTTCAGTAATGACTGATATTAATTGGGAAAACATCACCATAGTTCCCCTTTCTGTAGGAAATCTTTTAATCACCCCCCCCCCCCCCCCCCTCTCTCTTAACACACACAATATGCACATCAGTTTTTACATAAAGATTGGTGACTGCCTACAGTTAAGAGACAACCAAGAGAATGCCACATGGCCACATAACAATTAGAATTAGTGAATTACTGATCTACACTGGGCCCTCATGAATTTTTAAGAGTAAAAAATTATGTTAACCACAATTGTTCTGCCAATGAAATGTCATCATCTAGCAACTTCTCAGTAACAACCCTAGTTGGCATCAACTTGACAATATATCAGGAACACTGAGTGACTGTCCAGCATTTAAATAAATCTATGACTGTTCAAAAGAGACCATATATCAAACTCAAACCTGCATCCCAGTTTGAATACGGACAAAATCATCCAAATGCAAAGAGAGCTCATGTGGAACCTGTAGCTCAAGAGAAGAAAAATTATCAATACATTTCTAGCACAAAACACTCTTAAATACTGTGTTGTGTGTGTGTGAGAGAGAGATCTCAAAATGAGGATTAAGTAGTTGTAAATCCAAACTTCAAGGAAAGTGGTCCATCAAATCATTAGTCAGGAGGTAATACAACACAAAGTGGTATACATAAAATCATTAAGCACCTTAAAGATTAAATCATCTGTAAGGAAATTTCAAAAAGTTATAAAGCACCTTCAATGAATTAAGCTGCATCACAAGGTCAGCTCTTGAAACACCTTTCCCACTGTTTGCCCTGACATTACCATCAAAAGAGGCAGCTATGATATCTGTTTCACATCAAATACTGAGGAAGAACAAAATATTGTAGCCAAAAACCTCAAGCTGAAAGCGGGATCACTATTGTTCCAGGTCATCAATTTAATGGCTTCTTCTTGCCCAATATACTTTGTCCATCGCCTTACCATCCACTGGAAAGGAGAAATTTAATGAGCACTAAGAAAACATACATCCATTGTTGATAGCCTTTCATTCTAACATTCCAATTTATCTTCATGTTTTTTAGAAAGCAATAATAATAAGTTTTGTACAGTAGTACAATGAAGCATGATTCTCACTGAAACAGAAAATCAAATATGATGCGGCAAAAGGCCTTGACAAGTAACTGTTAACAAATTGTTCAAAGATATATGAAGCATCGACTCATTCATGTGGAAAACCCTTTCAACACTTTTTCCATATAACACAGAATGTCGATCAGAGAGTTAAGTCCAGAGTTTGGCCTTTTAGTCCAATGAATTGCTCTTCATTGATGATTTAGAGAATGGTAGAATGGTAAGGTTAAAGCTCAGGTTAAACTTGAATTACCTGCAATTATTTTCTAATTTAAGGAAGTTAATGAAGTTTAAAACCAATACTTCAGGTACAGATACAAAATTTGGTCAGCATTAATTTTGCTTCCTTTGGAGAAATTAAATCCTTGAATTTTAATGAAAACTTCATACATTTGACTGTATATTGCTCCAGAGAACTTTACTCTGGCAAAATGTAACTCTAACAGCAGGCCCTTTGATCAGGATATTTACTTGTTAATATAGATGGCAATCCAGGTTATCTTATAATAACATTTTTCATAGAAGTAAAATGTTGCACCATGTACTTACAACAGGATGAGAGTGCAGAATGGCAAGAGCACGTGCTTGTGCACGTTCATCACCCTCCACTTTGGGTAGAGGAAGAGTGTTACTTTCCTGCAAACCAATGTTTAAGGGATTCAAACACGGCAACCATGTAACAGCAGCATGTATTAATTGATAATGGCAAACCTTAAGCAAAGCAAGCTTCCGCAGAATCCCATTGACCATGTTACCAGCACCTGGTCTAAGGGCAACCTTTGCAAGCCTCACATTCTGCAGTTATACGTAACAAATGTGTCAAAAGAAATAAACAACTTGATGAAACATTTAAACGATAGTTACATCCAAAAGGGTGAAAATTATGAAGTTATAGGGCCAGAACTGAAACTAGGTCACACCCAACTAGACAATAATTTGTCATATTCAAAGGTTTGACCCTATATATAATAGGTGCCACATGGGTGATCTTCATGTCAAAGGCAGAATGGTAAGATCATGCAAAATAATCAGATCTTTCAGAAAATTCACGAGTCACCAAAAAGGGTCAGCAAAGAGTGATCGCTGAATCATTTTCATGTATTTTCAACACCCAGCACACATTTCATAACAAAATGCTCAATCTACATATATGATATATCAACTTTTCATTATTCACAGAAGAAAATGATAAACATATATCTTCAATCAGTTAATCAATTATTTTAATATATATAAGTCCTAAAAATCAATGCCCAGCACACATGTCACAGCAAAATGCTTGGTCTACCTATATCAACCTTTTCATATTCATAGAAGAAAATGATAAACGGATATCTCCAATCAGTTAATCAATTATTGCTGATAATTATCTCTAGCTGAAATAGATTAAAAAAACCAACTATAGAAATTAGTACATATTAACCTTACTAAAAGTATTAATTAAATATAAGCAAAAGTTTACCTCGTCAACAACAGCATAATGTGGCATATCTAGCTTGATAATCTCGTAGAAACCAATTCGGAGAATCTAGAAACAGAGATTAAAAACAAAACCATAAGTAATTGAGATAATTATAAGTATAGCGTCAAAATTTCCAAATATAATTTCAAAGAATCTTGGTAATGGTTTATATTCTCTGTGCAACCCTGAACCCTCCAATTTGATTCAACAGCATTCAAGCATAAACTCTTTAGAATACAGATGAAATATAAGTCCACATATCAATAAATTATTAGCAAGCATACATGCAACTAGAGAAAGGTAAAAATGTAGGGTCAAATTCATAAAATCTGCCCACTCAACTGTATTGTTATACTGGCTGCTGTTACACCATAGTTGGTTGGTGCATGCAAAAGAGCCAACAGAAAGCGTGCAAAATCAAAATTACCTGTAAGAGAAGAGGCTCCATGTGTCTAAATGTGCTGTCATCATGGCATATTGAACAGATTAAATAATCAAGATATCTCCTCCAACGGATGGTGCTGCCAACAATATCTGTAACCTATATAATTTTTTAAAAATAATATCAAAAGGGAGAAGGAAATATATAAATGGAAGAGTTTTTTTTGCCAAGATAGACTTTTCTGACTGCAAGAGAGTATTATTATCCCACTTTCACTAAGAACATCAAACCTAAACAGTTTAAACCCTTTAGGTGGACCTATTATATCAAGATTTTCCTGCATTCCTTTAAATTTTGAAATGAGATTTAAGGAAAAAGGTCTTAAAGAAATTTTGAATATTAATAGAAAGTATATATACAAAAACGACAGATAAGAAATAGAGAGAGAACCAATCTAAGATCCCGATCCTCTAACTCCCGGGTGCGAAACCCAAGAGTTCTTTCAACATATCCCATCTCATTATCACCAGAACCCTTCCCTTTCTCATTCAAAAGGTCAGCAAAAGCACCACCCAGCTCTATTCTCATCAATCTCACTGCAGACACTATATAGAGCCAAAAACAAATTGACATTAGAAATCCAAAATGGCACAAAAATTCTGACCAACTATTCTTATAGCCAAATATAGATGAACTGCAATATTCCCAAACTTAAGCGCATAACGAAAACACCAATATCCAATTCTATCATACGCTAATTCTACAACATGCACAGAGACACAGAGGAGCTACAATTACCAGCCCTGTGAGGTGAGACCTCCAAATTCTGCTTCCGGGTCTTGTTAAAGGAACTGTCAGAACCTGAAAATTTGCATTTTTTTAAGTCAATCACAGTAACAAGAAGGTAAACTAGAACCAATTTAAACAAATATTATACTGATATTACTAAACACACACACTCCCCATGATTTTTAAGAAAGAAAAACAAAATTTTGAACCACACTAAGCACAATAGCGGCATTACACTCATCTATTAGATGGACACTTATTGCTTTCCATTGAAAACCATCGTGTTCTATTCTATCATTACACTTCCTAAGAAACCAAACCCAGAAGTTTTACCTTTTTTTCTCAATTAGCATTAAACAAAGCCAAGCCCTCTCTTATATTACTACAACACACCTTTCCTTTGGCTGCTGAGAAAGAAAATGCAATTTTTGAAACTTAATTCAAATTCAATGATAACCCATTACACTAAATTAAGCGTTTGTTTTTAGAGAGCCCATCATTTCACTTTTCTTGAATTTCCTCATGAACCAAAAGGAAAGTTCTGAACTTTTACCTTTTCTGGGATTGTAAATAGGTGTCTTGGTCTTTGTCTCCCGGGAGGTCTTGGCAAGCGTCAGTGGCTTTGAAGAAGCTTTGTGGGTCTGAGCTGCACACAGAGTTGCAGTGAGGGAGAGAACTTGCGCCATTGTTTAGTCTAAGTCCTACGTTTGTCTTGGATAATATGCAAACGTGCCACTGTGCAAGTGTTTTTTTTTTTTTTTTAAGAAGATTTTTTCAAGTTAATATTTGATTTTTGGTATTAAAAAAAAAACTAAAAATATGGACTACTATTTAATATTTGGGTCTAACTCCAATTTAAAATTTATCCCTAAACTTATCCCCAAAAAACATTTATTCCTAAAATAGTAAAATCTGAATGGTTATATTTTATTCATTCAAATTTGACAAATATTTTAAAGCTTTTTCATCTCTAAACGATAATGAATTGTTTTAAGATCATAACTTTTTTTTGTCACAACTTTGCTATAATTTTAATGTGGCAAATTATGAGTAGTTGTCTATCACTTTCATATATACTAACTTTTTTTACTACTACTCAAAAATCGATCACATAAAAATTATGACAAAATTGTGACAAAATATTTTTTCTTTTTTTTGAAAAGGATGATAAATTTTTTTTTTTTTTTTATCATATCTAGATAACATGATAAAAATAGTTATATTCCTAAATTTTCTCAACAATTATAGGAGTGCTATATTACTTTGTCAAATTTTGTAATGTAATCAGAATTATAACAGCATGATTATGGAAAGACTAAACAATTAACAAAGTGTATTTGCAAATTTTTAAAAGAAAATGCTATAAGTTTTATTATATGAAATAAAATTTATAAATTAATGTGGTAATAAATGTAACGAGTGGACTACCACTTAGTAATTAAATATGTGAATTTTTTATTTGTAATTGGTTATTGATGACATATTGGTTGAAAATTTAATTATATATAATAAAAATATTTTCTTTATTAAATAGTAAATTTTGTATTACCCCTACCACTACTCGTTTTTAAAATAATAAAAGTGAACTCTTTCTTCTTAAAAAAATGGACTGTTTGAATTGAGGAACTAAAATAAAAAGTGACCCAAATTTTAGGACCAAATATATATGTTTTTTAATTTTTTTTGAGAAACAAATATATGTTTTTTCCTTAATTCTGTTATCAATATTTTATTTGTCTAAACGTTTTACGTAATCATGAAAAATAAGTTCAATAGAGGACCTTTCTTTAAAAACTTTTTAAGAGTAAAAAAATATCTTCTCAAACTATTAGATACTTTTAATAGACCATAAAGAAATTCCCAAAAAAAGAAAACATGATGTCAACTTCTCTCTTCAGCCCTTTCTCCTAAGACCAATGTTTTTTTCTTTCTTTTTTTAATGAAACTTTGAAGACCAATGTTTTTTTTTTTTTTTTTTTTGAAAGTTCTAACCTTCGTTCTCGAAGATAACTCTATATTTTCAAAATAAGACACCAATTAATTTTTAGTATAAGCGAAAATGAGTCTCAAATCTTATATTTAATAATAAAAAATTTTACCAATTGAGTTAACTCAAACCGACCAAAATCAATGTCCACCAAGCTCTCCTTCGCTCCTCCGGTCCTATATGCCCTTTTTCTTTTCTTTTCTTTTCTTTTTTAATTGGGGTCTAAAAAAAATGTCCTCAATAGTTGATGGCCCATCCTAAAAACGGGCGAAACCCGACCCAGCAAGTTCTATGTACATGCATGTATGTACATCTTTTTCTAAAGTCATTTATTACTCATTGCCCTCTCTTCTGCAGTTTCTCTCCCCATTCTTCACAGCTCTAATGGCTGCTTCTACTGTGGAAGTACCAATCTTCACAGACACTAACTTGGGCACTCGCATAGCAATGGCTGTCCCTCCAGATATCACTGCAAGAGACTTCAAGAGTAAGCAAAACTAAATTATCTCATACCCATTACCCTCTTTTTTGTATATCAATTTTTCTCTCTTTTTTCTTCTCTTTTTATACTATCCACTATTTTCTGTATAGCACAATTTGCTTTTAAAAATAATGCAGCTTTCATGTAAAATGAGCAAAATAATCTCACACCCATTACTCTCTTTTTATCAAAATTTTATCTTTTCTTCTCATTTATACTGTCTACTCTTTTCTGTATAACACAAATTTTTTTTTGGGGTAATGCATTGTGAAAAGACCATAAGGTGAATTAGTCTGGGTGGGAGCCATTTTTGTTTCCAAATTACTTTCTTTGTATTAAAAGGCTTCCTTTGTTTGGTTATCTTTACTTGGCTCTCTGGGATTGAGTAGAGTTTTATACATTAATATAATTTTTTTTTAAAACTTTATTTATTGTATTTTATTAGCTGATTGGTAAGATTATAATTTTTTTTTGGGGGGGGGGGGGGGGGTCTAAATCATTTTGCTTTGTTTTGATTAACTAAGATTTATTGGTTTATAACATTCCTTAATAATGCTAACCATTGGTGCCATTGGAGAAGGTTAAATGTGATATCCAAGTTAATCTCTTTGAAGAATTACTTGTATGAGGATATTAGCACTGATCGTTTTAGGAAGTCTAAGGTTTGCTGGTGAAGATCCTATTAATATGGTCTTTATGAATGTGTGTGTGTGTTTACTTCCATATTGTGAGTCTGTATACTTGCCCCATGTTATGTTTCATAGAAGAGCTTCTAGTTCATTTGTCTTGTGTAAGCTTGATAAATGATGGCCATATCTAGTTTATGGAATGATAATTTAGTCCAACATCTCTCTGTAGGAGAAGCTGAAAGAGTGCACTTCAATTGTTTCCCCAAGTCAGGAGAGATCATGATCCAAGGATTAATGGTGCCTTATCATATCTATTTTACTCAATACCCATTTCTTGTTCTCAATTATACTATTGAATTCTTTTCTTTATGATCTACTTTTATTATTAAAACAAAAAAAAAAAAAAAAAAGCTTCTAATTCTGTACTCCATGTTCTAGTAGGTGAAGCGAAAGTCATTCTTTTACCATCTGCCTGAGTCAATGCCAATGAAATATGCTTTCCAGGGTAAGAAAGGAACATGGTTTCTGCATGTGGAAGCACGGCCTTTGAGCGATTTAAGTAGGTCTGGTTTACCCAAGGGTGTGGCTACTAAAGTTGTGGAGCATGTATTATATGATGGTAGCAAAGATGCAGTTTATTTGGAACCACCAAGCTTCCTTACAAACACTGTTCAGACTGACACAAGAGGAGAGGGAAAGAAAAGGAGTTCAGAAAGATCAAACTGCATTAAACCTTCCCTGCAAGAGCTTCAGAGCACCGTCTTTAGTCCAAAGGAAAAAACAAATAAGAGATTGAAGAGACACCATCTTTTGGAGTGCACGGCAAGTGAAATAAAGAAGGGATGTAATGGTAGAAATGAAGACGCTCCTGGTGTTACTGCCAAAGAGAGGTCTGATATTTGTCCATCTGCAAATGAAGTTGAGGCTAGAGAAGGATTGAGCACCAGTGCAATAGTGAAGGCAGCCCCAAGTGACGTGTCATCAGAAGTAGTATCAGTTACAGCTATCATTAAGAGGTATTTCCCGATTTCCAACGAGGTGAGCAGTTTTAGCAGCCCTTCAATCTCTGATATAGATGTCACACATAGAAACTTTCAAGGTCAAATGGAAGAACAATTGCAGACTAAAGCCAATGATAAATGCTCAAGTATACATGTTGATGCCTTCCCTGGGTTTGCAGTCAAAACACCACCAAGGATGTTGCCAATGCAAACTGTTAGAACTCCAGACTGTTTGGGGAATAAACCTGGAAGATATAAAGTTGGAAAACGTCTCATTCTGGCCTCATCTAACCTCAGGTCTTCTGGAAGCAAGCAAAGACCAGCAATTCTGCCATGCAGATTCAAAGATGGAAAAGTGTTAGAATCCTCTATGGTTAAAAATTCAGTCTTTGAGATTAGTGACAGTGATGACTGACGCTACTTGGAGGCCTCTTTGCTGATTGAGACTGCTATTGTATTAAAATATTATGCTCATGCTGAGGAGAAGCTACTAGGCAGAAGGCTCATCCTCATGGTTAGGGCAAGTTATTTGCTGAGCAAGTGAAAAACAATGAATGGATCATGAGCAATTCTTTCTATGAACTTGGACAAAGACCCGCGCATTGACAATCAGACTCATGATTCAGTTCAAGCAACAACAATGGAATACTTTGAAACAAACTAAGGAACAACAAAACTCAAAATTTAGGTTGAACAGCAGTTTTTGATACTGATATTTTACGTGAAGATGTTGGTCTTCCATGTAAGCATTGCTGGGATTGCCAGGCATAGATGATAATAGAAGACAGTCATTGTCAAGGCTTTTTGAAGAGAAACCATCTTCAGCAAAGAAATGCATACTGGAGCAGGTAATTGAAGTGAATCAACTTGCAGTGGTGCATCTACAGTGAGATCAGTTGTAAGTTTACAACTAAACGAGATTGAAGACAGTTCTTTCAAGTAAAACATTAGTTTTTAATACTCTGGTGTGGTGTGGTGTGGTGTGGTGTGGTGTAAGATTGCAATGTCTTGGAAACTTAATTTCAATTTTCAATGTGTTAGTTCTAGCGTTAAGAGACAGAGTGAAGTACTTTAATTTATATATATATATATATATATATATATATGAAGTATTCAACGATGAAGTTTTATTCTGTTTAAGTGCAACTACATGCAGTTAGTTCTATGCTTTTATCTGTTGGAAATCAAAGGAATAAAAAGAAGCAACAAAATGAACAAAGAACAATGGCTTAGAGGCACTAATGGATGTTGTCCTTAGACAATATTTGCCCTCACACAAGTGGTATTGCAAATTTTTCCCCCAGATACAACTAAAGTCTATTGGGTTCTACAAATAGCATTTTTGGAAAAACCCAACAAATTTCTTGTGTTTTAGAAAATTTGATTATCATGGGATAATAATTATTCTTACTTTAATAATGAGAGTTTAAACAAAAGATATTAGATATATATAGGCCATTAAAAGTCACAAATAAAGTCCACAAAATGTCCACAAAAGTGTAAATATCAAGTGATGCAACTCTTGACAATAAGAGCATTCTCATCAAGAATGCTATAAAATATAGCATTTAGCATCTCAAAAAGTTATTTTATTCATTTTAACAACTCACTTTACAAAATACCCAACATCAAAAATTCTATTATTTTACCACTTCATTTAAATATTCTTTTTTATTCTTTCTTTATGTTTTCTTTATTCTTTCTTTATGTTTTCAATTAACTACCATAACTAAACTTCCACAAGTACCCTGCAACATTACTGCGAAGTAGTATTGGAGAGAATTATTCTTAGCTTTTTTTTTTTTTTTTTGAATTCATTCTCTTAGCATTCAATAATTGATAAGAATCCATAAAACACAGCATCATTTATCAAAGAAACAATAATAGAATGATCACTTATTAAATGGAACATATCCATTTTCATTTATATTGTTGAAATTTTGCATCAAGTTTGAGATGTCAGCAACCATAATTTTTTCCTGCCAACTTGGTGTGCAACTAAAATTACAGACTTGAGCTACTCTTTTACTATTACACATAAACAAAATTCTGCAGCAACCAAGCCATTTAGCTTTGACAGCATCTTCCACCACGGCTTCTTGAGTTGCTGCATTAGCTGTTGATGCTCCACTGCTGGCAGCAACTATCCAGTACAGAAATCCAGCAGCTACCCAGTGCAGAGGAAAAAACAGCAGTTAAATTAAAACCAACAGAAACAATATCCAATATAGATGGGAGGAGGTAGTATCACATTATCTTAAAGTCCAGCAAAAATCACATCAATTGAACTATTAATCAAGCCAAAAAATTTTGTAAATCACTTGGGGCATCTAATGAAGACCAGCAATGGTATGAACCCTAAAAACACATGACCAACAATGTCTCTAGACTCAAACAGAAATAATTAATATCAGTGATACCAGTGTAAAGCGGCATGTATCGTTGTGAGTCCATAAGTAATTAATATCCAGTCAACTGAAGTTCAATATAAAATTAGAACCAATAAAAAAGAGTAAATAATTACAACTAGAGTAAATATTAGTTCTCAACAACCAAGGAAATGAATCCAGATGTCTAAAGGTACAATGCCCTGCTTCTCAATAACCTTTTAAAATTTTCTATAAACATCATGTGTATAAGTATATATGCCACTGAATTCAAACATGATGTATGAAATTTCATACTAGTATAATGTTCATATGTGAGCAAAGTTTGATTTCATGTGTGTAGAGAAAAATGCAAATCTGTCTAAAATATGTTCAACATATAAAACTCTAAAGATGATACTAGGATTTTAAGGAGGAATTTCAGCAAACACAAACCTGTGCTTCACGTTTAAGATTGCTGGTATCACTCTAGTGTTTGGTTGAATGAGGGAAAACCAGGAGAGATAGGCGCGAAGAGGAGATAGGTGCGAAAAAGGGAAGCTAGGTTTTATTAAACAAATACTTTTTTTTTTTTTACAAACTTGTTACAGTGGGCTGCTAGAAATAGCCGTTTACTGTAGATGGATTACAAAATAAATAAGATTTAAGAGTATTGATTAAGGGTGACAAAGCAACCTCAAACCAATTTGTCCACCTAAATTCACCTACTCTAATTGAATTCAAACCTACACAATTATTTGTTGGGTTAAATGGGCATCAACCTAATTAGACCCAATGATTATTGGGTTTTAACTAAAAACTCATTGGGCCCCATCTAACCCAAAAATAATATTACCAAATTCAACCCAACCCTTCCCAATTAAAAAAAAAAAAAAACCTCAGACTTTTCAGTGTTTCAGGTTTTCATTTTCCCTTACTCTTCTTCGTCAAATTCTCTCCGGCGGCGATCTTCGACGTTTTTACGGCGGCGATCTCAAGCATTTCTCCGATGGCGATCTCCGGCGTTTCTCGTCGGAGCCACCGGTTTTAGTCTCAGCAGCTGCCGCCGCCGCTATTTGTTGCTCGATTCTCGTCGGCTTAGGGAACTACGGCTGCGGAGACAACGAGTGAGGAACAATGAGTCGATAGCAACACGAAGAGCCGAGTCAACCCGGACAGAGACCATCACGCCTTGGTCGCAGGACTTCAACGCTTGGTACCTGGATGTCATTGCCAACGCTAAGCTCGCTGACTGTGGTCCTGTGCGTAGCAAGGAAAACTATTTCTTTTGATTTTTGGATTCACAGTGAAATTTTTTTTGGGGGTTTTGTTATTATTTTACCAAATAGCTAGTTTGAATACACCAGAGAGATAGCTCTCTCTCTTTCTCTCTCTTTTCATTTTCCTTCATCGTCCTTGAATAATTTCTATTTGTTTCAAGGACAGTTGCTTTCGAAATTTCAGGAAAGTTTTGAGCTTGAAATGACATTTTTTTTATATTGGTTGCACTGTTTGGTTGCCAAGAAAGTGAGAGAAAATAGAAAAGAAAAGAAAATATTTTTTTATTTAGACTTTTAATATAATTGCTAATGTGGAATTTTTTAATCCCAAGAATGGAGAGTAGAGAGAGTGGAAAAGGGAATCTAAGAAAGTGTTGGAGTTTTTCACTTTAGAAGCATTTTGGTACTTTTGATAATTGGGTGGGTTGGGGTTTACTCATAATAATTGGGTTGGGTTGGGTTTGGGTTAAAAGCAATTAGTTAAATGGGTTTTAATTGGGTAAATGAGTTTTATATACCCAACCCAATTATGCCCACCCCAAAACCGCCCATTTGACACTCCTAGTATTGATGGAGTGTGTTTTTTAGTATTTATAGCATTCAACTTGCTAAATTTTAGCATTTATAGCATTTACTCATCTTAATGAGAATGCTCTAAGTACTATCAAAAGTGCATTTTTGCATAATCTTGTCTGCTACTCATATCTAACAAAATACTTTAAACCCTTAGACATAGAGTTTCGTTAGTTCCTATTAGGTTTAAGACCTATTAACACAATATTTTTAACCTAATATTAAGCCAAGTTAATTAATAAGTTTGTAATTCAAGTTTAGGTTAAACTAATGAGAGCAAAATAGATATAATGCGGAAAGTAAAGAACACTAAGATCTGATGACCCAGGAAAATCAAACCAGTAAAAAACCTAGTGAAAATTTAACTTAGCCATCCTTAAGATAAAAACAGATCTACTATGAAAGAATTGAAGTTTGTATAATAGGATTTAGACCACTAACATCCTAATGCCACCTCATGTAGAAAACTTATTACCACGACCACGTGACAGCTCCGAGTTTACAGACTATTTCTTTCCTTGAATTTGCACCAGCACAAGTTCTCCTACTTGTGACTTTGAGACACCTCTCAAAGGTTTTGGATCTTCATGAATGTTCTTTATGTAGCAACTGAAAAAACCATCAAGTTCTTGATGTAAATCTTGATCTTGATAGCTCTAAGTGTGTGTTTGAAGGTACAAACCTCTCAAATCTCACAAAAGACTCAACACACAACTTAACAAAGACTTCTAAAACGTAGTTAGGGTTTTTTCTTTTATACTAAGAGTGAAACACTTAACCCTACAGGTCATATGGGCTTGGGCTGCGTTTGAAAATTCTACAGAAAATTTCTGGTTTGCGATTCTCGATTGATCGAGCCTTGCATAATTGAACAATAATTTTCCTGCAATTACTCGATTCCAAACTTACATTAAAACAAACTTTGAGCAAGTCTAAACCTAGACTAAATGTTTTGATCATGATTTGCCAACATATACAAAATGAAATTCTAATACATTTAGTTCCTAAAGTCTTAGAACCTAACAGTTCCTTATTAGACACAACAAATGCATTTTACACATACTTTCTATTGTTTCATTCACTCTATCCCCTCTAAAGAAATAACAACACTATTCCACTTCCAAAGTGAGATCAAACTTGTATTACTAATTCAACCTACTGCTTTGATATATAAAATATCCAACATTATCTATGTGGATTCTTGATGATTTATTATAAAATATCCAACATTATCTATTTTGATTCTTGATGATTCATTAGTTTATTAGTGTCTTCAGCTATTTGCCTTTGATGAAGCAGAAATCTTCAGTCAGGTGAACTCATCCAAATGAGCCAACAACCTCGTCCTTGTACCTGAAAATGCTGCACGAAGACCTTCTTAGGTGGTCACCGGTGTGGTGCCTACCAAAGAATCTCTGATGATAAAGTCAGCGTATGGAAGTTCCAAGAGAATATCAGAGATTAGAGTTATGGCATATATTTTGATTATTCGTACCTTGTATTGGTTTTGTGGAGTGTTTATATATGGTGCCACAACATCTAGCCGTTGTGGCTTTAATGCCTTTCTTGGTAACGCTTCCATGCTCAGTAATGTAGGTCTTGATGGGCCTCTAACAGTCTATACAGCTGGTCACGTAACTGTTCAAGGTATTATTTACTGCATTGAATAGCTTTCCTCCATCCGTCAGTGACGTGGAGATGTAGACGGAGATGTTTGATTGGTTCGTCTAAGCAAAAGGGTTCGTCGGTCCCATCAGTTGCCCCCCTAGGCTCTGTGGTCGCCCTTGTGTGTTGCGACGATCATTAAGAGGCGAAAGGTTTTTTTTTTTTTTTAGATGTGTCTCTTGGGGTTTCTCTTCGCATTCAATGCGCAGTGGCGGCGCTAGGCATGTCATGGCCACGTGGCTTGTCCTGAGCGGTGGATTTAATCCTCCACTCCGTGTGACTCTTGATTTTCCCGCTGTTTTTTTCTTTTTTTCTGTTTTCTGTGCTTAGTTTTTTAAACTCCTTTTCTCCTCTTTCTTCTTCACTTTTCATTTTCCTTTTGCTGCTATTGCTGTTCTGTGCTTTTTCTCTGAGCCACTATTCTTATTGCGAGTTCCTGCGTTTTGCTTTCTTTGGGGTTGCATTTTTAAGGTACAGCTTCTTCCTCCCTTGACTTGTTTTTCATAAAGTAGATAACTTGTAGAGGTTTCTGCTTTTTCCCTTTTTCTTTTCCTTTTTTGTGCTTTTGGTTTCTTCAGGATCTTGCCCCTCTTCTGTTGCTTTTCGAGTTCCATGCTTAGTAGTTCTGAGGTTAGGGTGCTTTATCCCTCTATTTCTTTCCTTTTTGCGCACTTAGGGGTCTCTTTGGGAATTTCTCGTAGTTTCTGTCCTTTAGTTGAGGGCTTTGTGGGTGAGGGAAATAGCTTAAGCTTAGTACTGACTAATTTATTTCCCGTGTTGCGCCAATCCGTTGATTGGTTCGAGGATCTAATGAGTGACCGAAGAGTAATGTCGGAGGTTAGGTCCAGTGAGTTAAAGATGGGGTTGTCATCTAGTGATAACCCCGTGGAGAAGGATACTGTCGTTTCTACCCCAAGGGTAGTTGGGGGTTTTTTCGCTCTAGATGAGGAGTGTGGTCTGGATGCTGAGACCCTTTCTAGCTTTAGGGATCGATTTTAGTTTCCCAAGAGGGTTCAGATCCGTCTTCCTCTTCAGGAGGAACGGGCTTGCCACTTCTCACTAGGAGAGGTGTGTTTTTATGAGGCCGCCTTTCAGAGTGGGCTTAGGTTTCCCGTCCACCCCTTTATAATGGAGCTCCTAAACCACTTCAATATTGCTTCTAGACAATTTATGCCCAATTCATGGAGGATCGTAGTTAGCTATATGGGGATTTGGCCGGAGTCCACAGAAGGAGACATGATTAGGGTGGACGAATTTGCCTATCTGTATTGTTTGAAGGAGTCCAAAGAATACGAATACTACGAGTTTGTGCCTTGGGACAGGAAGGCTAGGATCGTCATTGACCTGCCCTCATCCTTCAGATACAGGAAGTCTCGATTTTTCTTTGTGTCCGGGGATGATTAGGAGACCCTTCCTGACGAAGTTTGGGGCGACGTCCCTAGGTCCCGAGTCTAGGTGTGTCATTTGTTTGCAAGTCCCTTTGTACTTATGCGCTCGTCATTCTTTTTCTCATTGTCACTAACTTTTCTATTCGTTGTGTGCAGTGTAGAGGCTGCTGTGAAGCACGCGAAGACTATAGACGATTTTAACGACCTCGTTGACTCGTGGACTCTCGCTCGTCACTATCTCGATCCAAAACCCTCTACCTTTGTTCTTCAGGCCATTGCCATTGAAGAGAAAAGTAAGTATTATTACTTATCGTCGTCTTCTCTTTCTTTCTCCCTTTTTTTTATTTTTTTATTTTTTAAAGTGTTTTTCTTCTTTTCTTTTGCAGAGATGACGACAAAATTTAATCAGGATATGTATGCGAAAATGAGAGCAAAGAAGAACGAGCTTCTCTCTGCCCTTGGGAAGAGGGGAGTTCATGTTGTGGATCAAGGGCTGCCTGCTGTTCCTGCGGCCAACATCCTTGTACTGACGAGGGCGGCTACCCCAGCTACTTCAATGGAAGAAATCACACTACTTAAGAAGAAATCTCGAGTAGACAAAGGGAAAGATAAGGCCTTTTTACGATCGTCCAGTGTTTGGGATGATGTTAACCTTGCGCAGACGAGGGCGCAGAAGGTCCTCTCTAATGACGAGCTTAAGGCGAGTTCCGGGTTGCCGCCCAACGAGATGGTGGGTCATCATGTCCACAAGCTCGTTCAGGTAATATGTTTGTCCAGCCTGTCCTTAGTTTGTGTGTGTATGTGTGCGCACGTGTTTTTTTTTTTTTTTTAACGGTTGAATCTCCCTTTCAGGTTCTGGGGGAAACTATCTACATAACTTCAGAATATCTGAGCCAGGAGGCTAGGGTTTAGAGGTAGAGCTTTCGAAGCTGAGGAATGACCTTATTGTTGCTATGGGCGAGGCCAATACTATGAAAGAAAAGGCCAAGGTTCTGTAAGACGACCTAAGAGCAGAGAGGCAACTAACCCTCGAGAAAGACGAGCAACTCTAGGCAACTAACCCTCGAGAAAGACGAGCAGCTCTAGGCTGCAAAGGAAAGGGTGAAGATGGTCGCTGCCAAGTCCAATGAGGCCTTCCAATAGACTGAAGATACAACACTGTGCTCATCAGCTGGTATTACAAAGGCTTCGAACTCTTGCGGCGCTTCCTCGTCAAGCACCCTACTGGAGTAGACCTGGAGGAGTTGTACCTCAAGGCTGTGGACAAGGAAATGGTTGCAGAGGAGGTTGCCCAAACGTCTCAAGCTGTCCAAGACACGATTGCTGTTCCCAAGGGAGATACTCCAAAACCTGTTGATGCTGATGGATGAGAAGCTGCAATCTAGACCTACACACACTTATTATTATTATTTTTTTGGGTGCTCAGTGTATTTTTGGACTTGTTTTCTTCATTGTTGGAACAATATCTTTCGCTCAATGCTCCTGGGTCTATACTTTCTAATGTTGGAACAATGTTGGTTGTCTAGTGTTTTTGAGCTTTTAATTGCATTAACTACTTCATGTTTTACCTGTTTTATTGTGCCTGATATACTTTTGTCCACACCTGATTTTTGTTTGCTTCGTTACTTGTTTACCCTTAGCTTGACGTCTGGACTGACCAGTAAATGACTTGCATTTGTCAGTAGTTTATACCCCTCATCAATAACTTTCATTCTTCTAGGTGAAATCCTATTACTTGGCCAATGTTAGCTATCTCACACCCATTTAAGGGATCTCATCAGTAACTTACATTCGTCTAAACGGAATTTTGTTACTTAGCCAAATTTTTTACTGACTTACACCCATTTAAGGGATTTTGTCATTTTGGCATCATCAGTAACTTACATCCGTCTAAATGGAATCTTATTACTTGGTCAAATTTTTGGTTTTTGAGCTGCTGGGTTTGTTTGCATTAGGCCATGGGCTGAATAGTTCTTTTATTGCTTTCAAATATGAATATAGTTGTTTGTTATATATGTTGGTGGTACTTCTTCAAATGCTCAATGTTCCACGGTCGTGGTAGTTTTCTCTCGTCTAGGGTCTCCAGGTGATAACTGCCTTGTCTAGAGTAATGGGTAACCCGATAGGGCCCTTCCTAGGTAGGGCCGAGTTTTCCTTGGGCCAGATCTTTGGTTGCTAGGGTGACTTTGTGTAGGACAAGATCTCCTATGTCGAGTCGTTTGAGTTTCACTCTCTTGTTGTAGTACTCGGCCATCTTTTGTTGATACTTTGTCATACTGTGAGAAGCTCTATCTCTAACCTTGTCCAAGCAATCCAGGTTAACCTTCAGTTGATCGTCATTGTTTTCTTCGTGGAACGCCTCTCGTCTGATGTTGGTGACTCCCACTTCGACTAGAATTACTGCCTCGGTGCCATAAGTGAGTCTGAAGGGGGTTTCTCTTGTCGAGGTTCTCGCTGTAGTCTTATATGCCCACAAGACATTGGGCAATTCCTCCAGCCATGCTCCCTTAGCTTCGTCCAACTTAGCTTTAATGATCTTGATCAGTGTTCGATTTGTTACCTCCGTCTGTCTGTTCGCTTGTAGGTGTCTTGGGGATGAGAATTGGTTCTTCATCCTTAAACTTGAACAAAAATCTCTAAAACCTTGGCTATCGAACTGTCGCTCGTTGTCCGATACGATCGTCCGTGGAATCCCGAATCTGCAAATTATGTTCTTCCAGACAAAGCTCTGGATCTTTGCTTTGGTGATAGTTGATAATGCTTCTGTTTCAACCCATTTTGTGAAATAGTCAATAGCGACTAGCAAAAATTTTACCTGTCTCTTACCTTGGGGTAATGAACCGACGATATCAATTCTCCATTATGCAAACAGCCATGGGGAGGCTATCGACGTTAGTTTCTCTACTGGGAGGCGTTGGACATTCCCAAACCTTTGGCATTTGTTGCATTTCTTGACGAACTCCCTTGCATCTACCTGTAAAGTAGACCAGAAGTAACCTATTCTGATAACTTTGCTTACCAAAGATCTAGGGCCTGCATGGTCACCACAAACCCCTCCATGGATCTCTTCCAGAATGTATTTGGCTTCCTCTTTGTCAACGCACTTCAAATACGGCATGGAAAAACCTCTCTTGTATAGGATGTTGTTCAAGATCGTGAACTTGGCTGCTCTCTTCCTGACTTTTTTGGCCTCCTCGGCGTCTTGTGGAAGGTGTCCGTCTTGGAGGAAGGACAAAATTGGGGTCATCCAGTTGTTTACACTCCGGATTGCAAAGGTAGAAGCTTCTTTAATGCTAGGATGTTTCTGGACTTCCATCTTCAAGTCTATACTCGTTGGTTCTTCTTATGATGACGCCTGCTTTGCAATCTCGTCTGCCATTATATTCTAGCATCTAGGGATCTGTGCGAATTCCACCCGATCAAATTCTTATGTTAAATGCTTCATCAACATGAGGTATTTTTGCATTGTCTCATCCTTTGCTTCATATTCCTCTTTTATCTATTCCACTTCCAGTTTTGAATCACTCTTTATGAGCAATTTTTAGCTCCTAATGCCTTCGCGATTCTCATCCTCGTCAATATTCCTTCATACTCAGTTTCGTTATTGGTGACCAGGAACTTTAGCTTAACTCCGTATCTGAGCATCTCTCCTTCAGGGGTGATAATGACGACCCTTACTCCGCCCCTTTTTCAAGCTGACGAACCAAGGCTGTACTCACAGCTGTTACTGATACTGCTAGATATAAATACTTGTTTTCTCCCTCCTTGGATGGACTTAGAAGGGGTGAATTGCTCAAGTAGTGCTTAAGTTCTTAGAAAGCTTTCTCACATTCGTCAGTCCAAGCGAAAGCTTATTTCAGTGTCTAGAAGAAGGGCAAGCATTTGTCCATTGTTTTAGAGACGAACCTATTGAGTGTTGCTATCCTCCATTGTTAGTAGCTTATGTCCTGCTGTAGAATCCACCAACTGATCTATCATTGGCAGAGGGAACTGTCCTTTGGACAGGCTTTGTTTAGGTCCGTGAAGTCTACGCACATCCTTCATTTCCCATTTGCTTTCTTCACCAGGACGACATTGGCAAGCCAATCTGGGTAATAGGCCTCTCTGATGAAGCCTGCCGATAAAAGTTAGTTGACCTCGTCAGTAATAGCTTGGTTCCATTCTAGAGCAAAGACTCGTCGTCTCTACTAGATGAGCTTCCTCTCGGGATCCACATTCAGCCTATGTTGGATGACTCGTGGCTTCATGCGAAGATGTCTAGATTCTCTTTAAGGAACTGGACTAATCTTGATTTCATCTCGGGACTCAAAGTCGTCCTTATCCTGGTCATCTTTGCTATTTCTCCGTCGACCAACTCCACTGTCTCTAGGGCTTCCACTTTCTCTTCTTCTTTTTCCTTGATCATCCACGTATGGTTTTTTTTTGCAGCTAACATGCCCTGGTAGCGCTCCCTAGCCAGCACTTGATCTCCTTTTGCCTTGCCTACACCGTTTTCTGTTGGAAATTTTACCTTCAGACAATAGGTGGACGTGGCTGCCTTCCAACGATTAAGTGTAGGCCTCCCGATGATCACATTGTAAGAGAATGGACAGTCTACTACCAGGAAGTTCAATTGACGAGTCAATTGTCTCAGGTAAGCCCCTACTGTGACCGTCAGTGTCACTATGCCCTTAGGATACACTCTGTCTCCACCGAAGCTGACGAGGGGGAGTCAAAAGGACTCAACCTCTCGGGGGACACCTTCAACTGTTGAAAAGCAAAAAGGTAGATGATATCTGCGGAACTGCTGTTGTCCACGAGGATTCTCCTGGTATTGAACCCTTCTATCATAAGCATAATAACTAGAGGATCGTCATATGGTTGCTTCACTCCTTTAGGGTCTTCCTTTGAGAACAGGATATCTCTGTCCGTCCATCTTTGCTTTAAGGGTGGTACCCTATGGATGCTGTTCACCTGCCTTTAGTATGACTTCTTGAGGGATTTGAACGACCTCCCTGTGGATGGGCCACCTGTGATAGTCTTTATTTCTCCTATCGCACTTTGCTAACGATATGGCTTGTGGTCGTCATTTCTTGAAGAGGCTTCTGGCTTGTCTCTGCCATCGTCCCCGAGCCTAGTGGAATCTCTCTTCTTTACAAATTTTTACAGCTTCCCTTTTCGTATGAGTTCCTCTATTTGCTTTTTCAAGTCTTTGTAGTCCTCTGTATAATGGCCACGATCTTTATGAAAACGACAGTATTTCCTCTTGTCACGGACATTAGGTGATGAGTGTAGCGGCCTTGGCCACTTGAGGTAGTGCTCGTCCTTAATCTGTGCCAGAATTTTATCAACGGGCATAATTAAAGGAGTGACTTTTACCATGCGAGGAGTTTTATCATCTTTCCTCTTATTCCTGTTAGTACTTTGACGATTTGCCTACTCCCTTTTCCGTCCTCTCTGATCATCTCCCTTTCGTTCCCTCTTATTAGGCTTTTTGACTTCTTCAATTACTATTAAACCGTCCTCAGCATTCATGTACTCCTGAGCTTTCAGGAGCATTTTTGCCATCGTTCGTGGGGGATTCTTCATGAGCGAGACCACAAACTCCATGGATTTCAACTTGGCTTTAAAGGCCATCAGCTGCATTTCGTCATCCGCTTCGTCCACCTCCAAAGTTTCTCGAGTGAAACGCTTCACGTATGATCTCAACGTCTCCTTTTCTCCTTGTTTAATGGTTAGTAGGTGGTCTGCTGGCCTTTTTGGATGTTGTCCACTGACGAAATGGCGTAAGAAAGAGTTACTCAGCTGCTCGAAATCATTGATGGACGAAGTTGGTAACTTCATGAACCATTCCCTTGCAGCTCCTTTTAGGGTAGTCAGGAAGGAACGGCATAATATCTCGTCAGGCGGCTGCTGAAGACCCAGAGTTGTCTTGAAGGTGTTAAGGTGATCCAAAGGATCCTTCAACTCGTCAAATGGCTCAAGCTATGGTAGGCGAAACTTCGAGGGCACTGGGCACTTTAAAACCACCGGGTGAAGGGTGAATCTCTCTTCCTGACCATACGGTCCAAGTTTCGGTCCGTTTTTTCCTTTATTGCACTCCTCAGCTCGTCCATCTCCTTCTCATTTCCCTAAGGAGGTCCGAGCTTGGTTCTTGTGGGGTGGCAGGTCGTCGGTGTTCGTCCCTTCTCTGGTTATCCCCATCGTTATCTCGGTTAGTCCCAGACCAGTTCTCCTCCTGCTGTAGCTGCAACCTCATCTCTTGATTTTGTCGGGTAAGCTCTTCCACGTTGGCTGTTAGCGTTTGGATTTGCAGAGCTAATGCTGCAGAATCCTGGGGAGTGTTGGGCTCCATCTAGACTTGTGAGTTGAATGGAACTATGTTCTCGAACCTAAGCTCGAAAATATCGTCCCCACAGACGGCGCCAAATTGATGAAGCAGAAATCTTCAGTCAGGTGAACTTATCCAGATGAGCCAACAACCTTGTTCCTATACCTAAAAATGCTGCACGAAAACCTTCTTAGGTGGTCACCGGTATGGTGCCTGCCAAAGAATCTCCGATAATAAAGTTAGCGTATGGAAGTTCCAAGAGAATATCAGATATTAGAGTTATGGCATATATTTTGATTATTTGTACCTTGTATTGGTTTTGTGGAGTGTTTATATATGGTGCCACAGCATCTTGTCGTTGTGGCTTTAATGCCTCTCTTGGTAATGCTTCCATGCTCAGTAATGTAGGCCTTGATGGGCCTCTAACGGTCTATACAGCTGGTCTCGTAACCGTCCGAGGTATTATTTACTGCATTGAATGGCTTTCCTCCATCCGTTAGTGACGTTGAGATGTGGACGAAGATGTTTGATTGGTTCGTTTGAGCAAAATGGTTCGTCAGTCCCGTCAGCCTTCAATGGCATTACAAAACACTACTTTATGAAAAATAATCCAAATTCCATATTTGTTAGTGTGCAAAATTGTAATTGTCAACCTAGTTCCCTTTTGGTTAATTGTTTTTCTTTTCCTCAAGTCAATGAATTCCTTTGCTGATATTCTGCAACATCAAAAGCATAAAAAAAAAAAACCCACAGTTTTCACAGCTTATAAATTATAATATAATTTTCAAAGTTCCAATCCAAGGGTCAAGTTAACCAAAGTCCTACTCAATATGTTTGTAAAAGAAACTTAAAGCCCAGGGCTTGTCCAATCAAGTTTTCAGATTATTTTCCTACCCCCAAAAAGAAAAGAATGGTGAGTAACTATGAATTGGACCCAAAGAAAGGAATAATTTGCTTTAATTTGGTACCCCTTTCTCTCCCCTTTTTCACTATAGGATGAAAGAGAAAAGGATTCTTTTAAGGATCCTCCTGCTTCCCCAAAGTGACAAGAAACCTTTGGATTGGTTGAGAAAATCCTAAATATTTTTTATGAGAACTTCTTTTCCCATTGTTAAAGCTGTAATCAACAACTTTGCAACAATCAGCTGTAATTAGATAACCTTAATTGTTGCTTTATAAAAAAGCAAGATGAAAAAAAAATATATATATATATATATATATATATCAATATATCTTTTTTTTTGCTATTCATAATGGCTGATTTTGTACTTTCCTATCACATTATGGGTTCTACATATGTCAAAATAAAAAGTATATTTCCCCATTGCTATATTATGTAAAAATTACATGCAAATTAATATATTTATTGTAACTTAATTGCATGTTTGAACCTTTCCCATTGAAAGAGTCAAGGTACAACCCAAAGTGTCATCACTTGTTTAATGTAGTCATTAGTCTCAAATAGATGGAATCTCATGACTATGAGTCACATGAAAAGAGAATTAATGAAATTGCCTATTGATGCTGTCCCTATTTATGGAGGAAGTAATGTGCCTTTCATTGAAAGTCACAATTCTATAAGTTGTTTTCCCTCGGCCTAAGCTCCCTTATTTGACAATAAAATAGTTTAGCAATTAAATTAATTAAAACCCACTAAAAACTTATATTTTTGAATTCCATAACTTTGCATTTAATTATTTTTTTGAGCCTAGAGTTCTTCTTTTTTTCATAAACTTCAAGCTTTATATATATATTGGGGTATTATCTTGCAAATTACAACAATTGCCCTATCTAAATTTAAAAAAATCACTATGGGATACTTTAGTAATTTGGCTTAAACTTTAGTAAATGTGTAAGGAATAAGACAGTGACGTACTGAAGTCTAACTATATGATTTAGACTTTGACTTATGGTTAGAATTCAGTTACTTCAGTACTTCACTGTTGTACATGCAAAGCAATTATACTTCCTTAAATCAGTATGGGACATGTTACAATAACAAAGCAGAATGAGTAATTTAACAGAATCCTTTAGTTTTCAAAAAAAAAATTACAAACTCATTTAATTTATATTATATGAATGGGTAAATTTAGTCCAAGTAATATAGTTTTTTCTTTTATTGTCAAATAAGAGGTTTATGATCAAATTTGGTTTAAATAAAAAAAAGGTTGTGTTAACGGGCACCGCACGATGCCCGTTAAGCACAAAATTTTTTACTTTTTTCTTATACAATTTTTGTATTTTTTTTAATTTATGTCAATTTTTCAGTTTTTTTGCGGGTATTGTTTGAGATTTTTATTGACTTTTTCAGACAAGTTTTTTTTTTTTTTTTTTTTCTTTTTTGCACTTAACCAGCACCAAGCGGTGCTAGTTAACAATAACATTCTCCATAAAAAAAAAAATAAAAAAAAACTCATTAATATATTGAGCTAATAATAATAAATAACCATTGTAAAACAGATATTGTAAATTCAAATTGTATTCACTGGTTTTGCCACTTTCAGTGAGACTTTATAGAGTCATTGTTATGTTTTTTTCTTTATTTTTTTCCAGTCTTGTCCAAAAAGCATATTATGGTTTTTAATATATATTTTTTTTTGATAAGTGGTTTTTAATATTATTGGTTCATGGAATAAAGTTGAAGTGGGCCTCAAGCCCTCCAAAACTTCGTCGTGAAGAAAGTCAAGCTGATGCACATACCCGTTTTACCAAAGTGAACTCTAAAAGTACTTAACAATTTGTGAAGTTTTTAAACATTAATAAAATATTTTGTAAGTTTTCTTTATGTAAGAATTATTTTTCAAAAATTAATTTTCATTAGTTAATTGCATATTTAGAGGGAAAATTGAAAACTTATGGTTGAAAACAATAAAAAAAAAAATTTAGGTTACTGTTCACTTCCCCAAACACTGTTCATTTGTTTTAATGCACTGTTCATGTTCCATAAACACTGCGAGAGGCGCTGATATAAAAAATAAAAAAAATAAAAAAAAGGCAAAAGGCAGAACGTGATCCAACGGGCATGACAATATTTTTTAACAAAATTTGATAAAATACCTAAATTGAATAGTTTTGAAATTTAAAAAATTGAAATAAATTTTAATCAAATTTAAATAGTGCACTTTACATCTTAACCTTTCTTTTTCAAAAAGAACAAAATAAATACACCATGGGTCATTAAGAAGTCACTTGTTAACCATTATTAACACAAGTAAAACTAGTTTTTTTTTTTTTTTTTGGATGTGTGCTCAATAATTATAAGTAGGGGCCTAGATATATGCAACTGCTATTAAACCGTAATTAATTAGTGGGATACATCTGTCACCTACTCAGCTATTACACGTACACAGATTTCAACTCTAATAAAGACTATTTCTTTTTTTCTTATTTCTTTTTCTGAGAATCATTAATAAGAAATTAATTAATATAACTAAATCTATTTTCCATTAAAACAAATAGTGGTATGTATGTCCTTCTCAAATAAAAAATAGTACTAGTATGTAAAGGTTATTGTTTCTCCAAAAAAGAAAAGAAAAAAGAGAGTATGTAAAGGTCATTAATGTGAACTTTACTAATGCTGGTATTTTTTTTTTAAACAAACATTTATTAATTTATAAATAAAAAAAGGGAAAAAAATATTACATACTTCTTTTTTTTTTTTTTTTTTAAAAAACCAAACATACTTCAAAAAAATTTATAATTTATTTTTATAATAAAAAATAAATTAATTTTTTAATTTAAACAAAAAAAGACAATTTTCTTTGCATTATCTATAACCTCAAATCATGGAAAAAAATTTCTAGTAGTATATAAAAAACCCAAAAATCTAGCGATCATTTGAAGGGAAGACCATTATTTTTGTTTCTTAACTTGCAGGAAAGCTTTTTTTTTTTTTTAGAAGGAAGATTTAAAACTTTTATTAAGAAAGAATGGCTAAATCAACCTGAAAATACAGAAAGTAATTGAGGTGGAGTATCCTCCATCCATATTGAAAAGTCTGGAATATTACTAGCATATTTAGCCAAACTATGAGCAATTGAGTTACCTTCTCTCTTTGTATGAGAATAAAGTAATTGAACAAAACATTGGGAAAAGAACTTCACATCTTCAACCAACAACCTATGGGGGGCCAAAAAACCACCATCATCATGCAGCGCCTTTATAATGAGCAAAAAATCTCCTTCTAGCACAGCTTTGGTAAAACCCAACTTTAAAGCAAAGGACCGGGCCTTTGTCGATGCCATAGCTTCAATTTCCTCACAAGTGTAGGCTTGAGGCAATTTTTGAAAGCAAGAGGCAATGGCTAAACCGGAGTTGTTCCTGATGACCACCCCTATATCGACCTTGTTCTCTTTGGAAAAAACAGCGCCATCGAAATTTATAATGCTAATAACCCTAAAATGCTAGTTTTATATCATATTAATTTTGGGCCCTTGCATCTAATGTTACAAATGAAGAGTGCTAGAAACCAAAACAAGATAAGTTTTAATATTAGTTACTAAATTATGAAGTATGGTTCAATTCTGTCTTTGAACTATCATGTTAATTTAGTCCCTCACATCTTAATCGTTTGTTCAACTTATATATATTTATTCTTATTATCAAAGGTCAGCCATTAATTTTAAAAAGTTGATGTACAAACAAAATTCAAACTGAATCCAAATTAATTTATCATTTTTGTTTAATTTTACACTATGTGTTCCTTTTTTTTTTTCCTTCTTAATTTTGATGTCAAATGACCCATTCGTGATACTTAACGTGAAAGTGGATCTTACACGTCTAAATTGAACCACCTCATCATTATTGCTGTTAGTTTTTTTTAGTAGGTACATATACATTGCTTAATCGTTTTCAAAACTTTATGAACAAATTAGCAATCAATAATTTAAATAAAAAAAATAAACTCTAAAATACATAATTCATATACCCAAATAATGGTTATTTAAATTAAAAAAAATCTAAAGACACAAAGAATTTCACAGTTCACTAATGTGACAAGTTATGATTGGTGCAACGTCTCTTTTATATTAGTGAACTATTTACTAAACTTTTAATACACAAATAAGCCTGACCATTCAATTTCATACTCGACAAAACTCGTCTTATTCGGAGCTACCCAATTTGAAAAAGCATAACGTCCAACAGTTGGTTTAATCTACAGTTTGTTGGCAGTGGCACCAATAAAACCCCGATGAGATTGGATTGAGTATCAAGTTTCCTCTATGGAATTTTAATAGACTTTACCTCTTTAAAGAGTTTTTCCCAATACCTTGCTTTCTTAGTTACATCATTTCGTAAATCCTCTCCTCAACTCCATTCAGTGTGTTGTTGTCCCTCGCACTCCCATCTCTAGCTTGATTTAAATGAAATATTATAATCTCTATCAGCTTGCTTGCTAGTTAGTTGTATTGATGAAACAATCCACGAATATGATCAATCAAGTCATCAATTTAACCTTAACAAAAACACTCTACAATTCTCCTGTCCATCCGTTATCAATAATTTGAATTCATTCGACTCTAACATGATCAAGTCAAGTCGGATGATAAATTACCGTTAAAACCGAGCCCAATTCACTCGTAATCACATTTATACCACAAATTTGAATTCATTCGACTCCAACATGATCAAGTCAAGTCGAATTATAAATTACCGTTAAAGCTGAGCCCAACCCACTCGTAACCACATTTATACCACGATCATAACATACAAACTCAACAATTTTTATAAAAGAAAAAATAAATAGTGAAATATTTATAGTTTCCTCTAAAAAAAAAAAAAAAAAATTCCCAAAGCTTAAAAAAAGAAAAAGAAAAGAGAAATATCTAAATTATAGTTTCCTCTTTCTTTCATACTTCTCTCCGAATATATTTCTCTCTAGTTTTTCTCTTCTCATTCTCTTCCTCTTCCTTTCTCTCCCTATATATATACATACACACAGCACTTTAGCTCTCTTCTTTTAAGTTATACACAATTCTTTCTCCAAAACTCTCTCTCTTTCTTTCTCTCTCTATATCTATCTCTCTATCCATTCGATCCTAATCAAAAACCCTAAAATTTCCAATCTTGAAATTTCAAGAAAATTCTCGCTCTCTTTCTTCAAATTCCATCGGATTTCTATTTGTACGATCCGATCATTGTGAATACTTCAACTCAAAACCCTACCTTTTCATCATCGTTTCCTGTTTGTGCGATCGATTCTCGGGTTATTAGGGGAATTGATCGGTTTCTACCAGGGCTTTGGAGCCGTGAAATGCTTTTGATTCAAAGATGAAGTTGAAAAGAAGGAGAGCATTGGAAGTGGTCAGTGTTTTTTTTTTTTTCACAAAATTCAAAACTGTTATTCGATTTTTGCTTATTTATATAAATATATATGCTTTTATGATCAATTTTGTTTTTTTGTTTTCTGGGAAATTTTTAATTTTTAGTTGTGTGTATGTTTTTGCTGTGATATTGGAAGTACAATGAGTGTGTTTGTATTGGGGTTTAGGCGAATTTGAATGTTTTGTGATGCTCTGGGACTGATTTGGATGGATTAAAGATTTGTTCTTTTATTGGTTTTTTTATGGCCATGCCTTGTTTGGTTGCTGAGAAAGTCCGGGAAAGAGTTCAGAACTTTGAAACTGATGTTTTTTTTTTTTTTTTTTTGAAGTTTGATTTATTGTTGGGGTGTGTGAGTTTGAAAATGTTCAGTTTATTGAGCTGAAAGACTCTACTGCTTCAGTGAGAGTTTTGATTACATGGGGTTCAGTTGTTTCTAAATTTGTACTTTATGAGAAGCCCATTGGAGCTTTGATGTTTATAACCATGATTTTTGGGTCATTTAGTTGTTTAAGTTGAAAGGAGTCTTTTCCTGTCATCACTTGAATACTTTCTGATTATTGCTTGTTGCGGAGGTAGGAATGTTATCTGATGGAGTAAGTAAATGGTCCCAAGAAATATGAAACTGCCAAGCCAAAAAAAGTGAGAGCAAAAATAAAAAAAATGAAACTAATCCTTTGTATGGTTGCTTAGAAGTTGTGGGAATATTGGATGAGAATGTGTTGATTGCTAATCTGCTACTGCTACACGACATCTCTCTTTTTTCTTTGTTGGGGGGCGCGGGGGGGGGGGGGGGGGGGATGCTAAATGACATATCAATAGGAAAAAAAGAAGAGGTGAAATGGCCGTTAGTGCAAACTGAAATCAAGAGAACCTAATTTGTGTAGAAATGTAAAATTTTCTTATATCAGGATAAATATGATGCTTGATTTATTTTTTTAGTTTTAGATATAAATTAATTATGTTACACAGAGCAGGATTTCAAAAAAAGAAGAAGAAGTGGGGTTGTTCATGCTTATATAAGAGTTAAATAAGGAATGTGTCATTCATATATTATCAGTAATTGATAATAGGAAAGCCTTTTAGGACCTCTGGCAGTGAAATTTATTAGCTTTTGATATTGGAAAATCCTTTTAGGAGCTCTGTCCGTGGAAGTTTCATGCCTATAGCTTTTGATATTGTAGACCCATTTTAGGTGTTAGGCGAGGTGTAGCTCAGGAGTATGTACTTCACAAATTTATCTTCTGTACAATTCATCTGTTTTTGATCTCTAATTTGTGATGTGTTTATGTTAGTGAGATACAAATACTTTATCCAGTAGTGTTGTGACAACTGCACATTAAATTACTATTTTTCTCTGTTGTTTGTTTCAGCCTCCAAAAATTAGATCATTCATCGACAGTGTCACTGCGGTTCCACTCGAGAATGTAGAAGATCCCCTCAAAGGTTTTGTTTGGGAGTTTGATAAGGTGCTTTTTTTTCCACCTTACTTTTTTTAATGTTATGATTGCTGTTATGCAGTTTGATTTATGTTTATCTTGGTGGTGCAGGGGGATTTTCATCACTGGGTGGATCTTTTTAATCATTTTGACTCATTTTTTGAGAAACACATAAAATTGAGGAAGGATTTGCAGATTGAAGATGATTTTCTGGACTCTGATCCTCCCTTCCCAAGAGAAGCTGTAATTCAAATTCTCCGTGTTATAAGAATAATTTTGGAGAATTGTACAAATAAGCACTTTTATAGTTCTTATGAGGTACGCTTATATTTCTGTTTTAGAAGTATTTTTGCAATTTCTTTTTTAGTCACATTCATGTAAATTAGTATGTCTTGCTTCATGTAAATTTCAGTTGAAGTTCTATTCTTCTTTTTTATCTTTCCTTAAAATTTTCACTTTTGGTTTGTACAAAATTGCAGCAGCATCTTTCGTTACTGCTTGCTTCCACCGATCCGGATGTCATTGAGGCTTGCCTGCAGACCTTGGCTGCTTTTTTGAAGAAAACAATTGGCAAGTACTCCATTAGAGATACTTCCCTGAATTCAAAGTTATTTTCTCTTGCACAAGGTTGGGGGGGAAAGGAAGAGGGACTTGGATTAATTGCAACTGCTGGACAGGATGGTTGTGACCCAATTGCCTATGAGTTGGGTTGCACACTGCATTTTGAATTCTATGCTTCCAGTGATTTGTCATCTGAACAACCTGCTGCAGAGTATTCGCCCCAAGGCTTACAAATCATCCATTTACCTGAAATCAATACTCGCCTAGAGACTGATCTAGAGCTTTTGAGTAATTTAGTTGCAGAATACAAAGTACCCACCAGTTTAAGATATTCTTTATTGACAAGATTGCGGTTTGCAAGGGCGTTTGGCTCTTTAGCTTCTCGGCAGCAGTATACCTGCATTCGTCTGTATGCCTTCATAGTTCTTGTTCAAGCAAGCAGTGATGCAGATGATCTAGTTTCTTTCTTCAACTCTGAGCCTGAGTTTGTCAATGAGCTGGTATCTTTATTGAGCTATGAAGATGCAGTTCCTGAGAAAATTCGAATTCTATGTTTGCTTTCTTTGGTTGCTCTTTGTCAAGATAGGTCTCGCCAGCCTTCTGTCTTGACTGCCGTCACATCTGGTGGTCACCGTGGCATTCTGTCCAGCCTCATGCAGAAGGCCATTGATTCTGTCATTAGTGATGCTTCAAAGTGGTCAGTGGTTTTTGCTGAGGCTCTGTTATCTCTTGTCACTGTTTTGGTCTCATCATCGTCAGGTTGCTCTGCCATGCGTGAAGCAGGATTCATCCCTACGCTTCTACCTCTCCTTAAAGATACAAATCCACAACACTTGCATTTGGTAAGCACAGCTGTGCATATTCTAGAAGCATTTTTGGATTACAGTAATCCAGCTGTTGCTTTGTTCAGAGACTTGGGTGGTTTAGATGATACCATCTTTCGTTTGAAGGTGGAGGTTTCACATATAGAAAATGGTTCAAGGCAACAAGGTGAAAGTTCTAACAGTGGTGGGAAGGGAAAGCAAGTTGTTGCAAGCACCTCCAGTGAGCTAGATGACATGCAGCCTCTATATTCGGAAGCATTAGTTTCGCATCACCGGCGATTGCTGATGAAAGCTTTACTGCGTGCTATATCCCTTGGAACTTATGCCCCCGGAAATACTGCACGTATTTATGGCTCTGAGGAGAGTTTGTTACCGTATTGCTTATGTGTAATTTTTAGAAGGGCAAAAGATTTTGGTGGTGGGGTGTTTTCACTTGCAGCTACTGTCATGAGTGATCTGATTCACAAAGATCCCACTTGTTTTCCTGTCTTGGATGCAGCTGGTCTTCCTTCTGCCTTCTTGGATGCTATAATGGATGGTGTTCTCTGCTCTGCTGAAGCCATAGCATGCATACCTCAATGTTTGGATGCTTTGTGCTTAAACACTAATGGCCTTCAGGCTGTCAAAGATCGAAATGCTTTGAAATGCTTTGTGAGAATATTTACTTCAAGAACGTATTTGCGTGCCCTTACTACCGATACCTCCTTGTCTAGCGGACTAGATGAACTAATGCGCCATGCTTCCTCATTGCGTGGGCCTGGAGTGGATATGTTGATTGAGATTTTAAATACCATTTTGAGAATTGGATCTGGGATTGATGCTTCTTACTTGTCCACTGATCCTTTGTGCTCTTCTACTCCTGTTCCCATGGAAACTGATGGTGAAGAGAGGAACCTGGTCCTCTCTGATGATAGGGAAGCATTGAAGATGGAAAATTCAGAGCAGACCACTGAGCCATCCGCTGATTCCTCAATAGTTAATTTAGAGTCATTCCTCCCTGAGTGCGTGGCCAATACTGGTCGGCTTCTTGAAACAATTCTTCAGAATGCTGACACATGTCGTATATTTGTAGAGAAGAAGGGCATTGAAGCTGTTCTGCAGTTGTTTACTTTGCCTTTAATGCCTCTTTCTGCATCAGTTGGTCAGAGTATCTCTGTTGCTTTTAAGAATTTCTCGCCGCAGCATTCTGCTGCTCTTGCTCGGGCAGTATGTTTATTTCTGAGAGAGCATCTGAAGTTAACGAATGAACTCTTAGCTTCAGTTGGAGGCACTCAGCTTGCTGTGGTTGAATCTGCACTGCAAACAAAGGTTTTGAGATATCTTTCAAGTCTTGAAGGTATTTTGGCTCTTTCTAATTTCTTATTGAAGGGGACTACTAGTGTGGTCTCGGAGCTTGGCACTGCAGATGCGGATGTATTGAAAGATCTTGGGAGCACATACAGGGAAATAATCTGGCAAATTTCTTTATGTAATGATTCCAAGGTGGATGAGAAGAAAAATGCTGATCAAGAACCTGAGAGTTCAGAGGCAGCCCCATCTAATGCTGCTGGTAGAGAAAGCGATGATGATGCAAATATTCCAGTGGTGAGATATATGAACCCTGTTTCTGTCAGGAATGGTTCCCAGTCCTTGTGGGCTGGAGACCGGGAGTTTCTGTCTGTAGTTCGTTCTGGTGAAGGTTTGCACCGTCGTAGTCGACATGGGTTGACACGCATACGGGGAAGGACGGGTCGGCACCTGGAGGCTTTAAACATTGATAATGAAGTTCCATCTAATGTACCAGAGACATCTTCCCAGGATTTGAAAAAGAAAAGTCCTGATGTTCTTGCTTCAGAGATTCTTAATAAGCTGGCTTCTACATTGCGCTCTTTCTTCACAGCTCTTGTCAAGGGATTCACGTTACCAAACCGTCGCAGAGCTGACACAGGGTCATTGAGTTCGGCTTCGAAGACCCTTGGAACTGGCCTAGCTAAAGTATTTCTTGATGCTCTTAGTTTCTCTGGGCATTCTACTTCTGCTGTGCTCTCAGTAAAGTGTCGATATCTAGGAAAGGTAGTAGAGGACATGGCATCACTAACATTTGACAGCCGGCGACGTACTTGTTATACTGCAATGGTTAATAATTTTTATGTTCATGGTACCTTTAAGGAGCTACTGACAACATTTGAAGCCACTAGTCAGTTGTTGTGGACACTACCATACTCTATCCCAACATCAGGTATTGATCATGAAAAGACAGGTGAAGGAAGTAAATTGTCACACAATACATGGCTGCTCGATACATTACAGAGCTATTGCCGTGTGCTTGAGTATTTTGTTAATTCTTCTTTACTTCTATCTCCAACCTCTGCATCCCAAGCGCAGCTTCTTGTGCAGCCAGTTGCAGTTGGTCTTTCAATTGGGCTATTTCCAGTTCCTAGGGACCCGGAAGTCTTTGTTCGTATGCTGCAATCTCAGGTTCTTGATGTGATACTTCCTGTCTGGAACCACCCAATGTTTCCCAATTGTAGTCTGGGATTCATTGCTTCCATTCTTTCACTTGTTACACATGTATACTCTGGTGTTGGAGATGTGAAACGAAGTCGTAGTGGCATTGCGGGTACCCCAAACCAGAGATTCATGCCCCCACCACCTGATGAAGGTACTATTGCTACCATTGTTGAAATGGGCTTTACAAGGGCTAGAGCAGAGGAAGCACTGAGAAGAGTGGAAACAAATAGCGTTGAAATGGCCATGGAATGGCTGTTTAGTCATGCTGATGATCCTGTACAGGAGGATGATGAATTAGCTCGGGCACTTGCTCTATCACTGGGAAGTTCAACAGAAACATCTAAAGTTGATAATGTTGACAAGTCCATGGATGTCCTGACAGAAGATGGGCAGACGAAGGCACCCCCTGTTGATGATATTCTTGCTGCGTCAGTTAAACTGTTTCAGATCATTGATACTATGGCATTCCCATTGACAGATTTGTTTGTTACTCTTTGCAATCGGAACAAAGGAGAAGACCGTCCAAGAGTGACATCTTACCTTATTCAGCAGCTAAAGCTTTGCCCATTGGATTTTTCAAAGGATACCAGTGCATTGAGTATATTATCACATATTATAGCATTAATTCTTTTTGAGGATGGAAGTACACGAGAAATTGCTGCAGAGAATGGTATTGTATCCGCTGCGATAGATATTTTGACTAACTTTAAGGCTAGAAATGAATCAGGGAATGAGCTTTTGGTCCCAAAATGCATTAGTTCTTTACTTCTTATCTTGGATAACATGCTGCAGTCCAGGCCCAAAATTTTTTCTGAGAGTACAGATGGAACTCCAGCAGGGTCTCTGCTGGACTCTTCTGGAGAACATGCTTCCTTGTCAGTTCCTGCATCAGTTCAAGAGAAAAAATCAGCTTCAGATGCTCAAGAAAAAGAATCTGGTTCAGCATTTGAAAAAATATTGGGGAAATCTACTGGTTATTTGACTTCTGAAGAGTCTCGTAAGTTGCTGTTAGTTGCTTGTGACTTGATAAAATTGCACGTCCCTGCTATGATCATGCAGGCTGTTCTGCAATTGTGTGCGCGCTTGACAAAAACACATTCGCTAGCTTTGCAGTTCCTTGAAAATGGAGGCTTGGCTGCTCTTTTTAGTCTCCCAAGAAGTTGTTTTTTCCCTGGATATGACACTGTTGCATCTACCATTGTCCGGCATCTCCTTGAGGATCCTCAGACACTGCAAACAGCTATGGAATTGGAGATACGACAAACTTTGAGTGGAAACCGGCATGCTGGGCGTGTTTCTGCACGAACTTTTTTGACATCAATGGCACCTGTTATCTCTAGGGATCCTGTGGTTTTCATGAAAGCTGCTGGTGCTGTTTGCCAGTTGGAGACATCTGGAGGTAGGACTTTTGTTGTGTTATCAAAGGAGAAAGAGAAGGAGAAGGACAAATCAAAGGCATCTGGTGTTGAAGCTGGATTATCTTCCAATGAATGTGTCCGGATTTCTGAAAATAAAACACATGATGGATCAGGTAAATGCTCCAAAGGCCACAAAAAGATCCCTGCCAATCTCACTCAAGTAATAGATCAGCTTCTTGATATAGTCTTAAAATACCCTTCTCCAAAAATCCTGGAAGTTGGTGCAAATAATTCCATGGAGGTTGATGAACCTGCAACCAAGGTTAAGGGTAAATCTAAGGTTGACGAGACAATGAAATCAGAGTCTGAATCTGAAAGGTCTGCGGGGCTTGCAAAGGTGACCTTTGTTCTGAAGTTATTAAGTGATGTTCTTCTGATGTATGTACATGCAGTTGGGGTTATTCTTAAGCGGGATCTGGAAATGTGTCAACTCCGGGGATCCAACCCTCCAGATAGTCCTGGAAATGGTGTTGGAATACTTCATCATATTTTACATCGGCTGCTTCCACTCTCTACTGATAAATCTGCAGGACCTGATGAATGGAGAGGCAAGTTATCTGAAAAGGCTTCATGGTTCATGGTAGTTCTGTGTGGCCGTTCTGGTGAAGGTCGTAGACGAGTAGTTAATGAACTTGTGAAAGCCTTATCCTCGTTTTCAAACTTAGAGAGCAATTCCACTAAGAACATATTGCTGCCAGATAAGAAGGTTTTTGCTTTTGTTGATTTGGTGTACTCTATTTTGTCAAAAAATTCGTCATCCAGCAACTTACCTGGTGGTTCTGGGTGCTCACCAGACATAGCAAAAAGCATGATAGATGGAGGAATGGTTCAGTGCCTGACTGGCATTCTTCAAGTGATTGATTTGGACCATCCTGATGCCCCAAAAATTGTGAATCTCATACTTAAGGCATTGGAAATTTTAACAAGGGCTGCTAATGCTAGTGATCAAATTTTTAAATCTGATGGAATGAACAAGAAAAAAACCATGGGGCTAAGTGGAAGACCTGATGACCAGTTAAATGCACCATCAGCTGTTCAGACTGTGGAGCATAATCAGAATACAGCTGGACAAGAGGAAGTCAGAGATGTGGAAAATGAACAACAGAATCAAAGAACTTCTCAAGGTGAAGGTAATCAGGATGCAAATTCTAATGAGCCTGTGGAGCAAGATATGAGAATAGATGTGGAGGAGACAATGGCTACAAATCCACCTATGGAGATAGGGATGGATTTTATGCGTGAAGAGATGGAAGAGGGTGGTGTTTTACACAACTCTGACCAAATTGAGATGAATTTTCATGTTGAGAATAGGGCAGATGATGATATGGGTGATGAAGATGATGACATGGGTGACGATGGTGAGGATGATGAGGATGATGACGAGGGGGAGGATGAGGATGAGGATATAGCAGAAGATGGTGGTGGCATGATGTCTTTAGCTGATACAGATGTGGAAGACCATGATGACACAGGCTTGGGAGATGACTATAATGATGAGATGATTGATGAAGAGGATGATGATTTTCATGAGAATCGTGTCATAGAGGTAAGATGGAGGGAAGCCCTTGATGGGTTAGATCATCTGCAGGTACTTGGTCAACCTGGGGCTACAGGTGGTCTAATTGATGTTGCAGCTGAACCTTTTGAAGGAGTTAATGTGGATGACCTTTTTGGTCTTCGCAGGCCTTTAGGTTTTGAACGCCGTCGTCAGACAGGTAGGTCTTCCTTTGAGCGATCTGTTGCGGAAGTAAATGGTTTTCAACATCCTCTCCTTTTAAGACCATCCCAGTCAGGGGATCTGGTCTCAATGTGGTCATCAGGTGGGAATTCATCCAGAGATGTAGAATCTTTGTCATCTGGGAGTTTTGATGTATCTCATTTCTACATGTTTGATGCTCCTGTTCTTCCATTTGATAATGTACCAGGCAGTCTCTTTGGTGACCGGTTGGGTGGTGCAGCACCCCCTCCATTGACTGATTATTCTGTAGGCATGGACTCCTTGCAGTTACCTGGACGAAGAGGGCCTAGTGATGGACGGTGGACTGATGATGGTCAGCCACAAGCTACTGCTCAAGCTGCTGCTATTGCACAGGCTATAGAGGAACAGTTCATTTCTCAATTGCGCAGTATTGCTCCTGTGAACAGTCCTATTGAAAGGCAGTCCCAAAATTCAGGAGTGCCAGAGAAACAACCAGATGCCCCTCCATCTGATGACAGTCCGGTAGTAGCGGTGGATGGTGCTAACACAAATAGTCATCAAAGTGAAGGGCAGCCTCAAGAAAATGGTGATGAAATCACACATCATCAAGTTAACCCTACTGTTGAGAGTGTAACTTCTGGAGAACATGTTAATCCAGAATCCATTCTTGAACATGCAGGCGAACTTTTACAGGCACATGAACCTATGTTAATCCAACCATTTTCACTGAACACTACGCCAAATGTGCATGATAGCATGGAAATTGCTGAAGGAAATGGCACTGCTGATGTGCAGGTGGGGTCAATGGCAGAGTTTGTCAATTCATCTACAGACTCTCGTGCTGATCTACAATGTGATGGGGGTTCTGAAGCAGATGCAAGTCTCCATGATGTTCCAGTTCAGGCCACAGGTTGTGATGGATCTTCAAGAACAGATGATCAGGCCAGTACTCATGGTCTGGCAGTTTCTGGTTCACAGATGCTTAATTCAGATGATTGTCCTGCTTCTTCTGTTCGTGCAAGTGTTGATGTTGATATGAATACAATTGACGCTGAAGGAAATCAATCTGAGCAACCTGTGCCTGCATCCGAAGATGGTACAGATGAGCCAACGTCAGGGCAAAACACACTGCTTGCTCTGGACAATAATCAGGCTGAGCAGACTAGTGTGAGCAGTGAGGTGCCTGGCACTAATGCTATTGATCCCACCTTCTTGGAAGCACTACCTGAAGATCTTCGAGCAGAAGTACTAGCTTCCCAGCAAGCTCAGTCTGTTCAACCTCCAACTTATGCACCGCCTTCGGCAGAAGATATTGACCCAGAGTTTTTAGCTGCTCTTCCCCCAGATATTCAGGCAGAAGTTTTGGCCCAACAAAGAGCTCAGAGGGTTGCACAACAGGCTGAAGGACAACCAGTTGACATGGACAATGCTTCAATCATTGCTACTTTTCCTGCTGATTTGCGTGAAGAGGTTTGGATCTTCAACTTTCCTTCTCATTTTAGACTTGTGATATGTATTTGTCTTTTTCTATCGAATTCTTATAACCCTTATCTTTTGCTTCTGTTTTCAGGTACTTCTGACTTCATCAGAAGCAGTTCTGTCTGCTTTGCCCTCTCCATTACTTGCTGAAGCCCAGATGCTAAGGGACCGAGCAATGAGTCATTATCAGGCCCGCAGTCTTTTTGGAAGCAGCCACAGGCTGAATAATCGGAGGAATGGGTTGGGTTTCGACCGACAGACGGTGATGGACAGGGGTGTGGGAGTTACAATAGGCCGGAGGGCAGCTTCTGCGTTTTCAGATGGCTTGAAGGTGAAGGAAATTGAAGGCGAGCCACTTTTGAATGCAAATGCATTGAAAGCTTTGGTTCGGCTCCTACGAGTAGCACAGGTATGCCATGTTCCATTCTTGGGTTGTTTGGGTAAATATTATTTCTAGTTGGGAAGTTTTTGTGTATCTTTATGAGCTTACCTGCAAGTAGTAGTTATAGATTGTGTGATAGTTGAAAATAAATTATAGTTCTTTTATACAAAGGAAATGGTGTCAGCACCTACGTTGGAGGTTGGTTCGTCAAATCAACAAAGCTTAAATGAATGTGTAAAAGGAATTATGAATTTCTGTTGTGATTAGGTTGGACTTTGAACTGATGATCTGGACTTCATATATCAATTCTTATCCTGTACAAATCCAAATGCAAAATTTTGTATAGAAAGAATTTAAAATTGTTCCAGATTTAGTATGTTTATATATCTCAATTTTTGAAGAAAATTCATTACTTTTGGAATTCTTTAAAAATTTGACCGAGTAAAGATGATTACAAAATTTTCCTGGCAATGAGATGTATTTGTGTGTGCTGTGATATCTAGCTAATTGTTTTCTTTTATTGGGTTAGCCCCTTGGCAAGGGCCTCTTGCAGAGACTCCTGTTAAACCTTTGTGCACATAGTGTCACAAGGGCAACTCTAGTCCGTCTTTTGCTTGATATGATCAAGCCTGAGGCTGAAGGTGCAGTCAGTGGATTGGCAACAATTAACACCCAGAGGCTTTATGGTTGTCAATCAAATGTTGTTTATGGTCGATCGCAGTTGTTAGATGGTAAGACTTTCATCTGATGTCGCTAGAACTATCATCTTATGTTTTTAACTTATTAATTTTTTTAATTATTAAAGCTATCTCAACTTTTTACCTTAACAGGTCTCCCTCCACTGGTCTTGCGTCGAATTTTTGAGATTTTGACATTTTTGGCTACTAATCATACTGCTGTTGCCAATATGTTGTTCTACTTTGATCCCTCACTTGTTCCTGAGCCTCTAAGTCCAATATTTATGGAAACCAAGAAGGATAAAGGGAAAGAGAAGATTGTGGAAGGAGGACTTTCACCAAAACTTTTGGGAAACTCTCTGGATGGGGATGTTCCATTGATACTGTTCCTGAAGCTTTTGAATCGACCACTTTTTCTTCGCAGCAATGCTCACCTTGAGCAGGTTGGTCTGATTTCCTGGTCAAGTGATTTCAAACATCTTAGTTTGCAATCTTACCCTTTTGAATATATATATATATATATAGACATAGCTTGCTCCATAGTCTTTTTATTAATTTAAGTATAGTAACCTGAAGTCCATCTTGCTTTGATTTTATATAGTGGATTTCTTTATTTTTCTAAATACTGCAGGTTATGGGTCTGCTGCAAGTAGTTGTTTATACTGCAGCATCAAAATTAGATTACCAGCCTCAATCTGAACATGCTACAGCAAATGCCTCAGATTTGTCCGTGAATGAAGCTTCTGCTGATGTCCAAAAAGATCCTCCCATATCGGAACCAGAGTCTAAGAAAGAGGATAAATGTACTGGTGCTGACTCATCCTCTTCAGATGGAAAGAAGAGCGTAGATACATATAATACTTTTTCTCAATTGCCACAATCAGAATTGCGCAATCTGTGTAGCATTCTTGGTCGCGAGGGGTATGATGCTCTGATTTTCATTTCTGGATGGTTTAGATGTTCTCTTAATTTTTATTACCTTGTAGCCTCTACAATTTATTTTGATGTTCTGTCAACCCTTTGTTATTTGTGTTTCACTTTATGTATGTATCCACTTGATGTCCTCTTCTCTTTTCCTTTTGTTAAAAGAGTGACTAACCTTCCTCATTAACTTATTTAGGCTTTCAGATAAAGTTTATATGCTTGCCAGTGAGGTGTTGAAGAAGTTGGCTTCGGTTGTTTCATCCCATCGAAAGTTCTTTACATCAGAGCTTTCTGAATTAGCCGATGGGTTGGGCTGTTCAGCTGTTGAAGAGCTTGTCACTCTACGGAAAACGCACATGCTAGGTTTGAGTGCTGGTTCCATGGCTGGTGCAGCAATCCTACGCGTGCTGCAAGCACTTAGCTCACTCACTTCACATAGCATTAATGAGGGTGCAGGACTAGAGAGTGATGGGGAGCAGGAGGAGCAAGCTATTATGAAAAAGCTAAATATCGCACTTGACCCCTTGTGGGAAGAATTGAGTGAGTGTATAAGTGTGACTGAGACACAGCTGGGTCAAAGCTCCTTCTCTCAGACTGTGTCAAATATAAATGTTGGGGAACATGTCCAGGGGAACTCTTCATCTCCTCTTCCTCCTGGAACCCAGAGACTGTTGCCTTTCATTGAGGCTTTCTTTGTTTTGTGTGAAAAGCTACAAGCAAACCAATCCATCACACAGCAAGATCAGGCCAATATAACTGCAAGAGAAGTTAAAGAATCTGCTGGGAGTTCATCCTCTTTCATCATTAAGTGCAGTGTAGAATCTCAAAAGAAGCTTGATGGTGCGGTCACATTTACAAGGTTTGCGGAGAAGCATCGCCGGCTTTTGAATGCTTTTATTAGACAGAATCCAGGTTTATTAGAGAAATCACTTTCTATGCTGCTGAAGGCACCAAGGCTGATTGATTTTGACAATAAGAAAGCGTATTTCCGATCAAGAATTAGGCAGCAGCATGAGCAGCATCTCTCTGGCCCACTGCGGATAAGTGTTAGGAGGGCTTATGTCTTGGAGGACTCATACAATCAGTTACGGATGCGTCCGTTTCAGGACCTGAAGGGTCGGCTGAATGTGCAATTTCAAGGTGAAGAGGGTATAGATGCCGGAGGTCTGACAAGAGAATGGTATCAATTACTGTCAAGGGTTATATTTGACAAGGGAGCATTACTTTTTACTACTGTGGGAAACAATGCTACATTCCAACCAAACCCCAATTCTGTCTTCCAGACAGAACATCTTTCCTACTTCAAGTTTGTGGGCCGTGTGGTAATATTTTTGGGAGCCGGTTTTAAAAATTTTTTTTTTTCATTCATTAATGTACCATAATTTTTCTGCTTCCAAGGGTTCCTATATTTTTCTTTGATCCTTTGTGCAGGTTGCCAAGGCACTGTTTGACGGGCAGCTTTTGGATGTTTATTTTACTCGATCATTCTACAAGCACATACTTGGTGTAAAGGTGACTTACCATGATATAGAGGCAGTTGATCCTGATTACTACAAGAATTTAAAGTGGATGTTGGAGGTCAGCGGGTTCATCTACTTAAAGTCTTGTGTCTTTTCTTCTTATATTTTTTGACCTTTGTGGTTATAATGACTTTTTGCTATGTTTTTTTACTATTGTTTTATATGGAGTGTTGCTTTTTGTCTCATTTTCTATATTTTTCCTATTTCAGAATGATGTGAGTGAAATTCCCGATCTGACGTTTAGCATGGATGCGGATGAGGAAAAGCTCATTCTGTATGAGAAAAATGAGGTATGTAATTTACAAGTTATGATCTGTAACTTAAATTGTATTAAATTTGGCTATTCTTCAAGCTGATTTTGTAAAATTTTCAGGACTTATGACCTGATTTTCTTATGACAAATAAGTTTTAAAGTTTTTATCAAGTTGTCTAATATTTTGGTTCTTGTTCCCCCCCTTTAAAAGGTTACTGATTATGAGCTTAAGCCTGGAGGAAGAAATATTAGGGTTACAGAAGAAACAAAACATGAGTATGTTGATCTTGTTGCTGAACATATCTTGACCAATGCCATCCGTCCTCAAATCAATTCCTTTTTAGAAGGCTTCAATGAATTGGTACCACGAGAACTGATTTCTATTTTTAATGATAAGGAGCTTGAGCTACTTATAAGTGGACTTCCAGAAATTGATTGTAAGTTGGCTTTCCTTTGCAGTTATTTCTGCATTGTGCTTGTGGTTTACTTAACAAGTTTTTGGTTGGTGTTATTGCTTTTGCAGTGGATGATTTGAAGGCCAATGCCGAGTATACTGGCTATACAGCAGCATCTAGTGTTATCCAATGGTTTTGGGAGGTTGTCACTGCTTTCAACAAGGAAGACATGGCAAGACTGCTTCAATTTGTCACTGGAACATCAAAGGTAATTTGGTGCAGTGTACATAAAATGGTAATTTAATATGCAATGTAATATGAGTTGACTTGTATATTTTGCAGATTTTTTATTTTCTTTTATGCCCTCTTTGCCGCCACTTCTTCCGGCTTCTTTTGTTTCCCTTTCAAATTTTACAAAAGACTCTTTTGCACAAACGTTAGAAGTCATTGACTACTAAGTGGTTATGTTATGCTTGCTATGTGTCCTTTGCCAGTCTTCATCCAATGCTTTGTTTTGCTGCTGTTTTTCTGACGTTGATCTTACTTTCTTGTGGAAAATGGCACAGGCAGAAGTTTGATTATTTTAGTTAATTAGATATTGGTTTATTTAATTTTTTTTGGGTAATGCATGTTACTATGGTTGTTTCCTCATCTGAAATGTTACATTTTGGCATGGAAGTAGTGGTTAGGCTATAGGAGAAGCTGATGTCTTGCTGCTGGTCATGATGTATTCTGATTCTTTATCTAAAATGCTTTATGTGGATGCATGGCTTTTAATAAAAGAGTTGGTTATCTGAATCAATTAGTTGGGGCAAGGGTTTAAGCTGGTTTGGGGTTTTTGTTTAACTAGAGCAGCTCATGTATCTACATTATTTTTGGTGGTAGATTGAATTATATGTTTTGACATGAAGCTATTATTTATTTTTGACTTTTCAGGTTCCTTTGGAGGGTTTTAAAGCTTTGCAAGGTATATCTGGTCCTCAACGGTTTCAGATTCATAAGGCTTATGGAGCTCCTGACCGTTTGCCCTCAGCTCATACATGGTCTGTATTAAGATATGTGTGCACCATTCATTTTATTTTATTTTTCAGCCAGATTGTTGCGTAGAATTAAATTTTCTGCTTTTAGGACTTAAACTAACCATTCACTCCCCACCCCCCAAAATGCTTCAGCTTTAATCAACTTGACCTTCCTGAGTATACCTCCAAGGAACAGCTTCAAGAACGTTTGCTGCTTGCTATCCACGAAGCCAGCGAAGGGTTTGGCTTTGGTTGACCTGAGTTTAATGTGATATTGTGGCCCCAGCAATGCCAGCAATCTACCTTTAGAGTTGCCATTACATGTCAGTTATCTTTTTCATTTTATTTATTGTATAGAATTTCTTATTGATCCTCTGCTCTACTTCTGTTTTATTTATCAAAGAAGTATCTTTTTGGTATAATAAGCAAGGCATGTTTTGGGCTTGATTAGATCTAGAAAGGAATTGAGTGTTAGGGTGGGAGGGTTATTAGATTGCTTGAGAAACGAAGCCATTCCCATAAGAATTATGTTTTCTTTACTTTATCTAGTTCTGTTTGACAACAAAGTGGTTGAAAATGCTAGTTTCTTTCATGTATGGGTGTGCATGTCTGTCTGTGTCACTGGTCCATATTAAATGTTGTATATTTGTTGCTAAACCTTTTCTTTTAATGCCATCTCCTCTGTGGTGCCAGATAAAAGGCTTATTGGCCCAAGTCGACAAGAATAAAAAAGTAGGACTTGGACCGCGAAAAGTTTCTTGAAAGCATTTTTGTTTCAAGCATTTTTGTTCCATTGAGGCTGGCATTCGGTGCTTCTATCAACCTATGTATTCAACAGATGATGATCATGCTTTTAAGGATTGGTGGGCTCCTCAGTTACAGTTGGCTAGGAAAATGATGTTTTTTTTTTATTCTTGCCATGAAAACGAGTACTGGGGGAGTGTACAAATGTAATAGATAAATATTTCATTGTTCATATTAGGTTTTTTTCTTGGGTTCATTTTTACATTATTTAGCATTGAGCTTTATCCCTAGCTGCCTTATATCTTAGTTTCTGTAACTACATATTAGTTGGTAATAAGCTAGGAAATGTATATCTATGGCACCAATTGTAGGCAAATTTTTCTTTTGTTTCTTTAAATGGTAAATTATATCTTCTCAACTTGTTTGTTTGTAACAAGTTAAATATTTAAAAAGCATGGAGGGGTTTAACTTCAGACACATTAGTAAATTTCTTTTGCATTTGTGAAAGGCCTTTTACATCTCACCAGTGTGTACTGAATTATGAGCATGTCTTGATCTCGTATCTTAAGCATGTGATTGTGAAGAGTGTCTGTGCAATCAGTGAGATTTTGAAACAAAGAAAGAAGCTAAAAAAAAGAGAAAAGAAAATGACAACTACTAGAGGAGAACGTATCTCCATCTTTATTCTTTTCCACAAAAGCAGAATATAGCCTTTGACCTAGGGGTGTTCATCAAACTGCATAAATTGCAAAACCACACTAAAACTGTTTGCAAAATGGCATAACTGCACCGTATCGTAAGTAATAGTGTACCGCATCGCACAACATGGTGCAATGCGGTTTGCGGTTTTATAATTAAAAAACCGCACCGCACCCTCTTTATATATTAATATATTTATTTATTTTTAATATTAAATATATTATTAATAATTTAATAACCGTAATTTTCAAAAAATAAAAATAAAGTTTGATAACTCTATCAGGTGTTGACTAAAAAAGTCAACTCATAATAAAGAAAAACTAGCTCAATAATTTAAAACTTAGCCCAAAAAAAATGGAACAATTAGTTTTGGATTAGGTAGGAAAAGTCCAAAATTTAAAAAATATACTGACTTTAAATCGCATCTTATACAAAATACCGCATATGTGATTGCAAAAATGAGGTACGGTGCGGTTATGGTTTTAACTAAACTTTAAACCGCATCACACCGCATATGTGACCGCAAAAATAAGGTGTGGTGTAGTTATGATTTTAGTTAAACCGCACTGTAAAATACAATGTTAAAAATGACCAAAAACCATACCACACTGCACCGTACTGCGAACACCCTACTTACCCCATGAATTTGCAGCCTTCTCTGAAGTCTGAACTAATAATCTCTACTTCAAGAGATTGTCTAAGCATTTCAGAATCATACTAGGATGCAATATTGACTCAGCATTAATCATTATTTAGCCCCTCCAATACATGTTTATTTTTATATCCACATAGCCCACAAGGTTATAACCCCAGTCAGAAAAATCCCTGAACTCTTATTTTCTCAAACTGATCATGAAGATATCCATCCTCAAACTGATCGAATTGTATTAATTAATGTAATACAAGAAGAATGATAATATGAAGTTCATGGTAAACAATGGCACACAACTTTTATGCCAAAAGTGGTCTTATTAACTTTACAACTTGCATTAAGAATCTTGTAGCTCAACTGATATTTCTTGACATTTCTAACAAAACATTTAGGATTCAAATCCTCCCATTTCTAATTATTGATATATAAAACCTACTGCAGTTAGTTGTGGTTTCTAAGTCATTTAGAATTGGCTGATTTATTGGATTGCAATATTCATGACCTTCCATATTATATTGATTGCCAAAAAAAAAAAAAGAAAGACGAAGAAGAAGCATTTGTACCTATTATTAGGTTAAAATTTATTTTCATTTTCCAAATTTCCTAAGTTAGAATTTTTTCCCAAAATTTTTACAAGGCATCAATTTCATTCTTCCTTGTATCCATGGATAAAGAACTTGCACATGTGGATATTGGACTATAATAAATTTAGTAAGGGCACGTTTGGTACACTGTAATGATTATTACATGGGAATAAGAATAATATTACAAGGAATACATTAAGTTGGAATGTAATAAATATTATTATTCATTAGTTTGGTGACAATTTAGGAATAGAATTCTAAATATACATCCACAATTTAGTAGAGTATAAAAAAAAGTGTAATTAAATCATTTTTAAGTCAAATTTCCTAAAATGCACTTATTTTAGGGTGTTCAAAATAGAGCTAATAATTAACAATAAGGAAAATTTATTTTCTTTCCTTTTGAAGATGTGGCAACAAATAGTTTTTTAGGAATTTTTTTTTAAAAGTTATTACATAAGGTGAAGGAATATATATTTAGTACTTTTGATAAGGAATAATTATTCCTCATTTTGAAGAATAGCTATTCATAAAGAATAACTATTCATTGTAATATAAACATAACCAAACAACTGAATAGTTATGCCATAGGAATATCTATTACATTACAGTGTCTATTATAGTCTACCAAACGTGCCCTAATAAATAGACAATTATGAAATTGATGCTTTTCATTTTTTTTTAACTGTAATTTTTTAAATTTAATGAATTAAAATTGAATGTATACCAAAATTTAGATTTTGTGGACTAAACTCCTATGCGAACCAAATTTTCAGAGTAAAAAGAATAAAGTATTCGAGTAAGCAGACAAGATCTAATCAGTAGATCTCATTATTTGTGAACTCACATATTTCAATATACAAAGATCTAAAGAAGATTTTTGTAGGCATGTGGAAGCAGACACACTACATGTTATAATGTAAACTTATCTGTTGTATGGTTGATGAGATTGCCATAGTTAGCTCTCTCGCTCACTCTCTCATATAACTTTTATAATAATTTGTTTGGTTCGGTTAATTTAATTTTGAGAACTAGTTTGTTTTATGGGTCATGTTAACTAGGGCTGTACACGGTGCGGTGCGGCCGGTTTTTTGGGGCATTTTTGCACCGCACCGATAGGAGTGGTTTTCCCTCATCCCTAGCCGCACCTCACCTGTGGAGGGGTGGGAACCGGTCTACACAAGGTGCAGTGCAAAATACCGGTTCGGTGCAGTTAGTTCGGTTAATTCCTCACTTTCTCAGGAACCAAACACAATGCAATTAACAACCCAAATATTCCAAAAACAAAACCATTGAAAATAAATTACATAAATAAACCTGGTAGAAAGCATTAGATTTGCATGGAAGAGCATCTGAAGTCAGAATCATCATTAGAAACTCTTGAGAATATTGTGACAAAGAGGAGAGAGGAGAGGGTGAAACTCCAAAAAAACGCGGCATCAAGCACTAGATTGCAGTGGCAGCAAGCAGCGGCAACAAGTGGCAGGGGTTGAGGGGAGAGAGAGGAGAGATGAAGACTTTTGTTGCTGACTTGCTGGGACTGGAAGAGGCAGGCAGATGAGAGTGAGAGATATAGAGAGGGTGGGTAAATAAACTTAGGGTTTTAAATTAAAAGGCCAAAAAACGTATTTTTTTTTTTTAATTTGATGATAAAACTACGTCGTTTTGGAGCTGATATTAAAATTTAATATCAGGTCCTAAAACGATGTAGTTTTAGTGCCAGATTATATATATATATATATATATTTAAAAAAAAAGAAAAGAAAAAAAGAAAACCTATCCTTAAGTCCAGCGCTGTTTTCTTCTTCTTCCTATTCCTTGCATTTGCTTTAATGGCTTCTCTAGGTTTTCTTCAATCTACTGAAACATAAAAATAAAAAACTGTAAACATTGATGCATATATGTAAAATTATAGTGTGTATTTGTATAGATACCAGTGCCGTGTGGTTTCTCATTAGAGTGCAAAACAGCCACCGCTCGCCGCACTGGACATCTTTGGTTTGTCCAGATCGTCACTGACCACCGCGCTGGACACCTACGGTGAGCTTGTGAAGCGGTTGGATCGGTTAGGCGCCGGCCGGTTTAGTAAGTGCCGGTTGGTACCTAAATAGGCCTAATGTTAATGAGTGCCGTGGGGCATTGGTTAACAATCCAATTAAAAAAAGTTTTTATGGGAAAAGAAAAAAAAAAACAATTAATGTTTTGACAGTTTTTTTCATTTCCCATAAAAGTGATGTCAAAACTTTCTTAAAATATATTCTTAACCAATGCTCTAACGGCACTCATTAACATTTCCCTTATTTTATTTGGGAGAGTGTAAAATAGGGTTATTAAACATTTACATTGGTGCAGTGTATAAATTTTGAAAAAAATCCAGTGTCCCTTAAAAATAAAAATAGAATTTAATGAAAAATATTAACAAATACTGTAACTTCAATTTTTGAACAAATGCGAATATTTGAGGAAGAGCCGGTGATTGAGTTCTTCAGCACTTTTAGACCTTTTTCTCGTACCGTATGTGTCATAACCTCATTCCACATTTCCAATTATATAGATGATTTTTTTATAGACACTAGTGGGATGGATCTTGGGCGTGTAAATGAACCAAACTGCTTAAGAATAGCTCAAGCTCAGCTTGAAAAAAAAGAGTTTGTTTATACTTGTTTATTTAATAAAAAGGGCAAATTATAATGGTTTGGTCGAAATTTAAGTTGCTTATCTGTGGTTTGAAATTTGACATTTTACCTACTTGAGGTTAGTTTAGTTAGAGTTTTATAAACCACCATTGTTAAAAATATAGCTAAAAATGTAATTTTACTCTACTTTTATGTCTCTCTCCTCCAAAAACACAAAAATCATAAAAATACAAGATCAAATAAGATAAAAAATAATCCAATGAAATACTTGCATTATGAGATTTCAAACCACAGGTAAACAACTTAAATTTTGGTTAAATCTTAAGTGAGTAAAGTGTTAAATTTCAAATCACATATAGACAACTTAAATTTCAGCCAAACCACATGTGGGTAAGCTATATTTTGCCCTAAAAAAGTCAAGCTTGAACCCAAGTTTAAGCTCGTTTATTAAACGAATTAAGTTCAAACATAATAATGTGTTTTTGAACAACTCGTCAACATGAGACTCGATTTAATTATATATAATATGATATTTTTATATGTATACTTGTCTAAAAATATGTTTATATAGACTTTTTAAAGAATATTGTATTTATAGAAATTTTTTTTTTGGTTGTTGTTGATAGAATGTGCTTATAGACTTCAGATTGAATTTGTGGTATAAGTTTGTGTAAAAATTTGTTTATTTATGGATACCCATTACCTAGGCCCAAATAAGGTAACGATGAAATTCTTACATTTTCATTATTCCTATGATTCCAGAGCAACGGCGATGTTGAGGAAAAGCCGGTGATTGAGTTCTTCGTCAGCACAATCTCTCTAGTTTCCCCACAAAGCATGAAACTTTAGACCCTTTTCTCATATGGGTGTCTCTAGTTTTGCCAATATACACACTTCTAGCTGCAAAAAACACAGCTCCGCTGCACACACAGTAATGACTATGAATATGATTAGGAAGAGCCAGTGATACCTATAAGTTTCCCACAAAGTTTTAAACTTTAGACCCTTTTCTCACATGGGTGTCTCTAGTTTTACCAAAGAAAACAATATACACACTTCTAGCAGCCAAAACAAAGCTCTGCTGAACCTACAGTAATGTGTTTTAGTTCTTTATCAGCCAAAATTTCTCTGATTTCACACCGAGTATCAAAATTTAGAGCCTTTTCCCACATGGGGTTCTCTAGTTTTGCCAGAGAAAGGAATACATGCAATTCTCGTAGCCTAAATGAAGCCCTGCAGAACATACAAACCGCTGGTATGCCTCTCTCTTCATGTGTGTTTGCCTCTGTGTTTGACTATATGTACATATATATGCGCTTTTATTTATTGTAAATTTTTGGATTTTGGGACCAATAGGTGCAGAAATGGAGAAGAGCATATACACACTTCTCACTATAGACCGTTGGGAGTCACTGAACCACATGGAATATAGGTTGGCTTCACTTAGACCAGTTCATGGGAGGCTGGCCTTGAAATTCCTCAACTGGGTTATCAAGCAACCTGGTTTGGAACTCAATCATCTTACCCATATACTTTGCATTACAACCCATGTACTTGTTAGAGCTAGAATGTATGACTCTGCCAAATCAATTTTGAGGCACTTATCACAAATGGGTATTGGGACTAATTCAGTTTTTGGTGCTGTTATGGACACTTACCCTCTTTGTAATTCAAATCCTGCAGTTTTTGACCTTCTAATTAGGGTTTATATTAGAGAAAGTATGGTTAGAGATGCTGTAGAAACTTTCTATTTGATGGGGTTTCAGGGATTTAGGCCGTCGGTTTTTACGTGTAATATGATTCTAGCTTCAATGGTGAAAGATAGGAGAGCTGGGTTGGTTTGGTCTTTTTTCGAGGAAATGCTTGGAAGGAAGGTTTGTCCTAATGTTGCTACTTTTAATATATTGATAAATGCCTTATGTGTGGAAGGGAAGCTAAAGAAAGCCGGTTATCTGTTAAGAAAGATGGAAGATAGTGGTTACATTCCAACTATAGTTACTTATAATACTTTGCTCAATTGGTATTGCAAGAAGGGACGATACAAAGCGGCATTTGAGCTCATTGACTACATGGGATCTAGGGGTATTGAAGCAGATGTTTGCACATATAATATGTTTATTGATGATTTGTGTAGAAACAACAGGAGTGCGAAAGGTTATTTACTGCTAAAAAAGATGAGGAAAAAGATGGTATTTCCTAATGAAGTGACTTATAATACTCTGATTAATGGGTTTGTTAAGGAGGGAAAGATTGGAGTTGCTACTCGGCTTTTGGATGAGATGACACTACTTAATCTTTCACTGAACTGTATTACTTACAATGCCTTGGTTGATGGGAACTGTAAAAAGGGTAGTTTTGAGGAAGCATTTAGACTTTTGGATATGATGGAAGCAGAGGGATTGCAGCCTAATGATGTCAGTTATGGGACTCTTTTAAATGGGCTGTGCAAGCATGCCAATTTTGAATTAGCAAGAAGTGTTCTAGAGAGAATGAGGATGAAGGGGGTGGAGGTTAATTGTATTTCTTACACTGCAATGATTGATGGATTATGCAAAAATGGGTTGCTTAATGAAGCTGTGCAGTTGCTCAATAAGATGTCCATGGAATGTGTCAATCCTGACGTTTTCACATTTTCAGTGCTCATAAATGGATTTTGCAGAGTGGGGAAAATAAAAAATGCAAAGGAGATATTATGTAAAATTTATAAAGCTGGACTTCTACCAAACAATATCATATACTCAACATTAGTCTATAATTTTTGCAAGATGGGAAATATTACAGAGGCATTGAGAGTCTATGCAGCTATGAATATCAATGGCTGTGATGTGGACCATTTCACATGTAACATGTTGGTTACTTCTTTATGTGGGGTTGGAAAAGTTGTAGAGGCAGAAGATTTTATGCATCACATGAGTAGGGTAGGCCTTGGTCCTAACTCTGTCACTTTTGATTGTATCATAGATGGCTATGGAAATTTGGGTGATGGGTTAAAAGCATTTTCTATTTTTGATGAAATGAATAGATTAGGTCATCACCCAAGTCCTTTTACATATGGGAGTTTACTGAAAGGACTATGCAAGGGGGGAAATATGGGGGAGGCAAAGAAATTTTTGAATAAACTCTACCACATTCCTTCTGCTGTAGATACTGTTCTCTACAATACAATACTTGCTGAGACATGTAAATTGGGGAATTTGCAGGCGGCAGTGGTCCTTCTTGATGAGATGGTCCAGAATGGCGTGCTGCCTGATAGTTATACTTACACTATTATTCTTTCTGGGTTATGCAGGAAAGGAAAATTGGTTGCTGCTATCTTGTTGTTGGGGAAATTGATGGAAAGAGAAACTTTATCACTAAATATGGTATCATATACCTGTTTGGTTGATGGCCTTTTTAAGGTTGGGCAATCAAAGGCAGCATTGTATCTTTATGAAGAGATGGAGAACAAAGGCCTGAACCCTGACACTGTTGCACTTAATGCAATTTTAGATGGATACTCAAGGATGGGGAAACTGGTGCAAGCAAATAATCTTTATTCTACTATGAGGAGCAAAAGTTTGTGTCCTAGCTTGGTTACGTATAATATTCTCTTGCATGGGTATTCAAAGAAACATATTTTGGTAGCATGCTCTAGGTTGTTCAGTATTATGATGAGGACAGGTTTTCTGCCTGACAAATTAACTTGGCATTCTCTTATTTTTGGACTTTGTGAGTCTGGTATGTTGGATGTTGGTATCAAAATGCTGAAAAAAATGACAATGGAAGGTGTTATAGCTGATCAGTTTACATTTAACATGCTTATTGCTAAGTGTTGTGAAACTGGGGAGATGTCAAAGGCCTTTGATCTGGTTAATATTATGAATTTTTTTGGTGTATGTTCAGATGTAAATACCCAAAATGCCATCTTAAATGGACTGGTTAGAACTTCATCTTTCCAGGAATCTCATATTCTTTTGCATGACATGTTAGAAAAGGGTTTCATTCCGAAGTGTACACAATATATCACTCTAATCAATGGTATGTGTAGAGTGGGAGATATTCAAGGAGCATTCAAGCTGAAAGATGAGATGGAAGCACTGGGTATCAGTTCCTGTGATGTTGCTGAGAGTGCTATGGTTAGAGGGCTTGCACGAGGTGGGAAAATTGAAGAAGCCATGCTGGTTTTTAATTGCATGCTTCAGATGCGACTCATTCCAACAACTGCAACTTTTACATCTTTGATGCACATTTTGTGCAAGGATGCAAACCTTAAGCAGGCTCTAAAGTTGAAGGGCATTATGGAACATTGCGGTCTGAAGCTTGATGTTGCTGCTTATAATGTTCTCATTTCAGGTCTTTGTGCTAATGGTGATGGTGTGGTTGCATTTGAACTTTATGAAGAGATGAAACAAATAGGTCTCTGGCCCAACACCACCACCTTTGCTGTTCTCATTGAAGCCATTTCAGCAGAAAATAATATTGTCAAGGGTGAAATGCTCTTGAGGGACTTGCAGGAAAGGGGATGGATATCTTGGGATTGGGATGGAAGCACCCAACAATTAAATGAGGGATTGATAATTGCCATGGAAAAAATAAGTTCATTGAGGAAAAATAGAAGGAAGCCAAAAAAAAGTAGGAAATCAGTTTAATTTGATTGGGTTCACAAAACATAAATCCCTTCTTCTGGACTTCTGGCAGATGAGACTGACATTGGACTTCCTTTATGATGGCAGTTGTGGTACTCATGAACAGATGAACTGCTACTTTTTTTAAATAATGTCCGTTATCATGTGGTTCATATGGAGGTGCTTGGAAGGGACACAGATCTTGTCTGAAAAACAGAAAGAATAACGACTATATGGTTTTTATTCCTTGTTATTCACTTTTTGAGTTTGACGGAGAGATGGGCTTTCAGGAACAATAACAAAAGGATATCTCGGTATCTGATCTTCTACTTGGAAATTCATCCGGTGACCTCATGGTTGCCAAAAAAGCCCCAAGAAGCATCAAACATTTCCAATGAGACCCATGGGGCAATTCTTAGATAGCAAGCATTAGCTCCCGGGAAGCATAAAGATTGATCAATGTCCATATTGCAAACCCAACAAAAAAACCACCACAACACCACAGCAGCCACAATGCGGTTCAACCACGAACCCAATGATGGAGACGGCCTTCTGGGCATGTCAGCTAGCTGCCTGTCAGATATTCAACTACTCACTTGTCGGCTTCCAATTTGAAAAGTCATGCCACTTTTTCAGGGAGCCTCTGAATGTGTCCTTCCTTCTCAATGGCCATGCATCCAATGCTTGCATTTCTATCTTGTACCAAGGTACACTGACTACTTACTTTAGTATAGCTGCACCTAAAAAATTATAATTTTACCTCCTTTTATCTCCCTTCCTGTCAATGTTGCCAATTCCGCTTGAGGTTATAAATCCAAGATGGAATCTTGATGCATAAGATGTGATTTGAATATGTTGTGTCCTTTAGTTTTGTTCTTTCTAATTTGTTCCTCATTTATTTTTTTAACCAATTATACATTTTCTGTTCTGTTTAGGTGATACACACGGCGCTTTGTGCTTGGACATCATTGGAATTACTAAACCCTGGGGTTGATGGCATGGAAGGTTTTACTCTTTGATGTGTTGATGCTGGGTTTTGAAGCGTATAGACAAGAAGTAAGACATTAGATCAACATTCTGAGCTGGTCTTTTTATGCCAACATGAGTTGCATTGCATTCAGTGTAAAGTCCATTTTCTTTCTTTCTTTCTTCTTCCTCTTTTTTTTTTTTTTTTTTTTTTCAATAAATGTGTGTGTGTGTGTAGTCCTTTAATTTCTTTGATATTTGAAGCCTTAGGGGTCCCACATTGGTAAGGATCTGGATATCTTGGTTGATGTGGACTGTGGAGAAAAAACGTATAATGAAGTTTTGGCCCCATCACCTTTGTTATATTCAGTGGAATAAAAGGACGGTTAGAATTCAAGGGTCCTACCAAAAATAATCATTTATCAAAAACTTTTCTTTTTTCTGGTTCTTTTAACTTTTAGAGCAACTTTCAGAAGGAAACTACAACTTGTTTGTAGTCATTTCAGAGCATACAACTAATAATGTTTGTCCGTATGTTAATCATTTGAATTAGCAGGAGTACTGTGTTTGTAGGGAACCTTTGGTATACAGCCTCAACCTGTATGCTCCGTTGGGAGACTCCCATGTATAATCTTGTTTCCTCCCATTTCTTTGATATTAGTATGCTAAATTATTAAAATGTTTGGATAATTCAATTTGGAGAAACATGAATTTTGTTATTGACAAACTATAATTCATCTTGACAGACCGTACAAAAATAATCAGTTATCTTGTTCTGTGTTCTTTGGGTCTAACTTTTCTCTTATTCCAAGCTCCACTTCACATTATTACCATTTGCTTCTAATCAATTAACTTCTGACAGAATATGTTGCACTCAGAAAGCCTAAAACACAACAATCATTTTGTGAGCAATGAAACTACAGAAGCTTTTGGTCATAACAATGCCATGGATGATGAGCTGGAGTTTTAGTTCTCAATGTGGGGGTAATTTGCTGATGGCCAGTTGGAGTAAGAGCTTTTGAAGATACTCAGACACGATATGATTAAACTTATTTCCAAAGGATATTTATCAGATTTTATGTGAAGAAATGTGGGTATGATTTCATTTTTGTTATGAAAATATATGCTTTCTCATCGACAGGTTTCCTTCTTTATTCCCACATTTTGCTACTTAATGAGCATCTTGGTTTAGATATTTCTTGATAAGTCCTCTTACTTTAGATTTGTTTCTCACAAATACCGCCAAAAACAGAACTAGAAGATGGAGCCTCGCAGCAGGGGGTGTCAAGCAATAAGGGCACATCTCTTCACATGCTGCTTGAGAGAATCTTTATTTTTTTTTTGGGGGGGGGGGGGGGGGGCGCTGGGGTGTGGTTAGGATTTTGAGTGAACTCTGTCATCTGGTCTACTGCTTGGAAGATCAGGACAAAAAATCAGTGGCACATGGTGACCAATATGTAAGTTAATCTCACACTGAAAACACATGATTTGTCAATGGACAAAATTTAGATGCAGTTCATTAGGTATTGTACTTGAAGTTCCCCAATTAAATTCAACACATGGCCGCATTGACCAATGTAACACAAACAACGTTATTTTTTTGAAGCACAATTTAATTTAATGTACCTATATTTGAATATAATTGGAGAACCTAAGTTACAGTACCTAAAGAATTGGACCTAAGTATCACCCTTTGTCAGTATAGATTTTTTCCTGGTAAATGATTTTTTTTTCCTTCTTTCCCCAGGTCATGATTTTGGGAAGGCCAGATTACTCAACAATAAAGAAAGCAGCCCAACAAAGGTGGATAAAGCAACTTGTTTGTGAAACAAGTTGGCCTGTGTGGGAACCATAATAGTAGTGGTGTGTCTAAAATTTATTATAGTGTGCCTCAATATTTCTCTTTAATCTGTACCCTATAGTGGAGGCATGAACTAGGCTGTCATAAAAATTTGTCGAGGGACTACCATTTTACAAAAATATAATGCATTGTTATTGCGTGGCAGACAGAATCTAACAATTTTTTCAGGGGTGGACTTACTATTACTGACTTCACAATTATAATTTATAGTATAACCATGATTGGAGCTCCTGTAATTGTTGTCATGTGTCGTGCCTTGTGCTCATAAGCCAGATTCTTTTCTTGATTATCTCATTTATAAGTTTCTTGGAATTTTACGAACTAAAAACTGAGTTTCCTTATTTTACATTCAAGCTATACCTCTTAATTATGATTTTGAGAGCTTATAACTTGTTCTTGCAAGTCTTGCAGTTTGGATGGCAATTTTTTTTTTTCTGAAAATTAGCAAAATTACGATTATACCTAGAAAAAGTGAGATTTTAAAATGTTGTACATAAGTAAATAATTGAAAAAATGAAAAGAAAAAAAAGTTAAACTAAGTTCACTACAGATAAGTTTTGGACAAAACACATATAGCCTTTGGTAGCTCCCTATCTAGATGAGTAATAAACCTAACCAAAACCTAAGACCATCAACAAGAACTCAATGCAATCCCAATTACATAAACAAAGAAGCAATGTCTATTCTTGTTGTGGTATCTATACTCGGGATAATTTGCTGAGTAACATTATTGTTAGCAACTATTTTTTTAGTTAGCATGTTTTGGAAACATTTTATCAAACTAGCATCTCGAGCGTTAAAGGGTCGAGATCAGTGACGAAAATTGAGTCATTCAGACATGAGTTCAAATCCGATGCGGAAGAAAAAAGACACGTGGAAATCAAGTCTGTAAAACTCGAGTTCAGTAGAAGAAAACCAGTAGAACAAAGAAGAAGAAACCTAGCAGAGCAAAGAAGAAGTAACCTAGAACATCACAAACCCACATGAAATTTTTTTCAAAAAAAAAAAAAAAACCCAACCTTAACTATGTTGTTGTGGATTGATTTGGCATGGGATTGTCTAGCCGTTGCCCAAACCGATCGAAAATTAAACAACAAGGGCCTCGAATAAACGGGTTCAGAAACGAAGAAAAAACCTAGTAGAAGATGAACCAATTGAAGATGAAGAAGAAGAATAACCCCAAGAAAATGAAAAAACCCAGAACGAAGAAATGCAGGCAAATGGTATTTCTTAATGAAGTAACTTGAGTCTTAGAGACTCGAGTTCCACGTGGATTTTTTCTTCCACCTCATTTTGGAACTCGAGTTTTACATTGAGCTTGAATTAAATTTAATGATATGTTTAAAATGGAGAGAGTTGGAGGAGGATAAATGAAAAGTGTCATTAAAAAAAAAAAGGCAGGAATGTACTAATGCATAGAGTTGTAATATATGGTTAAGTGATAGATTCTTCATCTCCGCCACTCTTTGAGGTCAATATGCTCAGTTGTCTCTAATAATATTCTTGTTCTGTTTTAGTGTTCATTTTGTATGGCTTAATTTTGTAGTTTATTTAGCTTATTTTTAAAAGTAAGATTCATGTGAAACTAAATAAGTGATAAAAATGAATAGTGATACTTTAAAAAAACTGCACCTAATGATTCAATAAAACCAAATTAGCATATTTTAAGCTTAAACAAATATATGCTTATTTTTTAAGGGACCAAATATATACTTAAAAGGACCAATACAAGCCAATCCCCTTTTTTTATTCGAAATTATTTCCATTTAGATTCTATCTATATAATCTCAATGTCTCATTTGTTTACTTATTTTTGGTTTAAGTATAGGATTTGTAAGCCTAAACCATCACACCATGTACTTTCAAATCTCTTTTTTTTTTGGGTAATCATCTCCCTTTCAATTGAATTGACTGTTACCTCTACCAACAAATCTTTCATGGACCCTTGGTGAGGAAGTAACGTGAGTCACTTGCCAAGCTCGACTCTTGTAAAAACGAATGTGAAAAATGCATACCAAGGTCATTGTCACTCCTGAATCTTTTTCCCCCCTTTAGATAAAGTGCAACAAATGCCACATGCCCCCACATGCTTATGGAGGATAATATTTGTCTTAAGATCAGTATTAGCCATAAAAATAAAAATAAAAAGAAAAGAAGTGCAAGATAAAAAATAAGTGAGAGATTGATAGAAAATTTATATGACTGGAACTGGATACATTTTTCCAGCATTTGCAGCAAGGGAGATTTGTGAGAATATATATATAGATTGGCAAAGCATAGGTAAAGAATTTGAGTCTGATTAGTCCGTTGAGGATTAGCCACTGATCATATGATTTTGGGACTAAAGTTTTGTTGTTGTAGGTAAATGAATTTGACCTTTGGAACTAAACACCAAAAACATTAGTGAATGCGATTTTTTTTTTTTTTTTGTTTAAGTGAAATACAAGGTTGTCATTTCATATTTACGGCATAAATTATTAATGAACATGGACATTACTTATGATGACTTGGGTATAATCTAAGTCAATGTAAAAGCATCTAGACTTAGAAAGTAATAAAATATCTAAAGAGAATCCAGAAAAGAAGAGAGTCGTTAAAAATAAAAAAAAGGAGAGAGAAATTGAAAATGTAGGTTCATGGATCTTCTTGCTTTATTTTGAAGGAGGATGAAAAAAGTGAGGAAGAATTAAGAAAAGAAAGGAAAGAATAGATGTCATTTTCAATTTTAAGTATTTGATAGAAATAATGAAAAGTGGAAAGATATAGAAGCCTCTTGCATTAAATTCTTATTAATATCTTTGCTTGAAATTATTTTTGATAAATTAGAAGAGTACAATTATTATACCACTTTTTTTTAATAGGAAATTATTATCCCACTTAAACATAACATTTTTGTTGTCTTTTTCCCCTCCCATTTTGAGATGATCACAAGGGACAAGCCCTGTGTTAGACGTATAGTGATAAACAATCTTTTTTCTTTTTCTCACTTTTCTATCTTTACTTTCCTTCCACACTTCTTCTATCTTCCAACTTCTCCTCTCTACCAAAAATGCACAATCAATCTCAATCTACATACTGAGATAGGTACAATATTTATGCAGATTATCAAAAAAAGGTTACAATATTTATGCATTACAATATCATATTGATAGATCTAGAAATTAGTGTCTTTTTTTTTTTTTTTTTTAATCTAACACTTGTTTAGTATATTTTTATTTAAGTTGAAGGTGCTAAATTGGTAAAGGGATTAATTAGAGCCTAAGGGTATAAACTATTCTCGAAATTAATATTTGTGAGGTTGCATTGGTTTCGTATTCCTAAAGCCTAGTTTTAAAGAGAGAAGTATGTACAAAGGCTACTTTGCTAGCTGTCATGACAAATTAGGTAGTAAGAGAAGGACTTGGTTTAGTGGCATTTCTCATTCTACAAATTGACTTATTATTATTATTATTTTGAGAATACAAATTGATTTATTATTGGTTTACAATTATATGATGTGTAACATCTCTAGTCCTCATTATAAAATTTTGGTTTTAGATTGCAAGGGGTTGCTTTCTAACAATTGAAATGTTGAAGTTTAAGCACCTATAATGGGAAGCCAGCTAATATTCTATCCAACTTTTTCAACCTTTTTGTGTCTATGACAAATTGACAATTGCCCCCATCCAAATCTGTGTCATGGCTTCTATCTCATTACGTAGGTTGGAATAGCCGGGAGTTTGAAGCAACTTATTACATTGGTTGGAATATACGGAGACACTGCTTTAATTAATGCCTCTCTACCCCATGGATATCAATCTATTCTTCTGTCCCATAATTTTCTTGGCTACCCTTTCTTTAATCTCCCTGAGTATTTGAACCTTTGACCTGCTCATCATAATGGTTGTGACTTATAGTGCTGTTTGGTATGGTAACTCAAACACATGTTTTCAGTTTTTAAACAACATTATACGTATTTTTACACATTTTTACACCCACACGTATTTTCACACATGTTTTCAAACAATAAAACATATGTTTTAAAGTGCATGTACCAAAGTCTCTCATTTTACATAAAAAAGAAAAGAAAAAAGAGAACACTCAATGAATTGGTGTAAAAAAAAAAAAAAAAAAAAAAAAAAAAAAAAAAAGAAAAAGGAAAAAGAAAACTCTTAATAACAAATGCAAAGAAAGCAATACATACTATTCATCGACTTCCTTAAAGTCAGGTGTTGTACCGGAGTTGGAAGGGAAGGGCGATGGGAAAGTCGAAAAGAATGTACATCCTTATCAATTAAATGGGAGACATGACATGAAAGTAGGAAAAGTCCCCACGACTGCTTAATTTTGTTAAGTTGCATTGAGTTTGGCTATGGATTGTCTTTATCAAAATTTGAACAACAAACAAGGGCATATTTATATCCTGCTAAATAACTTTAACTACAATATTGCAGGCAAACTTAATTGTTATCATAAAATTATTCCCCACACCAAATATTTAAGAACTTACTAGTAGGTGAGAGGAGGATTACCTATTTTATACTAAAAAAAAAAAAAAATCAATTAAATCTTCACCGTATTTTTTAATACATAATTAATTAATACTTTTTAATTTTATCAGTTGAGCTAACTAGAACCTATACAATTGAAGATTTAAATGCTTATAAATTACTAAAAAAAATGTTTATATTCATTTCAACATAAAACATTTTCTGGTATTTTCTGCATTTCCAAATGTTTGACACAACTCAAAACCTTTTTGTTAGGACATATGTTTTCAAGCATGGAAAAAAAAATTTCATAAGACTTTTTAAATTTTACTCATAATTATTATTTAAATAAATATTAATTAGCATTGTTTTGGAACTTATCTATAATATCTCTCAATTGCCTATCATGTGCTCAAGAATGTTCCCTAGTTCCTTGGTAGCACCTCAAGGTGCATTTAGTTGTCTTACATGAGATTCGGGCTATTTTTTATTCCATGCCATGACACCTTTTGCTCATCTATTTCTCTTGTCTGCCCATATGCGAAGCACACAATCCATCTATGTTAACGTTAATAAGGATGATTTTCAACTAGTTGTGAGACAAGTCATTGCTAAATATCAAGTAATCGTAGAAAAGTAGCAACAACACTCACAAAGAGCCCTAAACTCTTTTTGCAGAATGCAGAGTTTGATGAAATTCATATTAACCATATACCTAAAAGGGCCAATGTTGAAACTCACACAATGACCTATTTTTCTTCGACGTTTGATTTTTGATTGACTTTAGAAATTTGTCACATAAGCTTTTGAAACCTCACAATTTTACACGTTATTATTCTATATATAAACTCTTCGTTAAAATCTTGACATATCATATATACAAGCATAATTATAATAAATATTTTTATAATTATCAAATTTCATATTTAAACAAAAATATATGAGAAAAAAAAAATCACAGTTGATTAAACTTTCCATGCATCATATGAGTCATTGATTAGTTTAAATTATTGATGAGCTAATAAAATTTTAAGAAAATGATGTTTAATGATTAAGCTAAAAAAAAATGATGTTTAGCCAAGTGTGGAGGATTTGACTTTTATTCAACTAAAAATCTTCCTAATTTACTTTTACTTTAATAAATGAATCTCTTTGCCTAAGCTATTAAAAAAAAAAAAAAAAATCTTTATAAATAAAAGTTAATTAATTATTTATTTAAGACGTGGAAAAGCCTAAAGACGCTTAAAAAACATTGCCAGCAAAGTCAAGAACGTACACTCTTCTGTGCGCCAGTACAGTCTTAGCAGTTCCACCCTTAACTCCGTTTGCCAGCTCACCACCCCCCATTTCCGTTACTATCTAGAGCACTTGGAACAGTACTAAAAAAGAATACTTGGTAATTTACATTGCTATTATGTATTTATTTATTTATTTCTTTATGTATTTTGACATGAAAGATGACACTATTTATTTTTTTATTATCTATAGTACAATTTAAAGAGTTTTTCAGATCCTCAATTTTGATGTTCAAAATATTCTCAAATTTATTAATTTGTAAAGCTTAAATAATAGGGTTATATATGTAAAATTGTCAATTTAAAAACTCCTAAATTTTAGCTCTCACCTAAAACATAGCCTACTAAATAGGACAACTCCTTGCTAGTTTTCAAACTCAATGTTCAAAAAATTGAATTACTCCAACTCTAATATATTCCTTCAATTACTAAACCTTACGTTAAAAAGGGAAAAAATTTGAAGATAACCCGGTAAAAATATATCTCCAATTCCACTTAAAATGCTTACAAAATATTACACTCTTCCAGTAATTTATATTTTCAAAACAAACATATCCAAAATTAAAAAAAAGAAAAGAAAATTATAACACTATACAAAAAAAAAAGCCACATTGCACGCACAAAGCGTGTATGATGAGGCTAATTTTTTTTTTTTTTAATGTACATTGAAGATGATGGAAAAAAAGTGAATAATAATTGTTAACTGTAAAGAAAGAAAAACAATTAAAAGATAAAAAAATTAATATTTTAATAAAATATAGTATAAAATAGATAATCTAACAGAAAGTATTTCTTTACGAATGATGACGGTTATTTATAAAGAAAAAAAAAATAATTAAAAAAATTAAGAAAAAATAATATATTAATAAATATAGTTTAAAATAAATAATCTAACTTGAAGTATTTTGAAGAACAAAGTACATATTACATAAAGAATAGATAGGAACTTTTGCACCACCTTATGCCAATAACACACACTCTCACTTTTCAGTGCTTGCCCACGTCATCAATGACGCCGAATTAGCGGGCGTTCCCATAAAACATAACGCCGTGATCTAAAACCCACTCTGCGCCGTTCCGTTTCCACAAACGTTTATTACAACCGTACAGGCCCATTTTTTGGCCCAAACTTCACATTCCCTTCTCTCTCTAAAAGACTCTCTTCCTTTCTCTCACTAAAAAACTTCTCTCTCTCTCTGTTTTTTTTTTTTTTTTTTTTTTTTTTCTTAAGCTTTATTGGTCTGTGGTCATTTTTCTTTTCCCAGAAAGGCAAGCTATCTCTCTCTCGAATTCATGTCGGTACGTCCTTTCTCTCTCTCTAAAAGTTTGTGTCTTTGATTCTCTGTGCTCGATTTGATACAATTCTTGATCGATTCCTCAGCTTCAGTTTTTGGTTTCTTGTTGAATATTTTGATTTGATCGTTTTGGTTATGCTAGGATTTTAATTTAAATATATAATCTTTCTTCTTATTATTTAAAAAAAAAAAAAAATTTGAGCAACATTTGAGTATTTTATTTTATTTTCTGAATCTTTATTTGTTATATTAGCTTATTTGGCTGAAATTCATGATTTTTATAAGTCAATGGTTTGTGGGTATTTCAATTTTGACTTACTGGGTATTTCAATTTTCTGTTTTTTTGATAAATTTTTGATTTTTTTTTAATGAATTATTACCAAAAAAGGAAAAAAAGAAAGAAAGAAAGATTAAGTTAATGAATTAATTCGAATGTTAAATGTTTTAGTAAAGAATGGAAAGGAAAGAGCTTTGAGTTTGTGTTTGGTTGCAAAGTGAGTAAGCTTTTTAGTTTTAGCTAAATGCTTTTTGTTGTTTTTGTCGTTTGGTTGTTAAGTGCTGATTAAGTAAGTTAATGACTTGATTTGAGAATCTGTTTGCTATGTAGAGGAGCTTTGTGTGGATCTATGATGATATGGCTGTAATATTGTGCTGGTAAATTGCTCTTGATATTGTGTCGATGAGCTCCGGCTCAAATGGGCGCTTCCTCCCTTCCAAAGGTCATGGGTGGAGGTGAGGGTTATGGGTTTGTCAGGGTTGAATGCCCTTGGATTAACCGCTAACTAGTTTTGGAGTGTGGGGTCAGTTGCCCGTGGGTTTTATTGACTTGGGGCGAGAGTCCAAAGAGCAACTCATTGAATTTGTAAATTACTGATAATTTGACAGAATTGCTATTGGTAATTTGCTGCTTTGGTCTGTTTTAGTGAATGCTTATTAATGAGTACTGTTTTTGAGGCTTTGTTATATGGTTAAGCAGTAGTCTAGTGTTTTGTATGTGGGATTTCTTGATTATACATGTATGTATCACCTAACATTTCACTCATCACCCCCATCCCTACAAAACACGTTAGCAAAAGAGGATATGTTACTTGGCCAACCCAGTTATCCTTTAGATTGTTTGTGGATACCAAAGTTTGTTACTTAATTCTGCAATTCCTTATCTTTGGTCTTTATGATGAATTTTGGTAAACTGGGAATGAATGACTGATTTTATATCCATGACTAGCTGTGCTGGTTTTGAGCCCAGTGAATAATCTATTTAGTTTCAAGATGTATTTAGCGTTGCATGGTATTTTTAACATAAAATGATTTTTCGTTAATGCACATGAGCAATCACCACTGATATTTGGGAATTGGAATGACCCAAAGCTGAATTAAGGTGTGAAAAACAACAAATTGCCACATATTCGAAAACTATAGAGTATGCGAGAAATCATATGGCACTGGAAAGTAAAGGAAAATTACTTAATATCTTGTATAAACCTTTCAGTAGATTTCACAGAGCTGAACTAACCTTGGTCATTTCAAGTCTACCTTTACCCAAAATAATCAACCGGAAGTGTATGTAAAGCTAAAATAAATGGGCTGGCAGTGCAATTTTGCTATTACATTTTTGTAGTGATTCAAACTGAAGTTACAATCTATTAAAGTAATTTAGCAAGTCAAGGGGGTGGATGCTTAGGATGAGGTGAATTTGCTAGTGTTGGTTGGATGCTTTGCAAGGTGTATGGAGCTGTAGCTACTCCATTCATTGTATGATTGCTCAGTGGGGCTGAGATGCCTAATATAATGTTGAGGTTATGTAATAAAAGAATGCCTCTTGTTTGAGGCATCCCAAAGCTTTATGGAAGGATTATCAATACTTATTGCAGTCTTATGATTGGCCAATCAACCTAGGTAAAATGATGAAGGTATCTGTCATATGCTTTGCTTTTGCTTTTGGATGAGTGTGTTAAGTAGTCTGCATCTTTCCTGGAAATGATCATGTTGATGCCTGGTGCAGACTTGATGGGACTAGTAATGACTTATGATTATTATATGTACCTTGCTCTGTTATATCATGCTTTGCCTTTGGGAATTTGCATGCTTGAATTGTGGCAATCAGCTTTTTAACAAACATATTCAAACTCTGTTTATGACTGCATGAGGGTTTGATTCCTTTTCAAAGCTTATCCTACTTCATGGTGGATGGAGAGTCCTCCATAACATCTCTTTCTCTTGTCTCCAGATATTGAATTATTTTTGTGCTTATGTACGGTTCTACTAGAGAACATGAGAAGTTTTTGGGTTGATTTAAATGACTTTTCTTGCTAATTGTGATGGGGTTAATTATAGTTCCATTTCTAAAGTTCATCAGGGGAGGACAATCAGGATTTTAGTATTACCCTTTGGGGTCCATATTTCTTAGTGATTGATTAAATGACATTTGTGAACATGATTATTTATTTATTGTTATGTGGCTGTCCTTTGCCTTAAACAGCAATCAGAGATATAATAAGTTCTTTTTACCGTTCTGTTTCTTCAGCAGGACAAGGGTGGACCACTACCAAAATTTGGTGAATGGGATGTCAATGATCCTGCTTCAGCTGAAGGATTTACTGTGATTTTTAATAAGGCTAGAGATGAGAAAAAAACAGGTGGCAAACCAGAGTCACCGGGAAAGGGTGATTCGCAAATCAAGCCTGGAGTTGATCCTGCCAAGCCTCAGGCTGTAAGATGCTATCTATTTTTGCTACATCATAAGTAGAAAGAATGATTTTTTTTTTTTTTTTTTGATAAGTAGAAGTTTGATTAATTGTTAGAACTTTGCATTTTTTTCTTACAGAGTACAAGTTTAGCGCTAAAAGAATCTTGGTCATGTATCACACCTCAGGGTCACTCAAAGGATTTTTCTTAGGTCTACAAATGCCATTCAGATAATAAAAAAGAGTATGATTAACAAAATAGAAAGACCGGACAAGAGCATTGTAGCTCAACTGGTTTGCACCTCTTTGTGTTTCCAAATGAGACATCTAGGGTTCAAATTTCCCTTTCCTTGCTTTAACTATTGAATTAACAAACAAAATAGAAAGACTCTGACCATCAAAAAAAATGTTAGCAGCTCTAATTTTATCCTGTGAGGGTTCATTTATGTAGTTGTTTATATAAATTGGCTGTTCTTACTCCATTCCCCCCACCCTAATCAATTGTGTTCGCTTTCTATATCCCTAGAATAGGTAAAAAAGTGGTGTGAGATTGGACTGTCATTTCTGCCACAGCCACACACTTTGCATAAGCTGATTTGTATTATGTGGATGATTCACTGATTTTCAGAAAAAATGGTTTTGCTGCTTTCAAGACCCACCTACACATTCCTGAGAAGGTCAGCGCTTCAACTTAAGAGGCATGTTTTTCTGTAACTAGCTCCACCATATTGCCCCAAAGAAGATGGGAGTTGAAGAGCCATGATGGGCTCTACTGGAATTTAGTGTGTGCTGTTGTAGAACTTGTGAGGGAATAGGTAAAGAAGACAAACACTTATTGTATCTATATGTACTGATGTTGTGGTTTATTTATTAGAATGTGAGCTATTTCTTCCCATCTGGGCGTTGTATTACTCTAGATCTGTAGAGCTTTGCTTGTGACATCTTTTTCTCTTCTTATTTGTATTGTATTACCTATCAAATTGGCCTCGTTTATGATATTATTCTTTTTCGAAGTTTGTTATGTCTTTTTTTATCTAGAAAACACAAATTCTGACATTACAAGATAGTTTAGCTCCAAACTATCTTTTCTAACTCACTAAGTGATGATTAATAAGACTATTCATATATATTATTTAAACAAGTTACATGACTTATCAAAAAAGTTATGTGACTAAAACCATACATGAATGATTTCTTCAATCGCCACCTAGTAGGTAGGAAGATAGCTTTAAATTGGTTTGGAGGTAAACTTTTTCTTAAGGAAAATAGAGGATAAGTAAATTAGGAACAATTTTTTGTTTTTGCTTTGTTAAAATTTTTTCAAAGTTAGTTAAGGTAGGAAGTTGCAGTTTAAGTAAACATCACTTGTACATGGGCACGCTTTGCTTTTCTTTTCTTTTTTCTTTTTTTAAAATTTTTTTATTATTATTTATTTATTTTTTTTTAAAATTTGATAGTTATAGTAGTAGGAAGAGGATTTGAACCCTAAATGTTATGGACACTTCTCTAGGAAGAAATTATAACTTATTTTGTATAAGTGGACTTACATATGAAGGAAAGGAGAAAAATTGAAATACAAGTCCTTCCTCATACGGTCACACTCCAGGACAGGAATAGACAAAGGTATGGGAATTGAATACCACTATTTTGCAAACACCTTTGTCTTTACTTTGTAGATAAGACCTAGAAGTGAAATGAAGAGGACAAAGATGAAAATCCTAGCATAGTACAGAGAGTGTGCTACTCAAATAAAAAATAACATAGTAACAGTGTGTGCCCATGTGCTAATCAATCAGTTCTCTTCAAATTATGATTCTTTTCTAGTATGTTCCTGTCATCACCTGTAAAGATGAATTGAAGTGCTTCTCCTCTCCTGTCCTTTATGCGAAGGCCAACAGCAGGAGCTTTGCTTCCCCCAAACGATAAAAGGCCTGTGAATATGACTGACAGAGAGGGGAAACAAAACTCTATTATATAAAAAATCATTTAAATAAATTTAATGATCCAAAAAAATTTTCACATTATATTTTTAACAATAGTGATTGGTGTCGGTAAAAAGCATAGTGTTGGGTTCGTTACAAATAGTTACCTGAATAAGTTGTGAAAAAAAAAATGATAAGATTATGGTGTACAATGGAAGTAGTATTGTGGTGGGTTCAATTTCAATAAGGTGTGAGAAAAAATTGTAAATTTTTTTTTGTCATTAGTATTGCTATGAGATCAATAGATTTAGTGACAATTTTTTACTAAACTGTTAACATGGTTTTTTTATTTTTATTTTTTTTATTTTTTTTATTTTTAATTTTTTTAATTTTTTATGATTAAGGCATAATTTAAAGTCTCGAAGTAATATTTTTCTAATTCATAACTTATAATACACGTGAAAAACTCTCTAAAGTTTCTCCTAATACAGATCACAAGGATATTGACAGCCTTCACACAAACAAGCTTGGTACCATTGAGCAAAATCTACAGTGTAGAGAAGGTTAAAAATTAGAGAACACTTTCAAACAAACCTTGCCAACCCCAAAGTGTTGGTTTATTGGCTCCTAAAGTTAGAAGATTATTAGACACTCGAGAAATGGTGATGTGATGCTCCTACTATGAATTTAATTACTGGGACTCATCGTGAATGTGAGAACGTTACCATACTCTGACAATATGTATAATTACTCACTAAGGTCTCATAAGATTCATGAGGTTTTAGGATTAAAACTTTTAACTAGTATTTTGGAGTCATCCCAATGAATTTCCTTGTAATTATCTACATGTAAGGAATAAACTACACATACATACTCAGTGAATAGTCATGTGTTCAAAGAGCTTTAAAAGCCACTTAAAAAATAAAATTGATGCTTCTTGCCGAAGAAGAAATCTGGGATTTAGATTAGAGCTACAGAATATGAGCAATACTAGAGATAACAAAAATTTCCATGATTATTTTTTCCACAACTTGTCATCCCAACAAGTTGTGGCTAGTGCAACCACTGTGGTAACAAACAAACCTTGATAATCGAGGGCCAAAACCTGGGCACCATTTGAACAGTATTATCATCTAGTATCTCATTGCAAGATTTAAAATCCGTTCTCCTAAGATATCTTGGCAAGAGTGAATTTGAACACAGAAATATTGATTTTTGCCATTGTTATAAAAGAGTGAATGTGAACACAGAAATATTGATTTTTGCCATTGTTATAAAGTTTATTTTGATAGGGTCACCTTCAAGATTGCAAGCTTTCGGTAAACCAGATGGACTAGAATGGTTGTTACAGACTCGACAACATTTAGGAGAAAAATGTATGCCATAGAGTTGAGACTTCTTTTCTAATGCCCTTGAAACTGCTTCAAATTCGCATAATATTTGATGTTACTAAATGATGAGCCATGCATTTCTACTGCCATGTTATTTCTGTGCGTCATTTTTGCAAGGCACATACTAGCCTAGTGCAACAATGAACGGTACAATGTAGCCAATGAATATGGTTGCATCCAGTGGCTGAGGATGGCCTCTGGTGCATAGACTGGTCAAATTGGCAGCTAATCTAATATAGATCCACGGTTGGGCTGAAATGCATGTATTTGTGCCTCATGAACATCATTACTCGAAGGAAAAGTTGCCAGAGAGTTAGCAAATTGGTTTCTATGTATGTTTTTTCTCCTTGGTTAATCAGAAAAAGGAAAACAAAAGCTTCAAGCAAGAGTCTGACTTTGAAATTCTACAACTGATAACTTATGATAAATATTCAATAGCAATTCCATATTTAAACTCTGGACATCCCAAGCTTCCGTTCAAAGAGGCGGCGCAGAAGGTAAACTTGGAGAATGCTGGCACCAACAAGTGCTGCTGATTCAAAAAAGGCTTTGTGAACAGCCCTCCGACCCATTGCATCATTTACTGCATTTTCAAATGAAAAGATTACATTACGAAATGATTGACAAACTAAATTCATTTATAAGTCTACCTAGCCAGTAAATGTTATTATTAGTGTCATGCTGACAATGTGTGCGCATTAATGTGTGTATTTTGTCATGTGTAGGAACTCTTGATCAATATTATATAGTCTATTTAGTCAAATCAAATCAGCAATTTTTTATTTATTCATTTATTAAAATTTAAAAATAAGAAGGCTTCTTTATGCAGCACCAAATATATGATGCAATATCACAACAGAATCAAGCTTGAAAAATGAAAACACCAGGTAGATATGATAATCAGATTACTGGACTACTCAGAGAATCTTATTGTAGCACAAAACTATCTATGGCAGGGAAGGAAGAAAGAAGCCAAGAGAGGGGAGGAGGGGGCCAGGGGAGTGTTCATTTCTCTCTAAATAATTAAGGTTTAATCAGTTGGAAGAACAGAATCTGGAACAAATGTCTTAATTGGTTAGAACCCAGGAGTACATAGCATTGATAAGTTCAAGGGAAGAAGCAAAAGGTGATTAGTGAAAATCCAAAGAGATTGAATGAGGGGAATAAACACAAGCATCAAACAATTAAAGGACCATGCTTTCCTTCTATTCAACATTACTATAGAAGGAATTCAGATAATCAACAGATACCTATTGCCTGGCGTTCAGTCTGAGCCTCCAGCCAATGCTGTTCGAACTGAATGTTGTAAAGAGCTTCCTCCAACTTTGATATTTGATCTAACAAAGGATTAAAATGCTCTGCAAATATGCAAGCCAGTAAGTCCAAATCCATAATTGAAGGGCTTGATAAAAACAGAAAAGGACTAAGAATGGTGAAGAATGATTAACCATCTTTTGCATGCTGGTCGTAGTATGAAAAATGGCTAACATGTACATCAAAGTCTACTGTCTCATGATAGGGAGATTTATTAGTGAAGCAAAAACGGTGGATTCCTTTATTATGAGCCACAAACTCAATCTTCTCACTTGTCTTGTCACGAAAATCATGTAACTGTTCACCTGAAGGTCCTTTCACCTGAAGATTTCAACAAGGTTGTAGAATCAATGGTGGTTTTTTCATGGCAATAATAAGAAGTAATAGGAAATAAAACAACTGAAATTTTTAGCTTGACATGTATAAAGCGTAGCCAGATTAACATCTGTTATGGCAAACATCTTGCTGCTATGAATAAAACAAAGACATGGAATGAACGCTTTCTTACCCCAAGATATCTATCGAGTTAAAACTTAGGTACAATCCCTTTTGTGCTATACCTTAAATTCCTCAATTAAATTCAATTACATAGTTGTTTGCCAAATGCAGCACAAACAATGTTATCTTTCTTCAAGGACAATAAATTCAACCATGTGGTTCATTAGTCAATGCAACCACGTGGTTGCATTAGATTGGGAAACCTATGGTACAACCATAAATGTATCATAACAATACACAATACATATTGTACAATACATATAAAAAAAAGGGTATCATATTGTTGATACGTGTTGACCATGCTCATGAATTGTACAATCGTATGTATCAGACAATGCATGTACATGTGGGTTTAAATTGGGCTTTTCACTAATAAAAATGTGCTGTGACTTAAGTCCAACAGGTTGTGGGACTTGTTTTTATCAAAACATTATTGGGCTACTTGGTTGAGGCCAATAATATACCATGTCCATGAGTTTTTCCCCCTTCTCCCTCTTCTGCATTTGGACTACACATTTGAAACTCCACTTTCACATTTACAAATTTCTTTCAATACTATCAATAACATATTTAACGACAATATAATCACTTTTTAAATCCAATCCACGAAATAATTTGATCAATGGACAACATCATTGTAGAAAAGGTCGAAAATTCTTGATCAATGGAGGAACAATATCTGTGGAAACTTTTACTCATGGGGGGTGCTCTTGGACCAGTAAATATCGCATATTGCTATTTTTGTTATAAGTTCAAGAAACTTGAATGGCAACAAGAATATAAAGAAAACATTATTAAAATAGAACAATAAAAGATTGTAAACGTTGGAGATGAAGAAGAATATAGATAAGAGGAGGATGTCAATGATGAAATGACTTTAGAAGAGGACGATAAAATTGACTTGAACTATGGAGATGAAGTTGATTAGGTAAGATGATGAAAATGATGAGAAAGAAAATATTGTATTAACTTATGTATAATGTATCATCACTTTTAACTTTGACCAATTTCAATGTGGAAGTTATAAATATATTTTAATTTGATTTATTTAGGTTTGTTAAATATTGTTGCATAACTGATGATTAAATTAATCATTAGTTGGCTATGTTCCAATTTTATAATAAATATTCCTTTCATATAAGCATATCTATAAGTTTTCTATAAATTTTATACAGTGTGTATCTTATGATACATTGACACAATACAAGAAAATTAAGAATCAATTCATGATATGATTCACATTTTGAAAACTATAGATACAACACTAAGGAATTGTAGTTTGCCCTATCTATCATATGGCTGATATACGCTAATGATATTTTTGAAGTAGATAAGTGTACAAGAGGAAAAAAAATTAAAAAACTGAAGAACTTCACAAAACTTTTTTTTTTTTTTTGATAGGTAACAAGCCAACAAATTTGAGCAAAGAGACATGGAAGCTTACCACAAGATCTACACCATCGTGAGTAAAATGCCAAGCTCCATCAACCTTAATTACAACAAAAGAAATATGCAGCGTATCCCCTTCATATTCAATATTGTGAGAGAAGCACTCTTCCCTATCAATCACAAACCTAATGCCAAACACATTTTGCAGGCTTGACAAGAGTGCCAGCAATACTAACACAGCAAATTTCTGTAACCCAATCTTCATCTGTAGATTACAAAGTGACATTTCCAAGTCATAAGAAAGAATAAAACTAATAGCAAGAAAGAGGAGGGGGGGGGGGGGGGGGGGGATCTAAGGCATGAAAAATTGCAAAATTCAAAGATTTGAAAAATCAAAATGCATCAAAGTTCACAAAACATAAAATTTTATCAAGAAAAGTCTGTTACCCAATGTATAAGATAAGTAGTAAATGTCAAATTTAAGCAAACTTAAGGAGCATCATATAATTTTCTACACAATTCACAAACAATCCACCTATGTATACTTAAGGTGCATTATGCAATTTTCAAAACATTTCACAACAAGCTATCTATTGCCGTAGAGGAAGCCTTCAAAGAAAATTTTCCCTCTTCTCTTGAAAAATTTAACAAAAACAAACAGAGAACAGAAAGAACAGATTCCCCAATTACCTTATATTCTATTTTTATTTTTTATTTTTATGAACACCTTATATTCTATTGACTACAATAGCTTAACCGGAATAACCCACAATTAACACCGAGAGATTATATAATCCTAATCACAAACAAAACTGATCAAATGAAACAATTTTTCATAACAAAATCAAAAGCACAAGAACTAGATCTCATTTCATACACCGTTTGGTTGCTGAGAACACAAGGGAAAAATAAGAAAAATCATCAGAAACATTTAAAATTCAACCCCCACAAAAAAACCCAGAAAAAAAAAATTCAATCTTTTAGAATTTAGAACACCCAATTAGACATCATATTGAAAAATTTCCCATCATGCTAGATTGATCTCCAAAAAAAAAAGTTGAAAAATTAGAAAATTTTACCTTTGAATTTGACCAATCTGATGAAACCCAGATAGGAAATGGCAACAAAAATTGAAAATTCTGAACGATCTGAGAAGCACTCTGATTTGAGTCTCTCGAAGGGGACAAGAGCTCTCGAGCTTAGGTTTGTGTCTATTTTCGAACCTGAAAGACTTCGAACAGAAACTGTTTAAAAGGCTGTGATTATATGAACTTCGTTTGTATCTATGGGTGTTTCTATGGCCCCACATTTATTGTCTACGTGTTGGACGGTTCTGATTGGCTGTTTTGATGCATCAGTTCGCCACGTAAGTACGATGTTGTTCGGACTTTACTTTCCAAACATGTACTTATGTTATGTTATGCTGTATAGATTCTAGGGTTTTCAAATCTGTAGCATTGTCCAAGTTTATCCCCAAAACTTGTTTTAAAAAAAAGTTTATACCAAAAAAATCTAGTAGTATTGTCTAATTTTCATTTGTAATATTATCCAATTTGAATTAGAGAAAAAAAGGGATTAAATTAAATTTAATATTAAATTTTATTTTAATTATTAAATTAAGAATAATACTACATTCACAAATAATTTTATAACATTTTTACAAAATGTTGATGTGACTAAATTCTTATTGGTTTTCATCTAGGCTTAGTATTAATATCACTTTTCATTTACCAATAATCACTCACCACGTCAGCAGTTTATAAATTTTTGAATAAAATAGTTTGTATCTCTAACATTATTCTTAAATTAATTTTTAAATTTAAATTTTTATTAATTTAGTCATTTACTTTATGAAAACGAGTTAATATGGCCGTTTCTATCCAAATTTATTAGCAAACAACATTGTTTAAATATTCTTAAATGGAGTTCTTGATGCTCCCTTTTGGTCTATCAATTTTCATTGTATTATTATTATTTTTTTAATAAGAATTTTCATTGTATTAACTTGTCGGTAATTCATGCGATATTTAATTTTTTTTTTCAAAATATGATTTTTATTCTCATATTTATTTACTTTTTTTAAATATAAAATTTGAAAATAGTTATTAATAGATATTTATTTTATTATTTTTGTGTTTGTATATTGAATTATATATTTTAGTATGAGATTAAATTCTATAAGGATGTGGAGTAAAACCTAAGTTCTACGCCTCCAATCCCAATATGTCATATTATCATATTACATTTTAAAGAATAGACATAACCCTACTTAATCAATACTCATTTGAAAATCAAATTTAAATATGAGTTTATTGAGATGTTATTATTTGTGGTAGGATCTATTGAATTTTAAGTAAAAATTTGATGTGACAATCTTTTATTGGATGATGTAAAATATGAGTTTTACACCCCGTCTTTATCGAATTCAGACTCTTTTAGTATTAGGCAAATATTATTTTTGTGTTTGTATATGAAATTATATATTAATCTTTTAAATAAAATATGTCTTTCTAAGATTCTAATTAAGGATTTAAATATAGAATATAATTTAAATTTAATTACAAATATAAATTAGAATGATGTTGTGAAAATTGTGAGGCCTTAAAAGCTTACGTGGCACAATATTGTGAGGCCAATAAAAAATTTGTAGGTTAAATAGTGCATGTGTTATTTAAAAATATTTTCTATTTTTACAAATTTTATGTAATGAAACATATAATGTATTTTTCATTCAACATAATATATATATATGAAAAATGTAATATAATAAAAATATTTAAATACATAATTATAATATTGTTTATATAAATGGAGAATAATGTTATTAACTTTTTTTAAAAATATATTGTAGGGTCACGGTTTGCAGCCCAAGCCCAATAAGTGTGAGATTGTGAGTTAGTGAGCCTAATACAATAAATTTGTAGAGAGTGTGTTGGAAAACTAGGCCCTAATGAGTATCACAACGGCTAGGGTGGTTTTGTAAGACAATCATGCAAAAAAAAGCACGTAAGGTGGGGTGAGTGTACTATCTGAAGACTGGTCCTTATATAGAGAACCTTGGAGCGGTTATTGGCTTAGTAATTTCCCCAAGATTCGTGGAAATCAGTGAGTCTAGACATAACTTCCTCAATGGCTATAGGAGTTACAACCGCTGGTGGAAGCTAAGTACTTATGAGGAATTTGTGGCGATGAATATGGGTTGGGTAACTGCAATAAGATTTTGTGGCTCGAATCCTCCACACACGTGAGTGAGTCTATACTTGAGGATTTCCTAAGTGTTATTTGGTCGTTCATGTGCTTTGCCCATGAACGACTCTTTTGTTCATAGATGGAGTGTTATGTGATCGTTCATGTGCTTTGCCCATGGACGACTCTTTTGCTCATAGACGGTCTATTTGAACATTTGGTTCAAGGCTCATGGACGATCCATATGGACGAACATGAGATATAATTTTCACTATCCCATTAAGTATAATGTCTATATTATTGAAACTTGAATTTTAAGGTAAACTTGTGAATATTTATAATTTTTTTTAGGGCCAATATCTCTACTTTTTAATACCTATATTGTTTGTATTTTTTAGTCCAAAACTAAAGAGTTTGACTCAAATAGAATAAAACTTCATACTTTTCAACCCAAAAGTTAAAGAGAAAAAAATTGAAAATTTGAACCCAAAATTGAAAAGGCAACTTACCAAAAAAAAAAAAAAAAAAATCAAATTTGGCTCAATTAGTCCAAAAGAAACTGAATAGACCAAAGTGGATTAGAATGGACTAAATTAGACCAAATTGGATGAAGTAGACCGAATTGGGCCGAATGGATCAAAGTGGACCGAAATAAAAGGAATGGACTGAAAGCTATGTTGATGTGATTTAAGTGTTTAATAGGAATGTAGTAATAATAAATGTTACACTTCAATTTTTAGATATTATATAGATAGATATAAATTATAGATATGTTCATATAATTCATGGATTATATATATATATATATATATTTTTTTTGGTTAATCGGATACAAAAGAAAAAGCACTACGGAACAACAAAACTTCCAGGACATTGCCTGGCAAGACTAACCCCTCTGAGATCAGCCTCCACAACCTCACATAAATCCACTCATGGATTATGTAAAAAAATATGTAATATAAAAAGTATTTAACTAATATCAATGAAAGTAATAATGAAATAGATTGAGGACAAATGTCCTTTTAAGTCATATTAAAAAAAAGTACTTAAACAGAATAAGTGCATGCTTAGATCAAGGGATGGTGATATGTAACATTGATATGCAAAATTATACCTCTAGATGTTATGCCTATAAATATGAGATTTGACTTTAATATAGTTCTGAATTATTCTCCACGTAAAAACCATACTTATAAATTTACACCAAAATCATCAATATATAAATGTATGCTCTGTTCTAATCTGAACATGATACAGCCAAATAGCCCTTATTTCATATAAGAAACTGAGAAGATTAATACAATAACGTAAAACCGACGCAGGCAAATAGAGCTAATACAATTGATTTGGCTGCTAAGGAGCTTGGCAGCTTCCCCTTGTCCTTCCTCAGGAAAAGGGCTTGGTACAAAGGCAAATTGATGAGAACCAGTATCCCACATAGAACAAATTGCAAACTCATTGTCTCATAAACTCTCATGATGCCTTTACCCATCAATGCTTCTATCAACACCCCAACAAAGCATACTAAGTTGATCAATGCAAGTGTTGATAATATTGTGAACATTGGAGTGAAGGTTCCAAACTCCATTATTTCTTTCTCATATCTTTGGGACACATCTTGGTCAGCTATTTTGGTTGAGATTACAAATCCTGACTCAGCAAAGCCTGGTAATTTTAAAATGGTGTCCATAAAGGCAAAGAGATAGGAACTTGTTCTCTTGTAAAGCCACATCCTTTGGCTATTCCACCAACCTAGGATTGTACCACCACACCACAGAAACTCGGCTAAGCCACAAATGTGCTTAGCAGTTATCACATATGCAAATGGTATGAACCATGGGCTTGAGTTCTGTATTGAAAACATAAAACTTGATCACGTACATTCAAAAAAATAAAAATAAGAACCATGAATAATCTTAAAAAAAAAACAATTTCATTCATCTCCAAAAGATAAATATGCAATTTGTACACATTGAATTTGACCTAGATGATGTGTAGGCTGATCCTTGATGTACCACAATGCCCCTACTGTATTTAATTTTGATTTAATACTAGTCTTTCACATGTGTTACAACTGACAAGTTTTTTAGGAAATAGAAAAGAGAGTAGATTGAAGGTTATAACTAAGTTTTAAAATTTTCTTTTTACATCATTGAAAACCATGTTAAATAAGGGAAATTACACTAAACTATATCCTAAATTACACTTTCCATTCTAAACTTTTGGAATGTATGGTTAGCACCCTAAACTATAATCCGTGTTACGCTTAGCAACCTGCCATTAATTATGTTGTTATCTTGGATGGAAAACCCAATCACATTCACATGTGACTCTTGCTTAAGTGGCACAAAGTCAAAAGATCCAAATGAGTCACGTGATTCGCATGTGATTGAGTTTTCCATCCAAAATAATAGTAGAATTGATATCGGAGTGCAAAGTGTAACAAAAGTTATAATTTAGGGTGCTAACTGTCCATTCCGAAAGTTTAGGGTGCAAAATGTAAGAAAAAAATAGAGCATTTACTTTGTCACTTCCTTGTTAAGTAAGAAGTTAGTTTTTCCTTTCCTTTCCTTTTTGTTTTCGTTTCTTTTAGGAGAAAAACCTTGACAACACCAAAATGTAGAAAATTTATATATATGTTTTTTTATTATAAGAAAGTAGAAAAATTATATTACGAAAACAAAAATCCTTCAAACTGATAACTGAGAACAAATATGGCTTAGCATATCATTAATACATTCGCCTACATTTTTTTTCCCTTGTGTTCTTTTGTAAAATATTATTTCCAATTATTATGCTTCTATATTGTATTCTTTAGAAACATATGGAACAAAGGAAAAGTTGAATTTGTAGCCTATAGTTTCCAACTGTAATGTAAAGCAAACAAACAAATATAAATACAGTGTGACAATTATATATGAAGCAAGGATTCAAACCTGTGGAAATAAGGGAATGCCTCTGAGGAGATAAAGTGATGGGATAACAGAGTAATATAGTGTTGCCAAGGAATTAGGAGCCCAAAGGCAATAGGCAGAATATCCCATTTGAAGGACCAAGCTAATCTTTCCATATGCATACCATGCAGGACTATACCTAGAAAAAAAAATCTGGAGATCGCCTTCAGACCATCTCTTATGCTGCACAAGTATATCAGGAAGTGTGTTTGGAGCTACTCCTAAGAAAGCTTTCTTTAATGGGTTGAAGTAAACTGATTTCCATCCCCGACATTGGATTGATAACCCTGTTATCACGTCTTCTACCGGACACCCATATAGCAATCCCATCTGCAATCAAACATTGATATATGAAAATTAAGAATGTGTTTTGTGTTTGATCTATTTGGATGCAGCTTTTGCTGAAAGTTGGTTTGAGTATAATTGTACCTAGAAAAAGTGGGAATTTAAAAAGTTCTACATAAGCAAATAAGCTAAAATTCAAAAGAAAAAGTTATTGGTAAATGCACACGTGTGTGTGAGAGAGAGAGACCTCTTTTCCCCATAGAGTGTTTTTGTCATAGGTAGAGCTTGCAAGACCCTTTAATTTTTCTTCGAATTCAAGAACACTTTCTTCTCTCTTTATATCTCTCACACTTTTCCAGTCACCCCTATATTTCTTACTGAATTTCCTCCCACATAGAATGTCTCTTCTGTGAAAGCATCCAGTTCCAATATATAGAGGGCCTCCACAACCATCCAAACCATGGAATTCCAACTTCATCACCAAGAAATTGAATCTAACTAGATTAGAAAATTTAATTGATATAGTACCAAATTTTACTAATAAAGAAATCAAATAAACTCATATGGTAAAAAAATAATTCTTTGATTCTATAAATCTTTACTCACCTCAGAGCTTACTCTCAAAAAGGCATCATATAAATCATTCCTAGTAACATTCTTAAAATTCTGTGGAAACTGCACAAAAGCAACCTCATGGCCCTTCTCTTCATCCATGAAAAAGCATAATGCATCTCGTATAGAATGTGAATTGTTTGAGTACATATCACAGTCCACATTAAGAATGATTGGCGCATTGCTAATCTCTGATGACACTCTTATCTGCACAATGAAACATTAGAGGAAAAATAAATCGATGATACCTTAAATTTTACCCCAATTTAAGTTGATGACTGTATATTCAAGAGAAAGATAACACACACTCTAGTTTTGTGCCAAACTTGGGAATACTTTCACAAAAAAAGAAAAAGAAAAAAAGATTGCAGAATTAAAAATATTGCCAGTATTACAGTTATATTAGCCTGCCCATTGCGCTATTATTATTATTATTATCATTATGCTTGTTGTACCATTCTTATTAGTCATAGGATTAGCAGTGCTATTCCTAGTAGGTGTAGAATTCTGTTCCTATGCTTATATAACTAAATTGTATGGTTATAACTTAAATAACCAACTTATTTTCCCTGAGAAAATAACTAAATATACTTTCAAAAAATGCGTGTCATTTTGTCTGCAAGAATACACATTACCAATGCATTCATAGCTCCAGCTTTGAAGTTGTGGTGATGCTGGGGTCTCTTCTCTCTAGCCAAATAAACCAGAGTTGGCAACACAAACCCATCTTTATCTGTGACATTGGTGTCTCTTCCATCAATTATTATCTGAAAAAGAAGTTCAAAATGAAAACAGTCAGAACAAAAATGATTTGCTTGAAAGTGCTTATAATCCATAGGTGTACATTGTACTTGATTTGCATGCTCTATGAAAATAGATAAGTTTTGGTTTGGCAAAGCTAGAAAACAAAATGTGTCCAAATTTTTTAAGCTGACCAAAGAAAAAATAATATTACAATATGGTCTTTATGAATGAATATGTGATAGTGCTGACATACCTGAAGAATTGTGGCATGGTCTCGTTGAGAAGAATATGAATCCCATTGAGCAAAACCTTTGTGTTTTGAGTGTGCTTCTTCTGGGATTCGAGCTAGCTTGGTTTCATTTTCTATTCGACTTTCCATTTCTTCATATAATTTCTACAACATGAACATATGATCGAGCTGTGACTACTGCAATTACCAATGTGGCAACAATTGAATTGTTTTTAAAGTAAAATCTTGATAGGTAAAATCCTTTATAATTGATTTGAACGGAAGTATTTAAAAAGAAAGATTCAGATTTCAGAAATACTTTAAATGGTTTAAATAAAGTATGAAAAGTACTCCTTCGTCCTATATTATTAGGCTTGTTTAGAAAATCTAAATTTTTAAGGGAATATTATTTAACGCATTTTCTTTTATATAAAAAGGTACAAGTTTTTAAAACTACACTCTTTAATTTAAGAGGATGTTTGGTTAGCTTGTTTCCGTAACTCAATTCTCTGTTTCCATAACTTAATTCTCAAAAATGGTGGGACCCATATAAAAAGTTTGTTTGGCTACATTATTTTTTGTTTTCATAACTCTGTTTTCAGTTCTCAATTCTCACCTTTTTGAGTTATGAGTTGTGGAAACTGAAAACAACTTTTGGCTGTTTTCAGTTTCCAATTTTCTGTTTTCAATGAGAATTTTGTAATATCACAACACATTAGGTCCCACTTGTCATAACTCAGCCGCAACTTTTTGAAAAATCTACCCCCTTTTTTTTTTTTTCTTTCTTCAGGTCAGCTTGTCTTCTTCATTTTTTTTGTTTTTCTTTTTTTCCTTTCTTCTTTCTTCAGTGGATTCGGTCCTGGTCCTGGGTTTCTTTTTTTTTTTTTTTTTTTCCTTTCTTCAGATCAGCTTGTCTTCTTCATTTTTTTTCTTTTTCTTTTTTTCCTTTCTTCTTTCTTCAGTGGATTCGGTCTTGGTCTTGGTCCTGGGTTTCTTTTTTTTTTTTTTTTTTTTTTTCCTTTCTTCAGATCAGCTTGTCTTCTTCATTTTTTTTCTTTTTCTTTTTTTCCTTTCTTCTTTTTTCAGTGGATTCGGTCCTGGTCCTGGGTTTTTTTTTTTTTTTTTTTCCTTTCTTCAAATCAGCTTGTCTTCTTCATTTTTTTTCTTTTTCTTTTTTTCCTTTCTTCTTTCTTCAGTGGTTCGGTCTTCTCCTGGGTTTGTTCGTTTCTTTTTTTTTTTTTTTTTTTTTTTTTTTTTTCACTGGATTCGGGTTTCTGGGTATTGAAAAAAAAAAAAAAAAAAAGCTGCACCAAGTGGCAGAGGTGGGGTCCATGAATAGTGTGAAAAAAATTGAGTTATTGAAATAAAGTGGTGGTGCCAAACAAGTAATAATTTAGAGTGATGAGTGATGAGTGATGAGTGATGAGTGATGAGTGATGAGTGATAGAAATTGAGTGAGAAAAAAAGAGTGGCCAAACAGGCTCTAAACCTTTACACCTTTAGTGAAAGCGGGGTATTGACTTTTTTAAATAAAGTAAATGATATGTTAGAAACATTACTTATTTACTTTTTAAGGAGGTTTTCACTTTGGAACATTCCAAAATAGAATAGATGACAAATAATTTGGGACAAAGGGAGTATGCATATTCTTATGATGGAATGATATTCAGGAATGGATTTAAATTTCAAATTATTATAAAAAGAGGATATAAAATCATTAGGCTTCATATATTATTTCAACTTCATATCACAAGTATTAGACCAAAATCATCAAAACACAAACTCATTATATTTTGTTAAAATTCATATACGGGAATTTATGATAAAAATTGTTTTTTTTAATTCCTTGATTTTAAATCCTCACATCCAAATACCATCTTCCTAAAAAAATAATAAATAATATGTAACCATCTATTTCAAGAGATGTGAGATAAGTCCATGCTTTAGAGCGCTCTGTATTGAAAAGGCTTTTAAAGAGCTTAATTTAGGGTCTCAAAGAGTTCTAGCAGAAATTTAACTCAGTAGGAAAATTTTGAGAAGAGCTTTTAAAGGGCTGTTAAAGAGCTTTGAGATCAGTTTTGACAAAATGGGTTTATTTTTTAAATTATTACCCAATATTCAATTTAGCCTTTTCATGAATACTATGAAGTGTCAGAAAATAAAATAATAATCCAAGTATGAAAATAAGTATTTATAATATAAAATTGAAACACTTTTGTAATGCTCTCTTTTTTTTTTTGGTGGCCTTTTCTCACATTTAAAAGATCTAAATCTATTTGGCACATCCTCATGTATAAAGTGCTTGGGGGTTTAGGAGGGAAATGGTTCGAGTTGCGGGGTTAGCAGTATATTGTAATTCTCTCTAAAAAAAAAAAAAAGATCTAAATCCATTTGGTCACCAATATAATGTAAAAACTTTAAAGCACTTTATAATTAGTTTGTTAAATACTAATAACTTTTTAATAAAGAATTCTTATTGCTCAAACTCTACTAAAACTTTACTGTTCAAACTTAACACTGTACTTTCTACAACAATTCCAAACCACGCTTAATCAACTTCATCGCTATACCGTATGAATGACTCTATTTCTATTATAATAAAAATAGTTGTTATTTTTATTTATTTATAAATCCTTAGTTTTGTTAAGTAAAGTAAATAAGTAATCCTTCTTCCAAGTATCCCAAACAACATTAGGGAAGGAAGAGTTATTACAACATAAATTACAATTGACCGAAGTATTATAACAAGGAGAAATTATTGTGTACTCCCGGAGTACCATAAATGCGTACTCCCTCTTCTCACATGAATGGTGGGTCCCACTAATTAAATTCATGGTGGGACCCACTATTCATGTGAGAGGAGGGAGCACGCATTTATGGTACTCCGAGAGTACCTAATAATTTTCCTATAACAAGAACAGTGGCCATTATAATAATACAAGTCAACTCTTTGCACATAATCAGCCTGTTCACAATTTATATATATATATATATATATATTTGCTGGGTATTTGTGGGGATAAAACCTCGAGTTAACAGTTACAACGGAACCGGATACCACTAGACTTCAAGGCCCGATGGTGGATGACTTTATATATTGCTACTATAATAAAATAGTTGCCATTATAATATTGTTTTGGTAGAAAACAATATTATAATGGTAACTATTGTTGTTTTCTACCAAAATTCAACTCTTTGAATGTGTCACAACTCACAACTCTTTGAATGTGTCTAGTGTCCCACTGTCCTTCATTTTAGAATAAAAATATTAATTCTTCTTCACTAAATGAATTTAATTTTACCTTGATAAGCACCAACTCTTTGGACTGATTAGCATCAAGTGGGTCATCACTTGAGTTGAAATATGCTGCTGGTGACCTTGGCTCCACCTTGAATTTCTGGCAAAATGGTAGCCAATGCTTAGCAAAGTGAGAGGCCTCTCTGAGAGCATAGTAGGTAAGATCTGACCCACCATCATCTGAAAGATACACGCTTAGCTTCTCTGGTGGATAGTCATATGCCATTACTGATAGAACGGTATTGATCACCATCACTGGTGGCTCAATGACAGGGTCCGCTGTGCACACAAATATGTCCACCTTGGGCAAGTCCTTTTCATGCCTGTTATGTAAATTATCATAACAATAATATTTTTGAGATCAATAAATTTAGTGACACAAAATTTTAACATTTTTTTTCAATGTGATATTTGCAGTGAGATCGTGTGAAAATTAGCATCACTCAAAACTTGACATATCAACAATTTGTGAAATAATTTATGAAAAATGGTGTATCCTTAGTATTGCTTTTCTGAATTCTGAGATTAATGGATTTGGTCAACTATTTCAAATAAATAAATAAATATAAGTTATTGGATATAATTTGATATTATAAAATAAAGAAATGAACTTTAGGATAAGATGCCAACTTAGAGGTTTACAGCATCTTTTATTTCCAGCTTTTGGTTAAGAAAGTTTCAATCTTTTAGGTCCTCTTTAAATTTTTTTCTTTCAGCATAAATTTACTTTTTTGTAGTTAACTTTTACTAAATTTAGATATGAAATCACTAAGTATAATAGTTGGATGGTACTCCTGTTGAGTGTAGGTTTGATTCACTGAAGATGTAGTCCACTTAGCTTTTGCTGTAAAAATATAAAAATACAAATAATGGATTTCATGGATAGATGTTTGGCACTTTTAATGGTTACAAAGTTTTTAACTTCACCTGTTTTTTGGGTAGTTCTCACTATAAATATAGCACTACCAATAGAAGATCTTATATATATATATATATATATAGCACTACCATCAAACTGTTTCTCCACTCCAAAAAAAAACTGTTTCTATGCATAGTTCTCACTTGTCACGGTAACGAGTGACGGCAAATACAGATATAGAGGTGGACATGGAATTCTAAACCTGTTTTGCTTCCTTATAGGCCTGTCCACAGGACCACAGGTCGGATTGGAGTGGTTGATCGGATCAGGCGGGTTGGAGCTTCCATGGATGTCGGGTGGATCGGTTGGGGTTGATTATTTGGAAAACAGCAAGAATCCAGCCAAGAAAAATGAAAAACGGCTGAAATCTGGCCAGATTTCACCAGATTTAGCGAGATCTCAGCCATTTTTGGCAAGATCTTCGCTAGATCTAGCGAAATCTCGCCGGATCTAGCCTAAATATTCCCGAAAAAAATCCCAAAATACGCCAGATCTACACCTTCTCACTGGAAAATATAGATGGGTTGGTCAGATTAGGTTTCTTGGATTTGAGAGGAGGAGATCCAATATCCAACCTGCTAATCTTGGATTTTGGAGAATGAAATCCATTGCCGACCGTCGGAGCAGTCAGTTTGGTCGGCGACAGGTTGGGTTCTGTTGGTGGTAGCGGGTGGGTCGATTCCAGTGGGTCCTTGGACATCCCTACTTCCTTATAAATGTATAGCTTTTTCAATAAAGGACCCCTCAGTTATTTACCTTTAATAGCTATTAAAGAAAAGTAATTGCTTGATCATAACCTTATTATTAAAGAAAGTACAACGAAAATGCTTACTGCTTGTACACCTTACACTAAAGTATATTTAATTTCCGGTAACTCTACTCTGCTCTTCTGCCCTCCTCCTCAATCCAAACAGGCTATTAAAGTAAGCAAGAATTTCATGAAATGCATAGGGACATATGAATAAGTTCATCCTCAACTAACAAATACATAAAATGAACTTTTTAAGTACAAATATGCACAAATATACATTTATATCACGTGCATATTCATTGGTGAGATGGAGAGAGAGAGGAGAGGGACAAACAAACCTCTGAGAGAGCCTATCCTTGAAGGTGCACCTATAGACTGGGTTCCACCGGTGGGCTTGAGTAAGCAACCAGTAAAGACCGAACCAGAGCTCAGCACCAAGCAAACCAATCCAACCCCATCTCCCATCTTCACCTTTTCTTGGTATATGACTCACTCTATGAATCCAAATCAAGCATATGCCCACAAACACAGAGACCACAAGGAGCCTGTATAGGACTCTACCCTTAGCTCTCCTTGTCTCAAACAATGGAAGATATTCATCACTTCCCATCTCTGCCCCCCTGTCTCTCTTCAGTTACTATTGTCTATGGTATTTAAAAAGGTTCAATGCAAGGAAATTTATCATTAACATATTATGCCTGTTACTTGTTCAACAATTAATGATGTCTACAGCAATAATATAATACTAACCATATATGGCTGCCCCATGCATTGCATAGTATATTGGGCTCCAATGTGAACAGTGAATTTTCTAAATTGTGGATATTTTTTAGCAAGGGGAACCAGGGATCTAGTCCAAACATTTAGGTGAGAATTCCTTGCCAATTGATTGTAATGGAGCAAATCAATATTAAATTTTTTTTTTGGTTAACAAATAGGGGAGGGGAATTTGAACTTGATTCTACTCATGGAAGGAATCAAGCAATACCATAGAACTACAAGGATGGTACCACTTGAGGAGGAAGTAGGGTCATGGACCCCCTCAAATCTAATTTCTACAATATTTGGGAGTTTAAGTTAAAATTTTATACCAACCCTCCGAAAATTGAAATCCCCCCAATCCAAATTTGAAAGTTGGCTTTAGAACCCAAAAATACAATGGCTACTTGGCCCATTTCTGCGGTCGGTGGTCTCATCCCAAAAAAAAATTGTTAAATTTCTTTTACTAACAAAACAAAACAAATCTTATTTTTTTTTTTTTTTGGTTTCCCAACCGGTATCCGAACCCACTGGGCCGACTAATCCGGTTTCGGAGCGGGTCCCGGGGTTAAGGTTTTAAACTCCTCCCAACGGGCTTGCGGGGGATCGAACCGTAGTTCTCCCTACCAAGTCTAGCCCCTGGCACCACTAGACCAAGACACCGTTGGTAACAAAACAAATCTTATACTAGAGTGTGTTTAATGCTACTTGGCCCATTTCTGCGGTCGGTGGTCTCATCCCAAAAAAAAATTGTTAAATTTCTTTTACTAACAAAACAAAACAAATCTTATACTTGAGTGTGTTTAACTATTCCAATATCAAATGTTTGACTTTTTTATATTCAAATGACTCTGTCTGTGGCTAAGAGAGCAATGTGTTTGGCTTTTTATTTTTTAGAATGCATATGACTTTTGACTCTCAATTATAAGAATTAAATCGTCGATTTAGTGAGTGCGATTAGGATATAGAGTTCTTAGTTTAACTTTATCTAGTAATGATCATAAAAACAATATCCTACCAACTTGTTTGTAGAGTGGTTGTACTTATACTTACTCTTCCAATTTCTACTACACGAGTACTTTCAACCACGGATATTGTCAAAACTAGGCCTTGCAACAAGTGGAAGAAATTTTCTAATGGACTCTTTGATTTTGCACATTAATGAGAAATTGCTAGGAAGTTCAATATAAAATCAATCATATATGATTTCAGGAAAACCTTGAGTTTAGTTTTGATAGATCATATATGATTGAGTTGAAATATATTAATAAATAGTTAGTTAGTGTATTTTCTTTTCTTTAAAGAAAAAGTTATTGAAATTGTAGGGGCCTTTTTTTGTGTTTGGGCTGGGCTGCCCTCTGTAAGTGATGGGCCCTGATGTGTTTCTGAGTAGGGAAGTTGAGACCGGCCCAACTGCAACTCACGTTGGGTCGGCTTGTGCACAAACTCAACCTTATCTGCCAGGAACACCCCTTACGGCAAACAGAGCTATTACCACAAAATTACAGCAGGCAGATACAATGATAACAAAATGAATAAACAGTGTCGCAGCTTTTAATGATAATGATGGCCGAATGTCACAGCAGTAATAGTAATAATAATAATAATGGCTTTTAAAAGAAAAGAAAAACAATGGATTGAACAATAATGGAGGTTTTAATCAAAGATAAACATCAAGTCAAAACCGAGTCTGTAGTGGTAACCGTCCAAAGAGGAAGAACGCTTCCTCTCAATGAAACTAACCTCCCAGGAGAATATCCTATCGTGGGGATTAATGACTTTGAGGGAATCGGACCTAAATGGTTGATGCGTGAAGAAAGTTTTTTTACCGCTTCATTATCCCTTAGAGAGTGGGATTTTGAGGGGGAGAGGAAAGAAAAGATCTATTGGTGCATGCCTATTATCCTCACAACTTGTTTTCTTATCTTCTTTCCTTTATTTTTCTTTTCCTTTTAGTTTTCTTTTTTTTGTGTTTTCTTCCTCTGTTTTTCGGTCCCTTCTACAGGGCACGGCAAGGCTCCTTTTATAGGGCCTACCGTGATTGTTCTTTTACCATTTTACCCTCTAACGGCCTTTGTCTGGTCTGGGCATGCTTGCTGACCACCATCTACGCATTGCTTGCCCTCGCCAGACAAAGACAGGTTTGTTTTATTTCTGTCCACCGTGGCATTGCTCTCTGCCGTGGCTTTAAATGCTCTCTCTCTCTTCCTATGGCATGCACCCAACGTTCCCTCTCCAATCTTACCTCTTTTGGGCGGTCTGTCATCCCAGCAGGACGTACCTCCAAAAGGGTTTGGACAGAGAACGCAAAATAAATCATTTCCCCCTTCCCCACCACCAAACCACACCCCCCCTTACCTCTTACCACGGGCCCATGGCCCCACCACGACCCATATTGGCTGGGTACAGGCTGGTGGCACCTGGGCTTTGCGCATGCTCCCTGTTACGTGCGTTCAAAGCCGGCCTGCGGCTCATGGCGCCTTGTTTTCATTCGTCTGCCACTCTTCTTGACTCTTTTATGCGGACTGTTTGCACTTCCACTACCTCCCTTTGGGATTGGGCTTTTCTTAGTACATCTCTCTTGGCCCATTTCTCGTTTTATGCTTTATGTCTTGTTTTATTGCTTGGCCTTTCCTACCATGGCAACATGTTCCTGCTAGGTCCCTTTCAAACCTGCCGTTTCACTTCTTCCCCTAGGGACTTAAGAAAGTCTGCTGGTGTTCTCACTTTATGGGCTCCATTGTCCCTTTCTTTCTTCTTTGGGCCTTTTACTTTCCTCGGGCTTCCTCGGCCCATTTACTGACTTCGTATTCCCATGGGCTTTTACTAACTTGATTGGGCTTTCTCGGCCCAATCTCCTCATTCTCATCCTTGGGGTTCATGGGCTTGCCATTAACCCCTACTTTCTTTACATTGCTTTGGGCCTGCCGCGGCCCATTCTTACTTTTTCATACCATACATTGCCCATGGGTGTCATTTCTCTCTTTCCGGGCCCTTTAGGCCCATTTGCTTCCTCAAGACCCATTCGTTTGTGTTATGGGCCTGTGTTTTGTTATTCCTGCCGATCGGGCCTAATAGTTTTATTCTGTTCCTGCCACTCTTATTGTCTGTTATGCTGGGTTGGGCTGACTTTGCGAAAATGACCCTTAACAGAAATTAAGCAACAAGATAATAAATGTTTGAGATGACGACGAAGAAGTTGAACAAGAAGATGTCAATGACGAAATGATTTTAGAAGATGATGATAAGATTGACTTGGACTATGGAGATGAGGTTAATTAGACAAATTGATGAATATGATTATGATGAGAAAGAAAACATTATTTTAGCTTATATATCATGTATCATCACTTTTGAGATTGACCAATTTGAATGTATAAGTTATAAATATATTTTAATTTGCTTTATTCAGTTAACTTTGTTAAATATTATTGCATAAGTGATGATCAAATTAATCATTAGTAGAATATGTTCCAAATTTATAATAAATATTCCTTTAATATCTGTATATCATTAATTTTTCTATAAATTTTATAAAGTATTTGTCTACGTTATGATACACGATACAAATTACAATACAATAAACAATTGATTTACAATATGATTCATGTTTTGGCAACTATAAATACAGCTAAGGAATTATAGTTAAGTTTTTCCCTATCCATCATACGCCCGATTTGTACTAATAATATTTTGAAGTAAGGGTAAATGAGGGGCAAAAAAACTGAAGAACTTAACAAAACCAACAAATTTGAGCAAGGAAACATGGAATATTACCACAAGATCAACACCATCATACACCCAATTTGTACTAATAATATTTTGAAGTAAATAAGTGTAAATGAGGGGCAAAAAAACTGAAGAACTTAACAAAACCAACAAATTTGAGCAAAGAAACATCGAAGATTACCACAAAGATCAACACCATCTTGAGTATAATACTAAGCTCCATTGACGAACATTGTGAGAGAAGCACTCTTCTCTATCAATCACAAACCTAATGCCAAACACATTTGCAGGCTTGACACGAGTGCCAACAAAACAAACACAACAACTTCCGGTAACCCAATCGTCATCTGTAGATTACAAAGTGAGATTTCCAAGTCATAACAAAGGATAACACTATAGCAAAGGGGGAAGGGGGTGGAATAAGACACGAAAAACTTAACAATTCAAACAATTTGTGAAATAAAAAAGAATCAAGGCTCATGACACATAAAATTTAATCAACGAAAATCTAGTACCCAATGCATAATATTAGTAGTAAATGTCAACTTTAACTCTTTAAGCAAACTTAAGGTGCATCATATAATTTTCTCCAAAATTCACAAACAACCATCTTTTTTTTTTTTTTTTTTTTGGTAAGTAATAGAAATTTTATTAATAAAAAAGTACTTCATGTTCACAATGATGAACATAAAGTAGTTGAAAAAATTACAAGAAAATCAAATAGAAATTCCACAAACAACCATGTATTACCTTGATATTCAATTGAATATAAGAGCTTAACCAGAATAACCCACAATTAACAATGAGAAATTATATAATCACAAAATGAACAAAAAAAACAATTTTTTCATAATAAAACTAAAAACACAAGAATTAGCTCTCATTTCATGTACAATTAGGTGACTGAAAACACACAGGAAAATAAGAAGAATCACGAGAAACCTTTAAACTTCTATATTTCAGAATTCAGAAAACCCAATAAGACTTCAGATTCAAAAAAATAAGTTAAAAAGTAGAAATTTTTACCTTTGAATATGAACAATCTGATAAAACCCAGAAAGGAAAAGGCACAAAAATTCAAAATTTGAACGATCTGATAAGCACTCTGGTAGAGAGTGTTTCAAAGGGGACAAGAGTTTGAGCTTATGTTTGTGGGATTTTTTTGCCCTTTGGCCTATGTTTGCCTTTTGGGCTACATAACAAAAATCCTAGGTTTGTGTGTTTCGAACCTGAAAATTTTCGAACAGGAACTGTTTGAGTTTAGTTCGACGTCTAACGGTTTAAAAAAGCTGTGATTATCTGAACTTGGGGTGCATGGAATGGCCTTGTGGCCACATGATTGTCTATGTGTTGGACGGTTTTTGATTGGCTGCTTTGATTACACCATTACCACTCAATAGCAAATTTTTTTTTTTTGAGAATCCCACCCATAGCATTTGAGTTTACAAGACTCCAGGAATATTTAATAGATTATTTACTAATTATTATGATAATAATATCAATGTTGCTGAGGTTTAAGGTAAGGGTAATGGCATCCTTTCTAGTATTTTATAGGTGAAATTAGGCTTTGCCACTATAAATTATACTCATGATTATATTTTGTATCCTAAATTTTTCAAATGTACATTTTGTAATTTAAATTATAACCCTTGTTACACTTTGCATCTCAATGTCAAGTTTGCTGTTAACTTAGATGGAAAAACATGATTTCATATGAAAATGGTTAATTGCCCTTCTTATCAATCTCTTAATAAATAAAAATAAAAAACAAAAGAAAAATTACACATTACCACCATAAACTATACTCTTGATTACACTTTTCACCTTAAACTTTAGATTTTTGTCCAAGTTGACAATGAAGTTGATGTTAGAGTGGCCAAAGGGGAGAAAGGGTTCGACTTGTGAGGTTAGCAGCATGTTATAATTATTTTTCAAAAAAAAAAAAACTTGATGTTAGAGTGCAAAGTGTAACAATGATTATAGTTTAGGGTGCAAAATGTGCATTCGAAAAGTTGAGAGTGCAAAATGTAATTTGGAGTATAGTTTAGAGTGGTAAAATATAATTTCCTCTATTTTATATTTGTGATTCAAACTCATCTCTCCCTCTTCACTATATATGTGTAATTATTCAGAGCTCTTCGTTTACAACAAATGTGTACTCCCCTCTCTAACATATAATAAGCCACATCATAAATTTAATTAGTAGAATCCACTATTACATAAGAGAAAGTAGTACACATTTATTGTATTCTTTAAGCACTAAATAATTACTCTCTCTCTCTCTCTCTCTCTCTGAGAGAGATAATGAGTAATAGTGACAAATTATACTATTACCGCAAGACTTGGTTACCAATCCTTGCTCCAAGCATATTAGGGCTTCATAAATTATACTATTTCCGCAAGACTATCACTTGAACTTCAAGTCTTTTGATTCATTAGAATTCAAGTGATAGCGTAGTAACAGTGACCATATTTATAATTTGGTATTCACTTTGTTCGTTAATGGATAGTCATCTATAGTCTCTCAGGTTCAGTTTATCCTACTGACATCTTCACCAATGGTTTACCAATTTATGCATTCACCACTTTATACGCTAAATCGATGTCTCCTTCGCCAATCAATTTGTAGGGAGTAATGACTCTTAAAAGAAAAAGGGTTTGTCGGGGGTAACAACGGAATATGTTCATGCATAAATCAAGGGGTGGTGTTAATGCAACATTGATATGCAAAAATTGTACCTCTATAAATATCAGGTTTGACTTGTACATATTTTTGAATTATTCTCCACGTGTAAAACTAAAACCATACATGTAAATTTACATCAAATCATCAATATATAAATGTGTGCTCTGTTCTAATCAGAACATCACACACTTACAGCCAAATAGCCCTTATTTCACATATGAAACTGAGAAGATTAGTACAATAATGTAAAACTGATACAAGCCAATAGAGCTAATACAATTGATTTGGCTGCTAAGGAGCTTGGCAGCTTACCCTTGTCCTTCCTCAGGAAAAGGGCTTGGTACAAAGGGAAGTTGATGAGAACCAAAATCCCACAAAGAACAAATTGCAAACTCATTGTCTCGTAAACTCTTATGATTCCTTTACCCATCAATACTTCTTTCAACACCCCAACAAAGCATACTAGATTTATCATTGCAAGTGTTGATAATATTGTGAACATTGGAGTGGAAGTTCCAAACTCCATTATTTCTTTCTCATATCTCTGGGACACATCTTGGTCAGCTATCTTGGTTGAGATTACAAATCCTGATTCAGCAAAGCCTAGTAACTTTAAAATGGTGTCCATAAAGGCAAAGAGATAGGAACTCGTTCTCTTGTAAAGCCACATCCTTTGGTTATTCCACCAACCTAGGATTGTACCCCCACACCACAGAAACTCGGCTAAGGCACAAATGTTTTTAGCAGATATCACATATGCAAATGGTATGAACCATGGGCTTGAGATCTGAATTGACAACACAAAACTTTATCACATACATTTAAAAAATAAAAATAAGAACTGTAAATAATCTTCTAATAAACCAAAATATGAAATTTTGTTCATCTAAAAAAATAAATATGCAACTTCTCCTCAATATTCCACTACACCCATATCATATTTACCTTTTATTTAACTAGACTTTTGATCAAGTGGTTTCTCCAAAAAAAAAAGAAAAAAAGAAAAAGAAAAAGAAAAAGAAAAAGACTTTTGATCAAGTGTGTTACACGTAATAAATTTGAATGTTATATAAAAAAGAAAAAGAAAAAAGAGGCTAAATGTCAAGTTAGCCCCTCTAACTTGACCTATTTTCATCTCTCTCTCTCTCTCCTTTTTATTCAATTTCCTCCGTTTTATTCAATTTCATCGTTAAGTCCACCAAAATAACGTCATTTTGGAAAGTAAAAAATACTAAAACTAATAACTAGATTATGTAGAACTAGATTCAATGACTAAATTAAAAAACAAATATGAGTTAATGATTGAAACGAAAATTAAAAATGAGTCAAAGTTTATAATTTGTAATTTATCCAAAGAAGAAAGAAGAAGAATAGATAGAAGGATATAAACAATTTTTTTTTTCATTTTCTTTTTACTTATAAAAAAGCATGAAAAAAAAAATGTAGAGGCTTACAGTTTACTTTGTCATTTATATTTAGAGAAGTGTTATGTCCACAACATTTTCATAACAAATTATAAGTTGGTGAACATATCATTTCTCTTACATTTATCATTCTTATGTTCACTTGTAAATTATTATTTCCAATATTTATGCTTCTATATTGTACTCTTTTTTTTGGGGGGAGGGGTTGTTCCTACATTTATTTTTCAGATAGCACTATTAAGATCAGGGGAAAAGTTGAATTTGTTGCCCACAGTTTCCCCCCTATAATGTAAAGCAAATAAAAAAAGTCAAAACATTGTAACAAATAAGAAGCAAGGAATCACACCTGTGGAAACAAGGAAATTCCTTTGAGGAGATAAAGTGAAGGGATAACAGTGTAATATAGTGTTGCCAAGCAATTTGGAGCCCAAAGACAATAGGCGCAATATCCCATTTGAAGGGCCAAGCTAATCTTTCCATGTGCATACCATGCAGGACTGTACCTAGAAAACAAAATCTGGAGGTCGCCTTCAGACCATCTCTTATGCTGCAAAAGTGCATCAGGGAGTGTAGTTGCGGCTATTCCTAAGAAAGCCTTTCTTGATGGATTAAAGTAGACTGATTTCCACCCCCGACATTGGATTGATAACCCGGTTATCACATCTTCTACTGGACATCCATATAGCAAGCCCATCTGCAATCAAACATCAATATATGTAAAGTAAGAATGTGTTTGTGTTTGTTGCGTGTGTGTGTCTATGTGTGTGTATGTTTGACAGAGAGAGAGTGACCTCTTTTCCCCATTGAGTGTTTTTGTCATAGGTAGAGCTTGCAAGACCCTTCAAATTTTTTTCTAATTCATGAACACTGTCTTTTCTCCTTATGTCATTCAAACTACTCCAGTCAGTCTTATATTCCTTACTGAACTTCCTCCCACATAGACTGTCTCTTCTGTGAAAGCATCCAGTTCCAACATATAAAGGGCCTCCACAACCATCTAAACCATGGAATTCCACCTTTATCACCAAGCATTAGAATTTAGCCAGATTAGCAATATAATCAATATGATCTAAATAATTCTTTGATTCCACAAGTATTTACTCACCTCACTTATTACTCTCAATGAAGCATCATATATTTCATTCCTAGTAACGTTCTTAAAATTCTGGGGAAACTGCACAAAAGCAATCTCATGGCCCTTCTCTTCATCCATGAAAAAGCATAATGCATCTCGTACAGAATGTGAATTGTTTGAGTACATATCACAGTCCACATTAAGAATGATTGGTCCATTGCTAATCTCTGATGACACTCTTATCTGCACAGTGAAACATTAGAGGAAAAATAAATCAGTGATACTTGAAAGTTCACCACAATTTAGGTTGATGACTGTATATTCAAGAGAAAGATAACATGCCTTCAAGTTTAGTGCCAAACTTGGGAGTACTTTCACTGAAAGAAAATATTAAAGATTACAGAATTGAAAACATTGTCAGTATAACTGTTATATTTGCCTGCCCATTGTGCTATCATTATTATCATTATGCTTGTTTTAGTAGTCTTATTAGTCATAGGATTAGCATTACCATTTCTAGTAGGTCTAGAATTCTGTGCCTATATTTTATGTAACTAAATTGTATGGTTATATAACTAACTTATTTCACTGAGAAAATAACTATACTTTCATACAACGTGTGTCATTTGTCTGCAAGAATGGACATTACCAATGCATTCATTGCTCCAGCTTTGAAGTTGTGGTGATGTTGGGGTCTCTTCTCGCGAGCCAAATAAACCAGAGTTGGCAACACAAACCCATCTTTATCTTTGGCATTGGGGTCTCTCCCATCAATTAATATCTGAAAAAAAAAGGTTCAAGATTTAAACATTACTTAAAGCAAAATGATTTGCTTGAAAGTGCTTATAAAATTCATAGGTGTATAGCGTACTTGATTTTCATGTTCTATGAAAAAAGATAGAATTTTGGGCCACATCAATACCCATCAACTTAAATTTTTTGATTATCAAAAAAAAGATAGAATTTTGGTTTGGCAAATCTAGAAAACTAAATGTGTTCAAATTTTATATGCTGACCAAAGAAAAATAATATTACACATTGGTCTTTAGAATTAATGTGATAGTAATAACATACTTGAAGAATTGTGTCATGGTCTCGTTGAGAAGAATATGAATCCCATTGAGAAAATCCTGTGTGTTTTGAGCGTAATTCTTCCGGGATTCGAGCTAGCTTGGCCGCATTTTCGATTCGTTTCTCCATTTCGTCATATAATTTCTACAACATGAACATGGATATATCAGTGACTATTAATTTCAATTAACAATGTGTCAACAATTGAAAGACAAGTAAAATCTTGATGGTTAAAATTCTTTATAATTGATTTGAAAGGAAGTAATTAGAAAGATAGATTTAAATTTCAGAAATAGTTTAAATGGTTTAAATAAATTATGAAACACTTGTGTGTGTATATATGAGACAATTTTAACCTATGGTGTCCATTCCTGATAATAATTTTTTATTATCAGATCAAGATATTAATTGGTTTTTGGTGTATACGGGGATTGAATCCTAAATCTCTTATTCAATATATATTCTATTGATGACATGATATTCATGAATATATTAAAATTGATAATATGGGGATTCTTTTTATTTTTTTTGAGAAACCATTACTACGGTGATTCAATATCATTAGAGAAAAATTTTCAAAATTCAAATTCACTTTATTTTGTTAAAATCCAAATAAAATACAGAAATTGATACTAATATTTCTTCTTTAAATTCCTTGATTTTAAATCCTCACATCCAAATACTATCTCCTAAACAAATGAATAATGATAAATAATAAATCATTTTCTATTTTAAGAGATGTAAAATAAATATAGGCCATTGATTATTTCATGCTCCTTATTGTATATTGTCCATATACATCATTCAATTACATTTTAATAAAATATGGACATCTAAAAAATAGTAGACATTGCTAGTAAAATTATGGACTCTCAACAAGAGTAAAAGAACAATTACAGATAAATATATACTTTAGAGTGTGTGGGCTGTGTTAAAACTTAAAAGTCTCTTAAAGAGCTTTTAGGGCCCAAAAGAGTTCTAGTAAGAATTTGAACTGTTTGATACCGAACTCCTCTCTATATCTAGACCTTTGATTGATCTAATTGGATTCAGGTATAAAAATAAGTACTTATAGAATAATAAGTCAATAACACACTTTTATAATATTATCTATTGTTATTTATTACATTTAAAAGCTTTAAATCGATTTGGTTACCATATATTTAGCGTAAAAGCATTAAAACATCTAATTATAGTTTTGTCGAACACTAACAACTTTTTAATAAAAACTTTTTATTACTAAAAATTTTATTAAAATTTTAAACTTCAAATTTTTATTTTAGGGGTTTACAGTTCAAGCTTAAAACTATACTTTCTAATTAAACCGCGCTTAATGAGTTTCATCGCAATGCCTTATGGATGCATGACTCCATTGCCATGATAGTAATAATACTTACCGTTATAATTAATAATATTTTAATAGCAAGCATATACAGTTGTCAACACGATCATTATCCCAAAAAAGAAAAAAAGAAAAAAAGTGTGAGTCAAATCTTTGCCCTGGATCAACTTGTTCACAATGCGTCATGGATGACTCCATTGCTATATATTATAATAAAAATAGTTGGACTACACTCTATTATTGTAGGAAGCATCAAAATTGCGACTATTATAATATTGTGATAAGGAAAATGGGGTTTTTGTGATGTCGGTGCAGTTTGGATTCAACGTTTGTGTCTGCGTTTGGCGTTTTTTTTTTTTTTTTTTTCAGCCGCTTATGTTGACTGTGAGAGACAAAAAAAAAATACTGTACATAAACAGTGCGTGTACTGTTTATATACTGTTTACGCAATAAAAAATATTAAAAATAGGTCCCCGGTACTATTCACACATTTAAAAATTATTTTGCTACAGTGTTTTCAGTTTTCAGTTTCAACAACAATAAGTTTAATCCAAACGGACCCGCCAGCTCAATAAATTTGGAAGATATATCATAAATTCGGAGCTCTCAAATTCTATTTATAAAACTATTGATTTATAGGGTTTTCGTAAAGTTCCGTAGGTAGGAAGTGGAGTATTTTAACCAGATGCTTGGATACCACTTCTTAATATATATATATATATATATATATTGTTTCTCAAAAAAAAAAAAAATATATATATATATATATATATATATATATTATCTTTGCATCTGAATCACCGCCCTTCATTTTAAAACAAAAAAAAGAAAATTCATTTGCCATAATCTAATTTACCTTTATAAACACCAACTCTTTGGACTGATTAGGATCAAGTGGGTCATCACTTGAGTTGAAATATTCAGCTGGTGACCTTGGCTCCACCTTGAATTTCTTGCAATATGGTAGCCAATGCTTAGCAAAGTGAGAGGCTTCTAAGAGAGCATAGAAGGTAAGATCTGATCCCCCATCATCTGAAAGATACACACTTAGCTTCTCTGGTGGATGGTCATATGCCATCACTGATAGAACAGTATTGATCACCATCACTGGTGGCTCGATCACTGGATCCGCAGTGCACACAAATATGTCCACCTTGGGCAACTCTTTTTCATGCCTGTTTTGCAAAACATTCATAATTATAATAAAAGTGAGATAAATTTTACACAGATTGTTATGACATGAACAATTTTGATTGTTATGAAATGGACAATTTTGTGATCAACAAGTTTAGTGACACAATTTTTATAAAAAATGTTCATTATTGATTAGATTGAAATATTGTGATTGGCTTATAATAAAAATGATGTTCGTGGTGGTGGGATTTTGTGAAAGTAATGTAATGTCATTCAATAATAAAAGATCAATAGATTTGGTCCAAGTTTGGTTTACAGTTTACTTGATAAAATATAATAAATCTCAAAGACATTGGATTTACTTCAACATAAACTATAGAAATGAACTTTGGGATAAGGCTTACAAAATCTCTCTCTAATTAACACCTTTTGGTTGATGAAAAGTTTCAATCTTTTATCTTGTCTTGGAACTTTTTATCCCCTTGCAATATATATATATATATATATATCTCCTTTTGCTCGTAACTTTTACTTCATCTAGGTAAGTGATATGAAAGTATGGCAATGGAGTTCCAAGTATATATTGATGATGAAGAAAATTTTCAATGGTTACAAAGTTTTTAGACTCATATTTTGTTTTTTACTTTTTGGTAGTTTCTCACTGCAAATTTAGCACCGCCAATAAAGTGGTTCTATGCATGGTCGTCACTTCTCATGGATAGAATCTTTGGAAAAAAAAAAAAAATTGACGACAAATACATATATAGAGGTGGAAATGTGGAATTGTACCTTTTCAATAAAATATCCTCAATCGTTTACCACTAATTGCTTTATCATAACTATTTCATCAAGAAAAGTAGAAAGAAAGTTCTTAATGCTTGTACATTGCACTAAAGTACAGTCTATCTAAAGTTGAGCAATAAGAATTTCATGAAATGCATCGGGACATATGAAACAAGTTCATCCTCAACTATTTCATCAAAAAAAAAATGTTCACCCTCAACTAACAAATACATAGAATACTATGCTTTTTAAGTAGAAATATGCATAAATATATTAGGTTAATATCAGATGGAGGTAAAACAAACCTCTGAGAGAGCCTGTCCTTGAAGGTGCCCCTATAGACTTGGTTCCACCGGTGGGCTTGAGTTAGGACCCAGTAAAGACCAAACCAGAACTCAGCTCCAAGCAAACCAATCCAACTCCATCTCCCATCTTCACCTTTTCTTGGTATATGACTCACTCTATAAATCCAAATCAAGCATATGCCCACAAACACAGAGATCACAAAGAGCCTATAGAGGACTCTACCCTTAACTCTCCTTGTTTCAAACAATGGAAGATACCCATCACTTCCCATCTTTGTCTCTGTGTTTCTCTTCAGCTAGCCTTTTTCATCTACTATTCTATAATTGTACTTGTATATTTAACGCGGTTCAAATTAAAGGAATCTTTAATTGTAGTTCTTATGCCTGGTACATGTTCAACAATGATGTCTACAAAAACAATATAATACTGTCCTTCTCAGCAAAAAAACAATATATATATATATATATATATATATTTATAAAATACTGTCCAAATATGGCGGCCCAATGTTACAATGTATGGTGGGCTCCCAATGGTGACTTAGTGAAAGTTGTGGAAATTGAACCTAGTCCAAAATTTTAGGTGTGTTCTGTCCATTTTGCTTAAATAGAACCAAGTCTACAATTTTTATTTTTGTGCAACAAGTAGGAAAGGAGATTTGAATTCTGATTTTATCTATGAAAAGAAGAAGTAAAAAGGTTTTCTTTTCTATGGAAGCAAAGTCTATGTTACGTACTAAACCCATGTGTGAGAGAGGAGAACATATAGACCTAAGAGTTTATAATAAAACAAGAGGTGCACAGCTTAATAAGAGAAAGTCAAATGGACAATTTTACGTATATAATTCCATTTTGGAGAGACGATCTAATCAATTATCAAAGTCCATATAGAAAAATAAAGGGAAACTGACTCGGTTCATAATTCAAAATTAGCAAAAAAAATTGTTTGCTAATGAATCGTCATTGTCTTGATTTGATGACTTATTGTTCAGGAGCAAAAAAATTAATTCAAATAAAAAATTCAACCACCGATTAAAATATTAAATTTTTACTCAATATTCACAACTGTATCAACAAAACCATTCCAGATATTTTCTCTCTCTCAAACATATCTAAACTCAAGGTCAATCAAAATACAAACTCAAATCACAATTTTAAAACTAATCAAATTAGAACAAAAAAGAAGAAGCAAATCTTTAGCCTTTGTCATTTACCGGTAGGGGTGTGCATGGGTCGGGTTGAGGAGATTTTTTGACCCAACCCACCATGGTGGGTCAAAAAAAATTCAACCCAACCCAACCCATCACATAAGTCCAACCCAACCCACATGGGTCGGGTTGGGTCGGGTTGAACCTATGAGTTTGATAAATTATTATTATTATTATTATTAAATTTATTGAATATATTATTATTAGTATATATTATATATATAATATATTATATATAAGCACTTATAGTATATAATATTATTATTAGTATATATTAAATTTACAGCTGATTTAAAAAAAATTATTAAATATATAATATATTTTAAATATATATTAAATATGGGTGGGTCGGGTTGGGTTTGACGGGTTTGTAAATTTATGACCCACACCCAACCCGACCCGCTATAAAAAAAAATTTTGTGACCCAACCCAACCCACCAAGAAAAGTGAAGATAGAGAAAAGGGAAAGAATACGTGTGTGGAGAAGAAAAAAAGAGGGAAAAAAAATAAAGAAAAATGAGGATAAAAAAAAAAAAAAAAGAGATCAAGGAAAAATAAAATAAAGAATAAGAAATTAAAGAAACATGTTTACTCTACACTACATTTAATTAATTATGAAGTTTCTAAGATGTGCTATATATTTGATGGCTGATTCAAATGATTTCTTGACAAAATATTTTTTGAATAATTTGATAAGTTGTGTTATATTTCTTTGATTTTTTTAGTAATGGTAATTTATTAATTTATGCAGTAAAAGTTTTCTTTTGACAAATCACAAAATGATCCTTAAAGAACTATTATTATAATTTTTTTTTTTTTTTTTTTTACTTTTAAATAAGTTTAGCCACAAATGATCATTAATAATATTTTTACGCATTGCGTGGGTCTGCAGTTAGTAAAAAAAAAAAAAAATCAGGACCATACTAAGATTAAAATCATGCTTCAGAGGGATACATATACACAGACATGTATCAGTTGGTCACCTTGATGGGTTGCCAAAGGAAAATTATGAAAAAAAAAAAAGCCTAGAAAATAAATAAATAAATAAAGTAGGAAGTTGCAGCAAGATGAAGCTTTCCCTGTATTCAACTCAGATTATTGGCTATAGTTCTCACCTAACACTGTGTTTGGTTGGGGTGAATTTAGGGAGGATGGAAAACATAGGGAGGAAAATAGGGTGGAAAACAGTATTTTCCACTGTTTGGCAAAAGAAGAAAAATAGAAAGGAAGGAAAATCCGGGGGAAAATTTTATCTCTCGGGTCTACAAATTTCATCCTCCCAAATCGGGAGGAAAAGCCTGGAGAGAAAAGTACTCTCACAGCACTTTTACCATAATGCCCTCTGGAATCAAGTAAAAAAAAAAAAAAAAAAAGAGAGCACGACGGTGAAGCACAAAATTGATGGAGCTCTCAATCAAAATACAAACTCAAATAACAATTTTAAAACTAATCAAATTAGAACCAAAAGAAAAAAGAAAAAGAAAAGAGCAAAGTTGGCCCATCTGAGCCTCGGTGGGAAGAGGACATGCAGTGGTGCTTCTTGAATGCTTTGGAGTAGACGTAGTGCTACAGAAGAAAAGAAAAAAGAAAAGTGAAGATTGAAGATAGAGCTCCAGTCCAGATGAAGTGCTAGAGAAGAAAAGGAGAAGAAAAGAAAAAAGAAAAGTGAAGATAAGAGAAAGCTCTAGACGAAGTGCTATAGATAAAAAGAAAAAAAGAAAAGAAAAGTGAAGATAGAGACAGGGAAAGGCGTCGAGGAGAAAAAAAGAGAAAAAAAGAAAAGAAAAGAAAAGAAAAGGAAAATGTGGATGAAAAAAAAAAAAAGAGATAAGAGAAAAATAAAATAAAGGATAATAAATTGAGAAATGCTACTACAATATTTTTACAATAATTCTTAAGTGGTGGGTTGTTACTAACTAATATGAAAAAAAAATATTAAAGTGATGTGTTCAAATTAAAATCAGTAATAACTTACCATATATAATTTATTGTGAAAGTATTATGAAAAATGTTGTGGACGTAACACTTCTCATTGAAAAATATAATTGTTGGTAAATTTCATATTATTTAATGAGTACAAATAAATCTATTTCTTACCTATTATGTAATAAGGGTATAATAGTCAATTTATATAAACTACATTTTCTATTTTCTTACTTTTCTTTTCAACCAAATAAAAGAGTTTTCCACCCTCCCACTTTTCCATCCCTCCAACCAAACACACACGAGGGAAAACTAAATATTTTCTATCCTCCCACTTTTCCATCCTCCCACTAATTTTTCATCCTCCTACTTTTCCATTCCTCCAACCAAACGGACCCTAAGTGTATGGGGGAGAGAGAGAGATCAGAGAGAGAGAGAGCTTTAACCTGTATGAGAGTCTTTCCTTAAAAGGGTAATTGTAAACAACCTTAAAACGACAAGACTGAGAGAGTATCCAATACAAACTGAACCATAGCTCAGCCATGAACATACTAATCCAAGCCCACCTCCCTTGCTCTCCAGCTCTTGGAATGTGAGTCAATACGTAAACCCATATCAAACATATTCCCACAAACATTGTGGAAGCAAACACCTTATATGCACCTCTAAATCTTGCTTCCTTTGTCTCAGACAATGGAAGTAGTGCTTCTTCTCCACCGCCTTCCTTGCCCATCTTCTGTACGTGTGTTTTTGTGATCTCTATGTAATGTAATCAATCTGGTAAGAATGTTTCTATCAATTGTTGACGACCTGATATTTCTCTACTGAAAAGACAAGCTTTTTGTCTGGTAGTAGTATTAATTAGAATAAACTACCATTCACATTTACTGTTTCTGTTTTTAATTTCATAACTTTATTTTTTAGGAAAATTATTACTTTAAATTTACTATTAATGGTAACAAGATTCGTATTGTAAATTGTACTATTAATAGGACAAAATTTAGCTATAAAATTAGTTGTAACCTTAGGTTACAAACTTATTTAATATCTTTTTATTGAAGGTGAATTTTGACTAATTCACCATTGGATTACATTTTCTTCTTATATCTTTCATACTTGCAAAATTTTAAGAAAATTAAAGATCAATAGCTATGTCATCAACAAATTTTTTAAATGCAAGTTTTTGTAATTTAAAATTATGCACAAAATTTAAGCTTATAGATCATATAATAAATAATATCCGATTGACACAAAATTTAACATGTGTATTAAGAGCATAAAGAACATGCAATTCAACGGTTAGATTTTCAAAATATATTGTAATATTTATTTTATTGAGTGAGTTTGTAGCCTTAAGTTACAACCAATTTTATAGCTAAACTTTGTCTATATTAATATAAGATTTGTATTGTGAATTAAACAAATGTGTACTGTAGGGATAAAGGCCCAGAGTCACATATTGGGCCTTGGGCTTGGTTTGAGGACATAGGCTTGTCCGAGAAGGGACAAATAATTACGTGGAACTCCAATTTTAAAGTTTCACAAGTAAGGAACGAATGAAAGGTGGTCTGAGAAGGAACTCCTCTTTGGATATGACGAATGCGGCCTAAATTTGTATTCCAACGATCAAGGGGATCTTCTAGGAAGTTCTAGCAATAAGGATGGACATCATACACATATAAAGAGTGATGGGAATTTAGAAATATCTGAAGAAAAGCTGCCACCACTGCATTAAATGCATTGCAGCTACTTTTTTGGCCGCATTTATGTAGAGGAGACCCCTGAACAGTATTGCCTTGATCACCACGACTCACAGAGGGCAAGAGAGGGTGTTAGGTGAAACAGGTACTCAAGTGAGGGCTTAAACGATCAACAAGTGTAGGATCAAGATGGTCCAAAGGGAGATATATAATGTGAGAGACCCTCCATGGGAGGGGGATCAAAAAAATAGAGAAAGAACATTGTAGCAACTAGAGTTGCACTTGTAATTAGTTCCATTGATCTATACAAATATTTGCCTCCTTGGACAATACATTTACCCAATCTTACGCGCTTTGCTCTTACAGTATTGTCTTTCAAGCCCATCCTAGCCGTTGTTAGATTCACCAGGACCTAGTTCTTTGACCCATTCTCTACAAATTTATTGTACTGGGCTCATTAACCCACAATCCTAAACATATTGGGCTTAGGCTGTAAACCGTGCCCCTACAATTGGCGCCGTCTATGGGAAGAATTTGTGTGATAGTGAGCGCAACGGTCAGCTATGGTAGGTTCAGGTCCACACCAGGCGGAATCCGTGGCATCCCAACGGGAAAACCCTCTCGCCAACCCTGAGCATAGAGGAGAACGAGAGGGCAGCGTGCATATTACGCATACAAGCAATAGCCATACTCAAGTTAGAAGTCACGTCTCTCAAGACTAGTATAACAGCACCATGCAGTTGGAAATTGACCAGTTAAAGAGGGAACTGCGCCATGCACGACGTAGGTGAACTCCCTCTAACTTTGATGTTTCCTCTGATGACAAAAGGGACGTCAGTTACTGACGAAGATCTCGAACCCCGCCTAGCGAGTCTTTTTCCTATGAAGAGGAGCACCATCGCAAACGGAGGATCAGAAGCCCACTTCATAAAGGCGTGGGAAACAACGCTGTGAGCAGGGCCTTAGACCAAATCTCCAGGTCACCTTTCACACGTAAATCAAGGGGGCTAAACTTCCTCGACGATTCACTCAACTTGCTTTCACCATGTATAATGGTAAAACAGACCCTGTAGAATATGTGAGCCACTTCAATCAGAGAATGACTATCCATTCCAAAGACGAAGCCTTGATGTGCAAGGTTTTTCCATCCAGTCTGGGACCTGTTGCCATGAGATGGTTTGACAGCTTGAGGGCAGATTCCATAAGTTCCTTTAAGGAGCTCACCCAGGCGTTTTGTTCCTGCTTCGTCACCTGCAACAGGGTTCCTCGGCCCTTGGCCTCCCTACTGTCCTTAAGCATGCAGGAGGGAAAGAACCTGAAAGCGTATTCGGATAGATACTGAGAGATGTTCAACAAAATAGACGATGACTTTGATGATGTGGCCATCAGTACCTTCAAGCTCGGCCTCCCAGCCAAGCATGGTTTGAGGAAATCTCTGACTAGCAAACCTGTCACCAGTGTACGCCAACTCATGGACCGGATAGATAAGTATAAAAGGGTTGAGGAAGACCAGCAGCAGGGGAAAGGAAAGGAGAAGGTTATCCCTCAGGAGAGGAGGGATTTCAGGTCGGACTGATACAGTAACAACCGACCACGGAGAGATTTTGGTGGGCAGTCAGGGTCTGCCAATCCTCAGGCGGTCAATGTTGTGTTTCGAGAGTTGGTGTATCAAGTTCTGGAAAAGATTAGGAACGAGTCATTCTTTAAGTGGCCAAATAAAATAATGGGAAACCCCGTAAGGCGCAACCACAACCTCTATTGCCAATACCACCAAGACCATGGACACATCACAGAAGATTGTAGAAGTTTGTGGGACCACTTGGACCAGCTTGTTCGAGAAGGAAAGTTAAAGCAACTCTTACACCACTCTAGTGGTCAAGGGGGCTAGATGAACTCGGAATCCCGGAGAGATGATTCTTCGAGACTTTCCTTGGGAACGATAAATGTCATTTTCGTTGCCTCAGGGAGAACTGGGTCCTGCCCTTTCAGAATGATGTCTGTGTCTTGACTATTCGCCAAGGACGCTAATCGAGAGCCAAAGAGGGCTAGACTAGAAATCCAACCTGTTTTGGGCTTCTTGGACGAGGATAAAATCGGAACTATTCAACCTTACGATGATGCTTTGGTGGTTACCCTTAGGATTGGGGGATATGATGTGAAAATGGTGATGGTGGAACAAGGTAGTGGTGCCGAGATAATGTACCCCGACCTGTATAAGGGACTGAACCTGACACCTAAGGACCTAACACCCTACAACTCGCCTCTAGTGTGTTTTGATGGGAAGGTTGTCATTCTAAAGGGCCAGATTAGACTACTCATGCAGAGAGGTTCAGAAGTAGTGGAGGTGAACTTCATCGTGGTGGGTGCTTATTCGCCCTACACAGCCATCGTGGCTAGGCCTTGGCTCCATACCCTAGGAATCATTTCTTCTACTCTGCACCAAAAGGTGAAGTACCCATCCAGGGGCCAGGTTAAGGAGATCCTGAGAGATTAATCTGTGGCTAGGCAATGCCTAATGGCTGCCATCCGGCATTAGCCCGAGTGTTATTGGTGACGATCTAGAGAAATTATTTCAGATTGGGGCACAGCTACCACTTTCAGAGGAGGAAGAGTTGGTAGAGTTTCTTAGAAGAAACATTGATGTCTTTGTGTGGAGTGCTTATAAAGCCCCGGGGTTGGACCTGAACTTCATCTGTCATCATTTAAATGTTAATCCGTCCATCACTCCCAAGAGGCAACCTCCTCGGCGCTCGTCCAGAGAACACTCTGATGCTGCTAGAAATGAGGTGAAGAAACTAAAGCAGGCGAGGGTTATCAAGGAGGTGTTTTACTTTGAGTGGTTGGCCAATACAGTGGTGGTGAAGAACAAAAGTGAAAAATGGCGAGTGTGTGTGGAGAGAGAGAGAGAGAAAGAGAAACAGAGCATCTGGTCTATCTTGGAGTGGTAGAGAGAAAAAGCAAAAAGGAAAATGAAGACCCCCTTCTTATGGAGGGTCTTTTACATTATATATATCCCCTTGAACTATCTCGATCCTACACTTGTTGATCATTTGAGCCCTTATTCAAGTGTCTGTCCCATCAGACACCTTCTTTGGCTTTCTGTAAGTTATGGTAGCCAAGGTAGTACTGTTCAGGGGTCTTCTTCACATAAATGCGGCTAGAAAAGTAGCTGCAATGTATTTAATACTGTGGTAGCAGCTTTCCCTTTGATATTTTTGGGTTTCCTTCATTCTCGTATGTTCATAGGGCCCGTCCCTATCACTGAAGCTTCTTGGAGGATCACTATCATTGAGATTCATACTTGAGCTGCATTCATTATATCCGAGGAGGTGCTCCTTTTCGGACCATCTTCCATTCATTTCTCACTTATGAGATTATAAACTGGAATCCCTTATAACTATTTATTCCTCCTTGGATCATTCACGTTCTCGGCTAAGCCCATGGCCCAATATATAATTTGGGCCATTAATCCTAAATATATAATTTTTAATTCTTTAAAATAATATGATATAAAACAATCTTTTCCATCTAATATATATGATGGGCTTATTGAAAAATCAAATAGATGGCCCCATGGACCAAAAGTCACGGGTGGAGAGGTGGGGATGGATCATTATTTATTGCTAAAGACAATGGAATTACGACTTAACCAAATGGACCACAAGATGAATGGAAATAGGATATACCAAGGAATATTGTTTACTGTAATGTTTGTTTTGCACCATTGGTGGATATGGGTATCAAAAAAGTTTGGGGTAGGGTGGTAAGAGGAGAAAGTGGGCCATAAATCCCTTAGGAATGAGCAGTCTCGAAGGAGATGTATCGTTGTTTCTTGAAGACCACATCTGGGACACGCTTGAGCTGCTAGGTTGGCATGTTTGAAAATAAAAGCTCGCGATGGAACTCTATTGTGGGCACACTTCCATAGGAAAAGTTTGATTTTGGGGGGAACAGGAATTTTCCAAATCCAACTCCACGACAAGTTAGTTTCTTGGGTTTCTGGGATTTTGTTTTGTGCCTGCCTAGATAAAAAGATGTAAGCTGACTTGACTGAGCAAAGACCCGCATGTGATGACCAAATGAGCTTGTCTTGAGTTACATTGAAGTCCGAGAGGGGAGTTGCTTGTATTTGTTTAATGATAGACATAGGCAAATCAAAACTAAGAGGATTGAGGTTCGATTGTGAATTGGGTGCAATAATCTCTGACACTTTTGTGTGGTCTTCTCCTGGCATTAAAGGTCCATGAATTAAAGATCGAAGAGTACCATTGGGCAACCAAGGATCTGTCCAGAATTTTGTGGATTGGCCATTTCCAACTATCCAGCGAGTCCCATTTGATAATATAGAGCGGCCTTTAAGAATGGCTTTCCAAGAATGAGAACCATAAGTAGACATAGCTGGATTTAAGAAGTGAGTATTGGGGAAGTGTCTTTGTTTGAGAAATTTAGCCCAAAAGCCATTTGGGTTTGTCCAAATTCTCCACGCTTGATTGGTAAGGAAGGCCTCATTGTTGAGTTTGATATCTCTAATTCCTGGACCACCCTGTTGCTTTGTTTTGGTGACTTTTTCCTAAGACAGAAGATGAACATGTCTTTGATTTTCTGTGTCCCCCCATAGAAACCCTTTAAGGGCTTGTTCAAGATGCTGGATGACAGCTACTGGAAGTAATGTTGTTTGCATGTGATAATTTAGAATTGGAGAGAGCACAGATTTGATGAGAGTTAGCCTTCCTGCCATTGACAGGAGTTTTGGTTGCCACAAACGAACTTTGGAATTTATCCGCTCGAGGAGGGGAGCAAAGGAACTATTTAGTTTCCTTGAAGTAAGAATTGGTAGCCCAAGATATTTTCCTAAGTCCTCAACTATGGGAATATTGATTTGTGTAGCAATGTCATTTTGGATCTGCATAGGTGTGTTACGGGAGAAGAATAGTTTAGATTTGTGGGAGCTAAACAGCTGCCCAGAATAAATACAGAAGCCTCTAAAAATATTAAATAAAATATATGCTTCTTGGGGATTAGCATGGGCAAAGAGGAAAATGTCATCTACAAAGAAGATACGGTTAAAACTTAAGTCTCTTCTATTGACCTTGATAGGTTGGAGAGATTTTGTATGAAGCGCTGAATCGAGTAAAAGAGACAAATGGTTTAGACATAGAATGAAAAGATAAGGTGATAATGGATCACCTTGGCGAACTCCTTTAGAAGGATTGAAAGGTTTACTGATTTGACCATTCCACATGACTGAAATCGAAGATGTTTCTAGGCATGCCATGATAAGATCAATTATTTGTTGAGGGAAGTTGAAAAACTGAAGGGTGAACCGTATGAAAGACCACTCAGGACGATCATAAGCTTTTTCAATGTCTATTTTGGCAGCCATGAGCCCTTTTTGTCCCCGTTTGTTATGTATTAGGTGAATCAATTCTTGGGCAGTGCCGGCTGAACAGTGAAGCAAAAAATGCAGTTGCCTAAAGCCCCAAGTAAAAAAAAGGCCCCCAAATTTTAACAAATAGGGTTATTTATAATCAATAAATAAAATAATATTTTTTTACCAGATAAAAAACAAATAAAAAATAGAGAAAAATGCAACGTCCACAATAATTTTTACAACACTTTTACAATTATGCTAAGTAGCAAGTTGTTACAACCTATTATTGATGGCAAAAAAATAATTATAGTGATATTTTCAAAGAGAAAAAAAAAAAAAATACAACTTAAAACCTAGGATTTGTTGTAAAAAAATATTGTGAATGTTGTACTTCTAAAAAAAAAATAGGAACAATAATAAGAGTTTAGTTAGCAAACTTTTACTAATTCTCACATAAGTTCACCACTAACAGCACTCTTTTACTTACTATTATCAATCTACCATATCAACAAGTATAAAAAATTTTGTTAAATTTTTTCTGTTTATAAAATTTCTAAAAAAAGAAAAAAATTCTACGTAGTTTATGTTAATTAGTAATAATTTTGCATCTATAATAAAATAATCAATTTTCGCCTTAGGCCCAAATACATCAAGCTGCCCCTGTTCTTGGGCTATTATATAGTTATCTGTTGCACGCCTCCCTGGAATAAAACCTGATTGGGCTGGGTGGATGAGGTCAGGGAGGAATTTTTTTAGTCTCAAAACAATTATTTTTGAAAGAAGTTTGTATAAGGTGTTGCAGAGACTTATAGGGGCGCAATTGATGAACTGTTTCAGGGTTAGGGACCTTTGGAATCAAGATCAACTTTATGGCTGAAAGATCATGGGGAACACGACCAGTAATGAAAATAGTTTGGATAAACTTTGTAATATCTCTACTAAAAGTCCCCCAAGAATGTTGAAAGAACAGCGCATGTTGTCCATCCGGGCCAGGAGCTTTTTGAGGTGAATACTCCAAAGGGTGGTACGAATTTCCTCAGTTGAAGGGAAGGCAGTAAGGGTATTTTGGAAAAAATTAAGATTAAAATCCATAGCTTGGAATGTTTCAGTCGGGGGAGGCAGAGTATTATGGGGATTTGCCGTGAGTGGTACATGTTCAACAATGATGTCTACAAAAACAATATAATACTGTCCTTATCAGCAAAAGTATATGTATACATATATAAAATACTGTCCAAATATAGCGGCCCAATGTATAGTGGGCTCCAATGGTTACTAGTGAAAGTTGTGGAAATTGAACCTAGTCCAAATTTTTAGGTGGGTTCTGTCTATTTTGCTTAAATAGACCCAAGTCTACGATTTTTGTTTTTGTGCAACAAGTAGGAAAGGAGATTTGAATTCCGATTTTATCTATGAAAAGAAGTAAAAAGGTTTTCTTTTCTATGGAAGCGAAGTCTATGTTACGCACTAAACCCATGTGTAAGAGAGGAGAAAATATAGACCTAAGAGTTTTATAATGAAACAAGTGGTGCACTACTTGAATAAGAGAAAGTCAAATGGACAATTTTTCATAATTCCATTTTGGAGAGACGGTCTAATCAATTATCAAAGTCCATATAGAACAATAAAGGCAAATTGACTCGGTTCATCATTCAAAATTAGCAAAAAAGTGCTTCTAAAAAAAAAAAATTAGCAAAAAATTTGTTTGTTAATGAACAGTGTACGTGCTAGTTTAGATTTTGGAGATTATCTTGTACAGATCTCTAAAACCTACTTTCATTCTCTTTGTAAAAAATGGGGTCTCTGTGTTTGTAAGAAAATGAAGAACATGAGAGTAAAGTTGTAAGAGAAATATATACAGGTTTTTTTAACGTGAAAACCCTCTATGCTGGGAGAGGGAGAAAACCATGGGTACAAGCTAGTCGATTATTCCACTATTTTTTGAAAATGATTACAATGGAGGTATTGTGTTACAATAGACAAAGGGAGAAAGGAGAGGTGGGAAGAGAGCTTCACCGTAGTGTCAAAAAGTGTCTCTTGTGTCTATCCTCTTGTTATTGAGTCCTAAGTCCTTTATCCTTCTTTAATAATGGTGGAAATGGTCACATGTTACTTTCCTAATGAGTAAGGTGTTGCCATCCTATTGGAGAAAAACAAAGTAGAGTCTGGACAAAATAGAACTACATGCATTTGGTGCTTTTTCGATAAGTGTGCTTGTGCTTGTGCTACACGTAATAATACTTCCTCAACAAGCTAGCCTTCTACTGTAATATTCTCAAAACCTGTAGCATGTAGCTGTAATGGTCCATATTTGATCTTGCTATCACTTTCATCCACTATCTTGGACACATAGACCACAACTAATGGCTACATGTTTGCTATGCCTTGGACACATGGTGATGGCGGATTGGCTCAATAAAAAGCAAATCCAATATGCCCCACTTTTGGGGTTGGTGACCGTACATTAGCCCCATGGCTTTGGGGGATGTGTTAACAGCGTCCAAAGTCATTAAGCATTTTTGAACAAGCTTTCATACTTGCAAAATCTTGTAGCAGTAGATGGAGGAGCAATAAATCACCGAAAGACCTTCAAGTTGCTATATAAGGCATTTGAGAGGCGCATATTATCTTAGTCTCAGCAATGCTAGTGGCATGCGCCTTCAATGCCTTTCCAGGACAAACCAACTTCATTGTCTTGTATTATCTTGGCTTCATGCATTGGTGATTTCTCATCACTAAGGTTGATGTACATGTAGGGCTAGGATGACCTAAAGACTTTATGTCTGCAAGAGTTCATAATACCCTCAGCCTCAACCCTTGTGTAGGGCTAGGATGACCTGAGGACTATGTCTGCGAGAGATCGTAATACCCTTGGCCCTAACCCTTGTAATAATGCACAAGTGTAGCCAATGATGCTGTTAGAATGTATTTAGGACAAGTTTACATCCATGTCCAGTCTATTTTGTGGGATTTGATCCCTTAGCTGTATATAGTGACATGTTCTTCAAACTTTGAGGTGTTAAAGAAGAGGCAATTGCGGCTAACCCAAAGGTGCCAAAGAAAGGACCTGCCTCATACCCGAGAATGCTAGAGAAGAGGTTATTCTTTGGACTTAGGGGAGTCGAGCAAAAAGTCCTTTCCCATATGTAGTAGTGGAGAAGAGGTATTCCTTGAACCCGGAGGCATTAAAGGAATGACCTTTCTAATATCTAAAGGAACCGGAGAAGAGATACTCTTTGCACTTTTAAGACTTGGTATAAGCGATGAGAGTCCGCTGTAGATCAGAGGTCTAGACGCATATGCAATCCCAAGCAACATTGAGTGGGAACAACAATGTTGGTTCCAAATTGGCATCATGTGTAGCTTTCCACTTTGATTTTGTATAAAACCAATTAGAAGGCAAGTAGGCTGTCAGTAGACCGCATGGTTAATTATCAAAGAAATATAAACATGCCAAGGGAAAGCTAGAATATATCATCGAAGGTGTTGGCAAACAATCACCACAGTTCCAATGAATGCACGCGAATTCATGTAAGCTTATCGTGCAAGCAGTATATTGCTTTTAACTTTTCTTTCCTGTGCGACCATAAAGGAAGTTATTAAATAAAAAGCCAAGTGTCAAGGCAAATAAGGTGAAGCAATAACGGTGTATATAAATTTATAATGAATATAGCCAAATTCACCCAAGAGACCTGTGAAAGCATGTAACAACGCATGGTCTAGTGAATGTTGGTGTTAAGTGCTTGAAAAGATCAAGGTAAAAGAATTGTTCTTAGAGAGCATGTATGTGCCATATATTGGCTAAAGCTTTTAAATGTGAAAGCTAGCTCAAATATTTGGTGCTCAAGCACTTGATAAACATCACTATATTTTCAAATCTGTCTAATCATAAGGACATGCCATTCAGCCAATATGAGCTACTTAAATATATGTTTAAACATTCACATGAATGGGCACTGTTTCTTAATAGAATAGTGAGATGATTAAGTAAGATGGCAACGAGAATACATCCTTGAGCCTTGTTCTTAAGGGCGAAGCCTTTACAAAATCTTTGACTTCATCGAAATTGAGACTAGTTGCCTTGGCTTATATCGCCCATGTTTGCATTGGCAGCTGTGGAGCCTAAGAAATATGCACCCCCTTTCTTTTAAGCTTAAGGTGATCCTTTTGATATCATGCTAGATGGCACCATGCATGAGCATATAGATCCCTACCAAGTAAGGGTTCCCATCTGATCAATCCAATGGCATGTTGTATGGCTTTTGAGAATACCAATGAGGTAAGTGCTATCATTTGAAGTCTTCATGAAAGAATAGCGCCATTGGTAGCCCCCCCGGATATTCTTGAAATCCTTGCTAGCTTTATAGCTAGCTTATGGAGGTCTGTGGGGATGATAGCTTCCATGTCATAGACTAGAGAGAAAAAGGCGAAGCTTCTGTGGCTTGTAACTTGAGATTACAATGGGCCCAGAGGGCTGCAAGGAGCTCCTTTGTGTTTGCTATGTCTCATGGAAGATGGGATCACCATCACCTTGGCAGGCTAGATAGCGATGATAATAAGCCATTTTAGCCACCAGTATGCATTAAGTTTGATGACCATTCAAAGTAAATCATGTCTGATCCATAGAATTCCAAGAGGCAACATAAGGCCATGCCTTGCATGATGACTTAGAAATAGCTTTGCTAAGCGAGTCATGACTGTCATGAGAATTTTGTATAACACAGTAGCTCTCAATGGCTTGATAAAATATCATTTCAAGGAGTAAGTAAATTGTAGACCACAAATATATGGTTAATAGATGAATCTAGGTCTTCATGAAAGATACTGGGCGTAAACTAAATTAGGCCCCTAGTAATCACCCAGAATCAATTTGTTCAATAAATAATTTATTTTGAAATAGCTGCCATGGGACTGCCAAAAGCAAGGTCGAAAGACAAGACTGAATTACTTTCATCCACTATAAATTTCGTGAAGATAATTTTCATTAGTGATGAAAGATCATCAAGTAAATTAGCCACTGAAATTATTGAAGGCACACACGTAGCCAAATCTATACATAGTCCCAAACATGTGAAATGGGAGGAATAACTCTCCGATTAAGCAAAAAGGGATACCATGATTCAATAGAAAGCTATTCATGCTTTTAAGAAAGAGTCAAGGAACTTCCCTGAATTTGTAGTTCGGGAGGCTAGAGATCATACCCATTATTGGCGAAAAGGTTCCACAATGTTGCCACTGAGTTAGTAGTCACTAATTGCATTCAAAGGCCATTTGGGCTCATGCCTTGACAAGTTGTACTCTCACTATCTTTCCCAAGCTAGATTGATTGGCTCAAAGTGACATCCAAGCAATACAACTAGATAGTCAAAATATTTGTGAGTATCCTGTAACATCATTATAGATTAGCCATAAGGCAAAAAAAATAATTTACTTAACCTGCAAGAACAAGATTAGTACCACTAAATAACTAGTTTGCAATTAAATAAAGCTAAATCAGCCATTTAGCCTTGTGCAGATACAGGTCCAAGAACAGGAAATCATAATGAGAAAAATTAAATCTTATAATCATATATTAAGCTTGTCAAAACTGGTCTTGAGAGAAAATAATGTTTAGGCATTACTCCCAACTCAAACGGTCATGTTTCTGGCAGTATATGAGAAAATATCAAAGTGAAGAAACTTCCCTCGAAACGCAGATTGGAGATTTTAAGAACCTGCCCTCACATTAAGTGGATGCTAGCTTTCTATGGGAAGTATCTTTGTTTCTCCTTTCAAGCAACATGTAAGCTCCAACCCATAGTGTTCCCGCTATTAATGATGTGGAAGATGAGACCGTCTTTAAGTTAAACACCTTGACAGAGAATATCTAGTGTGAGTATACTGTGAGTATATATATTTATTTTAGCAAATAGAAGCAAGTAATATAAGTCATGTCTACTACATAAACATCTTCAAAACTGGTGGCTACTTGTTAGGCCAACCAACATCAGCTTCAAAACGAATTAACAGCCATATTTTACTTTCAACCCAGGTGCGAATGTGATTAAAAGCACCTTAAAGCTTCACAAGAATCTTAAAGAAGAAAATAAATAAAAGGGAACATAAGCCATTGAAAGCTCTTAGCTGCAGAAGGTAGTAAAGTCTAGGTTAGGGATCATCCAAAAGCCTTAGAAAGAACATAACACTTTCTTGAAGGTGTTCGTAATAAATAAGCTGACTTTGAAAAGGCTAATAGTGATTGTAACAAAGCAAGGACCATATTTAATATATAATCATCATAATAAAAATGCCTTGCAACCATGCGTGAAGCCAAATTTGTACATTGGTTCTCAAATTAATACAACCAAATGATGTCAAGCTTCAAGAGAAAAGTAAAGGCAGAGGATGAATAAAGTAGAGAAGACTTCCCTGAATTTGGCGATGAGCTTTTCAGCTGGAGCTGTGATTGAGTTAAGGAAGGGAAAGAGCTTTCTCTATTTCCTTTTCCTTGCCAATCCATATATATATTTTTACTCTTCTATTGAGACCCAAAGCTTTAGTGGGTCAACTAAAGTTGTATTGACCACAAGGGGTTTTCACGGGATTTTCGGCAAACACCTTAGCAACAAGGCAAGAAAGGAACGTCATTTACGTGAGCATGAGTTGTTAAAGAACAACCCCATTCGGACCCATCTTCAAGAACTCGAATCAACCTTAGAATTGTGATTTCTTCGAGAAGAAAGGAATATTCTCGTTTTCTTCGACCGGGCATGATTCGTTGGGTCACGTAGGACTAGTTGTGGATCTAACCAATCAGTCAATGGCTTAGTTTCAGAGGGGAGGCGAGTTACAAAGAGCACAACCATTGTCACGGTCGATTCCATGGTGGAGTGGGACAGTCTGGTCAACAAGACAGACACCTTTGATATTAGACTCATGGGAATCTTGCCATACAGTGGCCATGGAGTGGCCCATGAACTGTGAAACAACCGTGCCTGATAATGAGGTTGTTAAGATCTCGCCGAAGATAGTGCCTCTGATAAAGACTAAATCGGATCTGCTCTTAAACACTTCAATACTTTGGGACCTTTGGGCATGTGTTGCTCATTAGCTTGTGGGTTTTGAGTATATGGGAGCTGTTTTCATAAAAAGGAGGTTGCTTTTTAGGCAAAGAAATAGCTAAAAGTATAGATCCAAACCAATACATGTTTGAATAACCCATAAGACAAGAGAAAACCCTCGGTCGGCAAAACGTAAACCAAAATAAGAAAAATATAAGAATCATTTCTGGGATTTCTTTGGAGCATGGAATAGAGAAGACCCAGGCAATGGATGTCTAAGAAGTCAATAAAAATCAGAGATTTTGGTTCCTAGTGGAGTCGTAAAAAATGTACCTACAAGTTTAAATTTTGGAGATTATCTTGTAAAGATCTTTAAAACCTTGACGGTACATTTAGATATCTTTTTTGTCAAAAATGGGGTTTTTGTTTTTGTAAGAAAATGGAAAACATGAGAGTAAAGTTAAGATAAATATACACATGTTTTTTTTAACATGGAAACCCTCTACGTTGGGAGAGAGAGAGAACCACGGGCATAAGCTACTCGAATATTCCATTATTTTTTGAAAATAGTTACAATAGAAGTATTGTGTTACAATGGAGAAAGAGAGAAATAAGAGGTGGGAAGATACCTTTACTGTAGTGTCAAAAAGTGTCTCTTGTATCTATCCTTTTGTCATGAAATCTTTTTTCCTTCTTTAATCATGGTGGAAATGGGCACATGTCACTTTCCTAATGGGTAAGGTGTCGCCTTCCCATTGAAGAAGAACAAAGTAGAGTCTTGACAAAATGGGACCACATGCATTTGGTGCTTTTTTGGCAAGTGTGCGTGTGCTTGTATTGCACGCAATAATACTTCCTCAACAAGCTGGCCTTCTATTGTAAGGGAAATTATTATGTACTCTTGAAGTACCATAAATGCGTACTCCCTCCTCTCACATGAATGGTAGGTCCCACTAATTAAATTCATGGTGGGACCCACTATTCATGTGAGAGGAGGGAGTACGCATTTATGGTACTCTGGGAGTACCTAATAATTTTCCCTATTGTAATATTCCCAAAACCTGTAGCATGTAGCTTTCATGATTGATCTTGCTATCACTTTCATCCACTATCTTAGACACATGGACCACAATTAATGGCTACATGCTTGCTATGCCTTGGACACGTGGTGATGGCAGATTGGCTCAATATAAAGCAAATCCAATATGCCCCACTTTTGGGGTTGGTGATCGTACAAACAGTCACTCTTTTGATCTGATGACCTACTGTTCATTACCAAAAGAATTAATTCGAATAAAAAATTCAACCATTGATTAAAATATTTAATTTTTACTCAATATTCAAATGATATCAACAAAACTATTCCAGATCTTTTCTCTCTCTTAAACATCTCTAAACTCAATGTCAATCAAAATACAAACTCAAATCACAATTTTAAAACTAATCAAATTAGAAGGAAAAAAAAAAAGCAAATCTGATCCATCTGAGCAATGGGGGGGATCTTTAGCCTTTATCATCCGCTGACGATCTTTGTGTGTGTGAGAGAGAGAGAGAGAGAGAGAGAGAGAGAGAGAGAGAGAGCATTTGGTTTGTTTTGGAGTGGTAGAGAAGAAAAGCAAAAAGAAAAGTGAAGATAGAGGGAAGGGAAAGAATACATGCGTAAAGGAGAAAAAAAGAGGGGAAAAAAAAACATGTGGATCAAAAACAAAATAAAGAGATCAAGGAAAAATAAAATAAAAATAAGAAATAAAAATTGGGAAATGCTACCACAATATTTTTATAATACTTTCACGGTAAAATTTAAGTGGTGGGTTGTTACTAGTTAATATTGGTGAGAAAAAAATCATTTAGGCCCCGTTCGTTTGGAGTGAAAATAGAGAGGATGGAAAATAAAGAGAAAAAAATATAGTGGAAAATGTTGTTTTCCACTGTTCGTTTGGGGAAGGAAAATAGGAAGGATGGAAAACTGGAGAAAAAGTTTTCTCTTCGGGCCCACATTTTTTTTCCTCCCAAATTGAGAGGAAAACTTGGGGAGAAAGGTACTAGTGTAGCACTTTTCCACAAATGCCCTTCCCAGGTTCTCTTCTCTCTCTCTCTCTTTTCAATGTGACGTTTTGTGTATTTTTTTTTTGTCCTTTTTTTTTTTTCCAACTGACATGCTTTTATGTTTTTTTTCCTTTTTTTTTTCAAAGTGACGTGCTTTTTTTTTTTCAACGTGACATTCTCTTTTTTTTTTTTCAATGAGACTTGATCTATTGTCCCCCATTATACTCCTCATTAATCTTCTTTTTTTGGTTGATTTTTTGGTTTTTTTTTTTCCGTATGACATGAATTTTTACATTATAATAATAAAAATAATAATATAAATTTATATATATAATGTGATAAATTTTATATTATTTAATGGGTACAAATAAATATATTTCTTACATAATATGTAACAAGGGTATAATAGTCAATTTATATAAATTACATTTTCCATCCTTCCTTTTTTCTCTCCAATCAAATAAAAGAGTTTTCCACCCTCTCACTTTTCCACTTCTTCAACCGAACACACAAGAGGGAAAACTAAATATTTTCCATCCTCTCACAATTTTCTATCCTCCCACTTTTCCACTCCTCCAACCGAACAGACCCTTAAGTGATGTGTTCAAATTAAAATCAATAACAAATTATTGCATATGATTTGTTGTAAAAGTATTGTAAAAATTTTTAGAACGTAGCACTTCTCTTTAAAATTAGATGATTCTACGACTCATTATATCATTGCCATAAGTGCTCCACTAGATTTGTTAAAAAATTATCATTATTGGAAAATTTAAAAATATTACTATTGGGAGATTTAAAAAATATATTTGTTGAGAATTTGAAAATTATGATGAATAAAGGAAGATTGAAAAAATATATATTAAAGAAAGAATATTTAAAAATGATAGAGAAAGGATAGGGAATTTTTGAAAAGTACAAAAATTTGAATAGGCTGCTGGAGATGCTTTATAATGCATGTATAAATTCAAATTTCTGGCACTTTTTTTTTTTTTAAGTACAAACCTCTTCAACTATCTAACTATTCCCTCGAGTATATACAATCCTCCTGTTCCACACACACACACACCATCAAATTGAACACCTATGCTCACATATGACATATCTATGTGAAGCAACGGCAGTGTAGATCAAGTTGGGAGCCTTGCCTATTCTCACACGGCAATGGAAGTGCAGTATATGTCCTTTGCTGGGACTTCATGTGAAGTTAGCTTCATGGAATACATCCCAAATTATTTTGAATGATTGTCATCCAGGACTCGTTCTCTACCACTAGCAGATCTTGTTTGAATGCCTAGGCTGTGGTTGTAGCTGTTATAAAGAAATAGTATTGTTTGCATTTGGGAAGCATCCTTTGTGCTTTTAAAGAGAGACATTTTTTTTTTCTTTCAAAATAAATGAAGTATTTTGGAAATGCCAACATAACATTCCCTAAATAATTCACGATAGGTGACACTTTGCTTTGTTGAGGAAAAGAAGAAAGATCAGTATTAATTTAGTAGGGATCCTTAATCACATATAACTTAGGCAGAAAAATAGATACATCATATAGATCTTAGCACTTCATAGTCCATAAGAACTTGTGTCGGAAACAAATTTGGGATGAAGTCTCCCATATATAAAGAAAAAAAATTCTTTTTGAATTTTCCTAACAATGGAAAAGATCATCACCCCCTAACCTTCACCAGTAGAATTTCAATTCAAGGCCTTATTCAAAGGAAGAGCTACATACCACATGGCTAGTAAGATTTGATATACATTACATTAAAAATATGTCAAATTATAGGCATCAAACAAGCTAATGAAGCTAAAACAATAGACTTAAACAAAATCGAAGAGGGTATACGACCTTTATCATTGCGGATGAAGAGTGCGTGGTAGACCGGTATGTTGAGCATGACAAGTAGCAAGTTAAGACTAAGCTGCAGGATCAATTGGTCCAATACCCTGAACTCCAAATCTAAAACAATCCTTTTGATTCCCCCAATTAAACTGAAGAAGTTTAGCATTGCCAATGTTGCTATAATAGTAAACGTGGTAGTTGAGCTTCCAAACTCTATGATTTCTTGCTCATACCTCTTTGACACATCCTCTGTGACCACCTTTTCTGTGATTGCAAATGTTGTTTTAGAGAGGCCTAATTGCCTAATAATGGTGTTAATGAATGCAAAAAAGTGTGCAGTAGTCCTTCGGATCACCCACATTCGTTGCCAATTCCACCAAGCTTTAAGTGTATCCCCACAGCTTAGAGCCTCAGTTATGCTACAAGCATTTCTGGCTACAATCACATATGCAAAGGGTAGGAACCATAGGCTTTTAGCCTAGAAAGAAGAGGCCAAGAAATCAGTAAGTAAATGTATTACCGTAATTGGGTCAATAAGAATTTTAATACATTAATTTGAGGAATGTGATTTGGCCTTAACGACCTACATCCATAGAAAAAATCTTTGATGGCTACATATTTACTATAAAGTTCTGCGGGTTACAATATTTGAATTACAAGTAAGTACAAGTAGGATTATAATTAATTATCTTACACTCTAAGTAAGATTATGATTACTTTGCTTACACTTTAAATAAGATCAGATATAATGAATATGTATTAGAATTATATTACAAATTTGGACCTTGACTAGAATTAAACCTTGATATATTATAAGAAAAGAATAGTAAAGAGACTAACCTGAGGGAATATGGAAATGCCATGGAGTAAACATAGGGGAGGAACAATCACATAATAAAGTGTTGGGAGGGAAAATGGAGCCCATAAAAGATAAATACAATATCCCATTTGGGCACCCAATTTTATCTTGCCATGACCATATATGAAAGGGCAATACTTGGAGAGAAATATTTGAAACAAGCCTTCAGACCACCTCTTTTGTTGAATAAGAACATCGTTTAAGGTAATTGGAGCAACACCCAAGAAGGCCTTTCTATTTGGGTTATAATAATGTGATTTCCAGCCCCTACATTGGATAGCCAAGCCAGTTATAAAGTCTTCAGACGAGCACCCATAAATTAGCCCCATCTGCAAATTTATAATTACCATGTTCAAGATTAAAAGTTTCATACATACACACACACCCAAAGAGAGAGAGAGAGAGAGACCTGTCCCCCCCACTGAGTCTCCTTCTCAAAGCCATAACTAGCAAGGATTTTTGATGCTGCTTCTAATTCATTAACAGTTTTATTTGTATTATTTTTGTCTTCTATGTTCCATTCTTTTCTATAATCCTTGGAATACACTTTTCCACAAAGACTTTCCCTTCTATGGAAACATGCAGTACCACAATACGGAATTGCACCATATCCATCTATTCCAGCAAGCTCAACCTTCATATTTAACCAAGAATATAGTATGTTACTCCACCAAATAATCCATATGGTTTGATATTTCTGAAAACAAAGCTATTGATCCTGGATTACCCACATTATTAATTACTGGAAGAGTACATGCATATAAATCATTTTTGGTGATATTGTCATAATTTTGTGGAAATTGCATGAAGGAGATCTCATGGCCTCTCTTTTCATCCAAGAAAAAACATAGTACTTCTTGTATTGTATCTGCATCATTTGCATACATGTCACAGTCCAAGTTGAGAATGAAAGGGGCATTGCTTATAGCTGATGACACTCTTATCTGCACATTTGAAATACAATATCAAAATACTAGGAAACTAACAATCAATAACATTACCTAGTGGACAGGGTCACAAATACTTACATCATTACTACACATGCTTACAAACTAAAAAAACTTCTTTTCCGTATGCTTATTTTCATTTCACTTTAGAAATATCATGACATTGAAAAAAATTTAAAGAACATGTGTTGCAAGTACAGTTCTACTGGGAGAATGTAAAGTAAATGTATGTACATAAGCTAAAAGTTTACCAGTGCATTCATAGCTCCAGCTTTGAAGTTGTGAGGCCATTGGGGTCGTTTTTCTCGTGCCATGTACACTAGCATTGGCAATCGCCCTCCATATATATCAACCGCGTTTATGTCCCTTCCATCAATCATAATCTTAAAAAAAAAACAATGATAATAAATAAAATGTATTTTTTAAAAGGGTGTATTATGAAATTTTTAGGGAGAATACAAGAGTTACCTTCACAATTGATTGGTGATCTTGCTTTGTTACTTTGGAGTTCCATTCTGAAAATCCTTTGTGTTGGTCTCTTATTTCCTTTGTAATTTCTCCCATTTCAACAGTCGAGTTAATCCGATTTTCCATTTCTTTGTATAGTTTCTTTAAGAAACATTAAAAAAAAAAAAAAATTGATTAGCAGTTTATCATCATGAAAATTCAATCATTTTAGCTCAAGGGTCATGCAAATAGTTAGTTGATGCCACAAGGCATGGAATAAGACTAAGTATTTGGTAATTCAAATGACCACGCTTGTGAACTAACCATATAATTCATTAAGCCATCCAAAAATGTCTCATGAGTATTTAGATTGTTAATTGAATCATTTGTTTTGAAGAATTTTTCTCTAAATTTATTTGAAAGAGAATTTAATCCAACGTAAACTCACTACCATTCAAATTAAGGGTACTATTAGGATAATGAAATTTGTATCATTTAGGGTAAATTACACTTTAATTACCACTCTAGGGTAAAATATACACATAGATTACACTTTGTACCATAAACTTTTTGAATGCATATATTGCTCCTTAAACTATGACTTTTGTTATACTTGGCATTATGACGTTAAATTTGTCGTTACCTTGTATGAAAAAATATGATATCATGTGAAAAGACTTAATTGTCTATCTTTTCAATCTCTTAAAAATAAAAGAGAAATTACATTTCACTACACTAAATTGTACTCTCAATTACACTTTGCACCCTAAACTTTAGATTTCGATCCAAGTTAGTAGCAAACTTTACGTCGGGTATAGAGTATAACAAGGGTCATAGTTTAGAATGCAAAACATCCATTTGAGAAATTTATGGTGCAAAATGTAATTAGAGGTACAATTCAGGATGCTAAAGTGTAACTTTTCCTATTATTTAAGTGGATAAACTAGTCTAACTAAATATGCCATGAACTTACCTTGAGAGCCAACAATTCTTGGGCATATGTGATGTATTGTGCGTCAATTTGTTGAGCAAAGTAGGCACTTGGGGACCTTGTTTGGATATTGAATTTTTTGCAAAAGGGTATCCAATGCTTAGAAAAACTAGAGGCCTCTAGGATAGCATAAAATGTCAACTCCGACCCGCCATCATCTGAAAGATAAATACTCAAATTTTCAAGTGGATAATTGTAGGACATGACTGATAAGATTGTGTTGATCACCATAGTTGGTGGCTCCTTCTTGGGGTCTGCCGTGCACACGAAAATGTCAATACTTGGTAACTTATCTTTGTATCTGTAACATGCAAAGAAAGTATAAATTGAGGGGAAAAAATGGCACAATATTTTCAGATTTTATTCCAAGAATGTCATATAACCACTATGATGGCTCACAATTGCCATGTGGAATTGAAGTGAAATAAATAATAAAATAAAAATTTTCTTTTTGAGCTTGTTTTTTAGAAAAATATTTTTCACTCTTTGAATTTGAATTTGCTGAATAATTCTCTATTTAATGTTTGGTTGATAAGAAAATGTTTTGCATATACAAAGATGTATTTAAAAAAAAGAGTAATCATTTTATTAACTTTTAAAAGTTGAAAGATTTAATTGCAAAATGGAACAAATTTTAAGCACTCAATTGAATCAAACTTTAAGGATTTGATTGCTACTTTTGAAAATTTTGAGACTGAATTAGAGAGTAGGTAAACTTTTGTGGACTAAAGTTGATGTTTGCAAGTATTAGTCATTGAATAAAATTTAGATACAAAATTGGTTGTAGTATAAAATTACAACCTTATTTAATATATTTTTATTGGAGGTGAATTTTGACAAATCTACCATTATATTACATTTTCTTCTTATATCCTTTATATTTGCAAAATTTGTAGAAAATTAAAGATAAATAACTATGTCATTAACAAATTATTTAAATTGCAAGTTTTTGTAGTTTAAAATTATGCATAAAATAGAATATTATATATTATATAGTAAATAATATCTGTATGACACAAAATTTGACATGTATATTAAGAGCATAAAGAACATACAATCCAGCAGTTTGATTTTTGAAATATGTAATAATGTTGGTGATATTAAGTAATGCTGTAGCCTTAAACTACAACCAATTTTGTAACTATACTTTGTCCTTAGTTATTTTAAAATTTCCTAACTTTGGTCTCATTGAGATTTCATACAGAATATTTCATAGTAATTGATATTTACTATTTTATATCAAGATGTTTTCTAGGATTTATCTCAATAAAACTATGATCTTACCCAAATTATTTCAATATTTTCTTTCCTTATTTTCATTTATATAATTATGTTAGGTTGACATTTTTGAGATTTTGGATAAATTTTACATATATTTTTGTTACATCTCAAATTGATATTGAACTAGTTGAGTTTATGTTGTGTGGATATATATTGAGTTTCATAGAGAGCACATACTGGTAGGATCTGAACTTTAAAAACAACTATAAGAAACCACAACTGTGACTAGACTACCATTTAGGATCGGCTTGATGCATTTAGGAACTTAAGGCAAAAACTGAATTGAGGCATTTTATATATTTAAATATGATTTTAAATTTTTTTAATATTTTATTTTCTTGTTATAGATGCAAAATTACTAATTAACTTGACCCACATAAATTTTTATTTATTTATGAGAAATTCTATAGACACAAAAATTTTGTCAAAACCTATTAATGTAACAAATTGATAATGGTAAGTAAAAAAATGATATTAGTGGTGGACTTAGATGAAAACTAATAAAACAAAAAGTTTGCCAACTTAATTGTTGCGAAATTTTTTGTGTATTTTTTTTTTTAGAAATATTATATTTATAATATTTTTACAACAAATCCTAGGTATTAAGTTGTTACTGGTTTTAATTTAAACGCATCACTTAAATTACTATTTTAACTACCAATAATAGTCGGTAGCAATCTACAGTTGAAGATTTGTTGTGAAAATATTGTAAAAAATATTCTGGAGGTAGATTTCCCACACTTTTTTTTTCCTTCTAGTCTTTTATTGGATAAAAATATTATTTTATTTATTGGATTAATATTTTTTTTTATCAATATTTCATAACATGATCTCGATTTTTATTGCAAAAACAGAGGTTTTGCTAATATTAAAATCATTCTTCAGATTTTTTATTTATTTATTATTCCTTTAAATTCTCCAATCTCATCAAATTTACCGTATCAATTGGTTAACTTAACTGAAGTAACATGATCTCGATTTTTATTGCAAAAACAGAGGTTTTGCCAATATTAAAATCATTCTTCAGATTTTTATTTATTTATTATTCCTTTAAATTCTCCAATCTCATCAAATTTACCGTATCAATTGGTTAACTTAACTGAAGTAGACACAAAATCAATTTAAGAACTAAATTGAAATTAAGCTTAAAATATAGGAACAAAAGTATAATTTTGCTTTTATATTTCCATATATTTTCTTGTATTTCTACCAAAAAAAAAAAAAAAAAAAACTAACTCAAGACTGTACTAAGATTAAAATCGTGTTTCAGAGAGATACATATACGTACACAGACTTACTGTATCAGTTGCTCACCTTGATGGGTTGCCGAAGGAAAATTATGAAAAAAAAAAAAAAAGGCCTAGAAAATAAATAATTAAATAAAGTAGGAAGTTGCATCAAGATGAAGCTTTCCCTGTATTCAACTCAGATTACTGGCTACAGTTCTCACCTAAGTGTATGGGAGAGAGAGAGAGAGATCTAACCTGTATAAGAGTCTTTCCTTAAAAGGGTAATTGTAAACAACCTTAAAACGACAAGACTGAGTGAGTATCCAGTACAAACAGAAGCATATCTCAGCCATGAACATACCAATCCAAGCCCACCTCCCTTGCTCTCCAGCTCTTGGGATGTGAGTCAATCTGTAAACCCATATCAAACATATACCAACAAACACTGTGGAAGCAAACACCTTATATGCACCTCTAAATCTTGCTTCCTTTGTCTCAAACAGTGGAAGTAGTGCTTCTTCTCCACCATCTTCCTTTCCCATCTTCTGTGTGTGTTTCTGTGGTCTCTGTGTAATGTAATCAAGCTGGCAATAATGTTTCTATCTATAGTTGACGACCTGATATTTCTCTACTGAATAGACATAAATGCTTTTTGTCTGGTAGTAATATTTTTTTGCTGAGATGTCCGGTAGTAGTATTATAATTAGAATTAACTACCATTCACATTTGCTGTTTCTATTTTCAATTTCATAACTTTATCTTTTTAGGAAAATTATTGCTTTATATTTTACTATTAATGTTAATAAGATTTGTATTGTACTATTAATATAAGAAGATTTGTATTGTAAATTAAACAAATGTGTACAATATTGTAAATTTCTTATAAATATAAATCTTATATTGACCATACGATATAAACTAATAATTATCCTAATTTTTAAATTTTAGATATGATACATTTGTAGCCATACCACTTATTTGAGGATAATGAATTTAATAAATGTTATTGATTCTAATTCCATAAAGATATGCATTCAAAATGAGAAAATGTGTGGTATCATTACTAACATTTTTTTGATAAAATTTTAATTTATGGTGTTTGCTTTTGATTATTGTGTTTTTTATTATCAGACTAAAATATTAATAAATTTTTAGTATTATAGGCGGGAATTGAACCTCAAGTCTCTTATTTAATCATTAGAGACTTTATCAATTGAACTAATTGGAATCACCACTATCAACATTATTGTACCGACTTATGCGCCAAGCGCATGAGACCTGCCTCTCACAGACAGGTGGACTCCACACATATGGAACTTACTTGCCTGTGAGAGGTTGATCTCATGCGCGTGACGTATGAGAGACCACCTCTATTGCACCAATAATTAACATACCACCAATCACTCTCATCTCTTACTATTTTTTTTTTTTTTTTGTCTTGAATGTCTCTCTCTCTCTCTCTTAATCATTCTTTTTTTTTTTCATCATATCACCACTCTCTCTCTCTCTCTCTTAATCATTCTTTCTTTTCTTTCTTTCCATCACATCACAATTTTCTACGCCACCCCTCTCTCGCTGGTAAAAAAGAAAAGAAAAGAAAAGAAAAAAACTCTATACACTCTTATCATTATCTTTTTCCTCTTCCATTCCAATCTCATCATTTATTATTATAGTGTAAAATATATATAATTTTTAATTCTTTAAAATAATATGATATAAAACAACCTTTTCTATCTAATATATATGACGGGCTTATTGAAAAGTCAAATAGATGGCCCCATTGACCAAAATTCATGGGTGGAGAGGTGAGATGGATCATTATTGGGTTGGGGTTTTGGTGCAATGATCGATAGAAATTATATGATTACCGTCTTGCGATTTTTACTTTCTTTGATATTAAGAACTAATCACAGATATTTTATCCTAAAGAAAGAACCAAATCATATATGTCACCTATAATGTCAATATCACTCCATCCCTAAAGCACATTCAAGTGTTTGTATTATTATTCCCAATTAAAAATGGTGTTTGTATTATCAAAAAACCACCTCAATGTTGTAAATTTTCTTGACCAAAATGTGTTTATTATAAAGTTAATTGGATATACTAATTAATTATTTTTTAAGCAAATTAATATTAACGAAAAAAAAAAGGGTGAAATTACCATATTCTACCAAATAAAAGGCCTAGATTCGAGTTTCGTTGCCTGCAATCCACCTTGGTGGGTGATTTATAAGTCCAATGTAAGTCATCTCTGAGGCTTAGGCTTGCCCTGGCCTTATAGGGTAGCCTCCCCTCAGCTAAACTTATTTTAACCAATATATATATATATATATATATATATATAAAATAGAAGCGTGGTGTATGATAGAGCCAACATGATCCAATCATAAATTAGACCATCTCCTCCTAGCCTTCAATATTACTAGCTAAATCAAAGACCTTATCTTAAAAGGAAGACCTATATATCACATGGCTGCTAAATTATAGGCATCAAACAAGCTAATGAAACTAAAACGACAAATTTGAACAAAACTGAGGATGGTACACTGCTATATTGATCATTACAAGTAGCAAGTTAAGAATAATATGCAAGATTAATTTGTCTAATATTATGAACTCCAAATCAAGAAAAACCTTATTGATTCCCCCAATTAAGCTGAAGAGGTGTAGTAATGTCAATGTTGCTATAATTGTACATCAAATGCATGACTACTAAACTATAGGTATCAAACAAGCTAGTGAAACTAAAACAACAGATTTGAACAAAACTGAGGATGGTATACGACCCTCATCATTGCGGATGAAGAGTGCTTGGTACACTGGTATATTGATCATGACAAGTAGCAAGCTAAGAATAACCTGCAAGATCAATTGGTCTAATTTTATGAACTCCAAATCAAGAAAAATCTTTTTGATTCCCCCAATTAAGCTGAAGATGTGCAATAATGCCAATGCTGCTATAATTGTAACCATGATGGTTGAGCTTCCAAATTCTATGACTTCTTCCTTATACCTCTTCAACACATCCTCTATAACTACCTTAGCTGTGATAGCAAATGTTGTTTCTGATAGGCCTAATTGCCTGCTAATGGTGTCAATGAACCCGAAAAAGTACGAAGTAGTTCTTCGGATCAACCAGATTCGCTGCCCGTTCCACCAAGCTTTGAGTGTATCCCCACAACTGAGGGTCTCAGCTATGCTGCAAGCATTCCTGGCTACAAAAACATAGGCAAAGGGCCAGAACCATATGCTTTCAACCTGGAAAGATGAGACCATGAAATCAGTATATATGAGCTTTATACTGTGAAACATGGAACATCATAAGAATGCACTCTTCGCTCTGCTTGACTTGTCGCATAAATTGTTTGCACACCCAACTTAATAAAATGAAAATTTTTGTGTTTAATCCATAATCAGAGGGCTATTGAAGTTGCACAACGCATATATCTTATTTTTATGATGTCGACTATGCATTAATTTATACTATTAGAAAAGAAAAAGGTAAAAGAAATAAACCTGGGGGAATAAAGAAATTCCATGAAACAGGCAAAGAGGAGGAACAATCACATAATAGAGTGTTGGGAAGGAAATTGGAGCCCATAAAAGGTACATACAATATCCCATCTGGGCACCCAATTTTATCTTGCCATGCCCATATGTGAAAGGGCAATATTTGGAGAAAAATATTTGAAACATGCCTTCAGACCACCTCTTTTGTTGAACAAGAACCACATCTAAGGTAGTTGGAGCAACACCCAAGAAGGCCTTTCTATTTGGATTATAATAAAGTGATTTCCAGCCCCTGCATTGGATAGCCAAGCCAGTTACAATATCTTCGACCGGGCACCCATAAATCACACCCATCTGCAAATTCATAATTACAATTTTCAAGATAAAAGTTTCAAATGCACATGTGTGAGTGCATGCACAGACAAAGAGAGAGAGAGAGAGAGAGAGAGAGAGAGAGAGAGACCTTTTTCCCCCACTGAGTGTCTTTCTCATAGCTACAGTTAGCAAGAAATTTTGAAACTTCTTCTAATTCATTAACAGTTTTATCTACATTTTTTTTGGCTTCTACATTCAATTCTCCTCCATAATCCTTAGAATAAACTTTACCATAAAGGCTTTCTCTTCTATGGAGACATCCAGTGCCACAATACAGGGCTGCACCATATCCACCTATACCAGCAAGCTCAACCTTCATATTTAACCATGAATATTAATTAGTAGATTAGTTCACCAATTGGAACAAAGTTGGTTTCTCTTCTTGAAAACAGGGGCGTAGTCATAGATTACTCACGTTATTAGCTACCGAAATAGAACACGCATAAATATCATTCTTGGTAATATTGTCATAATTTTGTGGAAATTGCACAAAAGAGATCTCATGGCCCTTCTTTTCATCCTTGAAAAAACATAGTGTCTCTCGTATTATGTCTGCATCATTTGCATACATGTCACAGTCCAAGTTGAGGATAAAGGGGGCATTGCTTATCTTAGACGACACTCTTATCTACACATTTAAAAGAAAATGTCTTCAAAATACTATAAAAAAAAAAAAAAAAAAAAAAAAAAAAAAAAAAAAAAAAAAAAAAAAAAAAAAAGGAAACCATTTATATTATCACGTGGACATTGTCACAAAAGCTCAGGTGATCATAATAGAAAATGTTTCAAACTAAACAAACTTTTATTTGTATGCTGTTTTTCATCTTAAATAGCAACATTTTTATGTTGCAGAGAAATTAAAGAACATAATTTGAATGTAAAATTCTTATGAGAGAACGTACAAACCATGTTACAAATATTGAAAGTTTACCAATGCATTCATAGCTCCAGCTTTGAAGTTGTGAGACCACTGGGGTCTTTTTTCTCGTGCCATGTACACTAGCGTTGGCAATCGCCCTCCATATATATCAACCGCATTTTCGTCCCTTCCATCAATCATAATCTTAAAAAAAAAATAATAATAATAATGATAATAAATAAAGTGATTTTTTAAAAGGGTGTATCATGAAATTTTTTGGGGAGAATACAAGAGTTACCTTCACAATGGACTGGTGATCTTGATTTGTTACTTTGGAGTTCCATTCCGAAAATCCTTTGTGTTGTTCCCTTATTTCTTTTGGAATCTCTCCCATTTCAATAGCTGAGTCAATCCGATTTTCCATTTGTTTGTATAGTTCCTTTAAGAAACATAAAAAATGTGATCAACCAATATGTCATCAAGAAATGTCAATTATTCTAGGTTAAGGATCATGCAATAAATTAGTTCACTTCATGCCTCTTGCAATGGTTTACTCCTAGGTACAGTGTACATATCATGGACCATGCTAGTAAATTGCAACAGATTTTGAAATCTCCTCCAACTTATTATATAATAATTCAAATCAAACATCCATCAATATTCATTTTTTTAACATAAGATTAATTAAGTCATCCAAACAAGTTACGCGCGACTATTTAGATGGTTATTTGAATCATGTATAGTGGGTTTGAAATTTTTGTTCTTTGAAATTATTTGAGGAAAAATTGATCAACCGTGAAGCTGACTATAATTTGCAGATGACATGTGCCATTCATGATTCAACATAATGGAACAATTAGGGTAATGACATTTTTTTTACCTTTTAGTTCGATCAACCTAGCCTAACTAAACCTGCCATGAAGTTACCTTGATAGCCAACCATTCTTGGGCATATTTTATGTCATGAACGTCAATTTGTTGGGAGAAGTAGGCACCTGGGGATCTTGGTTCCACATTAAATTTTTTACAAAAGGGTATCCAATGCTTAGCGAAATTAGAGGCCTCGATGAGAGCATAGAATGTCAAATCTGACCCACCATCATCAGAAAGATAAACACTCAACTTCTCAGGTGGATAATTATAGGACATGGTTGATAGGACAGTGTTGATCACCATAGTTGGTGGCTCCATCTTGGGGTCTGCTGTGCACACGAAAATGTCAACACTTGATAACTTGTCTTTGTATCTGTAAAATGCTAAAAAAGTATAAATTGAGGGGAAAAAAATGAGACTAAATTTTTTGATTTTACCCCCCAAAAAAATTGTTGTAGGAAATTGATGAAGGAATTTGATCTAACAACATATTAGATTATTAGTCCACCATAAACAATGGTCCTTTTTTTTTTCTTCCCATTGCATCAATAAGAATCCAATATGCGATTCCTACTCTATCGGGATAAAATTATTCATTCATTTGAGTCATTTGACAATATGTGATTCCTAAATAATACTAATAACAAATGATTCCATATATAGTGCCCTGCGGGAAGTGGTCATACCATGGCCTCCCAAACTTATTAGAAGGACAATTTTTTTGGAGAGAAATCTCCTCCAATTCATTATATAACAGTTTATAAATTTATATGCATATGTTATTTAAACAAGTGACATTACTAATTAAATAGGTCTTGTGACTAAAATTACACGTTAATAATTTAATCAATTACCAAGTAGTGAGTTGGAGGAATTTTCCTCTAAACCAATTTGAAGGTAAACTTTTTCTTCCTCAAACTCTATTTAGATTTAAGGACTTAAAATTAATAGATTTAATAAATAATTATTATATAAATTGCTTGATACAAATTTGAACCAAAAATAATAATAATAATATTTGAGGGTTGTACTTCAACAAAAATAATAGTTGCTTAATGAATTCGAAATAACATCTTGGATACATGAACATTTCAAATTCACATATTAATTCCTTTCATGAATTTCATGTATAGAAAAAATTTTTATACGATTCTGTCGATCCTGCTCCATATGGGCTGTTGGAGTTCATGAGTATTTATGAGACAAAGTAATAAGTAGCATTTATGCTAGAATATGGGCTATCGAAAAGACAAGTTACAGTTCTTTGAAATGAAATTCTATTGGTTATAATTGAATATTGTATAGCTATTCATTAATGCTAGAATTAATAGCTTTAATATTTTTTTTTCCACTGGACTTATAATAAGTCCAAGTGGCACATCCACGCTTTATCAAAAAAAAGTTAGAGAAATGATATGTTTATAATATTTTTACAACAAATTTTAAGTAGCAAATTGTTACTGGTTGTTATTGTTGGGACAAAAAAGTAATCTTAGTGTTAGTTTCAAATTTGAACTAATAACAACTAACCACCTGTGATTTGTTGTAAAAATATTGTAAAATTATTGTGGACATAGCATCTCTCAAAAAGTTATACCTCCCCATGTACTAGATGCATTGGGTCTGTTAAAAAAAAAAAAAAAAGATGCATTGGATCTGGGATGTTGAACAGTACGTGGAAGCTGCATGTCTAGCGTAGTAATTGACTAATTTCGACTAACCATTTCAGAAAGAAAAAAAAAATTCAACTATTTATTTTCCTTAAGTTTTTACTATTTTTTTTTAATGTAAACATTTTCAGAAATAATATGTACACAATATTTTAATAATACTTTCATGATAAATCTTAAGACATTTTTTATTGATTATAATTTGAATCAACTATTTAAATTATTTTTTTTCCTAGTTAATTACAGCTAATAAAAATAATCACTAATATTTACTGTAAAAGTCTTATGAAAATATTGTGGGCATAATGCTTTTCAAAACTTTTAGTCCATTTGAAAACACAAATGCATCAGAAGAAGATTTCATGATAACTAAATAATTACTATTTTTTGTTTCCATATATTTTCTAGGATTTCTACCAATGAAAAAATGAAAAAGAAAAAACTCAAGACTGTACTAAAATTTAAAATCATGTTTCAGAGAGATATTAGAGATATATATACACAAACTTACCGTATCAGTTGTCACCATGATGATGGGTTGCCAACTTAAAGAAAATTATGAAATTAAAAAAGGCATAGAAAAAAACAGGAAAATAAATAAAGAAAGAAAGTAGGAAGTTGCATCAAGACGAAGCTTTCCCTGTTTTCATGGCTACAGTTCTCACCTAAGTCTATGGGAGAGAGAGAGAGAGAGAGAGAGAGAGCTCTAACCTGTTTGAGAGTCTTTCCTTGAAAGGGTGATTGTAAACAACCTTAAAACGACAAGACTGAGTGAGTATCCAGTACAAACCGAAGCATAGCTCAGCCATGAACATACCAATCCAAGCCCATCTCCCTTGTTCTCCAGCTCTTGGGATATGAGTCAATCTGTAAATCCATATCGAACATATACCAACAAAGACTGTGAAAGCAAACACCTTATATGCACCTCTAAATCTTGCTTCTTTTGTCTCAAACAATGGAAGCATAACTGTGTCTTCTCCGCCACCTCCTTTTCCCATGGTGTGTGTGTGTGTGTTTCTGAGTATGTGTTTGTGGTCTCACGATCGAGAAATTGAGTTAGAAGGAAGACTACTAATTTCTGTAGTTGATGCAATGATATTTCTTCTAGAAAGACAAAGGAGATTTTTGTTATGGAGTTAATATTAGAATTAACTTTCAAATTTACATCGTAATCTACTCCACTGCCTTCCTTTCCCACGTGACCATGTTCTTGTCAGTTGTCACATGTTTGTGTGTGTGCGCGCTTGAGCGTGTGTTTGTGGTCTGTGTACAACCTGCACAGTACGCAACTGTGCAGTGCAGCCCACAATTATAACTTATAAGACAATCTATTTTTTTTTTTTGATCTGAACACGGTTTCTCACTTTATATATTATTATAAATTATTGTACTAATTTTACATCTCAAAAAGAAAAAAAAAAATAGATTTTAAATAAAAAAAATCAATATATATATATATATATATCATTTGATCAATATTTAAATTAAAAAAATTCCACTTAAAATTTTTACTTAAGGCCTCAAAAGTTGTTGAGCCGGCCTGACCGTGGCAATATGTCTTATTAGGCTAACTTCTATAGCATTAGCTTTAGTTTTTCATGGATTTTAATGTTCGGAAGCTTGGTCCAGTCCTTTTATAGAGGGGTTTTGATGTAGACTTCTTTTTTTCTTTTTTCTTTTTCTTTTTTTACAGAGAAAGAACCATTTGTGGTTGGTGCTTGACAGATCTGATTTTCTTTGTCTTGAAGTGGAATGTGGTTTGAGGCTCTAGGTCTTCTAGTAATTATCAGAACGATTCGTTTGCAGCATTATTTCTAACAAGGTACGCTTTGTTGGAAACAAAACCTTTTTTCCAAGACTCCCTCAATATTCAATTAGCCCACATAATTGAATGGCAATTTGTCTCTAGATTTATGTAAAAAAAAAAAAAAAAAAAAGTGACCAAAAGAAGTATGAAAGCATCACCTTAGCCACTTTTACTTGGGAACCACCCTCTAATTTTTAAGTGCTTTGGTAATAGACTTATGAGTTAATTAAGATTAGACCATTCTTTGCTTCATTTTGTATGAATTATACAAGTTATACGACTAAAAGAAACATCCAAACATCACTCTTTTAATTGTTGAATCCCACACCTAATCTTTGGGCACATAAGATTTGGTCTTGGGCTTATTACATACTATATCATTCTATGTTCCCCACTTTTTTTTTCCTTTTTCCCAGATGATTTTTCTATCAGTTTGGTCTCTTTTGATTAGGATGTACCATTTGATATGTCAGCACAATATTTGGTCACGTCACGCATATTAGGCCATGTACAACAGAATATTATGTTGCAGGCTTAAGGAAGACCATTTTTTGTTTCTTTTTTCCTTCTTTATGGAGGCTCAAAAGCCCAAGGAAGTGAGGAACACCTTCAAGCGGTCATAGCTAAGGTTTGATTTTATTTTATTTTTTTTGGCTTTGCCTCTCGTTTCTATTACATATCTTCTTTTTTTACCTTCATGATGTCCCATTTGTGGTTGGATTTGTTATTCTTAATGAAAAAGATGGCCCTTTGGTTTCAATAATTTTGATATTGAAAACAGGGCTTGATGAAAACAAAGCTGTCAATAAATTCATAATGTCCTCTAGCGCAATATTCCCATCCTAATCTTTCCTTAATGTCAGGATCTTGTTCTCAAGTACCATCTTTTTTATCCTATAAATTATTCAAAGAGAGATAATGGATGTAAGGTGGGAGATTCAGCTCTTGTAGCCTTCATAAAAATTGTAACATTTCTATCGATCTCAAAATCATAGAGTCAACTTTTGTGTGCTAGAGATTAGAGCCCTTCCTTGAACTTATCTAACCTTTTTATTTTAAGGACAAAGTTTAGCTACCACTTAATACAGTATCTCATTTGGGCACCCAACTTTATCTTGCCATGTCCATATATGAAAGGGCAATACTTAGAGAAGGGTATCTGAAACAGGCCTTCAGACCACCTCTTGTGTTGAATAAGAGCTACATCTAAGGTAGTTGGAGCGACACCCAAAAATGCCTTTCTCTCTGGATTATAATAAAGTGATTTCCAATCCCTACATTGGATAGCCAAGCCAGTTAACAAGTCTTTGACTGGGCATCCATAAATTAGTCCCATCTGCAAATTCACAATCACCATTTTCAAGAGAGAGAGAGAGAGCTTCGTCCCCCATTGCGTGTCCCTTTCATAGCTACAATTAGCACTAACTTTTGATGCTTTTCCAATTCATTGACAGTTTTATCTGTATTATTTTTGACTTCTATAATCCTTTGAGTTTGGCTTACCTCCAGTACTTTATTTTTTAGAGCTTCAACCTATGGCGTCCGCTCCTAATAATAGTTCTTTATCATCAGATCAAGACATCAATTGGTTTTTAGTGTAGGCAGGGATTGAACCCTAGATCTCTTATTCAACCATTAAAGGCTTTACCCGTTGAGCTAACTGGAACCCACACCTCCAATACTTTTTTTAACTGGACATCTCTTTTTATTTTAAATAACAATAACAAGTGGTAGTAGGTTTTAATCTTCACATTTTTCATTAAAACAAAAGAAGATTCCAGTTAAAAAAGTACTGAAGGTAAGCTAAACCCTTAAATTTTTGACAACTTTTTTTTTTTTTTTTTTTTTTAATTTCCTATAAAAGTTCTATTAAAACTTTTTAAATTGTTTATTAATAAATGCCCTAAGCGCAGCTGTTAACCGGACCCATCAACAATTAATCCCCTAAATATTTTTTTTCCATTTGAATCCCTCAAATTATTAATGTATAAGTTTTATAAGAAAAGTTAGCTCTAAAGACATTGGTTTAGCAACTATTTTTAGAAACTTTTTATGAGAAAAAAAATAAATAACTAACTCTTTTGAGAATTTTTTATATTCCTCATGAAAGTGGTATTAAAATTTTCATAAAATTGTCTATTAACAAATTTCCTAATGGTACCCATTAACAAGGAGTAATTCCCAAAGCACAGTGAATAGTATTCACTTTTCTCATATTTATGGTAAGGTCCACTCATTAAATTCATGGTGGGATCTATCATGAATGTGAGAAAATGAAGTACCATTTTATTATATTCCTAAAATACCTAAGTATTTTCCAATTAACAGAACCCAAGTCTCAAATTAATAGCAATTTCAAAGTTCAAACTTCAATGTGATTGATTGCAAATTTTGAAACTTGAGAACCTAAAATGACAATAAAGGGAGTAAAATATATTTTAGCCATAAAATTTGGTACACTTTAACTTGATCAAACTAGCCTAACTATTCTCTCAAAAAGAAAAAAATTTAGCCATACTAAACAAAAAATTCTAAGACCAAATAAAATGGTATAACTTGTGTCATAACTGTCCATGTGGTAGACTGTGAATGGTAGAAAAAAAAAATAGTGGATTCACATGCAAGTGACAACAAGCTAATGACAGTCTGACACATAAGATAACTGTGACAAAAATTATAGTAATTTGTGTGGTGCTAGAACTACTCCTAAGTAAACATATTATGAACTTACCTTCAAAGCCAACCATTCTTGGGCATATATTATGTCTTGAACATCAATTTGTTCGGCAAAGAAGGCACCGGGGACCTTGGCACAACATTAATTTTTTTGCAAAAAGGTATCCAATGCTTAGAGAAACTAGAGGCCTCAAGGAGAGCATAATACGTCAACTCCGACCCACCGTCATCAGAAAGATAAATACTCAACATCTCAAGTGGATAATTGTAAGACATAGTTGATAAGATGGTGTTGATCACCAATGTTGGTGGCTCTATGATCTTGGGGCCTGCCGTGCACACAAAAATGTCAAGACCCGGTAATTTGTCTTTGTATCTGTGACATGCCACAAAAGTGTATATTGAGGAACAAAATGACCAAAAAAAAAAAACTTTTGAGTGTATCCGAGAAAATTAAAATGTGTTCTAAGAAACAGAGTAAGGACTTATTTGATCTATTAAAATAAGAATTGAGATTGTTAACCCCCAATAGGGCAAACACAACATTTGTTCCTTTCTTTTTTTCTTGTCCTTATTCGACAATAAGAACACAACTTTGGTTTTTCCTGGGAAAAAAAGAATACAACTATGGTTATGCTCTTTTCAAATATTGTTCTAGGCTCTTATAATCCAGAAACGTAATTTCTTCAAGATTTATATTCATGTTTCCAACCTTTTTGTAACCTCAAAAATTTTGAAACCTCATCAAATTTACATGATTATTTTTTATTATGAAAATGATAAATTGATAGTTACAATGAGAAATGAGAAATTTGAATATCATAGGTGTCTCCTTTCGAAATGGGTTGCCAACTTAATATGGAATGGTTTATTTTTTGGAAAAAAATAAAAAAAAAAATAAAAATCCTTCAAAAAACAAGAAACAAAGCTAAACAAAACAATGAAAAAAAGTAGCTATGAAATTGCATTAGTTTCTCGCCCTTAACTAGATAAACTAATACCATATACAACCAAACCCTGCTACTATATATATATTCACGTAAGTGTAAGAGAGTGAGAGAGCTCTAACCTCTTTGAGAGTCTTTCTTTGAAAGGGTATTTGTAAACAACCTTAAAACAACAAGACAGAGCGAATATCCAGTACAAACTTATAAGAAAGCACAAGAATCTTGAAGAAGAAACTAATGGCCTGTTTGGATGTAAAAAAAAGGAGGGGGAGTAGAGTAAAGGGAAGGAGAGTAATCCAATTACCTTGTTTGACAGTTTTTTAAAGAAGGAGGGGGAGGGGTTTGGAAGGGTTTCAACTCTCTCTAACTCCTCATTTTTAATTCTTCCAAATTGGAGAGATTTGGAGGGAGAGTAGAGTAGATAAATTATTGTCCAACTAAATTCCCTAATTTACCCTTTTTAAAATCACAAAATTACACACAGATTATATAAAATAAATAAACGTTATTATTCACGTTATTTCACTCTGGTCTCAAATTTCTCTCAACACTCTCAGCCTTGAAGACTCCTCTGCCTCTCTCTCACACGATTTCTTCCACACTCCACACTGTCTCTCTCTCACACACAACTTCTTCACAATCAATCGTCTCTCATGCCTGGGTTTTCTTTCAAAGGCAAGCTCTGTTTTTCTTTTTGTTTCATGGGTTTCTTTTGAGTTGGATCAAATAACTATGTTCTTAAAATTGTGATTTTATTGGGTGATTTCTTATTAATTGTGATTTTATGGGGTAATAACATGTTATTTGTGGGTGGGTTTCGGATCTGATTGCTTTTTTTTCTTAAATTTTAAAGTTTCAAAGTATTGCTCAGAACGTGTTTGATAAAGTGCTTGAGTGAGTCTAGATTGTGAACTTGCATAAATTTGTATATTGTAACTATATATGTATCTGGGTTTCTTGTTTATTTTTATTGGGTAATTTCTTGTTTGTTGTGAATGGACTTCTGATTTGGGTAATTTCTTGCTTTTTTGTGAATGGGTTTCTGATCTGGCTCCTCCTAAGCCCCAACCAAAATGGTACTCTCTCAGCTTTGTGATGTTCAAGTTTGAACTTGAAAATAGATCTGATTTATGTTTTTGGCATTTGAGTTTTGAGAAAATTGTTAGCTTTTAGCTTGAAATCGTGTTTGCTTTCATTTTTCCCTATTGTTTGGTTGTTGAGAAAATAATAAAGGAGAATTTTTTTTGTTTATTTGTTGTTTATATGATGTTATTATGCTTACCCATATGCTGGTTTAGCTTGAATCTGATGAATTTTTCCTGTTTGGATATTATTATATCATTTTTTTGAAAATATTTGATTTGAAATCAGCTTAAGCAAACCAATTGAAACAGATGGTTTAAGTAGCTTAGAGGCTTTGAATCCAATTAAAGATTTTTTGGGTTGTTTATATTTTGTTGGAATTTTTAATTGCTGACGTAATTTTAAAAGAAAATAGCTCAATCCTGTTTGAACAATAGTATTATAGATGATTGTCTTCTTTTTACCTAGAAGACAATAGTTTAAGGTTTATATGTTTCGATGTGTTGTGATAGTGTGTATTGGAGTATAGGGTGGTTCTGTTTGTACTGGTATGGAGATCCTATAATCTTGGTCATGCTATGTTGGGTGGTAACTAAAGTTGTGATTCCAATTGGGTTGATATGAGTAGGTTTGACCATTGAAGCTGTTGAAGTTTTGGAAGTGTAGTTTAGGCTTCACTTCTAGGATTACTTTGTGAACGGTCAACTGTCCTGGGTCTCAGCGACAGTGGAACTGTCACTGAGTATGCTATTTGATATCCTTTAGTTGTAATTCTTTGGATACAATTCTTTAGGCTATCGTGTGCTTTGTATTGTTCATGTGGTAGTTTTTTTTAGAATATCATTTACTTATTAAAAAAACAAGGCATTAGATGGCTATACATCAATATGTCTGACACCACAATTTGTGTTCATTGGAGTACTTGTGAATGGAGTCTAATTATTTGGTTAGACAACTATCATAACATATCTTCTGTATGTATGATCAACCTGAACCCTCTTTGGCTGAACGTGAAGTATTTATGGTTGCTGTGTAGCTAATTACCATAGTGAGTTGTTGTTTCAAATTCCTGTAACACTATCTATTTAGAGTTCTGTAAGATTGAACTTTTAGGATTTTATTATATTAATTCCACACCCCCCCCCCCCCCCCCCCAAAGTTTCCGCCATTTAGGTCAGGATTTTAACCGGATTTGATTTAGGAAATATAGCTTATGGTTGTTTGGGCTTTTAGTTTACAGAAGAGATCTAAGTTGCTTTTTGGGGTTGTGACACATTTGACTTTGAGAAATTTTAGCTTTAAAGCTTTTCCTTAATGGTCAGTTGCCTTTGTAGTTGCAATTGCATTTATTTTTCTAGTGTGATTGCATGGTTTTTCTTTCATTCTCTTCCTGCTCCCCTCCTTTTTTCTCCTTTCATTTTCTCTTGTTCTTTTCCTACTTTTTAAAAGTTCAATTCTATTCTACTTCCAGAACATAAAAAGAACTGCATAGACATCCCCATCAAACTCTAAATATTTTCTCAAAGCCTTTCTATTTTTAACCATTCATGCATAAGCTATTCAACAGCAAGCCAAGCCATTAGTCTCTCATTTTAGTCCAAGTTTTGGTGAATCCTATATCAGATTGGTATTGTAGCAGAAATCTTGAGGGGTTAGACACTGTATAGAAATATGGGTGAATTACTTGAGGCTTTGGAGGAATCCAATGTAGATTATGAAGTTCCCAAGAAGAGAAAATTGGCTTTGAAATGTGAATGTGGGGGCATATTACAGGTTTTTTTTTGACAAGTAATAAAGTTTTATTAAAAAAGAGAATTTTTGTTATTTACCTATCAAAATGTTTAAAATTTCTAAGTATCCTTTCATTGCATTGTTTCTTGTTGCTGTTTCGTTTTGTGGTTTGAAACATCTCAAATGTCCAGGACACTAGATTTAGCATCTTAGTAGATTGCATTCTTTTATGTCATTGTACTGGTTGTAACTCTTCTTATTTCATTTTTTGGCTAATTGGTTGTAAAGCTAAATTGTCTGTTTGTGTGTTCAATTCTAACTAATTGGAGTTTTTATGAATGTTGGTTAGCTGTCTTTTGTGCAATTTTGATTATGTCATTCGCTTTTTGGCTTTAATTAATGTTGGTAGCTGGGAAGGGTTAGTATATTAATCGCAGTTTCTACTGCAGCAATGATGTTCATTAATTATATTATGGTGATACTTTTATTTGTCTTGTAAAGTTGTTGATGCTGGCTATGAATTTGTTTTGGTGGTGAACTGGTTTTAGTGCTTAGGCAGTTTCCTTTACATTCAATTTTCTTACGACATGGAGTTCCTCATGTAAGGAAAAATTTTCCCTTAGCACCAAATGAATGTATTGTCAGTCTGCATTTTTTTTACAATTGACACTGTCACTCCTATGTTTGATTTTCTTTTCCAGACTTTTTCCATCTACCCTGCATAGGATCCTAGAGAGGGGAGATGGCTACAAATATTTGAACCGACAATAGCTGGAGATACTAGACCATTGGATTTTATTTTGGCTCAAGTATCATCTTCATTTGGTGCTGAGAATTCAAGTTCAAACATGGCAAGAAGAATTTAAACCATCTATTTTATTAACAAATTCTTTGGGTTGGACAATAGACAGCAGAGACAATTTTTAACAAGCATAATATGTATACTTGTGCTCATGTAAAAGAACACAGGGATTACTACTTCCATCCAATTTTTGCATAGTTTTCTGTTATACTTTCACATTGCAAGCTAGAAATAAATATTTTTTGCACAGTATGACCACCTGATGCATGAGTTGCTAGCTTTGAAAGTTTAACGGAAAGTTGAAATTAAAAGAAATTTAATTAAATAATAATGTAGGTTTTTTGAGAAATTATTGTTGTTTGTTTTGGTTGAAATTTATGTGCTATTGCTCAGTATTTAGCAAGAATATTCTCTTGAGAATTTTGAGTTGCTTTCTTTTTTGAATAGTAAATGGGCAAACACTTGAATTTAAATTATATAGTAGGATCATATTTTTTAAGTTAATTCATAGAGTTACTCTCCCTAACTTTTTTGTTTTTTTGGGTCTCAATTCTTTTCTGAATCCTCAAAAAATAAAATTCACGTACTAAGAAAAATAAAAAAAATATTTAAAATAATAATAATAAATGAAAGAAACACTCAAAATTCAAAATTTTTTTTGATTTTTTCAGTAAACAAACAAACCAAATATTTTTTTCTTATTTTAATTATTATCAATTAAGGATGGTTTTTTTTAGTATAATAAAAAAGTAGAAAAAATATTTAATCATAGACCAATGTTGATTATTTAATTCACATAAAAAAAATTATCAAAAAAAAAATATTGCATGTTATAGTCATAATTATTTAATCTAACAAATTAATCATAGACCAATGTTGCAAGTCCATTTTCAAATAGGGGTAAATTTGTCTATTTTAATCATTTCCTCTCCTCTCCATCCTAATTTTTTAAACATCCAAATAAAGGGAATGACTAATTACTTCCTTTCCCCTTACTAATTTTAAAAACATCCAAATAAGGTGGAGGGGAACCATTCCCCACTACTCTCCTCCCCTCTACTCCCCTCTACTCTCCTCCCTCTCTAAACTTCCAAACAGGCCATGAGTGCTAGAGAGAGAATTGAAGTTAAAGAAATATTGATTTCTATTGAATAATGAATCTGTACAAACTCTGTGACTAAATACCAAAATAGAGCAAAAAAAAATATCCCAAAATACACAGGAGACGGTTACAGCACGTGTGTTTAGTTAGTTACTCCACGTGTGAACATCCTACTTAAATATACTTGTAAACTACATGTAGCTTTAGACACTAAAACGTAGAACTACATCAATTAGACTACACTGGTGCCGTTTAGTTTGAAAAGTCATTTTTTCGTTTCTTTCTTCTTTTGCTTTATCTCTTTTCTTTTTTGCTGATGTGAATTACAATCTTGATACTCCCCCTCAAGATGAGAACCTGGATTGTGAATATTCACAATATTCATCTTGGTAAGTAGTTATAGGCCATAAACGAATTGATTAAGTTAATTAACATGCAAATGCGTGGCAGCACAAAAAAATCACCAATATACTAATTATGCAGCGGAAAAATAAATAACACGATGATTTGTTTACGAATGGGGAAAACCCTAACGACAAAAACCCCCACCAGGTGATTTTCAGGTCATCACTCCCGAAACTCCACTATTATCACAACAAGCGATTACAAGTAAAGGAATCCCAAGTACCTTACCAACCTACAGCTGAACCCTTACCCTAATACCCAATTGGACTAGTTCTGTAGTGATAGTTTCCCCTTTTTGATGCACGGCTCCCAAGTACGTGACTAACCAGTTTGCGCAAATCCCAGTACGCGACTTCAATCACCAACTAGAAAGAGAGGTTGGCTGCAAAGTTCTTTAGTTCATACACATGATGAAGATCAAGAAGATGCTTGGTCATAAAACCCAAAGGTGCACATACACAGTAACTTCTTCAGAAGAGATGAACTAGGTTAAGAACTTAGTCTCCGGTCACAATTTGCTTGAACAGATTTTGCTCAATACTTATACAACTTGTGAACTCTTAGACGGCCCTTAAAACAATCCTTTTATATGTCTAGGGTTAGGAGAAAAGAAGGCCCAAAGACACATTCACGGATCCCAAAAAATCAGATCAGAAATTCTGATTTTATAAACCTCGACAGATAGAAGCTATCAAGAAGCTGTCGAGTAGGTGTCGAGCTTACGGATTTGAATAGCTTACTGAAACTCGATAGATGCAGCTGTCGAGCTTTAATGAATCTGCACTTTCGACTTGTTTTCTTAAACAGACTTGAAGGCTTCAATACTTGATCTTGAACATGGTTTCTTGAAGTATTTCAACACATCCTAAATCTACTCAAATACAAGTAAAATGCGTTTTGTCAAAGGATTAGCCAATTACATAAAAGTATGACATATGTTCTTAACATGTGAACCACATATGTCCTAACAAGTAGTGCTTTCAATTGTTGACCACTAAGAGCCTTTGTTAGAAGATCAGCTAGCTGTGAATGATTAGGAGTGAAAAACAATCGGATCACCTTATCTTGAACCTTATCTCTGACCAAGTGTCAATCTATTTCTATATGCTTGGTTCGCTCATGAAACACAGGATTCTCACCAATATATATGGCTACTTGATTATCAGAGAAAAGCATAGCAGGTCTTGGATGAAATACTTCTAAATCTTTTAACAAAGCCAGAATCCAAGTTATTTCACATGTAGTCACTGCCCTGGCTCTATACTCTGCCTCAGCAAAGGATCTAGAGACTATAGATTGCTTCTTGGTCTTCCATGAAATTAGAGAGTCTCCTAAGAAATCCAGTGGTGGATCTTCTAGTGTCAATACAAGATGCCCAGTATGCATCTGTGTATGCCTTTAAATGCAAGTCTGACTTAGATGACAAAAGAATACCCTGACTAGGACTTCCTTTAAGATATTGCAACACTTTATAGGCTGCATCCAGATGAGGTTTTCGTGGCTTGGACATCAATTGACTCAGTGTTTGTAGTGAGTAAGCAATGTCTGGTTTGGTTATGGTGAGATACAACAATCTCCCTACTAATCTCCTGTAAACACTAGGATCAAGTAATAACTCCCCACAAAAATTGCTTAACTTCAAATTTTGTTCCATAGGAACCTTGCTAGGTTTGCAACCAGTCATCCTAGCATCTTTAAGTATTTCCAAGGCATATTTCCTTTGGCACAAAGAAATGCCTTGTTCTGATCTAGCCATTTCAAGACCAAGGAAAAATTTCAGGTTTCCAAGATCTTTCAGCTTGAATTCTTGATCCAAGAACACCTTAAGTTCTTCAACAGCATGAAAATCATTGTTGGCAATAAGGATGTCATCAACATACACTAATAGAGCTATAAAAGATTGATTAAAATTCTTTGTAAATAGAGAGTAATCTGACTTGGATTTTTTGAAACCACACTTCAAAATGGTAGATGAAAACTTGGAGTACCATTGTCTTGAGGCCTGCTTAAGACCATACAATGACTTATTGAGCTTACACACCAAATGCTCCCCTTTGCTGTGAAAACCCTGAGGTAGGTGCATGTAAACTTCCTCATGGAGATCACCATGGAGGAAAGCATTGTTTACATCAAGTTGAAGAAGGTGCCAACCCCTCACAGCAGCAATGGCAAGTAAAGTCTTCACTGAAGTCATCTTTGCCACGTGAGAGAAAGTGTCTGTGAAGTCTAAACCCTCTTGTTGGGTGAATCCTTTGGCCACGAGTCTTGTTTTGTACCTCTCCACTGTCCCATCAGCCTTATACTTGATCTTATAGACCCATTTGCACCCAATTGCCTTTTTGTGAGGAGGTAGGGAAGTGACGGTCCATGTCTGATTAGATTCCAATGCAGCAATCTCATCAGCCATAGCATTCTGTCACTTAGGATCTTTGATAGCCTTAGAATAGGATGTGGGCTTAGAAATAGCAGTGATTAGGGGACAAAAATGGGCATAAGAGGGTGACAAACCAAAAGAATTAAGATAATCAGATAAATGATATTTAGTACCTGATAAGGAGGAGGTGGAACCAGACTTGATGGATGGACTGGAATAATCAAACTGACCATAAACAATAGTACTGCATTCAAAATCTTGCAAATAAGCAGGAGCTTTACTGATTCTGGTAGATTTCCTTAAGGATGGAATCGAAGCAGGAATAGAAATAGGAACTGAATCAGGAATAGAAGCAGGTATGGATGAAACAGGAATGGAATTAGGAATGAAATCAGGTATGAGGTCTATAGAATTAGTAGGGGTAGGAACAAGAGAAGGAGTAGATGCAGGTGTAAAATTGGATAAATTTGAAGTAGTGGGCAGTAAATGTAAGTCAGAATTAGACAAAACAGATGTAGAATCAGGATAACTATGTGAATCAAGAATAGGAGTGGTTACAGGAGTAATAGGATGTGAACAGAAGGTAAAGGATCAGTATAAAGATCTAGGGAAGGAAAAATATGAGGCAAAGTGATGGTAGAATGAGGTGAAGATGAATATGTGGAAGATATAAAAGGAAAAACAGTTTCATGGAAAAGAACATCCCTAGAAACAAAAATTTTCTTGGTTGCTAAATCAAGTACCTTAAAACCTTTAACCCCATAAGGATAGCCCAGAAAAACACATGGTAAGGATCTAGGATGAAATTTAGATCTATTGTGGGACAAGGTAGAAGCAAAACAAAGGCAGCCAACACCTTTAGATGATCATAGGAAGGAGTTTTGTTGTAAAGCTTATTAAAAGGTGTTTTGTTGCCTAGAGTGGAAGAAGGTAATCTATTTATAATATACACAGCAGTTAGAACACACTCACCCCAAAAGGTAAGAGGCATATTTGACTGAAACTTTAAAGCTCTTGCAATGCTCAATATGTGTTGGTGTTTCCTCTCCACAACTAAATTCTGTTGTGGAGTGGCTACACATGAATGCTGAAGTAGAATTCCATGATTAGCATAAAATTCTTTTAAAATAAACTCTTGAGCATTATCAGTCCTAATAGCCTTGATTTTAGTGTTAAACTGTGTAGATATTATTTTGAAAAAGGAAATTAACAAGGGTCTGGTTTCAGATTTAGCTTTCATAAGGTAGACCCATGTGGATCTAGTGGCATCATCAACAATGGAAAGAAAATATCTAAAACCATCATGAGTGGACTTAGCAAAAGGGCCCCATACATCACAGTGAATAAGATCAAAAGCAAATTTAGACAGATGATTAAAGAAAGGATAGGGCAAACGTTTCTGTTTTGCAATTGGGCAAAGAGTACAAGTTTTATTGCCATGAATACTGCTTACATCAGGAATACAGTCATGTAAAGCATGAAGTTTGGCATCTGAAGAATGTCCTAGTCTAAGATGCCAAAGATATGGCTTGGTTATGACAGGAACATCAGAAACATTATTAACAAAAGTACCAAAAACATAATCTAAAATAGAAGATGCTGCAAAATCAGATTTGCAAGAAGTTGTAGATAGCAAGTAGAGATTGTTATGTGGTTTACCCACTCCAATCGTTTTCCAACAAGAAAGGTCCTGTATAAAACAAAGATTGGACAAGAAAACAAAACAACATGACAATCCTTTTGTTAGTTGACTCACTGAGATCAAATTGAAAGTGAAAGCAGGAACACATAACACATTTTCAAGGACAAGACTAGCTGTGACTTGAATGGTGCCAATGTGTGTGACAACAACTCTTTCACCATTAGGTAGTTGAACAAAGGATGAAACGGAACTTGTGATTTTAGTGAAAAGTTTGACAGAATGAACAATGTGATCTGTTGCCCCAGTGTCAAGAACCCACGTTTGCTTACCAAAAATTGTTTTATTGGCTAGATTTGTGGCAAAAATGGAATGTTGCATATTCAAGCAAACAGAATCTTGAAAAGAGGCACAAAGATTACCTGAAATAGCAGAATTGGCTGTGGCAACAACATCATTGGAATTACCAGAAGTGGATGCATGAGAATTCAGTAGAGAAAACAATTGTTGATACTGCTCTGAAGTAAAAGGAAAGGGATTATTCTGATGCACAAACTCAAATTGACCTTGATCATCATTAGCCATAACCTGATTAGCCTTGGCAATCCTTTCTTTTTGCTTGTAACCTGGAGGAAATCCAACAAGCTTGTAACATTTTTCCATGATGTGACCAAGCTTTCCACAGTGGCTGCACACAGGTCTTCCTTTACCAACAGTCCCCTTGAAATTCCTGCCATTACTGTTGTTTGAAGAAGAACCTTGATTGAAAGCTTGGTTCTTAACAGCAAGTGTAGCCGATTCAACAGAAGGAGTACCATTAAAGGTTGAAAACCTTTGCCTTTCTTCTTGGATTACCAATGAGAAAGCCTTATCTATTGATGGAACAGGCTCCATCATAAGGATTTGAGTCTTGACTTGTGAATAGCAATCATTCAATCCATTGAGAAACTGCATGATTGAATCTTGATGATAAAAATGTGTGATCTTATCATTTACTCCACAAGTGCATTTGCCACATGAACAACTTGGCAAAGGCTTGAGATTCAATAATTGATCCTAAGCAGCTTGAAGATCAGTGAAAAAGGTTGTCACTGTAGAATCTCCTTGCATTATGGTGGAGATCTGCTTCTGGAGCTGAGAAATTCTAGGTCCATTGGCTTGTAGGAAGCGAATCTTGAGTGCATTCCACACTGCAAGAGCTGTGTCTTTGTAAATGACACTAGCTTTGATGTGAGGTGAAACAGAATTCAAGATCCAAGACGAGATCATTGAATTGCATTTTGACCATGTTTGCTTCTCGAGCGGTGTAACTGCCATTGAAGCAGTGATGGAGCCATCAACAAAACCAAGTTTACTCTTGGCATCCAAAGCCATTATCATCGCTCTAGCCCAGGTTGGATAGTTATCCTCAGTCAAGTGTTGAGCAACGAGGATTGCACCAGGAGATTCACCATGATGCAGAAAAAATGGACTACGAGGATCTTCCATTGGAGAAAGCTCGCGATGTGAAGAAGGAGATGAGGTAGTTTCAGTGTTTGACGCCATTGATAAAGGCTCAAGCTCTGATACCATATAAGAAAGCACAAGAATCTTGAAGAAGAAACTGAGTGCTAGAGAGAGAATTGAAGTTGAAGAAATATTGATTTCTATTGAATAATGAATCTGTACAAACTTTGTGACTAAATACCAAAACAAAGCAAAGAAAAATATCCCAAAATACACGGGAGACAGTTACATCACGTGTGTTTAGTTAGTTACTCCACGTGTGAATATCCTACTTAAATATACTCGTAAACTACATGTAGCTTTAGACACTAAAACACAGAACTACATCAATTAGACTACACTGGTGTTGTTTAGTCTGAAAAGTAATTTTTTGGTTTCTTTCTTCTTTTGCTTTATCTCTTTTCTTTCTTGCTGATTTGAGTTACAATCTTGATAAACTGAACAATAGCTCCGCCATGAACATACCAATCCAAGCCCATCTTCCTTGCTCTCCAACTCTTGGGATGTGTGTCAATCTGTAAACCCATATCAGACATATACCAACAAACACTGTGGAAGCAAACACCTTATATGCACCTCTAAATCTTGCTTCCTTTGTCTCAAACAATGGAAGTAGTGCTTCTTCTCCACCACCTTCCTTTCCCATCTCTCTGTGTATGAGACTATGACTGCGTGTGTGTTTGGCCTGTGTATATAGTAAAAAATCGAGTTTGCAAGAATATTTTTTATTGTTGATGCAAGTACAACAATATTTCTATATGGACAAGACCAAAAAACCAAATCTTTTTGTCTATTAGTATAATTATTTTGTGCGGGTTCAAATTAACTCAATTTGTAAAATTTTTTTTGTAAATAAAAAATGAGCTTAATTCTCACAATGAAAATGATCTATATTTTAGTAAAGTGTTTTGTTTTATACTCCACAAATCTAATTTGTCATACACTCTTTTATATATATATATATATATATATATATGCACACATGACATATTGTAATTACTAGTCTGTGGAATATAAAATAGATCACACTAAGAGTGATTTTTTTTTTTTTTAAATTTTTTTATCTAATCTCATCTACAACAAATAAAAAAAATTATTGGGTAGAGAGTAGTTTTCAAGTCATATTCAAATCCTGTTAATTTTTCTTTTAAAGTGAAATTTTATTAATGTTATTCTTGAAAACTGTCTTTTATATGAATAAAGTTTTGTTACAAGCTTGATTGATCCTTAATAGTTGATTGTATATAATCACTTAATTGTGGTTTAGTAAGTCATGTGTTAGACATGATCAGGACATATGTCATTTTTCTATTGTTGGTTCTAGCATAAGGTTCCAACCAAGTTTATTGTCAAACTTTGTTCTTTTTATATTTAAATTAAATTTTTTTTTATTCAATTGACTGCCAATTTGGTTCCTTACACCATATATATAACGATCAACGAGAACTTTAAGGGTGATTTGTCACTCTAGAAGAGGTATAATATAGAGGACCATTTTGATTGTAGAGTAGCTTTATTTAAAACTTGAAAAAGTAAAATGATTTTTACAACAAAAAGCCTTTTAGCTCAAGACACTTGTTAGTATTTCCAATGGAAATGTTTAGAGTTTAAATCTTTCTTCGCCAAAGAGAATTATTGGGTGCTCCTTGAATATAGAGGCATGTCAATCTTTCTTCTCACATATATGATAGATTATATCATAAATTTAATTATTACGGGACCATGCCAAAGGAAAAAAACTCCACAAAAAGATGGATAAAGTTTACCTCCAAATTAATTTTGAGAAAAATTCCTCCAACCTATTATAGGGTAATGCACTCTCTTATGTTAAATTCACGATGTAATCTCAACATAAATTTAAGGGTTGTGTTAACGGGCACCGCACGGTGGCCACTAACCACAATTTTTTTTTTACTTTTTTCTAATACAATTTTTTTCTTTTTTTGCAATTTATGTCATTTTTTCAGTTTTGTAGTACTATTTAGAATTTTATTTTTGACTTTTTCTGACAATTTTTTTTTTTTTTTTTGTCTTTTCTTCATTTAACCAGCACCGCTTGGTTAACATTCTCCTAAATTTAAAGGGAAAGATCACCGCATTTTACCTTTTTCCAATACACCCAATAATATTATACTCCAAGAGCATCCAATTAGAGTGGTTAGAGCATCTCCAGCCGGTTTTGCCATCTCATCCTATTTTACCATCTCAAAAAGTTACTTTATTAATTATACAATACAATTTTACAATACTCCCAACATCCCAACTTTTATTTTCCTATTCTACTCATTAAAATAATATTTCAACACAATAAAATAATATATCCCACAATCCCATCATTTACAATTCAACCCATTATTTATTCTTTCTCCCTTTCTTTCTATTCAAGAACCACAATCATCACCACTGCTGCACTACACACACTTGACACCACCACCACCAACAACCCGTAATCTATCGTTAACACCCAAAAAAAAAAAAAAAAAAAAAAAAAAACACAGCAACCCACGGTAAAAAACCAAACCCACGCTACTGCCGCCGAACCCTAACGAACCACCAATCACCACCACCACGCCACATGCCTATCGGAAAAATCCACTCTATCAAAACTCCATCAGAACGAAACCCACGCAATCAAAACCCAATCTCCATATACGCCAATCAAAATTCCGATCTCCACAGAACTCACGTCGATCAAAACTCCATCGGAACCCACCCGATCTCCTTCCGCCGGTCAAAACCACATCTGAACCCACCCAAAATCAAAACCTGCCTCGCCACACCGATCTCCACGCATGACTAGCCATAACCCACACTCCCCACGATGAACTCCATGCAAAACGGCCCAAGCAGCTCCGGTGGCAAGTCTTGAACGAGAGAGGAAGTGGGTACACAGTCACACGAAGAGAGAGCTTAAGTGAGAGTGCTGAGAGAGAGTGAAGAAAGAGTGCTGAATAAAAAAACAATATTTATTTTTAGAATTGAGCTACAGTCCCATCTTACATTTAAGATGGTACTGTAGCACAATTGTAAAATTTTTTACAATTTTTCAATTTGACAAGTCTAGCTGAAGCTCATTTTAATGCCTTAATGCTAAAACATGCTAAGATATGACATTTTACATTTAGAAGTCCGTATGCGGATGCTCTCAGCGGTAGCAACGTAGCATTATTGTAATATTGAATTGGTTCAGAATTTCAGATGGTGATGAGTCAATGACTGTGTCAGGTCGTGCTCCATTCATTTAACCATCTCTTTGACGTGCCAACCAACCAGAAAAGTACAACCTTCTCTTTTTTGGGGATCAGAAAAGTACAACCTTAATTGAAAAGAACATATGGATATTAAGGACTATCGGTTTTTTTTTTTTTTTTTTGAAAAGAAGGACTATCGGTTTATGCCAACTTGTTAATCTATAAAAGTTTAAGCCCAAGTTTAATTAAGTTCACACGCCTTTCTTTTTTCTTTTTCTTTTTTTAAAGGAAAAACACTAATCTATTTTAATACTTAAAAATTTTACAAAATCTTTTTTTATTTAATTTTTTATTGTGTCTTTAAAATTATAAAGTTACTATCAAATTCCTGACTAATTTAAAAACTCATAGTTGTGAATACGATCAAATACACGAGGGAGTGGAAATAGGAAGAAATAATTATAAAGGAATAATAATTGTGCAAAATATGAAGTTAGAGAAAAGAGAAATTTTAGGAACGCAACAAAACTTCACAAAATTTTCACAACAATCTTGTTTTGAGTTGTAATGGGTGTAGACGTGTAGCCGTGTAGGTAAAATATTTTTTTTATCTTATTTTGATTTATGTTGACCTAAGCTTGCAAAGAAAATACAGTGAGATTTTTTTGTAGTAATAAAAAAAACTGAACAATAAAATCCGTAAAAATAATGCTTCCATCAAAAAATTAATCAAACACATGCATTCCTTTCCTATCTTCATAACCAACCATGTGTAAAAGCAAAGTGTGTAAATCAAAGGACCACAACAATAAAACAGAACAAAACTCCAATTGGTATAGTCAAATCAAGCCAAATTTTATATTTGAGATGCGTTGGGGTCACCGACATGAATGGTCAGGAACATGAGTGATACAGATGACAATTATCAAGAGGTTGATAGAAACCTCTGATCTTTAGAGAAAATCCATTAATAAGCTAGAAGATGACAGATCAGTGAAATAAATGGTGTTGCAAACCAAGGTAGAGGATGAACTTATACTTAATGGTATAATTGAGAAAAAGTTTCATTTTACTCCACCTTCCCCATCTGTCGAATTATTAAAAATAGATGAAAATATGAGTAGAATTCTCATGCCACTAAAAATAAGAAAGTGTTATCTAAATTTATAATGAACTTGGCTTGTGTCTAGTGTTCAGTTGCACTGGATTTATCATCTTAATGGGTTTAGTGCAACTGGACATTGAACCCAAACATTACCCATGTATAATTGTTTAATAGTATCGATTTCTACGGAAACACTGAAAGCAATAATTTCACTGGGAGCCACCCATAGCATGTGCCCATGTGGTACAAGATTCTAAGAACAGATGATTAAAACGTGACATAAGAGCCAAAGGATCCTATGGACAGAACTTAACACCATGTCTAAATAGTAGAAGGCTGTATGATAGAACCAACATAATGCAAAGCATAAATTTGAACAAAGTTGGGAGTCTCAGGCCATGCTTGATCTTGCATAGGCATGGAGTATAAGTCCTTTGCGGGACTTCATGTGAAGTTAGCCTCATGAAATACATCCCAAATCATTCTGAATAGTTCACCCTGGGCAGCTAGGCTCCTTCTTACCACTAGCAAATCTTGTTTGTATGCCTAGGCTATGGTTGTAGCTGAAATTGAGCATTAGTATTGCTTATTGAGCATTTGGGATGCACCCTTTTTGCTTATAAGAGCTAGACTGAAGTCATTTGTGCTATGAAAATAAATCATTAAAGTACTTTGAAAATGCCAATTAGTCATTACTTAAATTGTGAGGGAAAACACCTTTGCCTTGTTGAGGACAAGAAGAAAGGTAAATAATTTATTAGTGATCCTTGATCACATATAACTTGGAAAGGAAAATAGATATATCACGAAGATCATAGCACCACATAGTCCATATGAACTTGGGTCTGATATATCACAAACAATGGAAATGACCATAACTCAACAGTACAAGTAATGTCCAGGGCCACAAATAAAGGAAAAGCTACATACCAAGCCACATGACTACTAAAATTGGTACAATCTACATTATGGTATACTATGTCAAATTATAGGTATCAAACAAGCCAGTGAAGCTAAAACAATAGACTTGAACAGAACCGAGGATGGTATATGACCCTCATCATTGCGGATGAAGAGTCCTTGGTACACTGGTATGTTGATCAAGACAAGTAGCAAGTTAAGAATAACCTGCATGATCAACTGGTCTAACACCTTGAACTCAAAATCCAGAACAATCTTTCTGATTTCCCCAATTAAACTAAAGAGGTTTAGTAATGCCAATGTTGCTATAATGGCAAGCATGATAGTTGGGCTTCCAAATTCTATGACTTCTTGCCTGTACCTCTTCAACACATCCTCTGTACCTACCTTAGTTGTTAGCGTGAATGTTGTTTCAGAGAGGCCTAATTGTCTGCTAATGCTGTCAATGAACCCAAAAAAGAATGAGGTAGTTCTTTGGATCACCCACATTCGTTGCCAATTCCACCAAGCTTTGAGAGTATTCCCACAACTCAAGGCCTCTACTATGCTGCCAACATTCCTTGCTACAAAAACATAAGCAAAGGGCAAGAACCATATGCTTTTAACCTGGAAAATGAGGCCATGAAATCAGTATATATAAGCTCTACAATAGGAAACGTCATAAAAAACCACTTTTTACTTGACTTGTTGCTACGTAGTTGCTCACAAATTTCAATTCTACACTAAACATAAAGTTGTGAATATGGAATTTTATGTGTTTAATAAATAATCAAAGGGCCATTGAAGTATTGAAGGAGCACAAAACATATATCATTAAAATTATGTGCGTGATAAGCATGAATTCTTTCTTTTATGACATCTATTATATGCATTAAATTATATAAAATAAGAAAATAAAGATAAAAGATAAACCTGAGGGAATAAGGAAATGCCATGAAGCAAGCAAAGAGAAGGAACAATCACATAATAGAGTGTTGGGAAGGAAATTGGAGCCCATAAAAGATAAATACAATATCCCATCTGAGCACCAAATTTTATCTTTCCCTGCCCATATATGAAAGGGCAAAACTTGGAGAAAAATATTTGAAACATGCCTTCAGACCACCTCTTCTGTTGAATAAGAACTATATCTAAAGTAGTTGGACCAACACCCAAAAATGCCTTTCCATCTGGATTATAATAAAGTGATTTCCAACCCCTACATTGGATAGTCAAGCCAGTTACAATGTCTTCAACTGGGCACCCATAAATCAACCCCATCTGCAAATATAATTTACCATTTTCATTAAAATTTCTACACACAAATGTGAGTGAGTGTGTGTGTGTGAGAGAGAGAGAGAGAGAGAGAGAGAGACATTTTTCCCCCATTGAGTGTCCTTCTCAGCACTACAATTAGCAAAAACTTTAGATAATTCTTCCAATTCATTAACAGTTTCATCATTATTCTTCTTGGCTTCTAGATTCAATTCTCCTTTATAATCCTTGGAATACACCTTTCCACAAAGACTCTCTCTTCGATGGAAACATCCAGTGCCACAATACAAGGCTGCACCATATCCACCTATACCAGCAAGCTCAACCTTCATATTTAACCATGAATAATAGCATATTAGTTCACCAAAAGGATCAACATTGGTTTCTCTTCTTGAAAACAAAGGCACAGTCAGATTACTCACATTGTTAGAAACTGAATAAGAACTTGCATAAATATCATTTTTGGTGATATTGTTATATTGTTGTGGAAATTGCACGAAAGAGATCTCATGACCTCTCTTTTCGTCCATGAAAAAACACAATATCTCTCGTATTGTGTCCACATCATTTGCATACATGTCACAGTCTAAGTTCAGGATGATTGGGGCATTGCTTATCTTTGAAGACACTCTTATCTGCACATGTGAAATAACCTTCATCAAAATACTATGAAAAATAAAATTAGTAACATTATCAAGTGGCCATGGTCATAAATTTTACATAATTATCGCATGTACTTATAAACTAAACAAACTTTTTTTGTGTGTGTATGCTTATTTTTATTTCACTTTAGCAACATTTATGTTGAGGAGACATTAAAGAACATGTATTAAAAGTAATTGGTGTAATACTCACTAAATGTTATACCACTTAATCATTTTTCATTAGAATATTATTATGAAAGCTCCATGGATGAATTACATATTCTCTCTATTCTGTACACACACGTCAAATTTCGTGTACATCAAATATTATCATACAATTTAATTCATAAACTCATGTTTGGTATATAATTTTAGAGTTCAAAATCCTAAAATTTAATCACTTTAAAGATAAGATAGTTATTTTGTATAAAAAAGATGGGAAAAAAAGAAGAAGAAAAGAAAGATAAGATAGTTATTGATATTTAATAATCTTAACATCTTGCATACTTGTAAGGTATAAGAATACAATTTAATCCAACCATGAAATTGTAGAAAAACACCCAATAGAGAATCATGAAGTGGTGTACCATAAACAAATTATTCTAAGTTTAACTTGAACCCTACCCATGTACGGAAGTTTAAAGCTTACTAGTGCATTCATAGCTCCAGCTTTGAAGTTGTGAGGGCACTGTGGTCTTTTTTCTCGTGCCATGTATACCAGTGTTGGCAATCGCCGTCCATCAATATCCATTGCATTTTTGTCCCTTCCATTAATTATAATCTAAAAAAAAGGCAAATATTGCACCAATTTTTTATTTAAAAATTATATGTAACAAACAAATAAATAAAATTGTAAAAGAGTATTCTAAAATATTGGTGGAGAATGGGTCATTTGAGGAAATAGGGTTCAATTATTGCATTAAATAAGAGTTTTTTTTTTTTTTTGAAAACCATTAAATAAGAGTATTTAATTGAAGGCATGATCATGATAATTGATAAAACATATATATATATATATATATATATATTTTTTTTTTTTTTCTTTTGGAGGTGTAATAATACTAACTCAATGAGAAATTAAGTTTTATTATAAAAAAAAAAAAATTTGTAAGAATTACCTGCACAATTGATTGGTGATCTTGCTTCGTTACTTTAGAGTTCCATTCTGAAAATCCTTTGTGTTGATCCCTTGTTTCTTTTGGAATCGTGCCCATTTTAACAGCTGAGTTAATTCGGTTTTCCATTTCTTCATATAGATTCTTTAATAAACATAAAAATAAGATAAAAAATTTGTCATCAAGAGAAGTTTTGTTATTCTAACTTTGGGGTCATGCAATATGTTAGTTCAATATGCCTCATGCCATGGTTTCGGTTTGATGAGTTTCTGTACAATATGCCTCATGCTCGCGCCATTAAACATCATTGAGTTAGGAATTTCCTTTGACTTTTTTTTAATGAGTTCTAAAAAAGAAAATGCATTTTTAGTTTCACATTTTGAACCGATTCTCGTTTTAATCCCTAACTTTTAGACACACCTACCTTACTCCTTGTAAATCGAAAACTATTGCTATTTTGATCTTTACTGTCATCCCATAAATTGAAAAAGCATACGTGATAAATAGAATGCACCATTAGCATGTTAAATGCTGACATAATTAATAAAATAATAATAAAAATACCACTTCGGCATCTAATTTAAAAATAATAATTTACTAACTGTAAAAAAAACTAAAAACACAAAAATACATAAATTCGTATCATGTTCATCTTTAACATGAACACAAACCCAGAAACCCAAACCCACTTCGGAATCTTCAACCCAAACCGTATCCACTACAAAGCACGGTAAGCCTCATTCGCACCTTACAATTCTCACCCACAACCCCCAAAGATTCCAACTTTGAGCACACAACTTCATGGTACAAAACAAAAAACTTCCCCAAATTATAAACCTCAACATTACAGCTCCAAATCCCAACTCACGAAAAAGTTTTTGGCTTTTTGCTTTGCTTGCAGCTCCGCAGTTGGCTAGTTCCAAGACCTGAATTTTTAGCCTCCAACTCACTAAACCAAGAAAACCCAGAAACCAAAAACACTTAAATATGCCACCAAGAGACCAGATTTCAGCTTCAATGCACCAAAGGCTTCACTACAAGCACAGATCCCAATTCAAAACCAACCCAGAAGAGAGCTAAACACAATGGGTTCTTTTTATCTTAATCTCTAACTTTCTCTCACCCTAAACCCGATTCTCTCTCTCTCTTGATGGTTTGATCAGGTGGTGGTGGTGGTGGTGGGGTGGCTGGGCATTTTTGGGTTTGAGTGTTTGAGATTTTTTGTTTGGGTTGGTTGTATGTTTGGATTGATTTAGTGCTTTGTGGCTTTGGGATTTGATGATTTTGCTAGGGTTTGAAAAAATGAAGGCTTTGAGATTTATGATTTTTTTAAGCTGAATTTTCTGGGTTTTTTGTGTTTGTTTCTCGAGAAAAATTTCTGAGTTTATGGGGTTGCTGGCATTTGGTTTGTTTGTAGGGGAAGAGCATGAAGTTCATGTTCTAGGGAAAGATGAACATGATGTTCTTACGAAAAAGCTAATGAAAAGTAACAAAAAAAATTTTTTTTAATTAATTATTTAATTTGATTAGATTAAAGGTTTAATTTTTAATTTTTAAAATTTTCTGATCTGTTTTTTTTTTTTTTATATTAATTTAAATATTGACGTGGCATTTTGCCTAAGTTTTTTTTTAAAAATGTTTTTTAGTATCCACGTCAGCATAAAAAATTGCCAACAAAGCACTTTGTTAGAATATTTTTTTTTACAGATGACGACAGGAATTAAAAAGGAAATAGATTTTGATTTCTAAAGACTAAGGTAGGTGTATCTAAAAGATAGGGACTAAAATGAAAATCGGTCTAAAATATAGAGATGAAAAATGCATTTTTGCCTAAAATAAAACTACATCATTAAATTAAAGTAGTTAATAGTCAATTGTGGAGGAGAAGGCCCAACGCCATATGTTGGGCCTAAGGCCCAGTTCAGATACGACTCTCTGTCCGAAGAGGATAAAAGTATCAATGCTTTGCCATCCTGGTGGAGGTGCAATCCATAAGGGACAGACGCACCATCCGAAGATAATCTAGTTGGGCCGAAGGGACCTTACCCAATGGAGCTGCCCAGAACTTAATCGAATAGATATGCCGAAGAGCCCCATGCCAGAGCTGAGCTTTGGGCACGTCCAAAAGCATAGCTATCATGAAATATCTTACCAATAAAGCTGCCACCGCCACATTTAATGCACTGCAGCAACTTTCCTGGCCGCATTTATGTGGAGAAGACACCTGAACAGTGTATCTTCACCCACCACCACTCACTAGGGGTTAAAGCAAACGGCTGATGTGATTGGTACTCAAGTAGGCGCCTAGATGGAGGGCAAGTGTGCGGTGAAGATGAAAAAAGAGTGTATATATAAAGGAAGCAAGTCTCGCAGAATGGGGGGGGGGGAAAAAAATTGTATTCACTACGTCTTTATATACCAATCCTCTTCGGACCAAAGAGTTTTTCCTGTTAAAAAAGCCTGTCTCAATCCTTTGTTTCTTTTAGATGGTTTTTGCTTGTTTGAATCGTTGCTAAATCCGCTACTAGCCCAGTTGTTCAACCCATTCTCTACAAATTTATTGTTGGGAATTTATTGGGCTCACAATACAGGGAGTTGGTATCAGGCCCAACAAATTTGGACCCCACAATTGGTTCCGTCTGTGGGGAACAGCTTGAGCAAAGGTGGAAGCAACACCTCAAAAGATGGCTGAACCAAGGCAACGACCAGCTGAGTCCAGGTCATCTAAGCACACCGATCCTTTTCTTCATCTGGAACGGAGGCAGGACCGTGAAGGAAGTGTACATACCGCACGCGGTGATCAGAACCAGTCGCATGGGGAGAGTCACACGTCCCATGCAGAGAAAAACAAGGACATGCAGAAAGAAATCGATAGGCTAAAGAGGGAGTTGCGCCATGCGAAGAGGAAACGCAGTCCCTCGTACTCTCAGGAGGATTCTGAGGACGAACAAGACGTCAGCTACGGGCAGAAACATCGAACGCCGGTCAGCGAATCCTTTACCTATGAGGAAATGCGTCATGGTGAAAAGAACCACCAGAATCCTTTACCGAGGGACGCAGGGAACGATGCTATGAGTAAAGCCCTGGATCAGATCTCCAGATCCCCCTTTACTCGTAACATCGAGAGTGCTAAACTTCCTCGACGTTTCCACCAGCCTACATTCACCATCTACAACGGCCGGACTGACCCAGTAGAACATGTGAGCCATTTTAACCAGCGGATGGCTGTTCATTCCAGGAATGAAGCCCTCATGTGCAAAGTCTTCCCATCGAGTTTAGGACCAATAGCCATGAGGTGGTTTGATGGTCTGAAAACAAACACTGTTAGCTCCTTCCAAGAGCTAACTCAGGCTTTTGGGTCCCGTTTCGTCACCTGCCGAAAGGTTCCTCAGTCCGTGGCATCTTTGTTGTCTGTTATCATGAGGGGAGGTGAGACGTTGAAGTCGTATTCAGATAGGTTCTGGGAAACGTATAACGAGATTGAGGAGGATTGTGAATCGGTGGCCATCAGCTCTTTCAAGTTGGGCCTCCCCACTGAACACCCCTTGAGAACTTCCCTGACACGTAAGCCTGCAACCAGTATACGCCAGTTGATGGACAGGATCGATAAGTATAAAAGAGTTGAGGAAGACTAGCAGCAAAGCAAGGGGAAGGAGAAGGTTATCCCTCAGGAAGGGAGGGATTCCAGGTCGGACAGGCAGAGCCACAACAGGCCGAGGAAGGACTGGGCCGGACAAAGCACAGCGAACTTCCAGGCAGTCAATGCGGTTTTTCGTGAACCGGTACACCAAGTCCTGGACAAAATAAAAGACGAACCATTCTTCAAGAGGCCGAGCAAGATGGCAGGAAACCCTGAAAGGTGCAACCACAATCTTTACTGCCAGTATCACCTTGACCATGGGCATACTACTGAGGATTGCAGGAGCCTGTGGGACCATTTGGATCAGCTGGTCAACGAAGGCAGGCTAAAGCACCTCCTGCACCATTCACACGGCCAGGGAAATCAAACAAGTACGGGACCCAGGAGGGGCGGTACTGTAAAACCTCCCTTGGGAACAATCAATGTTATTTTTGTCGTACCAGGGAGGACAGGGTCATGCCCATCCAGGGTATTGTCAGTTGCCCGAGTACCCTCGGAGAAGGTTGGCAGAGAACCGAAGAGACTTAGGACAGACGTCCCAGTTTTGGGCTTTTCGGAAGAAGATAAAACAGACACTATACAGCCGCATGATGACGCCCTAGTAGTCACTCTGAGAATAGGCGGATACGACGTGCGGAGAGTGATGGTAGATCAGGGCAGCGCTGCAGAGATAATGTACCCAGACCTATACAAGGGGCTGAACTTGTCCCCTGAAGACTTGACTCCATACAGTTCCCCCTTAGTCAGTTTTGATGGCAAAGTGATCATCCCGAAGGGACAGATCAGACTGCCTGTGCAAACTGGTCCTGAGACTGTGGAGGTAGATTTCATAGTAGTGGATGCTTACTCGCCCTACACCGCTATAGTAGGCAGACCTTGGCTTCATACCCTTGGGGCTGTATCCTCCACACTGCACCAGAAGATCAAGTACCCCTCCGAAGGGATAGTAGAGGAGATCCGAGGGGATCAGGCTTTATCTAGGCAATGTTTAGTGGCAGCGATCTAGCACGAGCAGCGTGCTGCGCCTTCAGATTGTAACAAGGAGGGTTTATAGCAATTAAAGCCTTCGGCGCCGGAAACCGAAGCCTCAGCTGGGGAAGTAGAGTGCGAAAGCTTGGAAAAGATAGTTGTTAATGACGATCCAGAAAAGTTTTTTCAGGTCGGATCTATGCTGCCCCCACAGGAGAAGGGGGTGTTAGTAGAATTCCTCAGGGGAAACGTTGATGTGTTCGCATGGGACCCTGCGGAAGCTCCAGGAGTAAGCCCAGACTTTATTTGTCACCATCTAAACGTAGATCCCACCATAGTCCCCAAGAAACAACCACTTCGGCGACCATCGAAGGAACACGCAGATGCGGTTAGGGAGGAAGTGGCAAAGCTCAAGCAGGCGGGGGCCATCAAGGAAATTTTTTACCCCGAGTGGCTGGCCAACACAGTGGTGGTAAAAAAGAAAAGTGGGAAATGGCGGGTGTGCGTGGACTTCACTGATCTCAATAGAGCTTGTCCGAAGGATCCGTTTCCCATGCCAAAGATAGATCGACTAGTTGACGCTACTGTTGGACATCCTCGGATGAGTTTCTTAGACGCGTTTCAAGGTTATCATCAGATACCGCTGGCTCTCGCCGACCAGAACAAAACAGCTTTCGTAACTCCTGTAGGAAATTACCACTACAAGGTAATGCCATTCGGCTTGAAGAATGCAGGGGCTACCTATCAGAGAATGATGACCCGGATGTTCGAGCCACAGCTGGGCAAAAGCATGGAGGTTTACATTGACGACATGGTGGTTAAGAGCAAGGTTATTGCGGAACACATTGGGGACCTTAGGGATATCTTCGAAATTTTGAGGGGACACAGGTTGCGCTTGAATGCCTCTAAGTGTTCGTTCGGAGTTGGCTCGGGCAAGTTCCTGGGGTATATGGTCACTCACAGGGGAATCGAAGTTAACCCCGATCAGATAAGGGCCATCAACGACTTGCGAGCTCCCCGGAATCCCAAGGAAATCCAGAAGCTGACGGGGATGACTGCTGCCCTTAACAGGTTCATTTCCCGATTAGCAGATAGGTGTCGGCCTTTCTTCTCGTTAATCAATAAGTGGAAGGATTTTGAATGGACGGAGGAATGTGCTATCGCTTTCCAGCAACTTAAGGACTACCTGGCTAGACCTCCCATCATGTCCAGTCCTCAGCCAGACGAAGTCTTGTTTGCTTACATTGCCGTGGCTCCTAATGCTGTAAGCTTGGTGCTGATCCGAACAGACTGTGGTGTGCAAAAGCCAGTTTATTACGTGAGCAAGTCGCTGCAAGAAGCTGAAATCTGCTATTTGCCACTAGAAAAAGCCATTCTAGCAGTTGTGCTGGGTACTAAGAAGCTGCCCCATTATTTCCAAGCTCACACCGTCATAGTCCTTACCCAGCTCCCACTTAGGGCCATACTCCGAAGCGCCGACTACACAGGAAGAATTGCCAAATGGGGGATGATACTAGGGGCTTTTGACATCAAGTACATGCCACGCATGTCAGTGAAGGGCCAGATCCTCGCAGACCTGGTCGCCGAGTTCACAGAGCCCCAGTTAGAGGAAGTAAACCAAACCCTAGGCACGGAAGGGAGGCAAGTCAGCACGATTTCGTCACAAAACCCCTTGCCCTGGGAAGTATATGTAGACGGCGCATCTAATCAGAGGGGCTCAGGCGTAGGGCTAGTGCTGATATCCCCCGAGAAAATTATCATTGAAAAAGCCTTAAGGCTAGACTTCTCAGCAACGAATAATGAGGCAGAATATGAGGCTTTGCTGATGGGGATGAAGATGGTACAAAAGATGGGAGGAAAGTCCGTTGAGATATCCTCGGACTCGAGGTTGATCGTCGGCCAAGTATCGGGAGAGTTTGAAGCGAAGGACGAGAGGATGCTGGAGTACTTGAACCTAGTTAAGTCCTTGCAGTCAGAGTTTGAATATTTTAACCTGCAGCACATCCCCAGAAGTGGCAACACACATGCAGACTCTTTAGCCACCCTCGCCACCTCCTCGGCACAGGCACTGCCGAGGGTTATCCTCATTGAGGAAATGCAGGAGCCTACGAAAGTGAGAAAAAAGCCACTCCAAGTTCATTGCGTCAGAACCAACCCGTGCTGGATGGACCCCATCATCAAGCTTTTGAAGGATGATGTGTTACCCGAAGAAAAAGGGGAGGCGGACAAAACGTGAAGAAAGGCCACAAGGTTCTGGCTATCCGAAGAGCAGAAACTCTACAAACGTTCCTATTCGGGCCCGTACTTACTTTGCATGCACCCTGAAGCGACTGAGTTACTACTGGAAGAATTGCATGAAGGGATATGTGGGAGCCATACGGGAGGCAGGTCCTTGGCCCACCGGGCCATCACACAGGGTTACTGGTGGCCATATATGCAAAGAGAGGCTAACGAATACGTGAAGAAGTGTGACCAATGTCAGCGGTTCGCGCCGAATATACACCAGCCAGGCGGTAACCTCAATCCACTATCCAGCCCATGGCCTTTTGCTCAATGGGGTCTAGACATCGTAGGCCCTTTCCCTAAGGCAGCAGGAAACAGGAAGTTCTTGCTGGTCGAAACGGACTACTTCACCAAATGGGTAGAGGCTGAGCCTCTAGCAAATATCAGAGACGTGGACATGAAGAAGTTCATTTGGAAAAACATCATCACCAGATTTGGAGTCCCACATACTCTCATCTCGGACAACGGGCTACAGTTCGATAGCAAAGCTTTTAGAAGCTATTGCAGTGAGTTGGGAATCACAAATAGATATTCCACCCCCGCCTACCCCCAGGGGAATGGGCAGGCCAAAGCAATTAATAAAGTCATTGTCAACGGGCTAAAGAAGAGGCTGGATGATGCGAAGGGTAGATGGGTAGAAGAACTGCCCCACGTATTGTGGGCATATAGGACTACGCCTCGCAGGTCCACTGGGGAGACCCCTTTCTCAATGACCTATGGGGCTGAAGCGGTTATACCTCTCGAGACTGGATTCCCGACCTACAGGACCAGCTTTTTTAACCCAACTAGCAACGATGGGCAGCTGGAAAAGAGTTTGGATCTGATTGATGAACGTAGGGAAAACGCAATGGTTCGGTTGGCGCATTACCAGCAGAAACTCAAGCAGGGCTACAACGCCAATGTGAGATTGAGACCTCTCGAACCTGGCGATCTGGTCCTAAGGAAGGTGGTAGGCAATGCAAAGAATCCAGTATGGGGAAAACTGGGGCCGAATTGGGAAAGTCCGTATCGCATCACCTCGAGGGCCGGCGTTGGCGCATACTTCCTCGAAGACCTGGATAATCATGTAGTTCCCAGGCCATGGAATATAAATAACCTTAAAAGGTACTACTATTAAATGAATTCTTTAGTCATGATTGCCCTTTTGTTGTGATGGTTCTTTTACAAGTGTTTAAACTTAAATTCGATCATGCCTGTTGTCCTCAGACCAGATGATTTGGGTTAGTTAACACTCCCTTCCGATTTTCTCAAGTGTTTAAACTTAAATCCAGTCATGCCTGTAGTCCTCGGACCAGATGACTTGGGTTAGTTAACACTCCCTTACGATTTTTTCTCAAGAGTTTAAACTTAAATCCAGTTATGCCTGTAGTCCTCGGACCAGATGACTTGGGTTAGTTAACACTCCCTTACGATTTTTTCTCAAGTGTTTAAACTTAAATTCAGTCATGCCTGTAGTCCTCGGACCAGATGACTTGGGTTAGTTAACACTCCCTTCCGATTTTCTCAAGTGTTTAAACTTAAATCCAGTCATGCCTGTAGTCCTCGGACCAGATGACTTGGGTTAGTTAACACTCCCTTCCGATTTTCTCAAGAGTTTAAACTTAAATCCAGTCATGCCTGTAGTCCTCGGACCAGATGACTTGGGTTAGTTAACACTCCCTTACGATTTTTTCTCAAGTGTTTAAACTTAAATCCAGTCATGCCTGTAGTCCTCGGACCAGATGATTTGGGTTAGTTAACACTCCCTTCCGATTTTCTTAAGTGTTTAAACTTAAATCCAGTCACGCCTGTAGTCCTCGGACCAGATGACTTGGGTTAGTTAACACTCCCTTCCGATTTTCTCAAGTGTTTAAACTTAAATCCAGTCATGCCTGTAGTCCTCGGACCAGATGACTTGGGTTAGTTAACACTCCCTTACGATTTTTTCTCAAGAGTTTAAACTTAAATCCAGTCATGCCTGTAATCCTCGGACCAGATGACTTGGGTTAGTTAACACTCCCTTACGATTTTTTCTCAAGAGTTTAAACTTAAGTCCAGTCATGCCTGTAGTCCTCGGACTAGATGACTTGGGTTAGTTAACACTCCCTTACGATTTTCTCACGTGTTTAAACTTAAATCCAGTCATGCCTGTAATCCTCGGACCAGATGACTTGGGTTAGTTAACACTCCCTTTCGATTTTTTCAAGTGTTTAAACTTGAATCCAGTCAGGCCTGTAGTCCTCAGACCAGATGATTCGGGTCAGTTAACACCTTTACATTGTTAGACTTAGAATTCATGTTTAAACTTAGAAGTCAACCATACTCACGACCCTCGGACCAGGTAATCTCACTAAATACACACTCACATTAGTAACTTAATCTAATGCTTGGCGGAATATGCAGACTCTGGCTAAATTACATCAACTGTTATTACTATAAGGCACTGTTTAGTCACGCATAGAAGGACACCAAGGTTTTGATTTATCCTTAATTATCACTGTCATTGTTAGCCGAAATGACAACTTAACAAACACCAGAAAAGCAACAAGGAATAAAAAGAATTCATTTCATTCATTAAAAAGATAATTTCGTTACAGAATGGATGACAAAGGGTCCTAGCTGTTACTAAAACTAAACATCCTAAACCTTGTCTTGAGGCTCTGGATTAGGCTTTGGCAGTTCACCCGCATCTCCAGTCTGAAGAGGTGCTTGGTTTGTCTCAGCTTGGGCTGAAGGATTCTGACCGGCCGAGGGAGCTTCCGAGGCATCTGGCAGGTCGCATATATCAGGATGATAATAGATGCTCTCGGGTTGCCTTAGGGCAGACTCCGCGGGGACTCCAGCCGCATCAAGGCATTTGCCCCATGTTATTTCGCAGTAGTCTCTGCACACTTTGGCAAACTCCTCGGTCAGCCTTGATTGGGTCTCTTGCACCCCGAGCATGTAGGCAGCCTGTTTTTCGGCCTCAACTGCTTCTTTGGCCAACTGAGCGTCCTCCTTAGCCACTTTAGCAGCATCCCTGGCTTTGTTTAGCTCAGCCCGCAACTCTTTCACCAACACCCTCTCTGTTTCCAGATTGGTCTGGGTAACGAATAGTTGCTGTCACTGATCCTCGGCCTGCTTCTCGGCATTCTTCAGGCCTGCCTCTGCATTCTCCTCGCTTTCACCTCCTCCTTCAGTTCCTCGGAGACGCGGGCGTAGTCGTCTTTCGCCCTGCCCAATGCCTTCTCCACCTCCTCCCTGGAACGAGCCTCAGCTTGCACTTTAATATCCTTATCCTTGTTCCATTCTTCGGCTACAAAAATTTGCTGGGCGATCTGCATGGCAAACAAAAAAATTTTTGCGTTAAGTCACGAAAGCACACGAAGGTTACAAGATAATTACTTATCTCACCAGGCCTAAATCCCTTTTTAGGGACAGAAAGAGCTCCTGTTCGGTGAAGCGCCGATAGGACTCCATGTCCTTCGGGAGGAGAAGAGGCTTCTCCAACGCTTCTGCTATGTGCCCTGCTTTCCCCCCAGTGTAGTTTTGCAGGGACGTCTGCGGCATGTCTGCGGCCAAATTCTCTTCTCGGCTCTCCGTAGAAGACGCCCGTTTGCCCCTATTATCATGGGTCGTTTTCTGCTGCTTTGGGCCCTTCGGAGGGACCACTTCCCCCTCCTTAACATCGGTCACCTCCGTCACCACCCTTTTCTTCTTCAGATTGGGTAGCGCCTTTAGCCCAAGATCTTTTGGGACTGGAGGGGGAGGAGGCGGTGGTGGAAGATTGGCCTTGGGCTGGGAAGTGCTAGTGCCTTTGGCCACATCCGTCGGCTTCCGGTTTTTCAATAAGTTCGATAGGCTCTGCATGTCGTCCTCTTCAGAATCGTCTAGCAGAGCTAGATTTAAGAGCGGAGGAGCCGAGTGCCTATCAAGCACCTCTTCGACAGCCAAAATTTCGACTTCCCCCGAGGTATCCTCTTCGAACTTAAACTGGTCGATCTGCTGATCAAGCGAAGGGGTAGAAGAAACTCCTTCCTCCTCTGCTACCGGTTCAAGGGGAACTTGTTGAACGGGCTGAACGAACACCGGTATGCCTTGCGGATTAGGATGGGGCACCGGGGCGAGGTCGAAGGGGGCCAAAAAGGTCTTCCGTGCCACGTCAATGCGGTTTAGGCGGCGATCCCCAAGTGTTATGGCGTTGCCTCTCGACTGGAGTTCAGACTTCGGGGTATAGCCGAGGATGAGGGGAACGGACCTAAGCTGTCCGTTTTCGCTCACAAAGATCTCCGACCGAAGAAGGTAGTTCAAGGCCGCAGTGTTTGTGAGACTCAGCCGAGGAGTTACGTACCTCCTATCTGCAAACATGGCGATAGAACTGTCAGTAGGTTGCAACATGACGAAAGGAAGTCTGAATAGCTAGAAGCAAGAAAGTTAGAAAAGCTCAAGGGGGAATGTCCCACTTGGCGCTCCTGGCGTGGTTGGGCAATGAATCCCATCATGCCAGGCACCCGAGACGATCAGATAATCGTCCTTCATCCCTTTGTTGGACTTGGGAAGACCGGAGAGGAGTCTGACGACATCGGATCGGGACCTTAAATAGTATCCCGCCCCTTCTTTGGTACGACATTCGTACATGTGTACCACGTCGTGCCAGGTTAATCCCAAGCCTAGGTGGCGGTTTAGGTCATCAACTGCACCTAAGATTCTAAAGGTGTTGGGTGCGCACTGGTCAGGACTAAGCCTATGGGCGGTAAGGTAATTTCTAGTGACTGGACCCATGGGAATGGTCATCCCCCCCTCCAAGAAGGCGATGATGGGGATAATGACTTCGCCCACCTCCCGGTCCAATAGCAACCCCTCCGTGGAGCAATACCTCAGGCCTACTTCCTGAGGAATGCGATATGTCTCCCTAAACTTCTCTATCTGGGAAGGACTGTTCACTAGGTATTCGAATCTACCCATTGTTAATAAGGTTAAAGTGAGGGAAATGCGGAACGGTGACTGGAGAAAATTTACAAATGGCCGAAGAGGCAGCCTGAATAGATTTCAAAAATCTCGAAGAAGGGAACTTACGTCGGACTGAATCAAAGAATGTTTTCTGGCCTTGCGGGGAAATCGCAGCGGATTCTGGAAGGAGTTGAAGCGGATGACAGGAAGAGCTTTGAAATTCTGAACGCTTAAGTTCGCCTGGGAGTTCTGAAGTTTGCAAAATGAGAAGACAATCTTCTCTGGGACTTTATATAGTGGCAGGTAAAGTGGTGGAACTTACCCCGCCCAAAATTTTGAGGAGAATCTTGTCCGTTGATTTGAAATGGACCGCTAGATTTCAGGGACAAGACGCCGCCTGGAGCAATCAATGACGCCTCGGAAACGGCGCGACAGCAGTGGTTATAAAGAAGGCGCCCAAATTCATGCGCGCACACGTGTGGGGTCAAAGTTCAGTGCCCTCATTTGTCAAAGATCAAAACCCCACTTTTTCTCTTCGGATGCGAGGTAAAAAGTGAAATTTTGAGGGGCTATTGTGGGGGAGAAGGCCCAACGCCATATGTTGGGCCTAAGGCCCAGTTCAGATACGACTCTCTGTCCGAAGAGGATAAAAGTATCAATGCTTTGTCATCCTGGTGGAGGTGCAATCCATAAGGGACAGACGCACCATCCGAAGATAATCTAGTTGGGCCGAAGGGACCTTACCCAACGGAGCTGCCCAGAACTTAATCGAATAGATATGCCGAAGAGCCCCATGCCAGAGCTGAGCTTTGGGCACGTCCAAAAGCATAGCTATCATGAAATATCTTACCAATAAAGCTGCCACCGCCACATTTAATGCACTGCAGCAACTTTCCTGGCCGCATTTATGTGGAGAAGACACTTGAACAGTGTATCTTCACCCACCACCACTCACTGGGGGTTAAAGCAAACGGCTGATGTGACTGGTACTCAAGTGGGCGCCTAGATGGAGGGCAAGTGTGCGGTGAAGATGAAAAAAGAGTGTATATATAAAGGAAGCAAGTCTCGCAGAATGGGGGGGGGGGGGAAATTGTATTCACTAAGTCTTTATATACCAATCCTCTTCGGACCAAAGAGTTTTTCCTGTTAAAAAAGCCTGTCTCAATCCTTTGTTTCTTTTAGATGGTTTTTGCTTGTATGAACCGTTGCTAAATCCGCTACTAGCCCAGTTGTTCAACCCATTCTTTACAAATTTATTGTTGAGAATTTGTTGGGCTCACAATACAGGGAGTTGGTATCAGGCCCAACAAATTTGGACCCCACATCAATCGTTAACGAAACTTGATAAAGGGTAATTATAGGATATTTTTTGTCCCAGAGTATCATAAATGCATATTTTTCATTTTCATATAATTGGGTCCTATTAATTAAATTAATAATGAGGCCTATAATTCATGTGAGAAGAGGAATACATATTTAAGGTACTCTCGAAGTATTCAATAATTTTCTCTTGATAAGTGGGTCAAATTAACAACAATTTAAAACTTTGGAGTAATTAATTGCAAGTTTTGATAATTAAATAACTAAAATGTCAACAACATTAAAGTTAGAGGAAATAAAAGGTAGTTTAGCCATAAATTTGTAAGGGTCTTATTAATGTGTGCTTTTAAGACAATTATTAATAGGGAAATGTTAACAAATGCCCTTAGGGTACTGGTTAATTAATCCATTTAAAGAAAGTTTTTATGAGAAATAAAAAAAGTAATTAACATTTTAACAGCTTTTTTCATTTCCTATAAAAGTGATATCAAAACTTTCCTAAAATAGATTATTAATGAGTACTCTTAGGGCACTTGTTAACATGACCCTTATTAATAAATCATTTTAAGAAAATTTTGATACCAATTTTATGGAAAATATAAAAAGTTATCAAAAAATTAATTTTTTTTCTTTTTCCCAAAAAAAAGTTACTTAAAATATTCTATAAACCAATGTCTTTAGAACATCTATTAACTTTTCCCAAGTTTTAAACCCTTTAATTTGATCAAGCTAACCTAACTAAACATACAATGAACTAACCTTCATAGCCAACCATTCTTGGGCATATGTGATGTTTTGAACATCAATTTGTTGGGCAAAGTAGGCACCTGGAGACCTTGGTTTAATATTAAATTTCTTGCAAAAGGGTATCCAGTGCTTAGAGAAATTAGAAGCCTTTATGAGAGCATAGAATGTCAACTCTGACCCACCATCATCAGAAAGATAAACACTCAACTTCTCAGGTGGATAATTGTATGACATTACTGATAAAATGGTGTTGATCACCAAAGTTGGTGGCTCCATCTTAGGGTCTGCCGTGCACACAAAAATGTCGACATTCGGTAACTTCTTTTCGTATCTGTAACATGCAAAGAAAGTGTATATTGAGCAACAAAATAACAAAAATTAAAATAGGATTTTATATAAGAAAATAATTTTTTTAAGATAAATCATCGATTGTTCCAAAAATTTAAACGGTTAAGAAAAGAGAAATCTAACCACTAAACCTTTATTCTAACATTTTTGGAATTAGATTAATAATAAATTTCATCTAACAATAATTGAGAACAATGACATGCGGATACAAATTTTTATTTATTTTTATTTCCTTTTCATTTCTCCATTTAAGAGTAGAAATTCGGTTACCTACTCTTTTCCATTAAATATTAATGCATGATTCTTGCTGTCTAGTGTCTGCTACAACAAAGGATACAAATTTGGTTAAACATGATTCTCTTTTTTTTTTTTTTTTTTTGATAAGGTTAAACATGATTCTTGTTGTATTATGATGAAAGCTATTCATATTATTCCTTAAGTTTTGGAGGTTTCACAGTTTTTCATGTCATTATTTTAAAAGTAATATAAAGTACATAATATTTTTATAATAAATTTTAGGTGGCAAACTGTTATTTCTTGAATAAAAAAAAAAGTGATGTTAATGGTGATCTCATATTATAATAATCACTAACAGCTTATCACCTAAGAATTATTATGAAAAATATTATGGACAAATAATTACCTTTATTAAATATATATTTTTAATTGAAATTAAATTCTATAGAGATTCTTTATAAACCTTATATTTATGGAGACATGTTATGTTTATAATATTTTTAAAACGCTTTCACAGTAGAGAAGTAGTAAATTGTTATTGGTTCTAATTCACAATAATAATCAGTAGCAACATATCACTTAGATCCCATCAAAAAAAAAAAAAAAAAAAAACATATCATTTAGAATTTGTTGTGAAAATTTTATGGACATAATATTTATTATATTTATATCTTCCAATTTTTTATAAAACATTTCCACATCATTTCTTTTAAGTGGTAGAATAAATAATTTTGTTTAAGAACCCAATTATGATATATTTCTATTAATAATTACTATAATTATCAGATTTGATATTTATAAAAAACAAAATTGAGGGAAAAGATTATATTTTGTGGAACTTTCCCATGCATTATACAGATCCAAAGACTTTTGACTTTTAGTTAACTCATAATATTTACCCACATAAGCTTTTAAGACTACATAAATTTACACGTCATTATTCTATTATATGTTTTTAATTGATCTTAATTTTTTTTTTCTATATTTCAACCATCCATTAAAATCATATCAAATTATATTTTCTTTAAGAGAGGTGTCATATTCACAATATTTTCACAACAAATTATAGATGGTAAGTTGTTATTGGTTCTAATTTGAATCTCATAACTGAAATAACTTTTTTTTCCACCCATAACAACCTACCACTTAAGATTTGTTGTGAAAATGTTATAGACATATCATTTCCCTTTCTTTAGATGGTGTGATTTATATATATATATATATATATATATATATATATATATATTCATATAAAAACACAATTACAATAAATGATTATTAAAAATTGTTTGATACTTAGACAACAAATAAAAAAATAAAAAAAGAAGATAATAGAAATCATATATACTTTGTTAAACTTCCAATACACGGATTTCAATTTAAATTTAAATCTTTCTCATCAAATACTTCCACCGAACAGGCAACAGAACCTTTATATTATATCCAAAAGAATCTCGTTAAATACTTTCGTATAATTTCATCATTTACCATGATGATCGAGAACCCAAAGACTTCTATGTCTCAACCTTTAGAAATATAGATGAGTTTGGGAAGCCTATAAAAGAGAGAGTCTTTTGATTTGGCATATATTTTCAACAAATTAGCAAATAATATGAACCAACCACATGAGTAAATCAGTAACATGTTTATCAAAACGTGCTCATATAGTTAATGCAAATAATCTGAGAAACAATAACCTGTGTTTCTTTTACTCTGTTTAAACTCGCGTTTTCAATTATAAAAACACACAGTGTGTGTTGTGTGATTGAAAATTGAAAGAGTTTTTCTCTGAGAATAGAAAGTTGTAAACCGGTCAATTTATATAGCTGTGTGCCCTTAGCTAGATCAACTACTATGTGAGAGAGAGAGCTGTAACCTGTATGAGAGTCTTTCCTTGAAAGGGTGATTGTAAACAACCTTAAAACGACAAGACTGAGTTAGCATCCAGTACAAACCGAAGCATAGCTCAGCCATGAACATACCAATCCAAGCCCATCTTCCTTCCTCTCCAACTATTGGAATGTGTGTCAATCTGTAAACCCATATCAAACATATACCAACAAACACTGTCGAAGCAAACACCTTATAGGCACCTCTAAATCTTGCTTCTTTTGTCTCAAACAATGGAAGTGCATCCTCTTCACCACCTTCCTTTCCCATATTATCTCTCTGTCAGGGTGTATGTGTGTAAATGAAAAAATCGAGTTAAAATAAGCACGAATATTTTGTAGTTGATGACGATGCAACGATATTTCTAATGGAAAAAAAAAAAAGAATGCTTTTTTTGTAGTAGTAGTTTTAGAATAGAACGTAGAGAGAGTAAGAGACACCCACACAACTTTTATATCACAATTTTGTTATCTGTGGAAACGCTTTTGTACCACAATTTTGTTATCCGTGAAATTGTGGTGTAGAAGAAATCTTTTAGAATTGATCCAAATATGTTAAATTTAATGCAATTATAGCGGATAAATTTTTTATTCCATTGGCTGCCTAAGACCAACGTGAACGTCAATAATGACGCTTCTTCTCTTTTTTTTTTTTTTTTTTCATTAGCGAATAATTCTCTCTTCTTAATTTTACAAAAAAAGTACTATTTTTGCTTTTTTTTCTTCTTTTGGGTAACAATTGATGGGGGACTTTGTGACCATTAATGATGAACACCACTTACCTCTAGTGCTTGAATACACTAAAATCAATATGAGATAAACACGTATCTAATTTTTATCGCATATAGCTTACCCATGAATTGACCATCCATAGTTGTGCAACAAATGGGTTTCACAACGTTGTTGTCCCGACATATACGATCATCTATTTTAAAATTCCAAATAATCTTTGTGATGAAATGACTAGTTTGATAAGAAGTTTTCTAGAGGAAGATGGCCTAACTTAGTTGGGATAAGATGTATATTCCAAAAGCTTGTGAGGGAATGGGTTTTAAACAATTAAAGGATTTTAAATTAATTTTGTTAGCAAAACAAGGGTGGCACTTACAAACTAATCCAAATTCTTTGGTTTCTAAGATTTTTTAAGGCCCATTATTTCCCTGATTATGATCTTATACATGCTTCCATGGAGAGTAATCCTTCTTATGCTTGGCGTAGTATTATGGCAGCTCGACACATAATGCAGCAAGGGTTGCAATGGCAGGTTGGTAAGTAGGTATATGCAGGGGCGGAGCTACAGCAAGGCATGGCCCCCCCCCAAAATTTTAAAAAATTATTTTTTATTATGTGTAAGTATTAAAATTTTAAATATTTAGCTACAAAAATAGAAGTTGGCCCTGTCAAATGTTTGAGTTAGTCTAATGATGCTCTTAAAAATCAATAGAATTTGTCAATTAGTCTAGCAGTTATAGAGACAATGTAGTTTTTGCTTTTTCTAATTCATTTTTTTTGTACGTGTTTAAAATAAAACTAGACAGCTTTTGTACAAGTTGGCTCCCCAAATGTTTGAGTTAGTCCAATGATGGACTTAAAAACCAATAGAATTTGTCAATTAGTCTAGTATTTATAGAGACAAGATAGTTTTTGTTTTTTCTAATTCGTTTTTTGTACATGTTTAATATCAAACTAGACTGCTTTTGTATTGTATTGGAGTTTAAAAGATGATAAATTCCCCTAAAAAAATATCTTACGAACATACGCATGTGAAAGTTGTTAATTTTATTCACAATATATTTATAAATTATGACCTACTCTAGTATCAAAATATTAATGTTTATATTTGTGTATGTGCGTTTACGCATGTGTGTGATTGTTTATCTTGACTCAAGACTAATATATTAGTAAAAAAATTTGGCCCCCCCAAACAAAAAATCCTGGCTCCGCCCCTGGGTATATGGCCATTTATTTTTTTTAAAGTGTCACATGATAAATGGCTTCCAACTCTTACCACCCACAAGGCCACAACGTGGTTGTCAAAAGATGTCTTTGGCAAGAATGGTAGGTAGGTATGTCGGTATATGGCCATTTATTTTTTTTGATACTAAAGTGTATGGCTATTGTAGTATTGTTGATGTAGGAATTGCATTCTATCTGTTTTTTCATCGTCTATTGTTTACAGACTTTACGTATTTATTATGTAGAAACCAAACCTTTTATTTAAACTGTGCACGACCCATGTGTAGCGGGCCTAGGCGTGGTTTGGGCCTTAGGCCAACAAAGGAGCCCAAGGGACTTACAACTACCCTCCTCCCCATGTCCTCATCCAAGTTCGCCTAGCAACGAGCCCAGACCAAATGCCATCCGAGGACCTAAGCCTTTCACCGAACATGAATAGGATTGCGGAGGCGATTGCTTGGTCCGGCCCACTGAGCATTGCTGCATTGGTCTGGACGAGCGACCGGGCGACTACCTGGTGTTGCCTAGGGAATAACGCTGCCGTACATGCTTGCTATAGTGGGGATCATTTTCAAAACCACTCCCACCTAAACACCCACTAAACCCTTCTCAGATTGGACCTCCCAATCCATTAACGTTGGGGATAATCATGATCACCCCACTAGCAATTCCCTATAAATAGGAAATTGGAAGAGAGAACAAGGGTTGGAGAGGGTGGAGAAAAAAAAAAGTAATAGAGAGGAGAGTAACAGCAGGGTGATACAAAGAGATAATAAGGTGGTGTCAAATAGGGAGTAAAGGTGATCTCGCTAAGTCTCCTAGCTACGAACGACCCAAAGTAGGAATCACTATTCCACCATACAATAGGTTGTGAGTCAAGGTGTGGTGAAGCCCACTGGGCCTCATTTTCGCCTTGCACATAAACTATGAAAGTATGAATTGTTACAATTTTTAATTAAGAATGATCCAATTTTATCTAATATATATATCATTACAGGTTCAGTCATGTTCTATTCATCTACCAACTCTTTAGGTATGCCAACCTATATATAATTTTAAAATGATGTTCTAGAAACTGAACAGTTCATTTAACTGTGAATTGTTACAATTTTTAGGGATGATCCAATTTTCTGATATGTCATAATACAGGTTCAGTGGTGTTCTATTTATCTATCATCTCTTTCGTCATTTGTGACATATATATCAGTAGATCCTTTAATTTAAAATTGATATAGTGATATGTCACAATCCAGAACAGAAAAAATCAGAAAGAAAAAATAATCCTGATGTGTCAACACTTCAAGTTTTTATTTATTTATTTATTTATATTTTTTATTTTTTTAACTCTTTTTTAATAGTCTTTTTTGATTTCTTTACCCAACAAATTTGTAGAATTTCAAGCCAAATAGAACTTATTCTTTTAGAACCATTATTGAATAGAATAGACAAAACATTTGAGAGAGAAAGCAAAGAAAATGAGGCCTACCAATTGATTTCAATTAATTATTATTATTCTACAAGAGAATGAAGAAACGAGAAAGATCAATTAAGGCCAGTCCCTTTTGTTTTTTTAAAGGTGGAAGACTTATTTAATCTGACACTTTTTTTTTTTTTTTTTTTAAGAGTTTCAACCTATAGCGTTCGCTCTTTATCAATGTCAGTCTTTTGATGATAATTTTTTATCATCGGACCAAGACACCAATCGTTTATTGATGTAAGTGGAGATTATATCTTAGATCTCTTATTCAACCAGCAAAAACTTTATCTATTAAGCTAACTCAAACTAATATTTAATCTTACACTTAAAAAATAGATAAATTATTAATTTTGTTTTTCTAATTATAAAGTTAAAATCAAATACTTGAATAATTTAAAACTAATAGTTAAAATTTTCCATTAGCCTAACTAATATATATATATATATATATATATAGGCAAAACTAAGAGAAAATCTAATTAAATTCTAAATTGGAGTCTAATTTTGTGTCACATGTCTCATATAATTTTTAAAATTGTGTGTGAAGTGAATTATTAAATGCAAAAATCAAAGAGTCTAAATTCAATTAGTTTTTAAATTGAAATTCAATTTTGCACCATATGTCCCATCTATTTTTTTTTTTAAATTTTTGTAGCAAGTGAATTATTGTGTGCAAAAACTGAAGAGTTTAGATTTAGATCTAATTAGATTCTAAATCATATATAAAGTTGAGTTCAAGTTACACTTTATATAACTTCAAAATAGTTACACATTTTGATTTCAAAGAGATCTAACGGTTAAAAATGCATCATTAAATCTCTCTCTCTCTCTCCTTATTTATTGCATTCCAAATTCCTCCTCATTAAACGGGCATGCCACCACTTCTTCTTTTTTTATTCCTTTCTTTTTTTAAAATAAACGATGGTTAATTTTATTGCCAAAAAAAATAAATAAATAATAAGGAATTGCATAATTTTTTATAAACAATCTTCAAGAACTTTGTGTTGGGCTTTATGGAGAATAGTTTATGTTTGATCCGGTTGACGACCCGACCCGACCCGACCTGACCTTATTAATGTTGCGTGGTTTTTTAATGGGAGATTTACTGAGGCTTAGTCCATGGAGCGAAGTCTTGGGCTGACAAGCCCAAGGTAGAAAAACGCAACCTGATGATTAGGGTTTTTTTGGTTGTTGTCGTGTTTTTAGAGAGAGAGAAACATTGTAGCTGCAATTTGTACTTTTCCCTGATAATAGTGAAATCCCTGTAACTCTGTGGATATAGGCAAATTGTCAAATCACATAAATACTGTCTTGTGTGTGTAATTGTTTTTCTTTAGCGTGTGTTTTCTCTATTTTTTTTGTTTCTCACAAGTTGGGATTTCAGGTTGAATTCCCTACACTTTGTTGTCATTACATTTACGTTTCTTTAATCCTCTCCATTGACATTATACTTAAACAGTTCAATTTCCTTTCCCATAAAATGAAGTCGTATTTGCGTTTGAAAACAATGACCCCTCATACATGAATGCTAGTGGATTCATTATTAAAAAAAAAAAAAAAAAACAGAGATTCCAATTTGTTTTCATAAATGCTAGTGGATTCATAAACTCAAAATCTCCTAGCAAAAGTAATTATTAATATTCAATTGCAAACGCCAGAGAGGCTGTAAGTTTTAAATACTAGCTTTCAAAAGAAAAAAGAAGTTGGAAAGAAAGTTTTAAACTTGGAAGTTTGAAACAGTAAAGTTTTCATGTTTGTGTTGTTGCCTCAGACACAAGCTTTAGCCTCAACATGGGGCTTCAAACCTTAATTTTCTTACACCACACAAATATTATGTATTTTATGTTCCCTTATTATGAATCACATCCTTAATTAGTATATTATTATGGATGGCAGTTTCAGCTCACTGATTTGCAACTTAAGAACGTTAAGAATAAGACCATGAGAATGTACTTGTGCAAGGTTAGGGAGGAATTATTTAGGAGAGAGAAACAAAGTAAAAAAAAATGAAATAATATAATATTCTCTCAAATTAATTTAGTTGGCTAATGTGGTTTTTTAACCATTAGATCTTTTTGAAATCTATGGTCTAAAAAAGGTATAATTTTTGTAGAGTTACACTAGAAGTAACTTGAACCCATCTCATATATATATATATATATGTGTGTGTGTGTGTGTGTTTTTTTTTGATACCAAGAAATTATATGATTAAATCTCTTTTTTTTTTTTTTTAGACAAGGATACAAATTTGGTTTAAAGATTAAACACAACTTTCTACATCAACATTTTTTTTCTTAAAAAAAAGTCTAGCCTTAGGCAAGTGACGATCTCTTAAAAGTTATCCACAACTCTAATAGCATGTTTGGATTGAGGGGGGAGGGAAGGAGAGTAAGGGAGGGTAGAGTTGACTAAAAATTTGGCTAATTTTCATTCAACTCCCCTCTATTCCCCCTCCCTTCCCCTCAATCCATGCCAAACGGACCATAATGTAGCAAGGCTTCTCTTCCATCACCACTCCCATTCAACTTTCAAGCGTCTCTTCCTTCACTCTCTTCCCCACGATAGTATTAACCTAGATTCTCTCCCCGTTTGTACACCACTTCACATTCCCTTTAAAATATTATCATGAATCACGGTATATGATTTAAAGCACTTACTTCTATTTGGTCCATTTGGTCCTATTCGGTCCACTATGTACACTTTGGTTCTATTTAGTCCTATTCAGTCCATATTGTCTACTTTGGTCCTGCTTTCGTCTACTTCGATCCAATTTGGTCCACATTGGTCCTATTCAATCCATCCTATACACTTTGGTTCTATTTAGTCCACTTCAAATTTTTTGGTCCACGTTGGTCCTATTCAGTCCATTAAATCAACTTTGGTCCACTTTGGTCCTATTCCAATTTTTTTTAAGAAGAAGTAGCATAGTTGTTTATCTGCTTAGTCTCAAATATCTTTACTCCAAATTCTAAAATTAGCCATATTCTTTTTAAAATTTCCAAAACAACGGAAAAGAATATTACCCCAGCCCTAAACTTCAACATTACAAGTCAAATCCAATGCCATATTTTAAAGTAAGAGATACATACCACTTTTTTTGTTTTTTAATGAAGGAGATACATACCACATGGATACTAAGATTGGTACAATCTACATTACAGTAAACAGTGTTAAATTATAGGCATCAAAGAAGCCAGTGAAGCTAATACAAAAGACTTAAACAAAATTGAGGATGGTAAGCGACCATTATCACGGCGGATGAAGAGTGCTTGGTACACTGGTATGTTGATCATGACAAGTAGCAAGTTAAGAATAACTTGTAGGATCAATTGTTCTAACGACTTGAACTCCAATTCAAGAACATTCTTTGTGATTCCCCCAATTAAGCTGAAGAGGTGTAGTAGTGCCAAAGATGCTATAATGGTAAACACGATAGTTGAGCTTCCAAACTCTATTACTTCTTGCTCATACCTCTTCAGCACATCCTCTGTATTCACCTTAGTGGTGATGGTAAATGTTGTTTTTGATAGGCCTAATTGCCATCTAACGACGTCAATGAACCCAAAAAGGTATGAAGTAGTTCTTCGAAACACCCACATTCGTTGTGAGTTCCACCAAGCTATGAGTGTATCACCACAACTCAAGGCCTCAGCTATGCCACAAGCATTTTGGGCTACAAAAACATAGGCAATAGGCAAGAACCATAGGCTTTTAACCTGGAAAGATGAGGCCATGAAATTAGTATAAATAAGCTCTATATTATCAAACAGGAAATGTCAAAAGAAGCACTCTTCGTTATGCATGATCTATTGCTATGTAGTTGCTCACAAGTTTTAGTTTTAGACTAACAAAAAATTTATCAATATGAAAATTTTTGTTTTTAATACACAATCAAAGTACCATTGAAGGTGCATAACACATATATAACATTAAATTAAGCGCATGATACACAAGAATTTTTTTCATTTACTAAGTCTACTCTGCATTAATCTATTAATAAAAAAAAGAAAGATAAAAATACAAACCTGAGGGAATAAAGAAATGCCATGGAGCAAGCAAAGAGGAGGAACAATCACATAATAGAGTGTCGGGATGGAAGTTGGAGCAAACAAAAGGTAAATTGAATATGCCATCTGGGCACCCAATTTTATCTTGCCAAGCCCATATATAAAAGGGCAATACTTGGAGAAAAATATCTGAAACATGCCTTCAGACCACCTCTTGTGTTGAACAAGAGCAGCATCTAAGGTAGTTGGAGCAACACCCAAGAAGGCTTTTCTATTTGGATTATGATGAATTGATTTCCAACCCCTACATTGGATAGCCAAACCAGTTACAACATCTTCAGTCGTGCACCCATAAATTATACCCATCTGCATTTTGTAATTACCATTTTTAAGGTTAAAAGTCCACACACAAGAGAGAGAGAGAGAGAGAGAGAGAGAGAGAGACCTTGTTCCCCCATTGAGTGTCCTTCTCATAGATACAATTAGTAAGAAATTTTGATTCCTTTTCCAATTCATCAATAGTTTTATCTGCATTCTTTTTGGCTTTTATGTTCCATTCTCCTTTGTAATCCTTCGAATGCGCCTTTCCACAAAGACTCTCTCTTCGATGGAAACATCCGGTGCCACAATAAGGGGCTGCACCATATCCATCTAGACCAGCAAACTCAATCTTCATATATAACCAAGAATTATAGCATGTTAGTCCACCAAATAATTTATATAGATTTCTCTTCTTGAAAACAAAGGCATAGTCATAGATTACCCACATTACTAGGAACCGAAAAAGAACACCCATAAATGTCATTCTTCATGATGTTGTCATAATTTTGTGGATATTGCACAAAAGAGATCTCATGGCCTCTCTTGTCATCCATGAAAAAGCATAGTGCCTCACATATTGTGTCTACATCATTTGCATACATGTCACAGTCCAAGTTGAGGATGAAGGGGGCATTGCTTATCTCTGAAGACACTCTTATCTACACATTTGAAATATTGTCTTCTAAATACTAGTGAACAAAAAATTAGTAGAGTATTATCAAGCAAGATGGTCACAAAATACTTACATCACATACTTGCAAACTAATCAAACTTCTCTTCTATATGTTTTATTTTCATTTCACTTCAAAAACATATATATGTTGAAGAGAGAAAAAATATATATATATATATATTTGTTTTTTTTTTTGCATATGCATGTACAAAAGTTGAAATCTTACCAGTGCATTCATAGCCCCAGCTTTGAAGTTGTGAGGCCATTGGGGTCTTTTTTCTCGTGCCATGTATACTAGTGTTGGCAATCTTCCTCCATCAATATCCATCACAGTTTTATCTCTTCCATCAATTATAATCTATAAATTAAAGTACAAATATTGAATAAAAATAAAAGAAAAATATAATAAGTAAAATCATTTTGTAAAAGAGTGTATGATAAGATTTTGGTGGAGAATTTGTTCGGTTAATGGAATGATTTTGACTCAAGGTAGCTTGTTTGATTTTTTTTTTTTTTTTTTGGGGGGGGGGGGGGGGGGGGGGGGGGGGGAGATAATAACAAAATGCTATTAACCTCATAGCTGGAACCTTTTTCCCACCCCTAGACATGTGTCATGACTTCCTCAATGGATTCTTCCCCCTTTTTTACCATGTTTCATGTATCAATTAATAGAAATTAAAATTTTATCATAAACAAGAATAAAAGAATTACCTGCACAATTGAGTGGTGATCCTGCTTTGTTAGTTTGGAGTTCCATTCTAAAAATCCTTTGTGTCGATCCCTTGCTTCTTTTGGAATCTTGCCCATTTCAACAACTGAGTCAATGCGATCTTCCATTTCTTTGTATAGTTTCTTTAAAAGCACATAAAAATATCATCAGTCCATTTTGTCATCACGAAAATTCAGTTATTCTAGCTTAGGGATCGTGAAATTTGTTAGTTCATGCCTTGTGCCATGGTTTGGACCTTTGTAGAATGTACATATTGTAGCTCATGCCAGTAAATATTAATGCATTAGGAATTACCCCAATCTATTTTGTAGTAATTTAAATTACTATTTGTGTTTTACATGACCAATTAAGTCACTTAAACAAGTGACATAATTATTTAGATGGTTGTTTTAATTTTTTTTATGCAGTGGGTTTGAGGAGTTTTTCTCAAAGGAAAATTCTATCAAACATGGACCAACTGAAAAGGTAAATGGCTTAAGGGTATTATTGAGTTAATAAAATTTGATTAAAATACATTTTAGTTTCTCTAACTTTGGTGTTCTTTTAGTTTTGGTCCCCACAGTTTTAAAATTTACAATTAATCTATTGAACTTTCAAATTTCTCTCACTTTGGTTCCTAGTGTTTATTTTCTTTATATAAGTTTTTTTTTAGGATAGTTAATGGTCAATAGTTAACATAACTTGAAAAAGGGCAAATTAGGAGCAATTTGAAAGTTTAGAGAGGTTAATTGCAACTTTAAAGGACTAAAAAATAATGACAACTCTAAAGTTAGAGGGATTAAAATGTATTTTAGTCATACATGGATTGATGGGTTGGGTTAGGTTCTGAATTTTTCTTTTTTGAAGCTCCGGTTGGGTCAGGTTTGAGTTGACATAATTTTCATCCCGAATAACTAGACTCAATCCACGTTATATATATACGGTTTAAAGAATATATGTAATTTAATTTTTTTTTAGTTTGCTTTACTTTGAATTCTGAGATTTAGTTTAAAATTTCTTAGTTTGATAACTGTAAAGTTGAATTTAATCAACCACCTAATTGGCTTTATTCCATGACCAATTTGCTTGTAATTTAGCATTTAGTAACTCTGTATTTAGGTGGGAAAATTGTAAGGGAAGTGTGTGAGAAGATGTGAAGAAACGCTCAAGAGTGTGCAAGAAAAACAGAGCTTCGCGGCTAGGGCTCGCGGGTGGATCGCGACTGGCAAGCTGCCAAACACAGGCACGTGAGATGCACACTGGGAAGCTGAAGGGTCGCGTCAACTGTCACACTACAGGACAAAAGTCCTAGGCTGGCCAGACCGTTACGTCGCGACTTGAACTTGCGACTTGGACAAGCCGCGAGACCAAGCCGCGAGACCAAGCCGCCAATTTGCCGTGCTTGGCAAAAACTAACGTTTTGCATTCCCTTCTCACCCTACTATATATACACCCTTATACCTACCATATTGAGAGAGCTTCTAGAGAGAATTTTTGTGAGAGAAACCCTAGAGAAAAACAAGATTGCCTCATCTCCAATCTTTACCTTAGAGACTCTACAAATTCCTCTACTCTCTTCCTCTCCATTGTTATACCCTTGAGAGACCTTTAGCCAAATCTTTTTCTCACCACACCCACGTCTGTGAGAAGGTTTGTTTGGTACTGTTGGGAAGCAGTTAAGAAGGAACCAATTTACATTGGTTGATGCTATGGTCTAGTAGCGGAATCCGTTAAGCTAGAAAAGAAAAATGTTCGGTGGAACCTCGTTGGAGCAAAAAGCTTGGAGGGCTTAGGTACTTGGGTAGATTAGGCTTGGAGGGTCTATTGCTGTTCATGTATCCCAACTACATTTTCTAGTGGATTATTTGACCGCTTGGAGGGCGGCGGAGAGGTTTTATGCCGAGGACTTCGGTTTCCTCTTCGATAACACATCATGTATTGTCCGAGTGTTTGCATCTTCCTTCCTTTATCTTTGCCTTATATTTATTGCTGTGGATGTATTTATATTTAGCTTAGATTTGTTATCAATTCTGTCATAAACTTGTTATCATTTTCCGCACATTAATTATTTGATATAAAGCTTGAATTGGTATTTTTGTTTTTGGGGTCCAAACGTTCAAAGGTATTATATACCCATTTTGAACTTTCAATTGGTATCAGAGCGGGTACACTTGTTGTGGTTTAATTACCTAAGTGTGATTCTTGACCCCTTTTGAGATGGATAAGTCTCAATCTCTTAATGTACCACCGTTCTTTGACGGTAATAATTATGCTTTTTGGAAGGTCCGTATGAGGACGTTTTTGTGTTCTATTGATGATGCTGTGTGGGATGCAGTTGAAGTAGGATGGACAAGGCTAGAGGAAGCCAAGTCTACTTGGGATAAGGCTGCTCTTGCAACGGCCAATGCAAATAGCAAGGCATTGAATGCTATTTTCTGCGGTGTCTCTCCTGAAGAATTTCACCAGATTTCACATATCACCATTGCTAAGGAAGCATGGGAAATTCTGGAGACAACCTATGAAGGAACTAAGAAAGTGAAGGACACCAAACTTCAGATGTTGACCACTCGCTTTGAGGAGCTAAAGATGAGTGAGGATGAGTCGTTTGATTCATTTTACAGTAAATTGAATGAAGTTGTTGTTGGTAAATTTAACTTGGGAGAAAAGACGGAGGACTCGAAGATTGTAAGGAAGATCCTCCAGTCACTACCAGAAAGTTTCCGGCCCAAAGTTATAGCCATTGAAGAGAGCAAAGATCTTGACAAAATCAAGGTTCAAGAGCTGGTTGGTTCTCTGCAGACATATGAGTTGTCCCTTCCTTCAGCGAAGAAGAGTAAATCCCTTGCTCTTAAGACAATTGATGAGAGAATGGTGTCTCATGACTCCTCGGAAGAGGATGCAGTAGACAAAGATGTGGTGTATCTTGTAAAGAATTTCCGGAAATTTCTAAAGCTCAAGAATAGTGGGAAATTTGGTGACAAAGGAAAATTTCAGAGCACCAGAAAAGAGAAGAATGATTTCAGAAGAAAAGAGGGTAAAGATTCCCAATCCTCACAAGGAATTACATGTTTTGAATGTAATGGACATTAGCACTTTAAAAAGGAATGCCCCAATTACTTGAAGTCGAAAGGAAAAGCCTATGCCACTACATTAAGTGATTTAGGCTCATCAAATTCTGATTCTAACGAGAGCTGTGATGGAGAAGGAAATTTCTCCGCATTCATGACCATTGCTCATGTGGAGTCCTCGGAGGACCTGAATCAACTTGTACAAGAACTTGGAGAACACAGCGATGATGAATCCTTAGGGATTGTTGAAGAATCAGATGCCGAAGAGGATATAAATACAACCAGCCTTCAAGAAAATTACACTTTACTCCTTGAGAAATCGGGTGAGTATGCAAGGGTTGCAAAGGCGACTGTGAAGAAGATGAAAAGGGCTGAAAAGGACTACAAAAGTCTACTTGCAAGGTATAAAGAGGCTAAGTGTGAGATTGAGACACTAAATGGCGAATTATCGGAAGCTTATACCAAAGTAAGATTCCTTGAGCAAGAGGTGGTGCAAGCGCAAGCCAAGATAGAAAGGGTCTCCTCCAGAAAGTTGGATGATGTTATCTCATCCCAAAAACATTTCTCAGATAAGTCCAGATTGGGATTTACTGGAGGAAGTAGCTCATCAGCCAAAGCTACCAAAGAAGTGAAATTTGTGAAGGCCATAGAGCCGATTGTAGAAGAGACCATCCCTGAGAATGTTAAGGCTGAGAAGAAGAATGAGAGTGAGCATCGGATGGTGAATAAGCCCCGAAATCAATCTGTGGGCAGACACGAAACCAGAGCAAGATCTCTCTTAAGACCACAACGGGGTCTCAGAACAGATTATGTGTGTCACTATTGCAGACTACGAGGACATACTAGACCAAATTGTCAAAAGCTGAGAGCTGACAACAATGCAAGCGCACCTCGGTCACGAGGAAGAAGAAATGACAAGAGGTCTTGGGGTGGTGAGCAACCAAGAAGTCAAAACCATGATCCAGGAATGACGGACGTGATGAAGATGATTGGTGCCTTCACCAATTGCCTTGAAAGTTTCACACAAAGGTTTGATAGTCCTAATTCTCGTATCCAATCTGTCAAGGATATCATCCCAAACGCATGTGACGTGTGGGTGATGAAGGGTACTCATGCATAAGCATTACAACATGTCCATGCATTAATACTTCCCATGTTTGTGTATATGCTTGGTTGTTTTTTTTTGCTTCTGGCTAGTTTGTGATGAAAATTTTTTGTGTTGGTTAAATTGTTTTTCTCTTTGCTGATTTTGTTTTTGATCATTTTTCTTTTGTGTCAAAAATCCAAAAACACATAAAAAGTAGAAAATCCAAAAAGTTTGATCAACTTTGTTGAGCTTTTGTCTCAAATCATGTTTTACCTTGTACCTTTGTACTAATGGCTTTGTGCATCTACGAGCTTAGCTTGTCTTCTATGCACTCGTATCATTGTGGGAGAAATTCTGAAATTTATGTGACTGTTGTAAATAGATCTTTAACATTGTCATGAATGATTAGTGAATGTTTTTGTTGATCTTGAGACATGCATAGACTCATGCCTATATATCTTCCCACTATTTATTTTTGTTTTTGCTTAAAAAAGCCCTCTAAATGTAAATCTCCAAATAAAAAGAGATATAGAGCTACAAAAGCTTGTCGCACATACTAGTATTTGACTAGGAAAAAGGGAAAGCGACCAAATAAAATGTTTGATGCCCAAAAAGCCAAAGGCTAACTCATTAATTGACATATCAAAAATTTCAGGCATCTATCTCACAATGAGATTTTCTTTGCTCAAAAAGTGCAAATGATATGTTGAATATGGAGCCAAATGAAAAACTTCAAAGTATGTAATCAAGTTCTTGTGGGAGGTCATATATGCATGTTTCTATAATTGAGATAGGTCACATTATCTAGTGCTAATTGTGTATGTCTTGATTGAATTGATCATTGAAGCCTCACATTGGACTAAGGACTATATTATTTTTGATATCCACACACAATACACAAGTCTATGTTCAATGAATGCCATATTCATTTGTGTGATTGTACTTGATTAAATGTGTTTTCACATGCTCAATCTTTGTTTGATCAAACACAAAAAGATTTTTTAGTATTTTAGTTGTTATTGGAAAGTACTTTGTTTTTACAAAAATGTCAAAAATTTTCAAAAACAGTGTTGCCTTGTTTTGCCGACAAAGTCATGGGTTGGCCCAGTCGCGAGCTCACTCAGATATTTTTCGCAGCTTACTAGCGAGTCAGTACCCAAGTCGCGAAAAGACTTAGGAAATTTTTCAAAATTTGAGTTTGGCATTTTTCGCGGCTCAGTTTAGCGACTTGTTCGCGGGTGGAAGGTCCAATCGCGAGGGTTACTCAGAGATTTTTACGACTCAGCTCGCAACTCCTTCGCGGGCAGACCTTCCAGTTGCGAAAAACACTTAGAAGATTTTGCTAGAATCTTACCTTCACAATGTTTCGCGGCTTGCCCTGGCAACTTGATCAAGTCGCAAAAAACGCGTGTTTTGCGTTTTAGAGTCTGATTTCAAAACCTTTTCAGTTTTTCCCTCGTCCTTTGTGACTGTTCATTGTCTTCCCCATTTTTCTCTCTGAAACTCACCGAGATACTCTTTGAAAACCTCCATTTCTACATCAATCTCACCTCACTCTTCAAGAGAAAGGTATGGGTCTCCATGTTTTCACCCACTTATTCATGATTTGAACTCTATTTTCTCGAATATGTGTGTGTGGTCCTCGGTTTATTTTTTTTGGATCCGTGTTTTTGGGATAAATGTTTTAAATATGGGTGTCTAATTCCGTGATGATACTATTAGGCTTCTTTAGGTGTGTTCCTTTGTCATCTGTTATGCGAGTTCCTTTGATTATTGTTCACACACTCACCCATTGTCATGTTTGGACCCTAAATCCTAAATTTTTAGGGTTCTTCTTCTAAATGTTCATATTTGATTTTTAACCCTATGCTAATTTTGGGTGACATTGTTTTTATTGGGTATTGTTTTGTTTATAATCCCTAATGCAGAGTGGATATGTCACCATTCAAGACCTTAGCTGTGAAAGGTGGCAGTAACAAAGGAAAAGAGCCAATCATTGATGTTGATAACGATTCACCTACACAAAAGAGAGCTCGTTTTTCAACAAGAATGTTTGATCCTAACTTGTTTAGGTCTTATGCTACTTTTGAATCTTTTCAGAACCACTTTCAAGATGCTACTTTGTTGGCTAAAAGAGCCGTTGATCAGTCATCTCTGTTAGATACCAAGATTCCTATCTGGTTCGCCACAAAAGACTGGAATTTTCTTCTCTCCGATCTTGAAGATGCATATGAGAACATGGTGAAAGAGTTCTATGCCAATGCTATTGTTGAAGGAGAAGTGATCAAGTGTTGGGTTAGAGGAAAGCGGTTCTCGGTTACTTCGGTTTATCTCTCTGAAATTCTTCACATTAACCGGCCCATACTTCCTATCCCACCTGTCTATGATGAGTTGGTTCCAACTGAGGGCACGCTTCGGAGAGCATTAGGAGCTGATTTGGAATTTTCTTCCAGTGGATCATCAATCAATGTGGCATCACTTTCTCCAGAATTAAGGCTTATGTCAATGATCATGTGTAACAATCTCTATCCTTTGTCAAGCACGGGTTACATTAACCTTGGACAAGCATTATTTCTTCATGATCTGGTATCTGATGCGGAAATTGATGTATGCTCCCACATCGTTCACATTTTGGCTAAGATAGTGAACCAAACTACTTCAAGGAATTGTATTCCGTTTCCTCGTCTCATATCTCGGATTCTGAGGCTCAAGGGTGTCCGTTCCTCTGCTAATGAGTGCCCTTACTCCAGGCTGAGTCCAATTAATGGTCGTACTCTTCAAGCAAGTATGAGTCACACCAAGAAGACTGTCAAGCAAGAACATCATCCTCCTCAAGGAAGCTCCAGTTCTACCTCTCCTTCAAATGATGAAAAGTTCAACATCATCATGGCTGCACTTCAAGACCTTGGTACCAAGATTTCAGGACTCACTCAGATTATGTACAGCCAACACTCTCGTCTTGATAAACAGCTAACATCTCTCGAGACTCAGATGGATGAAATTCATCGGAAGCTAGAAGAGAATGACAACTAGCTATTCCATGACAAAAAGGGGGAGATGATGTCATTGGTAGGGGGAGTGCAGTGATAGGGGGAGAAGTACCAAGAAGTTTATGTTCTAGTTTTATAACTGCTTATCTATGTTTACTGCTTTCGGTTTAAAGCTTTGATACTCTGAGACTATTCAGTTATTTCAGCATTGTTTTATCTGTCATTTGTACCCATTGTTGCTTTTGTAAGCTTTAAGGGTTGTTTCTTGCACTTATGCATAATTTGTAGGCTTTTATGGTTTATGCCATGTATTTGCAATTCTTTGCTTATGCAGCCTTAATGCATTGTGCTTTAGTACTTGTTAATGCCTTGCATTATCTTAAGTACTACACTCTTGTGCCCTTGTAGGATTGTTCCTAGATGCATATATGGTTGTATGCATTGGTTGAGTGTTGGACTTGCAAATGATACTCTTCAATTGAGCTTATCAATTTGCATGTTCGGATGTTCATTTCTTGTGTGAATGAACATAGTAATCACTTTTGCTTAAGTGAATACTGTTTTTGATCTTGCCATGAATTATTGCTTTAATGCTTATGTTCAATTTTGCTTGATCGTGCTTATTTTGCTCCATATGCATATTAAGTTTTCTGCATACAATGATATTGCTATGTTATTGTGTTTCAGGAGTTACTTATTCATATGTTCAAGAGCTTTACAGAATCTAAAGTTAGGTGTGAGTGAGTTTTGTTCAACTGTTCCCAACTCACGTTTTAAGTCTAGAGTCTGTTGTAGGGTTTTGTCACGGAATAGCCAAAGGGGGAGATTGTAAGATTGAATTTAATCAACCATCTAATTGACTTTATTCCGTGACCAATTTCCTTGTAATTTAGCACTTAGTAACCCTGTATTTAGGTGGGAAAATTGTAAGGGTAGTGTGTGAGAAGATGTGAAGAAAAGCTCAAGAGTGTGCAAGAAAAACAGAGCTTCGCGGCTAGGGTTCGCGGGTGGATGCGACTGGCAAGCCGCCAAACACAGGCACGTGAGATGCACATTGGGAAGCTGAAGGGTCACGCCAGCTGTCACGCTACAGGACAAAAGTCCTAAGCTGGTCAGGCCGTTACGTCGCGACTTGAACTCGCGACTTGGACAAGCCGCGAGACCAAGCCCCCAATTTGCCCTATTTGGCAAAAACTGACGTTTTGCATTCCCTTCTTACCATACTATATATACACCCATATACCCACCATATTGAGAGAGCTTCCAGAGAGAATTTTTGTGAGAGAAACCCTAGAGAAAAATAAGATTGCCTCATCCTCAATCTTTACCTTAGAGACTCTATAAATTCATCTACTCTCTTCCTCTCCATTGTTATACCCTTGAGAGGCCTTTAGCCAAATCCTTTTCTCACCACACCCACGTCTGTGAGAAGGTCTATTTGGTACTGTTGGGAAGCAGTTAAGAAGGAACCAATTTACATTGGTTGATGCTATGGTCTAGTAGCGGAATCCGATAAGTTAGAAACGAAAAAGGTTCGGTGCAACCTCGTTGGAGCAAGAAGCTTGGAGGGCTTAGGTACCTGGGTAGATTAGGCTTGGAGGGTCTATTGCTGTTCATGTATCCCAACTACATTTTCTAGTGGATTATTTGACCGCTTGGAGGGTGGCGGAGAGGTTTTATGCCGAGGACTTCGGTTTCCTCTTCGATAACACATCGTGTGTTGTCCGAGTGTTTGCATCTTCCTTCCTTTATCTTTACCTTATATTTACTGTTGTGAATGTGTTTATATTTGGCTTAGATTTGTTATCAATTCTGTAATAAGCTTGTTATTATTTTCCGCACATTAATTGTTTGATATAAAGCTTGAATTGGTATTTTTGTTTTTGGGGTCCAAACGGTCAAAGGTATTATATACCCATTTTGAACTTTCAATAACTTTGGTATTTTGAGACTTAATTTTGATGAAGTTGCAATTTTAGGCCGAATTATTGCGTCAATTACAATTAGGCGAAAATGCACTTTTGGTCCCTACATTTTGGGTCAATTCTCATTTTGGTCCATAAATTGATTTTGCTACTAATGTAGTCCCTAAAAAAAAAAAAATCAATTTTATTTTAGTCCCTGCCGTCAACCTATTAACAGAAATTTCCTACGTGGCAGACAGAATACTCTCCCGGCTGACATGGCGCTGACGTGACCATTAAAATATTATTAAAAAATATTATTTGGCAATTTTTTAAATGACACGTCAGATTTAAATTAATAAAATATTAAAACAAAAGGCCAGATCAGAAAATTCAAAAAAAATTTAAAAATAAACATTAATATAATTAAATTAAATTAAATTATTTACTTTTTTCTTTTTCCGTAAGAACATTTCTTTCTTTCCAGAACATGAACCTCATGTTCTTCCTCGGCAAACAAACTAGCAAACCCAAAAATTTTCTTAAGAAACAAACACACAAAAAAAACCCAAAAAACTTAGCTCAAATACAAAATCATAAATCTCAAATCCACCATTTTTTCAAACACTAGCAAAATCATCAAATCCCAAAGCCCTAAAGTACCAAATTAATCTAAAAATACAACATAACCAACCCAAACAAAAAAAATCTCAAACCCAAAAAAACCCATCTCAGGCAAGTTGAACCTAACAAATCTAGCAATCCCACCTCAGAACCCAGAAAGTCGAACCAAGAAATCCACCTTAGAACCCAGCAAACCTACCTCAGAACCCAGCAAACCTACCTCAGAACCCAGCAATCCAACAAGTCGAACCCAACAATCCAACAAGTGGAACCAGGAAACCCACCTCAAAACCCACCAAGTCGAACCCAACAATCCAGAAAGTCGAACCAAGAAACCCAGCTCAGGGTTTTCCACAAAGAGAAAGCAAGAGAGAGAAGATGGATCTGATGCAGAAGCTTCATAAAGCGTTAACGGTGGAGAGAATCACAGGTCCTCGCACCGTCTCTGCCTTCAAAGAGAAAGGCATTCTCAGCGTCTCTGAGTTCGTCATCGCCGGTAATAACCACGTCTCCAAATGCCTTACCTGGTCCTGGTTCTTCTTCCAGTTCCATAAACCTAATCAGAATTTTTCAATTCCCAAAATTTTTTACCTTTTTATACAATACCTAGCAAATCCACCGAGAGAGAGAGAGAGAGAGAGAGAGAGAGAGAGAGAGAGAGAGAGAGAGAGAGCTTCAATATTTCTAGGTGAACAAAGAGCTTCAATCTTTAATCTAAAAAAAGTAATTTTTTTGTTTGTTTTTAATTAAAACTAAAATTGAGGAATTAAAATTTTTTTGAATTTTCTGATCTGGCCTTTTGTTTTAATGTTTTATTAATTTAAATCTGACGTGGCATTTAAAAAATGCCAAATAATGTTTTTTAATAATATTTTAATGATCACGTTAGTGCCATGTCAGCCAGGAAAGCATTCCGTCTGCCACGTAGGAAATTTCTGTTTGTGGGTTGACGGCAAGGACTAAAATAAAATCGATTTTCTTTTTTTAGGGACTACATTAGTAGCAAAATCAATTTATGGACCAAAATAAGAATTGACCCAAAATGTAGGGACCAAAAGTACATTTTCACCTTACAATCATTTACTGAATGATGAGTTTAAATAGTTGAATGAAGGCCAAATTATTTTTATTAGGCCTAACAAATTGACCACAACTTAATCCGTACAGTTTGTGTTGGGTTGTTTTATATAGCTACCATAAATTAATGGATTGAATTGGAGATTTCTTAATTTAATGATTGGGTTCCGTTGAAAAATATTTTAAACCCAACCCATACACACTCTATTCTAATATGATTAAACTAGCAAAACTAAACATATCATAAACTTGCCTTCATAGCCAACCATTCTTGGTCATATGTGATGTCTTGCACATCAATTTGCTGAGCAAAGTAGGCACTCGGGGACCTTGGTTGGATATTGAATTTTTTACAAAATGGTATCCAGTGCTTAGAGAAACTAGAGGCCTCTAGGAGAGCATAAAATGTCAGCTCTGACGAACCATCATCAGAAAGATAAATGCTCAACTTCTCAGGTGGATAATTGTATGACATGACTGAAAAAATGGTGTTGATCACCAAAGTTGGTGGCTCCATCTTAGGGTCTGCTGTACAGACGAAAATGTCAACACTCGGTAACTGGTCTTTGTATCTGTAGCACGCAAAGAAAATGTATTTTCAGGAACAAAATGAAAACAAAAAACAAAAAACAAAACAAAAAAAAAAAAAAGAGAAAAGAAAAGAGATTTTACCCAGGAAAGTTAAAAATTTGTTCTAAGAAATATGGTAAGGATTTTGATCTTTTTTTTTTTTTTTTTTTTTTTTTGAGAAAAGGATTTTGATCTAATAACAAGAATATCTCTTCCAATAACACATGATTCCTGCTGTGTCATTTATTTGACAAAAAATAACATATTGTAAATAATTGTCAGCGTTAATAAGACAGTAAAAGACATTATATTTGACTAACCCACAAGGGCCACAACTTATGAAAGACACTTAACACCGCATCAACTCTAACCTCTAATATCTTAATTCTTACCGTCTAAGCATTTTCTATGTACATATTGATAAGGTTTAAACTATTCATTCATGAATTTTTTTTCAATAGAAAAAAATGTAGAATTTTTTCACACTTTATGTAATAATCTATCGATCAAAACCAAATTTTGAAATCAAAATATTTCTCCGCAAATACTTCTATCCAAAATAACCTTTATATTCAGGATGTATTTAGCGAAATATATGGTTGGTCTCTAAAAATATTAACCACCATATCCTATCATGATATCAACTAATAAAGTGCCTCTCTCATATTTGATGAACTCTATACACTGTTGCGTCCACGTGATGCTTCATAAAATAATTTTTCGTCATTGTTATATCTAAAATTTTACAGCCAAACCCTCATACTATATTCAAGAGAAAGAGAGAGAGAGAGAGGTCTAACCTGAATGAGAGTCTTTCCTTGAAAGGGTAATGGTAAACAACCTTAAAACGACAAGACTGAGTGAGTATCTAGTACAAACCGTAGCATAGCTCAGCCATGAACATACCAATCCAAGCCCATCTCCCTTGTTCTCCAGCTCTTGGCATGTGTGTCAATCTGTAAACCCATATCAAACATATTCCCACAAAGACTGTGAAAGCTAACAATTTATATGCAGCTACAAATCTTGCTTCTTTTGTCTCAAACAATGGAAGTGCATCTTCTTCACCACCTTTCTTTCCCATATTATCTCTGTCTGTGTGCTTACACTAAAAAATCTTGCAGACTCGATGCAACAATTAATATCAAATATTCATGTGGTTACGGTATTTACAGCAATTATTGAAGACATTCTATTTGTAATATTTCCCATAGCAATTATTGCAGACGGTTGTTTCTTCCATTGACTTGTGACTCGGGACAAGGCGTCAAGGCATACATACCTACATAGATATACTACCGTCTGAGTTAGGACAAAATATTCTGCACCATGGGACAGGCGCGCGCGCACACACACATATATATATATATATATAGTACCATTTGAGAGGACGAATTTTTCTGTATCATGTGAGGAAAATCACGTGATACTGTCCACGAATATATAAACAATTCTAAATTTCAGTAATTATATGAACTTTTTTACACATTAATAATTTGATAAGAAATAGCTTTTCTTTTTTATTGGTGGGGATTACGTGTCATCCTCCCATTGTATCAAATAAAAGTAGTTTTAGTACCACAACTATTTTTTGTCACAACTTTAACGTGGCAGACTAAAAATGACTTGCCTATTACTTTTATATATATGAACTCACAATTTTTTTTCACTACTCATAATCTATTATATTAAGAGCATCTCCAATAGGTTCTCTAAAGTCTAATTTGGAGAGCAAACCCACCAAAAAAGACCTCCACCAAAGAATATTTGCCCTTAAAATAATACCAGTTGAATTAAAAAAATACTTTTTTTCTCTTTCCTTCCTTTCTCTTTCTTCTTCACTCCATCTCTCTTCTTTATCTCAATGGCTACAAAAGGCAAAATACAATCCAAACATGAAAATAATTTTTCTCATAATCCAAATGAAATCAGAAAAATAAAAAAATAATAAAAAAAAGAGAAAAGAGAGAGACCTGTTCATGAGCAAAAGAATTAATCCAAACATAAAACCCAAAACACAAAACAAAATCCAATTCTTAAAATAAAGTTGAATCAGAACAAGCAAATACGAAAAAAAATAATAATAATAAGAACAAGCCGATCTGACCCAGCCTGGTGGTGGGGAGGACGACAAGTGGTGGAGGCCTAAGCCGATCTCTCCTCTCTCTCTCTCTCTCTTTTCTCTAATGTGAAGCAAATGTGAGATGCTAGAAGGTTCTTGAGGTGAAAAAGAAAATAAAAGAAGGGGGGCTAGATAACGTTTTGGCATCAAGTAGAAAAAGAAAAAAAAGTAGAGAAAGAGAGCTAGAGAAAGAAGCAGAGAGGGAGGTTCTGGAATGAGTGGAAAGTAGGGGTGTACACGGTTCGGTTCGGTTAGTTTTAGAGAGGATTTTTGCACCATGCCTATAGGATGCGGTTTCATCGTATGCTTGACCGCACCTCACTTTTGGAAGGTAAGGACCGGTCTACACAAGGTGCGGTTAATCTTGGCGGCTTGGTGCAGTTCGTTCGGTTATATGGGCTGGAATTTTAAAAACAAGATAATCAACTAAAACCATAATAACATGATATAATAAACTAAAATTACAACAGTATAATCAATCAATAGCATGATATAATAAACTAAAATCACAATAGTATAATCAATCAATAGGATGATCAACAAATAAATTTACAATCTTTGAACCCTTAAAACAAAATCAAACAGCATAGGAAAAAAAAAATCAAACATTAGTGAACTCAAAAAAAAATTATAAATAGTATGAGAAAATACCCAAGATCTCTTTAAGCCCTTGAGATTTAGTCCTTTACTAGGCTGAAGCTAAATCTCTTAAATTACCCCTGAAATTACAAGAAAATAACCTAAACAAAACAAAAATTAGAATCAACAAGAAACATTCAATGAACTCAAAAGAAAACCAAAAAAATTAGTGGTTAGGGTTACCAAAGACAGAACTATATAGTGGCAGCCCCATCAAAAAAAAAAAAAAAAAAAAAAAACTATATAGTGGCTGAGCCACGGTGGAGAACGAAGATGAGAAGGAGACTGACTAAGAGGAAAGTCTTTCTTTGTGAGAGAGAGACTGAGAATCAGAGACGAGTCTTGATGAGAGTGTGAGACTTGTGTTCTTAAAGAGTAGAAGGTCAACTCATTGGTGGGAATGGGAGCCTAAGATTGAGAATTTGAGAGGGAAAAACTCCTATTTGCTCGGCGAGATTAGGGTATGGAAAAAAAATTATGTGGCTGAAGGCAAAAGATTAGAGAAAAATGGTTAGGTGGGAGCCTGAGAATCTGAGATTGAGAGGTTACTATTTGTTCGGTGGGATTAGAGTTTGGAAGAAAAATTATGGACTAAGAGCAAAAAAGGAGAAAAATGGTTGGGTGGGAGAATGACATTCTGATATTGAGAGACTTTGTTCGGCGGGATTAGAGATTGGAACTTGGAAGAAAATGAATGTGACTGAGCTGATTGATTTGAGTTTGAGAGAAAAAGTCTAAAAAAAGAGAGAAAGAGACAAGTTAGAGTTTAGCTCAGTCAAGGTACGTGTGTGGCTGAAATTAAACAAGGAAAAAAAAAACTTACATAGTAACTTAAACACTTACAAAATATGACATCATTTTTTTTTCTTTCTTTCTTTTTTTTCTTTTTTAAATGCAAGACAGCTTAGAGTCTTGGACAAGACAGGACCAGAGAGTGAGTGAGACTATTTCAAACTTGAGGGATGACACACGCTAACATTTTTTAATTTTTGAAAGGCACACTAACGTTGTATTTTTTTGACTTTGCACATAACATTTTTTAATTTTTGAGATGGTGAGAAATTGACACTCAGAGCAAGGGCAATATAATTATTTTAAATGAATGTGACTGAGGTGAGTGATTTGAGTCTGAGAGCAAAAGTCTAAAAAAAGAGAGAAAGAGACAAGTTAGAGTCTAACTCAGTCAGGTAGGTGTGTGGCTGAAAAAAATTATTTATTTAAGGATATGGTTAAGCGGGCCTTCTCAAAAAAAAAAAAAAAAAATGGTTAAGCGGGCAATACAGAAGAAAAAAACATAGAGTGAAGAGAGAGGACCAAATTAATTCAAAGGGGTGAAATGGCCGCACGCCTCTCTTCTCGTGCGCTCTTCTTATCCATTAACAACAGCAACAACAACTATCATCAACACCATTACTCCCAAACCTTTCGCTTTAGTTTCGAAGAAAGAAGAAGCAAAAGAGTGAGACGTAGTAGAAGCTTCTCTTCGCTTCCACTCTCTCTCTCCAACAGCAACAAAGTCTCTTCTCCTTCTTCACGGCCATATATTTTTAAACAGAGAAACTGAGAGCAGTAGAGGTAGAGCAATATTATATATATATATATATATATATATATATATATTAAATATCCTCGGTGCGGTTCGGTTCTCGACGGTGTGCATATCCCGATGCCGATGGCCACACCGGTCCGACGTCGGCACTGAAGAAATGCTGCCAACCACCGTATTGAAAACCTTCGGTGGCAGCCTGAGGGGGGCGGATCGGTGCGGTCAGACCGGTTTCAGTCGACGCCGGTGGATCAATGAACAGGCCTAGTGGAAAGTAGAGAAAAATAAAGGAGAGGTTGGAGATAATGGGTATACATGTGTGGTGGGGAAAAATCAAGAGAAAAGAAAAAGAAAAAAAAGTATGGATGATAGACAGAAAGAAAGGAAAAAGACAATTTAGAAATGCTACCACAATATTTTCACAATATTTTCACAATAAATTTTAATTAACATATTGTTATTAACTAATATTGGTGAGTAAAAATATAATTTCAGCAGTGGGTTCAAAATAGAACTAGTAACAACTTTTCACATAAGATTTTGATGTGATTCTTGGGAAAGTATTGCAAAAAATGTTATGAATATAACACTTTTCATTGAAAAATGTAATTGTTAAGAATGAATATAGAAAGAATAAATGATGATAAAAAAAGAATAAATGAAGAAATGAAGAAATAATATTTAAATAAGATAGAGAATTGGATAGAGAATCTGTTGGAAGTGTATTTGAAAAAGTGAGTAGCTAAAAGGTAAAAGTCACTATTCATTCTCCAAACAGTACAAAAATTTGCCTAGTCTGCTAGAGATGCTCTAAAGCTGTGGATTCTAAAAAAAAAACATATATATATATTATATTAGAGTTGTGACATAATTATGGCAAAAAAAATTATATACCTATATTTTCTCTCAAAAGAATAATTCTATAACTTTGTTACAAAACCTTATTATTATCTGTATTATGGTATTGGCCAATCTCATTGCACAAAAGATGCACCATATGAGGTTCAAGAAAAAGTAGTTAGAATATAAAAGTAGTCAATACTAATTGGATATCATTTTGGTTTTGTTAGAGGAATGAAATATTTCGATACCAGGTATCAATAGTAATATACCCTTTTAAAAATATCACTATATATAAGTTTTTTTTTTTATATATTTGCATATTTATAAATCAATATATTTAATCAAGACCAAAAAACTACCCTTTATAAATAAATAAATAAATAAATACAAACTTGTAGGGTCCGAATTTCGTAGCCCAGGCCTAATAGGTTTGAGTTATGAGCCCAATGGACTCAGAATAATGAATTTGTAGAGAGTGGGTGACAAAGTTAGGCTAAAATGTGAATATATCAATAATTAGTTGACATAAAGACACTTGAAAATTGAACTCAACTCAAGTCCGAAGAGGACTGTTCTTCATTCAAAGATGGGTCTAACTATTAGAATAGTTTTACAAATATTTTTTCTGCCCCTTTCTTCAGAGGCTTCTTACATTTATATATTATCCTCCTACTTCATCATCACCTTCCACTTGTTTTTCATCTAAACTTTCACTTGAGTACATGTCATATCAGATATCTGCTTCAGGTCTATGTGAGTGGTGGTAGCTGAGATTGCACTGTTCAAGTGTCTTCTCCACATAAATGCGGCTAGGAAAGCTGCTGCAGTGTATTAAATGCGGTGGTAGCAGCTTTTCCTTTTAGCTATTTCTCTGCTCTTGTTATCTCTAGGCATGTCCAAAGCTTGTCTTTGTCGTGGAAGTAGTGAGGCAGACCATTCGGACCTTCAGGATATTTGTTTGATCAGGTCTCTTTGTAATCCGAGGAGAATGACGTCTTCGGACCGATAGGGCTCTCTTCAGACTAATCCTATCGTTCATTTCTAGCTGCGCTTCCTCCACCAGGACTTGTTCCTAACCCCCTTTTTCCTCTTCGGACACATAGTGATGTTCGAATTGGGCTCTAGGCCCACCACATGGCGTTGGGCTTCTACACCCACAAAACCCATATGCCAACCGTGTTTGAGCCCATGTCCACCCTACTTAGCCAATAATAAAAATAAAACATTCAAGAAGTGATTTAAAAAAAAAGTCGTGTATGTGGTTGACAGGCCTCTCAACCCTCAAACTTTTAGTTTCTCAAAGAAAAAAAAAAAAAAAACCCTCAAACTTTTAAAATGTTATAAAAAAAAAAAAAAAAAAAATTAGGAGGAGTGGCGGCCTTGGCGGACAAAACGTTTGGTTTGCCTGTCATTCCAAGAGTCAAAATAACAAAGTCAGCTAAAAAAACCAATGAGAGAGAATTAGTTGAGAAAAACAAAAACTCAAACGAGACAAAAATTCCAAAACAGAGAAACTGTGTGAGAATATAAGAGCATCTGTAGCGGCTGTTGCAAAAATTATGTCATTTTTTCACACCAAATGTCTACTTTATTATTTTACCACATCATTTTACAACATCTCATTTATCAGATGTTTTATCATTTCTATACATTAAAATAATATTTACTACACATTAAAATAATATATTTACCAAAAACCCAGCAAATATACAAATGCACAGCCAATGGCAGTCGCCACCACCCAAGAACTAACAGCCACCGCTACAACCACCGCCACAACAACAACCACCGCTACAACCTCCGCCACAAACTACATCCACAATCACCGGATCCTCTAACAAATTCCATATCCAAAAACCTCAACAAAATAAATAAATAAATAACTCAAAATCTTCAACAAAACCCCAACCCAAAAAAACTCAACCAACCATCAGTAGCGAGATCGACAAAAGCAAAAGCAACAAAATATCAAACCCCAATAGAGCTGAGATTCAGAAGCAGAAGAACATACCCTTTTTCTTGGTTCAGTCCAAGCAAAAAAACCCAGATTCGGTAAGCTCTAAAAGACAAATCTGAAATCACCCACCAGATTCTTCTACTCCACAGAACCTAGAAAAATTAAAAAAATAATTAATATCTAAAAAAATAATCTTCTGGGAACAATTACGCCTTGACTCGTGGAACAAAGCAAGAGAAGAAAAGTCCAACGAAAGTGAAGCTTCTGGAGAAAGAAGAAGAAAAGAGGAAGAAGAAAAGAGGAAAAGAGAGTGACAGAGATGGAGTGGTAGAGAAAGAAAAAAGAAAGAGAAAGAGAAAGAAGAGAGAAAGTAAAAAAGGATGAGAGAGAATGAATAAAAAACTTTTTTTTTTTTAGCATTCTCGTCCGTACCATTGCAAATTTTCAACGGCACTGTTCATATGTAACAAATTTTATGAGATTGTTGGTTATATTTCAACAATTTACTTTTGTGATAAAGCAAAAGGAACAAAACACAGATGTAATAATAAGCAGTAACTCAAAAAGATATCAAAGGCAAATACAATTAACAAATACTGTATAAATATATATAGGAAATTGCAAATAATTAAAGACTTACATACCAGATGCGTGAAAGGATGAACAGTTGAGATCAAGTCTTGTGTTTTACACAATCTCCTTAAAGCAGATTTCGCCCCTCACACAATCACTGTGGTGCTTTGAGACTCGTGGACATCTGCCTCCCAAGATAAAATGATCTTCAGCACGAAAACGAAGCACTCAAAGTCGTGCTTTGTGAACTACTCAATGCCTCTTTCTCTCTCTTTGACACAAAATGAATGCACTAAAATTCTCACTGTGTGAGTTTTTTCTCTTCTGAAAAAGTTCTCTTTCATGAATGAGGGACAATGAAACTTATACGTTACTGAACAGGTATTCTGTTTCAGTGATAACTGCTGTGCACAGACTAACTGACTTAATAATAAAATATTATTATTAATTGGATAAGTGGGCCTAGTCTACGCATGCCTAAGGCCCAACCCAATATCCAACCCAAAACTCATATTTTCTATTATTTTCAATGTGGGACTCAAGGATTTCCATCACTCTTATAATAACATTTTCAAGTGAACATAGAAACCATCAATTTCTTATTCTCTCCATACTATTTTTCCAACAATCCCCCACATGAATAGAAAATGATAAAGCACGATGCAAATGACGATGCAGACACAGAGAGAGTAGAAGAAAAGTTACTGTATCGGGAGAGGTGGCTTTTGGCTTTGAACCTTCCTTTGTGAAAGACTATCGGATATACTAGCTAATCAGTGAACACGATGTTTTTGAACTGTTAGCCGTTTGTGTATACCAAGACAATGGAATTCACACAGCTCCTTTTTGGACATTTTTCGATTCTTATATTGTGCTCATTTCGGCCCTGAACATATCCTGGTAAATTCATGAAGTGCTCTAGAGAATTTAGCCTTAAAACTCTCATGGAAGCGGCCCACTTCACACTCATATAGGTGATTCTTATTAAGAGTATCCTGCTATACCCCACTTGGAATTCCAAGATATAAGAATCATTAAAAGCAAAGCTTACATCGCTTACAGTCATCACTATTTCATCATAGGAATGGGAGGGAGATTTTATCTCCATAGTGATAAAATAATAGTCTCCACGATTTGGTTGTCCCTTTGAACCTAGATCTTGGGATCTCCAGTCAGCTAGGTTGGGTTGCCATCCCGGAGACTTTTAGTTAATAGGCTTTAACCCCATTCCCCTCAATGAGCAGTTTACTAGCTCTCTACTGAATCAATTAATTACAGATCCGTGTTATAATCTGGAAGTACTTCCATTAGAAAGCAACTGCCTCATGGTAATATGTCTTTGACTAATATGTCAAGACCTACCATCACTATGTGTACTACCAAGACACTTAATTGGTAATTACACATTTAGAAATAGGTAGCATATTTCTCATGTCATTGTTTTGTATCTCAAATCAAAACCCCTTTAAATAAGCCACCTTCTTTTTAAGAAGACACCCCCACATTTAAAGAATTATAAAAAAGTTATTTGACTTTTCCACAATTCATAGTGTCTTTCAAACTTCCTTTCATTTCTCCTTTGTTTTGTCCAAATGGATTGCACCATTCGTTCCGCACAACACCGCATAACCATTTCAATTCCACTCAATGTTATCAATGATCATAATCATATATGTTCATTAATCATATAACATTGGGTCAACAAATAGTTATTGCAAAGAAACAATTTCACAAAATAGTGAATACAAATGATGGCCAATCCAATTCATCACGTCCATAAAAGGTTAAAGTAATATACTAGCTTAGATTTATATTACAAGTTCACATGGCTACTTAAGCATATTAAACGATCAGACTACTCTTGCCTGCCACTTTAAATATCCAAGCCATGTGATCTCCTTTTCCTTCTGTAATATGTCATACTACTTTTTCTAAAAGGCAGTCAAGAGAAAAAGTATAAAGAATCATCTTCACAAATAAAGAGAAGCCGAAAATAATAAATGCTTCTATAGATATTACATCAACCACACATAAGCCTTCTGAAGTATTATATATACACTTTTACAGTACAAAAGTACATAAGCTACAAGCTATATATATAAAGTCATCTCTTTATCACACACTTAACAGTATCACACTTAAAATATTACAAACCAAATCCACACTTGCAATAAATTAGATTTACTCTATATTAATTTTGAACAGCCTATTGCTCATATAACCCTTTCCAATGTACATGCCATTCCTTGTGAGCACAAACTTGTCAGATTCAATGATCAATTTGAAACCATTCTTACTCAACAGTGAGCAAGAAACAAGATTCTTACGAATATTTGGCACATACAGCACATCATTCAAAGTAAGTTTCTTGCTTGAAGTCATCTTCAATATTACCTTTCCTTTTCCTACAACCTTAGAGGTTAAGGAATTCCCCATGAATATTTCTTCTCCATTGTCCACAGGATGATATGAAGAAAACAGATTCTGATCTATATATACATAGCGAGTAGACCCAGTGTCCATCCACCATTCCTTGGTATCTCCTCCTACCAAGTTCACTTCAAAAATCACTGCAGAAAGGTCAATATCATCCACATCTTTAGAAAGATTTTCCACTTCAGTAATGTTGGCTTGAGAGCCTTTCTTGGTCCCTTGATCTTGACGCTTATGGCAATCCTTAGCACGATGGCCTATCTTGCCACGCACATAGAATTTTCTGCTAAACTTTGTAAAGTTACCCCCACTAGTTCCTTGCTTTGAGCTTTCACCAAAGTACTTCCTCTTATTCTTATTATGCTCCACAATATTTGCTTTAGATTCCATGTAGTGATTCCCTACGGCTATTTCTGAAGAATGATTGTCTTCCTCGATTCTCAATCTTACAATCAAGTCTTCTAGCCACATCTCCTTGCGCTTATGCTTCAGGTAATTTTTGAAATCTTTCCAAGATGGAGGCAATTTCTCAATAATAGCAGCTACTTGAAAAGACTCACTTACAGATATACCCTCAACATGTATTTCATGTAAGATTACCTGTAGCTCTTGCACTTGACTCAGCACAGTTTTGGAATCCACCATTTTGTAATTCAGAAGTTTGCCCACAATGAACTTTTTAGTTCCAGCATCTTCTGTCTTGTATTTCTTATTCAAGGAATCCCACAACTCTTTTGCTGTCTTGATTGAACTATACACACTATACAGTGTGTTGTCCAATCCATTCAAAATATAGTTTTTGCAGAGGAAGTCAGCATGTTTCCATGCTTTCACAGCAGCAACCACTTGCCTATCTGTCTCATTTTCCTTGAGTTTTGGAGCATTCTCATACAGGAATTTCACCAAATTCAGGGTTGTGAGATAGAACAGCATCTTTTGTTGCCATCTCTTAAACTTAGTACCATTGAATTTCTTTGGCTTTTCTCCATGATTAACAGGAACGGTAACAGGGGCAGCAACAGGCACAGGCACAGTTTCATTCGACATTTCTGTCAAAACAAAACTCCATCAGATTGAATTCTCAAAATCCAACCGAAGCATTGTTTTATATTACACAACAGTCATAGAAAAAATTAACACGGCACTGCATTCAAGTACTACTTTTAAGGCAAAAGAAAGGAGAAAGTTTCTCAGCAATCTGAACTGGAGAAAGTCTCTCTAAACTGTGACGTGTCATTATCAGAAAGTGACACTTGTTCCACCCACTAAGACTCAAATTCAAGAGATAATTGCGGTTAACTCAAACATTAGCCACTCTCCCGTTCAAATTTTTTGCCTTACAGAGCAACCAAACAGACCACACAATAGCCATTTTGTGGTTCATCTGACAGACTCAAAAGCTTATTAAACAAACATTCCAACAGAGAACCAAAAGGGCAAAGAGAACTCCAAACAAAACAAAAATTCAATACATCAAAATTCAGAAAATTGTAAATGTATAAAAATCAGCAAAAAACCTAAACCATCCCTTCAAAAAAAGACCCAAAAAACCATCCCTCCAGAAAAAGACCCAAAAAACTCAATTCCAACTAGCCAAATTGAAGGCCTTGGCGGGCTCTAGAACTCAAACCATCCCTTCAGAAAAAGACCCAAAAAACCCGATTCCAAATCCAAATCCTCCAATTCCACAGCTGCAACTGGCAGAGCTGGTTATCGATTTCCATTGAAGCATGCCATCACGGCTGGCTCGCTCGTTCTCGCCGACGACACGATCGCTCAGCTCAGGGAGCGGTGGACTAAGCGAGAGCCTTTGAACTCTGATACCAATGCTCTCATTGAAGTCAGTGGAAACTCAAAGCTGCTCCTTTTTCTTTGTTTTCCCCCTTTTTTTTTTGTTATGCTATGTTTGGTTGCTGAGAAAATGAGGGGAAAAAGAAGTGTGAAGTTCGAAACTTTTGAGAGTTATGTGTTTGTTATCCTCTGTTTGGGTGCCAATGGAAGTGTTTATCTGAAAGTAAAAATAATTAATAATTTTCTGAATTTTGATGTATTGAATTTTTGTTTTGTTTGGAGTTCTCTTTGCCCTTTGATTCTTTGTTGGAATTTTTGTTTAATAAGCTTTTGAGTCTGTTAGATGAACTACAAATGGCTATTGTGTGGTCTGTTAGGTTGCTCTGAAAGGCGAAAAATTTGAACGGGAGAGTGGCTAACGTTGAAGTTAACCGCAGTTATCTCTTGAGTTTGAATCTTAGTGGGTGGAACAGGTGTCACTCTCTGATAATGACATATTACAGTATGAAGAGACTTCCTCCAATTCACATTGCAAAGAAACTTTCTCCCAAAAGAAAACATAAATTATATAAGAGACCAACTAGTCACTATGCAAAAGTATTCTATGCAGTACCAAAAAAACACAATTAAATGTCAAAAGAAAAGCAATCTGCACTAAAACCAAATCAGAGTCTGACAATCACTTTGTAGAATAGACCATACAAAGCCAACACAGAAAAAGAGATTATAGAACCATGTGAAACACTATACGGTCATAAGCATTATAATATTGTATCCAACCAATATTTAAAATACCAAATTGCAGGCATAGTATGTACAAAGAGTGAACAAAAGTAAACAAAAGTAAAAAAAGAAGGCAAATACTTGAAAAGTCTATAGACTATACTAACAAGTCAGACTATAAAAGATTCAATTGTCAAACACGAAAACCAATGTTATAAGAGAACCAAATATCACAAATTAATTTACAAGTAGATATTCACGCTAAACAATAAATACAAACCCAGGTTTCCAAGTTTTACCCAGTATATAAACAATTGCCGATTAACGTATTTCAACAAACACGAAATTCCTTTCACCATAAATCACAAGAGTAAATTAAATTTGCTTTAAAATTGTTTGTTATATTTTAACAATTTACTTTTGTGATAAAGCAAAAGGAACAAAACACAACACAGATATAATAATAAGCAGTAACTCAAAAAGATATCAAAGGCAAATACAATTAACAAATATTGTATAAATATATATAGGAAATTGCAAATAATTAGACTCACAAACTAGATGCGTGAAAGGATGAACAATTGAGATCAAGTCTTGTGTTTTACACAATCTCTTTAAAGCAGATTTCGCCTCTCACACAATCACTGTGGTGCTTTGAGACTCGTGGACGTCTACCTCCCAGAATAAAATGATCTTCAGTACGAAAATGAAGTACTCAAAGTCATGCTCTACGAACTACTCAATGCCTCTTTCTCTCTCTTTGACACAAAATGAATGCACTAAAATTCTCACTGTGTGAGTGATGTCGCGGAAGCCTGAAGAGAAGCACACACGATGCTCTCTTGATGGAACAGAAACTAAACTGTTAGTTCCTGGTAGTAAACCTCGAATCCACGAGGAGTTTTTCCTGAATCCACAAGGAGATAAAACTGGAATCCACCAGAAGAAAATTTGACAAAATGTCTGTGTTTATTGATAATCAACTATAAAAAAATGTTTACAGACTTAGGAGCCTATTTAAGGGCTCCTTAAAACTTGACAAACAAGAAAATATAATCTAAAATAACTCCTAATTGATACCTAACCATAACAGGAACCAAATTTGACCTAAAAAGTATTAAATGCGCCTAAAAACAAGGAAATAAATCCCCTAAACCTAAAATAACGTTTTTTTACATAAAAATACCAAAAATAATAATTTACAATAATTAAATAGTAAATTGTGTCCTACATCAGACCCCTCCACTTGAAATAAACTCGTCCTCGAGTTCATCTTTGAAATTTGGGATCTCCCATGCCAAGAGAACAAATACTTTGAATACTTCATCTTCTTTGTCTTCTTACCAAACTTGAAAGTCATTAATTGGGCAACTTGAACTTCTTCTCCCTTAATCTTCATGTAATTGACAATATTCACCAAATAAGAGTCAACGATCAAATCAAATCTTTCCACCCCAATAAAATCAATAAACTTTGTTTCGGTGTCTCCCAATAAAATAATAGGAGTTTGAATGTTGCAATCATCGAACTTGATTTCATCAAGATCATTGACAACTTCCTCTATAATTTCTTCTTTAATGGTCTCTACTATCTCAACCTCAAGATCTTTCTCTATAATGGGGTCTTCATTAATCTCCTCCACAATCTTGATTCCAGGTTCTTCTTCTATAACAAGGCATTCATTAATTTCCTCAGAAATCTCTATATTTTCTTCTTTGACTTCTCCATATTCGTCAAGAACGACATTTTCTTTAACATGTAATTCTTCCTTTAACGGTGGAATATTTGGCTCTTCAAAATAATTCAAGTATGAACTTCTTGGCCAATAATAATCTTGTATTGTATACGACAAGATTTCTTCACAATCCAAAGGATAAAATTTGATAGCAAGCATCTTTTTCATCCTTGGCCATGATTGAATTTTGTCTTTACCTTGTCGAATTCTATCAGATTGTACTCGTTCCCACCAACATAAGGCATACTTACTAAGTTTATACAAAGCAAGTCCAACTTTTCTCTCATAGCAAATATTCTCATAGTCAAATAAATCCTCTAGATCAAGTAACCAATCAAGAAAATCTTCTTTTAAAAAATAACCATTAAAACTTGCAATTCTCTTATAAGGTCTATATGAAATTTGCTTACCAATAGGTTGCCCGTGAGTTATGTCTCCGTTGCAGTTATCCCTATTGTTTCCATTCTTCAACGGCGCCATCTTAGCATAGATATTTGTGAGTGCTTGTTGTACGTCACGTAATACTTGCTAAGTTATTCGTCGTTGTTGTGGTGGTGGTTACCGTCTCGCCTGTTAGCAATCAGACCAGGGTAAGTCAAGGCTCTGATACCAACTGATGTCGCGGAAGCCTGAAGAGAAGCACACACGATGCTCTCTTGATGGAACAGAAACTAAACTGTTAGTTCCTGGTAGTAAACCTCGAATCCACGAGGAGTTTTCCCTGAATCCACAAGGAGATAAAACTGGAATCCACCAGAAGAAAATTTGACAAAATGTCTGTGTTTATTGATAATCAACTATAAAAAAACGTTTACAGACTTAGGAGCCTATTTAAGGGCTCCTTAAAACTTGACAAACAAGAAAATATAATCTAAAATAACTCCTAATTGATACCTAACCATAACAGGAACCAAATTTGACCTAAAAAGTATTAAATGCGCCTAAAAACAAGGAAATAAATCCCCTAAACCTAAAATAACGTTTTTTTACATAAAAATACCAAAAATAATAATTTACAATAATTAAATAGTAAATTGTGTCCTACATCAGTGAGTTTTTTCTCTTCTAAAAAAGTTCTCTTTCATGAATGAGGGACAATATATTATATACTCGGTTTAAAATACTATTATTATTATCGTGTATGTTCTAATAGGTATTACTGTTTACTCAAAAAAAAATAGGGATATTTATCCCACATTAGCAATGGGCATGAGGTCGAATGTACCATTTGTAATACACTTTTATTATTGGTATAACACATATTTTGTCTATATATATATATATATATATATATATATATATTAAAAAAAAAAAAAGGTAATTCTTTGTACATTAAACCACAATTGTTGTAATTTTTTTTTTTTTTTTTGATGGGCACAATTGTTGTTTTTAATTAAAACCCAATATTTACTTACCAGCCAAAATACAAAATTTATCTCTATATATGGTCAAAACAATCTGGTACACCTTACATTTTAGAGCACTACCTTTCAGCCTTATTTATGTATCGGTGTTAATATGATAAGGGGAAATGTTAACAAGCACCGGGAGGGGCTTGTTAAGTTTGTAGTAATGTGGGTTTTATTAAATAAATAAGAGAAAAAGACATAAAACTAACCCTACAGTTTATTTTAATATTTTTTTTCTCTCTATGAAACTAGCCCCATAGCTTATAAATGACATAAAGCTGTTAAAAAAAAAAAACTGTTGTTAACGAGCACCTTACGGTACATGTTAACACAACCTATATGATAAATATCAACTATATTGGCCAATAGAGTATAAAATTGACTCTTTTTGGTTCTAGAATGTGGCTGACAGGGCTAATATAGCTCTCCTTGACAATAACACTATATGACACTTAAGTTTATGTATTATGTAAGTGTATGGCCATTGTTGATGTAGCATTCTATTTGTTTCTTTCTCTCTCTCTGTGTGTCTCTTTCTCTTGTGTTAAATAATGTTGTTGAAGTAAATTAAAGGAATCAAGTACACCCACACAAGGAAGAGATCACATCTCCCTCACCCAAACGCACCAAGGTCTAGGGAGATGGCAATCCTTCCCTCAAAAGGGCATAGGAAGCCCACTTACCCAAGTGTATGTATGGCAATTATTGATGTAGCATTCTCTCTCTCTCTCTCTCTCTCTCTCTCTCAATAACATTATTAAAATAAATTAAAGAAAATAGATCCACCCACACAATGAAGATGAGACCCGAACTCTTATAAATATATGAAACTAGTCGCTAACCCGTGCAATGCACGAAAAGTTATTTATATAATAAAATCTAAGAAATTTAGAAATAGAAAATTGGGTCAATAATATGCATATTATAGACATTTTGCTAGTTAGCATTTAAAAAAAAAAACCTGTCATAATTAAATAAAATACGATGGGAATAAATATTTAACTTCTATACTTTTCTATAGTTTAAAAGTGTTGTCTAACATAGAATGTTATTGGGTTGTAAGAGAGATTTTTATAAAATTTTATACCATATATATATGTTTATATTGTCTTACATAGTTACTGAAATCAACAAAGTAATTTACAATTTCTAAATTAATAAAGTAAAATTCCCAAAAGTTATATATACATACACACACTCAAAACTAATATAAACTACAAAAATATAAACAAATCTTATTTAGTCATAGTAATAACAATATAAACAATTCAAAACATGAATATTATCAAAATTATAACACCTAATTCTATTATCTTTTAAGTTGAACCCAAACAAATAATTAATTGAAATTAATCCAAACAAATAATCAATCAACCAAAAATCATAGCTTTAATTAAGAAAACAAAAAATCATACGAACCCAAATAAAAATTCTCAATAAAGCAAAAACATATATGGTAAAGAATTAAGATCAAAAAATTCATATATAATATACCAAAATAAAATTTTACCACTCCTTGACTAGAAGACATAGGTTGCAACTTTGATTTTTCTCCAAAAAAATAGAGATGCTTCATCTATCATATACAATATAAAATAATTATTAGAAATTTCAACCCAAAAACTAAACCCACAAAAACACTGTCAAAATATAGAGGTTAACCCAAATGCTCAAAAGAAAATCAATTCTGAACATAACAAAAGAATAAGATAGAATGAAAATCTCAAGCACATATGAAAGCAAATAAAAAAGAAAGAACCTACGTCTTTTTTTTTTTTTTTTTTTTTTTTTTTTTTTTACGTGAGTCTCTCTTCTTGTTCTTTTTTTAATCTTAAAGTGAATTTAAGTTTAGGGTTTTGAGATGGTAATTACTAGGGTTTTAAGGAGAGAAGAGAGAGTCTTACTAGGAGTCTCTCTCTTTTTTTCTTAAATCCTAAAGTTTTTTTTTTTTTTTTTGGAAACCTAAAGTGAGTCATTTTTTTTAATTCTAACGTGAGGTATCTTAAAAATTTTAAATTAATTTTTAATCTTCAATTTTATATTATATATAAAAAATAATAATGATGTGATAAGTTTTAGAAAGGTCAACAAAATGTATCTAATAGAGTTTTATTTAAACTAAACTATTGTAACACTGAAAAGATAATTACACGTTGAAGAGAAATAATAAATATATAAGATATAAAACCTAGAATAAAAAGAATCTAAAATAAAAAGAAAAAAAATCGTGGTGACGTGAAAAATTGTGGCAGCTTCAAAGGCTTCAGTTTTATATATATATATATATATATATATATATATATATATATATATATATATATAGATGAGAGCGCCAAGGAGATAGCGGATCCTTCCCTCAAAAGGGCCATAGGAAGCCCACCTAGCTAAGTTATGGGCCAAAGTATTAAAATCCTTTACAACATGATTGATATCCCAAAAACAAAGAGCCACACCAATGTTAGCTATGATAGAAACAATGGACCAATGAGGAATCGCCCAAGAGTAGCTGGTGGATCAAAGTACATTTAGAGCTATCACCTTTGTGGTTAAAAATTTGTAAACCCACCAACCTTCATGCAGTCTTAGCTTGGTGTTGTATGAAAAGTTGATTTTTTTTTTTTTTTTTGGCAAGCATCCTTGGATCTAATGGGTGAGACCCACTGATAATTAAGCTTCTTATGTGCCATCCAAATCAACTCACAGCATATAGCAGAAAGTTTTGTGATTCCTCTTGCTTGATAAAAAGCTTCATACCTACATTCAACAAAGTATATATTGTTAAAAGTAAAAGATTACATTGTTTTAAGCTTAGTTAGCACTTAACAGACAACTTATTAACAATTATAGATAGAAGCGTCTTTTTCAAATCAATAGGTAATGTTAGGAGTGCAAATCAAATTTGAAACTTTAGAGAGTAAAATCAAAATTACTCCAAACATTTTGCAATTTTGTCTATTAATAAAGATGTTGCAAACCAAACCTGTTGATGTTGTTGATTCTTTTCATTTTATGGCACGCTAGATTAATTATGACATTTAAACTCTCAATTTTGTCTATTAATAAAGACGTTGCAAATTTGTTTATGTTGTTGATTCTTTTCATTTTATGGCATGGTAGATTAGGACGTTTAAAATTTTAGGTATTTGAAATATATGTCAAAGCATGGTTTGAGATCTTATAAGCATGATGATAATAACAAATATGAACAGACCAGATGAGAGAAGTTTGGATTTGAGCAGCTTATAAGGCTTCCATGGCAATAACAAAGAGGCAGGGAGACAATGGGTCCCCCTGTCTCAATCCTTCACTCCACTAAAATAATCCACCAAAGTTCCATTAATTGTTATCAAGAATCTAAGGGTAGTGACTAGTGATGCACTTCTTAATTCAATGCAATTCTTTCATTTCCTCTTATAAATTTTTTTTACCTTTTACTTTTTTAACTTTCACTTTTTACTTTTTTACTTCTCATTACACAGAGGTAGCATGAGAAGAATTTTTATTGATGAAATGTTGCTCATTTGAAAGAAAAGATCTGGAAAAACATTTTGACAGAATGTCAAGGAGATATTACTCTTTTAATGGCATGTATGATGTCAATTCCAAGCACACTTTTCTCAATTCTCTCCCAGAACCGTTGGGAGATGAAACCCTTCTCATGATGAATCTCCAGAAAATAATGTTGCAGTAGGCCTCTTTGAGAGAAATTTATCAGCATGTGCTTATTGCCCTAGAAAAGCTCTGCAATCAAAGGAAGTTTCTTTCAAAAATTGACAAGATTCATAGCAGACTCAAGGATAATTGTAAAAGGAAAGACTTGCAGATTAAATGCTATGACAAGAATTGTGCCTGTTCAACAAAAAGAAGAGCTCATTTTAAAAAATATTCTTGGAAGAAAAAGCACTATGCAAGCCAAAAGAAGAAATCTTTCAGAAATAAAAAATGGAAATTCCTTAGAAGAAAGCAGTTCAAAGGAAAAACTTCAAAAGTCTATTTCGTATCCACTTTGCAAAAAACTGTCCAAGGAAAGAAAAGGCAGCAAAACTCCTTGAGCAAGCACAGATTCATGCAGAAGATACTCATTTCTCAGACGTAGAATCACTCTTTTTGCTGGATGACGACTATTCTCCTCAAGCTTTAGTAGTCCTGGCCTATTCTACATCTGAAGAAGATTCAAATCTAGATAGTGAAGAAGATTCAGACCCAGAAATCCAAACCATCTATACATCCCAACCCATCATAGCCCCCCTAATCAGTCCCACACCCATAGCCCAAGTAAATATCCTCCTTGATACGTATGCCAGACCCATTCCAGTAATAGCCTTGTTTGACACAGGAGCAGCAGCAACAATTCTTCATCCCAAAATATTACCCAAAGAATGTTGGCTACCCCATCATCAGATGTTCAGAGCAGCAAATGGAGAAACATTTTTGATCACCTTGAAAAGTAAGCCTATTCTCATCAGAATCTTTCCAACACTCACTATCAAACAGCAAGTCCTCGGATCCCCTTTTACAAGCAGAGACCTTCTTATAGGATTTGATCTCCTTCATCAAATACCTAGCCTTAGATGGTCTTCAAAAGGACTCATGCATAAACAACACCTTCTCACCTGGACCCAAGTTCCTCATTTATTCACCATCGATCCCTTTGACCCTTTAAGGTTCCAGATTATCAATGACTGTTGTGCAAATAATCACTCTGAATTCCTCATCAAGAACCCCAATCCTTTATGGAAAAACCCAAACTTCTTTATCCATTTACCCTTCAAAAAGAATGAAGATGTTAACCCCACCAAAGCCAGCCACAGAGGAATGAACCCGGAACACCTAACCTTAGCCAAACAAGAACTATCTACCCTCCTTTCAAAAGGCATCATTGAACCTACAATGTCTCCATGGGCGTGTGAAGCCTTTTATGTCAACAAGCATGCTGAGCAAGTATGATGAAAACTCAGATTGGTAATCAAGTACCAGGATCTTAATCATTTCCTTGCAGATGACAAATTTCCTTTGCCAAATAAGAGTGCTCTTTTCCAACATCTTTCAAATGCCAGAGTTTTCTCAAAGTTTGATCTTAAAGCAGGATTTTGGCAATTAGGAATCCACCCAGAAGAAAGATACAAGACGGCATTCTGCATCCCAGACCACCATTATCAATGGACTATTATGCCTTTTGGCCTTAAAAATGCTCCATCCCAATTCCAAAAAGCGATGGTAACATTGTTTCAGCCTCTCTTGACTAATGCATTGATTTATGTGGATGATATTCTCTTATTCTCAAAAGATGAAGAGTCCCATAAAAAGTTACTTACTGAATTTTATAATTTGGTAAAATCTCAAGGGATAATGCTTTCAGAAAAGAAAATGGTCATAGGGCAATCTTCTATAAACTTCTTGGGGGTTAACATTTCAGATGGAAAGTATACTTTGCAACCTTACATAGCTGTTTCCCTTTGTGAATTTCCTGACAAGCTTACAAATGCCAAGCAGATACAACAGTTCCTTGGAATTGTTAATTACATGGCAGATTTCATCCCAAAAATATCCAAATACAGGAATTGTCTTGCTCAATTACTGAAGAAATCACCTCCAGAATGGAATTCTGTTCATACAGAAGCAGTGCAACAGTTGAAAAAATTAGCAGAAAAGCTTCCCCCTTTGCAGATTCCAGGATCAGGGAAAGGGATACTGCAGATAGATGCAAGTGATGAATATTGGGCAACAGCTCTCTTTGAAGAGGTTAATGGCAAAAGAAACATTTGTGGATATAAAAGTGGTGCATTCAAGCCTTAAGAACTCCATTACCATTCCACTTTCAAAGAAATTCTAGCAGTCAAACATGGGATTGAAAAATTCCAGTTCCACCTTTTGGGCATACTTTTTTAGTAGAAATGGATATGTTTTCCTTTCCCAAAATGCTCCAGTTCAAAAGAAAAATACTCCCACACCCTCAGTTACTCAGATGGTCAAACTGGTTTTCACAATGGTCTTTTCAGGTAAAACACATTAAAGGCAAAGATAATCTTATTACTAACTACTTGTCTAGAAAACCTCTAGCTCTTAATACCACTGTTATTCCTCCACCCTTGTGTGTATTGAGAAAACTCTGGCATTTGAAAGATGTTGGAAAAGAGCACTCTTATTTGGCAAAGGAAATTTGTCATCTGCACACCATTACACCAACGCACTAACCAATAGGATAAAAACAAATTCAAAAAGACAAAAACAAAAAGCAAAAGCTAAAGCTAATTATGTAAATAAAGAGAGAGAGAGAGAGAGAGTTACGGGTTACTGGGCCGGTTAGCATATTAAAGAATAAAGTGAGAGAAATGGTTCTTTCATAGTTTCATTTCAGTTTTGCATTTCAAATAGATAAATTGAGAGACTTAGAGAGAGACAGAGAAAAAGAGAAAGAAATACCCAGCACCGAGGTCCGACCGGCGAGACTGCGATCTGCAATCTGCGAGAAATTGAGAGACTTAGAGAGAGACAGAGAAAAAGAGAGAGAAATACCCAGCACCGAGGTCCGACCAGCGAGACTGCGATCTGCAATCTACGAGACTACGATGAGGGCGAGGCGGCGAGCGGCAAGCACCGAGCACCGATCTGCGAGACTGCGATGGCGACGACGAGCGGTCTTCGAGCGATGGCGATGTGACCGTGGGCAGTGTATACTGGGGTTTGTTTTGGTTTTCTTTGTATTGGGGGCTTTTTTTTTTTTTTTTTTTTTTTTTTGAGAAAAACACCAATTGTATTAGGGTTTGTTTTGCTTTGCTCATGGACTGACTGTATTGGGGTTTGGTTTTTGATTTCCCTGCCAGCGACGTGACCGTGGCGTGGGTTGATTTCTGGTTCTCTGTTTTTGTTTTTTTTTTTTTTTTTTGTTTTTTTTTTTTTTTGAGAATTCGTGGGCTATGGGCTACATGTGTAATCTATTGGGCTCGCTGTGGGCTTGGCTTGCCATGGGCTTGGCTCTATTACATTTTTTTTTTTCCAGATTTTAGTTCAAATTTTTTTTGGGCTTTTTTTTTTTTTTTTTTGCTTGGAAGTAGAACAGATAATTTTTTTTTTTTTTTTAATTTGAGGGTGTTTCTAATTTTGTTACTAAGGGTGTTCCTAATTTTGTGATTAGGGTGTTCCTAATACAGATTAAGTATAATTTTTTTTTTCTGATTACGTGGCGTCGCCACTGACTTGGACATAACTCTTAAGCAAAGTTAACCTATAAGAAAATAATTTTAGATACCTTAGTCATGTTGTTTTATATCTTGTTCATCCAAAAGGCATAAATGAATCAAAATGACAAATCTAATAACAAAATAATAATATAAAACTTATCACATGAATGATTTTCTAAATCATATGACCTCCCCCCAAATGGTATTAGGCATTTAGTTGAACTGGGGATATGTGTAAATTTCTCACATTGGGATAGTAGAGTTCATACATTACACACATAATTTTCTCTCACACTTAACCACCCTCTCCCCCCCCCCCCCCCCCCCCACCCAAAAGTTTTTAAATAAAAAGGGTGAGGGGTGACTAGATGTGGCTATCCTATATGAGTATGACCACAATAACTCTTCTACTGTTGAGTATCCAATAATACCCAAGGAGTTTAGATGAGGATGCCCTCAAGTGATTTGATTCATAAGAAAACCTCAACCCCCCTGGTACCAATGGCTTTAGGTGGTGGAAGATGTCAATACCAGGGTTTCGGGTGCTGAGAGGCGATAATTCTCAAGTTGAACTAGTCGCATGCCATCATCTTTAAATGGACGAATTCAAGACCTACCTCATACCAAGCCCTTAACCCTAGACGATGAGTATGAGTGGTAAATCTTGTATCTCCATTTAATCCATAAGCAAAATGCTTCATATGATACTAATAAAATGAACATATCCTCACCATCATTTGGGTAAAAAATCCTACCTTTACCATCATTCTATTGGTGAAAAATCCCAAATATATCATTGTATATGGTAGCACATTTATTTACTCTCTTTTTTTTCTGAGTAAAAAAGGATATGGATCAAGGTTGGTAGCACATCCATTCGGATCATTAAACTTGGATATGCAATATGCATGTCCATTTGGACCACTTTCAAGTCAAAGGTTCAAGCCAGAGAAAGTGATGCTTGTTTGTGTTTGTTAACTCTGTTTGGTGTGTGAACCGTGACCTGTGAGAGAGAGAAAGACACGCATATGAGTCTTCACACGTCAAAAAGATGAAACTTGAAAGCAACTAAAAGGCAAAGCACTATTCCCTATCTCCAATGATCCCATAAACTATTACTTTTTTTTTGCTGAGACCCGTAAAAACCCAAAGGTCCAAAACCCCTTATCCACTTTCTCATCTTCTCCTTTTTTTAGGTCCTACCCTCACCCATCTGTGTCGTCCTGGACGGTGCCACCCGCTGACGTGTCACCCCCCTTCCCCCCCCCCCCCCCCCCCCCCCCTTCTCTGCTTTTCAATAAGCCAAAATTCTACATTGTAAAGTCCCTTGCTATTCACACCCCTCCAGCTTTCTTTGCTAGCTCGCTTTGCTACATTTTACATCTGAGAGACACGTCAACATGAAGCCCAAAACTTGTCCAAAATGTACAACAACCAAAGCGCACAGTATAATGACTTCACTAAATAAACACTGCACTAGATTCCCACCCAACTCTCTCTCTCACACACTGGAGTTCTCTGATTGAAATTTTGTCTCAAACAGCTTTCCGAATATTTCAAACTCTGTCTCTCTCTCTCTGACCGTTTCTATTTTCTCAGACACCATTTCAAATTCAAAACCCTAAAATCTGATTTCAGTATCTTCTTATAAGTTTGTTCCTTACTTTGTCAGAGAAAAGTTTCCATTTTTTTCTCTTGTGGGTACCAAATTTTTTTTCTCTGAATTTATTGCAAAAGCTGAGAAATTTTCACTATTTGGGTGTTGAATTTCAAAAGGGTATGTTTGTTATTGTTAATTTTTTCTTTTTGAGTTTTTATTAGAAGATTGAAGAAGATGATTCGGAGAAGATGACGATCAAAGAAGACTGTCTCTGATTTTCAGTTTGGTTGTACTGAAAGTGGGTGGTTTGGCTTTGACTTTGCCGTGATTTTTTTAGGGCTTGATTAGGGTTTCTGGGTAAGCAAGTTTTTGTTAAACCCTCTTGTTCTAATTCTGCTTTTCAAGTTCAAATTTTTATTTTTTTTGGGTTTAATGTTGTTTGGTGGTTAATCATTGTTTAGTTCTAAGGTTTTTTTTTTTTTTTTTTTTTTTTTTCAACTTCATTTTCAACTTTGGAAGCTTAAAATTTCTAACTTGGTGGATTGTCAAGTTAGGTTTTGGACTTGAACAGCTTGAGAATTGGCGAGTTGTATCGCTGAGAGAATAAGTGATTACTAAGGTATAGTTGATACTTGTTATATAATTTAGTTCTTTTGCTTTGATCTATGTGAATTTGTGGAATAGCCTTGGAAACTTGTGGGAAAAGTATTGAATAATTGAAATGCCTTCTAAATTGTGTGTATACATTTTTTTTTTTTTTTTTTTTTTTTTTTTTTGTATGAAACTTTTAGGGGTAAAATAGGTATCTAATTTTTTTTTTTCTAACTATTGTTGATACCCATTTTCGCGACACATTTCGTACAAGCCCGATTCAACTAAGCCCAACTTCTTTGTGGGCTCAATTTATGTATTATATTTTATTTATGCTTTTAAGCATGGCCCAAGCCCATGCGACATATCGGGGAAATTGAGGAAGTGTGGTTTGGAGGGTATGGGTTGATTCCTTTCAGACCTTTTGCATGAGCCCAGCCCATGCGTGTTACCAAGTGGGCAAGGGACACTGGTAGCACCTCAGGCTCATGGAGGAGGTCTTGTATCCAAAATTTCCACCCCAAAACAGCTTTTATGCTCTGTGTGACTGTGGCCCAAAGTTTCTGTCCGAACCTTTTTTTTCCTTTAAAAATGGTTGGCTCTCATTGGCCAACTTCAGCTGCTAGCTCTCATCTAGTTAAGCTTCCTAAAAGTCTGAAACAACTGAAAATGAGGAGCCAATGAGGGTTTAGTCAAGTTTTCCCTTAATGATGATAAAAGTAATCCTTCCTTTTATCCAAACAAAAGCAAACCTGAAAATCACTCATTGCTTAACACCTTGGGGTCCAAAGCCTTTTCTATTGGCCAAAAACCAGTCATTTAGAGCACCCCAAACTCAATATAAATTCCACAATCAGATTCAAAACAGGGGAGGACATTTTACTCTGAGAGCAACACCCAAAGCTCAATATAAGAGTCTTTCTTCAACTAAAAAAACAACCAGTCACGTTCTACCTAGAGACCTGAAACTTCAGAGCAAAACCCATTTAGCCAATCAACAATCTCACAAATCCGAACCTTAGGGGTGGAAATATGGGTACAGGGAAACCTTCCCTCTCTTCCTCACGACCTCCCTCAATTCCCTCTTCTGTGTGACTGCAGGTCGAAACTTCAGACCTGTTATGTTTTTATGGTTTTCTGCACTTTTGTTGTTAGCATTTTGATTCTCTCTTGTCAGAGCACCATTAGCCTTTGTTTTTTATACATTGTGAATTTTGGGCTTGATTCTCCATAAACAAATACTTCTCAAGAACCCAAGGGGAGATTTGGGCTGTTTTCACATTTTTGGCCCTTGTCGCAAAAACGTCCCTGACATTTTGGTAACTCCGCTGGGGAGTCAAGCAGCTGAAACAAGAGAAGTTATGTATCTAAAGATGCGAAACCAGCAAAAAGATGATGTTTCTCACACCAACTTGTCGTTCTAAGAGAAATCGTATGATACTTTGCCGCGCAAGAAGAGCATGGTGAAGTTGAGCTGAAATAAGTTCTATCCTTAGCTCATTGAGCTGCTGGAAATGCTCCAAATCATGTGACGAAATCGCTCCAACCTCCGGAAACCATCCAAGAAGTGAAGGATGGAGGGAGAATCAACTTTCTTATTCAAGGAAAAAAAAAATTCTTCTACTCATCTATATATATGTGTGTGTGTGTGTGTGTGTGTGTGTGTGTGTGTGTGTGTATTTTTTAGCTATCATTCATATGGAGGAATTATCCCACATCTCTTGCTTTATATAATATTCGTGAACATTTTTGTTGTAGCTGAAAAATGCAAAAATGGTGAGCCACAAATCCAACCGCGAAGGAAATGACGGTTCCAACCAATAATCAACAATGCAAAGCTCTAAACATCAATTTCAAAACCAAGAACCCCTCACGCGCTGGCATATGGGAGTTGCGGGTGATTAAATTATTTTGGCACAACAACAATCGCTGCTGTATGCAACCCTTCACAGCTAAATATTTTTGGCATCACCGCTGAACAAAGTCTTCACCAAACAGCTAAAGGCCATAGCTAAATGGCCTACCGCAAGGCGCTAGATATGCCATACACCAAGCCTTGAGCTAAACATTTTTGGCGTCATCGCTAAATGAAGCTTCACCAAATAGCTAAAGGCCGTAGCTAAACGGCCTACCGCAAGGCGCTAGATATTCCATACACCAAGCCTTGAGGTGGTGACATACCATATATCAAGTTGTATTGTTGCTGAGCCAGCGCCGAGCATATGGGGCTGCCATGGGTGATTAACTCATTTTGGTGCAACAATAATTGCTGCCGTGTGCGACCCTTCGCAGCTAAACATTTTTGGCGTCACCACTGAACAAAGTCTTCACCAAACAGCTAAAGGCCATAGCTAAATGGCCTACCGCAAGGCGCTAGATATGCCATACACCAAGCCTTGAGCTAAACATTTTTGGCGTCATCGCTAAATAAAGCTTCACCAAATAGCTAAAGGCCGTAGCTAAACGGCCTACCGCAAGGCGCTAGATATTCCATACACCAAGCCTTGAGGTGGCGACATACCATATATCAAGTTGTATTGTTGCTGAGCCAGCGCCGAGCATATGGGGCTGCTGTGGGTGATTAACTCATTTTGGCGCAACAATAATTGCTGCTGTGTGCGACCCTTCGCAGCTAAACATTTTTGGCGTCACCACTAAATGAAGTCTTCACCAAAGAGCTAAAGGCCATAGCTAAATGGCCCATCGTAAGGCACTAGACGTTCCATGCACCAAACCTTGAGGTTGCGACACGCCATACATCAAGTCTTTAAGAAGCGACATTTCATAAGCCGAGTTTTAAAGTCATACGAGCGACATACTATCGTTTAAAGCACGCTTAAGCTAAGACTCTCGAGCACTCTCTTCACTAATTCATTTTTTTATACATGTCGTTTAAACCATTTTAATCCTTTAAATTTTTAATCAAAATATTTTCTATAAGTCGTTTGTGCTAAAGCTTAGCCATGACTATTGTTTACTAATAGAAATCATAATTACTCTAGAGGACAAGGCGAAAACCTTCTCGGAGCATCCAACAAAGAAGGAAAGCTAGACTTGATTTCCTCTCATTGAAACCGTGACACATTCACGAACTCTAAGCCATGACAAGCTCACACATCCAAAATCATGGTCGATCGGCGCACGCTATGGGGGCTGTCGTGGGTGATTGACTCATGTTGGCACAACAATAATTGTTGTTGTGTGCGACCTTTCGCAGGCGAATATTTTTGGCGTCACCACAAAATGAAGTCTTCACCAAATAGCTAAAGGCTATAGCTAAATGGCCCACTGCAAGTCACAAGATATTTCATATACCAAGCCATGAGGTGAATATTTTTGGCGTCACCACAAAATAAAGTCTTCACCAAATAGCTAAAGGCCATAGCTAAATGGCCCGCCACGAGTCGCAAGATATTTCATATACCAAGCCATGAGGTAGCGACATTTCAATCGTCAAGTCTTGAAGTCATACGAGTGACAAACAACTGTCAAAGCATGCTTAAGCTAAGACTCTCAAGCATTATCTTTGCTAATTAATTATTTTATATATCGTTTAAACCATTTCAATACTCTAGATTTGTTGCCAAAATATTTTCTACAAGTCATTTGTATTAATCTTTAGCCATGACTATCATTTACTAATATAAATGATAATTACACTAGGGGACAAAACGGAAACCTTCTCGGAGCATCCGACAAAGAAGGAAAGCTCGATTCCCTCTCACCGAAGCCATGACATGCTCATGCATTCTAAGCCATGAAAAGCTCACACATCCAAAATCATGGTCAATCCACGCACGCCTAGCCATAGCATGTTCATATATCTCAAGTCATGACAAGCGCATGCATTCTAAGCCATGTCAATGCCTTAATCCTTCTTGAATTGGAGATTATACATGAAGAGGGAAGTTCAAACGTTGCCATCATCAAGAAAATTGTTCTTGTCACTCAATTCTTGCAATTGAAATCCGTGGCCAAGCCAACTAATAAGGAGAGTTCGTGCGCACCTTTGAAGAATGCTTTACTAGAGCTCGTTCTAAACATTGATGTCAAACAACTAAAAAATCACAAGCTAGTTGCTAGAAATCCATTCCAAAGATTTTCGAGTGAAATCTTAGTATTGATGTGAAAGCTCGGCATAAGCGGCATAGAGGCTAACGAAAAAAAAATTGTTGTGCTAGGGATGCGACGACCCTATATCGACGTCCCTAATTCTTAGCCCTTCATTGTCCAAAAGTTAGAAGCCAAGCAAGCAAAGTATGGAACCGCTGTCTGCAGTACCATATATCTTTGACAAATAGGCTAACCGAAGCGTGGGAGAAAAATTGCTGTGCTGGGAATGAAACAACCATATACCGACATCTCCGACGCTTAACCTATCATTGTCTCAAAATTAGAAGCCAAGTTAGCTGAGTATGGAGATGCTATCTGCGGCACAACAAATCTTCGACAAATAGGAATTATATTTTGCCCTTTATATAGCAAATGAGGAGCCCCATTTTTGGAATTCATCTTGGAGGAATATGGTGAAGACTAAAGGAGGAATAAATCCTACCAACAACTCTTGGCGATAGGATACCACTGGTTTGGCATAACCAAATTCGCTAAAGTCACCACACTTTTAAGTGCACTCCAAGCTTATACGCACACACCATATAAGCCTTCAAGACATGAGCGCTCCATAGCCTTTTATACTTATACTCGGGGGCTTGAACCCATCGGACCTATCCATTCACCCTTGAATGAGTACATTCGGGTCTTTACCGCCACTAAATAGTTCACTGAGTGGACAGAAGCAATTGCACTCAAGAAAAGCGATGGGAATGCTTGTAGCCAAACTCATCAAGAAGCATATCATTTGTCGCTTTGACATCTTATTCATAAGCGATAACAATACATCTCACTTATACCAATTTTCGAAGGCAAGCCCTATGAAATACTAGGAAGTCGACAAACTATCATGTTATCAAAGCATGGTGAGATCCCTACACGCGAAGGTGTAATGTGTTCAATAAGGTAGGGAAATCCAACGCTTTCTTCTAATGAGAAACCTTGCGAAGCGGCAAGAAAACCAATAAATTACTCCTACGGCAAAGCCTTTACATGCGAGGGTAAAAAATACTCTCAATAAGGTAGGGAAAGCCAAAACTTTCTTCTAATGAGAAACCTTGTGAAGCGCAAGAAAACCAACAAATTACTCTTACGGCAAAGCCTCTACATGTGAGGGTAAAAATACTTTCAATAAGGTAGGGAAGGCCAAACACATACTCTCTCAATGGTAAGCCTTATCAAATGGCTAGGAAGCCAATGAGACGTTTTATTATGGTGATACCCCTACTTGTGAGGGCACGACTAGCCCTCAACAAGAAAGGAAAGCCAATGCATCCTCAAAAGGAAATCTCTACCGAATGATTGGGAAGCCGGTGAGATGTTATATCATTCATATGTGGCAAGACCCCTACTTGCGAGGATGCAATGCCCTCGACAAAGTAGGGAAAGCCTACATTTTCTTAACGGCAAGCCTTACGAAGCGGTATTTAAGCCAACACAATATCTTATAATTCAAGCATAGCAGTCCATTACATGGTGGACATAATCATCCTAAAACATTATGGGAAAATCGATGCAACAAATCACTATCTCATTGCCACATGGTAATTTGCTATACGCGAGGATAAAATCCTTCCTTAAGAAATTAGCAAGCCTATGTATGTGAGAACGTGATTGCCTCTATGAAACGGTGACAAACAAGTGCACCATGAGCCGCAGCATGCGCAAACGCAACCCATATGTGGGGGCTTCTTGAAACTAACGAAATAGCAACCTAATATATGTCGAGAATAAGTCGACTACCAAACGGCGAGCCAAGCTTCAATATATATGAGATGCTATATGTGAAACCAAATCTGTCCGTCAATAGAGCGCTGAAAAATGGTGCACAGGTAGTGAGACGTGCGCTTAGCCAAAACCTTTTCACAAAGGTGTGACAACCAAGCAACATGTCTACTAACTTGTCTTTGCAAAGGCAAAGCCACATTCACGAGCTATCCAATCAAGCACAAGTAATCTTTAAAAGCCTAAGTGCATATGATCTATCAAAATTATGCTACTTAATCGCAAGGTGCACTCGACCCTTCCAAGCAAGCTGTCCTCAACATACTCAAATGCTCATAGTCATACAAGGGTTGTTTTCGCAGCAAAAACATGCTCATAGCCTATCAAAAAAAGGTACAAGCTCATTCTCAAGGTACAAAATACAAACTATTCACATCCTTGAGTTACAAATCATTTTTTTCATTCCAAAATACAAAATTTACATCCAAATGTCATATATGTTTGCTTTGTACAAAATGCAAATTATGCATACTAACTATGACAGTACAAACTCAAAACCAATACAACTAGATAGGAGTTGCTGTATACATAAGTGGTTTGTCCACAAGGGTGAAATACAAGAGAAATTGTCTCCAAGGCAGCAGCCCATATTACACAGTTCAACTAATTTGAAATTTCAAAGCTTGGGGCTTAATACAAGACAATTGAAAAAAAGAAAAAAAAAAAAAAAAAAAAAAAGGAAAGCAAGAAAGTAGGTGAAGGAAAAAGTTGAAGCAAAGTCGTGGTTGCCATCCAACGTCGCCATCTTTGGGACCTTGGCTTGCAGTCGCTCTCTTTTTTACTTCGAAGCCACAAGTGAGAGACAGACCAAAATGGTTCAAAGTTACTAACGGCTACCATAGTACTATCTATTGTAGCTCTACGTTGCTGTCTGCAGCGGCTTCCACCTCAGAAAATGATACATTGGCAATGGGATTGGCCTCAAGAATGAAAGTGCCAACAACGGCATCATGATTGTCTATGCCAAAGCCATCTTACAAGAAATTATGCTACAACGCACTCAACAATCCCTATTGGCATGAAAAGGGGTTGACAGCGAATTTTGACTTGCCACAACAAATTTTAACTTGCCAGAGAAATCGTGGCTTCATTCTCAAATAGACGGAGCTGCTGTCTGTGCAAAGTGTCGAGGCTGTCAACAATTACATAGAAGGAATAGTGGCTGCAACATGGAATCACCAACTTCGGCTCCACCAATTCATGCTAATAATCAAGCTATGCAACACATGGCTTACTCTCAATGGCATCAACACTAAGTATTTCACAATGATTAAGCGGTTATGCAAACAACCCAATAACTCATACAGCGGCATCGTTGGGAGCTAAAGGCTTACTCAACCGCTATGCGCCCCTACACCAGAAATTCAAGTTTCATTCCTACACCTTTATTTCAAGCTTGCTGAATCAAGAAGCAACTACCACTTAGTGACTATCACTCTCACTTGCGTTCATCGCAAGAATATGATACAGGGGGCTGCCAACCAATGTAGCAGCTATGTCACACCCCTATACTACATCGCCAAGTGATATCTTCGCTCCATTCTATCTCAAATAAGCTGTCCCAAGACAGCCAATAGTATCGCTCATCGCTCATGGCTATGACTTCATCGAAATTAATCTTGGCAAATACAATCTCACCGAATTAATTGACAATCAAGCGACTCAAAAAAAAAAAAATTGAATCATCCCCAATTTGTCATTTCATCATCATTGCCTCATATGGGCCCAATTCGCTCACTCAAATTTACAACAAACAATGGGGAAAATTTACTTCCAACTAAATGGCCAACTCAAAGTCAAGCGTAGCCGCATTGCAAACTAATTTCCATGCCCGGCGACTATCGAGATCAATGGGAATCGGCTTCAACATGAGCTTCAGCTTTAATGAGAACAATGGCTCAATCTCATGAATCGTTGCAATGAGACTGTCATTTTTCCAAAGAAAAGCCACTCTACAAATTTAATTGAAGAGTTCGTTCGGCGTATCAGCCAGCTCAACCAAGAGATAGCGACCAAAAAAAAAAAAAAAAAAGGCTCACCAAGGTAGACGTCATATCCAACACCAGCGGCGCTTCATCCTGCCTAGATCTCGACTTTTGGACTGAGGACAGCGTCGATCCCTTGAAATTGTTTCCATGGAACATCCTCTCTCTTCACCATCAAGGATCTCACCACCTCACTGCCTTCCTTGGATCTCAACGACTTGGGTGTTGTGAGGAGTTGGAGGCGGAATATTTGGAGAAGCTTAAGGAAGTCTATGAAAAGTAAAGAGTTTGAAAAGGAAAATAGGGTCCCACACCTAAAGCAAGCATCCATCACTAGTATTGTGAAAAAAAATTTGTTCCGGAAGTCTACCGTGGGAAGAAGTGAAATTCTTAAAGCAAGTGAAGTGATATGGCGTGCTAGCACTTATCTGAAGCAGAAAGTGAAGCTCTTGGCCTAGAAGCTCAGCAAGTGGGGGTAGAGGAAATCTACAACTACCTGTAGGTGAATAAAGGAAGTAAGTTTGAAAAGTCAAAGACTTACATTACAAGAAGTGGCGCAGAACACAAACAAAGAGGAAAACAAGGCACCTGAAGCAAACTAAAGAATTGGAGCAAAATTTGACAAGAGAAAGCCATTTATGTTACAAAGCAAGATGCTCTGGTGAAGTGATAAAAATGCAAAATGGAAGTGGCGTCTTAGTTTACATCTGAAGAGGAAAGTGAAATTTTTTGGCCTAAAAGCAAAGCAATTGGAATGGAGCAAAGCTAACGCTACATGTAAGTACATGAAGGAATAAAGTTTGAAAAGCCAAAGGCCACATATACATTACAAAGCAAAGAGGCTTCACGTCAGGTACCTTAACAAAATAATGTAAAGAATTGATGAAATCATCAAAGTAGCATGGAAGCTGCTATGAAGAAATGCTAAAATCGCCATGGTGGTCATGGCATTCATCCAAAAAAAAAAAGTCTTAAAGCTACACGTGGACATAAAAATCATGGAGCATTACGGGATGAAATTATCATTTGGATACAACTCAATTTACTTGGACTTCACAATCCATGAAATTTCGACACGCACAAGCTTCTTTGACCCGAGAGTTTTCTACAAAGTAGACTCCACGAGCCATGATATATTTAAGAATGGGCTTCATCAACTTGTATCTTCTCAACAAAAAATAAAGCATTTGGGTAAACTAATTCCCAAACTCGCAAAATCTTCAAGCAATGGGAAACATCAACTACTCACACGTATGCCGCAAGCGCCACGCGTGCTCGGGGGGCTAATGTTGATACCCATTTTCGCGACACATTTCGTACAAGCCCGATTCAACTAAGCCCAACTTCTTTGTGGGCTCAATTTATGTATTATATTTTATTTATGCTTTTAAGCATGGCCCAAGCCCATGTGACATATCGGGGAAATTGAGGAAGTGTGGTTTGGAGGGTATGGGTTGGTTCCTTTCAGACCTTTTGCATGAGCCTAGCCCATGCGTGCTACCAAGTGGGCAAGGGACACTGGTAGCACCTCAGCCTCATGGAGGAGGTCTTGTATCCAAAATTTCCACCCTAAAACAGCTTTTATACTCTGTGTGACTGTGGCCCAAAGTTTCTGTCCGAACCTTCTTTTTCCTTTAAAAATGGTTGGCTCTCATTGGCCAACTTCAGCTGCTAGCTCTCATCTAGTTAAGCTTCCCAAAAGTCTGAAACAACTGAAAATGAGGAGCCAATGAGGGTTTAGTCAAGCTTTCCCTTAATGATGATAAAAGTAATCCTTCCTTTTATCCAAACAAAAGCAAACCTGAAAATCACTCATTGCTTAACACCTTGGGGTCCAAAGCCTTTTCTATTGACCAAAAACCAGTCACTTAGAGCACCCCAAACTCAATATAAATTCCACAATCAGATTCAAAACAGGGGAGGACATTTTACTCTGAGAGCAACACCCAAAGCTCAATACAAGAGTCTTTCTTCAACTAAAAAAACAACCAGTCACGTTCTACCTAGAGACCTGAAACTTCAGAGCAAAAACCCATTCAGCCAGTCAACAATCTCACAAATCCAAACCTTAGGGGTGGAAATATGGGTACAGGGGAACCTTCCCTCTCTTCCTCACGACCTCCCTCAATTCCCTCTTCTGTGTGACTGCAGGTCGAAACTTCAGACCTGTTATGTTTTTATGGTTTTCTGCACTTTTGTTGTTAGCATTTTGATTCTCTCTTGTCAGAGCACCATTAGCCTTTGTTTTTTATACATTGTGAATTTTGGGCTTGATTCTCCATAAACAAATACTTCTAAAGAACCTAAGGGGAGATTTGGGCTGTTTTCACATTTTTGGCCCTTGTCGCAAAAACGTCCCCGACAACTATCTAGTTGGTTATTCTAGTTTCTAAACTATATCACTTTCTAGCATCTCGAGTTTTTAAGGCTCGATTTTGGCCTATAAATCGAGTCTCAAAGACTTGATTTTCATGGCCAAAATCAAGTTTTGTTATTCTAACTTTGGGGTCATGCAATATTGTGAGGGATTTCACAATTTGCTCCAATACCAATGGGCTTGGTCTGCGATCGAATGCTATAAAAGATTTGTGCCCCCTCATCCTTCACCAATTGGTCGTTGGATGAGGTGGTATGGAACTCAGTCTGCCAAGTAAGTGGTCTCAAGTTCGAATCCTGGGAGTGGTGAAACTTGGAGGGTTTCCACTTGGTAACTAGGATTGCGAATGCTGTAGCTGAAAAGGGGGCTGAGGGAAGTGTTCTATCCGGTTACCAATTGGTCGTTGGATGGATCGGTAAGGCACACGGTCCGACAAGTGGTATCAGAGCCAAGGTCATAGGTTCGAGTCGTTGGAGCCGCATTGTGAGGGAGGGATTGTGAGGGATTTCACAATTTGCTCCAATACCAATGGGCTTGGTCTGCGATCGAATGCTATAAAAGATTTGTGCCCCCTCATCCTTCACCAATTGGTCGTTGGATGAGGTGGTATGGAACTCAGTCTGCCAAGTAAGTGGTCTCAGGTTCGAATCCTGGGAGTGGTGAAACTTGGAGGGTTTCCACTTGGTAACTAGGATTGCGAATGCTGTAGCTGAAAAGGGGGCTGAGGGAAGTGTTCTATCCGGTTACCAATTGGTCGTTGGATGGATCGGTAAGGCACACGGTCCGACAAATATGTTAGTTCAATATGCCTCAAGCCATGGTTTGATGCCTCATGCTCATACCATTAAACATCAATGAATTAGGAATTTCCTCTGACTTTTTTTATTTTTATTGAGTTCTAAAAAATAGAAGTGAAAATACATTTTTAGTTCCTACATTTTATGAGAATTCTCTTTTTAGTTCCTAACTTTTAGACACACCTACCTTAGTCCAATAAATCGAAAACTGTTGCTATTTTAGTCTTTACTATCATCTCAATAACGAAAAAAATATAAGTGGCAAATAGAATGCACCATTGATATGTCAGATGTTAACATGATTAATAAAATAATAAAAAAATACCACATCAGCATCAGATTTAAAAATAATAATTTAAGAACTTAAAAAAAATTAAAACAACATAAATTCAGATCATATTCATCTTTAATAGTGACACAAACCCAGAAACCCAAACCCACTTCGGAATCTTCAACCCAAACTGTATCCACTACAAAGCACAATAAGCCTCATTCGCACCTTACAATTCTCACCCACAACCCCCAAAGATTCCAACTTTGAACACACAACTTCATGGTACAAAACAAAAAACTTCACCAAATTATAAACCTCAACATTACAGCTCCAAGTCCCAACTCACAAAAAAGCTTTTGGCTTTCTGCTTTGCATGCAGCTCCACAGTTGGCTAGTTCTAAGACCTGAATTTTTAGCCTCCAACTCACAAAACCAAGAAAACCCAGAAACCAAAAACACTTAGGGGTTGTGTGGTATTGTTGTTCTATTAGTGTTGTTTGTATTTTTTAGAAATACGTGTAAATAAAAAAAAAAAGAGTAAAAATATTTGTAATGTTGTTTAAAAACTAAAAACATGTGTATAAACACATGTACCAAAACACATGTACCAAACAAGCCATCAAATATGCCACCAAGAGACCAGATTTCAGCTTCAACGCACCATAGGGCTTCACTACAAGCACAGATCCCAATTCAAAACCAACCCAGAAGAGAGCTAAATACAATGGGTTCTTTTTCTCTTAATCTCAAACTTTCTCTCACCCCAACCAGATTCTCTCTCTCTCTTGATGGTTTGGTCGGGTGGTGGTGGTGGTGGTGGGATTGATTGGATGGTGTGGTGGCTTGGGTATTTTTGGGTTTGTGTATTGGGTTTGAGATTTTTTGTTTGGGTTGGATGTATGTTTGGATTGATTTGGTGCTTTGTGGCTTTGGGATTTGATGATTTTGCTAGGATTTGAAAAAATGGAGGCTTTGAGATTTATGATTTTTTTAAGCTGAATTTTCTGAGTTTTTTGTGTTTGCTTCCCAAGAAAATTTCTAAGTTAATGGGTTGCTGGAATTTGGTTTGTTTGCTGGGGAAGAACGTGAAGTTCATGTTTTAGGGAAAGAAGAACTTAATATTCTTACGAAAAAGATAATGAAAAGTAACACACTTTTTCACCGACACGTATTTTCAAAAAATATAAACAATGTCACTAAAATAATATTACAAAACTGACCCTAAATAACTAAAATGTCAACAAGACAACAACATTAAAGTTAGAGGAAATAAAAGGTAGTTTAGCCATAAATTTTTAAGGGTCCTGTTAATGTATGCCATTATGATAATTGTTAATAAACTATTTTAAGAAAGTTTTGACACAAGTATAAATGTTTATAGGGTGTGGGGGGTAAGAGCCAGGATTCAAGTTTCCAAGAAGAAGTTTCATATACATATACACTTAGATTAGGCCAGAGAAGAATTTCTATCTTGTATTAAAAAAAAAAATTAATACTAATTTTATGAAAAATATAAATAAATAAAAAAAACTGTCAAAAAATTAAACCGTAAACCAATATCCTTAAGGCATCTATTAAATTTTCTCAAATTTTAAACCCTTTAATTTGATCAAGCTAGCCTAACTAAACATACAATGAACTAACCTTCATAGCCAACCATTCTTGGGCATATGTGATGTTTTGAACATCAATTTGTTGGGCAAAGTAAGCACCCGGAGACCTTGGTTTTATATTAAATTTCTTGCAAAAGGGTATCCAGTGCTTAGAGAAATTAGAAGCCTCTATAAGAGCATAGAATGTCAACTTTGACCCACCATCATCAGAAAGATAAACACTTAACTTCTCAGGTGGATAATTGTATGATATTACTGATAAAATGGTATTGATCACCAAAGTTGGTGGCTCCATCTTGGGTTTACCGTGCATACAAAAAGGTCAACGTTCAGTAACTTCTTTTCGTATCTGTAACATGCAAAGAAGGTGCAACAAAATAACAAAAATTAAAATAGGATTTTACATAAGAAAATAATTTTTTTAAAATAAATCATCGATTGTTCTAAAAATTTAAATAATGAGAAATCTAACCACTAAACCGATATTCTAACATTTTTGGAATTAGAGTAATAATAAATTTCATCTAACAATAATTGAGAATAATGACATGCGGACACAAATTTTTATTTTTTTATTTCCTTTTCCTCTCTCCATTTAAGTGTAGAAATTCGGCTACCCACTCTTTCCACTTAATATTAAATGGAAAAGAGTAGGTAACCGAATTTGGTAATACATGATTCTTGTTGTATTATGATGGAAAGTGTGGGGACAATTTTTGCTTTAAAGGCCAAGGGCTAGACCATGTTGTAACCTTAGGCAATTTTTGTTGTCCCACATTAGAAGGAAAGCCTCCCTCTTTGCACCTTATAAGGCATGAACCAATGGCTTAAGAGTACCACTAGTTTGGTATCCTTTTATTGTGGGGACAATTTTTGCTTCGAAGGCCAAGGGCTAAACCATGTTGTAACCTTAGACAATTTTTGTTGTCCCACATTGGAAGGAAAGCCTCCCTCTTTGCACCTTATAAGGCATGAACCAATGGCTTAAGAGTACCGTAACCAAACTAGTGGTACTCTTAAGTCATTGGTTTATGTCTTATAAGGTGCAAAGAGGGAGGCTTTCCTTCCAATGTGGGACTACAAAAATTGCCTAAGGTTACAACATGGTCTAGCCCTTAGCTTTTGAAGCAAAAATTGTCCCCACAGAAAGTTTATTTTAAAAAATAATGTAAAATTCATAATATTTTTACAACAAATTTTAGGTGGCAAACTATTATTTATGAATAAAAAAAAGTGATGTCAGTGGTGATCTCATATTATAATAATCAATAATAGCTTACCACCTAAGAATTATTGTGAAAATATTATGGATAAATAATTACTTTTATTAAATATATATATTTTTAATTGAAATTAAATCCTATAAAGATTCTTTATAAACCTTATATTTACAGAGAAATGTTTCGTTTACAATATTTTCACAACTCCTTCACAGTAGAGAAGTAGTAAATTGTTATTGGTTCTAATTCACAATAACAGTCAATTAACAACATATCACTTAGGTTCCATTAAAAAAAAACATATCACTTAAGATTTATTGTGAAAATTTTATGGACATAACATATATTATATTTATGTCTTCCAATTTTTTTTAAATATTTCCACATCATTTCTTTTTAAGTGGTAGAATAAATGATTCCGATTAAAAACACAATTATGATATATTTCTATTAATAGCTAAAAGTTCAGATTTGTGTGAAAACACAAGAGCTTGTTTAGACCGCTAATAAAAAATTACGGCTAGATTGCTTTTACTCTAACTTAAACTAAGTGCGAGATAAGAGTAAATGAGCGCAAACAACCGATAACACTACTCTAAGCTATATTCATCTATTATCAACAATAAAAGAAAAGTTTAAAGAATAGGAAAGAGAGATGCAAACACAAGATAATACCAGGACATTTTATCAAAGAGGAAAACAAAGAACTCGGCGAAAAACTTCTCCGCGACCCTACAAGTTGAAATCGATTCACTAGAGAATAAAGTTGGAGTACATGAATAACAAAAGACCATCCAAGTTTGGTCTACCCAATGTACTTGAGCCCTCCAAGCTCCTGCTACCAACTGGCTTCTCGGAACCTTATCTTTTCTAGCTATCCTAGATTCCGTAATTCAGCCCAATTGCATCCGCCAATGAACGACTCCTTCCAATGTTTTCTAACAGCACCAAAATCTCATTTAACACTCGAATAGGGTATGGTAAGTGTTTGGGCTATCAACCTCTCAAGGATTTAGAGATGGAGAGATAGGAGTAGAGGAAAAACATAAGGAAATGTGTAGATGATTATGGATATAACAATCTCTACTCTCAAATGTATTTTCTAAGTAATGAGGGTATGTATAGGGTGGGTAAAGACTTGGTAAAACAAAATATGATATTTTGTCAAACAGAACATTTTGCAAGTATTCACGGGAAAGCCTTACCCGTGAGACACTCGCAAAATCCTCTAGGTTGGCATGACTCTTCGTCTTCCAGTCATATGCTCTACATGTGGCTATTTCGTGGGTAAGCTTGTCGCTAGACACTCGCGAAATCCACTTATTTATCCTTTTAAGGTTAAGTCTTTACACTCTCTCACACTCATCCCGGCCTTACAATTAAAAATCCACATAAATACAAGGAAATATGATTGAAGAAATTACAATCAAATTTGGCACGGAATTAAAGTTAACACAAAATAGTTGTAAATTACAACTTTACAATACCTACTATAATTATCAAATTTGATATTTATAAAAAATAAAATTGAGGGAAAAGATTATATTTTGTGGAACTTTCCCATGCATTATATAAAACCAAAGACATTTGACTTTTAGTTTACCTCATAATATTTGGCCACATAAACTTTTAAGACTACATAATTTTACACATCATTACTCTATTATATTTTTTTAATTGATCTTAAAAAAAATGTCTATATTTTAACCATCCATTAAATTCTTATCAAATTATATTTTCTTTAAGAGATGTGTCATGTCCATAACATTTTCACAATAAATTATAGATGATAAGTTATTAGTTTTAATTTGAATCTCACAATTGAAATTATTTTTTTGTCCACCCATAATAACCTACCACTTAAAATTTATTGTGAAAATGTTGCTGTAGGGATGGAGGGCCCAGATATAAGTATTAGGCCATGAGCCATGCCCAAGGATGTCAAGTAGCCCGAGAACAAATAAGTACTAGCGGAGGCATACAGATTAATGGGCCATGGAAGAGGTCTAGTCACAATGAACAGGAGATGTTGTCCGAGGAGAAATACCTCCTCGGCTAAGCAAAGGAGAGGTCAAAGGTCCAACCATCCATCAAAAATAGGGCAACAAGCAATCGTGCTTGAAAGGATAAACATCAGAGAGAGATGAGATAAAATAGAGTTAAGAAATATCTTAGAAGAAAGCTGTTACTACCGCATTGAATACTTTGCATTTAACCCCTTTGTCCCATTAATGTGGAAGTGATACCTGAATAGTAACTTTCAGTCTGACAGCTACCTCCAAAGATTTTAAGAAGGTGATGATGGGACAAGTACCAAGAAGATTAGCAATCTGACCTATATGTGGAGGATTGGGATGAAAGAAGGCGAGGGAATATAAAAGAGAAGAACCCCATTACAAAGGGGATCATAAAAAAAACTCACGAAAAATTATTGTATACCCAAGAACTGTAACTTTGTATAAGTCTAAGAGAAATATATAAGAACAAACATTTCTCAAACTTGACCGATGAGAACTCTTCTTGTTTAAAACTGTTTATTTTATCATTTCTAGTAATAACTAACCTATTGTGATCATTATCCACCTAACTCATTGAAAGTTCAGTTTCAAGTCCACTCTCTAACAAATTTATTGTTTTGGGCTCATTGGGCCATTGACCATCTATTTAGGCTATGGAGCAAATTGTGTCCTTACAGTTGTAGACTTGTCATTTACCTCTTTTTAGACGGTATGAGATATATATATATATATATATATATATATAAACACAATTACAATAAATGATTATTAAAAATTATTTGATACTTAGACAACAAAATAAAAATAAACATAAAAATTGAAAAAAGATAGAAATCATATATACTTTGTTAAACTTCCAATACGCGGATTTCAATTTAAATTTAAATCTTTTTTCATCAAATACTTCCACCGAACAGGCAACAGAACCTTTATATTATATACAAAAGAATCTTTCTCGTTAAAGACTTCCATATAATTTCATCATCTACCATGATGATCGAGAACCCAAAGACTTTATATCTCAACCTTTAGAAATATTGAGTGAGTTTGAGAAGCCTAAAAGAGAAGGAGTAGTCTTTTGATTTGGCTTATATTTTCAGCAAATTAGCAAATAATGAACCAACCACATGAGTAAATCAGTAACATGTTTATCAAAGCGCACTCATATATTTAATGTATTACGAGCAAATAATCAGAGAAACAATAGCCTGTGTTTCTTTTATTCTGTTTAAACTTACTTTTTCAATTATAAAAACACACACTGTGAGTTGTGTGACAGTGTGAATTGAAAGAGTTTTTCTCTGTTAAATATTATAGTGTAATACAAATCCTGTGTTACAATGAATTATAACATGTGTATATATAGTAGACTAAATCCTAAACTAATATACTTCTAGTACAAGTAGGAGACTTGACTTGCACACAAAGTAAAATTAAGCTTGGGCTTATACTAATGAGCTAATATATTTCTAACACCCCCTCTCAAACTCAATATGGAAGCTTCATGAAATCTTGAGATTTGATAAGGTTGAGAAAATCCCTTGAATGAAATTTGGCTCTGTAACGGTAGTTTAGGGAAGGCAATGGTCTTGCAGTGTTGATGCGACTTCTAACAGTGGCATGACTATACCGGAGAGTTTTGGCGGCAGTAGTAGAAAGCCAAAGAAGATGAACGCAGCAAAAAAAACACCGAGGAAAACAAAGATTGCTCTTAAATATACCGCAAGGACAAAAAACCATGGCCACAAGAAGGTGGTTCTGATACTATGTTAGAAATATTAGCATTGATACACCATGTTGAATATGCTAGTATGGATGCGGAAGCGAAAGCATAAAGCATAAAACACAATAACACACGAAGGTTACACAGGTAGGCAATGGTCTTGCAGTGTTGATGTAGCCTTTTAGGGTTTCCTTCATGGATGTAGGCCGTTAGGCTGAACCATGTAACCTTCGTGTGTTATTGTATTTTATGCTTTATGCTTTCGCTTCCGCATCCATACTGGCATATTCAACATGGTGTATCAATGCTAATATTTCTAACATGGTATCAGAGCCATCTTTCTGTGGCCTTGGTTTTCTGTCCTTACGGTATATTTAAGAGCAATCTTTGTCTTCTTCGGTGTTTTTTCGCTGCGTTCATCTTCTTTGGCTTCCTACTGCTGCCGTCAAAACTCTCCGGTATAGTCATGCCACCGTTAGAAGTCGCATCAACACTGCAAGGCCATTGCCTTCCTTAAATTACCGTCACAGAGCCAAACTTCATTCAAGGAATCTTCTCAATCTTATCAAATCTCAAGATTTCATCAAGCTTCCATCTTGAGTTTGAAAGGGGGTGTTAGAGATATATTAGCCCATTAGCATAAGCCCAAACCTAGTTTTACTTTGTGTGCAAGCTAAGACTCCTACTTGTACTAGAAGTTTATTGGTCTAGGGTTTAGTCTACTATATATACACATGTTATGGTTCATTGTAACACAGGATTTGTACTATACTATAATATATTATTGATGTAGCCCTTTAGGGTTTCCTTCATGGATGTAGGCTGTTAGGCTGAACTATGTAACCTTCGTGTGTTATTGTGTTTTATGCTTTATGCTTTCGCTTCCGCATCCATACTAGCATATGCAATATGGTGTATCAATGCTAATATTTAACATTCTCTGAGAATAGAAAGTTGTAAACCAGTCAATTTATATAGTTGTGTGCCCTTAACTAGATCAACTACTATGTAAGAGAGAGAGCTGTAACCTGTATGAGAGTCTTTCCTTGAAAGGGTAATTGTAAACAACTTTAAAACAAGAAGACTGAGTTAGCATCCGGAACAAACCGAAGCATAGCTCAGCTATGAACATACCAATCCAAGCCCATCTTCCTTGCTCTCCAACTCTTGGAATGTGTGTCAATCTGTAAACCCATATCAAACATATACCAACAAACACTGTCGAAGCAAACACCTTATATGCACCTCTAAATCTTGCTTCTTTTGTCTCAAACAATGGAAGTGCGTCCTCTTCACCACCTTCCTTTCCCATATTATCTCTCTGTCAGTGTGTGTAAATGAAAAAATCGAGTTAAAATAAGCACGAATATTTTATAGTTATTGACTTGATGCAACAATATTTCTAATGAAAAAAAAAAGAAATAAAAGAAAAAAAAAAGAAGCTTTTTTCTAGTAGTAGTTTTAGAATAGAACGTAGAGAGAGTCAGAGACACCCACACAACTTTTATACCACAATTTTTTAATCTATGGAAACGCTTTTGTACCACAATTTTGTTATTTGTGAAATTGGTGTAGAAGAAATCTTTTAGAATTGATCCAAATATGTTAAATTTAATGCAATTATAGCAGATAAATTTTTTATTCCATTGGCTGCCTAAGACCAACGTGAACGTCAAGGATGACGCTTTTTTTTTTTTTTTTTTTTTTCATTAGCGAATAATTCTCTCTTCTTAATTTAATAAAAAAAAGTACTATTTTTTTTTTATTTATGGGGATGCCCTTTTTTTCTTCTTTTGGTAACAATTGATGGGAGACTTCGTGACCATTAATGATGAACACCACTTACCTCTAGTGCTTGAATACACTGAAATCAAAACAAGATAAACACGAGTCCAATTTTTATAGCTTAGAGCATTCACATTTGATCATCTAAAATCTTCTAAAATATATCTACAGTGCAAATTTTACACATTTTGAACAAATAACTACCCACATCAGTGGGTGTAAAAATGTCTAAAACCATGTATATATTTCCATGAGCTACAGTACCCGTGTATATTTCCACGAATACTGTAGCTCGTGTATATATTATTTTACTAATTTCCATTTGCACCAATTTTTCTCTCTCCATTCCGTGCACAACGACCTCAGCTCCTCATTTTCTTTTCCTCAAATGCACATAAACACACCCACACACAAACACATATCAACACAGAAACACACCCACACACAAACAAACCCACACAGACAAATCAAAAGAGAGATAGATCGGTGCTTGGTTTTGGGTGGCCAGAGCTTGGTTTTGGGTCGCCAAAGCTTGGTTTGTGGATCGGCCGGTGAAGACGCGATCTGGGTTGCTGGGGCTTGGAGCTTGGTTCGTGGATCGGCCGGTGAAGACGCGATCTAGGTCGCTGAGGCTTGGTTCTGGGTCGCTGGAGCTTGGTTTGTGGATCGCCCGGTGAAGACACGATCTGGTCGTCGGAGCTTGGTTCGTGGATTGGCCGGTGAAGAAAGGTTCTGGATCTGGTGAAGAACTTATCTGGGTTGGTAGTTTTTGAGAGAGAGAGAGAGAGAGAGAGAGAGAGAGGTGATCTGACTGTTAAGAAAAAAATGAGAAAATGAGAAGAGAGAGAGACTGTTAAGAAAAAATGAGAAGACAGAGAGAGAGAGAGGTGATTTGTTAAGAAAAAATGGGAGCGCGCGCGTATGTAGTGAGAGAAATAATAAAAATATTGAGAAGAGTGAATATTTTATTGAAATATCTTGTATAATAGACAAACTGATGTAGGTGTTTTGTAAAAATAGGTGTGTAAAATATAAAAAGTAGGTTTAGACTTGTAAAATGGAAAATTTTTTCCACGGACTGATGTGGATGCTCTTATAGAGCATTCCATCAAAGCTTCTAAAAATTTTAGAATTTAGCATTTTAAAAAATTACTTTATCAATTTTAACAACTCATTTTATAATATACCCAACATCAAAAGTTCTTTTTTTTACCATTTCGTTTAAAATAATATAAACTACACATTAAAATAATAAAGAAGAACTACACGAACCACCTTTTCCACCACAAACATTAAAATAATAACATTTTTTTAAGATTAGAGCTACAGTGAGCTTTCAAAGATGAAAGCTCATTGTACAGTTGATATATTTTTTTTAAGTTTAGCATGTTTGTTGTAGCTTGCTTTTTCGTGCTTTTTACAAACAAGATGTTAAAAACTAAAAATTTAGCATTTATAGCATTTAGTATTCTTAATGAGAATGCTCCCATGAATTGACCATCCATAGTTGTGCAACAAATAGGTTTCACAACGTGGTTGTCCCAACTTATATGATCAGCTATTTTAAAATTCCAGATAATCTTTGTGATGAAATGACCATTTTGATAAGAAAATTTCTAGAGGAAGATGGCCTAACTTCGTTGGGATAAGATGTGTATTCCAAAAGCTTGTGAGGGGATGGGTTTTAAACAATTAAAGGATTTTAATTTAGCTTTGTTAGCAAAACAAGGGTGGCGCTTACAAACTAATCCAAATTCTTTGGTTTCTAAGATTTTTTAAGGCCCATTATTTCCCTGATTATGATTTTATACATGCTTCCATGGAGAGTAATCCTTCTTATGCTTGGTGTAGTATTATATATGGCAGCTCAACACATAATGCAGCAAGGGTTGCAATGGCAGGTTGGTAAGTAGGTATATGGCCATTTATTTTTTTAAAGTGTGGCATGATAAATGGCTTCCAACTCTTACCACCCACAAGGCCACAACGTGGTTGTCAAAAGATGTCCTTGGCAAGAATGGTAGGTAGGTATATCGGTACGTATATGGCCATTTATTTATTTATTTATTTATTTATTTTATACTAAAGTGTATGGCTATTGTTGATGTAGGAATTGCATTCTATCTGTTTTTTCATCCTCTATTGTTTACAGACTTTACGTATTTATGTAGAAATCCAAACCTTTTTTATAAACTATGAAAGTATGAATTGTTACAATTTTTAATTAAGAATGATCCAATATTACCTAATATATATCATTACAGGTTCAGTCATGTTCTATTCATCTACCAACTCTTTAGGCATGCCAACCTATATATAATTTTAAAATGATGTTCTAGAAACTGAACTATTCATTTAACTGTGAATTGTTACAATTTTTAGGGATGATCCAATTTTCTGATATGTCATAATACAGGTTCAGTGGTGTTCTATTTATCTATCATCTCTTTCGTCATTTGTGACATATGAACGGTTTTAGACCCCTTACAAACAACCAGATTGCGTAGCCTAGTTAATTAGCCAAGTTGTTACTTAGTCAAATTAAGCAATTCTAGGTTAAAGCAATCAAATAATCATATCAAAAATATAATGCAGCGGAATAATAAATAACACAGTGATATGATCACCCAGGAAACCACACGGAAAAACCTGGGGAGGATTTTACCCACCGATCCTCAAGACAAAACGGAATCCACTAAGAAAGAATTGAAGTTCTTACAAAAGGACTTACAAGCTCCCCGCTTGACTTCCTAATGCTACCCACCAGTAAAACTTCCTGACACGACCAAGCGCAGGCTCCGAGTCCACGGACTACTTCTTTCTTTGAATCCCTCAATCAGCTACAAGTACCCACGCTTGATATTCTTTAAGCTTCAAAGGCAGCAACCAAGTTGATCATCAAGATGTTGAAGTAATCTCAATCTTGAAAACCCTAAGCTTTGTGTAAAGGAAAGCTCCTCTAGATCTCACAAGAGATTTACACAAAACCGCAATGTATGAACAACAACACAACTTGTGCAACTCTTAAAAACGTGGCTAGGGTTTGCCTTATATATCTAGGGCAAAAGCATAAAACCCTAAACGTTTAAAGAGTTAGGACTGAGTTGGAAATTCTGCAGAAAACGCATCTAGGCCGATTTTCGATCGATCGAGTCTAACCTTCGATCGATCGAGCCAAGCCGAAATGCCCCAATGCATCTGCAGTCACTCGATTCCAACTTTACAATATTTTAACAACTTTGAGCAAGCCTAAACAAGACTAAGTACATTGTTTTGATCATGGTTTGCCAACATAACAAATTAGAGTTCTAAATATATAAATTCCTAAACCTTTAGAACCTAACAACATATATATCAGTAGATCCTTTAATTTAAAACTGATATAGTGATATGTCACAATCCAGAACCGAAAAAATCAGAAAGAAAAAATAATCCTGATGTACCAACACTTCAAGAGTTTTTTTTTTTTTTTTTAAACTCTTTTTTAATAGTTTTTTTTTTTTCTTTACCCAACAAATTTGTATAATTTCTAGCCAAATAGAACTTATTCTTTTAGAACCATTATTGAATAGAATAGAAAAAACATTTGAGAGAGAAAGCAAAGAAAATGAGGCCTATCAATTGATTTCAATTAATTATTATTATTCTACAAGAGAATGAAGAAACGAGAAAGATCAATTAAGGCCAGTCCCTTTTGTTTTTTTTAAAGGTGGAAGACTTATTTAATCTGACACTTTTTTTTTTTTAAGAGTTTCAACCTATAACGTTCACTCTTTATCAAGGTTAATCTTTTGATGATAATTTTTTATCATCAGACCAAAGCACCAATCATTTATTGATGTAAGTAGAGATTATATCTTAGATCTCTTATTCAACCAGCAAAGACTTTACCTATTAAATTAACTCAAACTCATATTTAATCTGACACTTAAAAAATAGACAAATTATTAATTTTGTTTTTCTAATTATAAAGTTAAAATCAAATACTTGAATAATTTAAAAACTAATAGTTAAAATTTTCCATTAGCCTGACTAAGATATATATATATATATATATATAGGCAAAACTAAGAGAAAATCAAATTAAATTCTAAATTGGAGTCTAATTTTATGTCACATGTCTAATCTAATTTTTAAAATTGTGTGTCAAGTGAATTATTAGATGCAAAAATCAAAGAGTCTAAATTCAATTAGTTTCTAAATTGAAATTCAATTTTGCACCATATGTCCCATCTAATTTTTTTAATTTTTGTAGCAAGTGAATTAGTGGATGCAAAAATTGAAGAGTCTAGATTTAGATCTAATTAGATTCTAAATCATATATAAAGTTGAGTTCAAGTTACACTTCACATAACTTCAAATAGTTACACATTTTGATTTCAAAGAGATCTAACGGTTAAAAATGCATCATTAAATCTCTCTCTCTCTCTCTCTCTCTCTCTCTCTCTCTCTCTCTCTCTCTCTCTCTCTCTCTCTCTCTCTCTCTCTCTCCTTATTTATTGCATTCCAAATTCCTCCTCATTAAACGGGCATGCCACCACTTCTTCTTTTTTTATTCCTTTCTTTTTTTAAAATAAACGATGGTTAATTTTATTGCCAAAAAAAATAAATAAATAAATAATAAGGAATTGCATAATTTTCTATAAACAATCTTCAGGAACTTTGTGTTGGGCTTTGTGAAGAATAGTGTATGTTTGATCCGATTGACGACCCGACCCGACCTTAATAATGTTGCATGGTTTTTTAATGGGAGATTTACTGAGGCTTTGTCCATAGAGCGGAGGCTTGGGCTGGCAAGCCCAAGGTAGAAAAACACAACCTGATGATTAGGGTTTTTTTGGTTGTTGTCGTGTTTTTAGAGAGAGAGAGAGAAACATTGTAGCTACAATTTGTACTTTTCCTTGATCATAGTGAAATCCCTGCAACTCCGTGGATATAGGCAAATTGTCGAACCACGTAAATACTGTTTTGTGCGTGTGATTATTTTTCTTTGACGTGTGTTTTCTCTATTTTTTTTGTCTCTCGCAAGTCGGAATTTCAAGTTGAATTCCCTACACTTTGTTGTCGTTACCTTTACGTTTCTTTAATCCTCTCCATTGACATTATACTTTAGCAGTTCAATTTCCTTTCCCATAAAATGATGTCGTATTTGCGTTTGAAAACAATGACCCCTCATTCATGAATGCTAGTGGATTCATTATTTAAAAAAAAAAAAAAACAGAGATTCCAATTTGTATTCATAAATGCTAGTGGATTCATAAACTCAAAATCTCCTAGCAAAAGTAATTATTAATATTCAATTGCAAACGCCAGAGAGGCTGTAAGTTTTAAATACTAGCTTTCAAAAGAAAAAAGAAGCTGGAAAGAAAGTTTTAAACTTGGAAGTTTGAAACAGTAAAGTTTTCATGTTTGTGTTGTTGCCTCAAACACAAGCTTTAGCCTCAACATGGGGCTTCAAACCTTAATTTTCTTACACCACACAAATATTATGTATTTTATGTTCTCTTATTATGAATCACATCCTTAATTAGTATATTATTATGGATGGCAGTTTCAACTCACTGATTTGCAACTTAAGAACGTTAAGAATAAGACCATGAGAATGTACTTGTGCAAGGTTAGGGAGGAATTATTTAGGAGAGAGAAACAAAGTAAAAAAATGAAATAATATAATATTCTCTCAAATTAATTTAGTTGGCTAATGTGGTTTTTTAACCATTAGATCTTTTTGAAATCTGTAGTCTAAAAAAGGTATAATTTTTGTAGAGTTACACCAGAAGTAACTTGAACTCATTTCATATATATATATATATATATATATATATGTTTTTGATACCAAGAAATTATATGATTAAATCTCTTTTTTTTTAGACAAGGATACAAATTCGGTTTAAAGATTAAACACAACTTTCTACATCAACATTTTTTTTCTTAAAAAAAAGAAAAAAAAAAAGAAAAAAGTCCAGCCTTAGGCAAGTGACGATCTCTTAAAAGTTATCCACAACTCTAATAGCATGTTTGGATTGAGGGGGGAGGGAAGGAGAGTAAGGGAGAGTAGAGTAGAGTTGACTAAAAATTAGGCTAATTTCCATTCAACTCCCCTCTATTCCCCCTCCCTTCTCCTCAATCCATGCCAAACGGACCATAATGTAGCAAGGCTTCTCTTCCATCACTACTCCCATTCAACTTTCAAGCCTCTCTTCCTTCACTCTCTTCCCCACAATAGTATTAACCTAGATTCTCTCCCCGTTTGTACACCACTTCACTTTCCCTTTAAAATATTATCATGAATCACGATATATGATTTAAAGCACTTACTTCTATTTGGTCCATTTGGTCCTATTCGGTCCACTACGTACACTTTGGTTCTATTTTGTCCAATTCAGTTCATATTGTCTACTTTGGTCCTACTTCCGTCTACTTCGGTCCAATTTGGTCCACATTGGTCCTATTCAATCCATCCTGTACACTTTGCTCCTATTTGGTCCACTTCAATTTTTTTGGTCCACGTTAGTCCTATTCAGTCCATTAAATCAACTTTGGTCCACTTTGGTCCTATTTCAATTTTTTTTAAGAAGAAGTAGCATAGTTGTTTATCTGCTTAGTCTCAAATATCTTTACTCCAAATTCTAAAATTAGCCATATTCTTTTTAAAATTTCCAAAACAACGGAAAAGAATACTACCCCGGCCCTAAACTTCAATATTACAAGTCAAATCCAATGCCATATTTTAAAGTAAGAGATACATACCACTTTTTTTGTTTTTTAATGAAGGAGATACATACCACATGGATACTAAGATTGGTACAATCTACATTACAGTAAACAGTGTTAAATTATAGGCATCAAACAAGCCAGTGAAGCTAATACAAAAGACTTAAACAAAATTGAGGATGGTAAGCGACCATTATCACGGCGGATGAAGAGTGCTTGGTACACTGGTATGTTGATCATGACAAGTAGCAAGTTAAGAATAACTTGTAGGATCAGTTGTTCTAATGACTTGAACTCCAATTCAAGAACATTCTTTGTGATTCCCCCAATTAAGCTGAAGAGGTGTAGTAGTGCCAATGATGCTATAATGGTAAACACGATAGTTGAGCTTCCAAACTCTATTACTTCTTGCTCATACCTCTTCAGCACATCCTCCGTATTCACCTTAGTGGTGATGGTAAATGTTGTTTTTGATAGGCCTAATTGCCATCTAACGACGTCAATGAACCCAAAAAGGTATGAAGTAGTTCTTCGAAACACCCACATTCGTTGTGAGTTCCACCAAGCTATGAGTGTATCACCACAACTCAAGGCCTCAGCTATGCCACAAGCATTTTGGGCTACAAAAACATAGGCAATAGGCAAGAACCATAGGCTTTTAACCTGGAAAGATGAGGCCATGAAATTAGTATAAATAAGCTCTATATTATCAAACAGGAAATGTCAAAAGAAGCACTCTTCGTTATGCATGATCTATTGCTATGTAGTTGCTCACAAGTTTTAGTTTTAGACTAACCAAAAATTTATCAATATGAAAATTTTTGTTTTTAATACACAATCAAAGGGCCATTGAAGGTGCATAGCACATATATATCATTAAATTAAGCGCATGAAACACAAGAATTTTTTTCATTTACTAAGTCCACTCTGCATTAATCTATTAATAAAAAAAAGAAAGATAAAAATACAAACCTGAGGGAATAAAGAAATGCCATGGAGCAAGCAAAGAGGAGGAACAATCACATAATAGAGTGTCGGGATGGAAGTTGGAGCAAACAAAAGGTAAATTGAATATGCCATCTGGGCACCCAATTTTATCTTGCCAAGCCCATATATAAAAGGGCAATACTTGGAGAAAAATATCTGAAACATGCCTTCAGACCACCTCTTGTGTTGAACAAGAGCAGCATCTAAGGTAGTTGGAGCAACACCCAAGAAGGCTTTTCTATTTGGATTATGATGAATTGATTTCCAACCCCTACATTGGATAGCCAAACCAGTTACAACATCTTCAGCCGTGCACCCATAAATTATACCCATCTGCATTTTGTAATTACCATTTTTAAGGTTAAAAGTCCACACACAAGAGAGAGAGAGAGAGAGAGAGAGAGAGAGAGACCTTGTTCCCCCATTGAGTGTCCTTCTCATAGATACAATTAGTAAGAACTTTTGATTCCTTTTCCAATTCATCAATAGTTTTATCTGCATTCTTTTTGGCTTTTATGTTCCATTCTCCTTTGTAATCCTTCGAATGCGCCTTTCCACAAAGACTCTCCCTTCGATGGAAACATCCGGTGCCACAATAAGGGGCTGCACCATATCCATCTAGACCAGCAAACTCAATCTTCATATATAACCAAGAATTATAGCATGTTAGTGCACCAAATAATTTATATAGATTTCTCTTCTTGAAAACAAAGGCATAGTCATAGATTACCCACATTACTAGGAACCGAAAAAGAACACCCATAAATGTCATTCGTCATGATGTTGTCATAATTTTGTGGATATTGCACAAAAGAGATCTCATGGCCTCTCGTGTCATCCATGAAAAAGCATAGTGCCTCACATATTGTGTCTACATCATTTGCATACATGTCACAGTCCAAGTTGAGGATGAAGGGGGCATTGCTTATCTCTGAAGACACTCTTATCTACACATTTGAAATATTGTCTTCTAAATACTAGTGAACAAAAAATTAGTAGAGTATTATCAAGCAAAGATGGTCACAAAATACTTACATCACATACTTGCAAACTAATCAAACTTCTCTTCTATATGTTTTATTTTCATTTCACTTCAAAAACATATATATGTTGAAGAGAGGAAAAAAATATATATATATATATATATATATATTTGTTTTTTTTTGCATATGCATGTACTAAAGTTGAAATCTTACCAGTGCATTCATAGCCCCAGCTTTGAAGTTGTGAGGCCATTGGGGTCTTTTTTCTCGTGCCATGTATACTAGTGTTGGCAATCTTCCTCCATCAATATCCATCACAGTTTTATCTCTTCCATCAATTATAATCTATAAATTAAAGTACAAATATTGAATAAAAATAAAAGAAAAATATAATAAGTAAAATCATTTTGTAAAAGAGTGTATGATAAGATTTTGGTGGAGAATTTGTTCGGTTAATGGAATGATTTTGACTCAAGGTAGCTTGTTTGAATTTTTTTTTTGGGGGGGGGGGGGGGGGGGGGGGGGTTTGGGGGGAGGGGGAGAGATAGTAACAAAATGCTATTAACCTCATAGCTGGAACCTTTTCCCACCCCTAGACATGAGTCATGACTTCCTCAATGGATTCTTCCCCCTTTTTTACCATGTTTCATGTATCAATTAATAGAAATTAAAATTTTATCATAAACAAGAATAAAAGAATTACCTGCACAATTGAGTGGTGATCCTGCTTTGTTACTTTGGAGTTCCATTCTAAAAATCCTTTGTGTCGATCCCTTGCTTCTTTTGGAATCTTGCCCATTTCAACAACTGAGTCAATGCGATCTTCCATTTCTTTGTATAGTTTCTTTAAAAGCACATAAAAATATCATCAGTCCATTTTGTCATCACGAAAATTCAGTTATTCTAGCTTAGGGATCATGAAATTTGTTAGTTCATGCCTTGTGCCATGGTTTGGACCTTTGTAGAATGTACATATTGTAGCTCATGCCAGTAAATATTAATACATTAGGAATTACCCCAATCTATTTTGTAGTAATTTAAATTACTATTTGTGTTTTAAATGACCAATTAAGTCACTTAAACAAGTGACATAATTATTTAGATGGTTGTTTTAATTTTTTTTATGCAGTGGGTTTGAGGAGTTTTTCTCAAAGGAAAATTCTATCAAACATGGACCAACTGAAAAGGTAAATGGCTTAAGGGTATTATTGAGTTAATAAAATTTGATTAAAATACATTTTAGTTTCTCTAACTTTGGTGTTCTTTTCGTTTTGGTCCCCAAAGTTTTAAAATTTACAATTAATCTATTGAACTTTCAAATTTCTCTCACTTTGGTTCCTAGTGTTTATTTTCTTTAGATAAGTTTTTTTTAGGATAGTTAATGGTCAATAGTTAACATAACTTGAAAAAGGGCAAATTAGGAGCAATTTGAAAGTTTAGAGAGGTTAATTGCAACTTTAAAGGACTAAAAAAATAATGACAACTCTAAAGTTAGAGGGATTAAAATGTATTTTAGTCATACATGGATTGATGGGTTGGGTTAGGTTCTGAATTTTTCCTTTTTGAAGCTCCGGTTGGGTCAGGTTTGAGTTGACAAAATTTTCATCCCGAATAACTAGACTCAATCCACGTTATATATATATGGTTTAAAGAATATATGTAATTTAATTTTTTTTTAGTTTGCTTTACTTTGAATTTTGAGATTTAGTTTACAATTTCTTAGTTTGATAACTTTGGTATTTTGAGACTTAATTTTGATGAAGTTGCAATTTTAGGCCGAATTATTGTGTCAATTACAATCATTTACTGAATGATGAGTTTAAATAGTTGAATGAAGGCCAAATTATTTTTATTAGGCCTAACAAATTGACCACAACTTAATCCGTACAGTTTGTGTTGGGTTGTTTTATATAGCTACCATAAATTAATGGATTGAATTGGAGATTTCTTAATTTAATGATTGGGTTCCGTTAAAAAATATTTTAAACCCAACCCATACACACTCTATTCTAATATGATTAAACTAGCAAAACTAAACATATCATAAACTTGCCTTCATAGCCAACCATTCTTGGTCATATGTGATGTCTTGCACATCAATTTGCTGAGCAAAGTAGGCACTCGGGGACCTTGGTTGGATATTGAATTTTTTACAAAAGGGTATCCAGTGCTTAGAGAAACTAGAGGCCTCTAGGAAAGCATAAAATGTCAGCTCTGACGAACCATCATCAGAAAGATAAATGCTCAACTTCTCAGGTGGATAATTGTATGACATGACTGAAAAAATGGTGTTGATCACCAAAGTTGGTGGCTCCATCTTAGGGTCTGCTGTACAGACGAAAATGTCAACACTCGGTAACTGGTCTTTGTATCTGTAGCATGCAAAGAAAATGTATTTTCAGGAACAAAATGAAAACAAAAAACAAAAAACAAAAAACAAAAAAAAAAGAAAAAAAAAAAAAAGAAAAGAGATTTTACCCAGGAAAGTTAAAAATTTGTTCTAAGAAATATGGTAAGGATTTTGATCTTTTTTTTTTTTTTTTTTTTTTTTTGAGAAAAGGATTTTGATCTAATAACAAGAATATCTCTTCCAATAACACATGATTTCTGCTGTGTCATTTATTTGACAAAAAATAACATATTGTAAATAATTGTCAGCATTAATAAGACAGTAAAAGACATTATATTTGACTAACCCACAAGGGCCACAACTTATGAAAGACACTTAACAACGCATCAACTCTAACCTCTAATATCTTAATTCTTACCGTCTAAGCATTTTCTATGTACGTATTGATAAGGTTTAAACTATTCATTCATGAATTTTTTTTCAATAGAAAAAAATGTATAATTTTTTCACACTTTATGTAATAATCTATTGATCAAAACCAAATTTTGAAATCAAAATATTTCTCGGCAAATACTTCTATCCAAAATAACCTTTATATTCAAGATGTATTTAGCGAAATATATGGTTGGTCTGTACAAATATTAACCACCATATCCTATCATGATATCAACTAATAGAGTGCCTCTCTCATATTTGATGAACTCTATACGCTGTTGCGTCCACGTGATGCTTCATAAAATAATTTTTCGTCATTGTTATATCTAAAATTTTACAGCCAAACCCTCATACTATATTCAAGAGAAAGAGAGAGAGAGAGGTCTAACCTGTATGAAAGTCTTTCCTTGAAAGGGTAATGGTAAACAACCTTAAAACGACAAGACTGAGTGAGTATCCAGTACAAACCGTAGCATAGCTCAGCCATGAACATACCAATCCAAGCCCATCTCCCTTGTTCTCCAGCTCTTGGCATGTGTGTCAATCTGTAAACCCATATCAAACATATTCCCACAAAGACTGTGAAAGCTAACAATTTATATGCAGCTACAAATCTTGCTTCTTTTGTCTCAAACAATGGAAGTGCATCTTCTTCACCGCCTTTCTTTCCCATATTATCTCCGTCTGTGTGCTTACACTAAAAAATCTTGCAGACAAGATGCAACAATTAATATCAAATATTCATGTGGTTACGGTATTTACAGCAATTATTGAAGACATTCTATTTGTAATATTTCCCATAGCAATTATTGCAGACGGTTGTTTCTTCCATTGACTTGTGACTCGGGACAAGGCGTCAAGGCATATATACCTACATAGATATACTACCATCTGAGTTAGGACAAAATATTCTGCACCATGGGACAGGCATATATATATATATATATATATAGTACCATTTGAGAGGACGAATTTTTCTGTATCATGTGAGGAAAATCACGTGATACTGTCCACCAACATATAACCAATTCTAAATTTCAGTAATTATATGAACTTTTTTACACATTAATAATCATGGTTTTCGGACTCGGACCGTTCATTGAACCGTAAAAAAGAGAGGTTCAAAGTTTTTAAGGTCGAATCGCGATCGAACCGAGGTCGAACCGTGATGACGTCATAATTAATTTAATAATTATTTTAAATATATATAAAAATATTAAATTAATAAAAAAAATTAATTAAATAGTACAAAACAAATATAGATAGTATTTTTTATAACATAATTTTCTTTTTTTATTACAAGATTAGAAACATTACGGCAAAGTAAGTTTCCAACTAAACAAACAAAGCCCAAAATGTGCCAAGGTAGAAACAAAATGGGAGAGTCACGATGCAACTACTGGTCGGTCTAAGTGTCAAGTCTCAACAAGTGTGTTGAGTTGTGAAGTGACCACTTTTTTGACAAATATTATTTTCAGGGGAATGCTTTTAAGAAATTGTCAGTTGGCTTTACAAAGTCACAAAGCCATTTGGGGGAGCAATTAATAACACACAGCCTTTTAACTCTTTCTCCTCCACTTGACTCCTAGACGCGTGTATTGTCAGACTACCAATCACTTTTTTTTTTTTTTTTCCTGAATCAGACTACCAATCACTTGATATTTTGATATAAATCCAAGCTGCGCGTGACTGTAGGACATTTGAGGGAAATTCTTACCTAGTCCTGGACTACAAGGTCATCAAGCTGACCTTGTAGTCCCGGCCAATAAGTGCAAGACAGGTAATATGAAAAAGCTGACATTGTACAGCTCATCAACCATGGCAGGAAGTCACCAACGTTAACGGAAACGTTAGCCAGCTGTTTTCAACCATTCTTTCATCAGTTTCAAAAGTTTTCGGGCCCCCTTAATTTCAAATTTCAATTCAGCCGCTTCTTTCTTATATTTCATTCAAGGTTTTAAAACCAACCATAAACTAAAACTAACCCTCTCTCATACCCTTACCGTGACTTACTCTCTCAGTCACTTACTCAGTCCTACCCTCACGCCTCTCTATCATACCCTCACGCCTCTCTGTCTCACTCTCACGGTCTCACCACTCAAGCTCATGGTCTCACCTCACTCAAGCTCACACCTCTCTCTGAATCTCTCTCACTCCCAATTTTTTTTTTCCTTCTCACCCTCACGGCGTCTGAACTTGCCTTTGCTTCTGGGTTTTTTTTCTTTTTTCTTTTTTTCTTTTTTCCTTTGGTCTCGGTCTCGGTCTCGCCCTCTGTGCTCTGCTCTCTGCTTCTCTGCTTCATCAGGTATTGATTCTTTTAATTTTGATTTTGATTACTTGATTCTCTTTTAATTACTTGATTCTCTTTTAATTGTAAATGTCTGAATCATCAATGAAGTTCTTAGCGCCTGTTCGGTTCCAGAGAAAATAGAAGGAAAAACTTGATGCCAAATTTAAGTTCTAATCACCATTTTCGTGGAATCATAGGTGCTTAAAGGTGATTTTGGAAGGAGCGTTAGCCATCTGACCCTGAACACAACTTTCGGCCTGAACACATGACCCTCTGTTTTTAGTAGGTGGGAACAGGGGAAAAGCTCTGATCAATCTCCTCTACAGTGTTAATCAAAATCCCATCAGAGTTCACCCACTCAGAAAGGTTCTTGCTTTGAAAAACCGAGACATAGAACAGAGACGAACATCTTTAATATTAAAAGACGTAGAACGTAATTAATTGTGAATTTGTATATTGAGTATGTCTTTAACGCACATGTATTTCTTTTGAGGTATTGTGTAAATGTGGTTAATGCCTTTTCTAATTATAACAAATTAATAGTTTTAGAACTAATTTAATAATGTCATTTCCCTTAATATTGTAGCATAACACATCTTTTTCTGTTTTCCTGTCCTCACTACTCTGTTTGACATATCCATTAGATTTTTAATTTTTAATTTTTTTTACAATATCAAAGGTTTAAAGACTGTAGAATTTTTGTGACAATTCTTGAAAAAAAAAACACTTTTTAAATGGTATACTGATATTGAAATTGACAATTAATGGCCCATGACCAATTTTCATGTGATTTTGGGTCGGGAAAGATTTTTAGTAGTTGAACAAACTCAGCTAGCTTGGGACCTTTTTAAGTTGTATACTTGTTTACTTACACATCAATAAAATTCTATTTGTTATCTAAAAAAAAAAAGGTGCTTGAAGCGTGTATTTGTGGAATATGAGAAGCTGCCAAGTGCCAACAAAAGATCAATTTTGCTATAATGTAATCACAGCCTGAACTTGGTGCCATCTTATCCAAGGGATTAGTGAGAACTTGAGGTCTTTTATTGTTTGGCAGATTAACCACCTGAAAAGGGACTGCAACAAGGTTACTCATGAGCTAGCACAGTTTGCAAAATGCAGCGGCACTAACCAAGTCTGGAAAGGAGTTTAACCCCCTATGGTGCAGCACCTTATTCAGCTGGATAAGACTTAATGTTTTGTTGTATCAGTTTGTAGCTGTTTCTGTGTTTCTGCTCTGTTATAGCTTTGTATTTGGACTTTGTTGTCTTCCATTTTCAGTTGAATGAATACAACTGTTCAGTTGAATTTAACCTTGAGTGTAATATTGATAATGCAAACTATAGTTAATACAAACTGTTCCAATCACGGTTTTCTACTCCAAAGCCATACTCCTATCTCCATTAACACTAAAACTATAGTTAATACATAACTTTCACTTGGCAACAAGTCAAGATAAATCCAAAGAGAACAAAAGTATTCCTCAAAAATAAAATAACAAACAAAAGAAACTTGGTGTCATGATAAATGTCACTTGGCTCCAAGTCAATAATTTGTGCCGAATTTGTGAAGTTCCTAGGATTCTTGGCTGCGTGGCATCTTCGGTCTTCCCACCTGGAAACATATAAAAATTATATTAGCATAGTGAATGGAACAAAAATGAATACATTAAGAATGAAGTATAAAGGAAGTCATATTTAGGAACAAGAAATAAGTAATAAAATTGATAATGCAAACACACCACAAGAATTTTCAAATCTACCTCTTGTGTGGAATTTGATTGCTTGGAGCTATACATCAACGAGTTCATTTGTGAGGGAATATAAGTCGTTGGATTCTATAGAGATCAAAATATAAGAAAACATTATTTCAAAACAAAGCTTTATACACATGTTAATACATAAATGATAGATATTTTATTCCATTTCAAATAAATAATCAATTATGTCAATTTACCTGACTGAGTTGCGTTATAACATTGGTACCTTGCAACATAGTTGTAAATGGAACATTTACACAACCCATTTCCTATATAGAAACAAAATTCATATTTAGCTATTACGTCAATGACCAAAATTATGATTACACATTATAAATATTCTAAATTTGTAAATTAAATGATGCTGAATACCTGAGAATGATTTGTCCATGACATGTAAGATTGACCATGTGCATTATCACTTGTAAATCCTAAATGAGAGTAGGGATTTGGTGGTTGGTATATAGCTGGATTGTATGAGCCACCGAATGACACATTTGAATTTTCTTTAGAAACTTGTTTTTTTGCTTTTCCTATAAAATTGCACATTAAAAAAATCAAACATAATAATAATTGTAAATAAAAAGTTTTATTAAAAATAAAAATATGACATATATTTAGTATAAAGAAAAAAAGGAATTTCTTACGTGAAGAGGATGCATCCTTAGATGATTTTGTCTTGCGCTTCTCAAAGTGGCCTTTAAGTCTATCCTTTCGTAAGCCTTTTGATCTCACACATGGGGGATTTAAAACTGACACATGATTTGATAAGCCAAGCATTTCATCAGCTATATTATGCTCTACAACTTCATTTTCTTCCAAATTTGCATTTGAACCCAACTTTGATGACTCTCTTTCGATTTTTTCATCAAGTCCCAATAAAATCTTTTGACAAATGCTTTTAAGGCTATCATCCCCTTGGCTTTTGGATATAATTGTATTAGCTATACGTAGCATGCTATTACGCCACACTATCTCGGCCTCTTTAGCATCGCCACTTGAATGATTGTCTTGTTCATAAGCCATCATCCCTTTCTTAGCCTCCTTTGTCCAACGTTTCAAAATGTATTGGCTTGGAATTTTAGTCAAATTTTTTAAATTGAAGACCCGCAATGCATGACAACAAAGAATTCCCAATGACTCAAATTTCTTGCAAGAACAAGAAATGTTGCTATTGAAATGATCAAAATGGACATTGCGTACTCTTTCACTATCTTCTTCTTTCACCTCAAAGACATCAATTGTATCTTGACAATCAACTTGCTTCCACTCTATTGCAAGACTATTAAGGAATTCATATTCAAATAATCTGAATATCTTATATGTGTAAACTTGAGCTGCATGACCCAAAATACCACTCTTCTTAACTGCTCTTTGCGGGGTGCCTTGCTTGCATCGAAAATCTTCATTAAACTCTGAAGATCGCATACCTACCAACACACTTTCATATTTAATTACAAAGTTAGTGAGGCTTATTATTGTATCTGCTATATTATTCAAAACATGGTTTGTGCTTTCACTCCTCGAGGAAGCTTTAAATTCAGCTGTGAAGCTATCCTTAGTGAATGCAGTGCTCCATTTATGTCGAATTTTGTACATCATATTAAGCCAGTGATGATCTTCAAGATTAAACTTATGCATCATTTTATCCCATGTGTTTTGAAATTCCAATTCTGAATCACAATATTTTTGACACTTGTTCCACAAGGATTGAAACTCCGAATTAGAATTTAACTCTCCAAAGTAGGAAGGTGCATTTTTTGAAATATGCCACAAACATAGTCGATGATGTGTGTTCGAAAACACTTCCTCAATAGCATTTGACATGGCTTGATCTTGGTCAGTAAAAATTGTTATTGGAGATCGATTCCCCATTAAGTCTAAGAATGACTTGAACAACCATTTGAAAGAAGTAGTAGTTTCATCCAAAAGAAATGCACACCCAAATATTACATTCTGCCAATGGTGATTAACACCTACAAATGGAGCACAAATCAAATTATATCTATTGGTGCGGTAAGTAGTGTCAAATACCACAACATCTCCAAAACAATCATAATCAACCCTTGATCTCCCATCTCTCCAAAAAAAATTCGTCATGCGATTTTCTTGATCTACTTGAACCGTGTAAAAAAACATGGGATCTTCTATCTGCCTTTTCTTAAAATGATTCAATAGGCTTTGAGCATCTCCAGCACTAATCGTTGACATCTTTTTTGTGTTCACATGATTATAACAATCTTTTTCAGTGAAGCCCACATTCTCACTCCCTCCAACTTCTTCTGTTAAATACAAATAAGTATTCTTTGTACTTATACCAGCATTCACCATGGAATCAATTAAACCTACCTTAGGTTTTGAAATACAACGACCCGATCTTAACAAATGTCTCTCTGATGGTAGTGCAAGTTCATGATTATGCTCTGGATTAAATGCAGTAACCCTCCACACATCATTTTCAACTGTGAAACGAATAAATGCTTTACAACCAGTTCTAGTCTCTAGTTTATTCCAATTTTTCTCTTCACGAGGATCTTCATCTACTTTAAAACCCTCCTTAGAACATAGAAATTCACGTTGCCTTATGTTCTTTGTCCCATTAAAATATCTAGGCTTTCCTTTTCGTATACTAAAACTTGTTCGTAATGCATAATTGTTGTATAAATTGTATGCTTCATTTTCAGTATATGTCACCTTATCCAACAAATTGTCATCACTATTTTCTATTCGTTCAACAAACAAACAATCTTCAATTCCTTCAATATCACTTGAATTGCAAATAACTACAATAATTTTTATGAAAAAAATAGACGTTAGAAATAAAATATTAAGGAATTTACAATACAATAATTATCCTATGTGTGCAATTTTTTATGTGTTCTTAAAGGCCTATGGTATGCTTTATTACAAAGCTTCCCCACTTCTAGGCACAAATATAATTATAAATTAGACATAGTTACCAATATAATGATGAATATATATTATTTATTCCTATCATATTATATATATATATATATATATTATACACATTATATATATAATAACCAAAAAAAAAAAAACATATATCACTACACATATTTTATTTGGGAGCAAACACCTTTATATATTTTATTTGGGAGCAAACTTATCACAACAAAGCAATAAATTCATACCACAATATATTTTATTTGGGAACAAACATTTCACAACAAAGCATTAAATTTTTCACCAAAAAAAAGCATTAAATTCATACCTCATTACATTTCTATATATTTTATTTAGAGCAAACATAACACAACAAATCATAATACATTCTTTAAAAAATGAAACAAAACACAACAAGACAAAATAAATTATACCTCCATTACTTTGAAAATTGGGCTCTTCCATGCTTATGTGAACAAGATTTTATGTCTTTACACCGGAACTTTTCACTTGATCTCTAAAAATCACACACATAATATTTGTTTGTGGCCACACAGTGCACTTGGTTTTTGTCGGCACTGTGCAAGACCTTGTGGCTTTTGTTTTCCCTTGTTCACAAGAGAACCCTAAAAGGTTCTCTTTGTCCTAAGTCTCAAATGGAATACAGCTGGCTGGCTGGTTTCTTTTATATATTTTATTCTTTTATTAACGTTAACGTTAACTATTGACTAACGTTGGAGACTTTTTTTTATTTTTTTGAGAATTAACGTTGGGGACTTCTGCCATGGTTGATGAGCTGTACAATGTCAGCTTTTTCATCTTACCTGTCTTGTTCTTATTGGCCGGGACTACAAGGTCAGCTTGGTGACCTTGTAGTCCGGGACTAGGTAAGAATTTCCCGACATTTGAAAAGAAAGAAGCGTGTGGGGGTATTTTCCTTTTCTTTTTTTTCTCTTGATTTTTCTCCTCCACACACTGACACACGTATTCCTCATCCCCACTCCTCTAAAGTCTCATACTCTCACCTTCTTTTTATTTTTGTAGACTCTTCCTTCTCCACAGAGCATATCCTCTGCTTCTATTTTTCTTTCTTTATCTTTAGCTCTCTGTTTCTCATACTCTCACCCTATCATGCACACATTACCAACGGAGAATAAAGCCAGTATTTAAAGCTTGCTTTGCCCAAGAGAAGAGTTTCTGAAGAGAGGGAGGTGCGTGATGTGCTCTGAAGAGAGAAGAAGAAGAAGCATAAAGACATTCTATGTTTCTCTGGAGATGGCAGTGGCAGAGTTTTTGAAGATATGATGTACTCCCAGTAGTTTGTTTCTTTTTCTTTTGTTTCTGTGTGTGTGTGTGTTTTTTTTTTTTTTTAAAAGGTTCAGATTCAAGGAACCGTAAGAAACGGTTAGATTACGGTTCTCAGAACCATGTGGTTGAACCGCGGTTCAAACGGTTTCCGAAATTTTTGGCATTGAACGGTTTTTAAGCTTAAAAGAACCGTGATTGCAAGAGGTTCATGGTTTTTCCGATCGGACCATACGGTCCGGTCCGGGTTTCAAAACCATGTTAATAATTTGATAAGAAATAGCTTTTCTTTTTTATTAGTGGGGATTACATGTCATCCTCCCATTGTATCAAATAAAAGTAGTTTTAGTACCACAACTATTTTTTGTCACAACTTTAACGTGGCAGACTAAAAATGACTTGCCTATTACTTTCATATATATGAACCCACAATTTTTTTCCACTACTCATAATCTATTATATTAAGAGCATCTCCAATAGGTTCTCTAAAGTCTAATTTGGAGAGCAAACCCACCAAAAAAGACCTCCACCAAAGAATATTTGCCCTTAAAATAATACCGGTTGAATTAAAAAAATACTTTTTTTCTCTTTCCTTTTTTTCTCTTTCTTCTTCACTCCATCTCTCTTCTTTATCTCAATGGCTACAAAACGCAAAATACAATCCAAACATGAAAATAATTTTTCTCATAAACCAAATGAAATCAGAAAAATAAAAAAATAATAAAAAAGAGAAAAGAGAGAGACATGTTCATGACCAAAAGAATTAATCCAAACATAAAACCCAAAACACAAAACAAAATCCAATTCTTAAAATAAAGTTGAATCAGAACAAGCAAATACGAAAAAAAAAATAATAATAAGAACAAGCCGATCTGACCCAGCCTGGTGGTGGGGAGGATGACGAGCGGTGGGGCCCAAGCCGATCTCTCCTCTCTCTCTCTCTTTTCTCTAATGTGAAGCAAATGTGAGATGCTAGAAGGTTCTTGAGGTGAAAAAGAAAATAAAAGAAGGGGGGCTGGATAGCGTTTTGGCATCAAGTAGAAAAAGAAAAAAAAGTAGAGAAAGAGAGCTAGAGAAAGAAACAGAGAGGGAGGTTCTGGAATGAGTGGAAAGTAGGGGTGTACACGGTTCGGTTCGGTCGGTTTTAGAGAGGATTTTTGCACCATGCCTATAGGGTGCAGTTTCACCGTATGCTTGACCGCATCTCACTTTTGGAAGGTAAGAACCAGTCTACACAAGGTGCAGTTAATCTTGGCGGCTTGGTGCGGTTCGTTCGGTTATATGGGCTGGAATTTTAAAAACAAGATAATCAACTAAAACCATAATAACATGATATAATAAACTAAAATTACAACAGTATAATCAATCAATAGCATGATATAATAAACTAAAATCACAATAGTATAATCAATCAATAAGATGATCAACAAATAAATTTACAATCTTTGAACCCTTAAAACAAAATCAAACAGCATAGGAAAAAAAAAATCAAACATTAGTGAACTCAAAAAAAAATTATAAATAGTATGAGAAAATACCCAAGATCTCTTTAAGCCTTTGAGATTTAGTCCTTTACTAGGCTGAAGCTAAATCTCTTAAATTACCCCTGAAATTACAAGAAAATAACCCAAACAAAACAAAAATTAGAATCAACAAGAAACATTCAGTGAACTCAAAAGAAAACCAAAAAAATTAGTGGTTAGGGTTACCAAAGACAGAACTATATAGTGGCAGCCCCATCAAAAAAAAAAAAAAAAAAAACTATATAGTGGCTGAGCCACGGTGGAGAACGAAGATGAGAAGGAGACTGACTAAGAGGAAAGTCTTTCTTTGTGAGAGAGAGACTGAGAATCAGAGACGAGTCTTGATGAGAGTGTGAGACTTGTGTTCTTAAAGAGTAGAAGGTCAGCTCATTGGTGGGAATGGGAGCCTAAGATTGAGAATTTGAGAGGGAAAAACTCCTATTTGCTCGGCGGGATTAAGGTATGGAAAAAAAATTATGTGGCTGAGGGCAAAAGATTAGAGAAAAATGGTTAGGTGGGAGCCTGAGAATCTGAGATTGAGAGGTTACTATTTGTTCAGTGGGATTAGAGTTTGGAAGAAAAATTATGGACTAAAAGCAAAAAAGGAGAAAAATGGTTGGGTGGGAGAATGACATTCTGAGATTGAGAGACTTTGTTCGGCGAGATTAGAGATTGGAACTTGGAAGAAAATGAAGGTGACTGAGCTGAGTGATTTGAGTTTGAGAGAAAGAGACAAGTTAGAGTCTAGCTCAGTCAGGGTACGTGTGTGGCTGAAATTAAACAAGGAAAAAAAAAATCTTACACAGTAACTTAAACACTTACAAAATATGACATCGTTTTTTTTTTTTTTTTTTTTGCTTTCTTTTTTTTCTTTTTTAAATGCAAGACAGCTTAGAGTCTCGGACAAGACAGGAGTAGAGAGTGAGTGAGACTATTTCAAACTTGAGGGATGACACACGCTAACATTTTTTAATTTTTGAAAGGCACACTAACGTTGTATTTTTTTGACTTCGCACATAACATTTTTTAATTTTTGAGATGGTGAGAAACTGACACTCAGAGCAAGGGCAATATAATTATTTTAAATGAATGTGACTGAGGTGAGTGATTTGAGTCTGAGAGCAAAAGTCTAAAAAAAGAGAGAAAGAGACAAGTTAGAGTCTAACTCAGTCAAGTAGGTGTGTAGCTGAAAAAAATTATTTATTTAAGGATATGGTTAAGCGGGCCTTCTCAAAAAAAAAATATATGGTTAAGCGGGCAATACAAAAGAAAAAAACAGAGAGTGAAGAGAGAGGACCAAATTAATTCAAAGGGGTGAAATGGTCGCACGCCTCTCTTCTTGCGTGCTCTTCTTATCCATTAACAACAGCAACAACAACTATCATCAACACCATTGCTCCCAAACCTTTCACTTTAGTTTCGAAGAAAGAAGAAGCAGAAGAGTGAGACGTAGTAGAAGCTTCTCTTCGCTTCCATTCTCTCTCTCCACCAGCAACTAGGAATGGCAACGGGTCGGGTTCGGGCCTGGTTTTTTGCATACCCAGACCCAACCCGCGGCCCAGACCCGGCCCGTTTAGTAAACGGATTTTCTTTCCAGGGCCCAAACCCGCCCCCACCGGGCCCCGTTAAGCCCAACCAAAATAAGCCCCAAACTCACGGCCAAACATCCAAAATCCCGAAAATCCCTTCTTTTCAAATCTCCACAGCCACACCCAAATAAAATTTAATAAAAAAAAAAATCCCATTTTTCAATCCTCAAACCCAGAAATAACCAAACCAACGGAGGAGATTTCGGATCAAACAAAAAATAAATATAAATAAGAAGATAAAAAAAGAAATGGAGAGAGAAGAGAGTCTTGGCCCTGAGTTGGAGATCAGAGAGAGAGAGAGCTGAAGGTCTTCAGCCTTGGGTTTTAGAGGTGTGGTTCAGAGTGAGGCCGAGGAGTGACTGTGAGGCTGAGGCGTGGCTCAGAGTGAGGCCGAGGAGTGACTCAGAGTGAGGCTGAGGCGTGGTTGCGTGCTCGTGCGTGGCTGAGTGCTGCGTGCTCGTGCCGTCATGCATGGCTGCGTGAGTGACAGAGAGATTGAGGGCGTGCCGCGTGCGTGAGTGACACAGAGAGAAATTGAGGGTTAGGGAGAGCCGGAAAGGTAGAGGCAGACGGTTACTGGGTTAGTGAATTAGGGAGTTAGGGTTTACAAGTTACAACTACATATATATAGCAGGGGCAGTTTTGGAAATTTAAAATTTATACTAACCGGGTCATATCCGGGTCGGGTTTCGGGTCGGGTTACGGATTTTTTTATAAAACCCGGACCCGCTTCGGGTTTTTTTTTAAAAAACCCATACCCGACCCTATTTGTTATCGGGCCGGGTAAAATCCAACCCATTAGGATTGGGCCGGGCCGGGTATCCGTGGGTCGGATCTAAATTGCCATCCCTACCAGCAACAGAGTCTCTTCTCCTTCTTCACGGCCATATATTTTTAAACAGAGAAACTGAGAGCAGTAAAGGTAGAGCAATATTAAATATATAAATAAATAAATATATATATATATATATATATATATATATATATATGTATGTATGTATGTATGTATATATTAAATATCCTCGGTGTGGTTCGATTCTCGGTGGTGTGCATATGCCAGTGCCGATGGCCGCACCGGTCCGACGTCGGCACTGAAGAAATGCTGCCAACCACCGTACCGAAAACCTTCGGCAGCGGCCTAAGGGGGGCAGATCAGTGCGGTCAGATCGGTTTCAATCAGCGCCGGTGGATCAATGAACAGGCCTAGTGGAAAGTAGAGAAAAATAAAGGAGAGGTTGGAGATAATGGGTATACATGTGTGGTGGGGAAAATCAAGAGAAAAGAAAAAAAAAACAAAGTATGGATGATAGAAAGAAAGAAAGGAAAAATACAATTTAGAAATGCTACCACAATATTTTCACAATAAACTAATATTGGTGAGTAAAAATATAATTTCATTAGTGGGTTCAAATTAGAACTAGTAACAAGTTTTCACATAAGATTTTGATGTGATTCTTGGGAAAGTATTGCAAAAAATGTTATGAATATAACACTTTTCATTGAAAAATATAATTGTTAAGAATGAATATAGAAAGAATAAATGATGATAAAAAAAGAATAAAGAATAAATGAAGAAATAATATTTAAATAAGATAGAGAATTGGATAGAGAATCTGTTGGAAGTGTATTTGAAAAAGTGAGTAGCTAAAAGGTAAAAGTCACTATTCATTCTCCAAACAGTACAAAAATTTACCTAGTCTGTTGGAGATGCTCTAAAGCTGTGGATTCTAAAAAAAAAAACATATATATTATATTAGAGTTGTGACATAATTATGGCAAAAAAAATTATATACCAATATTTTCTCTCAAAAGAATAATTCTATAACTTTGTTACAAAATCTTATTATTATCTGTATTATGGTATTGGCCAATCTCATTGCACAAAAGATGCACCATATGAGGTTCAAGAAAAAGTAGTTAGAATATAAAAGTAGTCAATACTAATTGGATATCATTTTGGTTTTGTTAGAGGAATGAAATATTTCGATACGAGGTATCAATAGTAATATACCCTTTTAAAAATATCACTATATATAAGTTTTTTTTATATATTTGCATATTTATAAATCAATATATTTAATCAAGACCAAAAAACTACCCTTTATAAAAATAAAATAAATAAATAAATAAATACAAACTTGTAGGGTCCGAATTTCGTAGCCCAGGCCCAATAGGTTTGAGTTATGAGCCCAACGGACTCAGAACAATGAATTTGTAGAGAGTGGGTGAAAAGCTAGGCTAAAATGTAAATCTATCAATAATTAGTTAACATAAGGACACTTGAAAATTGAACTCAACTCAAGTCAGAAGAGGACTGTTCTTCATTCAAAGATGGGTCTAACTCATAGAATAGTTTTACAAATATTTTTTCTGCCCCTTTCTTCAGAGGCTTCTTACATTTATAGATTATCCTCCTACTTCATCATCACCGTCCACTTGTTCTTCATCTAAGCCTTCACTTGAGTACATGTCATATCAGATATCAGCTTTAGGTCTATGTGAGTGGTGGTAGCTGAGATTGCACTGTTCAGGGGTATTCTCCACATAAATGCGGCCAGGAAAGCTGCTACAGTGTATTAAATGCGGTGGTAGCAGCTTTTCCTTTTAGATATTTCTCTGCTCTTGTCATCTCCAGGCATGTCCAAAGCTTGTCTTTGTCGTGGAAGTAATGGGGCAAACCATTCGGACCTTCAGGATATTTATTTGATCAGGTCTCTTTGTAATCCGAGGAGAATGACGTCTTCGGACCGATAGGGCTCTCTTCGGACTGATCCTATCATTCATTTCCAGCTGCGCTTCCTCCACTAGGACTTGTTCCTAACCCCCTTTTCCTCTTCGGACACATAGTGATGTTCGAATTGGGCTCTAGGCCCACCACATGGCGTTGGGCTTCCACACCCACAAAACCCATATACCAACCGTATTTGAGCCCATGTCCACCCTACTTAGCCAATAATAAAAATAAAACATTCAAGAAGTGATTTAAAAAAAAAGTCGTGTGTGTGGTTGACAGGCCTCTCAACCCTCAAACTTTTAGTTTCTCAAAAAAAAAAAAAAAAAAAAACCCTCAAACTTTTAAAATGTTATAAAAAAAATAAATAAAATAAAATTAGGAGGAGTGGCGGCCCTAGTGGACAAAACGTTTGGTTTGCCTATCATTCCTAGAGTCAAAATAACAAAGTCAACTAAAAAAACCAATGAGAGAGAATTAGTTGAGAAAAACAAAAACTCAAATGAGACAAAAATTCCAAAACAGAGAAACTGTGTGAGAATATAAGAGCATCTGTAGCGGCTGTTGCAAAAATTATGTCATTTTATCACACCAAATGTCTACTTTATTATTTTACCACATCATTTTACAACATCCCATTTATCAGATATTTTATCATTTCTATACATTAAAATAATATTTACTACACATTTAAATAATATATTTACCAAAAACCCAGCAAATATACAAATGCACAGCCAATGGCAGTTGCCACCACCCAAGAACTAACAGCCACCGCTACAACCACCGCCACAACAACAACCACCGCTACAACCTCCGCCACAAACTACATCCACAATCACCGGATCCTCTAACAAATTCCAAATCCAAAAACCTCAACAAAATAAATAAATAAATAACTCAAAATCTTCAACAAAACCCCAACCCAAAAAAACTCAACCAACCATCGGTAGCGAGATCGGCAAAAGCAAAAGCAACAAAATATCAAACCCCAATAAAGCTGAGATTCAGAAGCAGAAGAACATACCCTTTTTCTTGGTTCAGTCCAAGCAAAAAAACCCAGATTCGGTAAGCTCTAAAAGACAAATCTGAAATCACCCACCAGATTCTTCTACTCCACAGAACCTAGAAAAATTAAAAAAATAATTAATATCTAAAAAAATAATCTTCTGGGAACAATTACGCCTTGACTCGTGGAACAAAGCAAGAGAAGAAAAGTCCTACGGAAGTGAAGCTTCTGGAGAAAGAAGAAGAAAAGAGGAAGAAGAAAAGAGGAAAAGAGAGTGACAGAGATGGAGTGGTAGAGAAAGAAAAAAGAAAAAGAAAGAAAAAGAAGAGAGAAAGTAAAAAAGGATGAGAGAGAATGAATAAAAAACTTTTTTTTTTTTTAGCATTCTCGTCCGTACCGTTGCAAACAATATAACCAACAATCTCATAAAATTTGTTACATATGAACAGTGTCGTTGCAAATTTGCTTGCAACGGCACTGTTCATATGTAACAAATTTTATGAGATTGTTGGTTATATTTCAACAATTTACTTTTGTGATAAAGCAAAAGGAACAAAACACAGATGTAATAATAAGCAGTAACTCAAAAAGATATCAAAGGCAAATACAATTAACAAATACTGTATAAATATATATAGGAAATTGCAAATAATTAAAGACTTACAGACCAGATGCGTGAAAGGATGAACAATTGAGATCAAGTCTTGTGTTTTACACAATCTCCTTAAAGCAGATTTCGCCCCTCACACAATCACTGTAGTGCTTTGAGACTCGTGGACATCTGCCTCCCAAGATAAAATGATCTTCAGCACGAAAACGAAGCACTCAAGGTCGTGCTCTGCGAACTACTCAATGCCTCTTTCTCTCTCTTTGACACAAAATGAATGCACTAAAATTCTCACTGTGTGAGTTTTTTCTCTTCTGAAAAATTTCTCTTTCATGAATGAGGGACAATGAAACTTATACGTTACTGAACAGGTATTCTGTTTCAATGATAACTTCTGTGTACAGACTAACTGACTCAATAACTGACTCAATAATAAAATATTATTATTAATTGGATAAGTGGGCCTAGTCTACACATGCCTAAAGCCCAACCCAATATCCAACCCAAAACTCATATTTTCTATTATTTTCAATGTGGGACTCAAGGATTTCCATCACTCTTATAATAACATTTTCAAGTGAACATAGAAACCATCAATTTCTTATTCACTCCATACTATTTTTCCAACAATCCCCCACATGAATAGAAATTGATAAAGCACGATGCAAATGACGATGCAGACACAGAGAGAGTAGAAGAAAAGTTACTGTATCGGGAGATGTGGCTTTTGGCTTTGAACCTTCCTTTGTGAAAGACTATCGGATATACTAGCTAATCAGTGAACACGATGTTTTTGAACTGTTAGCCGTTTGTGTATACCAAGACAATAGAATTCACATAGCTCCTTTTCGGACATTTTTCGATTCTTATATTGTGCTCATTTTGGCCTTGAACATATCCTGGTAAATTCATGAAGTGCTCTAGAGAATTTAGCCTTAAAACTCTCATGGAAGCGGCCCACTTCACACTCATATAGGTGATTCTTATTAAGAGTATCTTGCTATACCCCACTCAGAATTCCAAGATATAAGAATCATTAAAAGCAAAGCTTACATCGCTTATAGGCATCACTATTTCATCATAGGAATGGGAGGGAGATTTTATCTCCATAGTGATAAAATAATAGTCTCCACGATTTGGTTGTCCCTTTGAACCTAGATCTTGGGATCTCCAGTCAGCTAGGTTGGGTTGCCATCCCGGAGACTTTTAGTTAATAGGCTTTAACCCCATTCCCCTCGATGAGCAGTTTACTAGCTCTCTACTCAATCAATTAATTACGGATCCGTGTTATAATCTGGAAGTACTTCCATTAGAGAGCAACTGCCTCATGGTAATATGTCTTTGACTAATATGTCAAGACCTACCATCACTATGTGTACTACCAAGACACTTAATTGGTAATTACACATTTAGAAATAGGTAGCATATTTCTCATGTCATTGTTTTGTATCTCAAATCAAAACCCCTTTAAATAAGCCACCTTCTTTTTAAGAAGACACCCCCACATTTAAAGAATTATAAAAAAGTTATTTGACTTTTCCACAATTCATAGTGTCTTTCAAATTTCCTTTCATTTCTCCTTTGTTTTGTCCAAATGGATTGCACCATTCGTTCCGCACAACACCGCATAACCATTTCAATTCCACTCTATGTTATCAATGATCATAATCATATATGTTCATTAAACACATCATATAACATTGGGTCAGCAAATAGTTATTGCAAAGAAACAATTTCACAAAATAGTGAATATAAATGATGGCCAATCCAATTCATCACGTCCATAAAAGGTTAAAGTAATATACTAGCTTAGATTTATATTACAAGTTCACATGGCTACTTAAGCATATTAAACGATCAGACTACCCTTGCCTGCCACTTTAAATATCCAAGCCAAGTGATCTCCTTTTCCTTCTGTAATATGTCATACTACTTTTTCTAAAAGGCAGTCAAGAGAAAAATTATAAAGAATCATCTTCACAAATAAAGAGAAGCCGAAAATAATAAATGCTTCTATACATATTACATCAACCACACATAAGCCTCCTGAAGTATTATATATACACTTTTACAGTACAAAAGTACATAAGCGACAAGCTATATATATAAAGTCATCTCTTTATCACACACTTAACAGTATCACACTTAAAATATTACAAACCAAATCCACACTTGCAATAAATCAGATTTACTTTATATTAATTTTGAACAGCCTATTGCTCATATAACCCTTTCCAATGTACATGCCATTCTTTGTGAGCACAAACTTGTTAGATTCAATGATCAATTTGAAACCGTTCTTACTCAACAGTGAGCAAGAAACAAGATTCTTACGAATATCTGGCACAAACAGCACATCATTCAAAGTAAGTTTCTTGCCTGAAGTCATCTTCAATATTACCTTTCCTTTTCCTACAACCTTAGAGGTTGAGGAATTCCCCATGAATATTTCTTCTCCATTGTCCACAGGATGGTATGAAGAAAACAGATTCTGATCTATATATACATAGCGAGTAGACTCAGTGTCCATCCACCATTCCTTGGTATCTCCTCCTACCAAGTTCACTTCAAAAATCATTGCAGAAAGGTCAATATCATCCACATCTTTAGAAAGATTTTCCAGTAATGTTGGCTTGAGAGCCTTTCTTGGTCCCTTGATCTTGACGCTTATGGCAATCCTTAGCACGATGCCCCATCTTGCCACGCACATAGAATTTTCTGCTAAACTTTGTAAAGTTACCCCCACTAGTTCCTTGCTTTGAGCTTTCACCAAAGTACTTCCTCTTATTCTTATTATGCTCCACAATGTTTGCTTTAGATTCCATGTAGTGATTCCCTACGGCTATTTCTGAAGAACGATTGTCTTCCTCGATTCTCAATCTTACAATCAAGTCTTCTAGCCACATCTCCTTGCGCTTATGCTTCAAGTAATTTTTGAAATCTTTCCAAGATGGAGGCAATTTCTCAATAATAGCAGCTACTTGAAAAGACTCACTTACAGACATACCCTCAGCATGTATTTCATATAAGATTACTTGTAGCTCTTGCACTTGACTAAGCACAGTTTTGGAATCCACCATTTTGTAATTCAGAAGTTTGCCCACAATGAACTTTTTAGTTCCAGCATCTTCTATCTTGTATTTCTTATCCAAGGAATCCCACAACTCTTTTGCTGTCTTGATTGAACTATACACACTGTACAATGTGTTGTCCAATCCATTCAAAATATAGTTTTTGCATAGAAAGTCGGCATGTTTCCATGCTTTCACAGCAGCAACCACTTGCCTATCTGTCTCATTTTGCTTGAGTTTTGGAGCATTCTCATACAGGAATTTCGCCAAATTCAGGGTTGTGAGATAGAACAGCATCTTTTGTTGCCATCTCTTAAACTCAGTACCATTGAATTTCTTTGGCTTTTCTCCATGATTAACAGGAACGGTAACAGGGGCAGCAACAGGCACATGCACAATTTCATTCAACATTTCTGTCAAAACAAAACTCCATCAGATTGAATTCTCAAAATCCAACCGAAGCATTGTTTTATATTACACAACAGTCATAGAAAAAATTAACACGGCACTGCATTCAAGTACTACTTTTAAGGCAAAAGAAAGGAGAAAGTTTCTCAGCAATCTGAACTGGAGGAAGTCTCTCCAAACTGTGACGTGTCATTATCAGAGAGTGACACTTGTTCCACCCACTAAGACTCAAATTCAAGAGATAATTGAATTTTTTGCCTTACAGAGCAACCAAACAGACCACATAATAGCCATTTTGTGGTTCATCTGACAGACTCAAAAGCTTATTAAACAAACATTCCAACAGAGAACCAAAAGGGCAAAGAGAACTCCAAACAAAAAAAAAATTCAATACATCAAAATTTAGAAAATTGTAAATGTATAAAAATCAGCAAAAAACCCAAACCATCCCTTCAAAAAAAGACCTAAAAAACCATCCCTTCAGAAAAAGACCCAAGAAACTCGATTCCAACTAGCCAAATTGAAGGCCTTGGTAGGCTCTAGAACTCAAACCATCCCTTCAGAAAAAGACCCAAAAAACCCAATTCCAAATCCAAATCCTCCGATTCTGCAGTTGCAACTGGCAGAGCTGGTTACCAATTTCCATTGAAGCATGCCGTCATGGCTGGCTCGCTCGTTCTCGCCGGCAACACCATCGCTCAGCTCAGGGAGCGGTGGACTAAGCGAGAGCCTTTGAACTCTGATTCCAATGCTCTCATTGAAGTCAGTGGAAACTCAAAGCTGCTCCTTTTTCTTTGTTTTCCCCCTTTTTTTTTGTTATGCTATGTTTGGTTGCTGAGAAAATGAGGGGAAAAAGAAGTGTGAAGTTCGAAACTTTTGAGAGTTATGTGTTTGTTATCCTCTATTTGGGTGCCAATGGAAGTGTTTATCTGAAAGTAAAAATAATTAATAATTTTCTGAATTTTGATGTATTGAATTTTTGTTTTGTTTGGAGTTCTCTTTGCCCTTTGGTTCTCTGTTGGAATTTTTGTTTAATAAGCTTTTGAGTCTGTCAGATGAACTACAAATGGCTATTGTGTGGTCTGTTAGGTTGCTTTGAAAGGCAAAAAATTTGAACGAGAGAGTGGCAAACGTTGAAGTTAACCGCAGTTATCTCTTGAGTTTGAATCTTAGTGGGTGGGATAGGTGTCACTCTCTAACAATGACATAGCACAGTATGGAGAGACTTCCTCCAATTCAGAATGCAGAAAAACTTTCTCTCAAAAGAAAACATAAATTATATAAGAGACCAACTGGTCACTGTGCAAAAGTATTCTACGCAGTACCAAAGAAACACAATTAAATGTCAAAAGAAAAGCAATCTGCACTAAAACCAAATCAGAGTCTGACAATCACTTTGTAGAGTAGACCATACAAAGCCAACACAGAAAAAGAGATTATAGAACCATGTGAAACACTATACGGTCATTAGCATTATAATATTGTATCCAACCAATATTTAAAATACCAAATTGCAGGCATTGTACGTACAAAGAGCGAACAAAAGTAAACAAACCTCAGCCAAACAATGATTCATATAAGACAAATTAGCCTATTATAATATAATTTAGGCAAGAAGGCAAATACTTGAAAAGTCTATAGACTATACTAACAAGTCAGACTATAAAAGATTCAATTGTCAAACACGAAAACCAATGTTATAAGAGAACCAAATATGACAAATTAATTTACAAGTAGATATTTACGCTAAACAATAAATACAAAACCAAGTTTCCAAGTTTCACCCAGTATATAAACAATTGCCGATTAACGTATTTCAACAAACACGGAATTCCTTTCACCGTAAATCATAAGGGTAAATTAAATCTACTTTAAAATTGTTGGTTATATTTTAACAATTTATTTTTGTGATAAAGTAAAAGGAACAAAACACAACACAAATGTAATAATAAGCAGTAACTCAAAAAGATATCAAAGGCAAATACAATTAACAAATATTGTATAAATATAAATAGGAAATTGCAAATAATTAGACTCACAGACCAGATGCGTGAAAGGATGAACAATTGAGATCAAGTCTTGTGTTTTACACAATCTCTTTAAAGCAGATTTCACCCCTCACACAATCACTGTGGTGCTTTGAGACTCGTGGACGTCTACCTCCCAGGATAAAATGACCTTCAGCACGAAAACGAAGCACTCAAGGTCATGCTCTGCGAACTACTCAATGCCTCTTTTTCTCTCTTTGACACAAAATGAATGCACTAAAATTCTCACTGTGTGAGTTTTTTCTCTTCTGAAAAAGTTCTCTTTCATTCTCTTTCATGAATGAGGGACAATATATTATATACTCGGTTTAAAATACTATTATTATTTTCGTATATGTTCTAATAGGTATTATTGTTTACTCAAAAAAAAAATAGGGATGTTTATCCCACATTAGCAATGGGCATGAGGTCGAATGTACTATTTGTAATACACTTTTATTATTGGTATAACACATATTTTGTCTATATATATATATATATATATTTAAAAAAAAAAAAAAAGGTAATTCTTTGTACATTAAACCACAATTGTTGTAAATTTTTTTTTTTTTTTTTATGGGCACAATTGTTGTTTTAATTAAAACCCAATATTTACTTACCAACCAAAATACAAAATTTATCTCTATATATGGTCAAAACAATCTGGTACACCTTACATTTTAGAGCACTACCTTTCAGCCTTATTTATGTATCGGTGTTAATATGATAAGGGGAAATGTTAACAAGCACCGTGAGGGGCTTGTTAAGTTTGGAGTAATGTGGGTTCTATTAAATAAATAAGAGAAAAAGACATAAAACTAGCCCTACAGTTTATTTTAATACTTTTTTTTTCTCTATGAAACTAGCCCCACAGCTTATAAATGACATAAAGCTGTTAAAAAAAAAAACTGTTGTTAACGAGCACCTTACGGTACCCGTTAACACAACCTATATGATAAATATCCACTATATTGACCAATACAGTATAAAATTGACTCTTTTTGGTTCTAGAATGTGGCTGACGGGGATAATATAGCTCTCCTTGACAATAACACTATATGACACTTAAGTTTATGTATTACGTAAGTGTATGGCCATTGTTGATGTAGCATTCTATTTGTTTCTTTCTCTCTCTCTCTGTGTCTCTTTCTCTTGTGTTAAATAACATTGTTGAAGTAAATTAAAGGAATCAGGTACACCCACACAAGGAAGAGATCACATCTCCCTCACCCAAACGCACCAAGGTCCAGGGAGATGGCAATCCTTCCCTCAAAAGGGCATAGGAAGCCCACTTACCCAAGTGTATGTATGGCAATTAGTGATGTAGCATTCTCTCTCTCTCTCTCTCTCTCTCTCTCTCTCTCTCTCAATAACATTATTAAAATAAATTAAAGAAAATAGATCCACCCACACAATGAAGATGAGACCCGAACTCTAACCCGTGCGATGCAAGGAAAAGTTATTTATATAATAAAATCTAAGAAATTTAGAAATAGAAAATTGGGTCAATAATATGCATATTATAGACATTTTGCTAGTTAGCATTTTAAAAAAAAAATAGATATATCATAATTAAATAAAATACAATGGGAATAAATATTTAACTTCTATACTTTTCTATAGTTTAGAAGTATTGTCTAACATAGAATGTTATTGGGTTGTAAGAGAGATTTTTATAAAATTTTATACCATATATATGTTTATATTGTCTTGCATAGTTACTGAAATCAACAAAATAATTTATAATTCCTAAATTAATAAAGTAAAATTCCCAAAAATTATATATACATACACACACTCAAAACTAATATAAACTACAAAAATATAAACAAATCTTATTTAGTCATAGTAATAACAATATAAACAATTCAAAGTATGAAACATTATCAAAATTATAACACCTAATTCTATTATCTTTTAAGTTGAACCCAAACAAATAATTAATTGAAATTAATCCAAACAAATAATCAATCAACCAAAAATCATAGTTTTAATTAAGAAAACAAAAAATCATACGAACCCAAATAAAAATTCTCAATAAAGCAAAAACATATAAGGTAAAGAATTAAGATCAAAAAATTCATATATAATATACCAAATAAAAATTTACCACTCCTTGGCTGGAAGACATAGGTTGCAGCTTTGATTTTTCTCCAAAAAATAGAAATACTTCATCTATCATATACAATATAAAATAATTATTAGAAATTTCAACCCAAAAACTAAACCCACAAAAACACTGTCAAAATATAGAGATTAACCCAAATGCTCAAAAGAAAATCAATTCTAAACATAACAAAAGAATAAGATAGAATGAAAATTTCAAGCACATATGAAAGCAAATAAAAAAGAAAGAACCTACGTCTTTTTTTTTTTTTTTTTTTTTACGTGAGTCTCTCTTCTTGTTCTTTTTTTAATCTTAAAGTGAATTTAAGTTTAGAGTTTTGAGATGGTAATTACTAGGGTTTTAAGGAGAGAAGAAAGAGTCTTACCAGGAGTCTCTCTCTCTCTCTTTTTCTTAAATCCTAAAGGTTTTTTTTTTTTTTTTTTGGAAACCTAAAGTGAGTCTTTTTTTTTAATTCTAACGTGAGGTATCTTAAAAATTTAAAATTAATTTTTAATCTTCAATTTTATATTATATATAAATAATAATAATGATGTGATAAGTTTTAGAAAAGTCAACAAAATATATCTAATAGAGTTTTATTTAAACTAAACTATTGTAACACTGAAAAGATAATTACACGTTGAAGAGAAATAATAAATATATAAGATATAAAACCTAGAATAAAAATAATATAAAATAAAAAGAAAAAAAATAGTGATGACGTAAAAAATTGTGGGAGTTTCAAAGGCTTCAGTTTTATATATATATATATATAGATGAGAGCACCAAGGAGATAGCGGATCCTTCCCTCAAAAGGGCCATAGGAAGCCCACCTAGCTAAGTTATGGGCCAAAGTATTAAACTCCTTTACAACATGATTGATATCCCAAAAACAAAGAGCCACACCAATGTTAGCTATGATAGAAACAATGGACCAATGAGGAATCGCCCAAGAGTAGCTGGTGGATCAAAGTACATTTAAAGCTATCACCTTTGTGGTTAAAAATTTGTAAACCCACCAACCTTCATGCAGTCTTAGCTTGGTGTTGTATGAAAAGTTGATTTTTTTTTTTGGCAAGCATCCTTGGATCTAATGGGTGAGACCCTCTGATAATTAAGCTTCTTATGTGCCATCCAAATCAACTCACAGCATATAGCAGAAAGTTTTGTGATTCCTCTTGCTTGATAAAAAGCATCATACCTACATTCAACAAAGTATATATTGTTAAAAGTAAAAGATTACATTGTTTTAAGCTTAGTTAGCACTTAACAGACAACTCATTAACAATTATAGATAGAAGCGTCTTTTTCAAATCAATAGGTAATGTTAGGAGTGCAAATCAAATTTGAAACTTTAGAGAGTAAAATCAAAATTACTCCAAACATTTTGCAATTTTGTCTATTAATAAAGATGTTGCAAACCAAATCTGTTTATGTTGTTGATTCTTTTCATTTTATGGCACGCTAGATTAATTATGACAGTTAAACTCTCAATTTTGTCTATTAATAAAGATGTTGCAAACCAAATCTGTTTATGTTGTTGATTCTTTTCATTTTATGGCATGCTAGATTAATTATGACAGTTAAACTCTCAATTTTGTCTATTAATAAAGATGTTGCAAATTTGTTTATGTTGTTGATTCTTTTCATTTTATGGCATGGTAGATTAGGACGTTTAAAATTTTAAGTATTTGAAATATATGTCAAAGCATGGTTTGAGATCTTATAAGCATGATGATAATAACAAATATGAACAGACCAGATGAGAGAACTTTGGATTTGAGCAGCTTATAAGGCTTCCATGGCAATAACAAAGAGGCAGGGAGACAATGGGTCCCCCTGTCTCAATCCTTCCCTCCACTGAAATAATCCACCAAAGTTCCATTAATTGTTATCAAGAATCTAGGGGTAGTGATGCACTTCTTAATTCAAAATTCAGATCAAGTGCAATTCCTTCCTTTCCTCCTACAAATTTTTTTTACCTTTTACTTTTTTAACTTTCACTTTTTACTTCTCTTAACTTTTTTTCATCAATGGTTGAGATTGAAAGTTGTTTTTTTTCAACTCTCAGTCTCAACCATTGAGAAGAATTGCGTTAGATACAATACCCTAGATCTCAATTTGGGGTTTAAAATTTAGAAAACACAATTTCAGTTAAAATAGTACAGGAAAATGATGGTAAGATATAAATGATAGATGATCAAATGATTAGTTGATAATGAATAAAAACCAGCTCAACTGATGTAAAAATGTGAAAATTTGTTGTCGGTGACATTACTGGGCTGTGTGTTTTGCCAATTGAGATTTGAGACACGACTTGGTCCAGTGCTATGCACCCTGCTTTGCCCTAGTGGCTAGTGACACACCACCAAGATTTTCTTTCTGGGTAAAAGAGACACCACCAAGATTGCTATCACTTTTCTGTGACAAGAACAAGATACAAAGCTTTTTATTTTTGTCTTTTTGGTTGCGTTTAAAAGGAAGCTTATTTATTTATACCATGAGTGAAGTAAAAAGCACCAGGCATGGCTAAAAAAGCCTATAAGATTCACGAAGATATGAACCTTACTGCCATCAGCTATGATATCACTTTATGGAAATTCTAGGCCTTAGCATAAGTATATCACTTCATGCCTACATCTTTAATTACTATTAAAGTTTGTGTAAAAATGAAATCATTGAAAAGTATTTATAGTGAAAAAAAAACTTAGACAAATGAGGGTTACAAACTAAAAATACTTGAATTACTAAGTAAAATTATAATCACTTTACTTACAACCCAAGTAATGTTAAAATTACTTTACTTCAATCCAAGTAGAATTAGATGCAATCAATATGGACTACAGATTTCGACCTTGATTATGTTTGATCTTGATATTTCTAACGTGGATCTTAAAAAATAAAAGAAGTTGTGAGAACACTTAAATAGTAACAAAGAAATCATATATGCATCAAGTTTAAAGAACATTATTTCATATGCCCTAATCTAACGTTAGTGATGATAATAATTATCTTATAATATAATATTTTATAAATTATCTTATACATCTGGTATACATACAGTGTGACTCAGTCACTTGTTCATGAGATAAATTGTGGATATATAAATGGATACACAAATATTTTATCTAGTGAAAACTGAAAAGTACTCTCTAAAAGTCCCTGGTGTAGCCATGAAACTACAAGCCCACCTTTCTTAAGGCCTATAGGCCCATAATCCGGAGGCTTTCTCTTACCAAGCTTATTTCTTCTCATAACACCTCACAGCTAAAGGGGAAATTAAAAGAATAAATGTCCAGCCAACTATGGTGTCCCATCTTCACTGCAAACATTATAGCAGCAAGGTACCCGATGCCAACTGCATGCAAATGCTAGAGTGAATTAAACTTGAATCATTATAGTTTCTCAGCAATTGATGATCATTGAAAGTAAATAAATAAACAAAAGTTGTGTATAACTTTAAGGGGTTAGTAACTTTTAGTAGTGTTCAAGTATTATGTGGTAAATAAGATTTTGGGTTTAAGTCTCGTATCCTTGCCTTTACCTTCAAGGGATTTTTCATTGTAATTATTTAGTGTTTATGGGATGAAGGAAAAACACTTCCCAAAATGTTAATAAAGTGTTTCAACTTTTGAGAGCTTACATGTTGATTCCTCTAAAAACATGATGTATTATATTTTTTTATTTCTTATTTTTCGTGGGACCTACTAGTGAAAAACTTGTTTGAGATTTTTTTTTTTTTTTTCAATACCCAAAAAATGTGAGAATGAAAACAAATTACAAAAACAATTTTTTGGCATTTTCATCTTAGTTAGCAAAATGAGTTCAATGGCATTTTCGTAAACAAAACTTAAGATTGTGGGAAGAGATTGTGAGCATAACAATGAGAAAAGTAACTTTTTTATATGTAAAAATCAAGTGCCAAATGGGATATTCAATGTTTTTTGTTATCAGATTCAGAAAATATATACAAAATATGAAAATAAAAACAAAATATGAGATCTTTGAAGAACCAATCAAGGTACAACGTATAATAAAAAAAAAATTATAAATATATATATGTGTGTGTATTCATGAAACTTGCAATATGCAAATAATCCACAAACACAATAAAGACACGAGTAACTTTTTGATACCATTGTTAGAACTTGTTTGTTATTATGTACAATATAATTATAATGAACAACTTAACTTTTGTCTTATAAGTAAAAACACAAAATAAAATCTACTTGCAATATGCAAATAATCCACAAACACAATAAAGACACGAGTAACTTCTTGATACCATTGTTAGAACTTGTTTGTTATTATGTACAATATAATTATAATGAACAACTTGATTTTTGTCTTATAAGTAAAAACACAAAACTTATCAAAAAAAAAAAAAAAAACACAAAATAAAATCTGTAGATCCTAAGTGGATGACACCAAAGACACACTGTACTTATGTGACACCTAATCCCTATTATTTTGCAGGAGATAAGACAATTAAAGAAAAATACAACAGTTTATCAAAAAGAATAGTGTAAGGAGAAAAAAAAAAGTTTAATTATAACTTGATAAAGAACAAAGAATCATTTCACTGCTACAAGATTATGAAAATCTTAATAAGTGTGTGTTTGGATTAATTTTAATTCTATAATTTATTAACTAATTTCTTTATGTACAGTATTTTAAAACTTCGTTAATTTTTAAGTATAATTATACTTTTATCAACTTTTTAACAAATAAAATTTTCAATCAAAAAAAAAAAAAAAAAACCAATTCAAGTGCACACTTTATATATATAGAATTTCAACCTATGCACACTTATATATATAGAATTTTTTATAAGAGAACTAGAGACTTTATGCACACTAATTAAACAACATATTTAAGTTACAAAAGTAAACAATGTTGTGATATTTTATTTCATTTTTTGAGAACATTGTTATGGTAGTTGAGTGCTAAGTGCGTGTACCTCTAGACAGGTTGTGCATTTATACATTGCTTAATGTTTGCCACCACTCTCCTTATTGGCATCCATAGTAGTACTAATATATACTTCTCTTCTTTTTTAGGGCTATAGTAGTATATATGATTGATACATAGATTGTAATATATCATGAATGGTATGCGTTCATAAAAAAATAAAAATAAATAAAAATCATGAATGGTATGCTTTCCATTGCTGCGCATTTCATCAACATTTCATCATCATCAACATCAAAATACTCCCTTCCTAAAAAAACATACCTTTCGGCATTTGTCTTTAGAGAAAAGTTTTGTTGCATACTTGTATACAACAATTGGTGCATATAGGATTATGTGGCAGCAAAAAGAAAATAATAAGTATTTAAGGGTTCATCTAATCATATGCATTATACATGACCCTTGCACACATGTTGTTTTTCTTTTTACTATCTCATAACCTATTATGCAGTAATTGTTGCATATAAGTATGAAACAAAACATTTCTCTCGTATTTGCAAGAACTAAACTTCCTTGTTATGAGTTCATTAGATTAGGCATATCTAGCATGTAATGTGGTATACTTTGTTATTCATTCAAAGATTAATATTGATCGGTGTTTCTTTTTGTGAGATTTATTATATAAGATATAGCACAATTTTTTTTTAATTAAAGATTTACAAATTGTTATATTGATCAATTCCTTTAGATGATAGAAATAGAATTATCAATTATGTCCAAATTTGGTTTATTCAGGAGAATCTTATAATTTTTTTTTAATTCAAAGATACCCCTTACAGTTTTTGTAATCTCAGTTCAATTTTTTTATTGGGACGTTATACTGTTAGATAAAATAAATTGCTACAGCTAGTGAGATATCCACGTGCTAGCCTTTCACATGTTTGTGTAAAAAATATATTAAAAAGATCTCATTAGAATATTCTTGTTCTTTTGAGTTTTGAATCTTTTGACGTTAAAGGCACTTTTGAAAGTAGATTCCGAATATTTTTATGGGTCTCTACTCAGTTGTTTAGAATTTAAATTTTAAAATCTCAAGAATTATAAACTACTAAAAAGAGTTTAAACTTACAATAATCATATATTGCGTTACTTTTTTTTGTGCAGTAGGATCGAAGTTTAAATCTTCAAAAAAAGTCTTATACATATACACTTAAATTATCTTATAGTAAAATTTATATCTAGTAAAAAAAAAAAAATTTACAATAATCATAATTACCGAGAGCTGATATTTATGTTGCTCAAATGTGTTAAAATTTAAATTTATACCATTTTGGATTACATTATATTTAAAAAATTAATTATTAAAGTATTCTTATGCATATACCTTTAGTGACTAAAGAAATCTATTTTAAAAGTTAATAATTTGACCGTTACGGATGTAAGGCCCAAAAAATTCATCATGGATGCATTTTTAAATTGCAACAATACCCATGAACATTGATAACCATCTTATTTGGATGAAATATATACATATATATATATATATATATATATATATATTACAAAATTAACTTCGTGTAGTTATTTTGAAGGGTATAAAATGAAAATTTGAATTCAAGGACACATCACTCGTCAGTAATTACTAATTATCTCAAATACAATATGTATGAGAATTAATATTTTCTACTTTTTTTTCTTTTAAGAGATGATATATAATATTTTCTATTGTGAGTTGGCTAGAATTCTCGCATTTCCTAAAATTATGATGCATGTTCATAAATTGTGAAATTATCTCCCATAAAAAAAAATTAATATGTAAAATTATCAAATAAATAATCAAAATTTCACAATTTTTTAAGAATTATTCATTTTTAATCCAAATTCATATTTAAATAACATACCCATAGAAAGTTGGATTCAATATCCATGAGCCATAAACAACCAAGCCTAATAATATTGGAAAGAAGAGGATTTCAAAAATTCTTAAAATTTTCAAGAAGCCAAACACTAAGTAAATATTATACCAACTTATAGATCTTATAAATTTACTCAAATCCTAAAGTATTCAAAGGTAGTCAATATCGTACCATTATCTACTTTGTAATACTAGTTATTAAATTGGTACCATACTCCTCCGAAATGTACTTGATAAAATTTCAAGATGTACTGATAATATCAAAGTTTTTTAGCGTGGCATTGATATTTTGACCAATAAAATAAAAAATAATTAAAAAAGAAGAAGTTATAAAACATGTTATTTAAGCTAATACATTAGGTAAATGTACTTAGGCTAATATTTGGAGTTATAAAATATGTGAATAATTCATACATACATACATATATATATATATATATGTATGTATGTATGTATGTATGTATGTAATCTCAAAATTAGAAGATTGACTTATGGGAGTAAATGGTTAACCTTAAAATTAGGATTTAATTTGCTAAGAGCCTTATAATCCAAGTAGCAATTTTTTGTCTTTCCAATGGAGATGATTAATATTCAAATCCCCCTCTCTTAACTATCAAATTATCAAAAAAAAAAAAAAAAAAAAGTTTTAATGCTTGTAAAGCTTACCAATAAGGTGGAGGACATCACAAGCCCTTTTTTTTTTTCTAGAATAATCATTCCTGAACATATCATTCATTTTGCAAAATAGATTACTTGAATTCTAGGTCATGTTTCGAGGGTGTACTACTTTGACATAACTCTTAAGCAAAGTTAACCTATAAGAAAATAATTTTAGATACCTTAGTCATGTTGTTTTATATCTTGTTCATCCAAAAGGCATAAATGAATCAAAATGACAAATCTAATAACAAAATAATAATATAAAACTTATTACATGAATGATTTTCTAAATCATATGACCTCCCCCCAGATGGTATTAGGCATTTAGTTGAACTGGGGATATGTGTAAATCTCTCACATGGGGGTAGAGTTCATACATTACACACATAATTTTCTCTTGCACTTAAACACCCCCCCCCCCCCCCAACTCAAGTTTTTAAATAAAAAGGGTGAGGGGTGACTAGATTTGACTATCCTATATGAGTATGACCACAATAACTCTTCTACTGTTGAGTAACCAATAATACCCAAGGGGTTTAGATGAGGATGCCCTCAAGTGATTTGATTCATAAGAAAACCTCAACCCCCCGGGTACCAATGGCTTTAGGTAGTGGAAGATGTCAATACCAGGGTTTTAGGTGCTAAGAGGCAATAATTCTCAAGTTGAACTAGTCCCATGCCATCATCTTTAAATGGACATATTCAAGACCTACCTCATACCAAGCCCTTAACCCTAGACGATGAGTATGAGTGGTAAATCTTGTATCTCCATTTAATCCATAAGCAAAATGCTTCATATGATACTAATAAAGTGAACATATCCTCACCATTATTTGGGTAAAAAATCATATCCTTACCATCATTCTCTCGGTGAAAAATCCCAAATATATCATCACATACGGTAGCACATTTATTTACTCTCTTTTTTTTCTGAGTAAAAAAGGATATGGATCAAGGTTGGCAGCACATCCATTTGGATCATTAAACTTGGATATGCAATATGCATGTCCATTTGGACCACTTCCAAGTCAAAGGTTCAAGCCAGAGAAAGTGATGTTTGTGTTTGTTAACTCTGTTTGGTGTGTGAACTGTGACCTGTGAGAGAGAGAAAGACACACATATGAGTCTTCACACGTCAAAAAGATGAAACTTGAAAACAACTAAAAGGCAAAGCACTATTCCCTATCTCCAATGATCCAATAAACTATAACTTTTTTTTTTTTTTTTTTTTTTTGCTGAGACCCATAAAAACCCAAAGGTCCAAAACAAACCCCTTCTCCACTTTCTCATCTTCTACTTTTTTGGGTCATCCCCTCACCCATCTGTGTCGCCTTGGACGGTGCCACCAGCTGACGTGTCACCCCCCCACCTTTCAATAAGCCAAAATTCTACATTGTAAAGTCCCTTGCAATTCATACCCCTCCAGCTTTCTTTGCTAGCTTGCTTTGCTACATTGTACATCCGAGAGACACGTCATCATGAAGCCCAAAATTTGTCCAAAATGTACAACAACTAAAGCACACACTATAATGACTTCACTAAATAAACACTGCACTAGATTCCTACCGAACTCTCTCTCTCTCTCTCTCACACTGAGTTCTCTGATTGAAATTTTGTCTCAAACAGCTTTCTGAATATTTCAAAAACTCTCTCTCTCTCTCTCTGACCGTTTCTATTTTCTCAGGCACCATTTCAAATTCAAAACCCAAAATCTGATTTCTCAGTATCTTCTAACAAGTTTATTCCTTACTTTGTCAGAGAAAAGTTTCCATCTTTTTCTCTTCTGGGTACTAAATTTTTTTCTCTGAATTTATTGCAAAAGCTGAGAAATTTTCACTATTTGAGTGTTGAATTTCAAAAGGGTATTTTTTTTTTTTGGTTAATTTTTATGTGTTTTTATTAGAAGATTGAAGAAGATGATTCGGAGAAGATGATGATCAAAGAAGCCTCTCTCTGATTTTCAGTTTGGTTGTACTGAAAGTGGGTGTTTTGGCTTTGACTTTGGAGTGATTTTTTTAGGGCCTGATTAGGGTTTCTGGGTAAGCAAATTTTTATTAAACCCTTTTGTTCTAATTCTGCTTTTCAAGTTCAAATTTTTATTTTCTGGGTTTAATTTTGTTTGGTGGTTAATCATTGTTTAGTTCTAGGTTTTTTTGTTTTTTGTTTTTTGTTTTGTTTTGTTTTGTTTGTTTGTTTTTTTTTTTTTTTTAACTTCATTTTCAACTTTGGAAGCTTAAAATTTCTAACTTGATGGATTGTCAAGTTAGGTTTTGGACTTGAGCAGCTTGAGAATTGGCGAGTTGGATCACTGAGAGAATAAGTGATTACTAAGGTATAGCAGTTACATGTTATATAATTTAGTTATTTTGCTTTGCTCTATGTGAATTTGTGGAATAGTCTTGGAAACTTGTGGGAAAAGTATTGAATAATTGAAATGCCTTCTAAATTGTGTGTATACATTTTTTTTGTGTTGTATGAAGTTTTTAGAGGTTGGGGTTTGGGGCAAAACTTTAGATAAAATAAAGTTTTACTTTTAACTTTTAGTTAAGGGGTAGCAGTAGAGTTTCTATGTGGGTGTGAACTGTGATCATTTCAAATGAGATTTTGGGCCATTTCTGGGATAATTAGATGAGTGCCAAGTGATGGACAATTTACCTTGTTGCCAAATGTGGTGCCCACCAGGTTCCTTTCAAGTTTTTTACTTTTTATATAAGGGTATTAGATATTTACATTTTATTTTTCCATATTATTCTGTTCCTTATGTTCTCAGTAGAATGCTTATAAAATATAGGTTAGTCTATTTTTAAAAGTTTCTTGGTTGGCAACCCATTATCCTTTATCACTTATTCTTTGTAGTTGGCATGGATTTCTCTAGAGCAAGATATGCTCTGCTACGCATTTTTAGAATTGTATTTTTTTGTTTTACATTTGTTTCATGGCTGATACTTATGTAAAGTGCTTTGGGTGGGGGAGCCAAACTCAATGCACTCTGTGCTACTGTTTGGAGGTTGATTTAGGTAGCAATATGCTATGTCCATTTACTTAATTGTTCTTGTATTGGGCCATTGGCATCATTTTTCTGTGGCATCAAGTGTTTATCAAAGCCTCAAATTGATGAACGAGTGAAGAGAAATTGATGAGATTGTAGAAGAATTACCCAACTTAGTTATGGTATCATATATTAATTATTACAAATTTTAGTTGTTAATTCTATGGAAGGAATTGAGGTCATCCTTGAAGTCGATGGGCATTGCTGGTGCTGGTCTTGGGGACTTTGCTTTGTGTATATATATATATATTTTATAATTGGTACCTTAAAGCTAGGGATCCTACAAAAATGATATTATGAAGGGTACATAAGAAGAGTTGACAGGGTTGTTGGTTTATTGGAGGTGTGAGTACTGTCTAGGCCATTTTATGCCAAATTGTAAGGATCTTGTATCTCTTATGGCTTCAATATCCCTTGATCATATTTTATTCCCTATCTGTTGAGAAACTCTTGCCCTGAGTTTCAGAAATCAATAGATGCCTCTGTCTATGTAGTTGTAGAGATGGCATCTGTGATCGGTTGGACCACAGGGTAAAAAAAGGGGGGAGCGGGGTGGGGGGGGGTTGTGTTTCAGAATGATTCATAATAGTAGTTCCAGTTGGATGTACTTATCCAGTATATTTGTTTTAATGTTTAAAGGATGTTAACAGGAAATGAGATAAAATTTAAGGTTGATATGTTGTGATTTTTTTTCTCCTCCTCCAGTTGTGGTTCATCATTTTCTCATAGCTCTTGTTGAGATTCAAGAGTGACTTCACATTTGTTTGAATAGGAGAAGGATGGTTCAAACCCACACTCTTCATGAATTTGTTAAACTGTCGGGTCATCTCTGATCTACTTCGCCCTTCTTTAAAATCAAGTTGCTTTAATAAATTCTAGAACCTATTTTATTAGGATTTTTCCATCTATGTGTATATATCATTCCTATCTCCCCCCCCCCCCCCCCCCTCCTCCTCTCCTCTACTTAAATGTGGTAGAAACTAGTAAGTTTTTTTTTTTTTTTTTTTTTTTTTTTTTTTTTTTTTTAAGATATAGAGGATAATGAAATTTGGTTGAAGTCCTACTGTCCGATGAGATTGAGATATGTTTGATGTATTGTCAACACGTGCTGATCACCCTCTCTCTTCTTCCTTCTCAACACGTGTTCAATATTTAACCTTTTTTTTTTTAAATTGCTATCAACAGGTGGGCCTCATAGAAATTGAAAAGAAAAAAAAAAATATATATATATATATATATATATTGAAGCAGTATGGGTACAAAAGACCGTCAAAATGCTACTGATTCTCCTAATACTAAAGCAGAGGTGGGAGAGATAGACACCAGCGCACCTTTTCAATCTGTTAAAGATGCTGTCAACCTATTTGGTGAAGGTGCTTTCTCGGGGGAAAAACCTGCCATCAAGAAGGCAAAACCTCATTCTGCAGAGGTACTTGTGAATCTTCCATTTTCCTTGTGTTGTAAAGTACTTATAAATCTGTACCAGTTTTTGTTTGAATTAGTTAAATAAATACTAGTTGTCACCTGCAAAATTTGGAAAAATATTGCATCTAGTGGTGCCATGCCTTGTGTTTACAGTTGAAAATGGAATGTGACTTCTCTCTCTCCCTCCAGATTATCATGACTAAAAGTACTCTTGCTGGCAAAAGTTGTTCTTCTTCATTGTCTCATTATTCTTGAGATATTAGTTATGCAGTCAAGGCAAACTTGGATGCTAACAAATGTGTGGACCTTGCTATATCTTCTGTAGATGTTGCCCAGTAATTTAAACTTTTATCTACTCTTCCCTAATTTCTTTTGGATGATGTTCTCATGTGGCTGAAGGCATAGTTTAGTTTTTTTTTTTTTTTTTTTTTTTTTTGTGGGGGGGGTTGGGGGGGGAAGAATATCTCTGGTTGTTACCTTGCAGAGGTTGTAGCTTTTTGGGAAAAGAAGGAAAAACAAGTATCAATTACTAACATAACACAACTTGAGAATGAAGAATGAGAGGCTTCTATGGCCAATCCGAAACTGTTACTTGAAGTTTCTTACGTGTTTCTCTCTATTTTTTATGCTTCAATTTTTGGTGCTTGTTTCAAAAATTGTGTTTTAAGTGTAGTAAACCGTAAAGGATGAAAACACACATGATTGCTTTACAAATTGTTGAGCCTAGGAGCTTCATTATTTCAGCTTCTATAGCAATGGATAGTGATTGTGTACTCACTACTAAATTAAAAAAGAACCATGTTTCTAAAGGGACTTGGGGGAGAAGTTATGATAGGTTTTCATTTCATAAAGAACTTAGGGCAAGTTTTCTTTTTACCACTAGACACTTTTATTATCCAGGCATTTGTGAGATGGTTAATCACCACAGATTTTTGTCCATTGAGACTCCTCTAACGTTTAATGAATCCTGTAATGCCAAGTTATACAATTGTTCTTTTTAAAGTTTCAAATATGTTGTTTATGATTTTAGTTATTTCACTGCAGAGAGTACTGGCCAAGGAGACCCATCTTCACTTGGCTCAGAAAGAGCTGAACAAGTTAAAGGAACAACTAAAGAATGCTGAAACCACTAAGGCCCAAGCCTTTGTAGAGCTTGAAAAGGCTAAAATAACAGTTGAGGGTTTGACTCAGAAGTTGACTTCACTTAGTGAATCCAGGGAATCAGCAGTCAAGGCAACAGAAGCTGCAAAGAATCAGACAAAGGAGCTTGAAGAATCAAACTCTGGCCAACCTATTGGAACTAATAGTGCTTGGAAGCAAGACTTAGAAACTGCAAGAGAACAGTACATGATAGTGATTACTGAACTTGATGCTGCAAAGCAAGAATTAAGGAAAATCCGTCAAGGCTGTGATGAGTCCTTGGAAGCAAAAGTTGCTGCCTTAAAGCAAGCAGCAGAAGCCGAAGGTGCAGTGAAAGCAAACATGGAGAGAACTGGTGAGCTTTCCAAGGAAATTTCAACTATACAGGAATCAATTGAACAAGTGAAGCTTGCAACTTCACAAGCCCAAGAAGAACAAGCAAATATTTTTGCTGAAAAGGATGTTCAAAGACAGTCATATAAAGCTAGTCTGGAGGAGTCATCAAAGAACTTGCTTGCTTTGAAGAAAGAGTTGGATCCTGAACTCACCAAAAATATGGAAGCACAACTGACCAATACAATGAATGAAATTGAGGCTCTGCAAAAGCAAATGGAAAATGCAAAGGCTTCGGATTTGGATTCTGTGAGAACTGTCACTTCAGAGCTGGATGATGCTAAGGGGTCACTACAGAAGGTCGCAGAAGAGGAAAGTACCCTTCGAAGCTTGGCGGAAGCTCTCAAGGTGGAGCTGGAGAATGTGAAAAAAGAGCATTCTGAACTGAAGGCAAAGGAAGCAGAAACAGAGTCCATTGCTGGAAATCTGCATGTCAAGCTTCAGAAAGTTAAATCTGAGTTTGAAGCATGCCTTGGGGAAGAATCGAAAGCAAGAGGTGCTTCTGAGGAGATGATCTCAGCACTTAACCAGCTTTCGTCTGAAACTGAAAATGCACGCCGAGAAGCAGAAGAGATGAAAACTAAAGCAGAGGAGTTGAAGAAAGAAGCTGACACTACCAAAATTGCATTAGAAGAAGCAGAAAAGAAGCTGAGAGTTGCTTTGGAAGAAGCTGAAGAAGCAAAAGCAGCAGAGGCAAGCGCCCTTGATCGGATTAGGGCCTTGTCTGAGAGAACTACTGCTGCACGTGCCTCAACTTCTGAGTCCGGTGCCAATATCACAATATCGAGGGAAGAATATGAATCCTTGAGCCGTAAAGTTGAGGAGTCTGACACATTAGCAGAAATGAAAGTGGCTGCTGCCGTGGCTCAAGTGGAAGCTGTGAAGGCTAGTGAAAATGAGGCCCTCAAGAAGTTAGAAGCAACTGAGAAGGAGATTCAAGATATGAAAGCTGCAACTGAGGAGGCTCTTAAGAGGGCAGAGATGGCTGAAGCAGCCAAGAGGGCAGTGGAGGGAGAACTGCGGAGGTGGCGCGAGAAAGAACAAAAGAAGGCAGCTGAGGCTGCATCTCGGATTTTGGCAGAAACAGAGATGTCATCAGAGTCATCCCCACTCCACTATAAGGTTCAAAAGCAAATCCAACCAGCGAAGCAAAACCAACCAACAAAAATGATTGAGGCCCGGAAGTTGGAGAAGAAGACTACTTCTGTTTCAAAGAAAGTACTTTTACCTAATATCAGTGGCATCTTTCACAGGAAAAAGAATCAGATTGAGGGTGCATCTCCTTCGTATCTACCTGGTGAGAAGCCTGTGTGATTTTTTTGTGTAGCAGAACTTTGTGCAATCATAAATGGTTAAGAGAGGAACTTGTTTGGTTGTGTGTATATTTGAGACAAATGGAGTTAAATTCCCTGTTCTTCTGCTTGGAGAGGAAAAATGAACCATCAGAAGATGAGTTCCATAGCAACCTCAGGGAAGTGTGATTTTGTAAATGGGAGAAGTTAGATTATTGCTTTGAAAATTGGCGTTGGAAATCTTGAGTTTTCATTTTGTTACCATCATCATTCCTTAAAAGCTATCAGGATAAATAAACCAATCTCTAGTCTTTAAGCTGAGCTGAAGCAATAATGCATAAGCAGTCTGGTGCTTCTTTTTCTTTTTCTTTTTTCTTTTTTGCGCTGCTCACAACCGATTATATCAATTATGGCAAAAATTGTGTCCGTATAAAGCATACGGAATTTAATTGTTCAACTTCCACAACATGTAATGTAATGTAATGTGGCATTGCTTAATTCTCCAATAAAAGACAATTTGGATATCATACTTTTCCTTTCCTCACTCGAATTCACCCTCGTTTTACTTCTGCTGATTGGTCTTTTCCCCTTAATACAAAATGCAATCGTTTTCCCTTCAATTAAATCCTCAACCTTAGAACAAATATATTTATTTCTGGATGAATTAGCAAGATTTTATTCAACTTTAGTAATCCTACATAAACAAGCAAAAGTACAACAAGCAGCAAGGGTGCAAAAAAAAAAGAGGAGCAATACCAAGACAATAAGAAATAAGCCTCACTTGCTATTATACTACAACAAAAACAATAACCAAACTCCTATCCACACCAAAAAAAAAAAAACTAAAAAAAAACTAAAACAGTAACGAGATCTCCCACAAACAACATAACACCTTTTTCTGAACAATGTTCTTAAAAGACTTCATGCGTAAGAAACTTGAAATTTATACCCTTTGTCTTCTTTGTTGACTGCAATAATTGAAGGTTTTGCTGGGATTACTTAGATATGAGATTCCCACTGCTACAAAGAAACCAACCACATGTCCAATCCCTACTCCTTCCCATGAGAACCATGTTTCCTTACTCTTAAGCTTTGGTAGTTTTGTTGGTGATAGGTGTTTTGAGCATGGCACTTGAATTTGCATTCCGCACAACTCACTGTTATTGGCATAACAATTTGGATCATTTAATTAATTTTAACATTTCATTTCCAATTTGAGACTGGTTAATGGGCATATAGATAACATTCATTATTTCATTTCCAGCCAATGCATGCCCTAGAGCATTTGTTAATGTTGAATTTTATAATGCAATCAATTAGCTTTTTATAGGGAGTCAAGCATTTTGAGTTTAAATGATATTTGTTCATTAGCTTTTACTACTTCCAATGCAATTGTGATTTGTGTAAAACCTTAGAGCATTAGAATCAAATGTTCTAAAAAAAATTTATTTTTACACATCAAAAATTTACTTAATTTATTTTATTATAGTATTTAACATTACACCATGAGAAATGATATATCTACAACAATTTTACAACATTTTTACAACAAATCCTAAGTGGCAGGTTGTTACTAATTGTTATTGTTGGGTTAAAAAAGTAATCTTAGTGCTAAGTTCAAATTTGAACCAATAATAACTAACCACCCATGATTTGTTGTAAAAATATTGTAAAATTGTTGTAGACGTAGCAACTCTCTTACACCATATATCTTATTATTTACTTTAATAGATTACTCATTAAAATAACCTAAAATAACACCATTCATTTATTAAAAAAAAATTAAATCACCCACAATAGAGAGAGAGAGAGAGAGAGGCAAGATAAAAGGGAGAGAGGTAGTAGAGAAGAGAGAGAAATTATTTTAAAAAATTAGCATATAGCAATTCTATAGTTCTATTAGCATATTCTAAAAATAATTTGGTATCTGAAACATCTAATTAAGTGTTGATGGGGTGTTTTTGGTATGCTAAATTTAACATTTAGCACATATGACAACACTAGGCACGTTACTGTCACCTTTTAGCTTAATAGGCACGTTACTGTCACCTTTTAGCTTAGTTTCTGTCTTTTAACTTATCGTCATTATTAACTCAGGCTTTAGATAGAGGTGACCATAAGCCCTGCCTTAATTCCATGTCTTTCTGTTTCTTCTTGCAAATAAAGTGTTTATTCAAACCAAAAAAAACTTATCTTTTTCTACGATTTGACTATAATTGGAGAATCATCAATTCTCTATACATCAATCAATTTTTTTATCCATCACTTCACAGACTTCAGACGAAGGGAAAGAGAGAAACTAGAAAGAAAGAGACGAAAAAACAAAAAGGCTTTCTGTCTCAAAAGTGAAAACACAAACGCTCACAAACATAGTCAATCACTTTCTCTCTCTCTCTGACAGTGATAATATCTATCTATGGCTCGCAGAGACAGAGAAGAAGTTCTGACATTCACATACCCATCATCATCCTCTTCTCCAATCACAGTGTCAGACCCACTTGATGCTGAGTTCGGTTTCTCTCGCCCGGACTTCAGGACGAGTCAACTCGCCGGGTCAGTCGAGTTCTACCAGCGCCATGTCTTCCTTTGCTACAAGAACCCCCAGGTTTGGCCCTCCAAAATCGAGGCCTCCGAATTCGATCAGGTTCCCAGGTTGCTCTTTGCTGCTGTCATGGCTAGGAAGGCTGATATGAACAAAGAGGTGTGTGTCTGTCACTGTGATTTTTTGTGGTTTTTAGTTTCATTCTGGTGAAAGTTGGGTTTGGTATTTTGTTAATTGAAATTGGTTTTTTGTGTGATTTTGTAGTCTTTTGTGTTAAGCGTTGATATGGGTTCATTGTAAATTTAGTGAATTGAAATGGGTATGATTTTGGTGTCTCTTGTTCAAAGTGTTGATATGGGTTCTTTGTAAATTTAGTGAATTGAAATGGGGTTTTATGTGTGATTTTGGAGGCTTTTGTTCAAAGTATTGATATTGGTTCATTGTAAATTTAGTGAATGGGATTTAGGTGGCTTTTGTTCTAGGAGTTGGTACGGGTTCATTGAAAATTTAGTGAATTTGAATTAGGTTGTTATGTGATTTTGGAGGCCTATGTTCTAAATGTTGATATGGGTTCATTGCAACTTTAGTGAATTGAAATGTGTTTTACATGGCAATTGTGATATCTTGTTTACAGTTTCAGCTGGACTACTATTGCTGTTTCAAACTATTATGTAGGAGAACAGTTCTTGGCCTTCTGGGTGTCTGTCACAGCTTTAATGAGTATGGGGATAATGTATTATAGGTGTGCAATTTTTTTGTTATCAGCTGCTAGTTGACCGTTTATTACCTAGATCCAATGTTAAATGTGGCCAGCAAATTATTAAATTTGATTATTATGGTAATTAGTATTTTATATTTGTTTCATAATGAGATTATTCACCAGCATATGAGTTTAGGCAAGTGAATGAAGTATTGTGATGATAGTGAATAATGCTGTTTATTGATCCTTGATCTTACCGGTTACATCAATTGTATAATTCTTTCCTACCTAAATTTTCGTGTCGACATGTTGCTTGCTGTTCCATAATCTCCCTCCCTTCAGGCATATAGTAATAATTGATGTTAACCTTCATTCCTTATTTCTTTCCTCTTGTTTCTCTTTAGACCCGCTTGACAATATGTGAGGGACATGATGGAACTGAGACATCAAATGGGGATGTATTAATCTTTCCAGACATGATAAGATACAGGTCAATGACATGCTCATTTGGCATTTAGTTAGATGCTTTTTCATTCCTCCCCCCCCTCCCCCCCCCCCCCCCCCCCCCCAAAAAAAAAAAGGTTAATACTGATTGAGTTTGGTGAAAAATGCAGGAGATTGACCCACTTTGATGTCGATTCATTTGTCGAGGAAGTGCTTGTGAAGAATGGTGAATGGCTTCCTGGAACTCCTGAAAGATTAAAGGGTTCCTATGTTTTTGTATGTTGTCATGGGTCACGGGATCGACGTTGTGGAGTTTGTGGACCTGCCTTGATTAGTAGATTCAAAGTAGAGATAGAATTACATGGTGTTCAAAGTACAGTTTCTGTTAGCCCATGCTCACACCTTGGGGGGCATAAGTATGCAGGAAATGTTATCATATTTGGATCAAAAATCAATGGAGAAGTCACTGGGCACTGGTAAGCGGATGTCAGTTGATTGATTTACTTTTACCACCTAATGCGTTCAAGTTTTTCATACTATGTGATTTAGCAGGTAAAGTTTTTCATCCTTCCCAATAATACATTGATCAGTTTATTGATAATGGAGCCCTCTTTTTTTCCTTTTTAAATCTATAGGTATGGATATGTCACTCCAGACGATGTACCCGTATTGCTTGAGCAACATATTTTGAAAGGAGAAATTGTAGATTGGCTGTGGAGGTAATATTCTCATTTCTTCGTCCTTTGTGTGTGCACATGTAAACTGTGAACTGTAAACTGTAAGATCTCTTTCTAGGTAGTTTGCATCTACGTCAGAGCTGTATCCACTTTTGATATCAGTTTTAGCTGTATGATAGGAGCATGCATGAATTTTGTTTTTTTGTTTTTTTAGTCATGAAGCTGGGAGGTAAGAAAGAAAATAGTGTAATGGAAAATTGTGCTTCAACTGACCCAGGATCTAGAGTAGATATAAATGAGTTTATCCACCCTCATTTTTTGTTGCTGCATTGTAGTGTCAAACACTTGCTGGTCCATATTTTGTCTCCAAGCATGATTGAATTCAAATTGTTTACTTGGCTTTACTGAAACATTTGATGGTGCGTTCAGGGGTGAGATGGGATTCTCGGAAGAGGAACAGAAGAAATCCCAAGAAAAAAGGATCAAGTTAAATGGCGAGACAGATGTTGGGAAAAACGCTGAAGAACTGTCACAAATGCATAAGAGTGAGAAGGACACTGCTGCTTGTCGATCTCGACTTGAGGTAAAGGGATGTTGCCAGGGAAATGGAAACTCATACTGCTGCCAAAACCCTGTGTTTCCTGAAAAGCTAGAGAATCTAGATGCCAATGTGGGTGCAACAAAGGTGATTTCTGATAAAAATAGCAGCAAGGAACTAAATTCCGGGATCAAAAGCCTACTTTAGCACACCCCAACCTATGAACCGTGATTTTAGCACACCCCAGCCTTTGGTTGGACTATTTTACTCCTTATCCATGAGACACTCTAGAAACTTCATAGATTGATTGAGTGATGGATTAAACATAAGACTTTTGGGTTTATGTCATGCTCCAAATCAATAATTCCACCACCTGAATAGCCCTGAGTGGTGTTGATAGCCCTTGACTTCATATAATTCTAGTAATTTTGAAAATATGAATAACAACACAAAACATTAACTTCATATAATTCTAGTAATATTGAAAATATGACCAACAACACAAAACATCGATTGCTGGTGTTTTATTTGTTTATTTATTCTAGATAAATGATAAAGTCATTAACATATAACAAAATGCACTTTCCTCAAAGAGGGCTATATCCTTGGAGGAAAAGTCCAAACACGAACAGTATTCACCAGACTTTAATGCTCATCTAACTAAAGCTTGCATCCCTCAAATATCAGGTTTCTCATTCCCGTATATCCTCTGCCACTTCAAGACTACCTTTGGGAATTCTCATAACTCCTTCCTAATCATGAAAAATGATTACAATGTGCAATCTCAACATGGGTTCTTTCTATTGTTATATCATAGTTCACCTTATAGAAGCCTTAAGAAGGAAAGTACCGATGAGCATGACATTTTTACTTAACATTGTATGATCTCTCTTGTGTCGATAATCTGATTTTGAGCACATTGCGTTGACTCTCTCTCCCTCCATCTCATTTTGTTTATAAATTGTTCTATTTTGAGGTATTGTCCACTTTGAAAATTTAATAAATGAACTACAATTCTCACAACTTTCTTAATTTACTCTTTAATATATTTGAAATGTCATTTTTTTTATCATTTAAAACAAAACTCTAAACTCATTATAGATGTGGCAAAAAGTACAAGACATGTTAATTAGAATTTAAAGCATGTAGTCTACTTTTCAGGAAATGTTTGGAATAGAAAACTTACAATAATACGACATGCCGAATTCTTAAGATTGAAAAACAAGAAGAGATCAATTAAGAGAAAGATTTATCCAATAGACAATCTTAACAGTTACATCAAATCACAAATTGACAATATTAACCATTACATCCAATCACATACTAAAAGAAAGTTACCCATTTTTTCATAGGAACTTACCTATTACAAAGATACACATAGCAATATTATACAAAATATTATTCATTATCAGGTTTGTTTATAAGTTATTACAATAAACCCTAAACCCGTTATACACAATGTGGCAAAAAAGACAAGACATGCCTTGCTTGCATTTAAAACTTATCATCTACTTTCACATAATATTTGGAACAGGAAGTTACAATAATATGTTGCCACATTCTCTGAAGTTTGAGGAACAAGAAGAAATCTATTAAGAGAGGGATTTATCTAAGAGATAATCTTAACTATTACATTTAATCACAAATTGCACAAAAGTTATTCCTTTCTTATGGGGACTTACCTATCACAAAGATGCATATAGCAATATGATACCAATCATATTCATTATCAAGTTAGTTCATAATTATTGTGACAAATCTTAAAAGACAAGACCTGACTTGACTTAACTGTATTGAGATTCAAAACTTGTTGTCTACTTTTAGGAAATGTTTGGAATAGAGAATTTACAATAATACAGCACCACATTCTCTAAAAATTAAGGAACAAGAAGTGATTTGTTAAGAGAAATATTTATTCGAGAGACAACATTAATAGTTACATCCAATCACAAACTGACAATCTTTTGTTACATCCAATCACAAACTACGTGAAAGTTATTCCTTTTTCATGGGGACTTACCTATCACATAGATGCTCATAGCAAAATATCATACCAATCGCATTCATTATCTCGTTAGTTTGTAAGTTGTAATAAATACTAATCGTGTTATACATGATCTAGTGAAAAAAACAAGACATATCTTGCCTACATTAGGATTTAAAACTTGTCATCTACTTTTCCGAAATGTTTGGAATAAAGAACATATTATAATACAATGCCACGTTCTCCAAAAAATGAGGAACAAAGAGAGATCTATTAGGAGAAAGATTTATCTAAGATACGATCTTAACAATTACATCCAATCACAAATTGAGAATCTTAACTGTTACATCCAATTATAAGCTACATGAAAGTTGTCCCTTTTTTTTATGGGAACTTACCTGTCATAGAGAACTTACAATAATACAACACCACATTCTCCAAAGGTTAAGAAACCATAAGAGATCTATTGAAAGAAAGACTTATCTAAAAAACAATGTTAACAGTTACATCCAATCACAAAATGAGAATCTTAAAAGACAAGACATGACTTAACTTAACTGCATTAAGATTCAAAACTTGTTATCTACTTTCAGGGAATGTTTGGAATAGAGAATTTACAATAATACAGCATCACATTCTCTAAAAATTAAGGAACAAGAAGTGATCTAATAAGAGAAATATTTATTCAAGAGACAACATTAACAGTTACATTCAATCACAAACTAACAATGTTTTGTTACATCTAATCACAAACTACATGAAAGTTATTCCTTTTTCATGGGGACTTACCTATCACAGAGATGCAAATAGCAAAATATCATACCAATCACATTCATTATCTAGTTCGTTTGTAAGTTGTAAGAAATACTAATTATGTTATAGATGATGTGGTGAAAAAAACAAGATATATCTTGCTTGCATTAGGATTCAAAACTTGTCATCTACTTTTCTGAAATGTTTGGAATAGAGAACATATAATAATACAACACCGTGTTGTCCAAAAAATGGGGAACAAAAAGAGATCTTTTAGGAGAGAGATTTATCTAAGATACGATCTTAACAATTACATCCAATCATAAATTGAGATCTTAACTGTTACATCCAATTATAAGCTATATGAAACTTGTCCCTTTTTTTTTATGGGAACTTACCTATCATAGAGAACTTACAATAATACAACACCACATTCTCCAAAGGTTAAGGAACCATAAGAGATCTGTTAAAAGAAAGACTTATCTATAAAACAATCTTAACAGTTACATCCAATTACAAAATGAGAATCTTAACTGCTATATCAAGTCATAAACTACCCAAAAGTTACCTCTTTTCATGGGGACATGCCTATCAGAGATCTCACATAACAATATGATACCAATCATATTCATTATCAGCTCAAATTTTAAGTTATTATGTTGTAAATATGATACTAGTCTCATTCATTGATACCTTCATTTGTAAACCTTTTATATAATAATTGATAATTTAATACTACTAGCTTTAACATTTTCTTTTTGAGACAGTTAAAGTAAATATTATGAATGTCACCACAAACACAATACAAGCACACAAAGTTTTAGCCTAGCTAGTATGAACATTATACTACATCCAAGAACTATAGAGTAGACTAGAAAAAGAGATCCAAGAGTCAAAAGAGAGACAGACACTCCAACTCCAATGGTCAAGAAACTCCCCTTGCCTCTATTTTAATTATGTACTAATTACAATAGGTCACATTTGGCAGTTGTTGAATTTTTTATCACTAAATCAGTAACAGTTCACCAAAAAGAAACTAAAGGGTCACATCTCTAGCAGTCCCAGCTTTCATAAAGATTGGCTAAATGGACCTCCAGCAACACTCTTAAATTCCCTGTTCTTCTGATTGGAGAGGAAAAATGAAACATCAGAAGATGAGTTCCATAGCAACTTCAGGGAAGTGTGATTTTGTAAATGACAGAAGTTAGATTATTGTTTTGAAAATTGGCATTGGAAATCTGAGTTTTCATTTTGTTACCATCACCATTCCTTAAAAGCTATCAGGATAAATGAACCAATCTTGTGGTGATCAAAAGAACTGCCCATCACATGGTTCCTCTGAAAATAACGCTGGTATTAACTAGTCTTTAAGCTGAGCTGAAGCAATAATACATAAGCAGTTTGTTGCTATTTATTTATTTATTTTTCTGCCACTCAACCAATTATATCAATTATGGCAAAAATTATGTCCATATCAACTATCAAGCATACGAAATTTGATTGTTCAACTTCCACAACATGTAATGTAATGTGGCATTGCTCAATTCTCCAATAAAAGACAATTTGGATATCATATTCACCCTCGTTTTGCTTCTGCTGGTGGGCCACTTCTCCTTAATACAAAATGCAATTGTTTCCCCTTCAATTAAATCCTCAACATTAGAATAAATATATATATATATATATATATATATATATATATATATATTTCTAGATGAATAAGCACGATTTTATTCAACCTTAGTAATCCTACATAAACAAGCAACAGTACAACGTGCGGAAAGGGTGCAAACAGACAAACAAAACTTAAACATAACCAAAAAAAGCAGAAACACTAAGACAATAAGAAATAAGCCTCACTGGCTACCATACTACAACAAAAACAAATAACCACACAATCTAAAACGGTAACGGGATCTCCCACAAACAACATAACACCTTTTTCTGAACAATGTTCGTAAAAGACTTCATGCATAACTTGTAGGAAACCTGAAATTTATACCCTTCGCCTTCTTTCTTGACTGCAATAATTGAAGGTTTTGTAGGGATTACTTAGATATGAGATTCCCACTGCTACAAAGAAGCCAATCACATATCCAATCCCCACTCCTTCCCATGAGAACCATGTTTCCTTACTCTTAAGCTCTGGTGGTTTTGTCGGTGATAGGTCTTCTGAGCATGGCACTTGAATTTGCATTCCACACAACCCACTGTTGTTGGCATAACTGTTTGGATCATTCATTGTATCCATTTGACTACCTTCTGGAATCTTACCTTTGAGTTTGTTGTTACTCACATAAAAAATAGTCAACTGTAGCAGTTTTGCTATGGATTGTGGAATAGAGCCCGATAGATTATTGTGTGACAAGTCCAAACTCTCTAGATTCTCTAAATCACCAAGATTTTCTGATATATTCCCAAAAAGGTTGTTATGTGAGATGTTGAGAATTTTTAGAGCCTTCAGACTTCCTAATGAAGCTGGAATTTCACTAGAAAGTTGGTTCATTGACAAGTCTAACAAGGAATAGCCCTTGAGGTTGTCAAATGACAAACCTTGTATTGACTTCTTCCAATTCACAATCAGATCATTAGTCTTGAATGACATAACACGTTTTGGCTTGTTCCAATTTCCAAGCATAATAAGAACTCGGGTTTCCGGTCTTCCAAGATAGGCGGTTTCCAAATTTCCAAACCCAGAAAAGATTTCTCCAGGCGTTTCAATCATACCAGTGAGATTTCCAAGATTTGTTGGGATTTTTCCAAGAAGATTGTTGATCGACAGATCAAGAATTTGGAGGCTAGGAAGATTGAAAATATAATCAGGGATTGAGCCTTGAAGGGAATTGTTTCGTAAAATTAGGATTTGAAGGGTGGATATTTGACAGATAGAACTTGACAATTCACCTGTGATTTTGTTGTCATGGATGCCTAGGTATTGAAGGTTGCTCATATTAGTAAGATTCTAGGGAAGCTACTGAACTTATTTTTTCCCAATGAGAGAAATGAAGTTGTTTGGGAAAAGTTTGTTGAAATTTCACCTGAGAATTCATTTGAAGATAAATCAATGATTCGGAGATTTACATTGGAGCTAAAATCTGGTAGAGTGTTGCTAGAAAATTTGTTGTTTGACAAGTCCAATAAACAAAGTTTAATGTTGGAGATGAATTTAGGAAGCTTCCCTGAAAAATTGTTGCCATCCAACATAAGAGCCATGAGTCCAGTGGCATTACTAATGTTGCCTGGCAGTTTTCCATAAAAGTTGTTCCGAGACAAGGAAAGAACAAGTAGATTAGAGCCAAAAATTTGAGGTGGGAGAGAACCTGTAAGTCGATTGTCTGACAGATTTATATATTCAAAGTCCATTTCAGCAAGCCATTGTGGGAACATTCCTTCTAGCTGATTCTCACTCAAGTCCAAATGTACAACAGTCTTCTGTGTAGAAATCCAATCAGGAATTTTTCCTGCGAGACCACTGGACTTCAAAGACAACTCGGATAGCGTAAACTTTGGCACTATCTTTGCACTGTTATTCCAAATAAGATTATTGCCACCGATAAGAAGACTCGTCATGTTCTTCATATCGAACAACCAGGATGGGAATTCTCCACTGAGCAAGTTGTTTACAAAGTTAAGTGTATCCAATTTTGTCAAATTCTGTATGGAAGATGGGATTGTACCTGTGAGATTGTTGTAGCTCAAGTCCAAATGGTCTATGTTAGATAGATTGCCAATATCAATAGGAATTTCCAATGACAATGAATTGAAGCTTACGTCCAATGTTGTCAATTCCTTCAAACTCACTATTGAGGTTGGAATTTCGCCAAAGAAATAGTTGTTGCTAAAAGACAAGTAGCTCAACTTTGTCATATTCCCTATCTCCGGGGGGATATTTCCATGGAATGAATTGTCAGCCATATCAAGAGTTTGAAGAAACCTCAATTGAAAAAGTTGAGAAGGAAGGGAGCCACTGAAGTTATTGCCCCTCAAATCAAGAGAGACTAAATTGCTCAGATTGGCAAAGCCGTCGCATGGCAATTCTCCTCTTATTTCATTGAAGGACAACTCAGTAGGGGTGGCAATTTTTACCTCTATCCATGAACTCACCCATTACCTATCTTATTTGAATAAGTCTTAACCCAATTCATTTGAATATTTGGGTTAAATGGGTAAAGACCCATTTGGTTATTTAATTAGATGAGTCTAAATGGATAAATCCACTAATACCCACTGAACCCATCTAAAATTTAAATAAACAACATAAAATCTAAATTTCTAGAAAATGACTAAAATACCTCTGAAATCTAATAAATGACCAAAATACTCCCAAAATTCAAAAAATTACCAAAATACCTCCAAAACCCAAAAAATGACCAGAATACCTCCGAAACCTAAAAAAATGACCAAAATACCTCCAAAACTTAAAAATTACCAAAATATCCCCCCAAAACCAAGAAAATTACCAAAATACCCCTGAAACCCAAAAAATGACCAAAATACCCATAAAACACAACAAATGACCAAAATACCCCCAAAACCCAAAAATGACCAAAATACCCCCGAAACCCAAAAAATGACCAAATTACCCTCAAAACCTAAAAATGACCAAAATACCCCCGAAACCCAAAAAATGACCAAATTACCCCCAAAACCTAAAAATTACCAAAATACCCCTGAAACCCAAAAAATGACCAAAATACCCCCCCAAAACCGAAAAATTACCCAAAAATTACCAAAATACCCCCCAAAACCTAAAAATTACCAACAAATGAACAAAATACCCCCAAAACCTAAAAATGACCAAAATACCCCCCCCCAAAACCTAAAAATTACCAAAATACCCTTGAAACTCACAAAATGACCAAAATACCTCCAAAATCTCTAAAATGAGCAAAATACCCCCCAAACCTCTAAAATATCCAAAATATCCCTAAAACCCAAAAAATGACCAAAATACCTACGAAACCGAAAATTGACCAAAATACTCCCAAAACCCAAAAATGACCAAAATACCCCCAAAACCTTAAAATGACCAAAATACCTCCAAAAGCTCTAAAATAAGCAAAATACCCCCCACCCCAAACCTCTGAAATGTCCAAAATATCCCCAAAACTCAAAAAATTACCAAAATACCCCCAAAACCCAAAAAATGACCAAAAAGCTTCCTAAACCTAAAAATGCCCAAAATACCCCCTAAAACCTAAAAAATTACCAAAATACCTCCGAAACCTATAAAATGACTAAAATACCCCCAAAACTTGAAAAAATTACCAAATTACCCCGTAACATAAAAATGACTAAAATACCTTTGAAACCCATAAAATTACCAAAATATCCCCCTAAACTTAAAAAATGACCAAAATACCCTGAAACCTAAAAAAAGGACTAAAATACCTCCCCCGAAACTTAAAAAATGACCAAAATACCGCCAAAACCTAAAAAAATGATCGAAATACATTCGAAACCTAAGAATTACCAAAATACACCCTAAACCTAAAAAATTACCAAAATACCCTAAAACCTAAAAAATGATTGAAATACCCCAAGACCTAAAAAATGACTAAAATAACTCCAAACCTAAAACAATGACCAAAATACCCCAAAAACCTAACAATTACCAAAATACACCCTAAACCTAAAAAATTACCAAAATACTCCCTAAACCTAAAAAATGACCGAAATACCTCCAAAACCTAAAAAATAACTGAAATACCTCTGAAATCTAAAAAATTACCAAAATACCTTGGAACCTAAAAAATTATCGAAATACCCCCCCAAAACCTAAAAAATGACCAAAATAACCCCAAAACCTAAAAAAAATGATCGATAAAAACCCCTGAAACCCAAATTATGACCAAAATACTGCTAAACATGTAAGATGACCAAAATACACTGAAACATCTAAAATTACCAAAATAGAGGTTTAGGGTATTTTGGATGTTTCGAGGATATTTTTGACAAATTAAAGGTTCTAAGAGTCTTTCAGTCATTTTATAGGTTTCGAGAGAATTTCAGTAATTTTTTAGGTTTCGAGGGAATTTTGGTAATTTTTTAGGTTTCGGGGTTATTTTGATCATCTTTTAGATTCTAAGGGTATTTTAGTCATTCTTTAGGTTACGAGGGCATTTCTATCATCTTTTAGTTTTAGGGTTATTTCAATAATTTTTATATTTTTTGGTTATTTTGGTAAATTTCTAGGGTTCATAAGTATTTTGGTAATTTTTAGGTTTTGGGATATTTTGGTAATTTTTCAGGTTTCGGGGGTATTTTGATCATTTTAAGGTTTTGAGGGTAGTTTGGTCATTTCTTGGGTTTCGGGAGTATTTTGGTATTTTTTGAGTTTTGGGGGTATTTTGATCATTTTTAAGGTTTTGGGGGGTATTTTGGTCATTTTTAGGTTTCGGGGGTATTTTGGTCATTTTTGGGTTTCGAATGTATTTTGGTCATTTTTTGAGTTTCGGGGATATTTTGGTCATTTTTTTGAGTTTCGGGGATATTTTGGTCACTTTTAGGTTTCAGATGGTATTTTGGTCATTTTTTAGGGTTTTGGGGGTACTTTGGTCATTTTTGAGTTTTGGACGTATTTTGGTCATATTTAGGTTTTGGGGGGTATTTTGGTCATTTTTAGGTTTCAAGGGTATTTTGGTCATTTTTTGGGTTCTGGAAGTATTTTGGTCATTTTTAGGTTTCGGGGGGTATTTTGGTCATTTTTTGAGTTTAGGGAGTATTTTGGTCATTTTAGAGATTTTGAAAGTATTTTGGTCATTTTAGTAGTTTTTAAGCATATATGGTGATTTTAGAGATATCATGGGTATTTTGGTCATTTTAGAGGTTTCATGGATATTTTGCTCATTTTAGAGATTTTGAGGATAATTTTGGATGTCCAAGGGTATATTGGTAATTTTGGAAGTGTAGGGGTATTTCTATCATTTTAGGTATTTAAGGGTATTTTGGTAATTTTGGAGGTCAAGAGGGTATTCAAGTAGTTTTAGAGATATTTTGGTCATATTGGGTTAAATGGGTGGGTTACTAATTAAATGGGTTATGTTGGTAATAGATAATTAATTTATATATAAATGGGTCATAAATGGATAAATGGATAATTACACACCCAACCCATTTATGACCCAACCCGCCCATTTGCCACCCCTCTGGACAAGTCAAGGACTGTCAAGGTTCGAATGTGAAATAGCGTTGTCAAGATGGTGGAAGTCCACGCTGGCCATGGTGTCCGAAAAGGGTTGAGGTCTCCCGGAACTATTTCAACCGCATTGCTTGAACTACACTTGACAAAGGGGAACGAACAACCATCTGAGCTAGAATTCCATGATTTTAACTGATCATCTGTAAGATTGGCGAGAGAGGCTGTAAATTGAAGAAGGGCTTGTTTTTGACATTCAGGAGGATAAGAGAGAGTAGGGGTGAAGAAGAAGATGAAAAGTATAAACATTAGTAGGCTGAGGAGCTTTGCCATTCTTGTCTTGTGTTCCTTTCTTCTTTGTTGGGAGGAATGGCGTTGGAATACTACTATGGCGTAGTCAAGTCTTCTTTATTATCTCCTCAAACAAAAACAAAAAAAGTTTTCTTTATTGTGTCCTTTTTTTTATTTTATTTTTTTTAAGAATCCGCAAAGTCAAGTCAAGTAGATGGCACGTGCTGCCCTTTGTGAGAAAATTTAAGATAATTTTTTATTCTATCAAATTATGTGCTTAAATTTATAATAATTATTTAACATATGACTATTTATTTAGTATGATAATATCTTAGAATCTATTTACTAAAGACAGTATTTACTCACAAAAAAAAAAATTTCTATTAAGAATGATAACAAATGTCATCATCTTACAACAATAAACAACTAAATTTTGATAAAATATTGTCACAATATTTAAAATTTCACAATAAATGATGACATATGCTACAATTGAAATTCTTCATCAAATTAAATATATACAACTATTTGCAATGAATATCTTGTTATTGATATTTCCTTCTTTATCATTTTATTTTATGAGTCTAATTATGATGTTTAGCTTACCTAATTTTTAATGAACACCTTTTTAAGAAAGAAAACAATTATAAATAATAAATAAATAAATAACAAAAGGCATATGTCATTGAAGTTTCTATTAGATAAAATTATAAATCTAAAAGATTTAAACCTTTAATAAATTAGTGTTATTTAGGTAATAAATAGAATACCATACATCACCATTTTTACTTTCTAAGTATGACTAACACATAAAACTAAAAATATATGAAGAAAATTTTTGGGACATTAAAATTTAGTGAGGCATTTTAGATATTGCATAATGAAATATTCTAAGAATCATAAGATTTTGTTAGGATTTAACTAAGAGAGTAACAGTACGGACTATATGCTTGTCTACAAAATATAAATGAGCAAATTATTTAACTTTAAAGTTGGGGGATGGAACTACTCCAAATGTAAAGGGGAAAAGTTTTTCCATAATTATTTTTTGTTTTTTAGTAAAACTATGTGTTTTTTACTTAAAACAATGTGTTTAAGAAAAAAAAATTTAACCCAAGAAAATTTTGACTCAACAAATTGGCTAAAAGAAAAAAAGTTAGGAACATAATAAATGTTACAATATTTTCTCAATACATTTATTTTAGCTATAGTGGGCCCTGGTGTGATATTTTATTATTTTATTTTACAGTAATATTACGTTTACAATATTTTCATAACAAATCCTGGGTGGTAAATTGTTATTGATTTTTTATTGAGACAACCACTTTAAACTATGCATTAAAAAAAAAAAAAACAAAAACAAAAACAAAAACAAAAACAAAACAAAACAAAACAAAAAACTAACAGAAGAAAATTGTGCGTGAAACAGTAAATTTTTGCTCACCAAATTTGACTAAACCAAAAGTTTAGGAACACAACAAAATGTCACAATATTTTCACAATACCTTTATTTTCAGCCATGGTAAGTTTCAGTATGATATTTTATTATTTATTTTATAAAAGTGTTATCTCTATAATATTTTCATAACAAATTCTAAATGGTAAATTGTTACTAATTTTAAATTGGATCCATGACTAATATCACTTTTTTATCTATCAAGAGTAGTTTACCACCTATAATTTGTTGTGAAATTAATGTGAAAATGTTGTGAACTTAGCTATTTTTTTATTTGATCTATAAGAAACTGAGATCTCAACAATTGTGAAAATATTGCGATAAAAACAAGTGTGGGGCCCTATCGCACTCACCACGCTGGCCCACTACACGCGGCCCAAGGCCCGCGCCGAGGATAGCGTTAAGGCCAAGGACAATGGGAAAGGACCCAGAACGTCCCAAGGCCCGCGCCTAGGATGACAGATCCTCGGCACACCGACTTCGCTAAAGGGAAAATATCCCATATCCTTCAAATATATCTCGCCAATATTCTGACTACTTTACTGGTGAAGTGACCAGCAAACCCAGATACCTCGATCACTTCAACTAATAGAAAGCCTGCAAAAGCAGATGATGGGACAAACCCTTATGCACAACGTTCAGATAACCGACAAATGGACGGCTAAGATTAACTAAAACAATACTACATAACCAAGAGGATTCCCAGCATAAAAGGGGGATTTTTGGATCAGTCCTAAAGAAAAAAGGAAAAAAGAGGAAAGGAAGATAAGTCCAAAGAAAAATAGATCCTTGGCCGGAGCCGAGGACAAATATCCATCGCAAACACTTAGTCAAACTCTCAAGATCCCTAGGAAGTTCATGTCATCCATTGTTTTGTTATAAACTTTACACCAGCCGTTGTTTACTTCGGTGAGGCCAAACCCTTAGACCCTTTTCTCTACAAATTTTGTTGTTGGGCGCCCATTACATTTTGAGCCCCTACAATTGGCGCCGTCTATGGGGAGGATTTGTGCGCTGGCAAGTGCGACGGCTGGTGTAAAGAAACTAAGAGCAGCACTTTCAGAAATAATATACAAAAAAAAAACAATACAATCTACTGCAACAACAATGATTCAGAAGTCAACAATCACAAGAACAAGAATATGCGAATAAGAAAGAAAAAGAGAGACAACAAGTGAAACAAATATACTTCTTTTATTCACATATGAAAGAAGATTACATCTCTTACAAGTAAACGCCCAGGGGGCTTGTTCTAAAGCTAACTACAAAGGTAGATACATGACGAAACCGACAGAGGAACAAAGGGTGGAGAGCAACAATGGCAGAAGAACAGAAGATAGAAAAGGAGAATAGAGGAAGAGATGAAGAAAAGAAGAGATGAAGAACAAATATTAAAAAAGAAGTGAAGGAGGAGAGGAGCAAAGAAAAGGGGAAAGCTCGTTGAAGAGCAAGAGAGAGGATAGAGAATAAGGATGAGAAGATAGGAAAGCTACGTTAGGGGCGGAAGAGGCAGAGGCACCATACGGTTTCGCTCTTGGGTTCCGCCTGGTTCCCCTCCCACCCCCATGGCAGCTGACTTGGCGGGTCAAAAACCCAAACCCAAGAGAGGGAGGTTACGTTCTGTCCGGATCCTCCTCCAGGTGGTAAGGAGGGCTGTGTCCCCGGTTAGGTTGAAAAGAAGGAGAATCTTCGGATCTCCTCTACCTCCACACCAGCGTGGCGGCCAGAATTGGAGTGCTATCCTCGGCTCCTGGTGGGGGCTGTGCATTCTCTGGAGCGCCCTTTTCCAGGGCCAGTTCATGCGAAGGGGCTCAAATGATTGCGCCTTGAAGAATTTTTGGCGATGTGTTTTTGGGGAGTTTCAGAACGAGTGTTTGTCAAGTGTGAAGGGGAGGTTCGCCCTAGGAACGCCTTTTATAGTGGGAGGAACATTGATGAGGACCAAATCCACAATGAATCCCGGGGAGAGATTTCCGGAGGCAATGATGCCGCCCCAATTTCCAAGGGGCTTGCCAACCGTTAGATCCTCATCAATCCATGGTCAGTATTAATGAGGGGACGCCTCATTAAACAGGAAGACACCGAAGCGTCAGAACGCCTCACCCGGACAGCCCAAAAGACGCCTCGTTATCTGAAGAATCCCACCAAACGAAAAGGCAAAAACACGGCAAGGTCTTATCCTCTACCAACTTCAGCATTTACTATTGTTATTATTCTGCTTGAAAATTGTAATTATTTAATGCTTATTGTAAAACGCGGCAAGAATTAAAACGGCCACGGATACGTAGATAAAATAGATTATTAAAAAGAGAAAACTAGGTACTGGACAGAACCAAGGCACTGCATGGTCCTCGGACTCAGGCCTCATGGGGAAACCAAATACTTCAGATGATTAAAAAGAGAAAACTAGGTACTGGACAGAACCAAGGCACTGCATGGTCCTCGGACCCAGGCCTCATGGGGAAACCAGATACTTCAAATGATTAAAAAGAGAAAACTAGGTACTGGACAGAACCAAGGCACTGCATGGTCCTCGGACCCAGGCCTCATGGGGAAACCAGATACTTCAGATGATTAAAAAGAGAAAACTAGGTACTGGACAGAACCAAGGCACTGCATGGTCCTCGGACCCAGGCCTCATGGGGAAACCAGATACTTCAGATGATTAAAAAGAGAAAACTAGGTACTGGACAGAACCAAGGCACTGCATGGTCCTCGGACCCAGGCCTCATGGGGAAACCAGATACTTCAGACGATGATTAAAATGGAAAACTAGGTACTGGACAGAACCAAGGCACTGCATGGTCCTTGGACCCAGGCCTCATAGGGAAACCAGATACTTCAGATGATTATTAAAAATGGAAAACTAGGTACTGGACAGAACCAATGCACTGCATGGTCCTCGGACCCAGGCCTCATGGGGAAACCAGATACTTCAGATGATTAAAAAGAGAAAACTAGGTACTGGGCAAAACCAAGGCATTGCATGGTCCTCGGACCCAAGCCTCATGGGGAAACCAGACACTTCAGATAGCTAAATGAGATCGAGAAACTCGACACTTCCAGCAAGAAAAACATGTCATCATGAAAGCTAAACGATAAGCAAAACCAAGGCATTGTATGGTCCTCGGACCCAAGCCCCAGGGAAAACCAAGCATAAAATGAGAAAACCGAGCACAAAGAAAAGCTTAAACGCATTGCATGGTCAAAGACCTCAGGTCAGCGGGAAGAAAATCTCCCCGTAAAAAATAAACGCTAAGGAAAAGCGAGGTCTTGTACAAATTTCAGACCTAAACCTCTATGGGAATCAGTCATTATGAAGCCATGCAAACGTTGATTGAAACCAGGGTTCTCGTACGGGTCATGAGCTAAAAACTGAGGCAAAGCCAACTCCCTTTCAGGCGCCAAATAAACGAGTCCCATCAGGGACGAAAATCATGAGAAATTAAGTGCTACAGCACAAACGACCCAAGCCCAACCATCCTTGGGCGATACTTTGCGCAAAAGGTAAGGCTGCATAAACGGCCAAAATAGTAATGAACACTGACGATAAGGTAAAACCCAGTAGGCCGAGAAAAGGCGCCGAAGAAATCAAAATCCTCCTCCCCGCCCAAGGGGACGTGCAGCAGAATTTTGAGGGGCTATTGTGGGGCCCTATCGCACTCACCACGCTGGCCCACTACACGCGGCCCAAGGCCCGCGCCGAGGATAGCGTTAAGGCCGAGGACAATGGGAAAGGACCCAGAACGTCCCAAGGCTCGCGCCGAGGATGACACATCCTCGGCACACCCGACTTCGCTAAAGGGAAAATATCCCATATCCTTCAAATATATCTCGCCAATATTCTAACTACTTTACTGGTGAAGTGACCAGCAAACCCAGATACCTCGATCACTTCAACTAATAGAAAGCCTGCAAAAGCAGATGATGGGACAAACCCTTATGCACAACGTTCAGATAACCGACAAATGGACGGCTAAGATTAACTAAAACAATACTACATAACCAAGAGGATTCCCAGCATAAAAGGGAGATTTTTGGATCAGTCCTAAAGAAAAAAGGAAAAAAGAGGAAAGGAAGATAAGTCCAAAGAAAAATAGATCCTTGGCCGGAGCCGAGGACAAATATCCATCGCAAACACTTAGTCAAACTCTCAAGATCCCTAGGAAGTTCATGTCATCCATTGTTTTGTTATAAACTTTACACCAGCCGTTGTTTACTTCGGTGAGGCCAAACCCTTAGACCCTTTTCTCTACAAATTTTGTTGTTGGGCGCCCATTACATTTTGAGCCCCTACAACAAGTATTACAATATTTTCACAAAACATTTATTTTTAATTGTGGTTGGTCACAGTCTCATATTTTATTATTTTATTTCGACTTATAAAAAATTGATATCTCAATAATTGTAAAAATATTGTGAAATTTGTTGTATCAGTATAACAATATAATGCCAACTCATATAAATATTTAAAAGAAAAAAAAAAGAGCACAAACCAATGATTGAAAAAAAAATTAAAATAAAGAAAAAAAATTTCTAAATTGATCAATTTAATTTTTAATTACCGTGAAAGATGATAAAAATAAACAATTGTTTAAGAGATCAAGTTGGATTTAAACACCAAACCAGTCCAATTTGAATAAAATTAGTACAGCACAGTGAAGTTTTCTTTTTCTTTTTTTCTTTTTTTTTTTTTAAAAAAATTTCAAAGATTCGGCCTAACCAAGCCAAGTCAAGCAGATTAGTTAAAAAATAATACTCATAAATAAAACTAAAAGTCAAGTAAAACCGTAGGTGGGTGTGCCCAAGGAAAGGGGCTGAAAGGAAGAGTGTTTGACAAATCAAAAAATTAAAGCAATCCGCCACTCCGCGTGACCGTAAGAGGAGGGTCTTGACTCTTGAACCTTGATACGTTTGAAAAACGGTGCGTTCTCAACTTTGTGGACAAGGCATTGCTCTTTAACGTGAACTTTACGAGATTTATGTGTATGTGACTGAAATAATTTTTAAGTATATAATCTCATCATATACCTAAGTATTTTTGTGATTAAAAAATTATTAACTAAAAAAAAAAAAAAAAAAAGCCTCTAAGCCTCTAGAGACAAGTATGTAGTAATAAATGTCTAAGTACCCGTTTGTTTCAGCTTTGAGGAGCTGAAACGCACGTTTTCTTCAAAACTGGAGTTGAAAATGCGTTTGCTTCAGCAAAAAAATAAAACACACAAATGGTTTCTATTCCATTTGTAAAACTAAAATTCCAAAATTTTTTAAAATATCTTTATACAACATAGAAATATTTAATATTTTAATAATTAGCCCCAAAAAATGAAACTTGGCCCCCCCAAATATTTGAGTTAATCCAATAATGTTCTTAAAAAAATTGTCCAATTGATCTGGTAGTTATAGAGAACGTATTGTTTTTCGAAGTAATTTTTTTATTGTAAAACGTGTTATCGTATCTCTTAGAGTTTTAGATCATTTATGTCTTTGAACACTTCATTAGTTTAATTGAAAAAATTTTCCTCGCAATGATAGACAATTTGGTAACTTATATTGAAAATGAAAATTGTAAGGATTTCACTATGGAAGATGATGAGAGATGATTTTTTTTTTTTTTTACTGAAATTATGGTGAAAGATTTTTTTTTTTTTTTTTTTAAGAAGTAAATTATGGTGAAAGATAATTTAATTCTATTAAACATTTAATTTTAAGGATTTCACTATAAAAGATTCTAACTTCTATGTATGTATAAATGTATGCGTTTGTATATATGTGCAAAAGTTTATATAGACTAGCAAATTAGTAACACAAATCAACCCCAAACAAAAATTTATGGTTCCACCCCTAATTGCATATGCCAGCGCATGAGAAGAGTAGTATTTAATAGCACATGAAAAAAGGCTAACGGAGCAGCTGTAGAATTGTAAAATTACAGATTACTTGTGGTAAAGTGTTATGTGGGTTGAAGAATCACCATTATATATTGCTATATACGTTGAACGTAAATTTTGGTCTAAACTCTAAAGCAATAAAATCTATCGTTTCTCATAATAATAAAAAATCTTTGCTGACTCAATGTGATTCGCGCTATGGCTTATGAACTTCAAAAAGAGAGTTTCTATCTTTTAATAAAATAAATAAATAACTTCAAAAAGGGATATTACCCAGCGAGGTGAAAAGGGTGGGGATGAAGTCAGAGATTCAAAACCTACATGAGTTTTATTTTTTATGCTTCACTGCTCCCTTGGCCAACTTTTGTGATTAATTGGGGAAAAAAAACCGGATAAGTAAAAGAAATCAATAACAGTTTTTCCAGGGCCGAATCAACAATTTTTGGGGCATTAGGTGAAAATTTTAAGTATATTTTTTTTCTAACTTTAAAGTCTACATTTGTACAAATAAAAATTAATTTATTACATGATTCAATAAATTAGTATTACTATAATACAAATGAGTTGATATAATATACATCAAATAACTAATTGGTGCGATAATTTATAATAATTGATAAAGTAAAAGTTTGCATTTAAAAAAAAAATGTGATAACTTATTTATTAGTGTAGGGTTGTGTGGGGGCCAATTTAGTTTAGGCCTTGTGATGTGTTGGAGCTTGTGGGCAAGACTGCACAGTGCACAGTAATTGGTGCGATAATTTATAATAATTGATAAAGTAAAAGTTTGCATTTAAAAAAAAAATGTGATAACTTATTTATTAGTGTAGGGTTGTGTGGGGGCCAATTTAGTTTAGGCCTTGTGATGTGTTGGGGCTTGTGGGCAAGACTGCACAGTGCTATGTGCACTGTGCAGTCTTATCCTATCAAGTTGTGTGCATTGTCATTGTGCAGTATTTTGCATTTTAGGATACAATGTGGCTTTTTTAATGCATTTTATTGACTAATAAAAGTACCTAAAATATTTTTTTTTTTGTAATTAAAATATATAGATAAATATTATATATATATATATATAATTTTTTTTTTTACAAGTGGGGGCCTTTTTTAATTTAGGGGCCTTAGGTGATTGCATCAATTGCTTATATGGTTCAGCTGGCCCTGAGTTTTTCTCAGGAAGAAGTTAAAAAGGTTTTTTTAGGAGTAAAACATGAGGAGTGGAATTCAAACGTGTTAGTTATTTGCAGTTGAATTTGTTAACATGTAATAGGTTGTGGGCTTTAGGCTCACCTTGTTTACTTATATAGCACACATATTTATACTACACACTTTGCCTTCTATATAAAGGCACTCATGTATATTTTATTACTTAAGAAATACAATACTTTCATTCAGTATTTCTAACATAGTATCTGAGCCACTGCTCTAACTTTCTTGTGTCCTGCAGTCTTGTTTTTGTCGTATTTTCCACTGCCTCAACTTCTCCGATTAGTAAGCCTTTTCAGTGCCCTCTCTCGACTGCTCCACCGCCGTTAGAGGTCCTCAGGGTTGAATCTCCACCGCCAGAAGCTCATTCTCCACTGCCAAGACCACTACATTCGTCGAATTTGTTACGTCTGACCTCTAATTAAGACACGATTCATATCATCGTGTAGACCGTCAACTAATCTACTCAACGCTGCTGGAAAAGTCCACAACAAAGCTGTCACACGCCCTCACATGCCACTTAAAGGTTTGGCGAGTTGACTCTATGCGCCTCACACGTGCCATGCCCCACTGGGTTTCCTGCTAACGTCATCTCTGACATCATCATTGCCATGTCAGCATCCATGTAAGCCCTAACCGACGTCACAAAATTAAATGTCTCTTAAATACACAGTTATTTTTTGTTTAGAATACTGCTTAATAAATTTTAGGGGTACTTTAGACATTGTAGGGAGAGGGTAACTAACTTTCTAAATCCTCTGAGAATAGATTTTTTTTTTTTTTTTTTTTTTTTTTTTTTTTTTTTTTTTTTTTTTTATTTAAGAAACCAGACTGGGTACAGCCTAGGCTTTATTCAGCAGAAACTCAAGGTACATCAAAGAGGACTAGAGGGGAAATATCATCAGGTAGGCATTCTAACCATAACTGCAGCCCCTCACAAAGTTTAGCCTTTTTAGCTAGAGCATCAGCCACAATATTACAATTACGATTAACATGACAAAAATCTGAAAATTGGAAAGTAGAAACTTGAAGTCGAATATCATCAATGATATTTCCAAAGGGCAGTCAAAATCCCTGCGAGTAATAGCTTGAATGACTGTTGCTGAGTCACCTTCAAAAATAACTCTTCTTAAGCCAATTTCCCAAGCAAACTGAACTGCCCATCGGCAAGCCAGCGCTTCCAATTCATCTACTGACTGAGAAAAAGGGATTGGAAGAGATAAAGCTACTATAACCTCTCCATCACAATCTTTGATAATTACACCAATACCTGCAGAGTTTGTGGCTTTAAAGACTGTCGCATCAAAATTGGCCTTGTAGTTTTGAGAGTCAGGGGGTCGCCATTGTAGCTGGAGCGTGTGTGGAGGAGTAGTTGGGGTCGGATCTTGGGCAGCAAGGAAGTCTTGAAGCATTCTGCCTCCAGTAGTGATTATGCTAGCCAGTGGCTGTACCGATAGACCAAGCCGTAAAGAGTTGCGACGATTCCACAGACACCAAGCACACAGAATGAAGATTTCTTTCCTAAAATCCTCATGGAACTGCAGAAAGATTGCTAGTAACTCTGAAAAACTAGAGGGGGGCATTGTGGCAGAATGGTGAGCCCATTGGAAGGTACCCCACATGGCTTCAAGTTCTTTACACAACCATAAGGCATGAATCTGATCTTCAGGTTGTTCCTTGCAAATCTCACAGGTTTCAATTGGAATGATGTGTCTTCGTTGAAGATTAACCATTGTTGGCAAAGCATTGTTACATGCTCACTAAGCAAAATGCTTGATCTTGTTGAGAACTCGCAATACTCCTTTCCAAAACTGCTTTTGAGACGCCAAGTCAGAGCTACCTGCATGGTTAGTAGAATCACAATAGACTAAAAGCTTGTAGGCACTACTGGTGGTGAAACAACCAAAGGGGGTAAGGCCCCAAATGATTCGGTCAAAGGGCATTCTTGGGCTGAGAGGAATGCCAAAAATGCTCGACGCTTCGTGAGGCAAAAACAATTGTTCCACAACATCAGATTTCCAAATACCAAGCTCATTGTTAATGAGGGAACTCACCTTAGTTTCATTTTGGATTGAAGGCAGTTGGGAGATGAGTGCTCTGTTGCACTGTTTTGGAATCCATCTATCTTCTTTCAATCAGACAGACTGACCATTTCCTATCCGCGAAATAGAACACTCCAGAAAAAATCAAACCTTAAAAACATGATAACATAGAGAACCATGATTGTTAATCATGTGCCTACAAAGTTAACACCGATGAGGCTACATTTGAAGATATTAAGAGCTGTGGTGTCGGGGTGGTTATCAGAAATGAAAGAGGCGAAATAATGGGGGCTCTAAGTAAGAAGTTTGAGCTGCCATTGGGTGGATTGGAAGCTGAGGCAAAGGCAGTGGAGGAAGGGGTGGTTTTTGCTTGGTATCTTGGACTAAAAGACATCATTATTGAAAGCGATGCTCAGTTGGTGACAAACTCCCTAGGGAAACAACGTGTGATGCCGAGCTCAAAAAAGGGAAGTGGTAGAAGGAATTTTGGTGGACTTAAGAAAGTTCAATGCATGGGATGTCAATCATACCCGTAGGAGCGGCAACAACAGCTCATATCTTGGCTAGGCAAGCCAAATGTATGAATATATGTAATATCTGGGTAGAGGATACTCCACCCAGTATAACAGATCAAGTTCAAATTGATGTAGCTCAATGTAACTTTATTTCTAGTTAATGAAACTTTATTTCTAGTTAATGAAAGTTTCTGACAGAGCTGTTTATCAAAAAAAAAAAAAAAAAATGAGAGAGACAGGCACTCCAACTCCAAGGGTCAAGAAACTCCCCTTGACTCTATTTTTATTATGTACTAATTACAATAGGTCACATTTTGCAGGTGTTGAATTTTTTATCATTAAATCAGTAAAAGTTCACCAAAAAGAAACTAAAGGGTCACATCCTTAGCAGTCCCTGCTTCCATAAAGATTGGCTAAATGGACCTCCAGCAACACTCTTAAATTCCCTGTTCTTCTGCTTGGAGAGGAAAAATGAACCATCAGAAGATGAATTCCATAGCAACTTCAGATAAGTGTGATTTTGTAAATGAGGGAAGTTAGATTATTGTTTTGAAAATTGGCATTGGAAATCTGAGTTCTCATTTTGTTACAATCAGCATTCCTTAAAAGCTATCAGGATAAATAAATCAAACGTGGCGATCAAAAGAACTGCCCATCACATGGTTCCTCTGAAAATAACGCTGGTGTTAACTAGTCTTTAAGCTGAGCTCAAGCAATAATGCAGTTTGGTGCTATTTATTTATTTATTTATTTTTCTGCCACTCAACCAAGTATATCAATTATGGCAAAAATTGTGTCCATATCAAGCATACGAAATTTAATTGTTCAACTTCCACAATATGTAATGTAATGTGGCATTGCTCAATTCTCCAATAAATGACAATTTGGATATCATATTTTTCCTTTCCTCGCTCGAATTCACCCTCGTTTTGCTTCTGCTGGTGGGCCTTTTCTCCTTAATACAAAATGCAATTGTTTCCCTTTCAATTAAATCCTCAACCTTAGAACAAATATATATATATATATATATTTCTAGATGAATAAGCAATATTTTATTCAACCTTTGTAATCCTACATAAACAAGCCACAATACAACGTGCAAAAAGGGTGCAAACAGACAAACAAAACTTAATTAACAAAAAAAAGCAGAAACACTAAGACAATAAGAAATAGGCCTCACTGGCTACTATACTACAACAAAAACAATAACCAAACAATCTAAAACAGTAACCGGATCTCCCACAAAAAACATAACACCTTTTTCTAAACAATGTTCGTAGAAGACTACATGCACAACTTGTAGGAAACCTGAAATTTATACACGTCGCCTTCTTTGATGACTGCAATAATTGAAGGTTTTGCAGGGATTACTTAGATATGAGATTTCCACAGCTACAAAGAAGCCAACCGCATATCCAATCCCTACTCCTGCCCATGAGAACCATGTTTCCTTACTCTTAAGCTCTGGTGGTTTTGTTGGCAATTGATGTTCTGAGCATGGCACTTGAATTTGCATTCCACACAACCCGCTGTTGTTGGCATAACTGTTTGGATCATTCATTGTATCCATTTGGCTACCTTCTGGAATCTTACCTTTGAGTTTGTTGTTACTCACATCAAAAATAGTCAACTGTAGCAGTTTTGCTATGGATTGTGGAATAGAGCCTGATAGATTATTGTGTGACAAGTCCAAACTCTCTAGATTCTCTAAATCACCAAGATTTTCTGGTATATTCCCAAAAAGGTTGTTATGTGAGATGTTGAAAATTTTTAGAGCCTTCAGACTTCCTAATGAAGCTGGAATTTCACTAGAAAGTTGGTTCATTGACAAGTCTAACAAGGAATAGCCCTTTAGGTTGTAAAATGACAAACCTTGTATTGACTTCTTCCAATTCACAATCAGATCATTAGTCTTGAATGACATAACACGTTTTGGCTTGTTCCAATTTCCAAGCATAATAAGAACTCGGGTTTCCAGACTTCCAAGATTGGCGGTTTCCATATTTCCAAACCCAGAAAAGATTTCTCCTGGCGTTTCAATCATACCAGTAAGATTTCCAAGATTTGTAGGGATTTTTCCAACAAGATGGTTGATCGACAGATCAAGAATTTGGAGGCTAGTAAGATTGAAAATAAAATCAGGGATTGAGCCTTGAAGGGAATTGTTTCGTAAAATTAGGATTTGAAGGGTGGATATTTGACAGATAGAATTTGACAATTCACCTGTGATTTTGTTGTCATGGATGTCTAGGTATTGAAGGTTGCTCATATTAGTAAGATTTCTAGGGAAGCTACTAAACTTATTTTTTCCCAATGAGAGAAATGAAGTTCTTTGGGGAAAGTTAGTAGAAATTTCGCCTGAGAATTCATTTGAAGATAAATCAATGATTCGGAGATTTACGTTGGAGCTAAAATCTGGTAGAGTGTTGCTAGAAAATTTGTTGTTTGACTAGTCCAATAAACAAAGTTTAATGTTGGAGATGAATTTAGGAAGCTTCCCTGAAAAATTGTTGCCATCCAACATAAGAGCCATAAATCCAGTGGCATTACTAATGTTGCCTGGCAGTTTTCCATAAAAGTTGTTCCGAGACAAGGAAAGAACAAGTAGATTAGAGCCAAAAATTTGAGGTGGGAGAGAACCTGTAAGTCGATTGTCTGACAGATTTATATATTCAACTTTCATTTCAGCAAGCCATTGTGGGAACATTCCTTCTAGCTGATTCTCACTCAAGTCCAAATGTACAAGAGTCTTCTGTGTAGAAATCCAATCAGGAATTTTTCCTGCGAGACCACTGGACTTCAGAGACAACTCGGATAGCGTAAACTTTGGCACTATCTTTGCACTGTTATTCCAAATGAGATTATTGCCACCGATGAGAAGACTCGTCAAGTTCTTCATATCGAACAACCTGGATGGGAATTCTCCACTGAGCAAGTTGTTTACAAAGTTGAGTGTATCCAATTTTGTCAAATTCTGTATGGATGATGGGATTGTACCTGTGAGATTGTTGTAGCTCAAGTCCAAATTGTATATATTAGATAGATTGCCAAAATCAATAGGAATTTCCAATGACAATGAATTGAAGCTTAAGTCCAATGTTGTCAATTGCTTCAAACTCACAATTGAGGTTGGAATTTCGCCAGAGAAATAGTTGTTGCTAAAAGACAAGTCCCTCAACTTTGTCATATTCCCTATCTCCGGGGGAATATTTCCATGGAATGAATTGTCAGCCATATCAAGAGTTTGAAGAAACCTCAATTGAAAAAGTTGAGAAGGAAGGGAGCCATTGAAGTTATTACCCCGCAAATGTAGATCCTCTAATTTGCTTAGATTGGCAAAGCCGTCGCGTGGCAATTCTCCTTCTATTTCATTGAAGGACAAGTCAAGGTATTTCAAGGTTCGAATGTGAAATAGCGGTGTCAAGATGGTGGAATTCCACAGTACTCGCCCTGGTTCCCGATAAGGGTTGAGGTCCCCCAGAACTATTTCAACCACATTGCTCGAACTACACTTGACAAAGGGGAACGAACAACCATCTGAGCTGGAATTCCATTGTTTTAAAGAATAATCATCAGTATGATTGGCGAGAGAGGCTGTAAACTGAAGAAGGGCTTGTTTTTGACATTCAGGAGTACAAGAGAGAGTAGGGGTGAAGAAGAAGAAGAAGATGAAAAGTATAAACATTAGTAGGCTGCGGAGCTTTGCCATTCTTGTCTTGTGTTCCTTTCTTCTTTGTTTACGGACTCAGATGGTTTTTTATATAAATTAAGTTGGGAGGAATGGCGTTGGAATACTGCTGTGGCATAGTCAAGTCTTCTTTATTATCTTCTCAAAAAAAAAAAAAGTCTTCTGTATTGTGTCCTTATTTTATTATTATTTTTTTAAGAATCCCCAAAGTCAAGTCAAGTAGATGGCACGTGCTACCCTTTGCGGGAAAATTTAAGATAATTTTTTTATCTGTGATTAAATTTAGAATAGTTATTTAATATATGACTATTTATTTAATATGATAATATTTTTGAATCTATTTACTAAAGACAATATTTACTCACAAAAAAAAAGATTCTATTAAGAATGATAACAAATGTCATCATCTTCCAATAATAGTTATTTAAAAATTCTACTAAGTATGACAAACACATAAAACTAAAAATATATGAAGAAAATTTTTGGAACATTAAAATTTAATGAGGCATTTTAGATATTACACAATAAAATATTCTAGAAATCATAAGATTTTGTTAGGGTTTAACTAAGAAAGTAATAGCAGAGACTATATGCTTGTCTACAAAATATAAATGAGGAAATTATTTAACTTTAAAGTTGGGGGATGAAACTACCCAAACGTAAAGGGGAAAAGTATTTTTTTCCATAATTATTTTTTGTTTGTTGGTAAAACTATGTGTTTTTTACTTTAAAAAAAATGTGTTAAAAAAAAAAAGTTTGCCTAAGAAAACTGTCCATAAAACTATGAATTTTGACTCAACAAATTGGCTAAAAGAAAAAAAGTGAGGAACACAATAAATGTCACGATATTTTTTCAATACCTTTATTTTAACTATGGTGGGCCCTGGTATGATATTTTATTATTTTATTTTAGAGTAATATTACATCCACTACATTTTCATAACAAATCCTAGGTGGTAAATTGTTATTGGTTTTTTATTGGATAACCACTTTAAACTATGCATTAAAAAAAAACAACAAACAAAAAATCAACAGAAGAAAATTGTGCTTGAAACAATAAATTTTTGCTCACCAAATTTGACTAAACCAAAAAATAAGTTTAGAAACACAACAAAATGTCACAATATTTTCACAATACCTTTATTTTCAGCCGTGGTAAGTTTCAGTCTGATATTTTATTATTTATTTTATAGAAATGCTATCTCCATAATATTTTCATAACAAATTCTAAATGGCAAGTTGTTACTGATTTTAAAATGGATCAATGACTAATATCACTTTTTATCCATCAATAGTAACTTATCACCTATGATTTGTTGTGAAATTAATGTGAAAATGTTGTGGACTTAGCTATTTTTTAATTTGATCTATAAGAAACTGAGATATCAACAATTGTGAAAATATTATGATAAAAACAAGTGTTACAACATTTTTATAAAACATTTATTTTTAGTTGTGGTTTGTTACAGTTTCATATTTTATTATTTTATTTCTATCTATAAAAAATTGATACATCAATAATTGTAAAAATATTGTGAAATTTATTGTATCATTATAACAATATATATGCCAATTTATATAAATATTTAAAAGAAAAAAAAAGAGCACAAACCAATGATTGAAAAAAAAAAAAAAAAAAAAAGGCAAAATTGACAATACTTGACTAAACCAAAGTACTGTAGCTTTGCCACTATTGTTTTACTAATCCGCTCTTTTTATAAATAGAAAATAAAGAAAAGTAAATTATAGTTAACATTATTGAAATTTAGGCTAATGCCAACTAAAGTCTAAAATATTTTTAAATTGATCAATTTAATTTTTAATTACCGTAAGTTTTCTTTTTCTTTTTTTTTTTAAAAAAATTAAAAGATTCGGCTAGCCAAGTCAAGTCAAGCAGATTAATTAAAAAAATAATACTCATAAATAAATAAATAAATAAAACTAAAAGTCAAGTAAAACCGTAGGTGGGTGTGCCGAAGAAAAGGTGCTGGAAGGAAGAGTGTTTGACAAATCAAAAAATTAAAGCAATCCGCGTGACCGTAAAAGGAGGGTCTTGACTCTAGAACCTTGATACGTTTGAAAAACGGTACGTTCTCAACTTTGTGGACAAGGCACTGCTCTTTAACGTGAACTTTACTGGATTTATGCACCTGTGAGTGAAATAATTTTTAAGTGTATAATCTCATCATATACTTAAGTATTTTTGTGATTGAAAAATATAACAATCTCAAATTATGATTGTGATTGAAAAATTATTAACTTTTAAAAAGAAAATATATATATATATATATATATATCTATATATATATTTATATTTATATAAAAGCCTCTAAGCATGCACTTCTTGCTCTTGCTTAGAGACTAGTATGTAGTAATAGATGTCTAAATATTATAGGAATAATTTCTAACACAAATAAAACGCACAGATGGTTTCTATTCCATTATGTAAAACTAAAATTCCAAAATTTTTGAAAATATCTTTATACTATATATCAGCAGCGGGGCCAGTATTTTAGTCTAGAGGGGGCAAAATTAAAAGATGATATTAAAAGTGAAATTAATCTAAAAAATATTAATCAACAATAATAACAAAATAAATAAACAATTGTAAGCAAATATGAATATATTTCATATTATTAAAATAAATAAATAAAAATAAACAATTCATAGCTACTAAAAAATTTACAAACTGATGGAGTAAGAATGTGATTAGTGTTACTTAAAAAATATAATGAATAAATGTTTGAAATGATTTTTTTGTTATTGGTGACATGCCAATTTGTAAGACATAAGTTGTAAAATTTGTAGTATCTCTCGTATCATTCAAGAATAAAATGATGTGAAAAGTATCATAATAGTAAAAATGGTGTAAATAATGATATAAAATAAAAAATAAAAAATAGTGAAACAAGTGCAAGTTGTAGTAGGACAAGACAAAAGCAATGGATTGGTCACTTTCAACCAAGTAAAAGTCCTTTTTTCCATGTTTTTTTTCGTCCATGTCAGCATATTACTACTTTAGACTATTATTACTAAAAAATAATTTGAGGAGTCGGGGGGGGGGGGGGGGGGGGGGGGGAGTCCATGTCCGCCAGTGCTATGTGCCCGTTTGGTTGGGCGTTTTGAGCCCACTTTTACCACTTTTACCATTATGCGCATTTGCCAAAAGTTTTTTGCGTTTGGCTCAACCCAAAACGCAACTTTTTGAAAAAAGTTGCGTTTTGGGCAAGGCAAAAAATAGTCCCCGAACGCGCAAAGAATATGGAGCATCAGAGGTCCATAAACAAAAAGTCCAAATGCGCGTTCTGAACTATCCATTGGGCTCTTCCTTCAATTACCAAATTACCCTTGATTCTTCTCATCATGCTGCTACAAACACAGCACCACACTCACCGGTCTACCACCACAATCAACAAAATCAACAAAACCCATTTCAACATTTGACAATCCAAACACAAAATCAACAAAACCAAACCAAAAATAACTCAAAATCAATTACCTTCTCATCAGAAAATTTTGCCCAAAACCGAGCCATGCTTCTTTCATATGGATCTTCAGGAAGCAAAGGGTTGTTCTTCCATGTCTCATCAATATTCGAGGATGACATGTGACTCGGCAATGGGTTTGCCATGGTGCAAGAGCACTGGGACTTTCTTATGGACAGGGTTGTATTTAAGCAGCAACGGACTCTTGTTCAGTAAATCTTCTTCTATAAGCTCGTACTCCACTCCTTTAAGCTTTAAAGCCCAGTGCTCTTCTTCTTGCATTTGGGGTTTCCAGAGGCAAGCAAAAGACTAAAAAGAAGGGATGAAGGAATCTTCTTGGATACCTGCTTTAATAGTTCTAAAAGATCAGTTGTAAACGACGGCAGGGGAAAAAATTAAAATAAAAAAAAAAAAGAGGAAGAAGGGAGCTTGGAACGTTCTGGAGTTTGGAGGAATGGCAGAGAAAACAAATGAGAAAAGAAGGATAAAAAAGAAAAAGTGAAGGGTACGTGTGTGGAGGAAAAAAAAGAGGGGAAAAAAAAGAAAAAAAAAAAAAAAGAAAGAAATGCCGTGTGTGGATGATAAAAAAAGAGGAAAAAAAAGAAAGAAAGAAATGTTATCACAATTTTTTTATAATTTTTTCACAATAAATTTTAAGTGGTAGGTTAGTATTAGTTAATATTGGAAAGAAAAAAAAAATTTTAGAAAGAGAAAAAAATAATTTTAATAGTACGTTAAAATTAAAATTAGTATCAGTTTTTATCACAATATTTTTACAATACTTTCACAATAAATCTTAAGTGGTAGGTTATTATTAGCTAATATTTGTATGAAAAAAATAATTTTTTTAGAAAGAGAAAAAAAATAATTTTAATAGTACGTTAAAATTAAAATCAATATCAATTTTTATTATAATATTTTCACAATACTTTCACAATAAATCTTAAGTGATAGGCTATTATTAGCTAATATTGGTGAGAAAAAAATAATTTCACAATATTGATTTAAGTATGAAATAAACTCTCTTATATGTGCATTGTCCTTTTTGGTAATTTATCTTCAAACTGCCACTTTTATAAATGCTAGCCGTTTTTAACAGTTTTTACCAAACACTCAACTTTTTGAAAAAGCACATTTTCATTATGCACTTTTTGAAAACCCCACTTTTTCATTATGCACTTTTTTAAAAAGCTGAACCAAACTCACCCTATATATAGGTGAAAATAGTTAAATATCACGTTTTAGCAAAATTTTTGGCAAACTAGCATTGTTTCGGAAATATTTAACAATTTATCACTTTTTTAGTATTCAAGTTCAATGAACTCTAGTTCCTAGTGAGTCGCCAGCGTGACATTGCTAACCTAGAATTTGTGTAATTAAAAAAATAATGTGATACTCAATATTACTGAAATCGAGTATCTCTTTATAGTACTCGAGCTTAGTGCAATCGAGTACCTTTTTTTTTTTTTTTTTTTTTTTTTTTTTTTTTTTTTTTTTTTTTTTTCTCTCTATTGGAATGGCTTGAATAGTCAAACTTAGTGGCTTGGCATTAGCCAACAAACCATTAAATGGCTTACACGCCTATGTCAGGAAGACGCATGATATTCAAGAAGTTTCATGTGTGAAGAAATGCAAAAGCTTGCATTAAATGTTATTCATGAATTGTTAAAGAAGATGGCCAAGAACAACACCTGACATGCAAACCAAATTCATGCTTCTTTTCTTTGGCCATAAATGCTTGCCATTTTCTTTAACTTGACAAGTTTCTTTGACTTGCAAGAGTGAGTTCCTTCTGGATCTTTTGCATGCCTCATATCTTTCTTTGAGTATTTGCCGGGAAGATTTTTTCTTCCTTCTTGAATGATCAATTATTGTTCCACCCTTATGTGTATATCCTATTACAAATCCATCCTCCTCCTAAGGCTCTTCTTTTGCAACCCATAATGATATCCTTAATATGGGAGATTAAAAAAAAAAAAAGGAAGAAGAAGAAGGAGAAAGAATGCCTCTACGTGAGACAGAGAGATAGAAAAGAACTCGACTATATAAAAAGTAGAAAAAAAAAAAAAAAAAAAAAACAAGTACTCGACTGTATAAAGCTCGAGTACTATAAAGAAGTACTCGATTTCAGTAATATCGAGTACCACATTATTTTTTTTAATTACACAAATTCTAGGTCAGCAGTGTCACGCTAGCGACTCACTAGGAACTCGAGTTCACTAAAGTCGAGTACTATTTAGAATTCGATTTTGTGGAACTCGAGTACTAAAAGAGTGGTAGATTGCTAAATATTTTCAAAACAGTGCTAGTTTGCCACAAATTTTGCTAAAACATGGTATTTGGCTATTTTCGCCACTATATATAAATATTTAATATTTTAATAATTAATCCCCAAAAAATGGAACTTCCCCCCCCCCCCCCCCAAATATTTGAGTTAGTCCAATAATGTTCTTAAAAAAATTGTCCAATTGGTCTGGTAGTTATAAAGAACATATTGTTTCTCAAAGTAATTTTTTATTGTAAAACGTTTTATCGTATCTCTTAGAGTTTTAGATCATTTGTCTTTGAACACTTCATTAGTTTAATTGAAAATTTTTTACTCGTAATGATAAACAATTTGGTAACTTATATTGAAAATGAAAATTGTAAGAATTTCACTATGGAAGATGGTGAGAGATGATTTTTTTTTTTTTTATTGAAATTATGGTGAAAGATTTTTTTTTTTTTTTTTCGAGAAGGAAATTATGGTGAAAGATAATTTAATTCTATGAAACATTTAATTTTAAGGATTTCACTATAAAAGATTCTAACTTCTATGTATGTATAAATGTATGTGTTTGTGTATATGTGCGAAAGTTTGTATAGACTAGTAAATTAGTTACACAAATCGACCCCCCCAACAAAAATTTCTGGTTTCGCCCCTAATTGCCTATGCCAGCACATGAGAAGAGTAGTATTTAATAGCACATGAAAAAAGGCTAACGGAGCAGCTGTAGAATTGTAAAATTATAGATTACTTGTGGCAAAGTGTTATGTGGGTTGAAGAATCACCATTATATATTGCTATATACGTTGAACGTAAATTTTGGTCTAAACTCTATAGCAATAAAATCTATCGTTTCTCATAATAATAAAAAATCTTTACTGACTCAATGTGATTCGCGCTATGGCTTATGAACTTCAAAAAGAGAGTTTCTATCTTTTAATAAAATAAATAAATAAATAAATAACTTCAAAAAGGGATATTACCCAGCGAGGTGAAAAGGGTGGTCATGAAGTCAGAGATTCAAAACCTACATGAGTTTGATTTTTTATGCTTCACTGCTCCCTTGGCCAACTTTTGTGAATGGTTGGGAAAAAAAATCCGGATAGGTAAAAGAAATCAATAACAGTTTTTCTTAGGAAGAAGCTAAAAAGGTTTTTTTAGGAGTAAAACATGAGGAGTGGAATTCAAACCAGTAAGCCTTTTCATTGCCCTCTCTCGACTGCTCCACTGCCGTCAGAGGTCCTCAGGCTTGAATCTCCACCATCAGAAGCTCATTCTCCACTACAAAGACCATTGCCGTCATCGAATCTGTCACTTCTGACCTCCGATTAAGACACGAGTAATATCATCGTGTAGACCGTCAACCGATCTACTCAACGCTGTTGGAAAAGTCTCACGTGCCACTCAAAGGTTTAGCGAGTTGACTCCATGCGCCTCACGCGCCCCACGCCCCACTGGGTTTCATGCTAACGTCATATCTGACATCATCATTGCCATCCACGTAAGCCCTAGCTGACGTCGCAAAATTAAATGTCTCTTAAATACACAGTTATTTTTTGTTTAGAGTAGTGCTTAATAAATTTTAGGGTTACTTTAGACATTGTAGGGAGAGGGTAACTAACTTTTTAAATCCTCTTAATATATAGAGAAGAGATTTTTTTTTTTTTTTTTTTTTTTTTTTTTTGAAACCAGACCGGGTACAGCTTGGGCTTTATTTAGCAGAAACTCAAGGTACATCAAAGAGGACTAGAGGGGAAATATCATCAGGTAGGCATTCTAACCATAACTGCAGCCCCTCACAAAGTTTAGCCCTTTTAGCTAGAGCATCAACCACAATATTACAATTACGATTAACATGACAAAAATCTGAAAATTGGAAAGTAGAAACTTGAAGTCGAATATCATCAATGACTGTTGCTGAGTCACCTTCAAAAATAATTCTTCTTAAGCCAATTTCCCAAGCAAACTGAACTGCCCGTTGGCAAGCCAGCGCTTCCAATTCATCTACTGACTGAGAAAAAGGGATTGGAAGAGATAAAGCTCCTATAACCTCTCCATCACAATCTTTGATAATTACACCAATACCTGCAGAGTTTGTGGCTTTAAAGACTGCCGCATCAAAGTTGGCCTTGTAGTTTTGAGAGTCAGGGGGTCGCCATTGTAGCTGGAGCTTGTGTGGAGGAGTAGCTGGGGTCGGATCTTGGGCAGCAAGGAAGTCTTGAAGCATTCTGCCTGCAGTAGTGATTATGCTAGCCAGTGGTTGTACCGATAGACCAAGCCGTAAAGAGTTTCGACGATTCCACAGACACCAAGCACACAGAATGAAGATTTCTTTCCTGAAATCCTCATGGAACTGCAGAAAGATTGCTAGTAACTCTGAAAAACTAGAGGGGGGCATTGTGGTAGAATGGTGAGCCCATTGGAAGGTACCCCACAAGGCTTCAAGTTCTTTACACAACCATAAGGCATGAATCTGATCTTTAGGTTGTTCCTTGCAAATCTCACAGGTTTCAATTGGAATGATGTATCTTCGATGAAGATTAACCATTGTTGGCAAAGCATTGTTACATGCTCACCAAGAAAAATGCTTGATCTTGTTGGGAACTCGCAAGTTCCGTACTCCTTTCCAAAACTACTTTTGAGACGCCAAGTCAGAGCTACCTGCGTAGTAAGTAGAATCACAAGAGACTAAAAGCTTGTAGGCACTGCGAGTAGTGGAACAACCAGAGGGGGTAAGGCCCTAAATGATTTGGTCAGGGGGCATTCTTGGGCTGAGAGGAATGCCCAAAATGCTCAACGCTTCGTATGGCAAAAACAATTGTTCCACAACATCAGATTTCCAAATACCAAGCTCATGGTTAATGAGGGAACTCACCTTAGCTTCATTTTGGATTGAAGGCTGTTCGGAGATGAGTGCTCTGTTGCACTGTTTTGGAATCCATCTATCTTCTTTCAATCGGACAGACTGACCATTTTCTGTCTGCGAAACCATTCCCTTGTGAATAACATCACATGCACTTAGAATACTCTTCCATGCATATGACCCAATGGTGGACTCTTTAGCCTCAAGAATAGAACACTCCAGAAAAAATCAAGCCTTAAAAACATGATAACATAGAGAACCAGGATTGTTAATCATGCGCCACACTTGTTTAGCTAGCAACGCATCATTAAACTTTTCTATCTCTTTGAAGCCCATTCCACTCACTTCCTTTGCTTCACACATCCTTTCCCAGTTCACCCAATGAATCTTTCTATTAGCCCCATTTTATCCCCACCAAAACTTGCGGATTGAAACCTCCAACTCCTTCACTAAACCCTTAGGAAGTTTAAACCAATTCATAGTATAGGTTGGTATGGCTTGTATAACAGATTTTATGAGCATGTCCCTGACTGCTTGGGAGAGATGCTTTTCCTTTCACCCCTGTAACCTCCTTCAAACCCTCTCTTTAAGATAAATAAAGCTTTGTTTCTTGGCACGGCCCACCAAGGCTAGGAGCCCTAGATATTTCTCATATTGTCGAATGGCTGGGACACCAAGGAGATGTTGGATTCGGACCCGCATCTCTTGCTGGGTATTAAAAATAAAGAACAGATTGGTCTTATCTCTATTAATTTTCTACCCCGATCCTCTTTCATAGACAGCCAGGACCTCGAGTATTTTTTGGCACTCCCTTTCGTTTGCCCGGCAAAATAGGACACTTTCATCTGCAAAAAATAAATGTAAAACCCGAGGGCCATTGCAACAAATAGACACACCTCTAATATCATCATTGAGTAAAACAGAATAGGACATAGAGGAGAGGCAAGCCATGATAAGGTTGACAAATACATCAGAGAAACCCAATTGTATTATATTTTTTTGCAAAAATACCAATTCTACCCAGTCATATACCTTACTCATATCAAGTTTTAGAGCCATGTAACCTAGCTTCCCTTAAGCCTTTCTTTTTAGGTAACGATCGGTCTCAAATGCCACCAATACATTGTCAGTAATAAGTCTCCGAGAAAGGAAAGCGCTTTGGGAATTGAACATAACATGTGAAAGAACCACTTTCATCCGATTGACCAACACTTTAGCAATAAGTTTATAACTTACATTGCATAAGCTAATGGGTCGAAAATCTGCCACTCTCTTAGGATTATTGATTTTAGGGATAAGAGAAATGAAGGTGGAATTAAGGGATTCATGAACAGTACCTGAATTAAGTGATGTAAGGATTGTAGAGGTAACATCTGATGGTCCCTTGGAAATCAATGGGCTAAAAGTCTCCGGGCTTTGATGATCTTGAAGGCTGAGTCCTGAAAAATCAAATAAAATCAGAGAAACCGGTGGAGGCCGGTCTAGAATCCTCCGATGGTAAAGTCAGTGGATTGAAGTAGAAAAGGAAAATACTTCTAAGACTTTACTTTTTTGTTGGAAAATGTTTCAAGGAATTACCTTCTCATCCAAGAATGCTTATATAGTGTAGGTAGAACGGTTATTTTCCTCGATAACCGTTCCTACTGTTGAGGAGTTCAAAAGATCTTGGAGATAACTTCCATAGCTGCTATGGAAGTTATTTTATTTGTACTGGTGCCTCATAACAGTTAGTTTGGAAGATTGTTTTGGTATGCTTATGATTCAACAGACTTGTCCATCTTTCACTATGGACAGACGAAGTTCTTAGGGACGAGCCAATCATTCCATATCTCGTCTCTCTACTTATTTATGATGGACAATCCATTTGGACGAAATAAGACTTAAGCATTTTCATTACACCATCAATTGCCCCCTTGTCCATGGATCGTCCAAGGAAGTATGGGGTCTGTTATCATCTCTTGGATAGACGTGCTTTTCTTTACAATCAGATGTGCCACGTGTCACAGTTTCACTAGTGGCTAGTCACGTCGATTTATTTTTTCAAGACGCTTGCCACGTGGCTACCTTTGGTTGGCTGCGTCGTTTCCGATGTCTAAGTCCATTCCCTATAAATAGTGGAATCCCTCTAATACCCTTTGCATTTATGAAATTTTCTTCTCTGACCCTCCTCGTCTAGAGCCTCGTCTAGAAGTCTCTGCATCTTTAGTCTTCTTTCGTCTAGAGCCAGGTATTCTCTTCCTTCTCGTCTTTAGGTTTTCCTTAAAGTTTTCCTTAGAATGTCTAAAAATACTATTTCCTCGTCTAGCAATAGCTTAGATCAGGTTATAGACGAATATCATGACACTACTAGTTATAGTGGTTCTAGCAGTAGCACTGATAATAGTAGTAAAGGGAATACCACGGACGAAGAATATATTTCTGGCGTCCCTGGATTTCCTGTAGATGTTATACAAGAATAGCTTAGGGAGAGGGCTGCCTCTGGGTTTCAGGCTGGAACCTCGACGAGTGTTCCCTCGTCTAGCCCTTTGGACGAGGAAGAAATCGTTTATAGTTATGCAGTTGGCATCAATTCAAAAACCGACGAACAAAGACTAAATAATCTAAGGAAGTGGTACCAAATTCCAAACGAGCTTAACCCCAGGTTAGCCGTCCGTGGAGAATGGTGCTGCAATCCTCGTTTTGGGATAAGCGTTTATGAAGCCTATTTTTTAGGTGGGCTAAGATTGCCTTTAAATCCTTTTGCTAGGAAGCTGCTTAATAAATTAGGTCTAGCTGTGTGTCAATTCAATCCTAATGCATGGAGATTAGTCATCTCTATGCAGATTTTGTGGAAGGAAGTATTTGGAGAGGATCATCCTCTCACTGTGGACAAATTTCTCTACTGCTATAAACCCTAAGAAATTAGTCAATCTCTAGGTTTTTACCAATTTACAGCTAGAGGCGCAAACTGTAGATTAATAAAGTCTTTAGCCTCATCTGACAGAAACTGGAAGACGGAGTTTATCTTCGTCTCTGGTTTTTGGGCTGGAAATCCTGTGGACGTGGGTAGGGATCCTTTTCTCCCCTATGTTAGGGACTTAGGGAACCTTCGTCCTAAAGGTATGCCCCTATCTTTCTTCTCTTTTTTTTTTTTTCTTTTTTTTTTTTTTTACATAGGTTTAACCTTTACTTGTTTACTGTTTTATAGCTGCTAGACGTCCTACTTTGAGCAAGTTTCATCGTGATCGCGTTCACAGGGCTCGTCTACATGCTGATAGGGATTTCCATTCTTTGGTCACCCTCAGACGTCTTGCCAAATGGAGACTTGGTCCTGAACCATCTGACGAGGCCATTGCTCACGAGGTCACTATTCGTAGACGTAAGTTTCTACTAAACAAAAACAGTTATACTTTTTTTTTCTTTCTTTTTTTTCTTTTTTTTTCATATATATATATATATATATATATGTGTGTGTGTGTGTGTTTAACTTTAATTATTTTTCAGGGATGCCAACTTTAAAAGAAAACAAAGGGAAAGAAGTTATGGACGAGGGGAGCCATCCTGCTGCTGGGGAGAAACGAAAGTCTTTATCAAAGAATCTTGACTTGGGAAATCTTCCTAGTCGTTGAGGGAAGAAGGCCAAGCAGGGATTGCCTAAGGTGGGAGTCGTCTAGACTAACCCCCCTACACCTCAGCCGTCCCTCCAAATTTTTGTTGTAGACTAGTCCACTCCTGCTGATATTACTCCATCTAAGACTCCTCCATCCAAGGCTACTATACCAGCTTCATCCCAGCCTTCCCAAAGAATTCCCATGAATCTTATTGAAAATGAAGACATAGCTTGGGAACGTTTTGAGAAGGCCGTGCTTGACGAGGACATAGCTGTGTGTTATGATATGTCCTTAAAGGACTTTGAACATTCTGCTGTTCATGATCTTTTTAAGGTATGTAATTTTGTTTTTGTTTATCTTCATTATTTTAAGTTTCCCTTGTCTAACCATTGTTTTTGTCTTTCACTTTTATAGGAAATGTCAAAATTCATAGCTGCGTCCAGGCAAGCTACGGAGTTGGATAGGACAAGGATCTTACTGGAGAAGAGGATCCAGGAGGTGAGGGACGAAAGTAAGAAGTGGGCAGAGGTGGCATCCAAAGCTAAAGGAGAAAATAAAGAGTTGCAAAGTCAAGTTAAGGAGTTGAAGACTAGTGCCACAGAGAAGGATGCTCGTCTTGATCAATTACAGAAGAAGAACGACGAGTTGAGTACCCTTCTCTTCAAGGCAAAGGAGGATGCAGTTGCTGAGTTTAAGGCATCCAAAGATTTTAAGGACTTATTGGATAGCAACTACGCAGCGGGCTTTGAGGATTTCAGGATGGATGTTGCTGAAAACTTCCCTGAAGTGGACTTCAGCTCCATTAAACTGAACTTAAATGCTGCTACCAGCTCTCTTCTCCAAACCAACTCTGAAGATATTAACGTTGAAGACGACGCAAGCACCCTACCCCCTCAGGACGACTCTAACATGGACGCTCCCCTAGCTTAGCAAACTTTTGCCTTCATGCTTTTCTTCTTCTTTTTCCTCTGGTCCACTGTTTAGGAACTTTTTTATGTAATTCAAGTACAGTTATCTCGTCCATAGTTTTAGGACGAGTTTTTAAACAATTTAGCTTTTTTATTTTAGAGGGTGTTTGGACGTTGGTCGTCCACCCTTAAACAACTCGAATGAATGCTATTTATCTTTATATATTTCTACCATTTTATTAGAATTTCACCTTGTGTAATTCGTTTGTGGAATGATAATTATCAATATTACCCGTCCTTAGACTTGGCTGACTTTCATGTTTTAATGAAAATAAGACCCTGCATTATGCTCGTCCATGGACTGGATTGTTTTAGTAGGTGCCTTAATAAGTTTGAAATACTCGTCTATGCATTTCCTAGTCTATGTTCTGGATATGCATTACGCTTTATCATATCCATTATATGGACGAGTATGCCCCGGGCTTATGATTTGCTCAAGGCAAAATACTCGTCTATATATTTCCTCGTCCATGTTCTGGATATTCATTATGCTTTATCATGTCCATTATATGGACGAGTGTGTCTTGGGCTTATTGTGATTTGTTCAAGGCATAGGCTTTACCTCGTCCTTTGACTTGGACGAGAGTGCCTTGATTTTGTTTTTATCCTTAGGAAAGCTTGACGTTATTTCTCCACGTCCAGAGAATTTTCTCATCTTGAGCTCCCTCGTCCTTTGACTTGGACGAGAGTGCCTTGATTTTGCTTTTATCTTTGGAAAGCTTAACGTTATTTCTCCTCGTCCAGAGAATTTTCTCGTCTTGAGCTTTTAGCTTTCTCCTGGGTTAATCTCAACAAAAAACAGTGGAAATCAAGAATTCAAGCACAACACTATGTACATAACATAAATATTATTCATAAACGAGGCATGCACTTTAAAAGCTAAGGCCTATTAGGAAAACAAATGCAAACCATACCATAATTTTGTTCATAAGTTTAACATAATAATAAAGCAGTACTAGAAACATGTAGATAAACAAGTCTTTTACGTAGGTAGACAAATAAAGCCTCCGGGCTCGTCCAGAGTTATGCTCATCTAGGCTGGCATTTTACTGATAGTACCTCTTCAGGTGCTCAACATTCCAAGGATGCTCCAACTTCCTCCTGTCTAGGGCTTCCAAGTAATAGGATCCTTGTCTTTTGCAATTGATAACTCTGTAGGGGCCTTCCCAATTAGGTCCCAACTTCCCATGAGCTAGGTTCTTTGTTGCTAAGGAAACCCTTTTTAGGACAAGGTCTCCATGAACTATCATGGCATAACCATGATGATCCTTGTCGCGGTGGGTGGTAGGTTCACCGCTGGGTATGTGAGTCTCAGGAAGACCACAATCCACGGTTAATACTACCGGGCTTTCGGGCTAGCACACAAATAAAATAAATTTCATTCAAGCAAATGATGCATGACATGCAAAATAATGACATATTAGACATATTATATACAAAAAGCAATAAACAAACAATAACATGGTTGGCCACCATAACCTAATTGAAGTCTAGCCCTCAATATCCCTAGTGGAGTCGCCACTGTGAGAGACCGCGCCCCCGGCCCCCTTTTTTTTAGAAGTGTTGGGCCAAACCCACGTGAATGGGTGGAGTCGTGTTATTGCCTCTCAAAATGGAGGTTCGACTAGTTATATTTACCCCTTTAGATTAAGGGTCTAACAATGGAGTCGCCACTTATTTAATTATTGGAAAAATAAGAAAACCATAATAAAAAAATTCCTCATTTTATTAATTTGAAATTAAATTTACATTGAACATAGGAAATTACATGGCTTTGGTCTTAGATATAATCTAAGATAAAGTACATGGCTTTACTTTCTAATTACAATCTAGAAATTGAAAATTACAAGGATAAGCATTTGATCTACTAACCCTTGATCTAAGTTCGGAGGCTATGTTACAAGGTGAGAAGGTGTTAGGCACCCACCTTGCCCGGTGAAACCGGTCTTCTAGACTGTGGTGGCCAACAATCATGTCACATCATCCAATATGTTATCAATCAATTTGCATGTAGAATTTGAAGTGTGTGCATGTGATAAACCCTAATTCAATTTATTAAGCATTTCATTTGGATTGAAAAATAAATTCTAGTGAATGTGTGTGGATCGTGATATCCTAGATTCAAGGACTTGAAAGAATTATGAAACAAACATGTTTTTCATATTTTTTATGTGGATTTAAGATTAAAACTAATGATATGTATGAACATGCGATGAACAACCAAGAACATGTGAAGAACACATAAGAACAATTAAGAACATTCAAACATATTCAAAAGAATTTAAATAATTGCTATCATGTTTTAATCCTAAATTCTCATCATGGCAACACAAAAAACAAGTTAGGGCAAGATGTTATACCTTCATGCAAGATCCATACGGTGGAGGAGGAGACTCTTGATAGAGGTCCTAAGGGAGGAGGAAAGAAGGACTACGAGAGGGAGAGTGAGTCTCACTCAATACCTTGAGTCTCAGGAAGACCAAGATATGACAAGACTACCCTATTTCATTAGAACTCAAGAGAGGAGAAGAAAGGGGGGTTTTTGTGTGCTCTGGAATGAAGGAGAGTGAGGGTTTATATAGTAGTGGTGGAGAGAATATGAATGGAAGGCCATTTAATGAGGGTTGACAAGGATTATGAACCTAGACCTCATTTTAGCCTTGGGAAAAATCTGGTGCATTAAATGGAGAGATTGGTGGGAGTGGGGAGCAAGCCAAAATTCGGTTTTCCCATAACTGCTGTAACAGCCTGTGGAGCCATCTTCAAAAAATCATATCTGACTCAATTCTGATCGGAATTGTCTCATTCTTGTGCTCAAATTGAAGTCCCGAATGTCTAGTTTCTGGGAAAATTAACCTCATTCACAGATTCAAAATATTCTGAGAGATATCGATGAAATAGTGAGCAAAGGTCATTTGTTAGAAAATGGTTTCAGCACAATTAACATTAATAGGTCCCAAATTAGTCCCCAATTAACATTAAATGGCTCCAATCACTCCAATTTCAGACTTAATTGGTTCCAAATTTACACTAATTAAAAGATAATTGCACAAATTACTCATTGAAGAATTAATGTTTAACTATCTAATTAATTAGGTGTATGCAACCTCACCATAAAATGTAGTCCTAACCAATTAAATTATGACACATCATTGATCTCCAATTGATTACACTTATAACCAATTAAAATCAATTGTTCATAATCACATATAGTCGGACTTAATTTGTGATAGTGCATCTTAGCCATTAAAACTTGACTTGATGATAACTTTCAATCTAGTAGTCCGATTAGGGCTTATGACCAGTTGATTTGATCGTTACAACATCAAGATCATTTTGGTGAAATGAGATTAAGGATCTAATGGCCAGAATCAAGATGCATATTTATGAGGTGAAAGTACCCCTTTTACCCTCCATGTGAGGTTAAATGCGAGTTGGGGTATCAACAGAATGCCCCTCGTTGGCAGAGCTTGAAAAGCGAATGTCAATGTATGAAAGAGACACCTAACTTTGCAATCAGTATTTAACCGTGGTGAATGTATGATGCATGTAGATGAAAATGCAGAAAGTCATGTTATGGATCAAAATGTGGACCGAATCTCGAGGGAGATTGCCTACGTACCTCTTGGTGGGAGGATCAGGTCCAAACGTAGTTCATGCATGAAATTTTTTTTTTTTTTTTTTTTGAATAAGTACAAGACATGCTTACCTGAGGTCAAAAAAAGAAAAAAAAAATGGAAGACCAAGGATCCTGGCTCATGTTTTCAGAGACCTAGGATTTTTGGGTCTTTGGCTCATGTTTTCAGAGGACCAAAGGTTCTAGATCCTGGCTTATGTTTTCAGAGACCTAGGATTTTTTGGGCTTTGGCTCATGTTTTCAGAGGACCAAAAGTTCTGGATCCTGGCTCATGTTTTCAGAGACCTAGGATTTTTGGATCTTGGCTCATGTTTTCTAGAGGACCAAGGGTTTTTGGGCTTTGGCTCATGTTTTCAGAGGACCAAAGGTTCTGGATCCTAGTTCATGTTTTCAGAAACCTAGGATTTTTGGATCTTGGCTCATGTTTTCCAGAGGACCAAGGGTTTTTTGGGCTTTGGCTCATGTTTTCAGAGGACCAAAGGTTCCGGATCCTGGCTCATGTTTTCAGAGACCTAGGATTTTTGGATCTTGGCTCATGTTTTCCAGAGGACCAAGGGTTTTTGGGCTTTGGCTCATGTTTTCAGAGGACCAAAAGTTCTAGATCCTGGCTCATGTTTTCAGAGACCTAGGATTTTTGGATCTTGGCTCATGTTTTCAGAGGACCAGGTATTTTTTGGGCTTTGGCTCATGTTTTCAGAGGACCAAAGGTTCTGGATCCTGGTTCATGTTTTCAGAAACCTAGGATTTTTGGATCTTGGCTCATGTTTTCCAGAGGACCAAGGGTTTTTTGGGCTTTGGCTCATGTTTTCAGAGGACCAAAGGTTCCGGATCCTGGCTTATGTTTTCAGAGACCTAGGATTTTTGGATCTTGGCTCATGTTTTCCAGAGGACCAAGGGTTTTTGGGCTTTGGCTCATGTTTTCAGAGGACCAAAAGTTCTGGATCCTGGCTCATGTTTTCAGAGACCTAGGATTTTTGGATCTTGGCTCATGTTTTCAGAGGACCAAGTATTTTTTGGGCTTTGGCTCATGTTTTCAGAGGACCAAAGGTTCTGGATCCTGGTTCATGTTTTCAGAAACCTAGGATTTTTGGATCTTGGCTCATGTTTTCCAGAGGACCAAGGGTTTTTTGGGCTTTGGCTCATGTTTTCAGAGGACCAAAGGTTCTGGATCCTGGCTCATGTTTTCAGAGACCTAGGATTCTTGGATCTTGGCTCATGTTTTCAGAGGACCAAAGGTTTTTGGGCTTTGGCTCATGTTTTCAGAGGACCAAAGGTTCTAGATCCTGGCTCATGTTTTCAGAGACCTAGGATTTTTGGATCTTGGCTCATGTTTTCCAGAGGACCAAGGGTTTTTGGGCTTTGGCTCATGTTTTCAGAGGACCAAAGGTTCTGGATCCTGGTTCATGTTTTCAGAGACCTAGGTTTTTTGGATCTTGGCTCATGTTTTCAGAGGACCAAGGGTTTTTTTTGGGCTTTGGCTCATGTTTTCAGAGGACCAAAGGTTTTGGATCCTAGCTCATGTTTTCAGAGACCTAGGATTTTTGGATCTTGGCTCATGTTTTCCAGAGGACCAAGGGTTTTTGGGCTTTGGCTCATGTTTTCAGAGGACCAAAGGTTCTGGATCCTGGCTCATGTTTTCAGAGACCTAGGATTCTTGGATCTTGGCTCATGTTTTCAGAGGACCAAGGGTTTTTGGGCTTTGGCTCATGTTTTCAGAGGACCAAAGGTTCTGGATCCTGGCTCATGTTTTCAGAAACCTAGGATTTTTGGATCTTGGCTCATGTTTTCCAGAGGACCAATGGTTTTTGGGCTTTGGCTCATGTTTTCAGAGGACCAAAGGTTCTGGATCCTGGCTCATGTTTTCAGAGGACCAAAGGTTCTGGATCCTGGCTCATGTTTTCAGAGACCTAGGATTTTTGGATCTTGGCTCATGTTTTCCAGAGGACCAAAGGTTTTTGGGGCTTTGGCTCATGTTTTCAGAGGACCAAAGGTTTTGGATCCTGGCTCATGTTTTCAGAGACCTAGGATTCTTGGATCTTGGCTCATGTTTTCCAGAGGACCAAGAGTTTTTTGGGCTTTGGCTCATGTTTTCAGAGGACCAAAGGTTCTGGATCCTGGCTCATGTTTTCAGAGACCTAGGATTTTTGGATCTTGGCTCATGTTTTCCAGAGGACCAAGGGTTTTTGGGCTTTGGCTCATGTTTTCAGAGGACCAAAAGTTCTAGATCCTGGCTCATGTTTTCAGAGACCTAGGATTTTTGGATCTTGGCTCATGTTTTCAGAGGACCAAGTATTTTTTGGGCTTTGGCTCATGTTTTCAGAGGACCAAAGGTTCTGGATCCTGGTTCATGTTTTCAGAAACCTAGGATTTTTGGATCTTGGCTCATGTTTTCCAGAGGACTAAGGGTTTTTTGGGCTTTGGCTCATGTTTTCAGAGGACCAAAGGTTCCGGATCCTAGCTCATGTTTTCAGAGACCTAGGATTTTTGGATCTTGGCTCATGTTTTCCAGAGGACCAAGGGTTTTTGGGCTTTGGCTCATGTTTTCAGAGGACCAAAAGTTCTGGATCCTGGCTCATGTTTTCAGAGACCTAGGATTTTTGGATCTTGGCTCATGTTTTCAGAGGACCAAGTATTTTTTGGGCTTTGGCTCATGTTTTCAGAGGACCAAAGGTTCTGGATCCTGGTTCATGTTTTCAGAAACCTAGGATTTTTGGATCTTGGCTCATGTTTTCCAGAGGACCAAGGGTTTTTTGGGCTTTGGCTCATGTTTTCAGAGGACCAAAGGTTCTGGATCCTGGCTCATGTTTTCAGAGACCTAGGATTCTTGGATCTTGGCTCATGTTTTCAGAGGACCAAAGGTTTTTGGGCTTTGGCTCATGTTTTCAGAGGACCAAAGGTTCTAGATCCTGGCTCATGTTTTCAGAGACCTAGGATTTTTGGATCTTGGCTCATGTTTTCCAGAGGACCGAGGGTTTTTGGGCTTTGGCTCATGTTTTCAGAGGACCAAAGGTTCTGGATCCTGGTTCATGTTTTCAGAGACCTAGGTTTTTTGGATCTTGGCTCATGTTTTCAGAGGACCAAGGGTTTTTTTTGGGCTTTGGCTCATGTTTTCAGAGGACCAAAGGTTTTGGATCCTAGCTCATGTTTTCAGAGACCTAGGATTTTTGGATCTTGGCTCATGTTTTCCAGAGGACCAAGGGTTTTTGGGCTTTGGCTCATGTTTTCAGAGGACCAAAGGTTCTGGATCCTGGCTCATGTTTTCAGAGACCTAGGATTCTTGGATCTTGGCTCATGTTTTCAGAGGACCAAGGGTTTTTGGGCTTTGGCTCATGTTTTCAGAGGACCAAAGGTTCTGGATCCTAGCTCATGTTTTCAGAAACCTAGGATTTTTGGATCTTGGCTCATGTTTTCCAGAGGACCAATGGTTTTTGGGCTTTGGCTCATGTTTTCAGAGGACCAGAGGTTCTGGATCCTGGCTCATGTTTTCAGAGGACCAAAGGTTCTGGATCCTGGCTCATGTTTTCAGAGACCTAGGATTTTTGGATCTTGGCTCATGTTTTCCAGAGGACCAAAGGTTTTTGGGGCTTTGGCTCATGTTTTCAGAGGACCAAAGGTTTTGGATCCTGGCTCATGTTTTCAGAGACCTAGGATTCTTGGATCTTGGCTCATGTTTTCCAGAGGACCAAGGGTTTTTTGGGCTTTGGCTCATGTTTTCAAAGGACCAAAGGTTCTGGATCCTAGCTCATGTTTTCAGAGACCTAAGATTTTTGGATCTTGGCTCATGTTTTCCAGAGGACCAAGGGTTTTTTGGGCTTTGGCTCATGTTTTCAGAGGACCAAAGGTTCTGGATCCTGGCTTATGTTTTCAGAGACCTAGGATTTTTGGATCTTGGCTCATGTTTTCCAGAGGACCAAGGGTTTTTGGGGCTTTGGCTCATGTTTTCAGATGACCAAAGGTTCTGGATCCTGGCTTATGTTTTCAGAGACCTAGGATTTTTGGATCTTGGCTCATGTTTTCCAGAGGACCAAGGGTTTTTGGGCTTTGGGTCATGTTTTCAGAGGACCAAAGGTTCTGGATCCTGGCTCATCTTTTCAGAGACCTAGGATTCTTGGATCTTGGCTCATGTTTTCAGAGGACCAAGGGTTTTTGGGCTTTGGCTCATGTTTTCAGAGGACCAAAGGTTCTGAATCCTGACTCATGTTTTCAAAGACCAAGGGTTTTTGGGGCTTTGGCTCATGCTTTCAGAGGACCAAAGGTTCTGGATCCTGGCTCATGTTTTCAGAAACCTTGGATTTTTGGATCTTTTGACTCATGCCGATGTGTATGGGCCTTTTACCCTAGTACCTGCAAAATTAATATTTCCAATTAGTAACAGAGTTATTCATTGAAAAGAATTCGGCATACCTGGCGAATGCCCCTAGTTTAGGACATATTCCATGCTTCGATAAATGCTGAGGGTAGACAGTCGACTTGATGTTGCACCATTGGAGAATATGGAAGAGGATCATAGCTTTCTGTTCTTGAAGAAGAATTTAATGAAATTTTTTTTTTTTTTTTTTAATTTGAAATCCTGAATTTTTTGAAGGAATTGAAAATTTTGACTGATGAATTTTTTTTTTTTTTTTTTTTTTTGAAAAATTTGGAAATCTTGAATTTTTTCTAAGAATTGAAAATTTTGACTAATGAATTTTTTTTTTTTTTTTAATTTTGGAAATCCTGAATTTTTTGAAGGAATTGAAAATTTTGATTGATGAAATTTTTTTTCTTTTTCTTTTTCTTTTGTGAAAGCAATCTAGGAACCCAATGCCCCTAGTTCCAAGGCTTTTTGAAAATTCCCTTTTCTTTTTTTTCTTTTTTTTTTTGAAAGATTCAGAAAGAATTGAATTTTTTTTTTTTTGAAAATTTTGTCTTTTGTCCTTTTTTTTTTTTTTTCTTTTGAAATATGAAGATTTGTTTATTACCAAAAAGTGAACAAGATGAAGATGAAGATGAAGTGATGAAGATAAATTCATGATTTTTTTTTTTTTTTTTTTTTGGTTGAAAAGCCTATCCTTTGAATGAGAATAACTTTGGCTGGAAGTTGATGCAAATTGCTGGATAAGTCCTTGCTTAATTCCTGCAAAAAGATAATTTCAATTATTAATGGATTTATTCATTGAAATGAATTGAAAGTACTTACCCAATGCCCCTAGTTTGGGGCATATTCCATGCTTAGATTGAAACTGAATTCATTTGATGTTGTGACCATTGGGGAACATGAAAGAAGATCATGGTCCACTATCCTTGAATCCTGCAAAAATGGCTTTCTTTCTCTAACTTGTTAGAAACCAATTATCAAGAAAACATTTTTGTCCAATGCCCCTAGTGTGGACATGCTTGCCAAAAAAATGGATTGGTGCCTTAAATGAAAACATGCTTTCATGCAATAAGAACAAATCTGCACACAATATAAATAGGCCAATGCCCCAAGTTTGAGCATGCTTGATGCAAAATAAATGAGCTTAGCCTAACATGCACCCAAACAATTTTGTCACATTGTTTTGACTTTGTTCTCTAAGGTTGTTTGGGTGATTGGGACCGGGCCTTTGAAAGGCTGCCTACGTACCTCTCTCATAGAGGATCAGGTCAAAACGTAGTTCAAGAGAATTAGATTTTGGAAAAGAATTTTTTTTTTTTTTTTTTAATGAACAAGAGGTGATCCTTTGAACAACCATTTTGGCAAATCAAAATGTTTAAGAATCAACCAAATCTCTTTGATTGGGAAGGATCTAGATCATTAAACTCATGTAATCAAATTTGTTTCATCCTTTTGAACATTGTCAGATTAAGTCTCCAAAGGCAATCAAGAAATGAAATGTGGTAATACTTATGAATCACATTGTTGGGTGCAAACAAGGAGAGTGCTCTAGATTTGGAAGTTCTTTTAAGTCATTTTGAGGATTTGAGAATTTGAGAAATTTTGTCCTCGGACATATCATCTTGTGGGGTTTGACAATTTTAAGCATTTTTCCTTTTTAATTCAAGAGAAAATAATATTAGAGCTTAAGATGTGCCTACAACTAGCAACACTTCAAGGAGGTCTTTACTCATGGGTTGTAATGTAGGCTGGGTTTGGGTTATGAAATGAAAGTTATAAAAGGCTCAAAATTCCCTATGTTGTTTCCTCCAAGTATGCATTACTCAAAAATCAAGTATTGGAGATGTTTTCCCATTTCTTCTTTGTCATCTTTTCATTTGTCTTCATTGGTCACTTGTATCAACATTTGTTTTTATGCTCATTCCTCTTGAATCATACCTCTAGACTTTCATCTTGTAAAATTCTTCCCTTTTTAGGTTGCATCCTCAAGTTTCCAACTTGGTAGGATTTTCCAATTTTTTTTCTTTTTCTTCTTTTCTTTGGCCCTAACTTTTGCCTAGACCGCCCTTTTGGGTTTTCAGTCTAGCGGGCTCTTTTTTTTTTTTTTTTTTTCTTTGGCCCTAACTTTTGCCTAGACCGCCTTTTTGGATTTTCAGCCTAGCGGGCTCCCCTTTTTTCTTTTTTCTTTTTTAAATCTTTCATCTCTTGATTGAATGAACTTTTTTTTTTTTGGGATCTTTTTCCTTCATTGTTTTCCTTCGCTTAAGTCATTTTGATACACTCTCTAGACTTCTTTCTTACCTCGATGTGCTTGCACATTTCTATGCTTGATGAACCTTTTCCTTTTTTGGTGAACTCTCTTTTAGATGAACCTTCTACACTTCTTGGCATGATGAATTTTAGGTTCTTCAAACTTGATGCACATTTTGTTTTCTCTCACATTGATGAAATTTCATTTCTCCTTCCTTGATTGAGTGAAAGCTCATTTTTCTTTGATGATCTCTTATCTTTAGCTTAATGAATTCTCTACTTGTTTTTCATGTCTTCTAGGAGAGTTTTATCAATTAGCTTCAAAGCTCAAGATTGACTCCTCCTTAACATGAGATTTAAGCATACATACTTTGAATTTTTCCACCCTAGGTTTAGATTTTAGTGGGTTCATGCAAAAAAGAGGCCAAGTGTTTAAAGGCTCAAATGGGCTAGCAATGGATAATGATCATTCTAGGTATTAAGGTATAATCTTGTTTTACCAAAGACGGCCTCCTATCCCTAGCAATGCTTGCTTGTAGGCACAATGACTTAAGCTTTTTTAATAAATTCATCTTAAAAGAAAAAGTATGAATGCTCTAATGTTGTGAAACAAAAGATCTTTGAAAATTGGTTTGAGTGCATGGTTTCTTGGGATTTTTCGATGGATGGATTCTTTTTGATTGCCTTTTAAGACCATTTCTTCTTATATTCTAAGTCAAGTAGCAAAAGTCTTTACATGGATTAAATGAAATTAATCATTCCTTGGTACAATTTGATTGCTCAAGCCTTTAAACATCAAGATATAGAAAATGTTTTGTCCAAGGGATCCTCATGTACCATTTTGAAAAGGAGACTTTTTTTATTTATTTTTTTTTTTTTTAAATCTTGAAAGAAAAAAATTGGGACTTTTTGGAAAAGTCACTAGGAAGTTCAATGGTCCTAGTTCAAAGAATTTTGTTTTTAAATGACTTAAGGGCTCAATGCCTCTAGTCCAAAGACCTTTTTTTTTTTTTTTGGAAAATTTTCTCTATTTTGGGAAAGATTTTGAAATCTTGAAAAAAAAAAAAGAAATTTTGAAATTTTTTTTTTTAAATATATACATGAACAAAGTACATCAAATGCTACATAAATTTTTAGAATTCAAAGAAACATAGAAACATGGAATAAACTAACAAACTTTAAGCTTAACCATGATGTTGCAAACCAAATGTGGAGTGAGGCAAAGTTGGGCCACTTGCTTCTTCTTGGTCCATTTAGGATGCTTGAACCTTGATTGTGATGAAATGGCTTGGGCTTGCACTTGGAAGGCTTGAACCTTGATTTTGATCTTTTGGTATTTGCTTGAAATGGCTTGGGCTTACACTTGGAAGGCATGCATCTTGTAAGCTTTTGGCCTTCAATGTTGATTATGTCTATACACCTTCGATGGGCTCAAGTGTTGGGCTTAGACTCATTCAAGAAACAATTTTGGGCTTCACTACCAAGTAGAGTTCAGTCATAGGCTTTTGGGCTTGAGTTAATTCACAACATACAAGGTTCAAACAATCATGATGAGCTCAAGTGTTGGACTTAAGTCATCATGGTTCAAACAACGGCCAAACAAATGCGTAATGAAATACAATTTACATGGACCGACCCAAAGGTAGGTTCTATAGGTCATTACAACATGGGTAGAAGGTAGGTTCTATGGGTCATTACAACATGGGTAGAAGGTAGGTTAAAGGTCCCCACAAGCTAGGACGTCATACCTCCCAACTTGTGACGCCAGGAGCGCCGCGTTGGTCCGAACGGTACAGTTTGTCCCCATGAACTACCATGGCATAACCATAATGATCCTTGTCGCGGTGGGTGGTAGGTTCACCGCTGGGTATGTGAGTCTCAGGAAGACCACAATCCACGGTTAATACTACCGGGCTTTCGGGCTAGCACACAAATAAAATAAATTTCATTCAAGCAAATGATGCATGACATGCAAAATAATGACATATTAGACATATTATATACAAAAAGCAATAAACAAACAATGACATGGTTGGCCACCATAACCTAATTGAAGTCTAGCCTTCAATATCCCCAGTGGAGTCGCCACTGTGAGAGACCGCGCCCCCGGCCCCCTTTTTTTCAGAAGTGTTGGGCCAAACTCACGTGAATGGGTGGAGTCGTGTTATTGCCTCTCAAAATGGAGGTTCGACTAGTTATATTTACTCCTTTAGATTAAGGGTCTAACAATGGAGTCGCTACTTATTTAATTATTGGAAAAATAAGAAAACCATAATAAAAAAATTCCTCATTTTATTAATTTGAAATTAAATTTACATTGAACATAGGAAATTACATGGCTTTGGTCTTAGATACAATCTAAGATAAAGTACATGGCTTTACTTCCTAATTACAATCTAGAAATTGAAAATTACAAGGATAAGCATTTGATCTACTAACCCTTGATCTAAGTTCGGAGGCTATGTTACAAGGTGAGAAGGTGTTAGGCACCCACCTTGCCCGGTGAAACCGGTCTTCTAGACTGTGGTGGCCAACAATCATGTCACATCATCCAATATGTTATCAATCAATTTGCATGTAGAATTTGAAGTGTGTGCATGTGATAAACCCTAATTCAATTTATTAAGCATTTCATTTGGATTGAAAAATAAATTCTAGTGAATGTGTGTGGATCGTGATATCCTAGATTCAAGGACTTGAAAGAATTATGAAACAAACATGTTTTTCATATTTTTTATGTAGATTTAAGATTAAAACTAATGATATGTATGAACATGCGATGAACAACCAAGAACATGTGAAGAACACATAAGAACAATTAAGAACATTCAAACATATTCAAAAGAATTTAAATAATTGCTATCATGTTTTAATCCTAAATTCTCATCATGGCAACACAAAAAACAAGTTAGGGCAAGATGTTATACCTTCATGCAAGATCCATACGGTGGAGGAGGAGACTCTTGATAGAGGTCCTAAGGGAGGAGGAAAGAAGGACTACGAGAGGGAGAGTGAGTCTCACTCAATACCTTGAGTCTCAGAAAGACCAAGATATGACAAGACTACTCTACTTCACTAGAACTCAAGAGAGGAGAAGAAAGGGGGGTTTTTGTGTGCTCTGGAATGAAGGAGAGTGAGGGTTTATATAGTAGTGGTGGAGAGAATATGAATGGAAGGCCATTTAATGAGGGTTGACAAGGATTATGAACCTAGACCTCATTTTAGCCTTGGGAAAAATCTGGTGCATTAAATGGAGAGATTGGTGGGAGTGGGGAGCAAGCCAAAATTCGGTTTTCCCGTAACTGCTGTAACAGCCTGTGGAGCCATCTTCAAAAAAATCATATCTGACTCAATTCTGATCGGAATTGTCTCATTCTTGTGCTCAAATTGAAGCCCCGAATGTCTAGTTTCTGGGAAAATTAACCTCATTCACAGATTCAAAATATTCTGAGAGATATCGATGAAATAATGAGCAAAGGTCATTTGTTAGAAAATGGTTTCAGCACAATTAACATTAATAGGTCCCAAATTAGTCCCCAATTAACATTAAATGGCTCCAATCACTCCAATTTCAGACTTAATTGGTTCCAAATTTACACTAATTAAAAGATAATTGCACAAATTACTCATTGAAGAATTAATGTTTAACTATCTAATTAATTAGGTGTATGCAACCTCACCATAAAATGTAGTCCTAATCAATTAAATTATGACACATCATTGATCTCCAATTGATTACACTTATAACCAATTAAAATCAATTGTTCATAATCACATATAGTCGGACTTAATTTGTGATAGTGCATCTTAGCCATTAAAACTTGACTTGATGATAACTTTCAATCTAGTAGTCCGATTAGGGCTTATGACCAGTTGATTTGATCGTTACAACATCAAGATCATTTTGGTGAAATGAGATTAAGGATCTAATGGTTAGAATCAAGATGCATATTTATGAGGTGAAAGTACCCCTTTTACCCTCCATGTGAGGTTAAATGCGGGTTGCAAAATGGGGTATCAACACTCATCCGTCCATTCAAATGCTTTTTTTAGAACCTTGAAAAATGGTAAACAGTTGTCAATAACTTTAGAAACAAACCTGTTGAGGGCAGTAACTCGCCCGGTAAGAGACTAGACTTCTTTGATACTCTGCGGAGGCTGCATATCTAGAATTGCTTTAATCTTTTCCGGGTTAGCCTTGATCCCTCTATGTCAAACTATGAATCCAAAAAAATTTCCCGACGCCACTCCGAAAGCACACTTGCTGGGATTCAACTTCATACTGTACCACCTGAGCGTATTGAAAGTCTCTTGCAGGTCATCCAGATGTTTTTCCTTGTCCAGGCTTTTCACCAACATGTTGTCTACATAGACTTCTATGTTTCGTCCAATCTGAGGACAGAACATGTGGTTGACTAGTCATTGGTATGTTGCTCCAGCGTTTTTCAAGCCAAAGGGCATTACTTCGTAACAAAATAAACCTTGACTAGTAACAAAGGAAGTCTTCTCCTAGTCGGCCTTGTCCATCATTATTTGGTTGTATCCTGAGAAAGCATCCATAAAACTAAGTAATTTGTGGCCTGCGGTAGAATCCACGAGTTGGTCAATGCACGGTAATGGATAGCTGTCCTTGGGGCAAACCTTGTTTAGATCAGTAAAATCTACACACATCCTCCACTTGTCGTTCGCCTTTTTGACCATTACTACATTGGCCAACCAATCTGGATAGTACACTTCTCGGATAAACTTCGCCGTTATCAACTTCTGAACTTCGTCTTTAATAGCATTATCTCTCTCAGGGGCGAACACCATTTTCTTTTGTCGCACTGGCTTCGAGGATGGACATACATTTAGACGATGAGTGATGACATTAGGATCTATACCTGGTATGTCTTCATAACTCCAAGCAAATACATCGATATTTTTCTTCAAAAACTGGATGAGGTCCTCTTTAATCTTTCCTTCTAGATCTGTCCCAATTCTGGTACACTTCTCAAGGTTGTTCTCATCTATGGAATATCTTCTAACACTTCAACGGGTGCCACAACTCTCTTTTCCTCAATATTCATGGCCTGAATTTCTTCGTCCATGGCCAACATAGCTAGGTAACATTCTCTTGCTGCTAGTTAGTCTCCTTGCACTTGTCCTACTCTATGTTCCGTTGGAAACTTAACTGACAAGTGATAAGTAGAAATGACAGCCTTCTAATTGTTTAAAGTCGGTCTTCCAATTATGGCATTGTAGGAGGATGAATAATCTACCACAGGGAAACTTACATCCTTGGTAATTTGTTGCGAGTATGCCCTCACTGTCACTGTTAATGAAATAGTGCCCACAGGTTATACCTTTATCCCATCAAAACCTACTAGGAGGGAGCTCGCTGAACGAAGCCGGTCTCGTCCTAACCTCATCTGCTGAAAAGCTGGATAATATAAAATATCAGCCGAGCTTCCATTATCTACTAGCACCCTTCTAGTCTTATAGTCAGCAATAAGGAGGGCGATGACAATTGCATCGTCATGAGGGTGGTGAATTCTCTCGACATCCTCGTCCGTGAAAGTGATTGCTTGTTCGCCCATGGCCATTGCTCTCGGTGATCGTCCAAAGAGTTGGACGCTCTACACTACTTTCAAGTATGCCTTCTTTGACTTGGACGACTGTCCTGTCGAACTTCCCCCTATGATGACTCTTATTTCTTCGAGTGGTGGTCGTGATGATTCCTCTATCTTCTCTTTCAATTTCTCGTCCTTGTGTTCTAGTCCAATGAAATTTCTCAGCTTCCCTTGCCTTATGAGATTCTCAATCTGCTGTTTTAAGTCAAAGCACCCGTCCGTGTCATGCCCATGATCTCTATAGAAGCGATAATACTTATTCCTATTATGCTTATTGGGATCTCCCTTCATCTTCTCCGGCCACTTCAAGGAAGACTCGTCCTTGATTTGCATAAGGACTTGCTCAAGTAGCATGTTCAAAGGGGTATATTGTTGATTCCGCGCTGAAGAACCTGGCTTCTTATTATCTCGGTCTCTTTTATCTTCTGTTCATCCCTTCTTCGGACGAGGAGCTTGTTCAGAGTGACGAGCGGGGTTTGTTTCCATTCTCTTAGCTCTCTTCCTCTTCTTAGCTATGATCGTGTCTTCTGCGTTTATAAAATTTTGGGCTGAATGGACGAGTTCGGCCATGGACTAAGGCTCTTTTTCATAAAGTTTGTGTATAAACAAGTCAGAATTAACCCCATTATGGAAGGCTGCCAACAGTAGCTTGTCATCTACCTCATCCACGGTCAAGGTTTCCCTGTTGAAGCGTGTGATGAAGGAACACAGGTTTTCTTTCTCTCCTTGCTCTATGGTCAACAAGTTGGACGAGGAACGCTTATGTCTCTATCCCCCAATAAAATTATTAACAAACAATTTGCTTAACTCCTCGAAAGAACTTACTGAATTCGGGGGTATTTTACTGAACCAGACTCGCACAGGCCCTTTGAGGGTGGTGGGAAAAGTTCTCACATTATCTCATCAGGAACCCTTTAAAGGTGCATGGTAGTCTTGAAGGTGGCAATATGGTCAAAAGGGTCCCGCGTTCCATCATACGAATCCAAGGAAGGCATCTTGAATTTTGGAGGCAAAGGATGGTCATTGATAGAGGTTGTGAAGGGGGAGTCTGTTTGGTGAACTAGGTCTTCTACAGGGTTAGTTCTCCTCATGTTCTCCCTCATTTCATCCATAACTTTTCTCATTTGATCCATCTCCCTTTCTAAGTGTGGCACCCTTCTTGGTGCAGTACCCCTCGATTGGCTTTCTGGTTCTACATTTCTTCCATCTCCTTGGCTCTGACCATGCTCTTCTCTATAGGCCTCATGTCGTTTTCCTCTGAGATTAACTTCCCTCCTCAATTCCTGATTCTGACGGGTTAACTCCGCCATGGCAGCAGTCATAGATTGCATATGTTGGACAGATGAAGGCTGTATGGCAGGTGCCGATTGTTGGTTACGATGGGGGTTACTGGAAGCGTCTTTACTCTCTTGAGGGCCTGGACTAGTAGCCATTGATCTTGTCCAAACCATTTCAACCCTTTGTCTGAGAAAGAAACCGCAGAACCCAACAAATGGAGTTCAAGGGTGACAAATTTCTTCCCCACAGATGGCGCCAACTAATGGTCCCTTGGAAATCAGTGGGCTGAAAGTCTCCGAGCTTTGATGATCTTAAAAGCTGAGTCCTAAAAAATCAAATAAAATCAGAGAGACCAGTGGAGGCCGGTCTAGAATCCTCCGATGGTAAAGTCAGTGGATTGAAGTAGAAAGGGAAAATACTTCTAAGACTTTACTTTTTTGTTGGAAAATGTCTCAAGGAATTACCTTCTCATCCAAGAATGCTTATATAGTGTAGGTAGAACAGTTATTTTCCTCGATAACCGTTCCTACTGTTGAGGAGTTCAGAAGATCTTTAAGATAACTTCCATAACTGCTATGGAAGTTATTTTATTCGTACCGGTGCCTCATAACAGTTAGTTTGGAAGATTATTTTGGTATGCTTATGATTCAACAAACTCGTCCATCTTTCACTATAGACGGACGAAGTTCTTAGGGACGAGCCAATCTTTCCATGTCTCGTCTTTCTACTTATTTCTGATGGACGATCCATTTGGACGGAATAAGACTTTAGCATTTTCATTACACCATCAACATCCTCCCCCACTATGTGCCAAAAAGATTTGTAGAAGATTGGTGACATCCCATCAGGACCCGGTGCAGTAAGGGGCGCCATTTGTTTCAGGGTTCGCTACACTTCCTTGGCTTTAAACTCACAGGTTAATGCCTCATTCATTTCAGCTAAAACAGTTGGCTAAATCCCATTGAGAATAGCATCGAAACCAGACGGGTTTGAAGTGGTGAATATCTCCTCAAAATAGTTTTCAACTAATTTACCTAATTGATCTTCCTCTTTCACCCAAACTCCAACTTCATTTGATAATCCCATAATGTAATTCCTTTTGTTCCTTTGGTTGGCCCTACAGTGAAAGAACCTGGTATTGCAATCTCCCTCTTTTAGCCAACTGTTTTTCGACCTTTGCTTCCACATACACTCTTCTTTTGTCTTGAGAGCTTCAATATCATCCCGAAGGTAGTATATACGAGAAGGGTTGGTTTTGTACTCATCTGATTCCTCTGCCAACTTCAAATCTTTAAGTTTATTAGATAGCAGGTTTCGAACATGCCCAAAAGATGTCTGATTCCAGTTCCTTAAGTTTACCTAGCACATATCAATCTTGTGATTAAACCCCCGTACCGGACTAGCTCCTAAATGACTGGCCTAAGATTTTATCGGTGTTTATCTATTTTTATATTTTAAAATTATTTTTGTGCTTTGTGTTAATTTCTTAATATTAGACGTGGTATGAGTTTAATCATTTTTATTTGGGTTATGTTTAATCTATGCCCTAGCTAGCACAAAAAAATAATAAATAAAATAGTTCCTTTATACCGATTTTTTCCTAGTGATAGTCTAATTAAAAAAACCTAACGAGAAGAAGCTACTATGATTATTTATTCACTTTTATAATCTCAAAAAAATTCACAACCAACCATCACCCAAGAAATAATTCCAAATCCACAACCAACAATCACCCAAAAACACCAAAACCAAATCCACAATTCACGATTGAGAAAATGATATTAAAGCATATAAAAAAAAACCACCCTTCTAGATTCATAACCATATCATTTTTTCTCCCTAAACTAAGTCATTTGACATCTTTTTCAAATCAGCTCTTCTAAGTTTTACCATCACAACTTCTATGTTTGAATTTTGTCGTGACTAACTGAGAGCAATAGATAGTTACTTGTATATGAATCTATATATTTTTTTTTTCCATCACTCACAACCAATCATATCAATTATGACCAAAATTGTGTCCATGTCAAGTATATGAAATATTATTGTTCAACTTCCATGACATGTAATGTAAAAGACCATTTGGATTCATATTTAATTTTCTTTCCTCACTTCACTTCATGTAATTTTCATTTTGATTATCATATTTAATTTTCTGAAAAAAAATATTATTTTAACACGTCAAAAAATTACTTTATTTATTTTAGCATGGTATTTAACATTAAATCCTATACCTCATTTCTTACTTTAACACATCCACTATTAAAATAACATAAAATAACACCCACAATTTATAAAAAAACAAAAAAAAAAAAAAAAAAAAGTAAAACCCACAATAAAAAGAGAGAGGAGAGAGGCGAGAGATATATGAGAGAGAAAATGGAGTCTTTTTTTTTTTTTTTTTTTGGGAAACATAAAAGGGCAAGAGTTAGTAGAGATGAGAGAGAAATTATTTAAAAATTTTGGCATATAGCTACAAGGCACTTCTACTACTAGCATGTTCTAAAAATAATTTAGCATTTAAAACATCTAATTGAGCATTTTTAGTATGCTAAATTTAAGATTTAACACATATGACACTAATGCTCTTAATGATTATTAATGAGTATTGGTGCGTTTGTATAAGATATGAGTAATGCTACAGTTACAAACTATTTTACAAAAATTTTACAAAATGTTGATGTGGCCAACCTCTTATTAGTTTTCATCTAGGCCCACTATTAATATCACTTTTTTATTTACTAATAATCACTCACCACATAAGCAGTTTGTAAAATAATTTGTGTCTCTAGCATTATGCATAAGATATTGCAAAACAGTGTTCTGAACTTAAAATTAGTGTTTGTAAAAAAAATTATGAGAAATTGCTCTTAGTTTATTATGAAACGGAGTTTTGAGTTTTAAAACCGAACTTTTTAACTACAATAAAAAGAGAGAGGAGAGAGGTGAGAGATATATGAGAGAGAAAATGGAGTCTTTTTTTTTTTTTTTTTGGAAACATAAAAGGGCGAGAGTTAGTAGAGATGAGATAGAAATTATTTAAAAATTTTAGCATATAGCTACAAGGCACTTCTACTACTAGCATGTTCTAAAAATAATTTAGCATTTGAAACATCTAATTGAGCATTTTTAGTACGCTAAATTTAAGATTTAGCACATATGACACTAATGCTCTTAATGAGTATTAGTGTGTTTGTATAAGATATGAGTAATGCTACAGTCACAAACTATTTTACAAAAATTTTACAAAATGTTGATGTGGCCAACCTCTTATTAGTTTTCATCTAGGCCCACCATTAATATCACTTTTTTATTTACTAATAATCACTCACCACATAAGCAGTTTGTAAAATAATTTGTGTCTTTAGCATTATGCATAAGATATTGCAAAACGGTGTTCTGAACTTAAAATTAGTGTTTGTAAAAAAAATTATGAGAAATTGCTCTTAGTTTATTATGAAACGAAGTTTTGAGTTTTAAAACCGAACTTTTTAACTCCCAAAATGCCAAACCATTCGGAACCTATATATAGTTGGTTGACAAAACAATTCTTCTAAGACCATATATTATTTTTTTACAATTTGATGGCTTGTATGGTTATGACTATATATTATTTTTTAGGATTCATATCCCGTGCAATACCTATTACACGGGGTGCAATAGCTTTATTCTCAGCCATAGATTTAATCTAATGGCTTAAGCCTTTGACACTTCACCAATCCACGCTAGCAATCCATATGCTCCCCTTCCTTTTCATTTTAGCTTTACTTTTCAGTAAAATACTCTCCTCTCTCTTTCTCTCCCACTTCAACCGGTGTCTCTCTAACCTCTCTCTCTCTCTCCACTTTCACTCATCCATTTTAGATTTTCAACCATTATCGTTAGCGTGTTGACAACAAGCTTGCCCAGATTTGCTGGTCTCCACCACAAATGCCCACATTGGATTTCTTGCCGTCGCTTTTGAGTCACCGACCATGTCATCCACGTCAGTTTTTGCCGTTAAGTCCACCAATGCTCACCGTAAACTATAAACAAGTAACTTCCTCTCATTTCTTATTTCGTTTTGCTTCCTTTCATGATTCTTGTTGATTTATTGTGGAACGTTTTTTTGACAAAAGTGGTAGAAATTGTGGAACGTTTTGAGATTTTGATAATGGGTACAAAACCCAGTGAAGTGTGGGTTTGGGTGTGTTGATGGCTGAGGACCGGCGGGTGATCGGTGGCCTTACTTCCTTTATCTTCGCTAGATTTGTGAGTTTGGACTGGTGGATGCTGACAGTGGTGGGTGTTTGGCATTATTAGGGTCACGGTATTATTTTTGTGGCTTGCTCTGTCATGGGTTTAAAGGGAAGGAAAAAAAAGGTGTTGTCTTGGGCACCTTTTTTTATATGGGTTCACACTCACCACCAAACACTACCACAACCTTCACAAACCACAGAATTGGAATCACAAACAATAACTCCAGTTCCAAATGATGCTAGGCAAAACATAGAACAGCAAAACCTACAATGGCAAGACATAATATTGGGGTTTTGCTTCACATCGCATTCTCTTGTCAGATTAAAAAATTTGAGATGTGGAATAGTGCAGCTTTGCCTGGACGGGTTCGATTGCGTGACCCAATTGAAGTCTTTGGAGATCGGTGGATTTTGGGAGGAGTTAAATACTTTCCCAAGTTTGGCTTCCACTTCCATCCAATACTCGCATATTTCCCTCGAAAAAGTAGAATTGTATGGGTGGCCTAAACTCAATCATCTCCCAGATGAAATTCAACACTTCACTGGCCTTAAATATCTTGAAATATATGAATTTGATGGAATGGAAGCTTTGTCTGATTGGTTGGGCAACCTTTCTTCTCTTCAAAAGCTCTATCTTGTGGATTGCAAGAACCTGATGTATTTGCCCACTGAGCAAGCAGTGGGGCGGCTCAATGGGCAAATAATAACAATCTCAACGTGGGTTCTTTCTATTGTTATATCATAGTTCACCTTATAGGAGCCTTAAGGGGGAAAGTATCATTGGGCATGACATTTTTACTTAGCATATACAGGCCACTTTGTATGATCTCTCGTGTAGATTATCTGATTCTGAGCACATTGCATTGACTCTCTCTCCAACTCATTTTGTTTATAAATTGTTCTATTTTGAGGTATTGTCCACTTTGAAAATTTAATAAATGAGATACGATTCTCACAACATTTTTAATTTACCCATTAATTTATTTGAAATGTTATTATTTTTTCATTTAAAACAAAACTCTAAACTAATCTGGTGAAAAGGACAAGACATGTCTTGCCGGCATTAGAATTTAAAGCATGTAGTCTACTTTTAGGAAATGTTTGGAATAGAGAACTTATAATAATAATAAAAATATGCCGAATTCTCTAAAGATTGAAGAACAAGAAGAGATCTATTAAGAGAAAGATTTATCCAATAGAAAATCTTAACAATTACATATAATCATAAATTGACAATGTTAACTATTACATCCAATCACATGCTACACGAAAGTTACCCCTTTTTTCATTGGAGCTTACCTATAACAAAGATACACATAGCTATATGATACCAAAATATTATTCATTATCAAGTTAGTCTGTAAGTTATTATAATAAACCCTAAACCCATTATACGCAACGCAGCAAAAAAGACAAGACATGCCTTGTTTGCATTAAGATTTAAAACTTATTGTCTACTTTCACATCATATTTGGAATAGAGAAATTACAATAATATGCCACTGCATTCTCTGAAGTTTGAGGAACAAGAAGAGATCTATTAAGAGAGGAATTTATCCAAGAGATAATCTTAACTATTACATCCAATCACAAACTACACGAAATGTATTCCTTTCTCATGGGGACTTACCTATCACAAAGATGCACGTAGCAAAATGTTACTAATCATATTCATTATCAAGTTAGTTTGTAAATTATCTATATATATATATATATATATATATAAAACCGAAGCTTTTGAAACTCTCAGAATTTTCCACATCATCACTATTTTCTTTTTCTTTTTATTTTTGATTCTTTTTATTTTAGGTTTTATATCTTATAACAATAATATTAAAAAACGTATACAAACTTGGAGACCTATTTAAGGGCTCTATAAAACTTGATGGACAAGAAAATATATTCTAAAATAAGCCCTAATTAATACCTAACTATAATAGGAACCAAATTTGACCTAAAAAAACATTAAAAGAGCCTAAAAACAAGGAAATAAATCACCTAGACCTAAAATAACGTTTTTTTGCATAAAAATACCAAAATCTCTTCTCTCCTTAAAACCCTAGCAATTACCATCTCAAAACCCTAAACTCAACTTCACTTTAAGATTAAAAAAATAAGAAGGAGAGAGACTCACGTAAAAATAAAAAAAATAAAAAATAAAAAATAAAAAAAAAAAAAAACTTAGGTTTTATCTTTTTTTATTTGCTTTCATATGTGCCTGAAATTTTTATTCTATCTTATTGTTTTATTATGTTTAGAATTGATTTTCTTATAAGTATTTGGGTTAATCTCTATATTTTGATAGTGTTTTTATGGGTTTGGTTTTTGAGTTGAAATTCTAATAATTATTTTATATTGTATATGGCAGATGAAGCATCTCTATTTTTTGGAGAAAAATCAAAGCTGCAACCTATGTCTTCCAGCCCAAGGTGTGGTAAATTTTTATATGTTCTTACTTTATTGAGAATTTTTATTTGGGTTCATGTGATTTTTTGTTTTTTTATTAAAGTTTTGATTTTTGGTTGATTAATTATTTGTTTGGATTAATTTCAATTAATTATTTGTTTGGATTCAACGTAAAAGATAATGGAATTAGGTGTTATAAATTTGATAATGTTCCATGTTTTGAATTATTTATATTATTTAGACTCCTGGTAGGACTCTCTTTTCTCTCCTTAAAACCCTAGCAATTACCATCTCAAAACCCTAAACTTAATTTCACTTTAAAATTAAAAAAATAAGAAGGAGAGAGACTCAACTAAAAAATAAAAAATAAAAAAAACGTAGGTTTTGTCTTTTTTATTTGCTTTCATATGTGCCTGAAATTTTTATTCTATCTTATTGTTTTGTTATGTTTAGAATTTATTTTCTTCTAAGTATTTTGGTTAATCTTTATATTTTGATAGTGTTTTTGTGGGTTTGGTTTTTGAGTTGAAATTTCTAATAATTATTTTATATTGTATACAGCAGATAAAGTATCTCTATTTTTTGGAGAAATATCAAAACTGCAACCTATGTCTTCCAACCCAAGGTGTGGTAAATTTTTATTTGGTATATTATATATGAATTTTTTGAATTTGAAGGATTTTGTTTGGTTTTGAAGTAGAATTTGGGGATTCTATAAAATTTGGAAGGTTTAAGTTTTGGGGTTTTTGGTATTTGCGTCTTAGTAGGTTGATCTTAATTCTTTACCTTATATGTTTTTTCTTTATTGAGAATTTTTATTTTGGGTTCATGTGATTTTTTGTTTTCTTAATTAAAGCTTTGATTTTTGGTTGATTAATTATTTATTTGGATTCAATATAAAAGATAATGGAATTTGTGTTATAAATTTGATAATGTTCCATGTTTTGAATTATTTATATTGTTATTAATACGACTAAATAAGATTTGTTTTTATCTTTATAGTTTATATCAGTTTTGAGTGTGTGTATATATATAACTTTTGGGAATTTTACTTTATTAATTTAAGAATTGTAAATTACTTTGTAGGTTTCAGTAACTATGTACCTGCAGTGAGACATTGACAATATAAGCATATATATATGGTATTAACATTTTATAAAAATCTTTCTTACAACCCAATAACATTCTACGTTAGACAACACTTCTAAACTAATGAAAAACATAGAAGTTAAATATTTATTCCCATTGTATTTTATTTAATTATGACAGATCTATTTTTTTTTTAAACGCTAACTAGCAAAATGTCTATAATATGCATATTATTAACCCAATTTTCTATTTCTAAATTTCTTAGATTTTATTATATCAATCTTTTTTTCTTTTAAATTCTTGGTGGGCAAATCAGTCTCTCACTAATTCTTTTACCTTAACGTGATGTTGGTTAATTGTCCTTTTATTTAACTATCCCGTGCATCGCACGGGTTAGCGACTAGTTGTAATAAATCTTAAACCTGTTATACACAATGTGGTGAAAAGGACAATACATGACTTGACTGGACTGCATTAGGATTCAAAAGTTGTTGTCTACTTTCAGTAAATGTTTGGAATAGAGAACTTACAATAATACAATACCACATTTTTCAAAAATTAAGGAACAAGAAGTGATATGTTAAGAGAAATATTTATTTGAGAGACAATCTTAATAGTTACATCCAATCACAAAATAACAATCTTTATTGTTACATTCAATCACAAACTGCACAAAAGTTATTCCTTTTTCAAGGGGACCTACTTATCATAGAGATGCACATAGTAATATCATACCGAATATATTCATTATCTGGTTTTTTTTTTTTTTTTTTCTAAGTTATTGTAATAAATACTAAACCCGTTATGCGTAATGTGGCAAAAAAGACAAGACATGTCTTGCTTGCATTAGGATTTAAAACTTGTCATCTACTTTTCCGAACTGTTTGGAATAGAGAATACATAATAATACAACGTTGTGTTCTCCAAAAATTGAGGAACAAAAAGAGATCAATTAAGAGAAAGATTTATCCAAGAGACAGTCTTAACAATTACATCTAATCACAAACTAAGAATCTCAACCGTTACATCCAATTATAAGCTACATGAAAATTGTCCCTTTTTTAATGGGAACTTACTTGTCACATATAACTTATAATAATACAACACCGTATTCTCCAAAAGTTAAGGAACCATAAGAGATTTGTTAAAAGTAAGATTTATCTGAAAGACAATCTTAATAGCTACATCCAACCACAAAATGAGAATCTTACCTGTTATATCCAATCACAAACTACACAAAGTTACTCTTCTTTATTGGGACATACCTATTAGAGATTTCACATATTGTGAATATGATACCAATCATATTCATTATATTTTAAGTTATTATGTTGTAAATATGATACTAATCTCATTCTTTGTTACCTTCATTTGTAAACCTTTTATATAATAATTGAAACTGGCTTTGAAATTTTCTATTTGTGACAATGTAAAGTAATATTATGAGTGTCACCACACACCCAATACAAGCGCACAAAGAAAGTGTTAGCCTAGCTAGCATGAACATTTTACTACATCCAAGAACTATAGAGTAGACTAGAAAGTTCATAGAAACAAAAATTAGAGAGTAGACTAGAAAAAGAGATCCAAGAGTCAAAAGAGAGACAGACACTTCAACTCCAAGGGTCAGGAAACTCCCCCTGAATGACACGTGTCATGCTGTCTCTAGGCAATAACCAAAGTCTATTTCCACACCCCTCCTTCCAATACCACTGGAACCCAACCCCTCTCTCTGTCGCTCTCTCTCTCCAAACACAAAGTCACAAACACACTCTCTCTCTCTCTCTCTCACAACAAATAAACACACTCACTCACTCACTCTCTCTCTCTCTCTCTCTCTCTCTTTCTGACAGTGATAATATCTATGGCTAGCAGCAGAGACAGAGAAGAAGCTCTGACATTCACGAACCCATCTTCACCAATCACAGTCTCGGAATCACTTGACAGCTACCTCACCGACCCAAATTCTCTCATCAGCAGCGCCTCCGGGAGCTTCCAGAACGAAGGGTTATTATCTGGCGGAGCCGATACTGCCCTTAGTGACGCCGAGTTCGGTTTTTCTCGCCTGGACTTCAGGACGAGTCGACTCGCCGGCTCCGTCGAGTTCTACCAGCGCCACGTCTTCCTTTGCTACAAGAACCCAAAGGTTTGGCCCCCAAGAATCGAAGCCTCTGAATTCGATCGGGTTCCCAGGTTGCTCTCTGCTGCTGTAATGGCTAAGAAAGCTGATATGAACAAAGAGGTAGGTCACTGTTGAGTTTTTTTTTGTGGTTTTTAGTTTGGATTTCGTGAATTGAAAATTAAAATGGGATTTTTTGTGTTAGTTTTGAGGCTTTTGTTCCAAGTGTTGATGTGGGTTCATTATAAATTTAGTGAATTGAAATGGGTTTGTGTGATTTCTTGTTTGTGAAGAGCTGATATGAACAAAGAGGTGTGTCACTTGTGAATTGAAATGGGGGTATTGTGTGATTTTGGGGCCCTTTTGTTCTAAGCGTGGATATGGGTTCGTTATAAATGTTGTGAATTGAAATGGGGTTTTGTGTGATTTTGTAGCCTTTTACTGTAAGTGTTGATATGGGTCCATTGTAAATTTAGCAAATTGAAATGGGATTTTGTGTGATTTGGGAGGCTTTTCTTCTAAGTGTTAATATGGGGGTTTATTGTGAATTTAGTGAATTGAAATCGGTTTTTGTGTGATTTTAAAGGATTTTTTTTCAAAGTGTTGATATGAGCCAACTGTAAATTTAGTGAATTGAAATGGGATTTTGTGTGATTTTGGAGGCCTTTGTTCTAAGTGTTGATATGGGTTCATTGTAAATTTAGTGGAAATAGGTTTGTGTGATTTCTTGGTTCTAGTGATGGTTGGTTTTAGATTTATTAAATTGAAAAGGTTGTGTGTGCCTGGTGGAGTGGGTTTGTTGTGATTTTGGAGGCTTTTGCTTTCGGGGTTAATGTGGGTTTATTCTGAATTTAGTGATTCCAAAATGGGTTTGTGTTTTTTGTTGGTTTTTTATTTCACTCCTGATAATGGTTGATTTTGAATTTAGTTATTTGAAACGGGTTGAATAGAGGAAAAGAAAGAATGTGGCAGGCCCTGATTAATTTGTTGAGGATCCATAGCCGACCCCGAAATTTGGGACTAAGGCTTTGTTGTTGTTGCTGCTGCTGCTGTTGAAATAGGTTTGTCTGCTTTGTGGATTAGTTTTGTTTGAGGTGTGTTTTGGAGGGTTTTTTGTATTTTGAGGTGTGATTTGGAGGCTTTTTCTTTCACTGCTGAAGTGAGTTCATTGTGAAATTAGTGAATTGAAAGGGGTTGTGTGTGTTGAGGGTGTGTTTTGGAGGCTTTTGCTTTCAACGTTGACATGGGTGATATGGGTTTGTGTGTTTTGAGAATTGGTTGTATTTAAAGGGTTATTTGGAGGCTTATAGGTTCACTTATGATATGTGTTGATTTTGAAGTTTGTTAATCGAAGTTTTTTTTTTTTTTTTTTTTTTTTAATGGAGGGTTGGTTGGGAATTTGTTGATTTCTGGTGGGTTTAGGGTATCTTATGGATTTGTTTTTGTTCTGGGATTCATTTGAAATTTGTGATTTGGTGTCCATTGGTTTGGACGTGGTGTGAATTTATTTTGTTTTCAGGATATTGAGGTGAGTTCTTTGGGGTCTTGTGGATTGTTTGTATTTTTGGAGTGATGTGAGGATGTGAATTGTGGGGGATCTAGAAGATTGGTAAGTTTGTTGCAGTAGAGGTTGGGGTTTGGGTAATTTTGGGGATGATTGATGTTGTTTTGCAAAAATATATTTTGGTTCTGAATAAGGCATAGATTTGACTCTCTTAATATTAGTAATACTGGTTAAAAAAAATATGGTTCTAGTTGTCGGGTTTGGATGTAGGATTTACTGCTTAGTTTGTGGAGAGGCTATTATAAGAAGGGAATGGTATTTAGTTCTAGAAATAAAGAAAAACAATTATGCCCCCGAATTTGTATTCAAGTATTAAAAAGACCTCTCTTGCCACCATAATCTGGCTTACTCAGTCTAAACTTTTTCCATTTTCTCTCATTTTTTATTTTATTTTTGTTGTCTTTATTGTTTGGTTGTCAAGTTGAGATAGTGCCTTCTATTTCATCAGTACACCAAAAAGTAGTAACCATGTTGAGAACTTGATTTTCGGTGTTCCAAGCAGTTTCAGCTGGACTGCTAGTGCTGTTTCAAATATATGTAGGAGATCAGTTTTGTCTTTCACAATATTCATGACTATCAGGATACTGTATTGTAGGTGTGGACTTTTTTTTTTGGATACATCATCTTCTAGTTGACTGTTAAATACCTAGATCCAAGAACTGATGTTAACTGTGGCCTGCAAATTATTGCATTTGATTATTATGGTAATTAGTATTTATATTTGTTTCATAATGAGAGTATCCACCAGCCTATGAGTTTGGGCAAATGAATGAAATAATGTGATGATGGTGGATAGTGCTGTTTTTTGATCATTGATGTTACCTGCTTAAAATAGCCTGTCATACATGTTGCTTGCTATTCCGTTACCTCCCCTTCCCCCAGTATAATATCAGTTGATGTTAATCTTCTCCCCTTGTCTCTTTCCTCTCATTTCTCTCTAGACCCGCTTGACAATATGTGAGGGACATGATGGAACCGAGACATCAAATGGGGATGTACTAATCTTTCCAGACATGATAAGATACAGGTCAATGGCATGCCCATTTGAGATTTGGTTAAATGATTTTTTTTTTCCCCCTAAATTTATTACCGATCGATTTTGGTGAAAAATGCAGGAGATTGACACATTTTGATGTTGACACATTTGTTGAGGAAGTGCTTGTGAAGGATGGTGAATGGCTACCTGGAACTCCTGAAAGATTAAAGGGTTCATACGTTTTTGTATGTTCTCATGGGTCCCGGGATCGCCGTTGTGGAGTTTGTGGACCTGCCCTAGTCGGTAGATTCAAAGAAGAGATAGAATTACGCAGTCTTCAAAGTAAAATTTCTGTTAGTCCATGCTCACACATTGGGGGACATCAGTATGCAGGAAATGTTATCATATTTGGATCAAAAATCAATGGAGAAGTCACTGGACACTGGTAAGGGGATGTCATTTGATTGATTTATTTTTACAAGCTAATGCATTCAAGTTTGTCATACATTGTGATTTACCAGGTAAAGTTTTTCATCCTTCCCAAGGCATTTATATATATTTTTTAGTTTATTGATGATGGAGCTTTCTTTTTTTAATCTATAGGTATGGTTATGTCACTCCAGAGGATGTACCTGTGTTGCTTGAGCAGCATATTTTGAAAGGAGAAATTGTAAATGGGCTGTGGAGGTAATCTTCTTGTATTTGTCCTTTGTGTGTTGTGTTTGTGTGTAAACTGTATGATTTCTTTCAAGGTGGTATGCAATTTTTTTTCCCTCTACTAGAAGTAGACTAGCGTGCATTTGGCATAAGCTTATTTAGCTGTTTGCTAAAAGTGTGCTAAAGTATACTTATACTTTGAAAAAATGAGAAAAAGTGAGGTTTTAAAAAGATTTACATAAAAGCTAAACAAAAAGGCTGAAAGCAGACGGACACATATCTCAGAGCTGTATTGCTTTTGATATCAATTTTAGCTCTATGATAGGAGCTGACAGGAAGTTTTCTTTGTTCCTTTATATAGGAAGCTGGGAGGTAAGAAAGAAAATAGTGTAACAAAGAATTGTGATTCAACTCACATAGAATCTGGAGTAAATATGAGTTTATCAACTGTAGCTTTTTGTTACTACACTGTAGTGTCATGTGTTGGTCCATATTTTGTCTCCCAAGTATTTTTAAATTGAAATGGTTGACTAGGCTTAACATTTGATGGTGATTTCAGGGGACAGATGGGATTATCAGAAGAGGAACAGAATAAATCCTATGAACTTAGGCAAAATTTAAATGGTGAGACAAATATTGGGAATAAAACTGAAGAACTGACACAAACACATAAAAGTGAGATGCACACTGCTGCTTGTCAATCTCAACCCGAGGAAATGGGGTGTTGCCAGGAAAATGGAAACTCGTACTGCTGTGAGTACCCTGCATTTCCAGAAAAGCTAGAGACTCAAGGTGCCAATGTGGGTACAGCAAAGGTGATATCCGATAAAAAGAGTAGCAAGAAACTAAATTCTAGGATCAATAGTGTTAAAGGGGGTAGTGCTCGCAAAGTTTGTGCGATGCCAACATGGTTTGACAGCTGGGAGCGAGAAGATATGTATGCAGCTCTCGCTGTTGTTTGTGCTGCAGCAACGGTTGCCATTGCCTATAGTTGCTACAAACAGTTGTAGATAAACTTCAAAGCCAATCTCTATATTGTGTTCATGATATAACGGGTTAGAGTACACTTCCCTTTATTGTCTCCAATCTTTATAAGATACCAACGTCACTTCATGTTGTAATGCCTCTGCAAAAAGAGCCTTTGACTTAGAAGCACAAGTGTTTGGATAAAATCATCAAAATGATGTATAAAAATGTCGGCTTTGCCTCAGGGCACTTAAATTATCTCTTTCTTGTGTTTTTTTTTTTTTTTTTTTTTTTTTTTTTTTTGGTATGCTAGATGTGTGAAATTTGCACAAAAGCAAATATGTAAATCTCAAATCTCATAATTTTCAAAATTTTGGCACTTCTGCTTTCAAGAGATCATTCAGTTTGTAATATTGATCAAATTTTATATAGAGCACGATTTGTATTTTACTAATTTGCACCAATGGATTGCATTTGATAGCAAGCTCCCTCTCTCTCTTCGAAGGAAACATTTATGAGGCATGATGGCAACCATCAATATGGGAGGTGGATAGGTATGTCCACGGTTCTAACTTCTGATAAGCTGATTAGCATTGTACCCCCCTATGGAGCTGGAAGGCATGGCTTTTTAAGAGGTTTTTTGGCTTATCAAAATATAATTCGTGCATTTAAATGGAAGTAAACTTTCAACTTTACCCGTGTTTATGGAGATTCAACCTAAAAGGTTATATTTATAATTTATTCCCTTGTTAATGGAATATTTGGAACAGAAGGATATGGAGGGAGAGGAGAGGAAAGTGGTGTAGAGAGAAAGGTGGTTAGAATATACATATACTAATCTATCTCCCTCCATCCAAAGTCCAAACATACAATTAACATCAAGTTATTTGAACACATTGGACTTGGAAGGCTTCAATCAAGCCCAGATGGGGGGAATCTCTTAGTTGTTAAAGATTAATGGACTGTTAATTTGAAAATTTATAATCTTAGAGGTTTTGGCTTCTGGATATGGTCGGATCTGTGGAAATGAACAAACACTAATAATACTGATCATAATATAGTGTATGTTTGGGAATGGGTCACCAGGATTTGCAGGTTTCAGCTGTACAGCTTTGAAGTAAGGCCAGATAGGTTAAAAAGAAAGCTGAGTTGGATTACTCAAGCAATTAACATAAATTATAAAAGATTACACTTGTTCTCAAGCTTTCTACATTAATGATCTATCATTATGATCATATTATGATCATCCACCCCAAGGTGGTAATGTCAAACTACGCCAGGTTAGCTTTGTACTAAAAAAAAAAGCCTGCATCAAGCTGATGCAAGTGAATTTGTTATCTGATAATTGAAGTACAGCCTCTCACCGTAGCCATCTGATAATTGGGTCTCAGTGTCATGTAGACTTGAAATTGTCACATTTGTGTTCTTCAATCACCATTAACTTTAACGCCCTTCAGTGAGTTGGCAAGCCCATTCTTATTTCCTAACTTGTGGAATTCAGTTTGAATGGTCTTCATGATCTCGGTGTCTTCTGGGTTTGGCTCAGGAAAATCTACATGCATTGACCCCTGTTTGATTGGTGAAGTAGACTCTTTAGACAAAGCTTGCTTATTGATATAATTATAGATTTCTTGATGGAATGCATGGTCTAAGGAGAAACAGTTGTCAGTGCCCTCATTTCTATAATGCTTGGACGATCCAGAGCCCTCTCTTCTACAAAAATGCGGGAGTGATCCATAATCCATTATCTGAATACAAGTGAGCAATGTTCTGTCAAATAAATGGAACATACAGATGACACCAGTGCGGGCAGAAAAAAAACAGTAAAGAATTCCATCTATGCTGGTGAGGCAACACGAGAAAGAGAGATTAAATGTTGAGACCAATACATTGCTCATTAAAAAGAAAATCTTGATAGGTGGATAGTTTTTTTTTTTTTTTTTTTTTTTTTTTTTTTTTTTTTTTTTTTTTTTTTTTTTTTTTTTTTTGTGGGGGCGGGGGGGGGGGGGAGTGTTACTGATACGCTTTCACTTAACCCCCTACATTGCTCATTAACATTACAAGAGTACCAACCAACAATTAATAAGTTGAATGCAGAAACTGGAAAAATTCCAAATTCACCATACAGATTGACTAGAGAACCTAAAAATACCAGCCTTGACCTATAAAATTTGACACAACTTGATTAGAAGACAGGACGCAATATAGATATTAAATTTGCTATCAAAACTTAAACCTACCTAAGAAGCTAAGCCATAGCATGCGTTAATTAGGGGTGAAGCAATATTCTAAGACATATATCACGTATTGCATAAACTATCAAACAAGCCAAATCCTACTGTCTTTGGGAAGGCAGTTTCTGCCTAGTTTAATCAGAAGTGCAGCTTGTTATCCTTCTTGGGAGAGTTTTTGTAATTTTCTTTAGCTTGATCAGGCTTTGTCCTTGTTTGTATTCAAACTGGGTTAGTACTATTTAGCTTTCTGTTTGTTGTAGTTTTTCAGCTTATTTCAATAAAATTCACCATCTTGATTATCAAAAAAGAGAGGCCAAATCCATGTATAGAACCACTTACTTAAGAAATAACTTAATGGCAATTAAAATAATGATACTATGTTTCTGCCAGCATCAGCAGTTCAAAAAGAAAATTTCTAAATACAAATGGAAATCATGCTTACCTTCAGTAACTCATCTCTTCCACAACCTTGCAGAACCTGGATTTTCGTCCTTGTTCTTTCTTGCAAGAGAGGCTTTACAACCTGCCAACGATTGAGCATTAAGCATTTTGTTGCAAAAGAAGTAAACTTTTTTAAAAGTAGAGTATTGACACAAACCTTCCAACATGCTGAAAATATATAGGGTGCATTTACAATATAATACGTATCTGTCTTCTCAGGATAGTTCAAGTCATCAATTGTAGATATAGCAGTCAAAAGCTGCATTAAGATTGAACAGATAGTGATGAAAAGTGTCAAATATACAGTCCAAAGAGTGAGGGTAGGCAAAATATTAGATTAATTGATATTGAAATAGAAATCACCTTTTTTTCACAACTAAATAAGTCATTGAAAAAGCACAAAAGGCAACCCAAGTACAAGGAAAGCATACAAGAGAAACATCACAATTATGAATGGAGATTTGAAATTGAATACACTTGTCTACTTATGATGTATAAAGAAACTAATACATGCCCTTATCACAGAAACATAGAACAAATTAAACTTGTAGCAACAAAAATGTACACAGGTAACACATGGAAAGACAGCAATCCAAAACTTATGGTTCATTATATGAAAGATCTGTAAGCCAATATGACCTCATGCTTTTTGTTACCAGTGCAACAGCATAGAGAAAATGGCTTTTTGGGGTTCTACACCAAATCAATTTTCCAAAGAGGAAACCTTGAATCCACTCCACTAATAGGTGACTACTGATCTTTTATTTATAAACTATAGTATATCAGATATAGTAATGATACCTAATAGCTGATATACTATCCATCAAAAAAGGGATATCAAGTCTAAAATGAATGTGAGATGCAAAACCCTGATGTCCACAATAAACTCTTCTTAAACAAAAGGAAGATTACAACATGAAGCTGACCATTACCCTCCAAATCAAAAAATATGATGCCCATTGATAGATTTTATAGATTAAGGGCCCTTTTTAGGAAAAAAGTGACAGTTAAAAGCAAAGACAAGTTAGAGGTTTAAGGACTACAGATGTATACCTTAATGTTATTCAGCGCTGAAAGCTTTAAACCGGTCATGTCTAAGATTTTCAGACAGGTACCAATATGTCGTCCTTGCTTCTTTGTTGCAGAAGGCTACAACAAAAGTAAAATCAGGCCATAAGACAAGTTACAAGTCATAAAGATTATTGAATAATTGAAGTACGCACCAGAACTACACAATCTCTGTATTCATTCATCTGGATATGTGACTGCACATAGTAATTTACCTAAAAACAAAGAAACATGTCAGTACACTGTAAATATCAAGAAAACCCCAACATATGATGCACATAGCAGTATATAATGCTGCCTTGTGCTCATAAGTGAAGCATATTTAATGAACATAAGTGCATTCATCTAGAAGCAAGTAATTGTTAATATTTATTCAGAACCGTTATCATGTTCCATGTCTCAAATAAGCATGAAACAGAAGAACATAGTACGAAGAATACAACCACCAAGTACCATAATTTATTGGAAAGGAATATTGCAACACTATAAAATTTCAGGGAATTATACACGTACTCCAAATCTATACCACTTGCAGTCCTACCAGTCCTACTGATCCCTTAAAAGAGGTTGTAGAGAAATTAAGTAATGCTTTATGTATATACATTCTTAGAACAGGAAGTTTGGTACCAACAAAATAGATATAACCTGATGCCCTTAAACATTGTCCTTTTCTATGATTCAAGCATATGAAAATTTTCAATCTTCAAATTAGCTTAACTCAAGCAAATCTTGTATACGTAGTCCGTTATATACAAAATCCAGGCCTAATAGCCCAATACAATTTTATAACTGTGAAATTTAAGAAGATTGAATATCATGCAAGATCCTTACAGATGCTTTGTCAAATGTGCTGAGCCCAAGACCAATAGCAATGACTGGAAGGCCCTGGCAAAAGTTAGCAGAAATAATGAGAAAGAAAACATAAATAGGAAAGCAGGAGTGAAAAAATCATCATTAAAGCCTTCATTTCTCATTAATGCAACCATAAATTTCCAAAAGCAACTCCCCACCACCCCAAACCCCCCAAAAAAAGGGGAAGTTTAATTCATTTTTTCTTTTTAAATGTGAGCACAATGGTAAAGCAACTCCCCACCACCCTAAACCCCCCAAAAAAAGGGGAAGTTTAATTCATTTTTTCTTTTTAAATGTGAGCACAATGGTATATCCATTTGTGGCAAAAAAATAATTTTTGAGATGCCAGACCAGCTTAAACAAGTTGGCTGGGAAGCACAACAATGATCAAGATTGAAATCCATGATAATTTTATGTAAATCTGTGAAAGACAGGCATACCTGTTTTGTGTAACCAGAAAATCCTTGAAGGTGAGAATCTCGCACTGCTCTGTACAAGTCAATAGGGATGATAGGTTTCTGTATACAGAAACAAAAGAAAATTTTGTAATGTAATGAATTCTGATCACCATATTAGGTACAGGGTTGCACCAACATGGTTCCAAAATATAATCAATCACAATAATCAAATATTACAATCCATGAATGCTAAGCAGAAGATAACATAACAGAAAAAAGCAACCATAAATTTTATTTTTAGTCTAGTCCCAAATTTTACCATACATAAAAATACCGTATTTTTCTTTTCTGGCCTGGGTTAATAATCAACCATGAGATTACTGTATGCATATGATTCAAGATTGATCATGAGCATATGCTCTTGGCCTAGAACTGAGACACCAGGATTGTCTTCAATGCATAAATAATAATACAATAAAAATCTTAAATATTTACTTTGGGCGGCAGTACATATATCAGCTTTCTATACCCTTGCAATTTATATCTTGGATGCAAAAATTTTATTGCAATTCATTATTCCAATTTGTTACTGTTTTTCCTAAAACTCAATGCATTTAATTACCACATGGACCAGAAGTGCCAAAACAGGTTACACAAGCTTACCCTAGAAGTTATATAGATTTATGATTCACCATAGATTTATGTGCTTTTTGATAGTTGTAGTTGGCCATCTTTTGGTCGCTTCCAGTTCCAACCTCCTTGAAAGAAGTAACATCTTCAGCATTCAATAATGTGGAAGAGATGAAATTGTGGCTTTTGATTCTGAGCATAACTTGCTGGTGTATTGAGAATAAAATAAAATTTTTCATCATATAGCTTCTTAATCCTCGCTTCTTAGAGATTATAGTGTCCCATACACGCATATTAAAAGGGATTTTTTTTTTTTGGGGGCGTGGGGGTATTGCAGTGTACTCTATGTTTCCAGGACAAGTCTGACAAGTAGTTTCCTATTTCTTTTTGTCAGTTGCTCATTTTTAAATCTCTAATTTCACAGTTTATATGATACTCTCTAGCAGAAAAGAAACAACATATTCACTAAATGCAAGAATTCACAAAATAAATGAGAAGTCAAGCATCAAACAGAGAAATTTCAGGAGTGACTTTAGCGACAATATTTCATGTTTAGCTACTAATCCCATAACGATAAAACTCACCGACAGTATATTGTCAATCCCATTCTGTACTCTCCACTGTAAACAATCAACCAACTGGAACAGATTTGTATGGTTAGTAAAAGCAGAAGTAGCCAAAGACAAATAACGCTTAAAGAAGAAAATAAAATTTTGCAAAGCAATAAGTTAATAGAGAAGCTTAAGTGAAACAAATGGATCTAACCATTTTATGTGCTTTGGCAACATTCCAATCCCTGGCTTTGAGAAACCGAACCAATGTTTCTGTTGGATAACCCTGGTGCATATTCTGGAGATCAAGGTACACACTTTGAATTTAAAAAATTAAGTAATTCTTAAAAGTAAAATTGCCAACTTCAATTCAATAAGGCATCGCAAAACAGGTACAATCAAATAGATGAGACAACAAAAAAGCACAGGATTTATTTATAAGTAAATGATTCATTGAAGAGAGCAAAAGGAGCACAACCCAATCACCTGGGAAGGATAATTATTAGAGAAAATTAGAAAGATCAAGCAACTCAAGTGGATACTCCAAACTCAAACTCCACTACAAACTTACTTTCTTCTTCTAACGCGCTTGAAGTGCGAATCGTTGTGTCAGACTAAATCCCCTCCCCACTAGCCCTAAGTCGATAGCCTCAAGATGAGTCATTCTTTTCAAAATAGCAATAAAACTTTGTCTACTTTATTTATGTAAACATATTCCATTAGTGAATAGACAAGAGAAAGGGGGAAAATTTTAAGAAGCAAATTGATGAAAAAACCAGCCTCCTATCTTAGCCAAACTCCCTTCCGCTCTACATAAAATGTAAATCAAACCATGTATGATCAGAAAGGGTTCTGCCAATTCAGAGGGAACCCAACAGAATAAAAAAGCAGAATAATATCTACAACTACAGTCAAAAACCTTATCTACCCCATAGTGAATCAGCTAAACTTCACTGCAACCAATCCATCAGTTATAAAATAAATATTAGAAAGAAATGAAATTAAAAATTATTATAAAAAAAATAAAAATAAAAAAAGAAGCAAGATTGACCCAGATCACATATAACTACACTAAGAATGTAAAACAATAAATAAAATCAGTACCTGATCCAAAATAAGCTACATGGTTGATTCAATTAGGCTATGTTGAGTAAAGGGTTTTGAGTTCTCAGGTATCAAACACTTAAAAGCTAGGCAACAGAAAACAAGTTCGTAGCAAAAATTTTTCCAAAATTTATACTTTTTTTGCCAACCTTTTTTTCTCAGCATTCAAACAGAAAACGGATCAGAGAAACTAACAAAAAAGAGAATAGACCAACCTCGTATGAGTTCTTCAGTGGCTCATCTACTGCAACATTTCACAAACAAACAAACCCCAAAAAAAAGGTAATAAATATTAGCAATTTAGGATCAAAGAAGAAGAATTTGAAGAAATTGCCAACTGGGTTTTTGACAAAAAGCTTACTTCCTTCCATTAAAGACCGGAACTCCTTCACCGCCTCCTCATTTGCAATACCCATCTCCTGTTTTTGCTTTCTAAATCTGAATTAGTAGAAAATATACAAACTTTCAGATGAATTTTTTGAAAACCCAACTGGGTTTGGAGCTCCTCAGCCTCACAGCCTGTGTCTCAGTCTCTCTCAGCCTTTTTAGAGCTCCAAGTTTAGAGAGAGAGAGAGACAGAAAGAGAGAGTTGTGAAATAAAAATTTAAAAAAAAAAAAAATCTAGTTTGTTTTTTATACATCCACTTCCTCATTTATGTTTGGTTTTAAAAGTAACTCAGATGTCTTTGGTCTCCTAAAAAATAAATAAATTATATGTTTGGTTTAAAGGCTTAAAGTTAAAGATGGAAATAATTTTTTTTTTTTATAAAAAGATTGAGAATATAAATGGAAAAACATGCGAATTATGGTTGTAAATTTTTATTACTAGTTATTAGATGAGTTTAAATTTCTTTTTCTTTTTCTTTTTTTTGGTTGAATAGCTGAGTTTAACTTTCAAAACTGTTTTTTTGTTTCTTTTTAATTTTTAATTTCCTTATATGACATTAATTTTTTGACTTTAATCTGATCAAACGGTCTAAAATCATTAGATTAAAATATGGGATGTAAGACCCTTCACATGAGAATATTCTTGTAAGATAATTACAAAAGGTTATTTGAGGTAAGGGTCATACAAACAAAATTTTACACAATTGTTGGTATGACAAGTTATTAATGATAAGTAGAAATAAGATGTTAGCGGTGAGTTCAAATCAGAATCAGTAAAAACTTGTCAACTCAATTATTTAAAAAATGTTGTGAATTTCTTTTGTGTATATAGCATTCCTCATTTTAAATTCTAGAGATATAAGAGAGATAAAATGATAAGGGAGATGACAAATGTGTAAACCTAATTTTAGTGAAATTTTTTTAGAAAGTTGAACCAAATACCTTGATATGAACATCATTAAGAACTTGATATGCTCCAATTTTTCTTTAAAAAATGGGGAGAAGAATTAGAGATTTAATTAATTAAATATAATTGTTAAAGAGCCTTGTAGTTTTATAGACATGTCCAATCTCTCTCATGTGAAGAATCCGGTTTTGTATCATCTTTTTTCATTTGTTGTAAATGAAAAATAATAACAAACATGATTAAAATTAACGAGAGAATAGAACAAGATTTCAAAATAAAGAAAAAACATTAGGAAATTAATACAAGATCAAGCTCAACCTAATTAAACATATTTGATTATGTGCATGCCTTTTTTTTGGATTAAGAGAAGTTACAACACTCAACACACCCAAAAGGCTTAAATAACCTTTGGGGGTCTTGAATGGAGATTATGAACACACACACCCATTTTGTCACAATATGTACATGCTATTTCAATGATAAGATAACATTGTGACTACTAATTTAAACTCTCGATCACATTTTACTAAAACCTAAATTAAATATATATCTAATAAAAAATTAAAACCAAATAATTGAAAAAAAGAAACTATTCTTCTAAAAAAAAGTATAGAAGTACTTAAATGATTCCTAATCAAGAAATATTTTTTCTTCGTATAAGATGGGAATTTAGGGTTCAACTCATTAAATATGGGCGTTAGAATGTTAGCAATTATTTTGTCAACAAACATAGCATGGCTATCTTGATTATTGTATTTGTTCTGACATTAACATTTTCTATAAAATAAATCATTTTCCATAAAATGTTTCCTATAAAAATATATAATTTTCCTATATTTGATAGTAGCTTTAAAATGAGTTGGAAAACTATTTTTTACTTTCTTTTATTTAGTTTGGCATGAGATATAGTTGTCTTCTCAAAAATTTTGGTGAAAAACAACTCTATTTCATGACAAACTAAATAAGAGATATCAAAAGATAATTTTTCTTTTACAATTTTTTTTTTCTAATACTACCAAATACATATAAACACGAAAAACTATCTTCACAAAAGTTTTTCCATTGAAACAAACACAATAATTCTAAGTTAATTTTGGGGTTCAAGTAATAGCACATTGTTAATGGCATTTTTTGCAATGTGTCATGCTTGTGGTTTGAATCTCACATCCTTTTATCCTATTTTTTATATTTTATTTTATATCCCACCAATCACAAATTGATACATATTCTATTTTTCTTTTCTTATAAAATAACCAAAGTTTAAAATGAGAAAAAAATATATTCAAACAAATGGCAAAATTGTAATTGATAAAACATAAAATAAAACACAAAAATTGAAATATATGATTTTTATTCAATTTATGGTTAATATATGGTCCTCTATTATATAAATATTATATTGGTTTATTGTGATACTAACATTTCAACAACAAAAACAAAGACATCCTATAAAAAAAAAAGTAATAAAACAAAGATAACGAAAAAGACAAAAGATGTAGTTGTCAATAATTTTCTATGATTAATGTAAGCCGTGAGATCGAATCACGTTAAATTCCTGTTTTAGCTTTTCTCTTTTTGTTACTTGAAATCTTTAAAAGAAATTTGTACTTCATTAGTTTTAAAATATGACATTATTTTGGGTTTAGAACCAAAACTTATAAATAAATCTCATTCATAAAAAAATTTCTTTTCATAAAAAAAAAAGTTGAAACTTTTTTTTTTTGAGAAGAATAAAATTGAAACTCACTTGTGAGAGAGATGTGATGATTGATGGTGCCCTATTGTAGTATTTTGAACTTTGTTTTGTTTTTTTCTTTTTAGGGACCCAGAATCACATGCATATATAAATAGTGAAAACTAAACAAAATTAGAAACTTGGGTGTGAAAAAGGTTCATAAGCTTTCTAATTAGTAAACATGGGATCCATCATGGGGTCCATGTGAGGGGCTTGATGTCATGACGATGATATTGATTTGGTACCAGGCAAAATTGTAGCCACATGGGATTGTAAAAAGGGGCAAATCCTATTGGCGGGTAAAATCAAAGTCAAAATTTTCCAAAAAACTAGGTCAGTCTAGGTTGATTTGGCTTTATTTTATTTTATTTATTTTATTATGAATAAATAATAATCAGTACCATTCAAAGTGGGCGTTCATCAAAAAAGATTTTCACAGTGGGCAACCCCTATTGGCTGGTAAAAACAAAGTTAAATTTTTCCCATGAACAAAACAAGGTTGAATTAATAAAATAAAATAAAACCGAGCAAATTTGGTTGGCGCTTGGTATCAATCTTTGACTGCAGTCTCTGACCATTCTAGTTTTGGAGGCATGACCAGTTAAACTGACCTTAACTGGTCATCCCTTCTTTAGCAGACAAAGTTTCAAAAATCGTATGCAATTTATGGATTGATACATGATATCTTTTCTATTCAATTTTTTTTTTTTTTACATTTTTAACTTTTTTTTTAAACTTTATTTTAGTTTATTTTAATGGTTAAAATTGAAAGTTATTTTTTTCAACTTTCCATCTTAATCATTAATTACAATTATATTAGAAGCAATATCGTAGATATTGCACCTAATCTCGATTCCTAATTTATTATGAATTGTACGAGCATGAAATGTCAATGATGTATGCTTAGAAGGATTTCATGACTTTCATGTTGTACAAAAAAAAATAATTAAATAAATTGATTATTATAGCCAATCTATCATATCTAACAGTCCTTACTTTTCTCATGCTAGAAATTGGGGTTGGCATGCAAAAGTAATTATGTAGCTTAATTACAAATTTACAATACACAATGATAAGGACCAATGTACTTGGTCTTAATGTACTGGAATAATTGTTAAGAAAATTTATGTTCCTAGACAAACTTCACGAGATCTATGCTTTTTTGTTGAAATTTGGCTAAAGTTAAATTGTTGTTTGAGATCATGATAATATGTCAAATATCTCAGAGAAAGAAAAATAGTTGATTGAGACAATGAATAAATAATTAAATACTCGGAAATTAAGACAAACTCTTTAAACTTTTGCATGCACATGACTTAGAGGTGATCACATCTACTACTAGTAACTAGAAACTATTCTCAACTCAAATTAGTTAGGAAATAGGGTTAAATACTTGTTTATATATGGATTTTTTTTTTAAGAGTTTTGTAACTCAATAGCATAGTCTAGTGATTCTAATGAAACACCCCAAGTTTGAATTCCTCCTCCCCACTTAATAAATGTATTAAGAATTTGTCTTTTTAAACTTAAAACTCTTTAATATTTATAATATATATATATATATATATATATATAATTGAAGATGTTTGATTTTTGGTTGACCTCATACTATTTTGCATTTTTAAGGTCTCGCAATTTTGGACGTCAATATTCTAATATAAAAATACGTTCTTATAAAGTTTGCTCCTGATGATAGAGTTATCATTAAATCAAAACACCAATCGATTTTTGAAGTAAACAGAATTGAACACCAAATCTCTTATTCAACCATTGGAGATTTTACCAATTACCAGTTGAGTTAACTAAAACCCACATATTTTCTTTAAATAGAATATGTAGTTTTATATGGAGTAAATTACTATTTTGATTTTTAAGCTTTACTAAAAATTTGTTTATTGTCCCTAAATTTTAAAAATTTATTTTTTGTCCCTAAACTATTGAAAAGTTTGTCCTTTAAATAATTGGAAATGTTTCACTTTATGTTCTTAAACTTTAAAAAATATATTTTTCATCCCTAAACCATTGAAAAAAAAAAATTCGCCCCTATTTTTGTCTTTTAACTATTGAAAAATGACAAAATTTGTTTACAAATTTGGTTCTAACCAATGGTTACAACTCTCACTAATAAAATTAATATGACTATATAGTTTGAAAATTTAACTGTTGAATTGCTTATTCTTTATGTTCTTAATACATATATTAAATTTTGTACCAATTGGATGTTATTTACTATTTGATCTATAAATTTATTTTTCATGCATAATTTTAGTCTACAAAAACTTGAAATTTAAAATTTTAATTGATGATATAATTCAATGGTTAATTTATCAAAATTAACATCCAATAAAAATATATTGAGTGGATTTGTAGACATCAACTATAACTAAGTTAATTTGAAACCAAACTTTGTCCTAAAAAAAACTCTTTATAAAGTTTAAAGATGAAAAATAGACATTTTTAAAGTTGAGATTAAATTCTATAAGGATGTGGTATAAAACCAAAGTTTTGCCCCTTTAATCTCAACATGTCACATCATCAATATTACATATTAAAGAATAGACACAACCATACTCAATCAATTTTTATACCCATTTGAAAATTCAATTTAACTGTAAGTTTATTGAGATGTTATTATGAGTGGTAGAATGTATTGAGTTTGAAGAAAAAAGCTAATATGGTAATCTCTTATTGAATGATGTATAATATATGTTTTACATCCCATTCTTACCAAATTCGAACTCTTTAAAGTTTAGAAATTTTTTTTATTTTTATTTTTAGAAACTCTTAAAGTTTTAGAGATGAAAAACAAACTTTTAGTAAAATTAGGAACCAAAATAGTATTTTAATATTATAATAAGTATCTATTAATAACTACCATTATTATATATTTAATAGATTAATTTAAAAATAAAATCATAATAAATATATGTTAATTACTACCATAATTCTCAAATTCATATTTAATATTCAATACACAAAAACAATCAAAACGAATGTGAATTAATAAATATTATCATTTTTAAATTTCACATTAAATACAAAACAAAAGAGAAAACATCATTTCTTACATAAAAATATAAAATCATATTTTATTAAAAAAAATTAATCATTGCACGGATACTAAGTACCAACTACTAGTATTCATAAAATTATGTGAAAGAAGGAAAAGGAAGGTGGGGACAATAAATACGCATTGTGAAATACAATTCAAATTATTAAAGAATCATAAGTTAAATTGTAATAAATAGGGCCACTTGAACATATTTATGAGTTTCTTCAATTTTCAACCTCACCCTTTCATGTTTCAACACCAATATCCAACCACTCGTTCCCTCAAATGCATTTTCTATTTCCTTTGAATAAAAAATATGGATCGAATTTGGATGTGACAACTGACAAGAATGTTCCCATGTGTCCTAGACTCCTAGAGGCTCAAAATTAAATACACCACCTCCTCACAATATTATTTTCTTTTCTTTGGTTAGTGTCCACATGTGAATCTTTCACATGTTTGAGATTTGGTTTCCATGTTCCCCATCCAATTCACCTATTTTTTAGGTCTGTGCCAATTTTCCCTGGGTCCCTTGGTGAAAGATTAGAATTTTCTGTCTCCCCCATATGATTCACATTCTATATTTCCCTTTTTTTTTTTTTTTTAATTTTTAAAATCAAGTGGTAGAAGGACCTACAAAGTCTATATATATACCCCCAAATTCTCACCCTACAATGGATCAAGCCCATAATTTATTCGTATATTTTATGTCAGATCTTGCAAACAATAATGTTAGGATCTCAATGCACCTCTAAATAAAATCATGTAGAGTAACCTCATATTGCAATTCTTATCTAAACCGTATGAATACATTAAAAAAATTATTGATATATTAGTCTAATGATAAAAAAAAGTACAATCATAAAAAACGGACATCATAAGTTGAAACTCTATTTAAAAAAAAAAAAAAAAAAAAAAAAAAAAACTAATACACCACTGTAATTTGGTTTGACACTCAATAATTAAGACGTTTAACAGTTGACCTTGGTTATTTGAAATCTAATTAAATTACCTATACAATAGCATTCCATTAGACATCTAATTGGTTATGAACTATGAAGTCAAATTCATGGATTCCAAAATGACGAGGACCCCATAGCTTTTGTTCCCCTTTGTGATGAAAATCTTCCCTTTATGAAAATCAGAAAATTCCCTTTTGCCTCTTACAAGCCCCCTCCACACAAAAAAAAACACACACACACACACATATATATATATAAATTAAAAAATAAAATAAAATAAAAGCCGAAAACGAATGAGAATACAAATGTCAACGTTTTTCCAAGTTTCTTTCTAGCAGATAGGGCCTAGTTGGCCACTTAAGAATTCAATGAGAACCTAAGTTAGCACCTGCACTATCCTGAATCTTTCAGTAACCATCTTTTTTTCTTTTGTACTCTTTTTATATAAATACTTTGAGCTCACTAATCGCACAAAACTTATTATAGGTTCTTTTTTCGTAATTTAGTTTTGACTTTTAAGGCAAAGCTACTAAGATTTATCACATTTAAAAAGTGATGAAAGAGATATAATGCGAAAAAACGCACACTATATATGCTGCATATCATTTCAAGATCATAGATGCTAAACTAATTCAATATAATGTTTCATTTACTCGATTCTAGGGAGGGAATCAATGCATTCTTGAAAGAAAATGGTAGCTATTCAGCAAAAAGTAAAAATAAAAAAACAAAAAGAGAAAGAAGGAAAGAAAATGGTAGCCCTACGTGTTTTGTTCAAATTCTCTTTTATTAGGGCACCTTTTGTTTGAGAACATTGTAATTCTATGTAGTTTAACATGTGAAAGTTTACTATTTTGGCATTTATTGATGTTTCTTAATCGAGATATCCAATGTTCAAATCCTTCCTCCTTTTAACTATCGAATTATCCCCAAAAAATTGGTTTTTATCATTATTTAAATTTGTTTAGAAATGATAGCAACAAATTGTATCAATGATTTGGAAACTTAAATAAAATTCGCAATAGTTATAGAGTTATATGCAACAAAATATTGCAGCCTGATCAATAAATTTACAAAAAGAGAACAAGAAAAGAAGAAAAAAGATAATCATAGAGAAATTAATTGAAGGGCTTAAAAAAAATGCAAGGACCACTAACACTAAGAATATGACCTTTCATCAACTTCTTTTCTATTAATAGTGATGTGTAGGTATAACATGTGTTAACCATTGTTTTAGAGAAAATTATTAGGAATAATGTCAATTGGAAGCAAACTTTAGTGGCAGCAGTATCATTAACGTTATCAAAGAATTTTATAATTGATGGTTAGAAAAAGGCCTTGACATTTTATTCCCTATCACAAACTAAAAGAAATATTTTTAAAAAAATAAAGAAAAGGAAAATGCATAAAATATTGTTTGATTTTCACCGAATATACCATTCACTTTGTGAATATTCGATAAAAAACTAGATATAATGTAATTGTTCAGTGCATTACACGTAGGCGGGGATAGCTCAGTTGGGAGAGCGTCAGACTGAAGATCTGAAGGTCGCGTGTTCGATCCACGCTCACCGCATTTTTGTAATTTTTTTTTAAGCCTTTTATTTTAATATAATAATAACAAGTTTTTTATTTTTATTTTTTTGGGAAACCAATATAATAATAAGAAGTTAATAACAACCAAAACAGGAAAAAAGTACTTTCTGGCCAGGCCCACTTGTGAACTTTTATTTTGAAACAAGTTATTTTTAATTGATTATCAAAAAAAAAAAAAAGTTATTTTTAATTGATGGTTATAATAATAACAAGTGCTTCCTTATGTTCCGTCTGTTAAATGACTTTTGGTTTTGAAATTTGAATTCGAACAAACGGATAAAGAAAGTTCTGAAGCAAGTATATACTTGTGAATGTTCATGGAAAGTCAAATTTTTCTTTGCTTGGCAGGGGCGGAGCTACATTTGGGGGGGGGGGGGGGGGGGGGGGGGGGGGCGCAAAAGTAAAAAAAAAAAAAAAATTAAGTAGGTAAAATTGTATACTTGAACAATTTTTCTAAAAACTGGCCCTTACATGAAAAATTATTTGGCCCCCCCATTTGTCCACATTTAGTGTTCCTTCCAAACTTGCTTTTCATCTTTTAATATTTTCCCTTATTTATTATTAGTCTTTACTGTTGAAACTCCTTTACATGTGAGACTATTGGCTTGATTAGAAGTTTTACTTTTTCAATTCCCAAGCTTCAATATATTTTTCTGATCTGGTGTGAGCTGATATTGCTCTTTATTGTTATTATATTGCTCTATGTTGTAAGCTAAGATTGTTATCCGCATCTGTTACCACTTGCTAGTAAATGTTGCTCTTTGTTACTGAATATATATGTTGTTGTTTTTCTTGCTCTGTTTTTTTCTACTCTATTTTGCTGTGGCCATTTTTTTGGCTTTGTATTCTTTCTTTTCTTTGCATAAAATTTATAATTTTGTCTCAAAAAAGAGAGTTGAGTTTATTTGAAACTAGAAAAATGACTTTAAGATCTTGAGAAGTACTAGAGTATTCTTCTCTTTTTTATTATTTTTTTTATATTAAACCAATTGATAAGCTTTATCCAAAATACCAAAGTCATCTTGTATTTTTATATATAATTTCATATTGGCTTATAAGAATTTTGTTATTTTTAATTCTAAAAATTTTATATTTTCTTGTAGATGTAATTCTTATATTTATATTTAATTTCTTGAATGGTTTGAACTCATGGTTGTTAAAGGGACTAAGAGAAACTTAGAAGGGAAAATGAAGATATTTAATTGGTCATTTAGTTTTTTTAAGTGCTAATAAGAATTACATTGATTAAACCAATGCACAAAAACATATATATCGCATTTTGAGTTTTTCTTGAATTGTGACTCACTACGAGATAGTTTAACCTTAGCCCCCCCAAACCAAATTTTCTAGCTCTGCCCCTGCTTGGCCCATTGTATAATTTCGTGTTTTATGTCATTTTCATTACGACAGAAGTTTGGATATCGCTTATTTTGCTGAAACTGAAAACTTGTTGCTGAAAGTACTGTAGATAAATATAAAAGTTAATTGAAATAGTACAACAGAGCTCATAAATAGTACCAAAAAGTGTAGTGAGACCATGAATAGTAGCAAAAATAAGCTAAATAGTAAAATAATTTTAATTTTTCATTGGTATCCAAACACACACTTAATTAGTGTACGTTATTCCCTCATTGATTCCTTTTTGACCTTGTAACTTATGAACAAGTGATTCTTTTAATTTTTTTTAAAGAAGATATTTTATTAAGAGAAACTTGAAACAAAAAATTTGTCTTCGAACAAATAGATCTTGGGTTCAAACCCACCTATGTCATAAACTAATTAGTATTTTTACCTAATGATAGAGATCAATTATGAAATGGACGATATAAGTTAAAATTTATCATATTTATCCGTCTATTAAAATAGAAATAATTAACTTTGTTAAAAAATTATAAAAGACCATTAAGTGCTTGTGAGGTGTGAGAGGCAAGGGTCAGAATTCAAGTTTTCAGGAAGGAGTTTTACACATATATACACTTAGATTATGTTAGAGTAGAATTTTTATCTTATATTAAAAAAAAAAAAAATTCATAGTTTAATTTTCAAACAATAATCTTAAAAAAAAAAAAAAAAAAAAAAAAAAAAAGCATTCTTAATATTCAACATTGACATCTTCAAAGAGTCCTATGGATTTCCTTGGTCCACATAATACAACGAGAATTGGATTGCCAAGCAATCTGATTTGGATGACGTACAAACTCTCCTCTCCATGAAAACAACAATCTATCACCTTCCTAGACACTGTAGTTTAGAACTTGAGATATGTCTTGCTGAGAGCCTGGTTTCCTCAATCTAATATTGTGGCGATCCATTCCAATATCAATATATCTATCAAGAAGCACCTTTGCTCTCAAGTCTTAACTGAAAGAAAGCCTCTAAAAATTATTGAAAGGGGGAGAAATTCATGAAATTAATTTAGTTTGGGGAGTTGGATGAAGCTTTGGCAATGATTTTGTGAACTCAATTGCATGATTAATTGCAATTTGGTTAATTGTAGCAGATCATTGGGTTTAGTTTGGATATTATGAAATATAAGGTGATTTCTTGTTAAACAAATTGACCGAGGTAGTAAAAAAAAAACGATGAATTAATGTGTTGAGATAAGTGGTATAAGGTTTGTATACATCCACGTTAAGATGTCGCAATTGTCAGGAATAGGCAAGAAAACTTTTCCATTTTCACCAATGCATCATTAATAGGTCTGTGCCAAATTTCCTTAGGACTCGTACTAGTAAAAGATTAGAATTTTCTATCTCCCCCTTATGATTCACATTTCATATTTTTCTTTAAAAAAAAAAAAAATTAAGTAGTAGAAAAACCTAAAGTCTATACCACTCAAACTCTCACCCCACAAAATTGGATCAAGTCCATAATTAATTTGTATATTTTGTGTCGGATGTTGCAAACAATGTTAGGATAAATATAGGTTTGGATCTCAATGCACCTCTCTAAATAAATCATGTGGAGTAACTCCACATTGCAACCTTTACCCACTAACAATACTAATACACCACTGCAATTTAGTTTAACACTCAACAACAAAGATGTTTAAAGCTTAACCTTTGAAATTCATGGATTCCAAATTGATGAGGACCCCATTGCTTTTGTTCCCCTTTGCGATGAAAATCTTCCCCTTATGTAAATTAGAAATTTCCCTTTTGCCTTAAAGTCAAAAAGAAAATTCCATAAATGTAAAATAACGAATGGGAATACAAATGTCATGCTTTTCCAATGAATACAATGAAAGTTAGCACCTGCACTATCCTGAATTTTTCAGTAACAACCTATTTTCTTTTGTGCTGCTAAAATTTATCACTTTGAGAAAGCGATGAACTCATGAAAGAGACATTATGCGAAAAAAAAACACAATGCTGCATGTCTTTTCAAGATCGTAGTCGTAGATGCTCATCAAATAATTCAATATAATGTTTCAGTACTTGACTCTAGGGAGGGAATTAATGCATTCTTGAAAAAATGGTAGCTACTTTGCTTCTTATCTGTTAAAATAGAATAAAGTTTAAAAGAAAAATCACAAAGAAAAAACAGCCATTACCTTTTCTATTTCCATTGACATATGTGGACAAGTACATATTCTCTTTTCCCTCTCACAAATTGGTCCCAAAGAGTCCAATTAATTTAGTTAATTAGGCAAATCATGCAAGAAGTGATTAAAAAAGTTTGAAGCTTTGTAGCTCAATTGTTGGCACTACCTTAACAGAGATATCTAGGATTCAAATTATCATTCCTTCAACTATTGAATTATCAAAAAAAAAAAAAAATTCGACTTTTTTATTTAAAAAAATTATTTATAGTGTTATATGCAACAAGAAATAGCGGCATGTTCACTAAATTTACAAAAATAGAAAAAGAAAAGAAAAAATACATTCCTAGAAAAATTGAAGGATTAAAAAAATGCAAGGAACACACACACCAAGAATACAACCTATCATGAAAAATTTTCTATTAGTAGTGATGTGTTAACCAATGTTTTAGAACAATTGTTAGGAACAATTTCAATTGGAAGCAAAGATTAGTGGCAGCAATATCATCAAACGTTGTCAAAGAATTTTTATAAATTGATGGTTAGAAAAGGCCTTGACATTTTATTCCTTATCACAAATTAAAAAAATATATTTAAAACGAAAAAAAAAACAAAGGCAAATGCATAATATATTGTTTGATTTTCACCGAATATACGGAACCATTCACTTAGTGAATATTTGATTATACAGTTTTAGAGATAATTAATTGTTCTTTATAGGGCGTGAACAGCGGGGATAGCTCAGTTGGGAGAGCGTCAGACTGAAGATCTGAAGGTCGCGTGTTCGATCCACGCTCACCGCATTTTGTTCTTCTCCAAGCTAGCTTTTTAATAACAATAGTGTTTTTTGAACACTTTTTTTCTCTTTGCCTTTGTTGTTCTCCAAGCGATTTTTAATAACAACTTTTAGTGTTATTTGAACACTTTTTTTCCTTTTTTTTTTCTAATAATTCCATAGTAATAATAATAATAGGGAATGAGATTTGAACCATGATTATTGTAGGGGTAATGGGCCTAAAAGCTCATTATCCATGTATATATTGGGCCTAATGTCCAAGTCGAGGACTAGATGTCATCTGAGGAAGAGTAAACATTATCAAGGGAGTCAGTGTTAACAAACGAAGATGTCAGTTTTGGTCATGATGGCACAAGAGGGTAGGTCGAGGACAAATGTCACTTTAGTCGAGGTCCGAATACGTGGTCTGCCATCTAGAGGAACGTTCCAGAGAGTTTTATTGGTTCGGATTAGCATTGCAGAAACATAGGACAGAGGGGAATCCTAAAATATCTAAGGTAAAAGTTGCTACCACTGCATTCAATGCTCTGCAGCTAACTCTCTTGCCGTATTAATGTGGAAATGATACCTAAACAGTGGTTTTCAGCCTTACAACTACTACACAAAGACTTCAAGAATTGGCTGATGGGACAAGTATTAACACCAACCATCCGACCTGCATGTGGATGGTAGAGATGAAAGGAGAACATAGTATAAAGGAAGAAAAGGGCAGTGAAAGAGGGGGATCGAGAAATTAAGAGAGAAATACTGTAGTATCAAGAACGGATTTTGTAATCAAAACTGAAAGAAATATATAAGAATTGATATCCTCAAATTGTGTCGAGGACGATTTTCTTTAGTTTAAACTTGTTTATTTCCAGTCACTTGTCATTTGAATCTACGTTGGTGTTTGTTTGATTCATTAAAATCCAGTTTTCCAACCCACTCTCTACAAATTTATTGTTTTGAGTTTTTTGGGCTTTTTGGGCCTGAGTCCATCACCATCAACCTTTGGGCTAGGAATTTAAATCTAGTCCTTACAATTATTATTATTATTATTATTTTAGAAACTGACAGTGATGTATATCAAAAATGACTTAACTCTAGGATAAACAGTACAAACTTTAAACCTCTTGATTATTATTTATTAGTGATAACAATAAGAATGGGGATTTGAACCACGATTATTCCAATAAAAAAAATGTAAACTATTCCAAAATTATTTGAACATTTTTTTGTTGTTGATAATTCCATAATAATAACAATATGGAGGAGGATTTAAACTATGATTATTCTAATGAAGGAAAGTAGACTATACCAAAGTTACGAGATTCCTGACAACATGAAAATGTTTTTGTGTGTATGTGTGTGTGTGTGTGTGAGTAAATTGGTAGTTACAACAAGAGAGATAAAATTTAAACCTTGGATGTTCATATTGAAAACACCAGGAGGTACTAGTTAAACTATTCTTGACAACATGAAAACACTTGTAAATGCTTGTTTATGTGAAAAACTCCTCATTCTATATAATTTGTAAATGTTAGTCTTTAGAAAACTATTGTTTTTTTTTTTCCATAAATTTCATAAGAAATATAAAAGGTACTATCAGATGGTTGAATTTCTTTGCTCAATAAAAGTTTATATTTGAATTAAATTAAATCATAACTAAAGGAAAAAAAATTTCGACCGTTGCCGATCTTCATATTTGCCAAATCTACATTCAATTACACGTTTATTCCTATAGTTATTTGGATATAAGTTTGACTACAAATTTGGTTGTAATCAATTGCTACAACTTCACTCAATATTATTTTTATTGTTTGTGAATTTTGACAAATTCACAAGCAAAATTTTCAAAAGATCAAATATCATATTGGCATAAAATTTGACATGCGTATTAAGAACATAAATTCATTTATTAGATTTTTAAAATATGTCGTAATATTAATTTTTTTTAAGTAAAAGTTGTAGTCATTGACTACAATTAAGTTTGTAGCCCAATTTTGTCATAATGATTTTCCCAAATAGTTAGTGGTCACTTTTAGATACACGTGTGATTATACAATTTCTACATAAATTATCAAACAAATATGTATTTATATATTGTGGGGCCCCAAATATTAACCACTCTAGCCCACTTTATACCTGGACCAAGGCCTACGCCAAGGATAATACAAACGCCGAGGATAATGGGAAATAGCCCAAGCTCTCAAGGGGCCTCGCCGAGGATGCCCACCTCCTCGGCGAACCGACGTTGATAAAGGGAAAATATCTCCCACCCATTAAATGCACTCCACCAACATTCTGGCCGCTTTGATGGTGAAGTGACCAGTGAACCCAGGTGCCTTGGTCACTCCAACTAATAGAAAGTCTGCAAAGGCGGCTTGGAACTAACATAAAGCCTGCAATCGCAGATGATGGGACAAACCCCTGTACATAAGAGTTCAGATAATTGACAAATGGATGGCTGAGATTAACTAAAACAATACTATGTAACCAAGAGGATTCCCAACATAAAAGGGGGATCTGGATAAGTCCTAAAGGAGAGAGGATATGATTAAGATCCGCTCTAAGAAAAAGAGATCCTTGACCTGAGCCGAGGACAAATATGCTCCGCAAACACTTAACCAAAGTGATGATCATTCTTTACAAAAACACTTAGCCAAATTTCTTTGATAAGATTCCTATGAAGTTCATGTTATTTATCATTTATTATAAACTTCATATCAACCGTCGTTTACTTCGATGGTGCCAACCCCTTTTACCCACACTCTACAAATTTTTATTGTGAAGGGTTCATTCCAAATTGAGTCCTTACATATATATATATATATATATATATATATAAATATGTATTTATATATATATATATATATATGCACATTGTTCAAATCAAATACAGATAATGAGTAAATGTAACTGCAAAATTGTATTTACATAAAGTGTGAGCCATATCATTGGCATTTCTCTTAATCCATTTAAAATTACAGCTATCAAAAACACAACATAAGTTTTTTTTTTTTATAAGAAAACACGACATAAGTTATATCTTCCAGTCATACAAATATCATTTAATTCTAGGTATTAGAAATATAATAATGTCTTGCAATCCAATATATAATCTAAATGATACAAAAAAAAATCAAGATGTCTTCTAAAAAAAAAAAAAAAAAAAAATCAAAATGTTAGATAGAATAAATTTTAAAACTAAAATAAAACCAATTTCCAAAATAACATCATTAATGACATTAAATAAATTAGAGGAAACTTTGCAGTTATATTGAAGTATAAAAGTGTATAACTATACTAGTGTATTCAACCCAAAAATAATAAAAATTATATATAATGGGGTAAATTTGTGAGTCAATAGATCTATATGTCAACATTAAAATTTTCCATCTATTAATACCAGCTAGATTGAAACTATCTTCTCAAAAAAAAAAAAAAAAAAAAAAAAGCAATAACCAGAATTTTTTTTTTAATTTCCTTGTTACAATATTGGTTGCAATTGGTAGTTGGAAATTTGGAATTATTGATCACCGCACATCAATCCCACAGCTTGTAGGGCAAACTTTTTGAACCTCTCATTCTAATTTACATATTTGTTAACTTGACAAAAATATAAATAAGTGGCAAAAGGAAATAAATCCTTGCCACCCAAATTTCCCTGTATCATAATGACATTGTTAATCTTCCTATTAAAGAGCAATCCTCTGAACTCTGGTCTTTGGAGCTGGACCAAAAGCAAGTCTATATATTAGCCAAAATTTATTTACAATGTGATGGTTCCTTCCACTACTATCTTTCTTGACTGTATTGCATTCTTTAGCATCAGTATTGGGGCTGTAAACCCCCCAAAATGCTATTTTATACCATCAACCAACAAAAATTGAGCATTATCCCGAGTAGTACTTCTAAACCCTGCAAGATGATTTGTTTTTTTAAAAATAATATTTTATTGGGTTTTGGGTTTTATTTGGATAGTGGGTTTTATTATTTTATTATGTAGACATATTATTTTAACGTGTTGTATGGTAAAATAAATTTGGGATGTTAGGTGTATTGTAAAATGGTATATTATAATAAATAAAGTAACTTTTGAGATGCTAAAATAAGATATTTTTTAGAAACCGAATCCAAATGCTCAAGCCTATAGCTTTAATTAGTTTTCCCTTCCAATCACAAAGAATCTCAGCCACACCTGACACCAGCTTTCTTATCTAAATCTTTTACACCAGCAACCCGTGGAGTGTCTTTAATATTGCTCACCAATCTCTTTATATCTGCCAACTTCTGTTTTCTCTTCCATGGTGGTGTCCTCTTCCAAACCTTTGCTTTACTTGATATATGATATTTGTAACACTTGAATGAACATTTTATCATTTGGTCCACTGAGATCCAAAAACACATGCAGAATAATAGACCATGTGTATCAGTTATGCACTTGTGCTTTGATTCACCACTTCTTTCTTAGTCACCATTTCTATGCATTAATTAAACAAGGCACAAAATTAATGAAGTTATGGGGGGAAAAATGTTTTACAAATAAGATTCAGGAGCTGAAAGAAAAAAAATAATAATCTTAGATGACAGAGAAGTAAAACAATCCAAGCAGTCATTCTACAAAGTACAAACTGAGTCTGAAATAAATATGGTGTTGCATCATGAATTACTGCACTAGCCATAATAGCCATCTTATCTTAGTGGACATTGTCACTGATAAAACTATAGCTATGGACAAGTGAAAACCATTTTTATTTTGTTGTGTTATGTAAAGTACATTGTAACATACATCACACAGGCGGGGATAGCTCAGTTGGGAGAGCGTCAGACTGAAGATCTGAAGGTCGCGTGTTCGATCCACGCTCACCGCATTTTTTGTATCTCAATGTTTTATTTTGGGCTAACTAAGCCACTTTGGTTAACAGTTAAACCAATAAAAGGCCCATTTATATTTACTTCATTAAACAAACAAGTCATACGTGTTCTAAACTAATAAAATCTATGTTTTTTGAAACAAATGCTTAATGTTGTTTGAGCTGAAACAAAAACTTAATTTTCAAAAACTAGTCCAAAATGTTTAATTTTCAAACAAGTAAGCCGAAAGATTATATTACACTTTAGGGTGAAAAGACCCAAGACTTATTATTTTAGACCTAATCCAATGCTTTTGAATTCTAACAAATAGAGTCATAAGATTGATAAGCAAATAAAATTAGTTGTTATTCAACATTCAACAAGTAACAGACAGTTTTTCAACTTGAATATTGACTAACTTACTTATATAGTTCCCCTATCATTCTCCCATAACCAACACAACTACCATATCAATTGCTCATTCATTGTGTTTCAAAATCTCTGGTGGTCAAGGACTTTTTTCCAAGTTAAACCTATGGGCCATGGCAACCTTAAGAACATTAATTTCTGCAACACATTACACATAAAAATGTTTCTAAAAGCCTTATTATTTTAGACTTAATCCAGTGTTCCTGAATTCTAACATATAGAGGCATATACGATTGAAAAGTAAATAGAATTATTAGTAATTCGACTAGTACAAAGACAGCAAACCAAATCATAACTTTCTCAACCAGAATATTGTGTCAATTTACTACTATAGTACAATATTTATTGTTTCCATTCTCAAAAAAAAAAAAAAAAAATTATTGTTTCCCTATTATTCTCCCATAACCAACACATCATTCATTATATTTCAAAATCTCTGGCTGTCAAGGACTAGTTTTTAAGTTGATGTCTGGCTATGAAATAGGGACTACAAGAACATTTATTTCTACAACAAAAAAATTTGAAAATGTTCCAAAAACCCAAGACATATTTTTGACATGGTCTGTCTCTGTCTTCTAACAAACATAGGCATGAGATTGAAAAGTAAATAGGATTAGTACACGTTTAGACTAGTTTTGTATTGATTTGTTGATTAACTGAAAGCGGGAAAAAGTACTATTATATCTAGAAAAAGCAAAGCTTTACAAAATTGTACATATAATCACACATATTACTCATATGTACAATGCTAGTTATTCAACAAGTACAAAGACAGCAAACCATTACCTTCTCAACCAGAATATTGAGTCAGCTTACTAGCATAGTACAATATTTATTGTTCTATTATACTGCCCCATAATAAACATAACCAACTCTTAGCCAAAAATAATAATAATAAATAACTACCATATCAATTGGTCATTCATTGTGTTCAACTTTCAAAATCTGGCGGTAAAAAAGGGCTAATTTTTCAAAGTTAAAAAACCCTATGCCTGGCTATGAAATTTGGACTAAAAGAACAATGATTTCTGCAACACAAATTTGAAAATGATTCATAAAAACATCAAACATATTGTCGTTATCGATATAAAAAACCCTAATTTTCACATAATCAGCAATTAAGAAACTCTACATCTTTCTCAAGCAAAAAGGGAAGAAAAAATAAGGGAAAAAAGAAGAAGAAGCAAGATTGGTTCTGAAAATAATTAAAAGAAATCAAATTCTAAATAATTTTGATCAGGGTAACCAGCAGGAGCAGCTTTGTCACTAGTTGATGCCATAGGGCCTGGAATTTGCTCAATCTCGACTGGCTTTGGAATCTCTGGTGGGCTAGCACAACGAATCAAAGCCCAGTTTACGCCTTCAAAAAAGGGATGCTGTTTAATCTCTGTTGCTCCACGTTTATATGCCAACCTATGCTGTGGTTCTTTCACTAGTAAGCCTCTTATCAAGTCTCTTGCCGAAAAGCTCACCACTGGTGACTCTGGGAATCGTAGCGGTTGACCTACAACATTGAACAAGGTGGCCCGATTCCCTGATCCCTTGAAAGGAGTCTTGCCAAACAAGAGCTCATAGAGAAAGATCCCAAAAGTCCACCAATCAACAGCACTACCATGCCCTTCACCTTTGATAATTTCAGGTGCCAAGTACTCGTGGGTTCCAACAAATGACATTGAGCGAGCATTGGTTGGCTCGGCAATAAGCTCTGGCAATGGGCTGACTTGGTTCCCCATTTCATTCTTGGGTTTTCGTTCTTTCTTGGATTTGCTTGAAAATAAACGAGGCCCGAAACATGTTGTAGGCACCACACAAGATGGTTGGATACAGGAGGGCTCAATGCAAGCTGGTTGGACACAGTAAACTGTGTTCTTGCGCAAGGGTTCAGAATCAAGTGCAGAAGACTTGACTAATGTTGGGCTTACAGCACAGCGGAGGGAAAGGTCAAAATCAGAAAGCATAATGTGTCCATCTTCTCTCACAAGGACATTTTCTGGCTTGAGGTCACGATAAACTATTCCAAGCATGTGTAGATACTCCAAAGCAAGGAGAACCTCTGCTACATAGAACCTGCATATTCCGGGCCAAGAGATAACAACAATGTATCACAGTCAATTGTCAATGCAAGGAAAGAAGACTTATTGGTTTGCAACTACTGTGTGATGCAGGATAGAAGAATCCAACTCATGAAGATTTTCCTCTTGCTATGAAATTATTCTATTAAAAAGTTATAAATAACCAAAGCATATCATTGACGTTGCAACAGATAAAGACAGTTGGAATCTTTTTTGTTTTTTTTTCTTGAACAATAAACATTATCATTAGCTTTCAACGGGAGAAATATGCCCTAGAGACTACAGAAGACAAGCACAGGTCCAGGAAATCCCAGTATAATTTGTTTTTTTGACATATGCTTTTGCCTTTGGTGGGGAATCTAAGAAGGGAAAAAAGGAAACTAAAGGGTGCTTATGAGTTATGACTCTTATGAGTTATGATTCTCATTGTCATAAGCATATGACAATTTGTAAATCCCTTCCCAGAATGACTATATTGAAACTCTCATATGATGGTGATTCTCATTTTGTACAGTAGCCAGTAAGATTAAGCCAAGAGCAGTAGAAAATCTCTTCTTAACTCTCTTTCAATTTCAAATGTCTTTTCAATAAGCATCATTTCTCACTTGAAGAAAGAAATGAGGAAATACACAAAGATATGTGTTCAGCTATGTTTAAAATGGACCATACTAAATCAGGCTGCTAAAGAACTCCATCAATCAACTCCTTGGAATAGTGATAAAAAATTGTTCTCTTAGTTCTTTAACAAAAAAACACCCAAAAAAATGGTAATTCTTCACCCAAAATCAACAATAATAAAAAGTACTCATTTTGGTTGAAGTAGCCTAATACCAACATAATTGTCTGTTTAATAGCTTTTCATCTTTCAAATTTTCTTTGAGATATTTCCAATGAAAGTGTCTAGGGTTCAAATGCCCCCTCTCTGATTGTAACTATGAAAAAAAAAATCTTAGAGATACCAGATTTTATTTCTGAATTTTGAACTAATTTTCTTTTTGAATTTGGTCTTTAATGTTGCTGAGATTTTTTGGGATGTAATTGTGGGTTAATGTAATCCCTGCAACCTATTAAAAAGAGGCTCCAGGAATAGTTTGAGGCAATACAATTTGAATAAGAATTTTATGATAAGAGAATATTTCCCTTGCTTGGTGGTGATTCAAAGCACCTTAGGTGGTGCTGCCTAAGGCTTTCAGGAAGATTCTAGGTGATGAAGGTTAGGCACCATTTTATCTTCTTTTTCCTTGTATCTATTTTTCAACCCATCCTACATCAGTAGAGTATAAATGCTTGGCTTCTTTGTACCAAGAATCACTATCCAAAACTTTTCCCCTCAGTTTATCTAGCCCATCACTTCACCAAATTTCTCATCTTAATGCTTGTTCATATACCTTATGTTTTTTTTATCACACTTGGCATCTTGAGCATAACTACCAAAATGCATTTCTATAAATATCCTATCAACACTCTAGACAAACCAACCAATCCTCTTTCTGTTTTTTCTTTTTTTGATAAGTGAAGAAAATTTTATTCAAAGCCATGAAAAAGAGTCACCTAAGTATACAGGAAGTATACAGCAGGTGACCAAAACAATCAAATACACAAAAACCAACCAATCCTCTTGATATGGCCGTTTGGAACAACACAATCATTATATTCCTCAGAATTAGCCTAAGTATTTTTAAAGAAGAGTGGCATCCCGTCATTTGAAAGGCATATAACTCTAAAGCTTGTCATGCACAGCACCTAATAAAGAAAAGAGAAGTTCTTGGGAATTGATACCTAATCACTGCATATAACTTTTTATATGCAATTATCATTTCATAGAGTTCTTGTAGGAGATCCATATATGTCCACCTGATAATGTATTGTTTGCATGAATAGTGTTTCATCATATTATAGATCAGCAAGATATCAAAATTTTATTCCATGGCATGAGACTAATACTTACTCTCATAAATACTGAGGATCCACCTTATAACAATGAGTTTACAATAAACCAATGAAGTGAGATGACAAAGAAAATTCAATTCAACTAAATATGATATTAAAGCATGAACCAGAACTATCATTAACAAAATTCTATGCAACAATTGAACCATATAGATACTAAGTTAAGACAGGTTTCTTACTTTACTGCTTGTTCAGAAAAATGCTTCCCTGGTTGCCTCTGCCGAAGTGTGTGCAAGTCACCTCCAGGGCAGAACTCCATCACCAAACAAGAAAACTTTTCCGTCTCAAAATGGGTATACAAGGTCGGGAGGAAGGGATGGTCTAAAGACTGTAGTATCTCTCTTTCTGTCTGAGCCCGAAGCAGTTTTTTACGGCTTGCTAAAGATGCTTTGTCCATAACCTTCATTGCAAAATAACATTTTGTTCCACTCAACTCAGAAAGATGGACACTTCCAATATCTCCACAACCTAACTTCTTTAGAAGTCTAAAATGATTCAAACCCAACACGCCATCTTTTGCTCGGACAGCCTGTATGGCTTCCCATCGTATGTCATTTGCCTTGTGAGGTTTGTTAATAGTGCTACTTAAGCTGCTGCAAGTGCTTTCATCACTCACATCACTGCTTGTGCTACCTCTACAGATGCTGCTTTTCCCACTCTCGACATAATCTACGCGGTCACTAATTTTGGCACTCCCACTAGTCTTCCCAAGACTGCTAGTTCCATCACTGACTTTAGCTGAAGCCGGGCTAAGTCCGTGCTCCAATGTCTTCTTTTCTTGATCAGCCCCACCTTCTAGTGAACCCTTAGTCTCCTTCACCGCAGGTCTTACATTAGCTGGCACTTGTTTTGGATCACTTAACGATAGACTTGAATCTAATCTTTTAGCTAAAGAGTTGTTGGACTCCTTTTGATGAGAACTCAGTGATCCTTTTTCCTCAATGGTTTCTACAGGAACCTGCTTCGATGTGATTTCTTGGACACCCTTTGGTAATTTTCTTGGAGTAACCGGCTCTGATTTGCTTGTCTTTGTAATCTGCAAGGGTGCAGGCCTACGAAAGTTTCCTTCTACTGTTTGACTACCAATTAATTTTCTCTGCTTCTCTGGAGAAGTTCTGGTACTGGATTTTGAGGCCATCGACATAATGGGAACTTATTAGACAGATCCGATTGAATAAATCCATCACTCAGCACCCAATCTCACCACATAACTCCCACCATTTACAGTAACAACTATTTTCATTTCCAAGTCCATCATAGCAGGGTAATATCTACAAGAAAGCAACTAAAAAAAATCAAAACTTTGCAACATACTTATAATATGCTCAAATGGAAGTTGTAAAGTTAGACTAACCTAGCCCAAAACAAAGTAAAGGAACACTATTTGAGCAAAAAGAGAAACATATCAGAGATTCAGAATTGTTAGTCACCACTATAACTACATGATCCATGTACTGGATGAAAAACCTTTACTTGACCAAACAAGCAGTTAAAAGAAAGTAAAACCATTATCTTTAAGAGGTTAGAATTGAACATTTATTAAAAAATTAAGGACAAAATGTGATGTAAATTAAACTAAACAAAACAAAAATAAATTGCATACATACCCAGATCATAGCTCAAACAATACCAAAAAAACCCACCAAGAGAGTTTGAAAATATCACCAAAATACAGGAACACAGTCATCTACCTCAAAATGGCAATCCATTTTTTTCCATGAAAAAAAAAAAAAAAAAAAACCAAACTTTCCAGAGCAAAAATGTGTAAGATCAAAGAAGCATGGAAGAAAAAGTAAGAGAAACTCCAATGGATTTCCACATAAAAATATAGATTCTCCACTGCTCTGACAATACAAATGAAGGCCAAAAGAGCAAAAGATAAGAACAAAGTAAAGAAGATTGATACAGATCTCCAAAAACCACAGACCCACCTCTTTGGATCCAGGAAACCCACAAAGACCCAGATGCTAAAAAACAAAATAGAGTGCAAAGAGAAGCAAAAACCCATTAAGGGAAAGGGAAAAAAAATCAGAAAACCCAGTTGAGAAAAAGTAAAGAGAAAGAAAGAAAAATAAAGGAAACCCAAAAGGAGTAGTACCTCACACAGAGAGTCTCAAAGATCAGAACTTTGGAGGGGTCCTTTGCTTTAGCAGAGTGGAAAAAAAGAGCACTGACTCACTCTCTAAACTCACTTACTTAACTCATTCACTCACTACTGTTGAGAGAGATAAAGGAGAGCAATGTGTTAGAGAACTCCTTCTCCTCAAATGTGTGGAGAGAGAGAGAGAGAGAGAAAGTGAGAAAAAAAAAAAAGCTTGTGTTAGAAAGGGTTGGGTGTCTCTGTGGGCTACCATCCATGTAATGTAGGAGAAAGAGAGAGAGAGAGAGAGAAGAAGGGTCAAAGTTAAAAGTGGAGGCTTTTGTTTTTCTTTTTCTTTCTTTTTCTTTCTCTTTGTTTGTTTGTTGGTTTTTTTTTTTTTTTTTTTGGGATTAATTTCTCTCTCTCTCTCTCTTTTTAATTTGTGTGTTTGGAGGGTTCAATTATTTCAATGTATTTTGTTCCTAAACTGAAGGTCTGAATCAACATATGGGCCTCCAAAGGCTCCAACCTGTCCCCTCATGTTTTCTGCCTTTTCGAGTTTCCCATTTTAGGCTTCAATTTTTTTTGGATTGACCATTGTCACCCCCATCACTTTTTATTAATCTTTTCTAGATTTTTAGTACTTAAATCAAATATATTTTCATATCAATGCAATTTCAAATACTACTTTGGATATGTATAAATATATATATATATATATATACATAATTTGGCATTTTAAAAAATAAAATAATAACTTCTCATCACATAGATAAATATATTCATATTAGAAAACCTTATCATTTTCACTAAAAAATATATCAATAATTGATTAATTAGTATTTTAACCGCTACAAACATAGATTTTTTTATATTATTAATTTATTATACTAATGTTGATATTAGTACAAAAAAATTGATAGTACTGGCAGGTACGGAATGATATTTAAAACTTTTTTTTATTTAAATGAAAGTAACATTACGTACATGTATTACTTGAAAATGTCACCCAACCATTAATTTGCCTAGAAAAATGTCCCTTTTTGCATTTTTTTTGAGAGTTGATTCAGTAGATTTCAATCTATTAAATAAATTTTCTTAAATCTTGACAATTCTTTAATGATTTAATGATCTAAATTTTGCCATGTCAATATTTCACTAACAATAATCTTAATTATTTTATTTGCAACATTATTTTATTATTTTAAGAATATTGTTAATGGAATGCTGACATGGTAAGATTTAGATTATTAAATCATTAAAGAGTGATTAAGATTTAAGATAATCTATTAGTAAAATACCATAGAAAATCTAGAAGATTTGAATAATTTTTTTTTGGGTCTATTGATAATCAAGTAATTGCGAAAACTCTCCATAACAATGTAAGATGATTATAGGGGATTGATTATGATGGACGGCTAGGATGGGTTTTTGGAAAAGTCAAATAGTTGGCCCCATTGATCAAAAGTCATGGGTGGAGAGGTGGGGATGGATCATTATTGGGTTGGGGTTTTGGTGCAATGATTGATAGAAATTATATAGTTACTGTCTGGACATTTTTATTTTTTTTATATTAAGAACTAATCACAAATATTTTTTTTTATCCTAAAGAAAGAACCAAATCATATATGTCACCTATAATGTCAATATCACCCCATCTTTAAAGCACATTCAAGTGTTTATATTACTGTTTCTATGAAAAAAAAAGTGTTTGTATTATCAAAAAACCACCTCAATGTTGTAAATTTTGTTACAAAGTAAATTGGATGTACTAATTAATTATTTTTTAAGCAGAATAATATTAACAAAAAAATGTGAAATGAAAATGAAACTAAGAAAAGGCCAAGAAAAGAGAGGGAGGACATAGACTCATAGCCTCCTTGGGATTCCTGAATTGGCTGGTCATGAAGAACTCTAGGCTAGATTTTTCACAACCATTTTTGGCACAGGTTTCCTCATAAGATATAAAAGTCACTTAGCAGAAAGGGAATCAATGAAAGTTGTGTGCAATGTCTCCTTTCCGAAGGTACTTTGTACAAGCCTGAAGTCACACTCCAATATCTAAGAGGAAGTGCACAACTCAATGTTGAATATAGTCACCACAAAATCCACATTCAAAATCCAACAGTATCTAAAAAATGTGGTGGAATTAAATTATCACCACCACCCGTGCCCTCCAACAGAGTTTCTGTCTGTCTAGGAATGTTTTGCCAAAGAAACCCAACATCTCAAACTTTCCAATTTGATTTGATTCCTCACCTCTTCGCCAAGCATGGACAGCTCACTTGTTATAATAAATACTCCAAATGGAAGATGAGTAAATTTTCTTAATGGCCGTTGAAATTATGTCTGTACTCTATGGTTGGTAGCAAAATTGCTTGCTCACCTAGAACATAAAAGGGACTGCTTTTTTTTTTGGATGTTTCATTCTGTATATCTGCTGGTGATTCTAAATTAAATGTGGCTTGGATTTTTTTTTTTTTTTTTTGTGAAGAGTTTATTTGCTAATTTATTGAAAGTTTTCAAAAACATAATTGTACTGTAAAATGATGAGGTTTTAAAAAGTTGTATATAGCTAAAAGATTTACAAATTGACATAATAATAAATGTAATTTATACCATTTCAACAAATAATTAATATATAAATTACTCTTTTATGTATTCTTTAAATAGGTAGATAATGGAGGAACGGAAGAACAGATGGGACTCCAAATACAAATGTGGGACACTACAAAATTTTTGTGTATCACTTGAACCCTACTTTTTTGTGTATTGATGATAATGTGGCTCTAGAAATTTCTTCTAGGATGGTAATTGTAAAACTTAAATTATACAAAATCTAATAAAAGTATAAATATATTGACCAAAAAAAAAAAAACACACACACACACTCAAATACATAAAATCTTACAATTTCTTTTTATGAGTTTTTTTTTTTTTTTTTTTTTTTGAAATCATTGTAAGATAGTTTTATTATCAATGTTGTAAGCTGTATCTCTTTCAAAGTTGAAAGGCAAATATATTGTTATCAACTGGGCTTTTTCTTTTTCTTTGTAAAGGCCTAACATATTATAAAGGGGACCAAAGTTTTAAAAAAAAGTTTGGCTACAAACTTTGCTAGGTTACAATTCTCACTAAACAAATTAATATGGGTATATATTTTAAAAATCTAACAATTGAATTACATGTTCTTTATGTTTTTAAAACATATGTCAAGTTTCATGTCAATAGAATGTTATTTACTATTTGATTCATAAACTTATTTTTTATGTATAATTTTAGACTACAAAAACTCGAAATTTAAATATTTGATTAATGACATATTTATTGATCCCTTGATCTCATTGAAATTTTGTGAACATGGATGATATAATAAAAAATGTAATCTAACAGTAGATTTATCAAAATTTACATCTAATAACAAAAATATTAAGTGGAATTGTATGTTTAGTTTACAACTAAGTTTCTTGTCAAGCTTTGACCAAAATTTAATCATGTTAGGCCTAAAAAATTTTAGGGTGGTCACAATTTTTCTTGAAGGTAAAAAAAAATCATAAAGTTTCTAAATTTTATCTTATAATATTTTTTTTTCCCAGGTTAAGCTGGTTCTTTGATCATCTTGGCTTTAACGGAAAGTCGTCTCTAATTGATGATGGATCATTTTGTATTTCTTATATAGTATTACTAGAATTACTCAATTAAATAAGCTAACCCACTAAAATGTGTTCTTTTTTTTTTTTTTTTTTTTTTCTTTCTCTTTTTTGGGAGGGAGGAATTTTTAATGTAAAAAATCAATCGAGTATATTCAAGAGGCATGGCGACAGACTCTTGACATATTAATGATAATAGCATGCAAAATATTAGGCCCCCAATTTGTCCTACGATCTGATAATGCAATGTCTAATCTCCATCAGTACTTTCTCATTTCATTTCTTGTTTTAGTCTTTTAGATATTAGACATGACATGATTGGTAGATGGGGTTAAGAGTAATTTTTGCACAGACATTACATAAGCATGTTAAATTCATTTAACTATAACCGACCCTTTGGTCTAACTAATACTATAATTTTAGACTTAAAAAAATAAAAAATAAAAAACTTGACCAAGTTCTAAAATATTTAGTTCCTTAATTTGAACACGTTTGACCACCCTGATGACTTGGCCAAACATAGTTTTAAGAGTGTAAGTAAAAAATTGCATCTTTTGCCAACTTTTTTATTTGTCTTTTTCTTAAGATATCTGTATAAACCTTCTATTTGCTGAGGGCTTGGAGTTGATATCAAATTTAGGCCTGCCTACATAGTTGTCATGTGTAGCACTTTAATCACCATGAAAATTGCTACCTAAATTTGACATATGGTGCCTTGATGATTCAAATTATAACGTTGGTTTCAATGTATATACTGCAAAACCTACTTTTTTTTTTTTTTTGATCTTCTGCAAAACCTACTTAAAGATTGTGGTTTTCAGATTTTTTTGTACACACATAGGCAGATAGGCTGCTAAATAGTCAATACACCATTCTATGCTCTATAATACCGGATCAAACATTCATTAGTTTAAGTAATATGATACAATATACGAAACAGACTAAGCCTATATCTATGATTTGTTGGCTTAATGGGGTAGACTAGTGAACTGCCAGAGAAACAAGATTCCTTTTTCCCCTAATGGCCAAGGTTAGCCACATGGTCATATGGGTGATCATGTAAGACCATCAAGTACAAATAAGCCCAGATGACTCATACTTTATAATTTGATAAATGGAACTGTGCAATGGGTCAATGATCAATCAATTAAAAAAGAAAAAAAATAACAATTCTTTTTATTAATTAAGAAGCATATGTGCACATTATGGAATCTTTTCATCAAACACTATAAGCCTGTGGCTTTTATTTTAAGACTGATCATTACAGTGTCCTGCAAACACTACAATATTTTTTTTCCTTGGACAGTTAATAGTATCTAGGTGGGGCTTGAGTGCAACAGTGGTCCCAGGTGCATAAATATTGTACAGTGATACATATTAGTCCTCCTTTCATTTCTTTAATAAGGAAGTAGAAAGATGCTATAGGATCCAAATGATGCATCAAGCATCACTACATCAATATTCAACAGCTTTGCCAGTGGATCACAGGCTTAGGAAATGACTTTGTAACTTGTACAAGTTTGAAGACATTCTCCAAATGTGTTATTGCTATCTGCAAGGGGTGGACATGCTTGGAATAAGCCAAGCTGAATGATAGTCTCAATATAAACAAGGAATGCTTTATCAGTGGGAATTCAGTGAAGATTGCATCACAAATCGCTTTGGAAATTTGGAGGGACTCCAAAAAAAAAAAAAAAAAAAAAAAAACTATTCTTTTTGTTAAATTTCTCTAAGCTCTAGATGGCCCCCCACCGTTGAGCCTAAAGTTCGATGTTTGAGCTCAATCCCACCCAAAATAGGGTGGCTTTTACAGGCCTAGGAGGTCAGCCGGCCCATGAACTAGTCTAAAAAAAAAATGGACTTTTGTTTTTCTTTATAATTTATAGATCCCAACCTAGCCAATAGACAAGTTTACCTCAAATTCCCTTCCATTACAGACACAACATGTCGTCATGTGATTTGGACCTCGTTCACCTTCATGAAGAGCTATTGGCAACTCCAATTGGATTTTAAGGAACTTAAAATAAGTGCTACTAATAGCCCAACTTACTTATACCTCCACCTTTTCTGCTTCTTAAAAGGTGCACCCTATCATGACCATGCAAATTGTGAATTAGGTGTTACTCTGTCAAAAAAGATGGTAGTATGTGTCTTCCACATGAAGCAGTAGTGTTGTGCTACTCACCATTATGACAAGAAATAAGGGCTGCTGGAGTCCACACTATTGAGATTTATTCGGATCCCATTTTTTTTGCTTTTCACTGGTTATGATGATAACCTGGGAAACAACTAATATTACATTCAAAGTCTCATTGAAGCCTGTTATGCCAAAAGTTGAGCTAGACTGCTGGTGCTAACATGGTTATAACTGTCAAGCATTTATTCAGGAAGGGTGTTAGTTCTTTTAAATAAAAATAATAATAATAATCCCTGCCATTATCTTAAGGATTTATTTTGAGTTCCGACAATAGAGTGCCTAAGAAATTAACTCAGATCATGTGTTCGTTAAGATGGTTGTATATTTTCTGCCAAAAAGAGAAGTAAAGACCCACAAAAAGAAAGAGGGGGTAGGGGGGAAACAAAAATTAGGTTCTATAAATTATAAGAAACTAGCTTCTTATATTATGATATGAATATGTAAACAACAGTAATCAACCATGCATAATATAATAAACCAGATCCTCTGCAGTCCTTTCAACTTCATTCCTATTAATTAGCATAAGAACAAAGAATCAAGAGAGCTCGGAAATCACGCGTTCACACTTGCTTTCTAAAATCTTCACAGCTTCAGTAAATAGTACCTCAGGAGGTAATGCTCCCGTTGATTCAATAGTAACTGTAAGGCAAGAGAGAACAAATAAACTTTTAAACTGATATCAAAGTTCTGTATAAACGATAATGCTTAATGGAAACCATTTTCTTTATAAAAAAATAAAAAATAAATAACTGACTCTGCAAGAAACTATGAACAATCTAAAGAGAGTTGGAATTCAAACAGCTGGGATACATCAGTTTGTGTCTTAACATGATACTGCGTCAATGTGTGCGTGAGAGTATATGTACTGAAATTGAAGAAAATCTAGGAGAGACTTCTTTGAAATTGACCTACATCACTTAAACAAGCAGTTGCAAGCCAATCTTAATTTTTGTTTAAAAGGTAACAAATAGATGCCTTATAATGCTCAAATTTGTCAAGCTTATAGAGGTATTCTGACTCCTCTCTAAACAAACAATAATCATTTTTTTGGTAAGTAAACAATAAATAGTTTTTTTTTTTTTTTTTTTTGTGTGTGTAGTTTAGGTGTTTAAAATTACTCTCTAACTAATTGAAGAAATGTTTTTGGCTAAAATGCAAAAACTGACCGTCTAACTTTCTTCAGATTTCATTTCAGTCCTCTAACTTTGCTTTCGTTCATTTCAGTCCTTCAAGTTTCAAATTTATTCAATTAAGGCATTTCCGTTAACTTTTGTTAAAATTTTTTGAAAAAAAAAAATCTGGAAAATATTTTTCAATCTTTAATTGAATTTTTTTAATTTAAAAAATTTGAAGAAAAATTTATAAAATTGAAAAATTAACCATGAACATATAACAAAAGTCGATGGAAAAGCCTTAATTGAATAAACTTAAAAGTTAGAGGACTGAAATGAATAAAAGCAAAGTTAGAGAACTGAAATGAAATCTAAAAAACTTAGAGGGTCGGTTTTGCATTTTACCCAACTTTTTTTTTGTTATGCATTAGAATCAACTTTATGATAAGTATTAGATGATAAATAGACGTGATTTAAAGGGGGACACATTCCCCTCAATGCGGGGAGGAGAGGCAATTGGTTTAGAAACCATTGGCATACCATTTCATTATCTAGGGACCCCTATAGGTTTCACAAGTACCTATACATGTATAGTTCAGATCCTTGCAATTCTCAGCAATGCATTGCAGAATTGTCCCATTTAAGAATGAAGGGTTTCACACCATTACGCATTAATGAAGGGTTTCACACCACCCCACCTACACCCCCCCCCCCCCCCCCCTTCTCTTTTTCTTCCCATAAAGAATTCCATTAGTGCTGTATCATTTAGACAACTAAAACAAGGAGTAAAACAACATGGCTAGAACATTGTCAAATTAAGCTCTAAGAAGGAATCAGGAAGATTTCATTCTCAAGCCCCACGGCCTGCCAAACATTTTTAGTCGTAGTAACCCTTTATTGAGGCAAAGTTCCAGACTTGACCATAATTTCAATTGTTCCATCCTGACAACAAGATACTGGCAGTGCCCCATGATTTTGAGGGTTGATCAAACCCAGTGGGCTGTAAACAATAACTTCATTTGAGGTTGGATATTACTTTTCTTTTGCATTCTTTAAACAATCATGGAATGAATAGGTGTTACTATACTAATATCCTCTGAATGTCCTGTCTTTCCTAACGCACCCAACCAACAGAATATGAACCGCCCATGACTTTACTTATCAGTCCATATTTACGCAGATGGAGATGCCAATTGACCCAAAAGTCATACGCAAAATGTGTTGCCTAGCTCTAATTAATTCACACACACCATATTACTTACATATGAAATGATCCTTAACACGACGTAGTGACACGCGTTTCTCCCATTCTTCCCCTCCTCTGATGCATTCTCTACACAATGTGCAAGCTCGTGGCCGGGCCACAGTTAACCTTTTTCTACCTGCTCAATGGACAAAATATCAATTGCGAAAGTGAGTTCTACCAAAGAAAAAGGAAAATGTGATCACACATATAGCTTAATGATGAGCTGCCTACTATTGGGAAAAAAATCCTATTAAATTTTAGAAAAAATCCATTGTGTGGACAATCTAAAGAAAAGAACACTTCACCGTTGGCAATATCTTCAATGTCAAATACTCCAACTGGGCATTTTTTTTTAAGGGTTTCAGCGTCCTCATCTTCGATCTCTTCCAATAGTACAACCTGTGCAAAGTAAACTTATAAAACATTTTTCTTCAAAAACATTTGCAGTGTTTAGATCCAGCTCTAAATAATATATCATCTCACCTCAGGGAGCATCCTATACCAAGCAGTGGCCACGGGTGACCACTTTGCATGTGTTTTACCAACACCTTTCACAGCTTGTGCTTCAAGTTCAATTTCCTACAAAAGATAAAGGTGTCTACTCCAATAAAAAACAATTCAAAGAACCATTTTTCAGAAAGGCATTAACGCTATTTTGACTTGAGGTGCTATAAATGGAACATGTTATCATGATAAGAAAAGCATTAATTGATTTAGAATAGTTTAGAAGCCTATTATAGTTGTAAGTAATCATTTAAAACAAGGACTATGTTTTACAAAAGGTATGATCATGAAAAATAAATTTATGATGCTCACTCCAAGCAATGTAAAAAAAAAAAAGTTTAACTCAAATATGATTTTGTGAAGTTGTTCATGCCAGCAGTTAGAGAGAAGAAAGTCATCCAGGAGTCAATAGTGCATCCAAGAAAGAAGCTTAGTGCAGTTGCTAGGTAAGTGATAACTTCCAAGAATAAAATTATAAATATCATCCAGATTGACATCCATGTGCCTATCACTCTAGGAAGAGACTCAATTTCTAGAAGCCATAGGCATATTTTGATTAAGTACTCAAGAATGTCTATGCCAGAATTGCTCCCTTATATTAGTCCAATTTGCCTAATGCACAGTGTCCTCTACAGTTACTTGGGTCCCATAACCCCCTTTTTTTAATAAGTGGGAGGTTACAACCACACCCATAGATCTTAGCGCCACGACCTAAGCCTTCATCCTATTTGAGCTAGAGTTCATCGGCCCAAATACCTTCTAGCTCTCCCAAAGGTAGGGTTGTAAATGAACCAAGCTAATTTTGGACATCTTGGACTCAATTTAGGAAAAAAGCTTGTTTACGTTAGTTTATTTAACAAATAAGACAAGCTGAAGCCCAACTTTAAGGTTGACTACTGAACAAGATGAGCTCAAACTTAATAATGTGCATGTGAACAAGTTTGTGAGTATGAGGCTCAATTTCAGTACATATAATAGTATACGTTCATGTGTATACATGTATAAATATATACTGATATAGACTTGAAATTAGATTGTGGAAGTTAGTAAATAAGTTTATAATATATCAACTTATTTTATGTAATGTATTTTTTTTTATAGGTATATTTTATGTAATGTAATGTATTGATAATATAAATTGTTTATTCTGTAGTAAAAATTATTTAATTTTTGACAATACAAGGTTAGTGAATCTAATGTTTATAAGTTCATTAATTATTGGCATAGATTTGTGAAGGGATAAAAAAAGTTTAGTTGCAGGGTTTATTATATATGGGAAAAAAAATAAGTTAATCAATGTGAACAAATTTGAGCTTGTTCACTAAGAAATGAACAAAATTTGAACACGCAATCTAGTTTGGCGATGAGCTCAAACTTAGCTCTTGTTCAAAATATTATTAAATGAAAAATTCTGAACTTTTAATGTTAAGCTCGGCTCAGCTCATTAAAGCCCTTCCAAAAGGAAGTATATGAATGTATTTTGATAGCGAAAGCAGGGATGCTTTCCTTTTGCTAAAAACTACTGTGATCTCAATATTCAGAGGCTGAACTCATTTTTATGTGATATGACCCTCCATTGCCCCTCTTAGTTATCCACTCTCTTTTTTCTTTGATGGGTAAGAAAGTAATATTATTAATAGAAAAGAATAAAAAATACAAAGAGTTCACGGTAGTGAACAAAGAACAACATAGCAACAAAAAGAAATAAAGGAATCAAAATCCTATTCTAAGAGACAAAAGAAAATCAATAATAGTAGAACAATCTGAAAGACCCCTACATCGAGACCAATCAAAGAGAGTCCGCTGTCACAAATCTAACAATTGGGCCATTGATTTCTCGATATCCTCAAAAGAATGCCTATTACATTCAATCCAAATAGTCCACATCAAACAACCTAGTACCAAATTCCAAATATCAGAATTATATTTCCCAAGCCAATGGTGCCAACAACAAAGTAAGTCTGCAACCGAACTTGGCATGACCCACTCTCCCTTATGCTAAGGGGCCACTGCCATCTCATAACTAGTCAAGGCGCACCTTTACCAAATAAGCTACCATCCACAACTATGTTACTTAAGGTTAAAATTTTTTTGGTAATTACTTTATTCAAAAGCATATTATAATCCAATCTAAACCATCAAGCACGTGATTTTGATTGACTTCCAGTAAGGCTTTTGTCAATGAATATTATGAGATAACAGTAAATATAATATATAAACTGCATATATCACCAAGAAACAAGACATAACCAAGCTCTACCAGTAATGGCCAAAAACAACCAAAAGGAGAAGGAAAAGAAAAGAAAGAGGGGGAAAAAGAAGGGGTGGGGGGATTACCTGACCAGGGCCAAGTCTAGCAATATTAATATCATCAAGTGGCTCCTTGAATCCAATTTTATTGTTGGAAAATTCCAGGAGAGAATCTTGGCTGCAAGTAAATGAAGTATATGTTTTCGATTTTGAGGTTGAATTGGAATTTGAATCCTCTGATTCTAAATAAAACTCGCTTCCTTTAGGCAGCCATTTTAAATCCTTGGCTTTTACTGCATCGATCATTGCCATCATCATCAAAAATAACCACCAATAGTCAAATAGAAAGAGAATTAATTAAGATTTGAGAATAAAGCTATAAATATCAACCATAAAGCACAAGAACCATACCTGTGATACGAGGGGGAACTTTCTTTTCTTCTTTTTTTTTTTTAGATTGGCCCTTTTCTTCTTCTAAGTCCTTTGCACATTGAACATGGAGCTTGAAAACAATGGTATTCCTTTCATTTGGTGCATTGTTTTCTAGGGTTAAAAAGAAGAAGAAATGTTCACTCAGTTCCCTAAAAATGCAGGGGAAAATGTGTGATATTGTCTCTTATGTCAAAAATTGAACCAAATCGCATTTCTGAATCTAACCTGCATATTCAAAAAGCCTTGGGTCAACGCTGATTGGAATGAGACCCAACCTGTGGGCAAGCACCTCGTCTTGGATTAGTGATGTATTGTTTGCAATAAAAACTTTTTCAATAGCCATAGTTGGAACCTGCATGCATAACATCCAAAGTGAATTCACCATTACCATTAACACTACATTGCCAGCTATAATATGTGTTGTTTAAATAGTAAGATATACAGAAACATGCAGTGGGTTTTGAACCCACATAACAGATACAAAGAAGCAAGAAGCCAAGAATTACCATATATATATATATATATATATATGTATGCATGTATGTATACAATAGAATTGCAACCTATGATGTCTGCTCCATAATGATTACTCTTTATCATCAAGCCAAGGCACCAATTGATTTTTGGTATAGATGAGGTTTGAACTCCAGATTTCTTGTTCAAGAACAAAAGAATTAACTGGACCATATTTTAAATTTCAGCATTAAAGTTAAATATAATTTTAGAAATGCCCAAAAATAACCCAACTCATGATCAAGCAAGGAAATTATTCAACATTGAGTGATACCATAATAAATTTGTAATGCACCTTAAATTACATTTCTTTTGCATTAACTAGTTTTTGGAGTCTAGAAAAATAATCCAGATAATTCTCCCATAGAAGCACCAATATCCACAAGATATAGGCATGTTGATTCCAAGAAAAGCTATGTAATAGAGGTCATCAAGATACTCTATCTTAAAGATGCCCAGAAATCATGTTGCAACTGGAAGGATATTTAAGACATGGACCCACAAGGCATAGGAATGGGAATGAGTACATGATTGCCACATATGGGGAAGGTGGCACAATGGGGTAGGTTTCAATTTAAAAACAATAACAACCTTGTCTCAGTCCAAACTTCGAGATCTCTATTACTAATAGAAGACCAACATTATCTTCTTCTTTTTTAAGTAGAATTGATTTATTAAAAATAAGAACACTTTATGCTCACGATGATGAACACAAAGATCCAAAAAATTACAAAGCAAAACTAAGAGAATTGTGAAACTCTAAAACAGAGGTAAAATGAGTAAAACCATAAAACCAAGACCACTCAAACAAGGTGCAAATTAAAGAGAATTTCAACTGATCAATGGATCTCTCCATATTCTGAAAAGTGCGAGAGTTTTGCTCCTTCCACAGTAGCCACATCAAACAAGATGGCACTAAATTCCAAACTGCCGCGGAGTTTCCAGATCAATAACAAGATGCTGGAATGTTAGGCCTCCTTATATAAATATGAGAGAGAGAGAGAGAGAGAGAGAGAGAGAGAGAGAGAGAGAGAGAGAGAGGAGGCAAATACTACAATGTTGCAAATCTTTCTGTCATAGATGCCTTCAAGTGGCATTAAAAGTGCCTATAAGATATTTAAGAAGCAAGCTTTTTTAAAGCCTTTTCCCTTTCTCTCTCATTCTTCTTGAGATCAACTCAGTAGAATGCGTAAACAGATAAATTGTAAAAGGAGTTCTACTAGACACAGGTAAATGTTTAGTGAAACCAGTCTGACTAAAACGGACAAAGAGAAAAATAAATATTGCAACCAATCATTCTTTAAAAACATAGAACTTCAACTATAGTGCTAATCAATGCAAAGAAGTATTAACAAATCATAGAGTATGATGCATATAATCATGCATATTTGAGAATTCTAGAATGCCAATATGATAGAATCATGGAATAACCTCAGCAATCAGGATTCTCCGAAATGCATTTGCAAGTGCTGGATCAATTCCAATCATATCAAACTCCATGTCCATGCCATCATCTGAGAATCGAATCACTTCAACTCTAAAGTTGTTGCGGAATTGGTCCAACCGGAAGCTATTATCGAGTCCTACAGATGCAAAAGCACCAGAGTATTGTATAGAGTCTGTCTGCACACACCAAGATTACAGAGTGTAAGAAACTAAGCAAAAAGACAGACAGAGGGAGAGAGAGCAACAATAAAACCCACCAAATCCAAACCTCGGTTATAGTTACAAATAAAAACTAGAAAAATGGAAAGGGATAAAATTTCCAGTTTGCTGTTTACACCACTCGTTTCAAAGAAGAAATGCAAGTAAGCTTATAGTTGAATTAGGCTGGCAGAGGAAAAATTTTTGTTTTTTCAATTCAAACTTTGGGAGGAAAAAAAAAAAAAAAATTCAATCCAAAGTTTCATTTTACTTAAATAACTAAGCCTATAGTTGAATTACAATGGGCCGAGGAATAAAGTCACGTTCTTTCACTTCCAAGCAATTTCAAAAATTATTACAAAAAATTAGTACACGGTATTATCATGCTTGTTCAGCTACGCATAAGTATATACAGTTGAACTATGCTGGGGAAAGGGATTAATTAATGTTCCTTCACTCCCATATAATCTTAAAAAAAATGAAACTTCAATTCAAATTATTACAAAAAAATTAGAACACACTGTCTTAGCTGCGACTGCATATAAAAGTACATGTAGCAACACATTCCTTTACTAAGCACACATACACATTCACATAAGCATGTGCTGTTATAGGAAATTAAACAAGAGCACCAAAGAATTCCCTTATAGTGAAATTTATGGGTATGCCAAATTTCACACTAAAAAATGGAAACCCAACAACAAAAACAAGAAAAATAGGCAAAAACAAATAATGGGTATTGATGAAAATTGAAAATTTAAGAATGAAGTAAAATAGAATGATTAAAAAAGGGGGTTTTGAAGTGTGGGAAATACATGGGTGGGAGCATCAATGTTGGCGAAGACACGGGTTCTTTGCAGCTCAACGTGAGGTGGGAGATTCCTAGGCACATCAGGAAGACTCATAATGTAGTCTATTCCACCACCTTTTGATTCTTGTTTTTGTTCTTCAGACCCAGACTCTGACTCTGACATAGATTCTGCTTCAGTTTCTTCTTCTTCTGTTTCTGTTTCTGACATTCTTTGGTCTTTCTTGGCCATGTTTTGATGGAGGAGTTCTCTTTCTCTCTCTGTGTGTCTTTGTGTTTCTGTGTGTGCTTTGTTTTTGTTGTTAATACAGTTATGAGGTTGAGAGAGAGAGAGAGAGAGAGAGAGAGAGGAGTTTAGGGTTTTAGGGTTTAACAAAGCTAAAGAGGTGACGTGTGGTCACCGATTGGGAAGCTCAGGTTTTGTATTAGGACAAATCTCATACCCTTTGTTTTGTTTTTTTATTTATTTATTTTTTCACTCAAATTCTCCTCTTTTTTTTCTTTTTTTTTAGAATAATGCTAAAGACATAATTTTTTTTTTTTACAAGATACTGATATTGTGAGTGGTTATTAGTAAATAAAAAGTGATGTTAACGATGGGTCTAGATGAAAATCAATAAAAAGCTGACTACATCAACATTTTTGTAAAAATATTCTAAAATAGTTTTTAACTATAGCATTACTTTTTTTTAGGGTAAATTATAAAGTACGCCCCTAACGTTTGGGAGTAATTTGATTTTACACTCCAACGTTTTCGGAACTTTGATTTTACACCTTAACGTTTGGTTCCGTTAGTAAATCACCCCCTAGTTAGTTTTTGCTGTTAACTGCCATGTCATCTTGTTGATTTTTTTTTTTTTTTTTTCCAAATAAGCCCCAAAACGACACAGTTTCAATGGCAATGAAGTGATGACCTAGCACATGCAAAACGGTGCCATTTGCCCAAAGAGAAAAGAAAAAAAAAAAAAAAAACTGCAACTTCACCAATTCTCCACCAAATAGAAAATCTCAAAATCCTAAATCCTAAACCCACAAACCCAACCCTTAGCTCCCTAACCCACGAACGCAACCCTTGCCTTCCTAAACCTTATGAACCTAGACCACCACATTGGCTTTGCAATCTGCAATCAGCTCCTTGCATCGTGAACCCATACAGCTCCAGGTCAACTCCAAGGCAGTAGCAGCTGCGGCGACAGAAACAGCCAAGCCAATAGTTAGTAAGTTATTTCTCTTCTCTATGGCTCTCTTTCTCTCTCTCTCTCTCTCTTTGGATTTTGCTTGTCATTGCTGGATTGGAATTTTGGGTTTTTTTATTGGGTTTGCTGAGGCTTTTGTTGTTTTGTTTGTTAAGGTTATTGTTCAATTTTTTTGTTTGGGATTTTGTTGCTGTATGCACATAATGTTTGGGGTTTTTGTTAAATTTTTTGGGTGATGGATTTGTTGCTAGAACTCTTTATGTGTGTGTGATTGAAACTCATTTTCTTTGCTACTAGAACTCTGAGTGTGTTTATGGTGGAGTTTGTTTCTCTTTATTTTAATTTTTTTGGGTTTTTGTAGCACTTTGATTTTACCTCCCTGTAGTAGATGTTGCTCATTGTCTTTGCTCAATCTGGCCTTCACTAACATCTTTAGATTTTGGGGGTACTTTGCATCCTTTTTTGTTGTGACCTAATTGTCTAGAATTGGTACATTTTTATGCGGCAGATGACCTTTTCAACTTATGTGAAATTATTTGTAACCTTTTCAACGGGGTCAGGCATATCCACCTCAACCCTAAATTCAATGTACTTAGGGTGCTCTTCATCATCCTTAGAGTTAACATGCATGCACAAAACATCAAAGTGCCCATAATCACTTTCCCCACTTTTATATTATGCTCATCATCACTAAAGCAAGTGGGTACCCAATTTGATGTGTTTTGCTCATAAGGGTTTAAGTTCGATTGGTCATAGGCAGTGGTTTGGACAATGTGAATGGATGGAGTAGTGTAAGTGGATGGGTCAATTGAGAAGGATGGTCTTTCATATTTATCAAATTCACTGTCACCTACCAAATCAACATAGTCCTTGTCAAAAAAATTGTCATCTACTCCAGCTCCTTCATCAACTTCTTTATGAAACTCATGCTCATCATCATCTTCATTACCTTGATCCTCATCAACTTTTTCCTTAACAACTTGTTCAACATGCCTCACATATATGTGTATTAAACTTTCAGGTGCAAATTCTAACCAGTCACGTACAGCCCTAACATCATTATCTTTTTTCAATGGAAATAAGCCATTATGAAGTTCCATATGAGGAATTTGGTAAAGAAATTCGGCTACATTTGTAATACCAAGATCTTTGGCATACTTAGGCATATCGAAGACAGCAAAAGTGTCAAGATCAACATCTGAGACCCTTGATTTAGTCCCTCTAGCATATTCAACATGTGTATCACTATGTAATGAATACCCCTCCATGATGTATAGACATATCAAATGGTTGATCCATATTCAATGCCCTGCACACACATATAAATGCATTATTAAAATATCACATTTAATTAATAAATTACTAAAATATAATTCACATACATGTATACAAGAGGCATTACTATAATATAACATTTAATTAACACATTACTAACATCGCCATCTTCTTTCAATGGAAATAAGCCATTACTAAAATAAATATAATACTATATGCAGACAAGAGCTACAAAGCAGAACACATGGATCACTCAGTTGGACCACAACCATTCCACTTAGTCAATTTACTAAGTAAAAATGTGCATTATTTTACACCATTCAATACACACAGCTCATCATCACAGGCTGACCCACCAAAATTAAATATCAATAAAGTAACCAGTTCCAGACAAAACACAACCAAATATATCATAAAACAACAAACTACTACAAAAATCTTTTAAAAAATTCGTCCTAATCAATAGAATCAAAGTGCTACAAAAACCCAAAAAAAGTAGCAAAGAAAATGAGTTTCAATCACACACACATAGAGAGTTCTAGCCACAAATCCATCACCCAAAAAAATTTAACAAAAACCCCAATAATTCTGTGCATCTAGCAACAAAATCCCAAACAAAAAAAATTGAACAAAAACCTTAACAAACCCGAACAACAAAAGCCCCAGCAAACCCAATAAAAAACCCAAAATTCCAATCTAGCAATGGCAAGAAAAATCCAAAAAGAGAGAAAGAAAGAGAGCCATAGAGAAGAGAAATAAACTTAGGGTATGTTTGGTACACTGAATGTGGATTACAACAGAAATGGTAATCTTTATTACCGAGAATAAAATGTATTGTAATGGAATAACTAAACCTATTAATTAGTTTGGTTGTAAGTTGAAACATTAAAGTAGAACTTATGGTCTATTTTAGGAAATATCTTATTCATACAATTATATTTCTTAGAAAATAATATATTTTAAATTTTAGGGAGATGAGTTATTTTTTTGATGATTTTTTTTTCCCATAATTGTTTGGTGGATATGAAAAGTTTATTTATTTGGAAATATATTAATGTTAGAAATTATTACATTTACTAAGGAATAGCTATTACAACCCTTTTAAAGATGAATAGTTATTCCTCATTTTAAAGAATAGCTATTCATAAAGAATGACTAATCCCTGTAATAAAAACATAACCAAATTATAGAATAGCTAAACCATAGGAATAAATGTTACATTACAATGCCTTACTAACTATTGGCTTGGCTGTTTTTGTTGCCGCTACTGCTGCCGCCTTGGAGTTGACTTGGAGCCATCTGGGTTCACAATGCAAGGAGCTAATGCAGATTGCAGAGTCGATGTGGTGGTCTGGGTTCATAAGGGTTAGGAAGGCAAGGGTTGGGTTCGTGGGTTAGGGAGCTAAGGGCTGGGTTTGTGGGTTTAGGATTTAGGATTTTGATATTTTCTGTTTGGTGGGGAATTGGTGAAGTTGCAGATTTTTGTTTTTTTGTTTTCTCTTTGGGCAAACGGCACCGTTTTGCATGTGCTAGGTCATCACTTCATTGCCATTGAAACTGTGTTGTTTTGGGGCTTATTTGGAAAAAAAAAAAAAAAAAAAAAAACACGTCAGCTAGATAACATTGCAGTTAACAGCAAAAACTAACCGCGTGGTGATTTGCTAATGAAACCAAACGTTAGGGTGTAAAATCAAAGTTTCGAAACGTTGGGGTGTAAAATCCAATCACCTCCAAAGTGTACTGTGCAATTTACCTTTTTTTAATATGAAAAATCTTCATATTTTAATATTAGTCTTAAAAAAAAATTCAGTGTGACACACAAGTGATGAAAAATTATATGTAAATTAAAAATATATTATTAATTTACTATCTTAAGTCTTAACCTAAAATTTTGATGGAGTTCTACCTAAAATAAATTAATTATTTTAATAAAGAATTAAGAATACAGGTAGTGTTTAAGTTATGTTAAAACATAAAACTATGAGTTTTGATTTATAACCAAAATAACTATAAAAAAAATAACATTTATTTTAAATTACTTTTTAAAATTTTGGTAATTATAATTTTAGTTGAAATATATGAATTGATTTCATGGGATTAGAAAAATAAATAGAAACTGCAGCTTTTAATCCAATTGTTCAAAAAGAAAAAAAAATAACTCCATAATAAAAAATAAAAACAACACACACACACTAATTAAGAACTTTTAAGTTTAGTACGGCGACTAATTTGATCTTCACTCTTCAGGTTATTTACATTTGTTTTTTTTTTTTTTTTTTTTTTTGTAATTCAAAATCAACGCAGTTCACTTTTTATTTTTATTTTTATATTAGACAAAAGGCTGGATTAACATTTGATTATTTTATTTTATTTCTAATTTGACAAAAAAAAAAAAAATCAATTTCCTTCATATCAACCAAAAACAAATACTAGTGAATATCTGGCGCCGCTATTCCCATCCAATAATAATAATAAGTCGTGTATTAAAGACAATAAATATATATATATATATATATATATATATATATGAGTAATTACCCATAGTTCAAAAGAACTATTCAAAACATTTAATAGATTTTATGAATTAACTTAAAGCAATAAAATTAGAAATTAAATACATTATCCACTTAGCGTAATCATGGTTTCTACTCAACTTTCATTATGTAATATATGATATGATCAATTGTGATTTGTATATAAAATATAATAAAAATATTATCTGTTACAATGATTGACTTAGGTGAAAATAATGTTATTCAGAATACTCCAGTTATAACACACCATATTAACATTTGTAAAATTGTTTTACCCCTAACAATCTACTTATTATTATAAAATTTTTACAAATATCATTTTCAAACTTTGACCTAATTCGATTTAGACAATTAATTACCTAGTTTTTAACAATTTAAAACATTTTATGATCATTTTTCATTAAAAGAAGAATGGGGACTTCAACACCTATCCCTATTATGATGCCTTAAGAGGGTCCTCTTTTATAAGGCCTCGTTTGGGAGGGGGGAATGGAATGGAATGGAAAGGAATGAAAAGAATAATTTTAGAATATTCTTCTATTCCCTTGTTTGGGAGTTTTAATAAAGGGAATGGAAATCTCATTCCCTTGTTTGGGAGTTTAAGTAAGAGGGAATGAAATGGGTAGGAGGGAACACTCATTCCTTTCTATTCTCTTAAAATCTCAAATTTTCATTCTCCCCAAAATTGGGAGGAATGGGAGGGAATTGAATTAAATTTAATGATTTTTTTACTAAAACTCCCAAAATACCCCTATATATTCAACACTTTATTTTAAAATAGGGGTCTAATAGTAATATTGTTATAAAATAATTCCATTCTATTCCCTCCATATTGCTCCCAAACAAGATTACTTACATTCCATTCATTTCCATTCCTTTCCATTCATTTATTTTAAAACATCCAATCAAGGTTACTTGATTCCATTCCATTCCATTCTTTTCCATTCATTTCCCTTACTTAAATATATTTCATTCCATTCCATTATTTTCCATTCCCTTATGATGATTCCATTCCATTCCCTTATAAACTCCCAAGCGAAGCCTAAGTTTTCCCTAGAATAGTATTTGGGGCGTGAAGGCCACTTAGAGGATTTTCTTTTTTGTTTAGTCATTGATGTAGGGGAAGATACTCACTGGTAATAATCTAAGGAGGAGAAGGTTTCTATAGTGGAATGGTGTTGCATGTGTCGATACAGTGAGGAGAAAATGGATCATCTTTTGATTCATTATGGAAAGATCCATCAGTTGTGTAACTTTGTTTTTAGGTTGTTTGGGGTTTATTAGGTTTTGCTAGAGCGGGTGACAGACCTTTTTATTTGGATGGAGAAACCGATTGGAGAAGCATTTGTCAGATATTTGGAATATAACTCCATTATGTTTGATGTGGATTATTTGGTGGAAGTGTAACAGTCGGACTTTTTTGGATTTGAATAGTTTGTAGGACCAACTACCAGTCTCTTTTAGTCTTTTGTAGGCACTTTATTTGATTGGGTTTGAGCTTAGGGATTCACATTAGGTGATTCTATCCCGACGTTCATAGACTCTCCTTCTTCATGTATATAATTTTTTTTGTTCTTTTTGTAAATATTTTGACTACTTTATACCTTTTTGCATGTAGTAATCCATTTTGAATAAAATTATTATTACTTATTTAAAAAAAAAAAAAAAAACCTTATATCAGTTTTAACCACGTAATGTGTATATGATAATATGGACATTTCAAAATTTTCGAGGAAACAATAGAAATAATGTGCACATTATGTGTTAATCGGTTAATTTTTAACAAAAAATATAAATAAATGGTTTCATTTTTCACAAACTTAAACATGACATCTCATGGTAGACTTGTGCAGTCATGAGAAAGTGAAGTTTAGGAATGTTGAAGGTCATTTTTGTAAAGCCAGCCCAACCCAGCAAAGCAGGCAATAAGAGTGGCAGGCATAGAATAAGATTATTAGGCCCAAGCGGCAGGAATAATAGAACACAGGCCCATAACATGAATAAATGGGTATTGAGGAAGCAAATGGGCCCAAAGGGCCCGGAAAGATAGAAATGACACCAATGGGCAGTGTATGGTATGAAAAAGTGAAAATGGGCCGCGGCAGGCCCAAAGTAATGTAAACAAAGAAAGTAAGGGTTGATGGTAAGCCCATGAACCCCAAGGATGAGTATGAGGAGATTGGGCCGGGGAAGTCCAATCAAGTTAGTAAAAGCCCATGGGAATGCAAAGTCAGTAAATGGGCCGAGGAAGCCCAAGGAAAGTAAAAAGGCCGCAGGCCTAAAGGGAAAAAAAAGAAAGGGGCAATGGAGCCCATGAGTAAGAACACCAGTAGGCTCTCTTAAGTCACTAGGGGAAGGAATGAAACGGCAGGCTTGAAAGAGGCCTAGCAGGAACAAATCATCATGGCAAGAAATGCCAAGTAATGAAACAAGACATAAGCATAAACCGAGAAATAGGCCAAGAGAGATGTGAAACCCAGTATTAAGAAAAGCCCAATCCCAAAGGGAAGCAATGAAAGTACAGAACAACCCGCATGAAAGAACGAAGAAGTATGGCAGACGAATACAAACAAAGCTCCATATCACAACAAACACATGGGCCGTAGGTGGGCTTTGAACGTACATAACAGGAAAGCATGCGCAAGGACCAGGTGCCACCAGCTTGTACCCAGCCAATATGGGTCGTGATAGGACCATTGGTCAGTGGAAAGAGGTAAAAGGGGGTGTGGTTTGGTGGTGGGGAGGAGGGAAAAGATTTATTTTACGTTCTCTGTCCAAACCCTTTTAGGAGGTACGTCCTGCTGGGATGACAGACCGCCCAAAAGAGGTAAGGTTGGGGAGGGAATGTTAGGTGCATGCCATAGGAAGAGAGAGAGAGCATTTAAGCCACGGTAGAAGACAGTGCCACGGTGGACAGAAACAACGCTAACCTGTTTTTGTCTGGCAAGGGTAAGCAGTGTACAGACGGTGGTCGGCAAGCATGCCCAGATCAGACAAAGGCTGTTAGGAGGTGAAATGGTAAAAAACAATCACGGCAGGCTCTATAAAAGGATCCTTGCCGTGCCCTATAGATGAGACCAAAAAACAGAGAAGGAGAAAACAGAGAAAGAAAACTAAAAAGAAAAAGAAAAGAAAAGAAAAGAAGAAAAGATAAGAAAACAAAAAGTGAGGATAATGGGCATGCACCAATAGATCTTTTCTCTTTTTTCCCCCTCGAAATCCCACTCTCTAAGGAACAATCAAGTAGTAAGAATTTCTTCAAGCATTTATCATTTAGGTCCGATTCCCTCAAAGTCATTAATCCTCACGGCAGGATATTCTCATAGGAGATTAGTTTCATTGAGAGGAAGCGTTCTTCCTCTTTGATTCTTTGTCATTACAGACTTGGGCTTGACTTAATGTTTATTTTTTGCTTAACTTCCATCATCGTTCAATCAATTGTTCTTTTTTTTATAAAAGCCATTATTATCATTACCATCATTACTACTATGATATTCGGTTTTTGTTATTAACAAAAGCTACTGCACTCTGTTTTTCTTTTATTGTTATCTGCCTGCCGTAATCTTGTTGTAATAGATCTGCTTGTCGTAAGGGTGTTTCCTGACAGACAAGGCTAAGTTTGTGCACAAGCCGGCCTAAAGTGAGTTACAGTTGGGCCGGTCTCAATTTCCCTGCTCAGAAACACATTCGGGCCCATCACCACAGGAGGCAGCCTAGCCCAAATACAAAAAAATGCCCCTATAAGGAATATACATGGATATTGTTGTAAGGGGCTTTTTGTGTGTTATGCTGGCTGCCTCCTGCGGTACTATTGTTATACTGGGCTGGGCTGCCTCCTGTTGTGCTAAACCCGAATGTTTTGAATAAGGGAGTTGAGACTGGCCCAACTGTAACTCAACTTAGTCCGACTTATGCACAAAACTATGCCTCATCAGCCAGGAACATGCTTGCGGTAGGCAGAGTCATTTTGGGTGAATTGTGGCAGACAAACATGATAATAATAAGATAAAAGAGAGTATTTCTGTTTCTTGATTAATATAATCAATTAGTCCTTAATTAAGTGAAATAATCAAAATAGCAACAATTACTTTTGTAAATAAAGTAAGAGAATAAATAGTCAGCATATGGGTCAATCAAAAAAGAGGAAAGAAATTACAGTGAGTTTAGCCCGCAGGACTGAAAACCAGAGAGGGAAGAATGCTCATTCTCAACGCAACTAATCTCCCAGGGAAAATCCTGTCTTCGAGATTAATCACCTTGTGGGAAGCGGGCCTGAATGGTTGGTACCACGAAGGAATCCTATTGCTTTTAGCAGAGAGCAGGATTTTTAGAGGGAGAGAGAGAAACAACCTATTGGTGCATGCCTGCCAAACTAACTCTCTGTTTTTTCTTTTTCATTCTTTCTTTGTTTCAGTTTTCCTCTTGTAGGGGCCTTTTTTGTGTTTTAGGTTGGGCTGGGCTGCCTCCTGCGGTAATGGGCCCAAGTATCTTTCTGAGTAGGAGAGTTGAGACCGGCCCAACTGCAACTCACTTTGGGCCGTTGGGCCGGCTTGTGCACAAACTGAGCATTGTCTGCTAGGAACGTTCTCACAGCATGCAGAGTTATTACAAATAAGGCGGCAGGCAGATATAATAACAATAAAGAAAAACAGAGTACAACGGTATTTTTCTTAATAACACAGTCCGAATAATCCTACGGCAATCACGATAATAACAATGTAATAATAACAACGGCTTTTATAGAAAAGAATAACTGAATGAATGATGATGGAAGTTGAAAAATAAACATCTAGTCAAGTTTAAGTTTGCAATGGCAAAGAATCAAGGAGGAAGAATGCTTCCTCTCAATGAAACTAATCTCCTAGGAGAATGTCCTGCCGTGGAGATTAATAATCTTGAAGGAATCGGACCTAAGTGATAAATGCTTGAAGGAATTTCTTTTGCTTAATTGTTTCTTAGAGAGTGGGATTTTGAGGGGGAGAGAAGAGAAATGATCTATTGGTGCATGCCCACTATCCTCACTCTTTGTTTTCTTATCTTTTTCTTCTTTCCTTTCTTTTTCTTTTTAGTTTTTTCTTCTATCTTTTTCTTCCTCTGTTTTTCAGTCCCCTATACAGGGCATGACAAGGCTCCTTTTATAGGGCCTGCCGTGATTGATTTTTACCACTTTACCCTCCAACGGCCTTTGTCTGGTCTGGGCGTACCTGCCGACCACCGTCTGTGTACTACTTATCCTCGCCAGATGAAGATAGGTTTGTGTTGTTTCTTAGTCCGCCGTGGCACTTTCTCCTGCCGCGGCGTAAATGCTCTTTCTCTCTCCCTATGGCATGCATCCAACGTTCCTTCCCAACCTTGCCTCTTTTGGGCGGTCTGTCATCTCAGCAGGACGTACCTCCCAAAAAGGCTTGGACAGGGAACATAAAATAGATCTTTTTCCCCTCTCCCCACCACCAAACCACACCCCTCCTTACCTCTTACCACTGACCCATGGCCCCACCACGTCCCATATTGGCTGGGTACAGGCTGGTGGCGCCTGGGCCTTGCGCGTGCTTTCCTGTTATGTACGTTCAAAATCTGCCTGCGGCTCATGTGTTTGTTGTGATCTGAAGCTTTGTTTGCATCGTCTGTCATGCTTCTTTGTTCTTTCATGTGGGCTGTTCCGTATATTTCACTGCTTCTCTTTGGATTGGGCTTCTCTTAATACTGGGTTTCACACTTCTCTTGACCCATTTTTTGGTTATACTCATGTCTTGTTTCATTACTTAGCATTTCCTGCCATGACGATATGTTCCTGCTAGGCCTCTTTTCAAGCCTATCGTTTCATTCCTTCCCCCAGTGACTTAACAGAGGCATTGGTGTTCTTACTCATGGGCTCCATTGTCCCTTTCTTTTTCCCTTGGGCCTGCGGCCCATTTACTTCCATTGGGCTTCCTCGGCCCATTCACTAACTTTACATTCCCATAGACTTTTGTTAACTTGATTGGGTTTCCCCGGCCCAATCTCCTCACTTTCATCCTTGGGGTTTATGGGCTTGCTATCAACCCCTACTTTCTTTGTTTACATTGCTTTGGGCCTGCCGCAGCCCATTCTCACTTTTTAATATCACATACTGCCCATGGGTGCCATTTCTCTTTTTCCGGACCCTTTGGGCCCATTTGCTTCCTTAAGATCCATTTATTCATGTTATGGGCCTGTGCTCTATTATTCCTGCCGCCTGGGCTTAATAGTCTTATTTCTATGCCTGCCACTCTTATTGTCTGCTTTACTGGGTTGGGCCTGCTTTACAAAAATGACCCTCAACACCTCTTATCTTTCTTTTCTTTTCTTTTGTTCTTGTTTTTTATTTCGTGATTTTCCTCTCAGATGGTTGTTATAGTGATTCCCCTCTATCCTCCCTTTTGCGCATGGCAAAGGCCTCCTTTTATAGCACCTGCCGTGATCGGATTTTACTATTTTAGCCCTTAACAACCTTTGTCTGGTCTGGGTATACTTGTCGACCACCACTGAACCATCTGTGTGCCACTCCCCATCACCAAACAAATAGGACTATTTTGTTTGTTAGTCTGCCGTGGCACCCCTTCCTGCTACGGTGTGGGTGCTCTCTCTCTATCCCTTATGGCATGCACCTAGTGGTTCTAATTTAGCCTTACTTCTTTTAGGAGGTATGTCATCCCAGTATGACGTATCCCCCCAAAAAAGCTTGAGCAGGAACCCTAAAATAGGTTTTCCCCTCTCCCCACCGCCAAATCATGATCTCTTACCTCTGACCCATGACCTCACCATGTCTCATATTAGTTGGGTACAGGCTGGTGGTGTCTGGGCCTTGCGTTTGCCTCCCTTCCATATGTGTCCAAAATCTGCTTGCTGCTCACACGTCTGCCGTGGTCTGGAGACTTTGTTTGCTCAATTTGTCGTCTGTTCTTGATCTTTTATGTGAGTTGCTTTTTGATTTTCCACTCCCTTAGGGAATGGGCTTTATTTGATACTAGGCTTTACATTTATTCCAGCCCATTTCTTGGTTGCCATGATTTCCTGTCATATCACTTGTCATTCCTGCTGTAATGACTTACTCCTGCTGGGCCTCTTTAGGCTTACCGTTTATTCTTTCCCTCAGTGGCTTAGCATGGCCACTAGTGTTCCTACTTATGGACTCCTGTGTGCCTTTTGTTTTCTCTTGGGCATCCTTGGCTCATTTGCTTTTCTTTGGGCTTCCTTGGCCCTTTTACTAATTTTGCATTCCCATGGGCTGTTACTAATTTTATTGGGTTTCCCTAGCCCAATTACCTTATTCTCATCATTGGGGTTCATGGGCTTGCCATTAACTCCTTACTTTCTTTGTTTGCATTACTTTGGGCCTGCAGTAGTCCATCCTCACTTTTCTATATCACATACTGCCCATGAGTATGCTTTTTCTCTCTTTCCGGGTTTTTTTAAATCCATTTACCTCCTCAAGACCCATTTGTTTGTTTCATGGGCCTGTGATCCATTATTCCTGCCGCTTGGGCCTAATGGTCTTGCCATTTGTTTGCCAATCCTTTGCTGCCCTTGTTGCTGGGCTTTCTTCTTTCTACTTGGATTCTCGAAAATGACCCTCAACAATTGTATAGGAAAGAATTTTAGGAAAATGTACTCATTCTTTATGGTCTAGTGATACCTACCCGTTTTTATGAAATTTAGGTTTGGGGGTTGAATACTTGAATCCATTTTCTTACTAATATTTCGGGGGGAAGAAGTAAAAACTCTGATGATGCCAAAGCATAAAAGAGCATGCTGTCTTTTTTATGGATATTGTGTTTTACACCTCCATTCATTTATGATTTATGTATGTGAAGCTTGGTAAATTCTGAATTGAACTTATAATGTTAAATGATGTACATATTTGTTGAATTCTGAATTTAAGTTATGGATATTTTGTTTTACACCTCACAAAGTTCCACATTTGCTATCTCGTCAAAGAAAAAAAAGTTACATATTTGTTACATTAGAGAAATATATATATATATATATATATAATCTTATCTATATATAGCACTTGACTAGATTTTATTTTATTTATTATTGTATGAATAGAATAAGTTTGTGAAGATTTGTGAGAACTTTGTGATAATCCAAGACATTTTTCAGCCTTAGACGATAGCCTAGCGCAATATTTAACCAACATTTAGAAGAAAATTATAAATTCATTTTTTTTTTTTAAATAAGTATAGAATCTATATGATATCTACTCTATGATTATTGAATCTTAATTCAGCTATTGTGCGGGGACTTGATTAGTTGATTGGATTGACAAATTCAATGCATTGTATTTATTTTACTTGTTTTTGGCAAATAGTTGTTTGTCATATTAGATCATTTCAGGTCCTTTTCAGGTTCTTTCTATCCCCATACAACACACAAATAGGTTACTTTTTCGGGGATCATTGTATGATTGGAATAAGTTTGTTAAGTTTTGTGAGGAGTGAAATTCTTTGTGCTGGTCCAAGACGGTTTTTAGTCTTTTTAAGACTTAGTGATATCTAGGCATTCTGGCTCACTTCACTTGGTATCCGAGTCCAGGTTGGATTAGCAGAAACAAAAAATGTAGCATTCTGATCAACAATTAACCAATGGCAGATTATAGATGTCATGTTACCACAAAGTTCTAGTGGAAAACATTTAACGCAAGTAAAACACACAAAGGAAATGCCTCCACAACAACATACTAATAATATTAGTAAATATCAGAATTGATTCTTTGACAGATAAAAGAGAAACAAAACTTCTTGGACTTGTACCGCCCAAGAAATGTGAGCAATTCCAAGTCCCCCCCCTCCACTGATGTTTACATAGTCAAAATTTTGATATTATATATAAAGCTGGAGATATCAGCACAAAAAGGCTGAAGTACTTGGGCCAGAACCATTCCTTCATTCTGCTGTGATCACATTGCAAACCCCAGCCTGCTTCATTGGTGAAGACTCCCACTATGAATTAAGTATTGCAGGTTGATTGTTCCAAAACTTAGCCATTAGTAATTTGCTGACCATGATTCATGTGTTGCCACTGGTCACACTCTCCACTCTCAACTCCTCTTCCTGACAACCTTTTGTTCCCTCAATGCTCTTCTCTTCTCTTCCCTGCAGGTGTTAGAAATGAATTATGATTCTGTTCTATCAAAAATAGGAGAAGGTATCTTATGTATCAAATATGTGCATCCTCCCTTCCACTTCTAAGGGAGGATGCATTTGTCCGTTCTATGAGATAACTATTACAAAAATTGACCCATGTCTCACTGGAAGTGCCGAATGGAACCTTACTGGGTTCATGACAAAACTCATCGGATTTTTCATTATTTCTCACTCTCACAAGTCACAACACCTTATGATGTAAAACCTTATATTATGTTATATTAAATTGGATGTATAGATAAAATTGTTTTTGTAGATGAAAAGATGAAGTTTAAACACAGGCACAGCTTATACCTTTCTTTTGAGATCACCTCTCTAGATGGGAATTTCCTTTTCTTCCTGTTTTTGGAAGAGGCTGGGGTTTCTTTTTTGCCATTTTTAATAAAACCGTTTTTCAAAACCTTATTTTCTGTTGTAGTGCCATCCATCAATTCCTCAGCATTCTCTCCGCTGCCACTCTCATTTGTCATTGAACCTTGCTCCACTGTTTCTGTTGGTTCAGAAATTTCTGGGGCTGGCTTTGAATTGCTCATCTTTTTCAGCTGCAATTTTTTTTTTAGTAAAAAGTTAATAAGAATGAGAAATCAGAACTACGCATGTTAAGTTACAGAGCATGACAATGTATAAACTATCCAAAAGACAAGGTCTAGACTAATAACTTTGGACAGAGTGACTTTTCAAGGAAAATCATTTTGGCCAAAGTTTTTTGTGGCAATGGGACTTCCTGACCCAGTCTTTAACTAAAATGAAGTTGTCCATCATATTCATTCCAAGCCTGGAACTGCAGGCCATTCATGTGCAGACTGTCTAGATTCCACAATTCTATTTTCCCTTTTTCTTTTGGGTGGGGGCATTGATATAACTGATAGACTACAACTTCCATAGGAACAATATACACTACATCTAACTACTTATAAATGGGTAGAATTAAAATTGAGTGGTCAAGGACACTGACAGTCAGTGTTTGTTACATGATGAGAAGCCCTCGTGCATGATAACTATGCATTTTTTTCTACTTTCAATATGGCTACCAACATAACTGAGAGCATTTTCATTAATAAAGGGGAGCTCCAACAAAGGACGTCGTTTGCTACTTGTCTATACAGTTTAGCAAGCTAAGTTGGGAGAAATGGAGTCCCCTTCACAACGGTAAAATTTTTTCTATTTAAGAAAAATATCATTATCAAAAATCAATACCTACCTTTGCCACAAAAAAACCATCCATATTGTGAACATGAGGATAGAAGCGCCTTGTCTTTTCCAAGGATGGGTGAAAGCGTTGTTCTCTAAACCGGATAAACCTGATGGATGGGAAAGCATAATTAATTGACAGACTACAAGGTATGACAACAGGTGTGGTGCAAAAGAGTGAGAAAATATCATTACCCTGGACGCCCAAAGTCAAGCCCACAAGATACCAGTTTAACATTCCTCTTCTTGAGTGCATAGTCTATAACTGCTTCATTCTGCAAGAGATGTAACTTTAGGATAGGAAAGAGGAGAAAGGGGGAGGGGGCAAGGATAAGCTGAAAAGGAAATAACAATTATGTTCTTAAGAGACAAACCTCAGCAACCATTATGGAGCAGGTGGAGTAAACAAGGTAACCCCCAGATTTCGAATTGGCATCGACCATGTCAATTGCGGCAAGTATTAGTTGCTACAGAAAAAAAGAACACAGCTCAAAAGAGCTCCACATGCTAAAACATCTGAAATGATCAGCTTAACAAAGAAAGGAAGGATAGAATGATCTGCCATTCTCTGACTTATTTCAAACAAAAAAAAAAAAAAAACTGCCATTCTCTAAGCAAGTAAAATATGTTACATAGCAATGATTTTCTAGTGCATTTCAGTTCCAAACAATTAGGGATAGAGGAGCACTGACTAGTGTTAAATTTTGATATTTTGGCTTTAAATTAACACTAGTAATAAGAGCAATACCATAACTGCACTGTGCTTTCTACTCCTTTTTTCCTTTCTTTTTTTGATAAGTGTACTTCTACCCCTTCTAACTTATTAGTTAAAGAAGTAATAAACAAGAACTCCTAAGATAAATTTTAGACGCTTAAGAACACAGAAAGTCCAAATCTACCTTCTGCAAATGGGCACATTTCTGTATTTCATCAAGGCTTTTAGTGTTTTTAACAGACTCATCTTTAGATATAACCTGTAAAATAAGAAGAGATCATTTAGTTTTACTAAATATTATATGAAAAAAGAAGCTCACCAAAGAGAGTAAATAGTTGAAGATCACCCCAATTGCTTACCCCAGTCCCACTGCAAGGGGCATCCAACAATACTCTATCAGCAGAGTTACGAAAAACCTTGGGGAGCTGAAGCAGGAGAATGAAAAACAATCCATGAGATGAATGAGCACCCTTAGGACTTACTACAACATTCCAAATGGCTGTTTTAAGCAATAAACCAACTCTCTCTAATACATGCTTAACATTAGACATAATTAGCATGTTTTATCATCATATATAACAGATTATGTGGCTCAATTAGATTGAGAACTACTTTGCAACAAACATAAAAAAAAAATTTCCCAATCAACAAAGAGCCATTTTGAAAGCTAAACAAGAATGCAGGCTCAATAAAATCACAGTCATCAAATATCAATACTTTCTATAGTTTATAAAAGAGCTTCAAAGGAGCTAACCTCCCTTCCGTCATAGTTGCAAACTACAGTGTTCGTCACTCCCATACGATGCAAATTTGCAGTGAGTGACTTAAGCCTTGGTGCCTTCATCTCGTTTGCAAAAATGATTCCTGGTGAAAAGGGCATCAGAACACCAGAAAACAAAGGAATAGAAATATAGAACTTCTAAACAGTACTCAGCAAATAAGAAAAGTATTGATCACAGCAGCACATGTTTTTTTATAAGTACACAGAAGCATGTGTATATCTTAATGATGAGGCATCATACATCTTTTCCTTTCGAGCAATATAAACATTCGACTCTTTGATGATTAAGGTACTAGGATTCAATAATCTAAATTAACCAATAATTTCTCAAGGAATCAATTTGTCACATGTTGATAATAAACGTTTCTACTACTTAATAATTAGCCAAAAAAAATTATGCGTATTAATAATCATAAGTAATAATAATTGACTTTTGGATGATAAGAATTTTAGATAATTCATTGTATGCTTTCTTAGCTTTTGGCCTTTCCTTTGTCTACATGCTGAGCACTAGGGTTGCACCCCTTTTTGTGCTTTTTAATAAAATTGTTACTTTTGAAAAAAAAAAAGTTGGATTTTCTAAACAAGACCAACAAAAAGGACACCCGTTAGGGTGAGGCCTAGTGGTTGGAGGCTTGGGTTGAGCTGAAGACCCAGACATCTTGGGTTCGATCCCCACTAAGAGTTTCTCTAAATTATCTGATACATAGTTCTAGTGGGTGAGGTCGTGTATCCGTGGTTTACTTCCCAAGGGTGCATCCATAGGGCCCAACCTTGGTGAGGTTCCATGCCATAAAAAAAAAGGATGGGAGTACTAAAAATTCCACCCTATGACTTTCTTGTTTACTTGTGCAAGTTACAATGGAAATTGAGGCATGAATAAGAACAAAGATCAGGCACTTCTAGTATAGAAGAATATAAGAAATTTTTTATGACTTACATCATATACATTGTATTATATTTCTCTTTCATAACAAGTAAGTTACACTTGAAAAGTGTCTTAACAGAAATCTGTTTAACAAGATAAGTTGCTTCATGCATAAAATAAATGGAATCAGGATGACGATAATTCAGTTACAACTTTTTGAGAGGCTTTACCATGCTGGGATTACTTCTAAATCTGGCGTACACATGACTATAATAGGTAAGGAGAAACAGCTGAAATTGAAACATAAATGTATACACAACCACATCTGAATCAGTTAAATTACGAAGATATCACCACATACCACTATTTTTCATAAGAGCAGCAATGTAAGTTGTTTTGCCACCAGGTGCAGCCCTGCAACAGGAACAAACTGTTATACAAAGAGACAATATACTGTTTGTAATTGCAAGAGTTGTATAATGTTATGAGCATTATCTTTTTTTTTTTAATAAGTCAGCCAGCTTTATTGATTTGAATAGAAATTATAGGCATTATCTTTTCATTTCATAATAAACTTAATCCCTCCCTGATATACAACCAATCTGGCAATGCAGCAAATCACATTTCTACCAAAAGGATAACATTATATAATGTATGTTCAATAAATTTATGTTCTTAAATACAAACTCTTTGTGTGTGTGTGAGAGAGAGAGAGAGAGAGCAAGTTGTAAGTGTGCTGAGATTATATCTCCCACATTTCCATCAGAATTTCTACTTCATTGTTATTTTTATTAAGGCTTGAGCAAAGTAAATAGTTTCAACATAAGCAAAAGATGTTACAATAACCCATATGCATATGTTCCACTCTGTTTTCCTGAGATAATGTCAAAAGTGCAGCTACACTATTACAGAGTTGCAATACAAGAACTTTTCAGTGGAGCTACAAGTTGCCCAAGGCATTTGCAAAAATATGAAAACACAGTTTCACATGGCTAGACTATAAGTCAAGATACCACATACTTTGTGGGAATATCAATGCAAAATAATAGCTAACAATCTGCAAGTGACACTTACGCTACATCTACGATCCGTTCTTTCTCTTGAGGAGCAAGAGCCATGACAGGTAAAAAGGAGCTTGCACTTTGGAGCTGTAAACAACCAAAATGTGAGCCCTCAGTATACCACATAAAATATGCAGAATGCAAATTAAATAAGCCACCTACCATGTAGAAACCAGCCATATATTCAGGAGTTGCACCAATGGGCACTTGCGAATCATATACAACCAGTCCAACCTGCAATGGTAATATGAGTATGTCTTGTATTGTTGAGTATAAAACAAAATTGAGTGAGAATGGAAGAACTTTTCCAAAGGCACTCCTTACTTTTGACCACTTGCTTAAGGGATCCAGGTTTACTCCTCTGTTTATCAGAATATCTGCCAAATCCCGCCTCCGTGTCTAAATACAGACAAAACAATATTTTAATAGGATGTAAGATATTGAGTAGAAAAATGTAAAACAAGATCTAGTAGTGTACAGCTGTTATGCCACCTTCAAAGTGTTAGTTCGCAGACATATGGGCCGTGGCTTCTCAAACGCTTCAATAAGTTCCAGAAGTTCAACAACTGGGAACATCTATAAAGGAAAACAAAAAATGTTAAAGAGAAGTCCCCAGAGACACCCCAAAGGTCTTTTCCCCCTTTTATAGGGGGTGAGAGGAAACATAATACAGTGAATATACGAGAGAGAGTGATCATCCACCTCCACTAAGGCCCCAATTAGAAAGTCATTGTAGCCATAGTATGAACTTAAATCTTTCTTAAGCTGCTCAACGTAATCCTTCCTTGCTGTCCCCTCTTGCCTCAAAGCCTTAAAATTTGAAAGTACTCGAATGACTAAAGATAAAAAAGTAATGTTAAATTTGAAGATCAACAGAGCAGGTGGACTTTGAAGTTAGTAAAATAATTATTAAAAAAAAAAGGGAATATTACTTACTCTCTCTTATCCTTCTTTGGAGATTTGAAAGATCAGGGGGCTGATGTGCCTCCTCTTCAAGTTCCTAATTTATTTGAAGAAATGAGAAATCAGCATCATAATAGAATATTTCAACTGAGCAAGACAGAGATTTTATTGAAATTCAGAAACCAAATAACTAAACGGCAAATAAACCTCCTTAGTAGGCAGTCTGAATTCGTCAGATTCCTCTTTAATGTTGAGCTGCATTTCCTCCTCAGCTTCTTCTTCTTCCCTCGCCTTTTCTGCATCAATAGCTCTTGACTTCTTTTCAATATCAGATCCTTCTGAATCTGAATCTGCATCTGAATCCAAATCTGAGCCCGACCCTTCCTCTGCACCAATATAATAAAATAAAATCCAATAATCAAATAATTAGAATAAAAAAATAAATAGAACACAAACCATAAACATCAAGAAACATGATACCTTCGTCATCACTTCCTTGGAGGAAATCATTAGCTAATGGATCATCCCCATCGGAAAAAATGTCCGAACCAGAACCAAAATCTTGCTCATCTCCATCAAACTCCTCATGTTCCGATAATTCTTCTTCACTCATACTATCAGAATGGTCTGAAAGGTCATCTTCCTTTGCAATTGCATCTTTAACAACAAAAATCTCATTCTTCTGTTTCTTTTTAGGTTGAGATTTTTGTGACTTAGCACCACCCTTTTTCTTACTTGCATGTTCCAATACTTCTTCATTCAGACTATCAGAATGGTCTGAAAGGTCATCTTCCTTTGCAATTGCGTCTTTAACAACAAAAAGCTCATTCTTCTGTTTCTTTTTAGGTGCAGATTTTTGTGACTTAGCACCACCCTTTTTCTTACTTGCACCCATTACAGCTGTAAAAACAAAGAAGCATAAGTTGAAAATAGAGTTGAAAACGTAAAGATCAATGAAAAATATTAAAACAATGACTTTCCAACAACCTGTCAACCAGTTTTATACAAATCATAATACTGCCAACTGAATTAATATAAACAGGTTCAAAATAAGCCAAGGCAAGACAGATAATCCAGTTATTCATGTTCAGCCTCCACTCAAGCTTGGCTTGAGCAAATACATATATTTCCTTAAAAGATACAGTATTGAACACCCCAATGGGCTTCTTTTATGTGTAGGCAGAATTCAATCCTACTTGAGCTACCTAGAACCCAGTTAGCTTGAGCAAAAAATTTTATGCTCAAGCTAAGCGGATTTCTCTTTCTATGACTAACAAATTCGAAAAAACTCATAACTAGTATCATCTCAAGAGCACATGCAGACACACACACACATGCACACACAAGCTCGAGCAAAATTTGTTAAGCACAAGCTAAATGGGTTTTTCACTCTATGACTAACAAATTCACAAAAACCCCACAACCAACACCATATCACCCCCCCCCCCCCCCCCCAACACACACACAAGCTTGAGCAACAATTCACAAGCTCAGGCTACTGGGTTTCTCTTTCTATCATCAACAAAAAAGACCCTCATAACTAAACATAACACTACTATGTAAAGCACATGGGTTGCACATACACAAACTCATACAAAATTTGTTAAGGTATATGCTAAATGCCAAATGGGTTTCTCTTGTTATAACTAAAAAATTCAAAAGAACTCAATAAACCAATACTATTTCATGATTATAATGCTTATTTCATGATTATCATCATGAACAAAAATCAACCAAAACACACTCATACACACACGTAGAATAGAAGTAGAACCCCCACATCCCCCACATAAGCAGAAACTGTGAATACAAGCTGATATGAGAGAAAAAGACGCTACCTTGATGGATTTTCAGAACAAAGGAATTCCGGCGGCAAAGAGAGAAATAGGGTTTAGGGTTTTTGTAGCTTTCTTCTCTCTCTCTCTCTCTCTCTTTCTTTGTCTCTATGACTGATTTGGGGAAGTGCTATTGAAGGTATTATTTGACCCGAACCAACATGGGTATGGGTTCGAGTTTTTAGTATTGGCCCATTAAAACTGCAGGTTGGGCTGGCCCATTTTAAAATGAATGTATTTTGATTAGGCTTTGTCTGTATTTTTTTTTTTTTTTTTTTTGGGCTCTCGTTTCAAACTTTATCATTTTCTTCTCATTACTATTTTAGCTTTTGCTAACAAAATGAATGAAAATTTAATGAAAAAAAAAATTATAGCAAAGAAACATCAATTATATATATTTTTTCAATTTTTATATCAACTTTTCTTAAAGTTGTTTATATTATGCAAAAGGAAAATGCTAGAGCTACAATAAATATATATATATATATATATATTTTACAAATGGCTAATGTGAAAACTGTGGGGGCGAGCCCAACGCTGCGAATTGGGCCCAGGGTTCAATTTGTATACCATAGTTTGTCCGAGGAGGTGAAAGGGGTCAGGACTGGGCCCGTTTGGTGGAAATACGCTCGCAGAGGAACACTGGGACACGTCCGAAGACTATCCTTCTTGTCCGAAGAAACCCCAACGTTGAATCATCATGGCGCTTAATCAATCAAATATGCTGGGGGCAAAAGCGACCTTCCCAATTGATTTCACGGAGGAGAGCAAATTCTAGGCGTGCCTGGGGATGAGGACATAAAAATATCTTAAAGGAAAAGCTGCTACCACTGCATTTAATGCACTGCAGTTGCTTTCCTGGCCGCATTTATGTGGAGAAGACACTTGAACAGTTCAGCCTCAGCTACCACCACCCAAGGCATACTAAAGCAGATGTCTGATGTGACGTATACTGAAGTGGACGCTTGGATGAAGAACAAATGTACGGTGAAGATGAAGAAGGAGGGGGATATATAAAGGATAGAGGCCTCTGAAGGGAGGGGAGAGAAAAAATTGTATTCACTAAGTCAAGAAATACCAAACCTCTTCGGACTGAAGAGAACTTTTACTAAATATTAGTCTGAACGTCTTTTTTACCCTTATTGGCATGCATGAACCATTGCTAAATCCATAACCAGCCTAGCTGTTTAACCAATTCTCTACAAATTTATTGTTGGGGGATTTGTTGGGCTAACGATACGCAAAGTTAGTACCCAGCCCATCAAATTGAGACCCTACAATTGGCGCTGTCTGTGGGGAATAGCTTGAGCAAAGGTGGAAGCAATACCTTAAAGATGGCTGAACCAAGGCAACGACCAGCGGAGTCCAGGTCATCTCAGTACACCGATCCCTTTCTTAATCTGGAACGGAGGTAGGATCGTGAGGGTAGCGTACACACCGCGTGTGACAATCAAAACCAGTCGTATGGAGAGCGTCACATGTCCCATGCAAAGAAAAACCAAAGCATGTAGAAAGAAATTGATAGGCTAAAGAGGGAGTTGCGCCATGCAAAGAGGAAGCGCAGTCCCTCGTACTCTAACGAAGATTCTAAGGGCGAACAGGATGTTGTCTACAAGCAGAAACTTCGAACGCTAGTCAGCGAGTCCTTCACCTATGAGAAAATGCGTCACCACGAGAGGAACCCCCGGGGCCCCTTACCTGGGGGCGCAGGGAACGACGCTATGAGTAAAGCCCTGGATCAGATTTCCAGATCTCCCTTTACGTGTAACATCGAGAATGCTAGACTTCCTCGACGTTTTCACCAGCCTACATTCACCATCTACAATGGCCGAACAGACCCAATGGAGCATGTGAGCCATTTCAACCAGAGGATGGCCGTCCACTCCAGGGACGAAGCCCTAATGTGCAAAGTCTTCCCATCCAGCTTGGGACCGATAGCCATGAGATGGTTTGATAGCCTGAAAGCAAACTCTATAAGCTCTTTCCAAGAGCTAACTCAGGCATTTTGTTCGCGTTTCGTCACATGCCGAAGGGTTCCGCAATCTATGGCTTCCCTATTGTCCGTCAGTATGAAAAGGGATGAGACTTTGAAGTCATATTCAGATAGGTTCTGGGAAACGTATAACGAGGTGGAGGAAGATTGTGAATTGGTGGCCATCAGCTCTTTTAAGCTGGGTCTCCCCACCAAGCATCCCTTGAGAGCATCCCTAACGCGCAAACCTGCTACCAGTATACGCCAGTTGATGGATAGGATCGACAAGTACAAAAGAGTTGAAGAAGACCAACAGCAGAGTAAGGGAAAGGATAAGGTTATCCCTTAGGAGGGGAGGGATTTTAGGTCGGACCGGCAGAACTACAACAGGCCGAGGAAGGATTGGGTCGGACAAGGTGCAGCGAATTTTCAGATAGTCAACGCTGTTTTTCGTGAGCCAGTACACCAAGTCCTGGATAAAATAAAAAAATGAGCCATTCTTCAGGAGGCCGAACAAGATGGTCGAAAACCCCGAAAGGCGCAACCACAATCTCTACTGTCAATATCATCTTGACCATGGGCATACTATTGAAGACTGTAGGAGCCTGTGAGATCATTTGGATCAGCTCGTCAGCGAGGGCAGGTTAAAACAATTTTTACACCATTCATATGGTCAAGGAAACCAGGCAAGCACAAGATCTTGGAGAGATGATTCTGTAAAACCCCTCCTGGGCATGATTAATGTTATCTTTGCCGCACCAGGAAGTACGGGGTCTCGCCCATCTAGAATACTGTCAGTTGCTCGGCTGCCCTCGGAGAACGTTAACAGAGAGCCGAAGAGGCCTAAGACGGAGTTTCAACCAATTTTGGGCTTTTCGGACGAGGACAAAGCAGGGACTATACAGTCACATGATGATGCTCTGGTGGTTACCCTCGGAATAGGTGGGTACGACGTGAAGAGAGTGATGGTAGACCGGGGTAGCGCCGCAGAAATAATGTACCCAGACCTGTATAAGGGGTTGAACTTATCTCCCGAAGACTTAATACCCTATAGTTCCCCTTTGGTGAGTTTTGATGGCAAAGTGGTCATCCCGAAGGGCCAGATAAGACTGCCTGTGCAAATCGGATCTGAGACGGTGGAGGTAGATTTTATAGTGGTAGATGTATATTCACCCTACACTGCTATTGTGGCGAGACCTTGGCTTTATACCCTTAGGGCCGTATCCTCCACCCTTCATCAGAAGATTAAATACCCGTCCAAAGGTCGAGTTGAGGAGATTCGAGGAGATCAATCTACATCCAGGCAGTGTCTAGTAGCAGCTATCTAGCACAAACCTCAGTCCGAGTGCTCAGACCGTGACAATGAGAAGTTATAGCAATTAAAACCTTCGGTACTAGACACCGAAGCCTCGGCCGAAGAAGCAGAGTGTGAGAGCTTGGTAAGGATAGTTGTCGATAACGACCCAGAGAAGTTCTTTCAAGTCGGATCCATGCTGCCTCCTCAGGAGAAGGAGGAGCTGATAGAGTTCCTCAGAGCCAACGTTGATGTATTTGCATGGGACTCCGCAGAGGCCCCAAGAGTGAACCCAGAGTTTATTTGCCACCATCTAAACGTTAATCCCACCATTATCCCCAAGAAACAACCGCTCCGGCGTCCATCAAGGAAACACGCTGACGCGGTCAGGGAAGAAGTGATGAAACTCAAACAGGCAGGGGCTATTAAGGAAATCTTTTACCCCGAATGGCTGGCTAACACCGTGGTGGTAAAAAAGAAAAGCGGAAAGTGGCGGGTGTGCGTGGACTTCACTGATCTTAATAGAGCTTGTCCGAAAGATCCGTTTCCCATGCCAAAGATAGATCAACTAGTTGATGCTACTGTTGGACACCCTTGGATGAATTTCTTAGACGCATTTCAAGGTTATCATCAGATACCACTGGCTCTCGCGGATCAGGAGAAAACAGCTTTCGTAACCCCTGTAGGGAATTACCACTACAAGGTAATGTCGTTCGGTTTGAAAAATGCAGGGGCTACCTATCAGAGAATGATGACCAGAATGTTTGAGCTGCAACTGGAAAAAAGCATGGAAGTTTATATTAATGACATGGTGGTGAAAAGCAAGGTCATAGTTGAGCACATCGGGGATCTTAGGGATGTTTTTGAAATCCTGAGGGGACACAGGTTGCGCTTGAATGCATCCAAGTGTTCGTTTGGTGTTGGGTCAGGCAAGTTCTTAGGGTATATGGTCACTCATAGGGGAATCGAAGTTAACCCCGATCAGATAAAGGCTATCAACAACTTGCGAGCTCCTCGGAACCCCAAAGAAATTCAGAAGCTGACTGGGATGACCGCGACCCTTAACAGGTTCATTTCTAGATCAGCAGATAGGTGTAGGCCTTTCTTCTCATTGATCAACAAGTGGAAGGGTTTCGAATGGACGGAGGAATGTGCTGTTGCTTTTCAGCAACTTAAGGACTACCTGGCTCGGCCACCAATCATGTCCAGTCCTGAACCAGATGAAGTCTTTTTTGCCTACATCGTTGTAGCTCCTAATGCTGTGAGCTTGGTGTTGATATGGACGGACTGTGGGGTGCAAAAACCAATCTACTATGTAAGTAAGTCACTGCATGAAGCTGAAATTCGTTATTTGCCACTGGAGAAGGCCATCCTAGCTGTGGTGCTCGGCACGAAGAAGCTGCCTCATTATTTTCAAGCCCACACCGTCATAGTCCTCACCCAGCTTCCGCTCAGAGCAATACTCCGAAACGCAGACTACATAGGAAGGATTGCCAAATGGGGGACGATTCTAGGGGCTTTTGATATCAAGTACATGCCTCGCACATCAGTGAAGGGCTAGGTCCTTGCGGATTTGGTCGCCGAGTTCACAGAATCCCATCTAGAGGAAGTAACACCGATGCTGGGCATGGAAGGAAGGTCTGTTGGTATGGTTTCTTCACGGAGCCCTTTGCCCTGGAAAGTGTACGTGGATGGCGCATCGAATCAGAGAGGCTCAGGAGTGGGGCTAGTGCTGATATCCCCAGAGAGAATTATCATTGAAAAAGCGTTGAGGCTGGATTTCTCAGCAACAAACAATGAGGCAGAATACGAGGCTCTATTGATGGGGATGAAGATGGTACGAAGGATGGGAGGAAAGTCAGTTGAGATATTCTCGGACTCAAGGCTATTTGTCGGCCAAGTGCTGGGAGAATTCGAGGCGAAAGACGAAAGGATGCAAGGGTACTTGAGCCTGGCTAAGTCCCTACAGTCTGAGTTTGAATCTTTTAACCTGCGGCACATCCCTAGAAGTGGCAATACACATGCCGATTCTTTAGCCACCCTCGCCACCTCTTCGGCACAGGAATTACTAAGGGTTATCCTCATCGAGGACATACAGAGACCTACGGAGTTAAGAAAAAAGGCAGTCCAGATCCATTACATCAGGGCCGACCAGGGCTGGATGGATTCTATCATCAAGTTTTTGAAGGACGATGTCTTGCCCGAAGAAAAAGGGGAAGTGGACAAAGTACGGAGGAAAGCTACGAGGTTCTGGTTGTCCGAGGACCACAAATTGTATAAACGTTCCTATTCAGGTCCATACTTACTGTGCATGCATCCTGAAGCGGCCGAGTCACTACTAGAGGAACTGCATGAAGGAATCTGTGAGAGCCATAGTGGAGGTAGATCCCTAGCTCACCGAGCTATCACTCAGGGTTATTGGTGGCCAAATATGCAAAGAGAAGCTCATGAATACGTTAAAAAGTGTGACCAGTGCCAACGGTTTGCGCCGAGCATACATCAGCCAGGTGGCACTCCCAATCCGCTATCCAGCCCATGGCCTTTTGCTCAATGGGGATTGGACATCGTAGGCTCATTCCCTAAGGCAGCAGGAAACAAGAAGTACTTGCTGGTTGGAACAGACTACTTCACCAAGTGGGTAGAAGCTGAACCTCTAGCAAATATCAGGGACGTAGACGTGAAGAAGTTCATATGGAAAAACATCGTCACCCGATTTGGAGTCCCCCATACCCTAATCTTGGACAATGGGCTTCAATTTGACAGCAAAGCTTTCAGGGGCTATTGTAGCGAGCTGGGAATCACAAACAGATACTCCACCCCTGCCTATCCCCAGGGAAATGGGCAGGCCGAAGCTGTTAATAAAGTCATAGTTAACGGGCTAAAGAAGAGGTTGGATGATGCGAAGGGTAGGTGGGTAGAAGAATTACCCCACGTACTGTGGACGTACAGAACTACGCCTCGTAGGTCTACTGGAGAGACCCCTTTTTCAATGACCTATGGGGCTGAAGCTGTTATACCTCTGGAGACTGGATTCCCGACATACAGGACCAGCTCTTTTAATCCAATCGGCAACGATGGGCAGCTGAAAAAAAGTTTGGATCTAATTGAAGAACGAAGGGAAAATGCAATGGTCCGACTGGCGCATTACCAGCAGAAACTCAAGCAAGGCTACGACGCCAACGTAAGGCTGAGACCCTTAGAGCCTGATGATTTGGTACTGCGGAAGGTGGTAGGTAATGCAAAAAATCCAGCTTGGGGGAAATTGGGGCCAAACTGGGAAGGACCGTATCGCATTACTTCAAGGGCTGGCGTTGGAGCATACTTCTTAGAAGACCTGGATAATCATGTAGTGCCCCGGCCGTGGAATGTAAATAACCTCAAGAGGTACTACTATTAAAAGAATTCTTCCTTCAGTCATGATACCATTTTGTTATGCTAAGAACTCATAAGTGTCTAAACTTAAATTCAATCATGCCTGTAGTCTTCGGACCAGATGATTTGGGTTAGTTAACACTCCTTTACGATTCTTACGTGTTTAAACTTAAATTCAATCATGCCTGTAGTCCTCGGACTAGATGATTTGGGTTAGTTAACACTCCTTTACGATTCTCAAGTGTTTAAACTTAAATTCAATCATGCCTGTAGTCTTCGGACCAGATGATTTGGGTTAGTTAACGCTCCTTTACCATTCTCACAAGTGTTTAAACTTAAATTCAATCATGCCTGTAGTCCTCGGACCAGATGATTTGGGTTAGTTAACACCTTTACGATTCTCACGTGTTTAAACTTAAATTCAATCATGCCTGTAGTCTTCAGACCAGATGATTTGGGTTAGTTAACACTCCTTTACAATTCTCACGTGTTTAAACTTAAATTCAATCATGCCTGTAGTCCTCGGACCAGATGATTTGGGTTAGTTAACACTCCTTTACGATTCTCAAGTGTTTAAACTTAAATTCAATCATGCCTGTAGTTTTCGGACCAGATAATTTGGGTTAGTTAACGCTCCTTTACAATTCTCACAAGTGTTTAAACTTAAATCCAATCATGCCTGTAGTCCTCGGACCAGATGATTTGGGTCAGCTGACACATTCACTAACTCCATTACGAACAGTTCTTAAGCATTATTGTCTACGACGTCAACACGCTGCAAGGTCTAAGTTTAAATTGAAATCATGGCATTAGTTGTTTCTCAGTTGTCAATCTATTGTTATTTGTTGTAATGACACATCATGACACATGATCTGATAATAATAAAGATAAAAAGTAAGCCATTTCATTGATGAAAGGAAAATGACAGCGTTACAAAGCAAAGTCAAATGGCATCTAAACAATTACAAGTACAAAGAGTCCCCTAGACACCTAAGCCTTCTCCGGAGGCACTGGGTCAGCCTTTGATGGATCGCCTATATCCCCAGTCCGAGCAGGAGCGTGGCTTGCCTTAGCGGGGTCTGGGATGCTTGGACCGACCGGAGGAGCTTCGGAGGTATCTGGCAGGTCGCAGATATCGGGGTCGTAGTAAACACTCCCAGGCTGCCTTAGGGCAGACTCTGGGGGAACTCCAGCCGCATCAAGGCATTTGCCCCACGTTATCTCGCAGTACTCCCTGCAGACCTTGGCGAACTCCTCGGTCAGCCTCGTCTGGGTCTCTTGCACCCCCAGCAGATAAGCGGCCTTTTTCTCAGCCTCAAGTGCTTCCTTGGCCAGTTGAGCGTCCTGCTTGGCCACCTTAGCAGAATCCTTGGCTTTGTTGAGCTCGGCACGAAGATCCTTCACCAACGCTCTCTCTGTTTCCAAATTGAGCTCAGTGGTGTACAGCTTTTTGCGTTGATCTTCGGTCTGCTCCTCGGCGTTCTTAATACCCGCCTCCAGACTTTTTCTCTCTTTAGCTGCCTGTTTCAGTTGCTCGGATATCTGGGAGCACTCATCTTTAAGGCTGCCCAAGGCCTTCTCGGTCTCCGAGCGGGCGCTGATCTCCGCTTGGACTTGGACATGGGCCTTCTGGTTCCACTCTTCGGCCACGAATATCTGCTGAGCGATCTGCACAACAGGCGAAAGTTTTCTTTCTTATTAGTTGTTAAACAAAACAAAAAGAGGATAAGAGGGTCAATTCCCTTACCATGGCTAGATCCCTTTTTAGGGATAAGAAAAGCTCTTGCTGGCTGAAGCGCCTGTAGGACTCCATGTCCCTTGGAAGGAGTAAGGGCTGCTCCAAAGCCTTCGCAATGTAACCGACTTTGCCTCCACCATAATTTTTGATGGAGGCATCATATGGGATGTTTGCACCATCCAGTGTCAACTTTGGAGGCCATGTTCGAGCGCCCCGACGTACATCGGCGGCTGAAGGGTCTTCCCTACTTTCAGTAGATGAAGCCCTTTTGCCTCTGGTATCATGGGTCACTTTCTGTTGCTTGGGCCCCTTTTTAGGCGCAGTCTTAGTGCCTTCAGCCTCAGTCGCAACCCTCTTCTTTTTTAGATCTGGCAGCGGCTTTAAGCTGGGATCTGAGGGGGCTCGAGGAGGAAGAGTCGCCGCTGGCTGGGATGGGCCAGTGCCTTTGGACGAGGCTTTTGGCTTTTTGTTCTTCATCAATTCTGTTAGACTCTGCATGTTTTTGTCCGAAGAGTAAGCCGACACGATTAGACTCTTTGGTTGGACAACTGATTGCCTATCTGTCTCTTCGTCAACGTCTATAATTTGAATATCTTTTGAAGCTTTCCCTTCAAATCTAAACTGGTCGATCTGCTCGTCAAGGGAAGGGGTAGAAGAAGCAACTCTCTCTTCCGCTGCTACTGGCTCAAGAGGAACCTGTTGAACAGGCTGAACGAGCAGTGGTACACCCTGTGGGTTAGGATGTGGCACCGGAGCGAGGTCGAAGGGAGCAAAAAAATGCTTCTGAGCAACGTCAATACGGTTGATGCGACGGTCTCCGAGTGTTATTGCATTGCCGATCGGTTGAAAATCCTTTGAAAGTGGAGTGTAGCCGATGATGAGGTGAGTGGCCCTAAGCTGTTCGTCTTCGCTTGCAAAGATCTTTGACCGAAGGAGGTAATTGAGCGCCGCGGTGTTTGTAAGGCTGAGCCGAGGAGCGACGTGATTCCTATCTGTAAACATTGCAATAAAACTGTCAGAAAAGATTGAAACTTGATGAAAGAAAGGGCCGAATAGCTAAAAACGAAAACCCTAAGCCTATTGTTAGAAAATCTTAATGGGGGATATCCCACCTGGCTCTCCTGGTTGGGTTGGGCAATGAATTTCGTCATGCCATGCGCCCGAGACGATCAGATAATCGTCTTTCATCCCTTTATTGGACTTGGGGAGACAGGAGATGAGCCTGACAACATCGGATCAGGACCTTAGATAGTATCCCGCTCTTTCTTTGGTACGACACTCGTACATGTGTACCACGTCGAGCCAGGTAAGTCCCAACCCTAAATGACGGTTTAGGTCGTCAACTGCTCCTAAAATCCTAAATACATTAGGCGCGCACTGTTCAGGGCTAAGTCTATGGCCTGTAAGGTAGCTTCTGGTAACAGGATCCATGGGGATGGTCATTCCTCCCTTCAGGAAAGCGATGATGGGGATTATCACTTCACCCACTTCTCGGTCCGTTAATAATCCCTTCGTAGAGCAATACCTTAAGCCCACGTCTAGAGGAATGCGATATGTCGCCCTAAACTTCTCCATCTGGGAGGGACTATCCACTAAATATTCAAATCTACCAATTTTCAGTTAGGTTAGAAGGAAAGATATGAAACAGTGACTTGGGAACGACTGCCAAAGGCCGAAGAGTCAAGCCGAAAAGAATTTGAGTATCTTGAACAAGGAACTTACGCGGAATTGAACGGAGAAATGACCTTGATGCTCGCAGAGAGATCGTAGTGTGTTCTGGGGTGAGTTGGAGTTGATGACAGGAAGGGCGTTGTGAGCGCAGATGCCTGAGTTCGCTGAGAGTCTGAAATTTGCAAAGTAAAGGGGAAATGACCCCTTTCTGGGGCTTTATATAGGGGCCAGCAAACTGGTGGGATTTATCCCGCCCAAATTTTGAGGAGAATCATGACCGTCGATCATTAACCCACAGTTGGATCTCATAGACAAGACGCCGCCTGGAGCAATTAATGACGCTCGGGAAACGACGCAATGACAGCAGCAATAATGAGGCGCCCAAATTTATGCGCACACACGTGTGAATTCAGCGGTTCAATGTTTTCAAGACTTCTATTTTTATAACAAATCAAAATCCTATTTTTTCTCCTCGGATGCGTGGGAAAAATTAGAATTTTGAGGGGCTATTGTGGGAGCGAGCCCAACGCTGCGAATTGGGCCCAGGGCCCAATTTGTATACCATAGTTTGTCCAAGGAGGTGAAAGGGGTCAGGACTGGGCCCGTTTGGTGGAAATACGCTCGCAGAGGAACACTGGGACACGTCCGAAGACTATCCTTCTTGTCCGAAGAAACCCCAATGTTGGATCATCATGGTGCTTAATCAATCAAATATGCTGGGGGCAAAAGCGACATTCCCAACTGATTTCACGGAGGAAAGCAAATTCTGGGCGTGCCTGGGGATGAGGACATAAAAATATCTTAAAGGAAAAGCTGCTACCACCGCATTTAATGCACTACAGCTGCTTTCCTGGCCGCATTTATGTGGAGAAGACACCTAAACAGTTCAGCCTCAGCTACCACTACCCAAGGCATACTAAAGCAGATGTCTGATGTGACGTATACTGAAGTGGACGCTTGGATGAAAAACAAATGTATGGTGAAGATGAAGAAGGAGGGGGATATATAAAGGATAGAGGTCTCTGAAGGGAGGGGAGAGAAAAAATTGTATTCACTAAGTCAAGAAATACCAAACCTCTTCGAACCGAAGAGAACTTTTACTAAATATTAGTCTGAACGTCTTTTTTTACCCTTATTGGCATGTATGAACCATTGCTAAATCCATAACTAGCCCAGCTGTTTAACCCATTCTCTACAAATTTATTGTTGGGGGATTTGTTGGGCTAACGATACACAAAGTTGGTACCTAATCCATCAAATTGAGACCCTACAAAAACTATTAAGAATTTTCTACTTCAACAGTTAATAAAAAGTTTACAATCATAGCATTACTCTATTTAAAAAAGCACCAAAAAATTGTTATTTAAATTCCTGATTTATATAAAACAATTAATCAAATGTCAATTTTTTTTTAAAAAAATTTGTGTAGTATATTTTCAGACTTAATTATTTTCTATAAGATATAATTGTGTTATTAAAACAAATTGCAAATTTCACCAATTTCACTTGGGATTTATTAAAATGACACTCGTCCAAAATTTTGTATAAATGACAAGAAATTATATTATATCATCACCTTTTTTTTTTTTTTTTTTGTGTGTATGTGTGTGTTTACTCAAAAAAAGAAAAAGAAATGATGTTTATCTCACATTGGTTGTGTGTGTCTAGTGTCTACTGTTTATAACCTCAGTCTACAACTACAAAGGTTAGACCCTTTTGTAGTTATACTCTGGTTAAATAATGTATTATAAACTCGGTTTAAAACACTAATATTATTATTTTCGTGTGTATTCTAATAAGTATTACTGTTTACTAAAAAAAAAAAATAGTTAACTTGGCATAACATGTCACCATTGGTCATTTCTTTGTTTGTTTAAATTTTACATAAAGATACTAATAACATCACATTGGATTCTAATGACATCACGTATGATAGTAATTACATCACATTTATTGGTATCCTTATCTCACATTCTTTTTTTCACTTTTTTTTTTTTTTTTTTTTTTTTTTTTTTTTTTTTTGAGAAGGAAGACATGAAACTTTTATTAGCTTAAAGAGAGTTTGGCTAAATCAGCTTGAAACAATGAAAATAAAGGTAGTGGAACATCCTTCATCCACACTACATAGTCATCGATATTAATAGCACGTCGAGCTAAACTATGGGTAAACTTGTTACCTTCTCTCTTGGTATGAGAGTAAGGTAATTTAGTTAAAGAACCAGATTGGCTAAGAGCATCCAGGATAAGGGGCTTCACTGATGCTAAGTTACTCCCTTCTTCTTTCAAGGCTTGCATGACAGCTTAACGATCACCCTCCAACACAGCTTCGCTTATTCCAACCTCTTGTCCAAACACCAAGGCTTGGTTTGCTGTTAGAGCCTCTATCTCCATAACATCATAAGCTTGTGGCAGTACCTATGCTAGTGACGCTATCATCTGCCCTCTACAATCCCGAATAGCCACACCCACACCACTCTTGTTCTCAGACTTAAAAACAGCTCCATCAAAATTCAACTTGAAGATACCTCTTGGTGGTGGTTTCCATACTGCCTTGGGCTTTTGGCAGGCAAGTATTGGCTGTGGAAGAATAGAATTAAATTCATGAAGTTTTTCCAAAGCCACTTGTGCTATCTGATCCGTTCTGTAGCTTGACAGGTGACGCCGAATCTGGTTACGTTGGTGCCATATTGTCCAAACAGTCATCGCAAATAGTTCTGGTTGGCCGTGGTTATCAAGGATCCACGAAAGCAATTCACAGAAGTCCACAAAACCGGACCTGTTTCGCTGACCCCAACCCGGCAACACCGACCAAACCTGATTCAATTCTATGCACGACCATACTACATGTAAACCAGATTCTTCCTCAACAGAGCATCGATCACAAAGCGTGGGGATAGGGATGTGGCGTCTTCTCAAATTTACCTTGGTTGGAATGGAATCCTTGCAAGCCCTCCACACGAAGTTCTTTATTTTATTCGGGACCTTTAGCCTCCAAACCTTTTTCCAGAAGCTGGAATCGGGTTGTACATCAGTGAAAGGAGGACCATCATGTAACTCCTTGAGAAACCTATACCCAGATTTACAGGTGTAGTTCCCATGTTGAGTAAATGGCCAAAACATCACATCTGTACAAGCTATCTGAGCCAAAGGAATTCTTTTTATCAAAGCAGCTTCATTTGGGGCAAATAAGCCATCAATCATACTTGAATTCTAGTACCGTGTGTCAGCATCAATCAATAAGTCCACTGTTGCATTTTCTATTGACTCAAGAGGAGAAGAAATTCAGGTTGGATATTTGGTTGGCAGCCAATAGTGTTGCCAAATTTTAATTGAGCAGCCATCACCTATACTCCACCTCACACCTTTCTCAATCACATCCCTACCATAGAGAATGCTCTTCCACACATGTAATCCCCTACTTGATTCCAAAGCTTCCATGATTGAGCAATTTGGAAAGAACCTGGCCTTGAAAACTTTGTAAAAGAGTGAATTTTTCTCATGTAATAACCTCCATGCTTGCTTGGCTAAGAGGGAGTCATTATAGAGGGCTAAATCATGAAAGCCCAAACCCCCAACCATCTTGGATTTTTTCATGTCATCCCACTTGAGCCAATGAATTTTCCGTGAGTCTCCATGTTGCCCCCACCAAAACCTTCTTATCAATACTTCGATCTCATTGCACAACCTAATAGGTAATTTGAAACATCCCATTGCATAAGTAGGTATTGCTTGAATAACCGACTTTATCAAAACCTCCCTTCCTGCTTGTGATAATAATTTTCCTTCCCACCCTTGCAACTTCCTCCACACCCTCTCTTTTATGTAATTGAAGCTAGCCTTTTTATGTCTCCCAATCAAAGAGAGAAGACCCAAATACTTCTCATAATTATGCTCCTCTTAGACCCCCAAAATATTTTTAATAATCTGCCTTGATCCTTCATCAACTGATCCACTAAAAAAGAGTGTCGTTTTGTCCCTATTCACCTTTTGACTAGACACACTCTCATAATCGAAAAGTATGTCCATCACCTTGTCATACTCTCTACAGGTTGCTCTGCAAAACAAAAGGCTATCATCTGCAAAAAATAGGTGAGTGAGTTTAGGCCCTCGTCTACAAAGTGCAAAGCCAATAATGTCACCACTATTTGCAGCTTGTTGGATAAGACCATGTAGCCCATCTGTACAAAGAAGAAATAGAAAGGGGGAGAGGGGGTCTCCTTGTCTAATCCCTCTTGACAAAGTAATAAGCCCTTTAGGATCACCGTTGACCAACACTGAATAAGTCATAGTTTTTACACAAGTCATAATCAGGCCCACCCATCTTTCATTAAAGCCCATCCTCATCATCAATTTTTCCAAAAAATTCTATTCCACTCGATCATAAGCTTTACTCATGTCCAGTTTCAAGGCCATGTACCCTGAGGAGCCATATTATAATTTTTCATGCAATGTAATGTTTCAAAGGCAATCAAGATATTATCCGTAATAAGACGGTCTTTAACAAAGGTAGATTGGTGTTCTGTGATTATTGAAGGGAGCAATTTTTTTAATCTATTGGCCAAGACTTTGGAAAATAATTTGTAAATGACATTACACAGGCTAATGGGGCAGTAATCAGTCACATATTTTGGGTCTTTTTTCTTGGGAATGAGTGTGATGTGGGTATGGTTTGAAGTACAAGGTAAAGTACCTGAGTTCAGCCAAGCAAGCACAGATTGAGTTATATCACCTTCCACCATTGGCCAATAGTGCTGAAAGAACAAAGGAGGCATCCCATCGGGGCCGGGAGCTTTCAAAGGTCCCATTTCTTTCAAGGCATTAGCAACTTCCGAGGCACTAAATTGCTCATTTAATTGGCTGTTCATACTTGCTGTAATCACAGGAGGATCATTTAATTGGCTGTTCTTTTTTTCACTTTGTATTTGGTTTGGAATGTAACACTGTCACATTCCATTCCTATTTCTTGTGTGTGTATTTATTTATAAAATAAAAAATATTAACACCATCACTTTTTTTTAAAGGAAAATTTCAACGAACTTTTATTAAAGAGTGGTAAATTAGCTAACAAAGAACAGGAAATATTTAGAGGAACAAACTCCTTCCAAGCTGTAAATGGAAAAGAGAGTCTAACTCTACTAGCTAAGACATGTGTTACAGCATTGTCTTGCCTAAACAGTATGAGAGAACAACTAGCTCCCAAGGGAACTTACATAGGACATGCTGTCTTTTACTAATTGACCTAAAAGAGATTGCATCATATCACCATTTCGAAGAGAGTTAATAACCAATTTAGAGTCACCCTCAAAAATGGATTCAATGAGACCAATATCCTCCTAAAAAATGGATTCAATTATAAACTATAATACACACTATAAGAAGAAAATATATAGTTGCAAAAAATATATTAGTCACGGGGATGTCTGTGCATAATGCTTTCTTAAACTTGTACTAGCCTCTATGCACGCACTTTGCGTGAGCTCAAAGGTTCTTCTATTTTTATTTATATTAAATAATCAAATATGTATTTATTATGATATTTATTAACATATAATTATGGTAATAAAATATAATTTTTTTTTCACTCCTTTATTTTGTGGCTAATTATGAAATTTAATAATAATGATAATTATTTATTATGTCACATTTATATATGAAATTATATACTCTACTATTTAAAGAAAGTATTATTTGGTAAAATTTTATTGCAGCCTTTAAATATTTAACAGAATTTAAAATAAATAACAAATTTATATTAGAATAATAGCGTGTAAAATTACTAGATTTTAAAATTTTATGTCATAAGATAATTTGAAATCAACCAAAATTAAAATATTATTTATTTATTTAGTGTGTGTATATATATATATATATATATATATTATATAGATTATGGATTATAAATATAATATTAAGCTCATTCAAAAGTGGGCTCCACTGGTAAATGCAATAATTTTCTATTAACAATTAATTCGTGCATGAAACAACAACATGGTACATAGCCCATAGGGAATTTGTCATGAATTGTTCTTGTTGAGTAATTATTTAATATGTTTGGAGTATAACTAGATGAGTAGGATAATCACTCTTCTTATATGATAATGGGTTTTACTATAAACAGTGAATTTACCACTGCTTTCTTGTTGAGTAATTATTTAATATGTTTGGAGTATAACTAGATGAGTAGGATAATCACTCTTATTATATGATAATGGGTTTTACTATTAACAATGAATTTACCACTATTTACCATTAGCGTGATAATCACTTCATAAATATAAGTATTTGTGGGATGTGAAGAGCAAGCACATAAAATTTTATCTTAAATAAAAAAAATAGTGAATTCACTATTCACGTGAGTATGGAATATTTAATAATTTTCCGTTGTTGGTAGGAGGCTAGGAGCTGTCCATAAGTTCATGCATTGGTCTAAGTTGGCAAAACAAGCATTAATGCACGGTCAAAGGCTGAATCTTCCCCTTTGATCTGTGGTTTTGATTCCTCCCTTGTATCTGATGAATATTTTTCCTCGGTTTGTGGTTCTGAATCATCTCACTAATTTGTTGTTTAGTTTTACTAGTAACTAATGTATATTACTATGTATATGCACGAGTACATTTAAATACAATTACAATTATATATATATAAGTTCAAATTATACCTGGTGTTAGAGTTACAACTTACACATATTTTAAGCCGTGAATTTCTAAAATATATAATAGTTTCTCATTATATTCTAAGATTCAAATTCCTTTATTATTCGTGGGTTTTAGTTAGTTCAATTGGTAAAGTCTTTGATGGTGGAATAAGAAATTTGAAATTCAGTTTCCACCTACATAAAAAACAGATTGGTGTCTTGGTCTGATGATAAAGAGCTACTATCAAGAACGAACGTTATAGGTTGAAACTTTCTTTAAAAAAAAAAAAAAAATTCCACTATTCAAAATAATAATAATAATAATAATAATAATAATAATAATAATAAAAACCTACCAGCTTCCACCTTAGACATTTTTATTATTATCATGATTAGAAATATCCTAATCTATCCCCCTCCCCTATGCACAAGAGGTGCCAGCCATTAGACTAAAGATGTCTTGGCTACCATCTACGGCTGTGTTTGTTTTGGCTTCAAATCACTTTCAGAAATGCTTTTCCGTGAATTCGGGTGTTTGGTTGTGTATGGAAAATAAATTTTCTGGAAAATAATTTCAGTTGACCGTGAGTCAAGGTGAAAATCACTTCCATTTTTATTTTACCTTCAAATCTCATTTTTTGGAAAACAGAGAGAGAGAGAGAGAGAGAGAGAGAGAGAGAGAGAGAGAGAGAGAGAGAGAGAGAGAGAGAGCATGAGCCACGAGCTCGAACCGCCGCCCCAAGCCCAGGGCAACCGCATGAGCACCCCTTCATGCGACGGTGAGAGAGAGCCCATCGCCGATGACCCACGAGCCTTCGACTTTGCCAGCGACCCAGAGCCTTCGCACCACGAACCCACGAACCAATTTTCGACTTCACCGGCGACCCCAGAGCCCAGATCACGGCATGAACCCATAGCCTTCGACCCAGAGCCAAAGCCTTCGACCCAAAGCCAGAGCGTTTGACCTAGAGCCTTCGACCCACCGATCTTTGACCTAGATCTTTCGACTTCGCCGGCGACTCAGAGCCTTCGACTTCTTCGAAAGCCCACGAACCGATCTCTCTCTGTGTGTAATTTTGATTTCTGTGTGATTTTGATATTTGTTGTTGTTGTGGTGGTGTGGGTGGTGGTGTTTTGGTGGTTTTCCTATTGTGTGGCAGTGGGTTTTGTGTGGGTGGTGGTGGAAAATAGCATTTTCAGAATGTTACCAAACACATGAAAATATTTTCTAGAACAATTTTCATAATTCAACCAAACACTTAAAAATATTTTCTTATCCCGAAAATAGCATTTCCGGAAAATAAATATTTTCCGAAATATTTTACAGGATCCAAACACAGCTTACATTTAGACACGAGTCATTATATATAAATTGTGATGAACCCACATGTGAGATAGCAGACTATTTTAAAAATATTGTAAAATTGTTATGAAACTTGATATTGATGACATGGTGATCACAACCAATGAGGTTATTGAAAAGGATAATGGGATCCCTCAATTTGATCACATTATTTTTATTCTTAAAAGGGGGGGGAAAAAAAGAATCTATATATTCCTAATGCATTTAGAATGCAACCTATTAGTGGGTTATGGTTAGTTGATTAAGATTCTTATTGTCAAATCTGTTATCAAATCTTGTTTAAAAAAATATATATTGGTGTATTCGGTGGATGTAAAGAGTAGTTATCATAGAAAACGTTATCGATTTCAAATTGTATAGTATTTAGCCACCCATCTATGATCTATCTATATGTAACTTAGCAAATAGTTCATGACTTAAAATATCCATCTAAGTAATGGTGATTATGATTGCCAAAACCATCATGATAATCATCAAATCAGATCATCAATTTTGCAAAAACCTCTCTTGGTCACCATCATCATAGCTTATATGTGACCTTTGCTGAAATTCAAGAAGTGCCAACGATCTTTGAGATCTAACCCGCACAACCAAAAGTGAGAAAAGGAAAAAAAGAAAAAAAGAAAAAAAAAAGCTGTACAATCTCTAATAAATTATGAAGTTTTGGCAGCTTAAACACCCCCTCTAAACGCACTTAAATAATGAAGATCACATTATTATCACATGTATTTCGTTTTCTTTGACACCATATTAAGATTTATGAGGCATGTGATAAGGCCAAAATGACACAATAGTACTGTTTACCGAAATATATATCAATCTACCACTGTTTCAGAAATATGTAGGGATTTATCACTTTTTGGGTACTCGAGTTTGGGGAACTCGAGTTTTTCATGGTACTCAAGTTCCATGAACTCAAGTTTCATGGAAATTTTTTTAAAATTTTTGATGGTACTCAATTTTCATAAAAAATTTTCTGGCAAATTTGAAGGCTATTTTTTCAAAGAACTTGAGTTCATGGAACTCGAGTACCACGGAAAACTTGAGTACCCAAAAAGTGGTAGATTACAACATTTTTTTGAAACAGTGGTAGATTAGTATATATTTTGGTAAACACTGTGAGTGTAAGAGAAAGAAAAAACAATGTGAAAGAGAATATCTTTGAAGGAACATGAGTATTTTCATCACACACTTTTTTTTCCCCCTTATTTTTGTTGGTTAAAACGACGAATTCATTAAAACTAGAGAACAAGGTTCAGCTCAGGACCATGCCTGATCGAATACAAACCAGATAAATCAAAATCCAAACTATTTCTAATGTCCACAGGCGGATATGAAAGAGATAAAAAGCTAATATCCTACTCAGCACCCATCCTAGCAAAAGCGTTTGCACAACGATTTGCTTGGCGATAAATGTGCTTAATTTGGACCTGACCGAGCCTGGAAATGAGCTGCCTGCAGTCGTCCAAAATGGGAGATAAAATATTATTCTCATAATTAGCATTGTGATAAATATCAATAATCACTTTAGCATCTAATTCAACTATAAGAGTAGAAAAATTTAAGTTGTTGCAAAGAATAAGCCCATCCCTCAGCCCCCATAACTCTGTCTCCTAGAAAAGCTAGCCACCTAGTTGCCACTCTCATCCCGAACAACACCTCCACAACTTGCTACTCCCGAATTGCCCAATGAAGCCCTATCCGTGTTCGGTTTTGTCTAGCCTCTTGGTGGCTTCTCCTATTGCACCAACTTGGTTGCACTGCCATTAGGAATTTTAGAAGAGGAATAGCAATACATGAACTCCATGGTTTGGTTGGTTATCTCAGCAGCCAATTTTGGATTTTGTGGTTTCCCATTGAAGACAGAATTGTTCTTACTCTTCTAGATATGCCAAATAGCAAAGGAAAACAACAACGTCCAGGGGGGTGCCCATCAATGACACTCTTGCTCAACTTCCCATTTAAACTCAACCAATCCTACAAATCTGACCGCCAAAAGCCATGATTAGTATCCTACACTCCTAGTTGTCTCCAAATTAGCTGAACTTGAGGATAGTCCCTTAAAGCATGGAGTATAGTTTCTGCATCCCCTTGGCATATAGAGCACTAATTATCATTGCCCATTCCGCCCCCTACAAGGAAATCCTTCACTCCAATGCTATTATGGGCACACTTCCACAGAAAAAACTTGATACGAGGTAGCATCGCTAACTTCCATATCCAATTTGCGGTGAAGAGCAGATTGGTATCGTCTCCCATTGCAATCCTATAAGCACTTTTAAAGTCAAAAATGCCCCTAGGATTTTGCACCCATGCTAATCTGTCACTGCCTCTACCTTGAAGAGAAATTGGAATAGCTTGAAGCATTAACTTGCAATCTAATGGAAACTCAAAAGGTAGCTTGTTCCAATCCCACCTCGAGTCTTGTATCACATCCTTAATTTCTAGCATGGATGCTTCTTGAGTTAAGGGTCCTTGAATCAACTGCTGAATAGGACCTTGTTTAGTCCAATTACCATACCAAAATGGTACCATCACCAACAACAAAAGAGACAAAATGCAATGTCATGATTGACATCGTATCTTATCAAAATCATGATCTTCACCAAATATTCTATGGACAAAGATTGACATTGATGAAAACCATCATATCTTGCCCATCTCTTAGCACATTCTTTTTGTCATTAAGGATAAAAGTTTGACATATCAACTAGCTACTCATTCCAAGATTTGAGCCATTTTCATTTCCCATGGACACATGAAAATAGGCGTGAAAATGGGTGGCATGGGGCATTTGTCCACTCTACTATAGGTAAGCTGCAAAGGCCGCAAGACATTTCATTTGAAATCTTCCTCTTTTTCTTTTTCTTTTTTTGATTTTTTTGTGAAACCATTTTATTTGAAATCTTACAAATGTTGTGTAAAGAAGAGGGATATGGGTTGATTTGAACATATGTTTGTATGTATCAAATAGTTTGTTCATTGTCTCATTTCCTGCATAGGGGACAATTCTATTAGTTTGTTGGGTCCCAAATTATATTATCACAATATTAGCAATCTAAAATAGCAATCACACACAAAACACAAATATTTACGTGGAAAATCCTTTCTCTTTGAAGGGAAAAACCACGGGACAAACTCCAAATAATTTCACTAATATCAAATCAATTACAATAATTTTTTTGTATGTCTCACGGCTAATGAAAAATCTCTCTTGTTTTTCTTTGCTCACACACACACACACACACACACACAAATTATCCCTCTCAAAGGCAGCAACACTTTGCATTCTCATTTTTATTTTCTTCTCCACGTACAGCTCCCTCTTGGTTGCTCTATCTTCTTTTTCTTTCTTGCACGGCTTTTTCTTTCTTTGCTCTTGCACATACTCTCTTTGTGTCTTCTCGAAGGCGGTAGTACCTTTCCTCCTACGTTCCTCCCAAGCGAAAATCTCTTTTCTCTCTATTGGTTTCATGCTCTATTTTCCCTCTTCCCATGGGGAGGACCCTTGGGCCAAAGCCATCAAATTCTTTGTAGCATTGTCTATTTATAAGACTTTTTTGCTAATCCTTTTTGGACTAGTAATACATTACCTTTTTAACAAGGAATCTATTCTCTCTTGGATTAGGAATACATTACCTCTTTAACAAAGAATAGATTTCCTTCCACACCAAGGAATAGTCTTTCCTTCTACAACAAGGAAACCCAAATTAATTTTTCCTTCTTCAACTAGGAAACTTAATTGACTTTCCAAGTCACAATTGGAATTTGAGATAATTTCCCAACACTTATCACAATCATGATCTTCACCAAATATTCTATGGACAAAGATTGACATTGATGAAAACCATCATATCTTGCCCATTTCTTAGCACATTCTTTTTGTCATTAAGGATAAAAGTTTGACATATCAACCAGCTACTCATTCCAAGATTTGAGCCATTTTCATTTCCCATGAACACAGGAAAATGGGCGTGAAAATGGGTGGCATGGGGCATTTGTCCACTCTACTATAGGTAAGCTGCAAAGACCGCAAGACATTTCATTTGAAATCTTCCTCTTTTTCTTTTTCTTTTTTTGATTTTTTTTTGTGAAACCATTTTATTTGAAATCTTACAAAAGTTGTATAAAGAAGAGGGATATGGGGGTGACTTGATTGTATGTTTGTATGTATCAAATAGTTTGTTCATTGTCTCATTTCCTGCATGGGAGACAATTCTTTCTATTGATTAATATAAGATATTAAATTCTATAAGGATGTAATGTAAAATCTAAATTTTACATTCTCTAATCCTAACATGCTGCATCATCTTATCATATATCAAAGAAGAAATACAACCATACTCGCTCAATCAATTCTAATGCCCATTTGAAAAACCAACCAAATTGAGTGTTCATTGAGATGTTATTAGGAGTCGTAGGATATATTGAATTTTAAGTAAAAAGTTGACGTGACAAATTGAATGGTGCAAAACTTGAGTTTTACACTTCATCCTTACCAAAATTCAGACTCTTAATATAAATTCCCTTAACCTTGCTTCTTCTTTCTTTTCTTTTCTTTTTTTTTATTTTTTATTTTTTAATTTTTTTTAATTTTTTTTAAACAAACTATCTTATGCAAAATTCATGAGTTTGATAGAATTATTAGTGTTGTGTTTTAATTGAATAGGCAATAGAGAATGTAGGTTGCTTGGGAATTTCTTAAAATAAATTATCATTACCACCGCGCACTCTTCATGCGATGGTTACTCCACTCTAAGTGCTTGTGAGGTATAGGGGGCAAGGGTGGGGTTCAAGTCTCTAGGAGGGAGTTTCATATACATATACTTATATTAAGTTAGAGTAGAATTCTATCTCAGATAAAAAAAAGAAGAAAATTATTAGCAGTAATTTTTTGGTGGATTAATCAATATATTGAAATAGCCTTCCTTTAGGGCAGGGATGGACCCACAGGGGGGCCAAGAGGGCTCGGGCCCCCCGGGACCAAAGAGAAAAAAGGGGAAAAAAAAATTGGGCCCCCCTAGCCGAAAGAAATTTTTATAATGATTATATATATATATATATATATTTTTTTTTTTTTCTAGAGTCACTCTTCCAAAAACTTAGACACCATCTCTTTTAATTAGCCTAACCCAACTAGCAACTACCAAACTCAAAAACTTAACAAAAACAAAATTTTAAAATAAAAAAGAAAAAATCTTAGTCAGCCCAGTACTAGAGTACTAGCATTAGGTGTTCTAAATGGTAAATATTTAGTGTTTAGAACACCAAATACCAAAAACATTACAGTACAAGACATTTCAAATACTATATATATATATATATATATATATATATTTTGCAACAATTGATGCTCTTAACAAATTGTAGGGTCCAAATTTTGTGGCCCAAGCCCGATAGATCAGGATCGAGAGCCCAACGAACCAAAAACAATGAATTTATAGAGAGTGAGTAAAAAAGCTAGGCTGGTCGTGAATCTAACAACAGTTAATCGACATAAGAACGCACTTAAAAGTTAAAATCAGCTTAAGTTCGAAGAGAATTATTCTTCATTAAAAGATGGATATCATTCTTAAAAGTCCTTTTACAGATTTTTCTCCCCCCTTTTTTCCAGAGGCCTATTACATTTATATAATCTCCTTCTACTTAATCATCACCGTCCACCTGTTCTTCATCTAAGCCTTCACTTGAGTACATGTCATGTCAGAGACCTGCTTTAATTCTCCGTGAGTGGTGGTAGCTGAGATTGCACTGTTCATGGGTCTTCTCCACATAAATGCGGCCAAGAGAGTTGCTGCAATGCATTAAATGTGGTGGTAGTAGCTTTTCTTTTTAAATATTTCTCTGTTCTTATCATCTCTAGGCGTGCTCAAAGCTTGTCCTTGTCGTGGAAGTAGCTAGGAAGATCCTTCGGACTTTCAGGATATTTGTCTGATCGAGTCCTTTTGGAATCAGAGGAGAATGACCTATTTGGACAAATAGGGTTCTCTTCGGATTGCTCTTCCTGTTCATTTACAGTTACATTTCTTCCACCAGGACTCCTTCCTCACCCCTTTCTTATCTTTGGAAGCATAGTGATATTCGAATTGGGCCTTAGGCCCACCACATGACGTTGGGCTTTTACACCCACAGGCACAATATTATTTTATCTTTGTTAGTAAATGATTGCATCTTAATATATTAAGAAACAATAGTTTTGTGTATTGATCTTGGTTGATATTTTGTTAGTACTATATGGATATCTATTTGGATTTTTTCTTCTTCTTATACTTGGCCCCCTAGCTTGAAATCCTAGGTCCGCCCTTGCTTTAGGGTTTGGTTTTATTTTAAGTAAATCAAATTTTGAGATTCAAGTGATAGCCTAGTAATAAATAAATATATTAGATAAGACTTGAGTAAAATTCAATTTCAGATCAAAAAAAAAAAAAAAAAGGAATTATCAACAGCCTTGCTTTTGGGTTTGGTTTTATTTTAAGTAAACCAAAATTTGAGATTCAAGTGTTAGCCTAGTAATAAATAATAATGGCATCTTTTATGGTATCTCATGTTTGTGTTTCAATCCCTACTTCTCATCCCTCTATTATTTGCCTTTAAAAAAAAGTAAATTAATTTCAAAATTATTAAGTTTATATTGTAAGGGTGTTCGTGGTACAGTGCACTTTGCGGTGCAGTTTAGCCAAAACCATAACCACATTGCACCTCATTTTTGCAGTCACATGTGTGGTGCGGTGCTATTTAGAGTTTAGCCAAAACCATAACTGCACCGTACCTCATTTTTGCGGTCACATGTGCAGTGCGGTGTATAAGATGCGGCTTGAAACTGGTATATTTTCAAAATTTTAGGCTTATCCTACTCAGCTCAAAACTTATTTTTCCCTTTGTTTTGAGCTAAGTTTTAAACTATTGAGCTAGTTTTTCTTTATTTTGGGCTGGCTTCCTAATTAACACTTGCTAGGGTTATTAATTTTTTTTTGTTGGAAAAATAGGGTTATTAAACTATCAATAATATATTTTATATTAAAAAAATATATTAATATATAGAGAGGGTGCGGTGTGGTGCGGTTTTTTTATTATAAAACCGTAAACTGCATTGCACCATGCGGTGCGGTGCAATTATGCCATTTTGCTGGTGATTTTGATGCGGTTTTTGTGATTTGGTCAACACCCCCTAGTTTATAGTATAGATTACAATTTACATGTACCTTATGAATAATAAAATATAATATTTTGAAAAGCTGCATATCTTCTTTTAGGGTTTGTTTGGTTGGGGGTAGAAAAGTGGGAGGATAGAAAATATTTTAATTTCTCTCATTTTTGTTTGGTTGGGAGTGGAAAAGTGGAGGAATGGAAAATGAGAGTTTGTATAAATTTACTCATATGCTCTTGTTAAAAAATGATGTCCAATTAAAAAAAAAAAAAAAAGTGACCAAAAAAAATGCAATAACCTAAATTTATTAAGAAATAAAAATCATGTCTAAAAAAAAAAAAGAAAAAGAAAGGAGAAGAAGAGCAACGTAAGCCTGTCCAGTAAATCAAAAGAAAAAAGAAAGAAAAAAAAGAAGAAGGAAGAGGCAACATTGAGGAAAAAAAAAAAAAAGAAAGAAAAAGAAAAGAAGGAAGAGGCAACGTCCAGACCAAAAAAAGGGAAAAAAGAAAAAGAAAAAAAGAAAAAGAAAAAGAAGAAGAGCAATGTATTGGAGAAGCTTGTATGCAAGTGCACATGGACATTTTCATTATTTACCTATCAAACTCCCCCAACTCAGTTTTCTTCTCATTTTGGATAGAAAACTTCTTGGTGAGCCCAGAGAGAAAACACCTAGGCTCCATCATCATTCTCTTTTTTCACTCTTCTAACTGAACACTCTTCAAAAAGTTTTCTCTCCTCATTTTTTTTTTCCATCCTCCCTAAAATCCACTCTACCAAACACACCCTTAAGGATGAAAAAAACCTTAACCAAACATTTGTGAACCTAATAAAATGAGAAGACCCTGGTTGAAAGTTGAAACTTGAGACACGACATATGGTTATTGAGAAACTTGAATTACATATTTACCGTTTTGAGTTTGGCTTACTTTCAGTATTTTTTTTAACTGGAATCTCATTTGATTTTAATGAGAAATTGCCACATTACTCGTTAATTAAATAAAAAGGTAGAGATTAAAACTTATTACCACTTGCTATTGTGCATTTAAAACAAAAGAATATTTTCAGTTAAAAAAGTACTGGAGGTAAACCAAATCTGTTTTTCTTGTATGTGCAATTGAAGAGTTTATCATATTTTTACACCATAGCATTATCTTAGAACAAGATCAGATACCATAATATAAAATTGAATTGGCGTGTGCTTTCTAAAAAAAAAAAAAATTGAATTGGCGTGTGAGATGTTGTCTAGTTTGGCAGTCCTATTAAATGCTATGTGCGAGAGCAGAAGTTAGAGGAGAGTCACACTTTAAGCTCGTATTAAATGTGTTAGGGGTAATTTTTTAGATTTGGATTAATTTCTTTAGAATTTGTTGTGATATTTACTGCTTAGAATATGAACCAACCAATCCTTATCAATCTTTAATAAAGAATCAACAATATAAGGAAACCAATTGACAAGATGGAGGGCATTAAGGAATGCAGCCAAGCAAAAAATGGAAAAGCATTTAAAGGAAAAGTTAATGAATGCTCAAAGTATTTATTTAGAAAATATTTTTAGAAACGTTTTATAGGGGAAAAAAATTAATTGACTTATTTGACAGTTTTTTATATATAAAAGTGGTATTAAAACTTTTTAAAAATGGTTAATTAATAAATGTTTTAAGGACACCTATTAATAAGACTCAACATTTAAAGTATTAAAAACATTTGACTGTCTGTATAAGAAATTGATATTTTTATCATATTTTTACACCATAGCATTAAAAAACATTAAAAACATTTGGCTTTTAGTATTATCTGAACCCACCATTTTTTTTTTCTATCACTCACAATCTATCATATAGGACAGTTATGACAAAATGTGTGTAAAAGTATGTGGTAAGCATTATTGTATCACTAAATTATTTTTCATGTGCATACGGAATTGACATTTCTTGTTACATTTTTGCCCTGCCTAATCTCACGATTCACAACTTGCTACCTCAATGAGTTGTGAAAAAATTGTGTCTCTTGCCTTGCTCATTCAAAGTAGGACATGTAGCAATGAGTTGCTACTTCAATGAGTTGCTACCTCAATGAGTTGCTACCTCACAATTCACATCACCTTCATAGGATAATATCCCCTCCTTCAATTTCCTCTAATTTTTATTTAAATGATTATAAGACATGTAGCAATAAAAAATCAAATAAATATCAATTGTCTCATGTCTAACTAAAAATGAAAGGGAATTTGACAATTCAATAGGAGGGAATCTTTTCTTCACTTTCATATGGGCTGATCATTGACACTACTTTTACTATACACTAATCACATTAGATCACATTAGTGTTGAAATAAACTAAAGGGTCACATCTTTAGCAGTGCCAGCTTCTAATTCCATAAAGATTGACTAAATGGACCACAACAACACTTTACTTGGATGTCATAAGACTCATAACTCGTTAGTCACAATCACTTCATTAGTCCTCCATATTCAATCTCCATTTAAGCTTAATTAGCTGTCAAGTAGCTATCTCAGAATCCAATTCTCAACTCAAGAGGTCAAATATCAACCACCCTTTGAAAATGCAATTATTGCTCCACATATAAATGGCACAGATAATATTTCTTAGTTTTCCTTAACTTTCTTTTTTCCTTCTTGGTATGCTAACTAACTATAGTCTGGATTCCGTTTTGCGTGAATATATATTGAAATGAATGCAAGATTCATGAAGACTCAGAAAGTATATCCAGATTCAGAAATGATTCTGAATGAAATAAATGCTCCCTTTTCGAGCCAGTTTAGTCATATACTACTATGTAGTTTCCTTGTTTCTCTAAAAAGAACGCCTTTCCAAATAATTTTTTTTTTTTTTTTTTTACAACACAAATACAAATTTAAGGCTTTAAAATCGCATTATTCACTTAAAAATTTGAAGAAGAATTTTTATTTTGTTTTAATATCTCATTTACACTCTATAATAACATTACAAGATTGTGTGAGACTTAAAGATCACAAGGGTGGTATATATATAAAGTGCTGTGTGAGTTTGAAAGTGTGTCCAAGGAGAATCTGAGTGAGAGCAATGTCACTTGAGAAGCTTGAATCCATTACTGACGTGACTGGTAACTCCCTCTCTCTCTCTCTCTCTCTCTCTCACACACACACACACACAAAAAGAAAATAGAGTTTCATAGTTCATGATTCATGAATGCTACATGTATGCTGGGTATGCATGCATGAAATCAACCATATTACAGAGAAAATGTTTTGCCGCAATTCATGTAAAATTCATTTCTTGTGGATTTGCCATATAATTCTATTACATGAGAATCATAGTTTACTCTGGTTTCATGATTCATCACCCTTTTTCTTTTTTGCTATGATTGATGAAAGTTGCATGTATGTTGGGTATGTATGACATTAACTTTAGTACAAAACATGTTTTTCTTTTAATTGATGAGGGTTATTATTATTTATTTATTTTAGTTTTGTTGTGTAATCTTATCTACTATATGTGCTTTTTTTTTTTTTTGGATGTATTTACTCATTCGTGTACTATAGATAATATTATAGAAAAAACTTACTTTCTTCATCATAATAGCTCATTATTTAATCTGGTACTGGTATATTCAACATTCAATGAGAAACATAGCTCTGAAATATTATTAAAGTAGACACAAAATGTATTTAAACCATGATAACAGAGGAACTTATTCATTGTTTATATTATCATTCAGTTCTATCCATAATAATTTCATAATGATCTTTTTCATGAAACATTTTATTTCATTGTTTAAATCTTTTGCCTTTTACTTTTAATAATTTGGTCATTCTATATAAGCAGGGGACGAAGACAATGATAGCCCCATTGAACAAGTTAGGCTTACAGTTCCTCCAACTGATGACCCAACACTGCCAGCATTGACATTTCGAACATGGGTTCTTGGATTGATATCATGTGTTTTTCTTGCTTTTGTGAACCAGTTTTTCGCGTACCGCCAAAATCAGCTGTCAATTTCATCGGTCTCAGCACAAATCCTTGTGCTCCCACTAGGGAAGCTAATGGCTGCATATCTTCCATCAAAGCCAATTCGAGTCCCACTCACAAACTGGTCATTCTCCTTGAATCCAGGGCCCTTTAATTTAAAGGAACATGTTTTGATCACCATTTTTGCTAGTTCTGGAGCTGGTGGAGTGTATGCAGTTTATATTGTTGATATTGTCAAGGCTTTCTACCACAGGCAACTCTCTCCAGTTGCAGCCTTTTTCTTATCACAAAGTACTCAGGTATATTTGGATTCTGGTTTTCATTTTAATGGCATTATGGCTATAGCCAACTGATCCTGCTTCTCACATGAAGACTGTATGATACTTCTTTGTTCACATTAAGAATATAGGCCACTCTAGTAAAAGGTTGTACCGGTGCACAAAGTTTCAATTTTTCATGGTCTAGGATAGATAATTGATAGACAGCCTTACCCCCATTTGTTTTGGAGAATATAAGCTACTCTAGTGTGAATAAAAAAAATGCCATGACATCAATGTATTGCATAAATTGCTTCTTAGAATTTTATTCCTACGACGTCACTGTTTGTATATGAACTTTTCAGATGCTTGGTTATGGATGGGCTGGACTATTCAGAAAATACCTTGTTGACTCACCTTATATGTGGTGGCCTGCAAACTTGGTCCAAGTCTCTCTATTCAGGTACACAATCCTCTTTTATACGGAGATTGCTTGTGTTAGAAAAATAATTAGTACAATGCTTAATTGACGAGCCTGATCCTCGTAATGAACCAAGTAATATGTGAAATGCAGGGCATTGCATGAAAAAGAAAAGAGACCTAAAGGAGGACATACAAGGCTACAATTCTTCTTCATGGTTTTTGTAGCAAGCTTTGCTTATTACATTGTTCCAAGCTATCTTTTCCCTTCAATATCAGCTCTCTCCTTTGTTTGTTGGATTTGGAAGGACTCAGTCACAGCCCAACAGATTGGTGGAGGGACCAAGGGCCTTGGCGTAGGCTCAATTGGCCTTGACTGGTCCACTGTAGCTGGCTTTTTGGGCACCCCCTTAGCCACACCTTTGTTTGCCATCATCAATATTTTAGTGGGGTTTATTGTGTTTGTCTATGTTGTTATCCCGATTGCTTATTGGAGTAATGCATATGATGCCAAGAAGTTCCCTATCTTTTCTTCCCACACTTATGATCACACTGGACAACCCTACAATATATCCAGAATTCTGAATGAGAAAGCATTTGATATTGATCGTGCAGCTTATGACAGTTACAGCAAACTTTATCTAAGTGTGTTCTTTGCTTTTACTTATGGTTTGAGCTTTGCTACTCTAACAGCTACTATTACTCATGTTGCCCTCTTTAATGGAAAGTAAGCTGCTTCTTAACATCTTCTACTCTATCCTGTTGCAAAAGTTCTTTTTAGTAAAAAGCCTTTTCACAATTTTCTTTATTTGGGCAAAACATTGAGCAGAACAATCTGGACGCTCTGGAAACAGACAGCAAGTGCAGCAAAAGATAATTATACCGATGTGCACACGAGGTTGATGAAGAAGAACTATAAACAAGTCCCTCAGTGGTGGTTTTATATCATCTTAGTTTTAATGTTGGCTCTTGCCATGGTTGCTTGTGAAGGTTTCGGCAAACAGCTGCAACTCCCATGGTGGGGACTATTACTGGCTTGTGGCATTGCGCTGTTTTTTACTTTACCCGTTGGCATAATTCAAGCCACAACGAATTCGGTATATAAGCCTATCTATCTTTGTTTTTAATTGATGAAAAAGAACACCAAACATGCATTTGAAATTGAAAGAGTTAATTACACACTACATTATTATGCATCAATTTTATACAGACTACTATTCTCAATAGAATATGTTATTGTTAATGTCAATTGCAGCAACCAGGGCTAAACGTGATCACAGAATTGGTGATTGGGTATATTTATCCAGGGAAGCCCCTTGCTAATGTGGCTTTCAAGACCTATGGCTACATTAGCATGTCACAAGCACTCTCCTTTGTTAATGACTTCAAATTAGGCCACTATATGAAAATCCCTCCAAGGGATATGTTCGTTGCGCAGGCAAGTGAATTAGTACCAGTAAAATTTAGATGAATTTTTGCTTACTATCTTCATATAATGACACGTCGTGTTGTTCTCAGTTATTTGGAACAGTAATTGCTTCAAGTACCTACTTTGCCACAGCATGGTGGCTTCTCACAAGTATAAAGAACATATGTGATACATCGTTGTTGCCGGACGGGAGTCCTTGGACATGCCCTGGAGATGATGTTTTCTACAATGCTTCCATTATATGGGGAGTCATAGGTCCACTCAGAATGTTCACAAAATATGGTGTCTACAAAGAGATGAACTATTTCTTTCTCATTGGCTTCTTAGCCCCTATTCCTGGCTGGTATCTCTCACGCAAATACCCCAACATCAAGTGGCTTAAACTTATACACATGCCTATTATAATTGGAGCTACAAGTGGCATGCCACCAACTAAAGCAGTGAACTATTGGGCTTGGGGAGCTGTTGGAATTTTCTTCAATTTCTATGTTTACAGAAAGTTTAAGGCATGGTGGGCTAGACACACCTATGTCTTATCTGCTGCTTTAGATGCTGGGGTTGCTTTTTTGGGTGTTGTAATTTTCTTCACTCTTCAATCCAGGAATATAATTGGTCCAGAGTGGTGGGGTCTGGACAGTGATGATCATTGTCCATTGGCTTCATGCCCTACGGCTCCTGGGGTTAAGATTGAAGGGTGCCCTGTTTTTTGAGATGCTTAAGGTTTATGTGTTGGGCACACATCACATTTCAATGTCCTCCAATGCCTTATGAACTTGTAGAATTAATCTCCAAATTATTTAGATTTTTATTGTATAAAACTGCATCTGTACCTTAAAATTGAAATATTTTAAAATTCTGTAAATCATAATTTCATGAAATAAATCTTGAGGTCATAATGAAAAAAAAGTTTATTTAAATTTTTTTTTTTTTGGATGTGAAAACCATAAAATAAATTGAATTGGCGAGTGAGGTGTGTCTAGGTTGCCAGTTTGCAGTTCTATTAAATGCTATATGAAGAGAGTTCTACGTTAAGCTCTTATTAACCTTATTAAATGTGTTAATTGGGGTAATACTCATTCAATCAATGAAAATTTTTAGATTTGGATTAATTTCTTTAGTTTTTGTTGTGGAATTTACTGTTTAGAATACAAACCAACCAATCCTTCATCAATTTCTAATAAAGAACCATCAATATAAAAACCAATTGGCAAGATGGAGGGCATCAAGGAATTCAGTCAAGCAGAAAATGGTAAAACATTTAAAGCCAATATATTATGGAGAAAAAGAGAGCTGGCTTGTTTCTGATTTCATTCCTCGGATGATATCATTAAATAATTTTTCAAATGCGATATAGAATTGACATTTCAAGAGGCCTTTGATTACATTATTGCCTTTCCTACATCTCAGGCCAAGAAGGCTCTCAATTTTTTTACAACTCACTAAGGTAGCAAGTTGTGAATGAGAAGGTATATGCTGCATACAGCCGATGCAACATATGCTGTTTTGTTGCAAATTGTGATTGGAAAAACATCACATTTACATGATAAAATCGCCTTCTTCAACTTCCTCTCCTTTTTATTTAGATTTTTTTTAGTAAGACATGTAGTTCATTATTATTATTATTATTATTATTATTAGATAGTTGGGGGAGGGGTTTTGAACTGGATGTCTCCCTTTGAAACATCAAGAGGTGCCATTCAATTGAAGTACAACTGTACAAGGGTCTTAACAATAAGACATGCGGTGTTTAAAAATCAAATAAATACCATTTGTCTCACATCCACCTAAAAATGGGAGGATATTGGTGGATTCAACGGGAGGGGATCCTTCTCCCACTTTCGAATGGGCCTATCATTGACACTATTTTTATTATGCACTAATTATAATAGGTCGCGGTTGTGGAATTTTTTTTATCACCAAATTTATTGTATTTAAATAGTTTCATATCTTACCAAGAATCCACATCCACATATTTTTGGATTGGGTTTATGGCCCCTAAACTTCTTCACTTCACAGTTTGGGCTCATAGACAACAATTTCTCTAACATCATATAATGCCCTCAAAGCCCACATTTTTTCTTGACTTCACGGATTGAGCATGAAGTTTGTATTTTCTTTTCATCACAAATTAGACTCACAACCTACTATTTTTTCTTCACTTCATGGAATGGGCTCAAAACCCAAATCATATTATTTCATTAATGCTCAAGGACTATATCTGGTGAATAATTTGATAATATCACACAATTTCTTATCCTAATTATCGTATCTTGTATTTCATGTTTCCATTACAATACTTATGCATCATTTTGTAGAATGTGTAAAGAACCAATTATAAAAAACCATTTGGACATTATAAGAATAAGAACATGCTCTAGTTCTGATAGCTAATGAAATGCATTGGTAAAAAGGTATTAGTGTTAAATCTGTACACAGTTTTTTCAAGGGGAGGCCTGACTAAAAAATGAGTGTGATCACCTACGTATAGAGGCTCATTCTGGCTTGAGAACATGGATGGCTTGGTCAATCGGACATGATTAGAAGGCTGAAGCATGGATGGTGAGATCTTGTTAGAAAAAAATTGTTTTCAAATAAAATATTGCATTCATTCAAAAGTGGGTTATACTTGTAAAAGCAATAATTTTCTTTTAATAATTAATTCATGCATGAAACAACATGATATTTCTATATTGATAAACCATAACCACTTATTAAGTCTTTGTTTTTTTTATTGGTTTAATTCAATAGCAAAGTTTTGTGTATTTCTTCTCTCACCTTAATGTATTTTTCTGGGCTAAAATGTATTTGGGTACAAATTACTTAAGCCTGATCAAATCGCGGTCAAAGTTGTTCATGAAACTTGTAAATATTCCATTCATTCAAATGAGGGTTATACTTGTAAATGCAATAATTTACTTTTAATAATTAATTCCTGCATGAAACAACATGCTATTTATATATTGATAAACCATAGCCACCCATAAAACGAGGGATCTCTCCTTTGTAGGCCAAGGTACCTACCAGTACCACTATCAATATAATTGCATAGGTGTAATATGTTAACACTTAAAGCAACGGCATAAGAGGTTATAAAATTATGCAAAATAAAAAAAGTGGTTAATTTTACACATTTTAACCAAAAAAACACCTACATTAGTGCTTGCAAAATTATGCATATATACAAAAGTGCTATAGTATATGTATGGTTACTATAACTTTGCATACTAATATTTTATTAATTTCACATTTCGCTCCTTTTTTTCTCTCTCTTCTCCATCTGCAAAACCAACTTAGGCATCTTCTCTCCCTCATCATCTTCTTCTTCCTCTGATACACACAAACACACTCACACACACGGACACACCAACCGACCCAACACCGCAAAATCAACACAGACCTACCATTCACATAGACCTAGCACCACAAAATCAACCAAAAATCAACCACAAAATCAAACACAAAATCAAACACACTACAAAATCAACCACAGACACACCACAAAATCAACCAAAAATCAAACACACCTACACACGGACACACCAACAAAGACAAAGAGAGCATTTTTGTGAACTTGTGGCTGTGAGTTGGTGCTTGGAAGTCGACTAAAATGAGTCTTGGTGCTTGTGGAGGAGATTGGAATGTTTGGGTCGGCTGGAACAAATCTCTGTGGATCGGTGCTTGTGGATCG